>OX392499.1:12811652-14075319 GCA_947623375.1 Apotomis capreana | reverse complement strand
GTCCGTCGCGACACCGGGAGCGGTATCTTTATTTTTAATGACAGACTCTAATTCGTGTAAGTTAAACAGTTCATCCATGGCTGTACTGCGTATCGATATTGATGGTGTTAGAGGTGATACGTAATCAGGTGTTAGTGAGTGAAGCAGATCGGTAACTTTATCTGCACTGACGTGAGGCCTAGGGGATCTATAACCCTTAAGCCACCTCATCCGAGACCACACTTCAGCCGATGATGAGGCTTCGCTTATCGAGTTACAAAATTGTTGCCATCCTTCACTTTTACGCTTTCTTATAAGCCTCTGAGCATTACTTATTTTAGCCTGTAGATCCTCAAGATTTTGCGGAGTGGGATTTCGTCTAAATAATGCAAGTGCCAACCGTCTTTCTGCTACAGCTTTAGATAAGGACTGATCCCAATACGGTTTCGGTTTAAATGTACTAGCTGGGTTACAATTAAATTTAACATAAGGTATGTACAAATCTGCAGCTTCGTTTATATAGCCCATAAATATGTTATACGCGTCTTGAGGAGCTTCAGGTAAAAACCAATCAATTGAATTTAAGCTCCAGGTGCGACCGGTACTCGTCCCACTGGGCCAATTTAAAGTTTCTTTTTTGAATAGGGGTTACGTTAGAGATCAGATATGTACAAATTTTAATAATTAAGTGATCACTTCCTAATGATTCCTTCATAACGCCCCATTCAAGTGCTAGGTATACATCGGATGATACTATGGATATATCTGGAGAGGACGCTTGGAGTACACCATTAACAAGCCGGACTCTGGTACAAGTTTTATGGTCATTAAGGGTCACAAGTTTAAAGTCCATAAGGGAATCAAATATTTGGTTACCTCTTACATCCGTCTTGTGAGACCAGTTTGTATGGTGACCATTGAAGTCACCCATTATAACCACTTTTTGTCGCGCCAGTGAAAAAATATAATCCCAATCTCGCGCGTCGGTAACTACAGAAGAAGGACATTACACAGATATAACGTTTTCAATTTCGTCACAATTAAAAAGTTTCACATGAAGCACTTGCATACCTGGGTTAGGAGAACTTACACAACACTGCTGTGACTTGATTGATTTGTGTGTAAGGATAGCAACGCCACCATATCCATCCGCTCTGTCCGCGCGATACACGTTGTAGTTGCTAATATGTAGAAAACTGTCGATATTCAGCCATGTCTCGCTTAACGCTGCTATGTGGATTTTCTCCTGGATCAGTAGATTTTCAAAAGATAAGAACTTTGGTCTTATACTTTGAGCGTTCCATTGTAATAAATTAAGTCGGCACCTTCTGAAATTATTAGCCATCTGTTGCGTTAAAAAAAGATTTTAAAATCGTTACGTCAAAGATATTTTCAACCAAAAAGGACATAAGCCATTCTAAACCCGTCTGGACAGCACATTTAATCTTTTCACTTATGGATAAGTTTTTGAGAAATATTATATCTTTGAGTTTTTTAAACAACGAACTGAGGTTAATTTTTTCTTCATTTAGCACATCAGTAGGTTTAGGTAGGGTGTGCTCCGATATATCCATCTGTAATGATTCGTCTTCAGAATGTTCTCCATTTTCACTCATAATTTCTCTTTGAGGTGAGGTAGACATTTTGATTTTAGAGCGGCGTTGTTTTTTAGGGGGTTCTAGTGAAACGTTTACTTTAGCCGTCGGTTCCCGGTGAACTACTGCCGTGGTGGTCACGACTTTAGCATAGGATGGTTGGGTAATTGTAGGAGCTACTGTTGGGGTATCTGAATTGGAAATCGTAATGTCGGACGCCATAGGAATATTATTCTTTTCAGGACCAGAAGACATGCTCGGTGCAGAAGCAAATTTGAACACACGGGGAAAGTTACACTCAGTAAACGCGGGAGGAACAATAGGTACATATTTTTCCAGGGCCTTTTTATACGTAGATACAGTTTAATTCAGCCATAATCTTTCTTATCTGTTTCTCTTTTATAAAGATTGGACAAGATTTATCCAGCGCCATATGATCTCCAGCGCAATTACGACATTTATATATTATATAAAATGCGATTCTGTTTCGAGCGTGAGTAGAAAGTAGCTTTTTAATTTTTGACTACGAATTGTCATTTCTCAGCCGCAAGTTGATCATAAAATTGGAATCATTCGAATTTCGATGCACTCTGTCTCTTTCATATCTATATAAAAAGGGAGTGATAAAAACACATCAATTCGAAATTCGATTTTTGAATCCGACCTTGGATAAGGACAGGTTCCGATATAACATAAAATTAAAAAAGGAAATACCTACCTGAAGAAGTTTTAATTACTACATCGGGGGGCACGGCAGTGCCCCCGCCAAGTCGAGCGCGAAGCAAACACTGCCGTACCATCCTTTACTGGAACCATTTCGCCGCATTTTCAGGCCCCTATTTGAGCACCTCTGGATAAGACCAGAACGCAGAAGTTTTTGTCATTCAGTAAGCTATAATCACATACTTAAAATCCAAAATTTCAAGTCTGTAGGTCATTTAGTTCCGAAGTTAAGCGAAAGCAAAGTTTCGCATTTACGACACTCACTCACTCATTCACTCACTCATGATCATCAGTAAAGAACTAGTACTTCCCATAAATTCAGAGAGCTGAAATTTGGTACAGAGTTAGGGTTTAATGGCCACATAAAGCGAAAACTATAAAAATTAGCCAAGTGCGAGTCCGACTCGCGCATGAAGGGTTCCGTACCATAAAACAAGTTTGTTGTATGGGAGCCCTTACATATTATTTATTTTATTTTATTTTTAGTATTTGTTGTTATAGAGGCAATAGAAATAGATCATCTGTGAAAATTTCAACTGTCTAGCTATCACCGTTCGTGATATACAGCCTGGTGACAGACGGACGGACGGACGGACGGACAGCGAAGTTTCAGTAATAGGGTCTCGTTTTTACCCTTTGGGTACGGAACCCTAAAAACTAGGATAATCGAAGATCTGGAGTACTCTGATTAGAAAACAGAGCCCAACTAAACTATTAGAGATCGACATACCGCCTTTACAAAAAATATTCAACTTGTTGTTGTGTTCGGTTCGCCGCCGTCGCGACTGATCATCTCTCCTGATGATGGATCGCGTACCGATTCGAAACATGTCGAGCGTTATTCGACTTCTACGACGTGAGTAAACCCGTTTAAGTATTTTAATATTCAACTTAGTGGGCCGCTTCATTTGATGTCAAAAATCCAAGGTCTGAAGTATTTTGACGACGCGTTTGGCTCGGTTTGTAGACACCTCCCTACTGAGCCGGCGGTCCCGGGTTCGAGTCCCGGCCAGGGCAAATATTTGTGTGATGAACTCGAATATTTGTGCTTGGGTCATGGTTGTTCTATGTATTTAAGTATATCTTTATCTATATAAGTATGTCTATGAGTTATTGAAAAATTGATTAATAATAGACTTGTTTCATACCTAAATAAATTTGGGATTCTCTCTGATTCACAATTTGGATTCAGACAATCACGATCTACGGAAGATGCAGTTCTAGAGCTAACCACTTTAATAGCAGATAAGACTGACATGGGTCATAAATGCCTAGCAGTATTTCTAGATTTAAAAAAAGCGTTTGACACGGTCTCTCTTCCCACTCTTGTGCGAAAAATGGAACGTATCGGAATAAGGGGATACCCATTGGATCTGCTGAGTGACTATCTTCAAGGGCGAACCCAAAAAGTTAGAATAGGTGACTTCACAAGCCAAGATACGAGCATCACATTTGGCGTCCCCCAGGGGAGCGTTTTAGGGCCTACGTTATTTTTGATTTACATTAATGATCTGACCAATCTTAAGATTCAACATGGCCACATCCTATCTTACGCTGATGATACTGCCATAGTCTTTCAGGGGCGATCATGGGAATCAGTGTTCTTAAACGCGGAATCGGGTCTCTGCAAGATATACCACTGGCTAAAAAGTAATCTTCTTACCCTCAATGTCAGTAAAACAAACTATGTTTGTTTTTCTAAATACAACAGTACGCAACCTGAAAGCAATTTGAGTTTAAAAATACATACTTGTAAACATTCTCCCAAATTCTCGTGTAATTGCAAAGAAATTGTTAAAGTGAGCTCAACAAAATATCTTGGAGTTATATTGGACCAGCGCCTCTCATGGCACATGCATATTGAATATGTTAACGATAGAATAAGGAAACTTACCTGGATATTTAAAATACTTAGATATATAAGCTCTAAAACATTACTTAATCAACTTTATATTACCCTAGCGCAATCCATTATGTGTTATTGTATAAGTGTTTGGGGAGGTGCAAATAAAACAAAGTTTTTGGAAGTTGAGAGAGGGCAACGATGCCTGCTGAAAGTCATGTACTCAAAGCCCTACAGGTTTCCCACTAACGAACTGTATCAAATTTGTAACCAATTGTCTATGAGAAAGCTGTACGTCTTGAGTATCACACTCAGGATACATAAATCCTTGCGATTTAATCCTAAAGTATTAAACCGTAGGCGAAAAAACAAAGTTGTTCCTCTTCCAACAACCAAATCTATGTCACACACACACACACACACACACACACACACACACACACACACACACACACACACACACACACACACACACACACACTGAAAAAGTATCCGTAACTGTCTTCAGTTCTTCAGGATCTACTTGGTATCTTGGTGGTAAAATGAAAGTGGACTGTACAACTTAAACTGGTATAATTCGAAGTCAAAGAAAGAACAAAGAAAGCAAGTCCGTTACAAGAGTCGTGAGGTGAGTCAGTGGATTTTGAAAACTCTGTTACACAGGTAAGACTAGATGAACGAACAATTTTTGAATACATAATGTTGCCATATAAAACATTAATGAATTTAATACTGACTAAATTGAAGCTATACATTTCATTGAATATTTTATTTACAAAATATGCAATATGACTGAAAATTATTATGACATTATTATATTATAGAATTAATTAAATATTTGAATTGGAATAAACTTTGAATGAAATAAAATTGTTAAAAAGAATAAGGATTAAAAATTTGTCAATTTTTAAACGTTTCTTAACATGCTGCCGGCCTTGAAGTCTGACGATCTTCAATTGAATACATGTAGCTCGCAGCTGTTGTGAATATCGTCGGATAGAAATAACTCTTTCCGTCCTGGTGTATGTGGTGTGACGTCATCAGGATGAGGAATGATGTTGATGGCTCTGCTTGGCTGCTACCGGTGAGGTGGTCCTTGACAACGACCAGGACGCCGTCCGGAAGACCTTCTGTTGAAGTGTGACAAGAAGAGAATAATCTCGTTAGAGAAATGATACCACAAATCTCGCTCGAGCAGTTCGATGCGCTTTTTATGCTGAACTGTGGATGCTGCTGTCTGCGCATGAGGCAAAGAATTAATGGACCGTCCTATAAGGAGTTGAAATGGATTAAAAGGATTGAAGCTAATTGGTTCATTTGAAACTGCAATAAAAGGAATTAAAATTGCCTCAATCTGAATCAGCAGTGTGAATAAGTATATATATGTGATGTGAGTTTGATATTGAACACGTAACGCCAATGCCAGTAAGATGTGAATACTTCCAATTACTTTTGCAGTCGAAGGTTGAATTTGAATATAGTTAAAATTGTTACCTTGAACTATGGTGCTGTACTCTGTAAATATTATCTGAGGCTCTCCCCAGTGTGCAATGAATCCGATCAAAGATGTAATGAAAGCTTTTATAGTCAAAACATTAATTTCAAGTTGCTCTGTCATAGCTACTGGACACACAAATGTACTCGTATATATGAATGATTTGGCTGACATCATTTCAAGTGTAATCCAGCACGTGTGTCCTGAAACAGCTAGAACAAGCTGAGGATAAGAATGAATAAATGTGTATAAATCATGGATGGAACTGAGCAACAATGGATACTTGACTTCAATAGCTGAAGTTGCTCAGTCTTCCCCCCACACAAACAGGTTTTTTAACACCAAGAAATGGCAATGGTGATCTAACGGACTCCAAAGCCAATGGACTAGGAGGAAGAGAGGGAAGTGAAATGTCAAATTGTATCTCCTTGAGAAAGGAGTCTTCCGCTCTATGTATATAAAACTGATCTGAGCGTTCAAGCTCCTGAATAGAAAGTTTGCCAGGATCCCTATTTTTGATTTTACAACAATTATGGATGAACCTGAATACATAGGCCATGACACGCTCGAGTTTTACAAAACTCGATGAATTATGAATTGGTTCAGAGGACACGTTATCCGCTCGCTCTTGAATAACCAAGGATTGTTCTACCATTTCAGGCAGACCAATATTGCATTCCTTATTTGAATTAGACCAGTATGACCTGACTGGTTGAATGACATCAAGAATTGTATTTTCTTGACTGAATTGTATGTGAATTGATTCGACATTGAATGAAGCATTGTCATGGTCAGTTTGTATCATTTTCTGATCGTCGAATTTATCAGAAAGTAACTGCCATGCAATTGAATAATTGTCACTAGTGACATTTAAGCTTTGGATGACCTGTGCTGCACTACCCTGAAGTGACGTACGCAAATAGTAGAACTTATCGATTGCTGTAATCGATACATTGTTATGAACAAGCGCGAGATATTTATTTTTGAATGTAAGCCAGTTTGTATGACCATATTGAAAACATGGCAAGTCAACTTTTGGCAAATCAACCGAATATACATTGTGTTCCTTATTGACAACTGAATGTGCAGAGCTTACCTCGGATTCATTGACACCGGAGTTACCTCTCGCTGAATGTTTTTGAATTAAAACGTGCGCAGACGACATGCTCGCATAGTAGGCCTCCTCGAAAAGCTGACGCTCATCTCCGATAGCCTCCCCGCTCGCAGCCGCAGCCAGCACTTGAATTTCAGTCTGTAATGCATTAAATGTATCAAATAAGGACACCATTCTGTCAAATCGTAATTGAAGCTCAACAAGCTGTAATTCGCTAAGTTGAGGCTCGGTTAATAACTTCTGCAAGAAAGCTTGAAATGCCGTTAATTTGTATTTAATAACGCAGCGTTGATGCAGAAGCTTTTTTAAGTATTGTTCTGATGACATTGCGTTGTGATGAAACAATGTATGAAATGCCTATGAATCAAATGTTACTAATGTACTTAACGATAACAAAGTAGTAATGAATACGGCTCCTGTGAAAATAATGCGATTTATCTGAAAATTGCAATAAGAAACTGCGTGCTATTAAAAATCGTCAGGCGTTGATTCCTGCGTGATGCACTCTGCTGGTCGCTATGCAGGTACTTATGCAACTTGTTTACAAGTTAACTGCGCGTTCTGCGATAACAAGCGCTAAGCTAAATTATAAAAATTGCTTGATATTAATGTATGTACAAAGTAATAGTGGTGTAAATTAGGCTAGTGAAATGAATTATGAGTGAATGTGATGTATCAAAATAATGAATAGTGAAAGTATGTGTTGATTTTTGTAAATATTTGATTGTGATTAATTATGAGGTTATATTTGCTAAGTTAAATGTATATTGATAATGAATATGATTGATTATCTCGCTACTGATCAGTTGATTGCAATGAAATGAAGCTACTTGAATGAATAATGGAAACGGGATGAATGTTAGGCTGACATGAAATGCCTAAGCAATGAATTTACGTTGAACCAATGTATGAAATGGATGTATATGGATAAAGGCAACTACAAAGCGAAATGAATAATGTGAAAAAAGGAATATAGGAACGGTCTCACTAATTTGTGTCCTTGTCCTTATCTGATGTCTTCTTTTTTGTTGATGCTCGGTGCTTGAAAATGTTGTCTGATGGATGGTTCAACTGAATAGTCTCCCGCTGAATGTTTGCTTCCCGGTACGATTGAGCTGGATGGGCCAACGTAACTGTCTCCTGGTCACGTTTGAATATTCCCGTTGAAAAGGGACGCTTCGTGAGTTCTGGCGTTGTTCACCCGTCGTTGAATATCCTGACTGATGGGATACGATGAGTGTCAGCACTGTAACTTGCACGTCGCTGAATGTGCCCGGCGTCAATCTGGATTACCGTCGGCTGCTTTGCTGTAGAAAGGCCGTTGAAGAAGCCCGACTCTGTTCGATCTCACTCTCCAATCCTCCTTTCCTACGAAGGCTTCGTAAGGACCATGAAAAAGTATCCGTAACTGTCTTCAGTTCTTCAGGATCTACTTGGTATCTTGGTGGTAAAATGAAAGTGGACTGTACAACTTAAACTGGTATAATTCGAAGTCAAAGAAAGAACAAAGAAAGCAAGTCCGTTACAAGAGTCGTGAGGTGAGTCAGTGGATTTTGAAAACTCTGTTACACAGGTAAGACTAGATGAACGAACAATTTTTGAATACATAATGTTGCCATATAAAACATTAATGAATTTAATACTGACTAAATTGAAGCTATACATTTCATTGAATATTTTATTTACAAAATATGCAATATGACTGAAAATTATTATGACATTATTATATTATAGAATTAATTAAATATTTGAATTGGAATAAACTTTGAATGAAATAAAATTGTTAAAAAGAATAAGGATTAAAAATTTGTCAATTTTTAAACGTTTCTTAACACACACACTAGAGCTTAATTTGGGACTAGATCGATTTGTGTGAGGTTGTCCGATATTTATTTATTTATTATTTATTTGATGAAGAACCCTCAGCTGGTCTCAGCTGTATTAGAGATATGGTAATGCCCCCTTCTACTATTGGTACATTAAAAAATCGACTGTCATTGAAAAAATCCAGCGTAGTGGGACACATCTTCTAATTTAATCTAGCCTATAGCGTCCCACAGCTGGGCGGGTAACGTATTACAATCCCGAAAATTCATAATACCTAGTAGTTGAAATACCGATGGTCAAAATACCGAAAGTTCAAAAAGCCGATATTCGATAAACCTAAGCTCAAATTACCTATTTTCAGAAAATCGAAAGTTCAAAATCTCGAAATTTCATAATCCCGAAATTTTTAAAATCTCGAAATTTTATAATCCCGAAAGTCAATGAGCACTTTAAAAGTGTCAGGACACTAAACTAATCTGACTTTTCCGTGGAACCGATCTGCTCCGGCGCTGCGGGATGTGCAGCCCCTCCGCCCTAGCGTAAGAAAGTGCGGCACCTACGCTCGCCTTCGCAGCTTCGGCTTTATGGTCACCTTCGGCGACCAGCCTCAGCCGCTGCGGCTCGCTTGATGCCCGCACTTTCTTACGGCGGCCGGGGGCTGCCCTCCCTCCGCGCCTCCGGCCTTTTATATACACTCTAGGGGTAGGGCAGACAAGACCACGTGGAATCGGGGTTGACAGCTTCGGTTGTGTGGCAAGTCGATTAAGAAAAGGAAAGAGTCCGGGAAAGTGGGAAATTATGACACTAAATATTCGATATTATGATAAAATATTCTGTCATGGACTGCCAACCGAACCGAACTTGTCTGGAACCGAAGCTGTCAACGCTCGCTTGATGCCCGCACTTTCTAACGCTAGGGCGGAGGAGCTGCACATCCCGCAGCGCCGGAGCAGATCGGTTCCACAGAAGAGTTCACTTATAAATAGTAAGTATAGTAGTAGGCAAGTAGGTTACGTAATTTAGGTTAATATTCTTTGTATAAAATAAACATTAGAATCTGTAAGACTACAGAAATATAATTCTTGACAGTTTAAATAATATTCCGGATTACAACCTACAGGCAGGATCATAGTCTTCGGGATTACAGTCTTCGGGATTTCATTCTTCGGGATTACAGTCTTCGGGATTATAATATTCGGTATTTCATCCTTTCGATCAAACGTTCTTTCGGGATTTTAAACTTTCGGTCAAATAAACATTCGAAATTTTAATTTTCGGCCTTCCGTCCATAGGTCTTATGAAATTCGGTATTTTGAACTTCGGCATTGTAATACGTACCCGCTGGGCGAATGCCTCCCCTTCTGCTTTTAATACGCATATAAATAAAATTAAAGGAAAACTCTGGATAAGAATAGACTGGCTTTTATACCTACTTATACTTACAAGTTTACAAGAAGAAATAGTCGAACGATTAACTTTATTCTACTCGAACATTACACAAATTAAATAAACAAATTACACCAAAATATTAATTTCACTCAAAATATAATGCATTGGACTAAGAGTGGCGGTGATACCCGCACACGTCGCTAGATGGCGCTAACTGTATTTTAAAACGCGCCTACGTTTGTTTTTCCGATAATCGTATATGGCGAAGTGGCAACTGGCCGCGTTACAGTCGTTTACGACATTCTTCTATTGCGCTCGGAAACGTTTGCTAGGGATTAGGAGGGATTATTTGCATTTCGTTGATTTCGCTTATTATTACGTGAGGTTTGCTAAAGTGAATTAGCAGGTTGTTATAAAAAAATATGCCCACGTTTCTACAAAAAGAAGTGAAATCTCACCAAAAACATTCTGTAAAAAACTAGCCAAGTCTCGATGGAGCTGCTTGTTTATCTCTAAAAAGTAATGAAATCTAGACAAAGTCGTACCAAGTCTAAGGTTCCTTACTGCGATTTCTTTATTATTATAGTTAATGTTGTGTGACTTGGCCGTTGAAGAGTACACAAGGTGTAACGTTGCACGTTATCATTTTAATTAACTAACCAATTTTTATAATAAATTGTACTTATTTTACGAATGAAATTAATTTTACCCTAAGTTATTAATTTTAACCCACTAAATATATACACATTTTAAATTATACAAAATTATTACTTTATTATTATTACATTTTAATTATACAATAAATTAAATCTTATTATTAATATTATTTACAAATGAAATTATTTATTTATGCTAATTTATTATCTTTAATTATACAACTCATTTTAATCATTTACTTAATTAAAATACGTTTTGAAATTCATATAAAATAAAATAATAATCAAATGAATGTAATACATATACATAATAATAACAAACGCTTGCACTGTATCTCGCGACTGTCCGCGCGCAAACCGGCTGCAATAACTTGGCCCGGCCGCGGGAGTGTGACGTAGGAACCGATAGTTCTAGAGCGCCCGGCGCGCCCGCCAGTCCGCGTTACACCGTCTTGCACTACGGACCCGTGTCAGTTGCGCTCACGAACAAAGGGTCGTGTCGTCATGCGTGCTGATACGAATTTAATTATTTAAATTCAGTGTAGCGGACAACATACTTATTTTCGCACTCAGGACGTATTCCGAGGACATCAATCACGTAACTATATCGCACCCAATATATTGGTAAGTGCAAAGTGTTGAACATTATATTATAATTATTAATTCGCTAGCTTAGCTTAGCCCTTAGCTATCTCAGTGTAGTGCAATATTCATTTATATTAATTTTTACTATCATATCAAAGTTGCAAGTCACGCTTTAGTTGATGTAAAGACAACCCACCAAAAACATTTCATGTAAAATTGACGGCCAAGACTCACATTCTCATAACGCTTTCGCTGTAAAAAAGTTATCAGATCCCAGGAAAAGCCAAGCCCCTAAGCCCCGACTTTACTAACCCCACCACCTTGGTTTAAAAAGTATGGCATCAACTGGCTTCAAGCCCCTAAACCCGGAGTTTACTAACCCTACACCTTTGTTTCAAAAGTATGGCTTGGCCGTTTCATAGAGTACCGTAAATAAGTCCAACGGACCGTCTGGCCCATATGGTATCAAGAAACTAAGTTTATGTCTTTGATAATATATACTTATAAACTTAATTCCTTACGATATAGGCCGGACAGTCCGCTAGACTTATTTACGGTAGTCTATGAAACGGCCAAGCCATACTTTTGGAACAAAGGTGTAGGGTTAGTAAACTCCGGGTTTAGGGGCTTGAAGCCAGTTGATGCCATACTTTTTAAACCAAGGTGGTGGGGTTAGTAAAGTCGGGGCTTAGGGGCTTGGCTTTTCCTGGGATCTGATAACTTTTTTACAGCGAAAGCGTTATGAGAATGTGAGTCTTGGCCGTCAATTTTACATGAAATGTTTTTGGTGGGATCTCATTTCTTTTTGTAAGGTGCTTTAGTTTTTTTAATTTTTTTGGGCTTTAGGGTTTCTTGAGCGTCAACTGAAGTAGACAATTGTGTATTTAAGAAATACTTAAGTTTAGCCCCATATATATATACACTTTTATCCCCTATTATGGGAAACCCATACAAACTTCCATCCCCTTATTTAAAGGGTGGGGGGTGATTTTTTAAAAGTCCTACAATATGTATTTGATTTATAACAATGCGTCCCTATAGGTTTCAATTTTCAGACCTCTAGTATCAAAATTTGCGGAAGTTTCATACAAACTTCCATCCCCTAGTTTAAGGGGTTGGGGGGTAAAAGTTCCAAGTTTTAGAATTATTTTGTTGTTTGTGTACTAATACTAGCTTACATACCAAATTTCAGCTTTCTAGGTCATCGGGAAGTACCCCAGAGGTTTTGATACGTCAGTGAGTGAGTGGCAAAATCGGCGTATTTTAGGTACCTATAAAACCTAAAGTATAAAAGCTAGATCAATTAAATTTTGTACATTTTATATGTTTGCTAACTGCATCTTAACCTGAGAATTTGGGCGCTCTAGTGTTAACTGGGACGAAACTATGAGGGTTTGAATATGAGACGAAACGGTTCGAGAAAAGGTAGGTAGTGCCCCCTTCTTTTTTGTTCGTCTTGGCGGGGGCACTACCGTGCCCCCAGATCCTTTGTTCTATAGGTACGAATATGTACGTACCCACTTTCGTAAAAAGTGAATAGCAAATTTCATTTACATTAATATTCCTACTTCTTAGGCTTTTAATATTAAGCTTTTTGTAACTCCGCTCTGCTTGTGAACACAAACACGCTAAATACCGCACCGGCTTTCTCCCTTGTCATCTTAACTGCATCTACAGGCTGTTCACAAACAGAGCGAGGAAGAAAGAACATACTTGTGACATTGTGCGTCGTCACGTTTCAGGGTGCGACGTTTACGCTGCGTTTTATTAAGCGAAGATCCTGCTGCGAACTTACTCGCTGCGTCACCGCTGCGTTTCCGCAGCGTTTGGTTGTTTTTTATAAGAAGCGCAAGTCACGCAAACCACCATCCAAGCGCCGAGCTGTAGCCGTGTCGTCGCCCGCTCAGCGCCGTTCTTCCCTCGAGACCAAGAGCCTAGAAAGGCCCACCGCCACTGACGACCAGCCACGCAGGGGAGTACCGGTACACACGGCGGTAAAACTAGACGGCCTTTTAACCCACGACCTTTGCTCAATTTTGGGACTTGTGTCCGCAATATATTTATTTATTTTAATGTTGACTTTTGGTTTTATTCTTCTCCAATAAGCCACATATGTCACACTGGCGCCTATTAAGTTGGTCTAAGGTCTAGTTTTGCCCCGTGGTGTTAATTTGTGTGTTTTGTTTTTATTTTTATTTTTGTGAAACGTTTTGTTTTTTTTGGTTGCTAGTAACTAAGGTGTTCGCTTATAATAATTTTTAATAATTAATTATTTATATATTGAATGGACATTTATTCCTAATTAATAATTTTAGTCAATAATTTGTGAACAAGATTTTTATTGTGAAATTTTGTATCACCCTGTATTGCTGTATTGCTTATCTCTGTACAGTCGAGGCACACAAGTGTTAAATTTTGTTTAATATTTTTGCTGTGCAATTTTTTTGTGTATTTAGTGAACACACTAGTTGCAATAATTTTATGCTTTTTATTTTTATTTCTGTGCTTGTTTTGATTTTATTTTGAGTTTTTTTTTTTTTTTTTTCTTATGCTTTTGTTCTGCCAACCACAACGTTACGTAGTTTATCAATTGTAACAGAACGGAGTAGTTTTAAGAGTTAGTTAGTGCAGCGTTCAACACTTTCCACTGTTTTGGGTTTATGCGAATTTTAATTATTTTGACATAATAATAATAATTTATATTTTTTTTTTTTATAAAAAAAAATGTCATTTTCGGTCAAATTTTTGTCGCTTCAGAAGCCCGAATTGGAGTATGAAGTAGGTATTCGTGGCGATACTCCAGGTGCAAGTGTGCAAGAACTGCGCAAGCAGATTTCAAAATTAGGCCCTCTCTTTCCCTCAGAGGATATTTTGGAAAGTAGCTTTTCTGTTTCGGCTGATTTAAAGGGAGTGAGCGACGTGCTCGCTAAGGTTCAGGCAAATTTAGATTCGCGTCCTGACAGGAATGTTTTACTCCGTTCGCAAAATTTGCTGAGTCATCTCTATCACCGACTTAATCGCATTACATGTGATGAGACGACTAAACCGTTGCTTGATGCATGCGTGAAAGAATTTCAATCTCTTTTGTCTCGGTACAATTCATTTAAAGATACCGCAGTTGAAACAGTGCTGCCCCCTGCTGGCGCAGAGCCTGCAGTAACTAATCCTCCGGTTAATGTTAATGTCACTTGTGATCGCGGCAATTCAAATGAATTATGCAGAATTAAATTCGATGGCAAGACCTGCGTTCGCGCCTTTGTTCAGCGTATTACCGAATTTTGTGAAGCTAGGTGCATTGCGGATTCGCGAATTTTGTCCTATGCTACAGAAATTTTCGTAGGCGACGCGTTACACTGGTACCGTAGTATCAAGGATCAGATTTCCAGCTGGAATGAGCTCGCGGTTCTGCTTAAACAAGATTTCGGTCAAAGCGATTACGACTATAGGTTGTTGTCAGAAATACGTTCAAGGTCACAAGGTGAAACCGAAAATATAACGATCTACCTTTCAGTTATGGCGGGTTTATTTTCGCGTCTTTCGAAAAACTTACCTGAAGATGAAAAATTAGAGATCATCCTGCACAATATTAGGCCGTGCTATGCCAGTACCTTAGCATCAGTACCCGCGATCGCCGACATCAAAACCTTAAGTACTCTCTGTCGCAACTACGAAAGTATTCAGGCACGTCTTGTCGACTTTCGAGAACCACCCAGGCGGACAGCTGATACTTTGGCACCTGAATTTGCCTACGTTAGCACTAACTCTAATAAAAATAATAATAATAATACTTATAAAAACTATAATAATCATAGAAATAATTACAATGCTAAATATAATCCTAATTATAATACTAAATCTTATACTAACAATAATAATTTTAATAACAATAAATCTAATAATTACAACATGAAAAATGTACAGGCGATTGAAGCGCCCTCTGTTAAGACGTTATACTGTCCCAGGTGTCGTACCAACACCCACAACTTGCGTCAATGTCAGGCAAATAAGGACGACGTGTATTGTTTTGTGTGTGGTCACAAAGGAGTTAAGACCCCTCAGTGCCCTAACTGCAATAAAAATAAATCACCTAGTACAAAAAACTAGAACAGCAGAATTGTGCCAGACATCCAGTCAATAAATTTGAGTCAGAGGATTGGAACAAATGGCTTAAAACGATTAACGTGTTTTTTAATTCGTACAAGATCGACACAATTCTGCATTCTAAGCCAATTAATGATAATCGTCCTTATGCTACTGTACAAATTAACGGTCTTGATGTGTCAGGTCTCCTTGACTCCGGTTCTGCCGTGACAATTATTGGCAATAGTGCTCATCAAGCGCTTCAAGGCCTAATTGTTCGTGATGATCATTGCATCTCAGTGATTGCGGCAGGTGGCCAGTCTATGCAGAGTCAGGGTTACATTGAACTACCAATTCATTTTCAAAACCAGTTCCATATTATAAAGGCTTTTATTATCCCAGAGATCAACACAAATCTTATATTAGGTGTGGATTTTTGGCGTAAATTTAACATTCTTCCCGACTACTTGAGCTGCATTAGCTTCTCTAATGCCGCCATAGTCGAAGAGCAGTCTAATTCGGTTAACCCTACGTTTATTAAAGGTTATGCACATTTGGGTGCCTCTGAGAAATCCGTCGCTGACAACATAATTGCGCAGTTTGAGGATATCTCTGCCGAGCGCAGGGGATTGGGTGAAACCAGTCTCATTACACATCGTATCGATACGGGAAGCTCGCAGCCAATCCGGCAACGGTATTACCGGATGTCGCCGGAGAAACAACGGCTTCTGGTTGAGCAGGTCGATGAAATGCTGGGTCTTGACGTCATCGAGCCCTGCGAAAGCGCCTGGTCCTCGCCGGTTCTCATCGTCACCAAAAAGAACGGTCAACCTCGTTTCTGCCTCGACAGCCGTAAACTCAACTCGGTTACTCGAAAGGACGCGTACAATCTTCCTTATGTCTCCGAAATACTCGACAATCTTCGCGACGCTCGCTACCTTTCGAGTATCGACTTATCCAAGGCCTTCTGGCAAATACCAATTGCTGTCGAGGATAGGGATAAGACCGCTTTCTATGTCCCAGGTCGCGGAACCCTGAGATTTAAACGTACAGCATTTGGTCTCACCAATGCACCTGCCACCCAACAACGTTTAGTTGACCTTCTCTTTCGCGAGTTTGACCTCAAAGTATTTGCCTATCTAGATGACATCATCATCATATCTGAGGACTTCAATTCTCATGTGTCGCTTCTTTTGAGGGTCTTAGAAAAGCTTCGTCAAGCTAACCTGACGGTAAACTTGGAGAAGTGTCAATTCTTCAGGAGCCAACTAAAATATTTAGGTTACGTTGTTGACTGCCACGGACTACGGACTGATCCTGAAAAAGTCGAGGCAATCTTAAATTACCCGACGCCTACTAGCCGCAAAGACCTCAAACGTTTTCTGGGAACTGCCACATGGTATCGCAGGTTTGTTCCTCAGTTTAGTACCATAGCAGGGCCCTTAAATAAATTAACCTCAACTAAGAAAGGTGCCCCACCCTTTAAGTGGACTGCAGAGGCAGATGCCGCGTTCCAGAAGCTTAAGGAGTGCTTAGTTTCCGCACCTGTGTTGTCTTGCCCTGTCTTCGACAAGCCATTCGAGGTGCATACCGATGCCAGTAATTATGGCGTTGGAGCTATGCTGACCCAAACCATAGACGGTAAGGAGCACCCGATAGCTTACATGAGCAAGTCGTTGTCAGCACCGGAGCGGAACTACAGCATTACAGAACGGGAGACGCTTGCCGTTGTCGTTGCTCTTGAACACTGGAGGTGTTATTTAGAGAATGGGAGGCCATTCACTGTCTACACTGATCACAGTGCCCTCAAGTGGTTCCTTTCTCTAAATAACCCCACTGGTCGTTTGGCTCGCTGGGGAGTCCGTTTATCGGCTTTCCACTTCGAGCTCAAACACCGTCGAGGCGTGGATAACGTTATCCCTGACGCACTCTCGAGAGCTGTCCCTATTAGTGCAGTTAATTTGACTGATTCTTACCTCAATACAGCAGACACCTGGTACAAAAACATCTATAACTCCTGTTTAACTAAACCTCAAAATTTTCCAAATTTTCTCATCAAGAACGGTTCTTTGTACAGACTGTGTAAAAATAAACACGAGTTAACTTCCGAATTCTCGTGGAAGGAAGTCGTCCCAATAGAATTTCGTAACGATGTTTTGGAACAAAATCACTCTGAGCCCATGGCCGGTCATCTAGGTATTTTTAAAACCTATCGTAGATTAGCTTTAAAATACTACTGGCCAGGTATTTATCAGGACGTTGTAAAATTTGTAAGTTCTTGTACTAAGTGCCTGGAATATAAACATCAAAACCATCAGGTTCTTGGAGAAATGGGTTGCCGGCCATTTCAAATGGTATCAATCGATCTTATGGGCCCTCTGCCTGTGAGTCGTAAACAAAATCAGTATATTTTAGTTGTAACTTGTTGTTTTTCAAAATTTTGTTTAATTTTCCCTATTCGTAATGCCACTTCTACTATAATCACAAGAATTCTTGAGGACCAACTCTTTCTAGTTCATGGCATTCCTCAGACAATCTTTCTCGATAATGGTAGCCAATTTATTAGCGGAGTCACTGTAGACTTGTTTAAAAAATACAATATACCTAATATATTTTATACGCCTAGATACACGCCGCAAGTGAACCTTGTTGAGCGTTACAACCGCACTATCATCACGTGTCTATCTACCTTCGTTAATGAGGACCACAGAACCTGGGACGTGTTTATCCCAAAAGTACAATTCGCCATCAATAACTCCGTTAACGAGGCAACTGGCTTTACCCCATCATTCCTTGTGTACGGCAGAGAGCTCGTTACATGTGGCACGCATTATGTTGACTTCGACCTGGATGGTGAAGTACTATTTTTACCGCGTGATATGTACGCCGGGAATCTGGGTTCTATGTCTCAAATTTTCGATCGCGTACAAGCAAGGTTATGGCAAGCTCATGAGAAAAATACTTCGCATTACAATCTACGTCGTAAAAATGTAGAATTCGATGTTGGGGATGTGGTCATGAAGCGAACCTATGTACTTAGCGATAAAGATAAGTACTTTAGCAAAAAACTGGCTCCAAAGTTTATTAAGTGTCGAATCGTCCAGAAGAAGTCACCTCTAGTCTATGTGCTGGAGGACATGTCTGGCAAGAATTTGGGAACTTGGCACATAAAAGACATAAAAATAAATAAATTTAAATAAGTTCATTACTACCCGTGTTTTTTTTAATATAATAAGTGCAAATAAGTATTTGTATTGGTTTTTGGTTTAAAATAACTTGAAACCTGCATTAGTTTGGACGCATTAGCATTCGTAGGTATAATCCAGATGCTACTGTTTTTTTTTTGATAGCGAGAAGCGTGAAAGATAGTATGACTGTGTAAATGCAAATACGTAAGCGTATGTTGCGCGGATTTTATTCTTAGGAACAAAATCCTTCTATGGCGCGCGGGGTAATGTAACGTTGCACGTTATCATTTTAATTAACTAACCAATTTTTATAATAAATTGTACTTATTTTACGAATGAAATTAATTTTACCCTAAGTTATTAATTTTAACCCACTAAATATATACACATTTTAAATTATACAAAATTATTACTTTATTATTATTACATTTTAATTATACAATAAATTAAATCTTATTATTAATATTATTTACAAATGAAATTATTTATTTATGCTAATTTATTATCTTTAATTATACAACTCATTTTAATCATTTACTTAATTAAAATACGTTTTGAAATTCATATAAAATAAAATAATAATCAAATGAATGTAATACATATACATAATAATAACAAACGCTTGCACTGTATCTCGCGACTGTCCGCGCGCAAACCGGCTGCAATAACTTGGCCCGGCCGCGGGAGTGTGACGTAGGAACCGATAGTTCTAGAGCGCCCGGCGCGCCCGCCAGTCCGCGTTACACCGTCTTGCACTACGGACCCGTGTCAGTTGCGCTCACGAACAAAGGGTCGTGTCGTCATGCGTGCTGATACGAATTTAATTATTTAAATTCAGTGTAGCGGACAACATACTTATTTTCGCACTCAGGACGTATTCCGAGGACATCAATCACGTAACTATATCGCACCCAATATATTGGTAAGTGCAAAGTGTTGAACATTATATTATAATTATTAATTCGCTAGCTTAGCTTAGCCCTTAGCTATCTCAGTGTAGTGCAATATTCATTTATATTAATTTTTACTATCATATCAAAGTTGCAAGTCACGCTTTAGTTGATGTAAAGACAATCCTTTGTTCTATAGGTACGAATATGTACGTACCCACTTTCGTAAAAAGTGAATAGCAAATTTCATTTACATTAATATTCCTACTTCTTAGGCTTTTAATATTAAGCTTTTTGTAACTCCGCTCTGCTTGTGAACACAAACACGCTAAATACCGCACCGGCTTTCTCCCTTGTCATCTTAACTGCATCTACAGGCTGTTCACAAACAGAGCGAGGAAGAAAGAACATACTTGTGACATTGTGCGTCGTCACGTTTCAGGGTGCGACGTTTACGCTGCGTTTTATTAAGCGAAGATCCTGCTGCGAACTTACTCGCTGCGTCACCGCTGCGTTTCCGCAGCGTTTGGTTGTTTTTTATAAGAAGCGCAAGTCACGCAAACCACCATCCAAGCGCCGAGCTGTAGCCGTGTCGTCGCCCGCTCAGCGCCGTTCTTCCCTCGAGACCAAGAGCCTAGAAAGGCCCACCGCCACTGACGACCAGCCACGCAGGGGAGTACCGGTACACACGGCGGTAAAACTAGACGGCCTTTTAACCCACGACCTTTGCTCAATTTTGGGACTTGTGTCCGCAATATATTTATTTATTTTAATGTTGACTTTTGGTTTTATTCTTCTCCAATAAGCCACATATGTCACAAAGGGTACAACACCAGGTGCTCCATGACACCATTGCACCAATCTGTCGCCAGAACCGCTACCCATTGACGATGGAAAATTGCCACTTGGAAAACGTTGATTCAATAACCAGTCAATTGTAGGCTTGATAAAGCTGCGTATTTCAATAATACTTATGTATAGGCGAGCCTGAAACAAACAGTATAAAAAATATTTCTAGTACAGATGGACCTCTAATCATTGATAGAAGTCCGTCTGTACGTCTATTTTATGTTAGATCGGTGGTCGATTTGACGCTCCAAAAAGAAGAGAGCAGAAGTCAGCATTGTCAATGCTGAATGCATGTGCTGCACAATCAACAACAGCCTAAAATGAGACACTAGCGTCAAATTACCAATACCAGTGTGGGCTATTATCTCGCATAACAAACATAGGTAGTTACAACAGATATAACATTACGTGTAAACAAAATTGACTTGTAGTGGTTCTGGGGACAGATTGGTGCAATGGTGTCATGGAGCACCTGGTGTTGTACCCTTGTGTACTCTTCAACGGCCAAGTCACACAACATTAACTATAATAATAAAGAAATCGCAGTAAGGAACCTTAGACTTGGTACGACTTTGTCTAGATTTCATTACTTTTTAGAGATAAACAAGCAGCTCCATCGAGACTTGGCTAGTTTTTTACAGAATGTTTTTGGTGGGATATTGTTTTTAACAGCTGAATATTCAATAATTGTGTCTTTTATATAGATCAAATAGATTATTGTTCAAATAAGATAAGATTTTTCAACTTTATACTGTAAATACCTGTATTAATAATTGATGACTTCACCAATTTATCGTAGACAGTTTCGAAACGTACTTTAAAAAATATCAAGTTCATATTGTTATTCTTTTATATTTATTTTGTTTGGTGCTTTACAATTCAAAATATTAATTAAACTATAAACAATATCTCGTTCTAATAAATAAACACGTAATGGATCTCCTCAATCTTCCAATTTGATCAAATAATGACAACCATGGTAGTTGTGAGGGACTGGTACAGTGTTGGAACTTATTATTTCAATTTAATTATATTTTTGTTCAGTTTCAAGCAGCCGGTATCTATTTTCTAATTAATAATATCATTGAAATCAGCAACAAAGACTATAAACATACCTACTCCTGAATGGTTGGAAGAAAAAGTACAGAAAGTTGAATATGTTCTCGCTGTTGAGGTGAAAAGTGGTGTGTGCTACACGAGAGCAAACTTTTTTGCATCTCGTGCTGTTAAGTACCTCGCTACACTCAGGATTCTGCGAGTGATTCAAACATAGATCCCTTCGCTTACTCGGGACTCAAAATCAGCACTCGCAACAAAAAACAAATAACTAATTTCTCCTATTTACTTAGGATGGACTCATGGTACTGAAAAACGTGCCCAACGTTTTTTTTTAATAGTACGAGAGCCCACGACCAAAATTTTTGTCTCATAGCAATACGGCCAAAACCGCATCAAATCGATAGATACGATTATCCTGAACTCGAAAATACCAATATCAGACATTTTCCGCGTAGCGTTTGATCTGACCGAATTTTCAAAATTGTCAAAGAATTTTACCGAACTGCATCATAGCAATATGTCTGATTTGCAGACTGTAGTTGAATGATAGTTCTGAGATACCGGAAACATATTTTTCAGACGTTAGTGGTGTAGCGCAAACCCGTAAAATCACTTAAAAAAATTAAAAATGAGACAAAAAAAATGTCTCATAGCAATACGTCTGAAAATCTTTTTTATTAGTAAATTTTGGTTATTTGATGCGAACAAAACAATTTTCAGACGGAAATGTGAACGCATTAAATTTTGAGACCGTTTTGAAAATGTTAACAAATTTTACCGATCGGTGTCATAGCAATATGTCTGAAAATTGTTGGACATGATAAAATAAGTTGTCCACATGTGCAAAAAAATTATATCAGACAAATTAAGTGTAGCACCTTCTCTATCAGACAACTTTTCGATACTCAGATATCATTTAAAAATCGTATTGAGGCATCTTGAATTTTCTGTTACAAACCAATGAATACGTTGCGACCCTGAATTTATTAGATGATAATTAACAAAGAATTTACCCGGAACCGTAACATTGAAGTTGAAGGACTGAAATAAATCGCACAAAAGGAAACTGGGATGAAGTTGAAAAAAAAACGGTTTATTCAAAGTTACAAAATATTCTCGTATTCAATCGCTGTCGGATTCGGAATCGTCGTCTTCGAAATCACTCTCGACGTCGCTCGGGAGATCTTCAACGTCCTCTTCTGTAAAATAAACATCGTTAGTGAAAATCACGAACTATTTATGAAATTAACAGCAAAAGCCATGTAAACTGTACCTGTTGTGGATGATGATTTGTCGTCCAAAATAACGTTGCTCAACTCAGGTAGTTGGTTGCCAGAGAACCACGAAAACTGAAATCGTCCCTCGTCTTCATACCATCCGCAATCTGCAGGGTTCAGTTCGGTTGGCGTTTTGGTATGAGCGTTGCTCCAGACTTGTGCAATATATTTTGTTCGTAATAAATGTTTCTCCAATTCCGTTTTGCATGGTGGCAGATTGCAGGCGTCGTAATTGGATAACTGGAGATTCAGAGTTGTCGAAGCCTCGTCGTTTTTAATTTTATATGTCTTCGAAAAAATGTTGAGTCGAGCTAAATCGACGTTATTAATTTTTTTTTCGTTGTACAATCTGCACGTGAATTCTTCCAAAACGGGGAATACCTTGTCACTATCAGAAGTATAGCTGCCCAAATCACCGAAAGCTTCTTGATAGCGTTTCGAATTTTTCAGCATCGTCAATGGTCTTTTTTTACCCTTGCGATATAACGCGGGATTATAATCGCAGCCGGTCATTGCATGGAAAGCAGGTAAAGATTTTGCCAGAGTGGATCCCAATGTCTCGTATAAACGTGAAACATCAATGTAACGCCGGGAATTGCCAACACCAACATCCATAGAAATTTGGACGATACTTTCTACAAATTCCATATTTCCGAGCATTATTATTAATATATCGGTGTCTGAACATCGAATCGTTACTTTACCCCGTTGTTTCATTTGGCAGACATGGTAAACGATCTTCGTATCTGCCTCTTCGTGTTCTTGGCAAGTTAAATCTTCGTTGATTGTTTGGATAACAAAACCACCTTTCACCGAATATTCATAACACATGTCGTGATTGATGTTGATGATTTTGTTTGCGATTATGTGCGCCATGTCTTGTTCTGACCAATTGTTGATAATAAATTTGACCAGAGCATCTTTGAATTTGATGTTTTTCAATTCTTTAGCGAAATCGGAAGGTCGAACTTGTTTTGGTCCTGAGATTCGAAAATCGGTCGATTTTACGTTTTTTCGCAACTCAGGCGACTCCGAAACGTTATTTTCGTTTTTGGGAGTATATGCTACACTTAAAGTGTCTGAAAACAGGTTTTTGGTAATCATGGCAGCAATACGAAAAGTTGAAAAAAAAAATTATCCGTATTGCTATGATACAGGTCGGCTAAATTTGTTGACATTTTTAAAAATGCGCTCAGGCTATATGCTACGCGCAAAATTTCTGAAAACAAACTTTTTCGTAATACAATTATAAAATCTATGTACATTTTCACTATCAGACGTATTGCTATAATACCGACTGTCTTTTTTTTTGACACAGCAGAAATGGCCTCCCACGCAGTTGCTACACTTTCGACCGTTACTACACACCTAGTCGGGTTCAGAATCATACAATCTAACGATTTTATAGGGTTTTTGCCGTATTGCTATGAGACATGGTTTTGGTCGTGGGCTCTCGTACTATAAATCCATACTAATATTATAAATGCGAAAGTGTGTCTGTCTGTCTGTTACCTCTTCATGCTTAAGCCGCTGAATCAATTTTGATGAAATTTGGCATGGAGATAGTTTAAGATCCGAAGAAGGACATAGGATAGTTTTCAACCTGGGAATTATCCCTAAAAATATTGAAAAGTGAGTAAGTAATTCATGATGACATTGATGACCCTGTAGGAAATGTAATGATAAGACCAAAAGCACAGTTGCTCTTACATTTGCTTAGGCGCTTTTAATAATCCCTCTTATTAATTAAGGTGATTAGGTGGATATCTATCGTGTTGTACGAGGTTGCTTCCATACTTCCAAGTTCCACGCGGACGTAGTCGCGGGCAAAAGTTAGTAAATAATAAATAAATATCAGACTACCTCACACAAATTATCTAGTCCCAAATTAAGCTCAAGAAGGCTTGTGTTATGGGTGCTAGGCGACAATATACATACTTAATTATACTTATATAGACAAATATACCTATACTTAAATACATAGAACAACCATGACCCAAGCACAAATATTCTATAGAATAGCTCACCTAAAAACTTGATAGTATCATGGGCGGACGTCACGAGTAAGTACTTAATCATATATACGAGGGGAAAAATCTCACTCTCTGGCCAAGGCAAGACATAAAACTTTAGACACACCTCGGGCGGTGAATTGGTGAATGTCCCATCTCACCTTCGGTTCGGGCCACCAACACCTGCGATCTGAGACATTAACGAATTCACTATTAATGCACCATAATGATAACATCAAATGTATAGGAATAATTATCAAATAATGAAATTTACTAGTACAAAATCTGTCAAATTTACAGTCTTATATTTTCCTGTATTGAATAAATATAATGTCAATACGCATATTGTTTGTAGTCGCACGGAACTAGATGCACAAATCTTCTCTCTCACTTCCCTATCTCACATTTGGCTATTGTTTTTAATTGTACCCCACCGTAGATATGACGTCATTTCAGCATTTTCAGCGCTCCAATAACCGCATGAATTATGTAATATATAGTAAGTCCAATATTGGCATTTGTCCCTCACAAAAAATTAGATCGATTATCATGCCATGTTCATAAAAAATCATCATCCCATTCTGGGGTACGCAGCCGTTACGGTTGTTTCATTCGAATTCGGGCCCGGCAATACTTTATCCAACTCCATATAGGTCCACAGCAATCCGTACGTTACTGCCATTGCCAAGGCATATCTAAAACAAATTGTATTTGAAAACATTAGTATAATTGACCGAGCGAGCGAAGTTTCCCGTTTCAGCCACAGACCATTATCTAACAGATAAATGAGAACAGATCTGGGGTTTCAGCTTAGACAAAACTTGTTTCATATTTCCGGATGTTCGGAGGTTCTCTGTTACAGGTCTTGTTTCTCAATCCGATTCTCATAAAATTTAGCGTGGGTTCGATAAGTATATAGATTTTAATTCTGTCAATTTTTTTTTCGAAAAAAAAACTTAGGTACTCGCGAGGTCTACAGCTTACAGAGCCAAATTATATTCTACTGGCTATAGCCCAGTTTAATGTTTATCTTTTTAGGCCTTTTCTTTGCTTCTTCTACCCATTAATCCCGCTAAAGAGCGTTTTAACTAATAATATTGTTACTTACTCAAGAGCAGCCATCACTACACGTTTGTCGAAAGTATTTTCAACAAATGATAACGAATGATATATTGTGCTATTAGAGATTGTTTAAGTAGGATGCCAAACAATGAAAATTACATCATTACGTAAGGTGAATATTAAAGTAACGTTAGGAACGCGCACTCTGAAGGGTTCCGTTGTCGATAGATAAATACTAATTAAATAGGTAGGTAAGTATCGTAAAAGTTTTCTAACGAATCCTATGTTTCCATAAGAAACATTCACGAAGGTAGCGCTGAAAGCCTCTTATTTTCGGAAAATTTTAATATTAAAATAATCTAAACAAAATAAAATCCGTTTTTTTAATTCCTCCGCCGTTCATCATTTAAATAGATAAAGTCATATCCACATTTACTGCTTCTGTTAGAAACAATTATGTTGGCGCCTAAAAGTAAAGTTCAATAAATTTATCAACTCAATGTATTCCAGTATGTTTATTTTACATAAATGGTTTTTCTTTCTTTTTACGGTAAGTTTAAAATTTTTTGTGAGTTATTGTTAGAAAACCTTAACAGTAATATCTCATTTGCGTACTAGAAAAGAAACTCACCGTTTCGCGAATTATCTTCCTAAGCCCGAAACTCATTCCTAGAACTCACGGGCTGTAAAATTTTCTTATTGACTCAACCACATATTATTTTCTTTGCACTAGACGAAGTGCCGACGAAATAATCATATTTTTTTTTATGTAAAATTAATTAAATCAGCATCGATTACTCTCATAGAGATTGAACCAATAGTTATATTCCATTATGAAACCCTAAATTGGTATGAATCCGAGAACAATAAACAATAGATGCTGGTCATAGTTATTACTGTACCAATTATACTGTAAATTCTTTTGTAAATATCATTCACTTGTATGTATACAGCAGTGGCAGAGTGGCGTGGCATCCAAAGAACTCGATTCCCATCGGCATGTCTAATTTTCATTACTCTTAGACAAGACGTAAGCCAATTCTGCGCCGGCTTGACCAACTGTTTCTTTGCCGCCACGCCACCACCAAAGTGTAGTTGTAAATGAGAATACATGCAGACGAAGACGAAAAGACGAATGTAAGCGAAGTGGACCTGTAGGAAATATACCTAATCAATTAAAAATGGGTGGCACGAACGGTAACTCAAACAGCCAAGACAAGATATTATCAAGAAAAAAACCGGGACTCGCGCACCGAGGGTTCCGTATAATGTAACGAAAAATTTCAGGTTTTCGCAATTTTTCCTTTATCTGTGCTATAAGGCGTTGCTTCGTACCAAATTTCAAGATTCTGAGTTCACGGGACTTGACCTGTGGGTTTTGATTTTGATTCCCTTGCGAGTGTCGAAAATTTGCAGCATAAACGGCTGTACCTTTTGATTGCGTTGGCTTAGAAGTTTGACTTTTCCACAGCTCCAAGGAGACAGTAGACCTGAGTATTTGATATGAATTAAAGCTTGATACCTCCACGCGTTCCTGAGAAAAAGGGTCTTGACACAGACAGACGGACAACAAAGTGATCCTATAAGGGTTCCGTTTTCACATTCTCGCTTCCGCGCCTCGCGCAGCTCATGTATCTTACCAGCTTTCTAAGAATCTTCCTCTACATAATGTAATCGATATGGCATTTTTGCCCTACTGTTCATACTTTACTGTCAAATTACTAAATTCGTGTTTGGTGTATTACCTGACGTTGGAAAATGGTTAGTTGAACAACCGCAATGCTCAACATCGAATTTGTCAATGGACCCTTTAGGCCATGGTTTGAGAACAGCATACTTCATAGAGCATTAAGTACCTTGCAGGTACCTACAAGAAAGAATAAATGTGGCACAAAGTATACTTAAGAAATTTTAAATCTGGCGACGGCAATGCTGAATGCCAAGCAGTTTCGAGACCCGTCGTACCAGACTGCTGCTTCATGACATAACATCCACAAAATCGCTTGAAGGTATGACTTAGCAGGGGAGGTCAATGAACAGTTGAATAGAGAAACTTTTGTCTACTATAGGTACAATCATAGGATATCTATCTACTCGCGACAATCGCATAGCACGTGTTTTATTGCATACCTACCTCCACTAACAAACAAATACTATTTTTTTAAAAGTAAATTCGTTCGTTGATAAAAACTTCACAATCATGTAGAAATAATTAGAATATGTAGGTATTTAGTAGCAAATATATAAAAATTAAAAATACGATAAAAATAATCTTTAACTAAATTACATTTAACCATCGCTTCTAACTAAATATATATACCTGGTGTTTCCTGTAATAGGAGCAATAAATTAAAACATAGATTCTTCCCTTGAAACTGGACAACATTCGTTAAGCAACTTCTGAAAATAACGTGTATTAAATGATATTTAATAGAATAATGTTTAGACAAAGAAGCAATGTATTGCGAAATGTCCGATATTAGTAGAGTGACAGCTATGTCAATGTTGGAGGACGTACATTGAAAATACTATTTAATTTGTTTGAAATAATAAAATTCTGAAAACTGACTTGTTTTTAAAGTTGCTGAACAAATATTGTTCATTATGAAGAGTAGAATCTATATTTTAATTTATTGCTCCTATTACAGGCAACACCTGGTATAATATTATAAAATAAACCAAAAACTTAACTATATTCATAAATAGGCATCGTATTTAAGACGCTTTGCAGCATTACCTGGCTGTATTGCGATACTGAAACGCTTAGCGAAGAAGCTGCTAGCCCTTTAAAGTTAAAATTATACATACTACACATCATTACGTTGCCAGCTCATTATTTGGGGCTCGGTTCTAGTACGAGTGTCTTGTTCACCGGGATGTCCTCCAAGCTTAAATCCAACACGCGAGTCAGCAACAGAAGTCCGTACAACACAAATACCGCAGCCACATATCTAAAATAATGCAGATATCCATTATGTTTAGGTAATCACGACATATAGGAGGTGCGGTAGTTGCAGCCTAAATGGGAGCTGAAAGGCAGGCATAAGTGATAAAAGATAAATATAAAGTACTTATCCTCAGACCAAGAAAAAAAAAAATAGACATGACAGCACGAACAATCTAATGAAGCCACTTTTTTAAAGGTGTGTGCGTGTAAGTGTTGCCACCTGAAAGAAAAGCTCCCTGTAATTTGGGTCATATGTTAAAATTTATCTAAAGAGTTATCTATCTTGTCTATGATTTCTTCTTTAACGCCCTTAACTAGTTCAGTGCAGTGCAACACTCCTGCGATTTGTTTGCGGATGGATGGCGGCTGTTGAAAGAGAATGACTGAAACTATGCGAGAGTATTGCAAATTTTTATAATTTATTTTTATAATTTCGTAATTGTGTTTTATAATTACATATTTAATCTAACTATTTATTTATTTATCGTATGGCATTATTATAGGTCACTGGATAATCAAGATAATAACTAAAATTAAAATTTTGCCCGTTTCAATTTCAAGTAGGCAGCCGCTTCATCGGAGATGTTTACGATGTCATCTAAGTTAACCTTGAACCTTGTGAGAGGGCACTCCATGACTATATGTTCGATGGTCTGAACTGGATGTCCGCAGTCGCAAGCAGGTGACATGCTCCAACCCTATTTGTGCCAGTTATAAGCGCAGTTTCCTATGCCTAAGTTCGTATTTTAACCTTACCACTGAAAAAATATTACGAATAAGAGGTAACTTTGGGATTCTTTTCTATCGAGCTAAATTTATCCAATTATGTTGCTGAAAACGATTTTATAATCGCAAGATCCTTAAGTATGATATACTTATATTACTTATATGTTTTTCATAATCTTCAAACGCCACTTTCTTCGTAACGTTTTTGACGTAAAATGCTTAAATATCGCAACAATGAAGTACTATGGAAAATGTTTAGTTCCATTTTATTTTATTTCTGCTCTTTCATGATGCTCTGTACGTACAACATTTTAATTAATTAAAAGGACAAAATTAGTTAAAATAAACCTTTTTAGGATATCCGGTTCTGATCACACGGCGAAGTCCTCGATTTGTTGTGTATAAATCGTTATTATCAAAGTGATTCGAACAAACGGCGCTTTTTTTATTTTGTTGCCATTCTGGTTCGTTTCGGCACTTTCAAACAAAATCTATCCAAATATTCTTTCTTTTAATATTAGTTGGGAACCTTAAATGTTTAAAATATAAACAATTATTAGTAGGTACAGAGATAGCAAATCAAAGAGGTAAGTATATATGGCGCTGACAACGACTCATGTAAGGTCCGTAATTGTTTGGGGTAATTATAAATCTTACTCTGGTAACACTTATGCTTTGTCACTTCGACAGACTGTTGAGGTTTTCAGTGTTTATTAGAAATGTTTTTAAGATGTTATTTTGATACTTATACGTGATAAGTTACTCCGTCCGTCGTTTTGGTTGACGCACTGTGTTTTGTACACCCTTTTACAACGCAGGAGACCATTTTTTCAACATGTCAGTTTCACCGCTGCGCGCCGCGTACTGAGGAGCAGTTGACGTAGTTTTGATTGTATTTGTGTGGTGAGCCATGTAAGTACTAATGTGGCGTAGTATAAAATGGCTTCATTAGATTGTTCGTGCTGTCATGTCTATCTTTTTTTCTTGGTCTGAGGTATTTATCTAACTAAATTACGCTTCTACTATTCACTTTTAACCCCGATCCGCAAAATGAGGGGTGAATAAAATTGAAACTTCAGTGTTTCTATATGGTTTATTTTCCCGTAGACTCTTTATACTGGTTAACTATATATTACACTTTATTGCTTACACTGCTTTTCGCTGGTACTTTTGGATTGATTTAACAATATATTCGAGCGGAGTTATGAAAACAGGATAAATCTTAGTAGCGTGATGCAGCGGATCCCTTACACGGGTCAGCGACATCTATTATGAAATTGATACACCAGTGTTTGTATAAAACCAAATAAAAGTAAACATCAAATCTACATTATGTCAAGAGGCTGCCCACAGGGTGGAGTTATATCACCACTCCTGTGGAACCTCGTAGTGGACGGATTAATCCGGAAGCTCAGAGGCAGGCATCTACACTGTAGGCTATGCAGACGATGTAGCGATCCTCGTTTCGTTTCGTTTCGTTTCGTTTCGTTTCGTTTCGTTTCGGTGACTACACCCAGCCAGCAGTTCTGCTGCAAGGACGCGGAGGCGTTGATCATGCAAGAGAAGGAGGGACAAAGAGGCTCTGCGAGATGGCTCAGAATCGCATACTGACACAGTACCAAAGGTCGTTCAGGGTAGTATAGAAACCTTAACATTCCCTGGCCGGAGCCTTCGGTTCAGTGGCAGGGCACGCATCCGGGTCGTCCCGAGTTCCCCTCCGTCTTCTGCCGCTCCGGCAAGATCAACTGGCCCTCCTATCCGAGGCACCGGGGAGCCAGAAGTTACAGGTTGGGAGTGTGGGTTCCTTTGCAGTCGGGATGAGGACCGATGGGAGAGATCCGACAAGAATACCAGCATCGAGCCAGAAAGGAAAATAGACATATACATGTGTAAATATATATAGAAAGGATGTTTGACTGCGATTACAGTGCCCAGTTAGCACGATGAATACCTATTTTCTTGTAGAGGCTGATCTTGTTGAGCCGTTGCTTCTTATGAGCTGGTTTCCTCTTCTTCTGATTCTGTGTCCGTTTCCACCGTCTTGTATATTTTTTCGGCTTTCTTCTTGACGAGGCCGCGATTCCTTGCAATGCGCTCCCAGTAGGCTCGGTTCCGGTTCGTGTACCGGGTGATGTCATGGTTTAGTGAGTCAGTCCAGGTGAAGATTGGTCTGCCAATCTTCCGCTTTGACTCCAAATAGGCTAGCGCAGCGTGTAGCAGGTGGGGTTTCGGACGTCTAGTTAAGTGGCCATAATAGGATATTCTACGCACTTTGACGGTTTTTGTGATGGTTTTCCCTTCCAGTATTTGGTGGATTTTTCCTTTGGGAGGGTCCTTTGATGCACCCAACATTTCTTTTACTATGTGCCTTTCATATTTCCTGAGCCGAGATCTATTCGATTTTGTAAGAACCATGACATTGAGGCCGTATGTCATGGAGGGTGCGATAACCATCTTGTACATTAATCTAGCGATTTTCCACTCGATTTTGTACTTCTGTATAAATTTTGTCAGGATTTTGGCGTTTCGGAGCGCTTTTACACATCTTGTCTTGATGGATGCTCTTCTGTTGTGTGTTGCAGTGATGTACGAACCCAGGTACCTTATGGTCTCGATTGGCTTTATTGGTATACCACCAAGGATTCTCTGCTGCTGTTCGGCGACGGGTGGACCGAAGGGGTCCCGCACAATAAGCTTGGTTTTTGTTCCGTTGATGGTGAGTCCTACTGTGGTTAGTAATTCTTTCAATTTTGTTACGAGACGGTCGAGCGTCGTTATGCAGTCACCTATCATAATTAGATCGTCCGCGAAAGAAAGGATTAGTGGAAGAGTGATTTCTTTATCCTGGTTTAGACTCACAGCCTCATCCTCTTCCTCCAGAGTTCTCAGGACATCATCCATGAGGATCGTAAATAAGCGTGGTGATAGTGGACACCCTTGTTTAACTCCTTTTCCCTTGTTGATTATCGCAGAGTTTTGACCGAACCAGGTAATAAACGTTCGTTCTATCATACACGCAGCCACTATTCTGTTTGTCAGGGGGGCATTTGTCCTGCTGAGAAGGATATCCCTTAAGGCCCCAAGATCTACATTGTCGAAAGCCTTTTCAATATCAAGGGCCACTACGAAGAGTCTCCTTCCCTCCCTCCAATTGGCATCCAGGATTCTTCGCAGGGTAAACAAGTGGTCATCGGTGGATCTATTATTTAAAAAGGCCGCTTGGTAGTTACCTAGTGCCTCAATTTCCTTGTCTAATTTTTCAAGGAGGAAATTGGCATAGATATGATAACCAACGTTGCAGACAGATATACTCGTCTACATTTCTTGGCGATGATTTCTTAGGTATTGGCACTTGTTTGGATAGCAGCCATTCTTCTGGGATTTTATTTTTCGCCCAGGCTTCTTGCATAACGTTTGCGACCCTTGCGATGAACTCCGGTGGTGCTGCCTTGTACAGCTCCGGCGCAATTTGGTCTGTGCCTGGAACTGTACCGTTTTTCATTCTCCTAATGATGCTTTTTATCGTATCCGTGTCGGGCCTATCTTCGGTGAGCACCTCATCCTTCTGGCCTGTGAATGTTTCAGGTGGTTTGCCCTCGCTTTTCTTCAACTCTCTTACCCAGTTTGACATTGGGATGAAATGTTTTGGTGAAGATCTTTGTGCAGGTGCGGTTTTGAATTTTCTTAGGTACCTGTAGGTTATCTTCATTCTCATTGCCCGGTGTGCTAAGAGGAAAGTTTGAGGCAACCAAAATCGTCGAACAATGGTGTTCTGGCCATGGCCTGTCAGTCAACCCAGCTAAAACAGAACTAGTCTTAAAGAAAAATTGAAAAAGGAGCTACCTGGTGGAAGGGACCGGGAATCGAACCCGGTACCTCTGGATTACCGGTCCAGCGCGTTAGCCACTTCGCTACCCTCGCTCCACGTAGACCTAACGAATTTTTCCTTATGCTTTGTGTGCGCGTTGAGCGCGTCTTACGAGCTCTGGAGAATAAAACAATCAAATCCGGGCTCATACTAGAGTGTCACTCAGCATTGCAAACGATCGGTTCGAATAATCGGTTCACGTTGCAATGGATTAAAGGGCATAGTGGGTCTCTAGGTAACGAGGCAGCCGACCAGCTGGCAAGGAGAGGGTCCGATCAATCGGCAATTGGCCCAAATCCTTTGCTCCCCTTGGCGTTTAACCAGCTGCGTACATGGCTTCGTCACAGAACACGAGCACAACACGCCGATCAATGGGCAGAAACCAGTACATGCAGGCAGTCCCGGGAAACAGTCCCATACCCAGACACATGCCTGACAAAGCGCTTATTTTATCGCTAAGCAGGCCCGCCCTGCGAGTAGTAGTAGGCACTATCACTGGACACTGCACACTTAACAAGCACTTATATGTTCTAGGAATGACCGATAGCCCCCTATGTAGGGGATGCCTGTCGGCCGAAGAAACAGCTACCCACGTGATCCTGGAATGCGCCGCCGTAGCTAAGCAACGGGCTGAAATCCTCAAAGCACCGAGGTCACTTCGTGAAGCCTGTGGAGACACCAGGAGAATCCTGCGCTTCTGGACGGAGTTAGGCTGGCTAGACTATTAGCTGGCAAACATGCACGCACAACGGCCCGAATATACACGGGCTAAGTGCGGAAAACGGAGCCCATAACCATATCTACATTATGTCAACCATAAAACTAGAACTACCTACTAGCGTCATGTAATATCAATATATGTAATATCAATATATGTAATCAAATTTAGGATAAAACTGAGACATGTCGTGACATCTATCATGGCCAGGTGTAACTATAAATTCGGAAACAAAACATGTAAAGTCGGTTAAACAAGGGGGTTAAACGTGTTTCTGTTATTCAGTTTGTACTATCGTAGCGAGTAAACGAAACGAATGATGTGGCGGTCGTAAATTCAGCCATTTACACAACACACTTAAGACAATTTTATTTCTAAGTTACAGTCCGACCAAAAAGAGTAGAAATTAAAAAGTGGCAATACTGTAGTGTTCTACTCTTTTTGGTCGGACTGTCGTCGTGGCTTCATTTAGGTAGGTACATTTACAAAAGCATCTTCAGCGGGCCTGTGATGCTCGCGTTTGTCACGCGATAAATAAATGGCAAAGTATCTGTCACTATCGCACTTGCATACTTGTCAAGTATCATAGACCCTACGAAACTTAAGAGGCAATACCACTGCTTACTTTTCAATACAAATCGAAGTTTCGTTCTCGTCAGTTCAAAGCTTAAATAAGCAAATAACGGGCGCAAAGGACACAAAGTCCATGAGCATTTGTGCAAAAAACGAAACGCTCTGACACAGAACATTTCCTTCCCATTCAGTTGTTGAAATGTCGTAAAGATTGGTTAAGTTTTGGAGGAAGAAACAGACGAGAACGAAACCTCGATTTGTATAACCCGGTTACGTTAAGTTTGCACAAACTTAATGTAAACTGATAGTATGGGCCAAGGAGCAGTGATATATCCTCTTAAAACTGCTTGAAGAATGGTCTAAGGCCTAATTAATATGACAAAATATTGACACTTACTGCATCATCCTAAGATCGGATCGGACTTATTTTTACCAAATAACGTATATTGCGCTTAGAGATTCCTTTAGTAGACTTTACAACAATGACGATTACATCATCAGGCATAGGTGAATAGGTGTCGTTGACGGAGACCACACAGAGTGAGGGGTTCTATTGTCTTACTAGGTGTCGACAATAAATATAATATAATAATATGTGTCGTATTATGCGTTTTTTTTTTTTCAAATTATGCGAAAGGACAGCATTTAAAATGACGTGCCGTCGGAACGTTTCCAAAATTGCGAAACTTTCCACGTCGTTATTTCTTGGAAATTTCCCATTTGAAATATTATTTTTAATTCTTGTGAAAGTTCAAGAAATATCCGGAAATATTCCCCGTTTTTTTGGAAACTCTCTGCAACTAAATTAATCCTTTAAAGCCAACGAAGAGATTTGATTCCCAATTCGATTACGAAACCCTAAATAGGAATTGAACTGAGAACAATAAAAACCGGCCAAGAGCATGTCGGGCCACGCTCAGTGTAGGGTTCCGTAGTTGCCCATCCTTCACAATAGACGGGCTTAAAACAGCGGTTAAGCCCGAGGTTTAAATTACGAGAAAGACTTCAAGCTGTATAAAAAGGTCGTACACGCCAAAGTAACTGTAATTACTTATTACCTTCTGGAAGTTGTCGATTATACGCGCCAGATTGAGCGACATGTTTTAATACGGTATGGCACTTAACTAATTATATGTGTAATGTTCGAAGTATAAAACGAGGCACTTCGTTATTTTAAAGAAAATTATGAATTTTTGCGATAACTCAAAAACGGCTCGACCGATTTTATTCAATGTAGTTTTCATTGAAAGTCCTCATTTTTACGAATTTTGCCTTAATTTTTTGACCCGTGGTTGAAAAGTTAGAGGGGGGGACACTATTTTTTTTTATTTTCGGAGTGAATATTTACAAAACTGCTGAGTTTATCAATAATAATGTTTGGAGACCCCTATTATTTTTAAAAGACCTATTCAACGAGACCCCACACATTAGTGTTGGAACGAAGAAAAAAAATCACCCCCACTTTAGGTGTAGGGGAGGTACCCGAAAAACGTTTTATTTTATTTTTTATTTTACCGTTTTGTCGGCGTGATACATACACATACTCATACCACATTTCAGCTTTCTAGTACTAATGATCACGGAGCTATGCCGCGGACGGACAGACAGACAGACAGACAGACAGACAGACAAACAGACAGACAGACAGGCGGACAGACGGACATGGCGAAACTATAAGGGTTCCTAGATGACTACGGAACCCTAACAATAGTTACCTGAGAATCATAAGATTTACAATAAAAGAGTGTCACTTACTCGAACTGATCTCAGGTAAACTCATATTTTTTTATTTACATGTTTAAGGCAGAACAATCTGACTACCTACTCATTAATAATGAAATGAAATGAAAATAATTTATTCCAGAATTCGAGATTCCATAATAATTACAATTATATAAAATTAAAATTAAAACACAATTTACAAATACACATTGACATATTACACATACACATAATTAGCCACATAATTTTGATGACGCATTTGGCTCGGTTTGTAGACACCTGCCTACTGAGCCGGCGGTCCCGGGATCGAATCCCGGCCAGGGAAAGTATTCGTGTGATGAACTTGAATATTTGTGCTTGGGTCATGGTTGTTCTATGTATTTAAGTATATATTTATCTATATAAGTACGTATACCTATAGTCGTCTAGTACCCATAACACAAGCCTTCTTGAGCTTAATTTGGGACTAGGTGGATTTGTCTGAGTTTGTCCGATATTTATTATTATTTGTATGTCGCACCCATTCACGGGACAATGGTGTCCCGGACCTTTGGGAGGCGTGCACGGAGCCGAAGCCAACGTGCAGAGGCCCTTTCGACAATTTAATGAAATGTAAGGGGTACACCATGCGGATGCTCCCCTTGCCTGTGTCATGGGACGCACACAGAGACAGCACCCGCTAGATGCAAGAACTATTGTGGTTGTATGGAGTCTAAAAATTACTAGGCTATTGTATATGAGATGCGATGGACTAGCTATACTGGGTTATTGTTTGAGACTGCCGGACGTCTACCAGGAAAAGTGTCTCATGTGTAGGTAATGGCACTGGTGGACGATGACTCGCCTCCCGCTAGATGGGCCCCCACAAATAGCGACGCATAGAGTGTGGCCTAAGGGCAACACCGGTGCGGAAGGCTAAGGGCGGAGAGGTGTAATACTGGGCTTTAAACCGCAGCCAACTAACCCCTTACGTTTCCACATCCGCCCCCGAGCCGCAACTCTCGCGACTCCACTCTGTCCAGCCGGTTAAGGCAAGACAGAGGCGGAGGCCCCGACCCATCACCCCCCGTCAGGATCCCCCAGGGGCACTCAGGTACGTGGGGACGCTACCCCCCAACAGCTCGCCATAAGCTGCCCTGCGTGACTGATTGCGCTGGTAATACCAGCGGGCGATGGGGTCGTCACATCCCTACGCCTTATTATTATTATTATTAATTAGCCACAGGTTACCTCGGCCCCGTGACCACAGGCTTATGGTAGCCTCTCCAGCGCCCGTGGAGCGGACTGGCATCCCACTCTCTCGCCGTAATAACCTCGTCATAATCGTAGTGTTGAGTTTGCTGGATTTAATTTCATGTTCTATCCATCGTTTATGTGCGTATTTACTTAATTGTCACAATACGACAAACAATAGAAAACTACACATTGTTTAATGGCAAACACATCAATGAGCCTTCGTCAATAAAACTGGCAGGTATCGTCGCGAACACTGGTGAAAATTAGCGAAAATTACAACGATATATTGATATGACCATTCATTCAATTTGAGAAATGTAGCGTGTGAAAATGTAAAATAATTTGTTACATTTCACCTTGGCTTAATAAATATTTCCATTAATCAGCACAAAACGGGAATTAACCATGCATAATACATACCTTACCTAGTATGAAAATGAAAAAAAATTATAAAAAAAAATTAAAATTAAAATGTTTATTGGTTTACATGGAGACATATAAAAGGTTTGGGATCTCCTATTAAGTATTTGTAAATACTTGTGTCAGGAGGTCCCGCTCTTCCATAATATTTATTTAACTTTTATAGTATGATTAAAGTCGGATTTTTAATTAGCTGGAGTAAACTGACGAAATTTTTACGAGCGCAATTTGATTAACTTTAATTTGGTTTCAACATATCACTTTTTATCACTAGAAGTTAATCTAATATCAGTAATTAAGAGTATTCTCATTCTTTATTTTAAGAAATCATTTCTGAATAATCTAAATAACGAAAATATAAATTACGACATCTGTCAAATCACTGGCTAATTAAAAATACAACTTTAGGTATAATATTTAGCATTTTGGACGTAAATATCAAAGGTATTAACTAATATTGAAGGGACGAAGTCAACGAAGATAGAGATCGTTAACGTTTTTGTATGATATGAATAAATGCAAAAATTGTGTAGGTAAGTTTAAATCTATATATAATTGCAATAAATAGAATTGCCCAAAAATAAGCACAAATTCATGACTCGTTGATTGACAGAGTAAGGTCAGTCTAGTAAAACTATTACAGTACCTTTACCGTGACCGCACAGGCTTAGCGACTGAGTCGACAATTTGTATGGAGAATAGTAGGTACAGCGCCCCTAGGTTACATTGTAGAACTACAATCATCCATAACCTACCACCACAACACAGCGACTTACGATAACAGCCTAAGGGCTGATTTAGACGAAGACAATTTTGAGACGCCTAAATGACGGCGCCAGTGATTACCGCACAGCACACCTCCGACCTGTAATAGTCTCCCTACCTACGTACTTCAACTCTAGAACTATCCTGAGTCACGGGACCACCAATCGTAATGTATGCTAAGCCCTAACTAAAGGTACAGGTCCTTCGTCTGCTTCACCCTCCTCACTAAACTCCACTCCTACATCGAAAGCCCTAAGAAAACCCTACAACAATTACCTAAAAATAATTTAACAGCAGCTCCCAGTCTTCTATATCCTACCACTAAACAAACCTAGATATGAAAGGATCTTTATAACAATTGAGTTTGAACTTTTCTTAATAACGTATGGCCAAAGGTGATCGGTAAAACCGTTGTGAACGTCTAGATGACAGGAACCCACGTTGAAGTAGTAACTCAAGCTCTTTTAAGAGAAATCTAACCGTGATATGTCGCCAAGTGCTTCCGTACCCATATACTGTGCTATGCTACCATGTATTACCAAATAAATGTGTTTTCTATTATTTATTTAATGCTTGTTTCCCCTATCATACTGCTATCTTGGTTCTTCATACTAATTAAATTTCTAACTTGATTTAATGTTATCTAACCTTAAATTATAAATTTATTCCTTCCTATGTAGTCTAGCCTTCAAAAAAATATCTACAATTCTTATAGCATGATTCAGTATGGGATATTCTACTCTTATTAAATATTATTTAATTCTATATGAAATATATAACTCATCCAGTCCACAAGTTAGGTATAAATATATTAAATTACTCTATGTAACAATAAAGATCAATATATGAATCAAAACCAAATATTATTAGATTTCTGAGATGAAATATAATTTAGTCATTGAAAATGCATGTCTTTGTTCTAAAATGCTTAGTAGGCAAGTAATTTAGTACTTTATGAAGCAGTGCTTCATAACAAATCTATAAATAGATTGAAGTTGCTGAAACTATAAAATTTTATTACAAATTTAATGAATCTTAAGTTTTCATGTTTGACTAAATTAAATAATTTTAGTATGATAAATTAATATGGAATAGTGGTATGGATTTCATACTTTTAGTAAGTTCCAGTATGATATTCTAAAGTAGACTAGGTCTAAACAAGAAGTAATTGGTTGGTGAATAGGATTCTGAGTTTTATTGAAATGCTTCGACCGCATACAAAATTTTATCATTAGATTGTGTTATATTGTAATGCTATCATCTCATTCTCCCAAAAATATTTAGTTTTGTTAAATAATGGCGGCTACCATCATGTCTAATGACATGGGCAATCGGGTAAAAAACATGGTTACTTCATGTGTACATATTGAGGGAAAATCGTTCCTCGGAAAATAAAACAAATTTCTGTTAAATCTGTTTGGTGTGTTATTTTAAATATCACCAAACCCATGTTCTCTGGATGCCGTATGATTGCCAGATTTGATCTTTTATTGGCCTTCAGGCTCTTTTAGAGTAAAGATCTCTCCCGGATCTATCTAGAATCTATGAATCTTTACTATCTATATTTGTTATTAAACAACACGAATTTTCTTCACTCGTGAACTAAATGAATTCTCACTTCATTCATTACAAACAATAGATTTGTATAACTTGGGTTTTCGTTTAACTATACTCAAAAACATGTCATTCATCCCTGAAACATAAAGACTATTGTGTCCATCCGAAGTATCTTTCAACTCTCGACTGACTTATTTTGACAAGGAAACTTCTCTTATCCCCTGTGATTTAAATTAATTAAGTTCTGAGGTCTGAAGGGCAAACACAAGAACAAACAACTTTCATTTTGTTGTTTTAAAAGTCCTTGGCCATTCCTAGCAGTTAACACTTCAGACACCAGATCCAGCAAAAGTAACGATTTGTTTTCTATTTCTAGACATACTACACAACAATCTACCATAGAATTTCCTCATCAACACTGGAGCATATTATCTACAATCCTTTTTTTTGTTTATTGTAGGGATAAACGAAATGAAATTCATCTCATTTTTCATGTGATTTGACTAGTGACAGTGACAGTAATGACTTTTCTCAATTTAGTGTTGCCATCTCAATATAACAGTTGTAAGTAATATAAGAGCATTACTTTACCAAATCTTAAAAACATAATCGATAAAAAAAAAATAAGTTTAACTAAAAGTTCCTACAAATCTCGATGTAAAATTAACGGTTTTAAATATCAGATTGCTCTGTTCCCATTCTTTATAAACTGTTACAAGATTTTATTTTCACTACTGACCTCCGAGTCATAGACACTAGTAATGCAAGAAATCAGCTGTTTGTATTTATTATACCAGACAAGATTAAAATAATTTGAATAAATGTTATGTTAGTTAATGATGAATGGCCGATTGCTCGGAAAATAAAGAACCCCATCCTAACATTCCTATTAAAGTGTACCTATCACTAAACCCTGTTCCCTAGCTAGTACAAAAACACTAGAGGTCTAAACCGCATATTTACATTTAAACGTGTATGGAACCTAGGTAAGCTAAACTATAAATTCGGGAGATTAACCCGAGGTTGGACTAGAATCAGTGTAAGTGGGTCCCCCCTTGCGTGGCTAACGAGACGCCGGAAACGCAGAGTAACCCGCCCTAATATGTGTAGATATTGCAAATATATAAATATATACGTTTATGAGACCAAACCTGGAGGTCCATCTGATTTCAACAAGTGTGGATATCCCACATGCCCAACGTGTGGACCTTGCATTCACCAGACAAAGCACTCTAGATCTGTAGGCAATTCACTGCACTTATATATGGCTAGTAGGGTTTGCAATATCCGTCCCAGTTTTAGTATCCGGATAATTTGAATAGTTCATTTTCAATATCCGGATATCCGGATATTTCGGATAATTTGAATATATGAGGAAAAAAAACTAAAAACCAATTTCAAGTCTTGTAATCGAAAATATAAAATCGAATTTAACTTGTAACCCTTAAATTAAAATAACTCCGGCGTCATCATACCACACATAATACATAAAATACGCTCACAAATAAAATAATTATATAATTAACGAGATTTAAATATAAGATCAAACTAAAATTCTCTTAAGGTTCGATTCATCTATCTAGTTTTAGTACTAACAGTAATCATAGAAAGTTGGTTGATTAGTGACTAAAAAAATCAATATTTTACGCATGAGAAACCTAAACACACAATAGGAACTTTGATACTTGTAATAATTTAATCAACAACAACGTTGTTGCATGTGTGCTGGTACCGCTGGTGCTGCTGCTGGTACTGCTGGTGCTGGCCATTTGAGACGTCGATGCGGTTGTTGGTGTGTTTGATGAGGATATCGATACATTTTCTGAGCGTTTCTTTAGGTTTATTGAATGAAGTTTTAAATGGTTATGAAGTGGAAATGTTGAACCTGAGTTTTCCAAAATTTTGTTACATATTTTGAAATTCACCCTTTTTCCATCTGTGGCTTTTAAAAAATATTTCCATACGGAGTTTGTTTCTTCATTTGCAGTTTTATTCGGTAAACTCACTACTCATTTTAAATCATCTTTTTCTCAACTCAACTTTCAAAGTTGATCTGCCAAAGAGCTTACAAAATGTAAGTATACCTATTTCATATTTTTTTTTGTGTTGTGGATAGGTTCAATACGATAAGATTATACAAATACAATGTGTTAATAAAACTGAATATATTGCTTGCAACAAAGAATTGTAATTAGGGGTCATCCATAAATTACGTCACACCTTAAGGGGGAGGGGGGGGTCATACCAAACGTGACAGTACATGTTAAAGGTATAGCAAAAAAGCGTGACATAGGGGGGGGAGGGGTTCAAAAAGTCGACATTTTGCGTGACGTAATATGTGGATGACCCCTTATTGTAAATTTGTAATTAACGTTTTCGGGAAAAATACTTTCATTATGTGATTCATTCAATATGCTACTGTTAGTAAATAATTTAGTATCACAAAATTATAATAGTACCTATCAAATTTTCAAGTTGCACGTAACGTATCCGCTTGCTATGGTATGGTATTGGACTAAAATACAAAGTTCGATTTACTTACGTTATCCGGGCGAGTTGTAGAAGCCTACCGAAATGAACACGCTTTTTGGTAAACACCACTATTTCACTTTACGCACGGCACGACACAGTCAATAAAAACAATAACAACTATCTCCCAGAACTGCTAAGTACCGATTGATTGACTGTCAAGTGATTACCAGTGCCCTATACAGTAATAAATATTATTCAGTAGGTAAAAAAAACCTTGTTCCCAATCCCAACCCCGACCACAACCTAACAAACCATTTCATTCGGTTGAGCCGTAAAAGGGTAAAAAGAGAATAGAATAGAATAGAATAGAATTAGAATAGAATAGAATTCATTTATTTGTAAAGGTTAGAGAAAATATATCAAGTTATTATGCTTTATTTTTTCTATAAAACGTAGTGACACTAACTGTTGGCTAACATAAGTATCTGTATTTTAAAATATTCCTAATATTTTTATAACAGTGATAGTAATAATATTCTAGTTTTTAGTAGTACCTAAAATATCCGGATATTCGAATAAATCGTGTTGCATTATTCGGATAATATTTATGGCGGATATCCGGATAATTTGAATATTCGGATATCCGGATTGCAAACCCTAATGGCTAGTGTCCGAGATGCCTAGCTCGGATAAAATTAGAAGAGTCTGAAAGATATTTGTTTAACAGCCGCAAGGTTAAATATCTTTCATTTGGCAACCATGTACCAAAACACTATTTCTGGCATGTAATTAAGCTTGATAGCCATAAAACAACAAAATCCCACAACATTTCAATAAATAATTATAGATCAGAAAAATAATGTAATCCCAACAGAAATTCCCCTTAGAATTAAATTTAATACCTTATTGCCAAACAACAGTGTTACCCAGTCGAAGTCGCAAGTAAAAATGAATCCCATCCTTCAATTCCCCTCCGTATTTATACTTAACTGTGGACAAAGTGGACAAAATGGACAAAATGGACAAAATGGACAAAATGGGCAGTGGACAAAGTGGACAAAGTGGACAAAATGGACAAAATGGACAAAATGGACAAAATCACAATTTTGATCCTTACACAGTATAAATAAAGCTCAATTCTTCCGTTGGTAATTTGTTGTGAATAGTAATTTGCTATTTTAAAAAGGTAGGATGCTTAGTTATTGGAATATTTTTACTTACTTTCGTAAACATTAATACTGTTGCTTCTATTAGGCATTTGTATTGTATTATAACTATTAAATGATGATTTTAGTATTAGGTGGCGAGTTATGATGCTAGTGTCGGGAACTTGATGATGACAATGATGATGTGAGTCTTACGATGGTGATATATGATTATAATATGATGGCGAGGACATGACGAGATCATGTGAATCGCTACAGACCGTTTAGACAATGACTATGTTCAGCCGCCTAAATCTCGCCGCCAGTCGTGTTTACACAGTGCTTTTTTTCAGTACCAGTCATTAGTGGCAGCGCGAGACGCGGAGGGGGGTTACTGGCGCCAAAAAATAGGCCCGTGTTCTATTCCGCGCCAGCGCTGGCATGCCGCGAAAAAATGGCGCGGAAAGTGTTTATACGGTGCCTTTTCGAGGCGCCGTAATTTAGGCGTCTCAAAATTGGCATCGTCTAAATCAGCCTTAAGGGCTTTTCGAATCAGCATAAAAAAAAAATCCTTTACACAGTCGCCAGCGGATGCTGTCACTCTTGGTAAAGGTACAGATGATTCTTCTTGCGTGGTCTAAGTATAGTCTGTACTTTTCGATATGGTAGATGCGCTTATCCCGCTGTCGCTCTTGGCCCGACTGACCTTAACGTTCCTATCCTAACAATTACTAACTCAACGCTCGCAACTGTACCAGCGTAGCTGCCTAGATACTCGAATCAATTATTGACACGAACCAAACCTTATAAAAAGAAGTCGGCGTGTTGAAATGCCTGATCATACTCCTATAGACACAAACGCACGCAAGACGCTTGCCAATCAACAATGGCTCGATTCCTTGTCCTAATTTTGTGTACAGTAAAAGTGCTAGTGCTCCACGGTGCTTCGAACAACACTCCGGTACTACAACTTCCTCAAGGGAAGTTAATGGGGTTGGAGACGAAACGGGGCTATTACAGACAATACTTGGGAATACCGTATGGCACGGTGGATGAACGATTTCAGGTAGGTACCTAAACCTAACGCAATTTAAATAAAAACCAATAGAACGATAACTTTAATCATTTGACTTCAAAAACCTACCTAAATTGCAAAAAAATATGGATAATTATGTTTTCGAAAAGTTTTGTACTGGTCATAATTCGAAGTTAAATTCAATTCTATTTATTTATTGCAATCATCAAAGGCCCATAGATAAATACCTTATAATCTAACGTAGGTACCTACCTACATATTAAATATAACAACAAAATGAACTTACCAACTAAGTACCTAGGTCACATTATATACTGCGATGTGTTTACGCTGTTCGTGGTATCAGAGGTAGCCGCCCGCGGTAGCGCCGGAACATGATAACCTTTCGCCCAAAACTCTTCTTTGGTGAAGGTCGCTAGTTCGACAGTTGGAACTCTCAAAAGTTAAAGGTAAAGTCCCTACTTACTAAATAGAAGGTGTGTTCCTACGTAGAAACAAACCTTGTATTAAATTCAAGAAAAGCCTAATTCCGCAATTATGTGCCGGCATTAATTACTTTTGGAGTTCCGTACTTCATTCGGTAAAATGTCCGTTCGTTTGTCTTGGCACACATGAACGACCTTTACTCAAAATCTCAAAATGGATCTGTGGCGTGGCGTCAATAACTTTTGAGCAATCCGGAGCAGAATTGGCTTACCTAGTTTTTCTCTTCAATTTGAACAATAGAGAATAGTGCTAAAACCCTTTAAAATGGGCAAGGCGGTGGGAATCGGGTTCTATAGGCGATACTGATTTTTCGGTTTATTTTGACTTTATATGCTCATTCATTTATCTTTTCTGCTAAATAAATATAAAAATGTGATTGTGACAGGAAGCGGGCCCGCCACCGCGCTGGCTGGGCGTGTTCAACGCCTCCGACACCAGTGTCATCTGCGCGCAGTACCACGAGCGACTGCAGCTGCCCATGGGTGTAGAAGACTGCCTGATTCTCAACGTTTACACCCCCGGCCAAGGCAACTCCAAACGGCTGTACCCCGTCATGGTATTCATTCACGGCGGAGGCTACAAGACGGGAAGCAGCAGCGCCTATATCTATAACCCTCGACTGCTCGTCAAAAAAGGCGTTATCGTTGTAACTGTCAACTATCGGTTAGGCCCTTTTGGTTTTCTGTGCCTCAGAATCAAAGGCGCACCAGGGAACGCAGGCTTGAAAGACCAAGTAGCTGCACTTAAATGGGTCAACAATAACATCAAATATTTTGGCGGCAACCCAGATTCGGTGACCATTTTCGGCGAGAGCGCGGGATCCTCGTCGGTCAGCTATTTAATATTGTCGCCAGCCGCTAAAGGACTCTTTCGAAGGGCCATCATGCAGAGCGCCTCAGCTCTCTCGCCTTTCGCTCTCCCTAATGACCCAATTGAAAGAGCAGCTTTAGTGGCATCCAAGATGGGTTATAACACAAAAAACCCATATGACTTGTTAAAGATTTTCAAAAATGCAACGAAAAACGATATTTTAATCGCAAGTGCAGCTGATACCTCTGTGAATTTATTATCCAAATATATTTTTAGACCGTGCGTCGAGAAACAGGGGGTGAGCAATAAACCATTTTTGACAATGAACCCTCAAGAAATGCTAGAATCCGGCAAGTACAATAAAGTATCTATGATCATTGGCTACAACGATAAAGAAGGCATATTATATGTACCCGGATTAAATAAAGAACTATATAAAAACTTGAATGATAACTTCGCTACTCTACTGCCTGACAACCTCTATTTCTCGAGCATTAAGGAGAGAAACGAGACAGCAAATAGAATCAAGTCCTTTTATTTTGGAAACGATAAAATAAACGAAGACTCGATCGAGGACTTGATAGATCTCATATCAGATGTCATGTTCCATTATCCATCAGTGGCCATAAGCGAATACTTTCTAAATCACAATCAATTGCCTATTTATAATTACTATTTCAGATATGATTCTTATAGAAACTTGGCAAAAATCTTATTAGGATTGAAGGGACAAAAAGGAGCCGCCCACGGTGATGAACTGTTCTATTTGTTCGATCCTGTCATTTATTGGCCTTTACCATTGATAGGAAATGATGCCAAAGTCGTTGAAAGGATGACCAGTATGTGGACTAATTTTGCAAAGTTCGGGTAAGTACCAAAGCCAAGTTTAAAGGAATGAAACTAGTGAATTACATGTATATACATACCTATATTTTAAAGATCCTTAGAAAACTTTTTTCCCTAAAAAAACTTTCCCATCCCATTTATCAACCGGATACCTTCACTTGCCCAAATTTCATTTATCGGTAGTACCTTAGTTCACACTCTTACTAATAATTACAATCATTTTGCCAATTCAATTTCAATCACATAGTTGTGCACTCACGTCCTAATTGCAACTACTTTTTCCGAAAAGTAGTACGATTGAGTTCTAAAGAATCGTTATAATGAATATGAATGTATCACTTACCATAATTTTCATTTGCCATAAACATTTTATGAGTGTAATAAAACGTAACTCTTCGGTATTTTTAGTACTATTCGTGTAGAAGTCACTAGGTTAGGTTTGTTTTATTTCATAACAATACCGAAAAGTTTCAGCTTACAGAGAAAAATAGATTTATGGAAAATGAACGATGTAGAACCTTTATTGACATCGATCATCAATCATCATTTCCTGTTACGTTAAATTAGATTTTGTTTTATACTTCAATCCCAAACATTAACGATTAAATTTGTGATCTTTCAGTAATCCTACATCGTTGAAGTCTCCAGCGCTGAACATAGATTGGTACGCTAGCGATGATACATATTTGAGATATCTCACAATAGACAAGGATTTAACCATGGATTCCCTGCCCAACCGGGACCGAATCGAGTTCTGGAGAAGTATCTACAATACAACACAAGTATAGGATATTACATATTACGGGTAGCTACTATAGACAATTTAATTTGAGTAGGTACCAAAGTTTAGTTAAAACTAAGACAAATAAAAAAAGATACACATCAAAGAAAAATGTAAGAACGACTTTAAATATGAATTCCAGGAACCATCGCATGTGCCAAGTTACCAGGATTGCAGAGATGTAGAGGGATACCAAAAGGAGGAAAGAAAAAATAGAACCAGATTCCGAAACATGCTTAAGAGAATCAAAGACATTTACTTCTCTAAGTCTACATTTGAATGCAAATTTAAAATAAGCTTAGTTGTAGATTATCTAGTTGAAGAAATTCTAGCTGTTGTTGTTGATATATTCAAAGGTGACATATTTGATTTATCATCAGTTTTCAATCATGGGTAGGCACAAAGATTGTTTTATTAACCGAGCGAACGAAGCGTCAACATTTCAGCTTGGCCAAAAATTTCGTACGTCCAAATTCCGGATGTTCTACTGTTCTCCCCTATAGGTCGCATTTTCAACCGATTCTCGTGAATTTTTGTGACCAGGTTTGATCTTTATGCAGTGATCATCGAAGCTCGCGTAATTCTTTCAAAATACGACTTTTTACGATTTCCGGCCTTAAGCATTAAACCAACCGAAGTGGCCATTGACGGGCGTTCCCTTCTGCCAAAAGTACAAGATCGTCGGTCATAGCGGTTATATGAAACTATTTCAAAAATCGATTTAACGCATGTATTGACGATGTGAAGCTCCATGAAAAAGCCTATATGAGAAGTGTCTTTTCAAAAGGGCTTATTTCCACTTTTAACTTTTTTTAAACTATGAATGTAGTTTTGCTAAAAGTAGAGAAATACATATATACTTTGAGTTTCAAGTTCTAATAAGTCTTCTTGTCCTCTAAAAAAAGATTCAAAATCAAAGTCCGGATCAAAAGGCCTTATTTCTTCCTTATTATAATATGAGAAAAAAAAGGCCTTTTTATAAGCGTATATTATACATTATTTTTTATCTACGTTGAATCAGAACTTTTTGTAGGACTCCAAAATTTTAAGGTGGCCATTAAAAAACAGCAGGTAATGAAATAAACAAAAAAAAATGCTTAAAAATCAGTTTGGAGACGAATGGATCAGGTTACCGGAGCTGGCTTGGTATAGATAGAACCATATTAGATAGGTAAATGTAATCTATCAGTAGATGAAAATCGAGACGAAGTCGAATGCGATTGTTGCGAAGATGATGTAGAAGAAGTTCACGTGTAGACAACCAAACATGTTTCTTAACATATTATCAATGTTACTACTTAGAACAGGGCTATTGAGATCTATTGTTATAATATTTGAAACCAACACTTCGAAGGTTCTTTATGCATCCCAGAACCGGGTATCAAAAATCTCGAACCTGGACCCGGTTAATACCGCATTCACTTTTACATAAGGTAAGGTAGGGTAGGGTAAAACTATCAACGGGAGAAGACTGCTTACAGACCGACCGATAACTGTTAGTCTTACCCCGTGAGATAATAACTAAATGTATTCTGCTTAAACTTAAGCGAGTAAGCTAGCTTTTTGCTGTAGTAGGTAGTTAAGTTAATTTCACAATAAAAAGGTATCAGTTTCAAAAGAGTTTATTTTTGTAATGTACAAATCAATAAGGTTTATTTCTCAAAAGGCCGCAACAAAACAGCTTAATTCCAAAAGTTCGCATCAAAGGGACTTAACTCTGAAAAAGGTATGTTAAATAACATAATAAAGTAGGTAGATTAAGCAATGTATGTAGAGCCATAAATGTTATTGCAACTTAATTTAATTTAATATAATATCGAGAAAAAAAGTAATAATTTCGAAATGGAAACCGTGGATTTATGTTTGTCCCAACTTCCCAAAAAAAGTTCAAAGTGGAAATAAGCCCTTTTGAAAAGACACAATTCATATGACTCATTACTCACTACTCATTTTTGGGTGTAAAAGACGTTCTACGTCTACTTTACAAAAAGATGGAAGATAACTTAACCAGCGAACGAATATACCATGTTTTATTCGTTCGCTGAACTTAACAGGTAAGTGTATGTTTACTTTATGTTTCAATTCAACTGGGAGACCAAGGTTCAATTACAAAATCAATTTGAAAACAATCGTTATAAATTCTGCCGACTGGCAACAAAATTGGCGTTTGACGTATCCATATTTAAAAATAATAAGGACTATATTTATATATTTTGTTCGAATGTAGTAATAAGAGCATTGAATTTGTGTGCAAATTGTTTAGATGTGTGTTACCTCGCCCCCCTTAGGTTGTGACAGACTTTTATTTGGAAATACCTATGTATATGGCGAATGCGTCTTCGGTTGGTTTAATGCTCTAAGTTTTCGACACGAATCCATTTCCTGCATCATTTACAAAAAAAAACGAGAAACTAAATCGACAAAAATATTCTTATCAAACCTACTCACAAAATTTCATGAGAATCAGTTGAGAAATGCTACCTCTAGGTGAGGACAGCCGGAAAAGATCCGGATATACGAAACAATTTTGGGCCAAACTGAAATGGTGACTCCTAGCTTGGTCAATGATTAAGCCCTCTATAAATGTATGTAGACGGAAGAGGATCGACAGAAATAAAGGTAAAAAAACAACAAATACTGTCGGTTATGTTGCTTTTTACTATCAATTTTGGATGTATGTGTACAAGTATGAATTCGAGGAAAATAAAGGAAATATTATGTTTTATTATAATATATTCTACATCGCAGTACTCGTTATGAACAAACATTACTTATGTTACTTCCGATACAGTACTTCTACTCAATTTTTGTTCGATTGCTCATGAGTTACAATGAGAGCACTTTACTCGATACATGTCACAAAACAAAAAGAAATATTTCTCTATTGATATTCAATCGATTTAAATAAAATATGCTAGCCTAAAGAAACACCATTCGTTCTCAGCAAACGATCAGCAAATAGTGCGTAACATCTAACTGTACAGACACAACATAAACGTACCAAGGAAACGGCGGTATCCACGTTATTATTACAAGGTCTCGCTTACAGATGCATAGAAACGAACAATATTCTCACTGCGTATCATAAAATTGGTGAAAAAGTCGCAATAAAAACCTAAAATCCACATACTGAAAGTCTAAAAATATATTATAATAGATTTCAAATGTCTATACATAGATGAGTGTTCACTACGCGCTTATAACGAGCGTCGAGCGCGTTCATTACGTTACAATTTAAATACGCTAGAGCGACCGGCGGCCCGGACCGCGTCCGGACGCCCGCTCGACTACGAGACGCGACACGGCTCGCCCCGACTTACGTGCCGGCGAGCGAACCCGGTCGTATCGAAAGGAAAATTACATGTAATATATATAGTATATATAGTCGACCCGCTCAAACGAAGACTTTGGCGAGGCCGTCGGCGCCGGCGCTGGCTATGTAGGGCCGGAGCGGGTGGAACGCGACGTCGAGGATGCTCTCGTCGAACTTCTTGCGGTGCGCGGTGATCTCCTGCACGCAGGTCTTGGTGTCCAGGTTCCAGAGGCGCACGGAGCAGTCGTGCGAGCCGGAGAGGAGGAACAGCCCGTTGGGGTCGAGCGCCAGGCCCGTGACGGCGTCCAGGTGCGCCACCATGGCGTGGGCGCAGCGCCCGGACACGCAGTCCCAGAAGCGGATGTGCCGGTCCTCGTGCGCCGACACCAGCAGCGGCAGCGTCGGGTGCGCGCGCACGCGCGTCGCCGCGCTGTCGCACGCCACGCGCAGCACCGGCTGGTGACACATAGCGTTACATCAATCGACTAGTTCTACAATCTCATACAAATATAACTCGGCTTCGATTATTATAATGATGGATTATATACAGCACAGAGCCACATCTTACTAGCAAATCCGTACAAAGATGAGGTATTTCACCTTAATGATCTTAAAGATCTTCCGATTGTTAACTTTCGACTGGAGAACTATATAACGGGGATAATAATATTACAATTCATAGCACCCATTATTCTTGTTTAAAGACAAGGCACAAAAATGCACAAATAAATATAGTAAATATGCCTGCCTGCCTGGACAAGTTGAATCTGTGGTTATGATTATATTAAAATTCCTGTGACAGCGGGAGCACTCGACGGTCAGACTAGCACGATAATAAATAAGTTTACCTGTCAAAAATTACATTTTAGTGGCAAGTTTTTATAGCCGACTGTAATTTTCTTTGGATATCCATCAAATGCTCACTGAGGCGATTCTAAAGAGCCCAAGCTCAGTAGGATTGCTTTTTCTATTATAGAGTTCCTATGGCCACCTTCCGGCTCCATCATCAGATCAGCCCCATGGTACCATATTATTGTATTGTCATCAAAGTTAAGTAAGTATGCAAAATTTCAGCTCAATCGGTTGACGATATCTGCTTCAAAATTGAGTTGCAAGATTTCACCCGAACAAACATAAGGTGAGTCGGGGCTATTGTAGCTATGGGGTTATTGTATCTTCTTACCATTATAATGGTCTGTGTATATATAGGAGACACAGACCAATGGTATATATACACAATCCTATATATACACAGACCATTTTAGGGGTCACAGACCATTATAATGGTAAGAAGATACAATAACCCCATAGCTACAATAGCCCCGACTCACCTTACTTTAAACATACCATGCAAGTTAAATAAAAGCTTTAAAAAAAAACATGGTTTCCGTATCGACCTGTCCGGTCTCCAGATCGTAGAGCAGCATGGTGCCGTCCCGGTAGACGACGGCGGCGCGCGCGCCCGCCTCGGCGAAGTCGGCGGCGGCGGCGGGGGCGGGGGCGGGGCCGTCGTCGGGCCGCAGCGTCAGCAGCAGCGGGCGCGGCGCGCGCGGCGCCCACAGCCGCGCCGTGCCGTCCGCCGACGCCGACAGCAGCCGCCCGTGCGCCGCCGACAGCGACCACACCGCGTCCGTGTGCTCGCGCAGGATCGGACCCTGACATAAGACAAATCATTTTTTTTTTTATGTGCCGCCGACAGCGACCACACCGCGTCCGTGTGCTCGCGCAGGATCGGACCCTGACATAAGACAAATCATTTTTTTTTTATGTGCCGCCGACAGCGACCACACCGCGTCCGTGTGCTCGCGCAGGATCGGACCCTGACATAAGACAAATCATTTTTTTTTTATGTGCCGCCGACAGCGACCACACCGCGTCCGTGTGCTCGCGCAGGATCGGACCCTGACATAAGACAAATCATTTTTTTTTTTATGTGCCGCCGACAGCGACCACACCGCGTCCGTGTGCTCGCGCAGGATCGGACCCTGACATAAGACAAATCATTTTTTTTTTTATGTGCCGCCGACAGCGACCACACCGCGTCCGTGTGCTCGCGCAGGATCGGACCCTGACATAAGACAAATCATTTTTTTTTTTATGTGCCGCCGACAGCGACCACACCGCGTCCGTGTGCTCGCGCAGGATCGGACCCTGACATAAGACAAATCATTTTTTTTTTTATGTGCCGCCGACAGCGACCACACCGCGTCCGTGTGCTCGCGCAGGATCGGACCCTGACATAAGACAAATCATTTTTTTTTTTATGTGCCGCCGACAGCGACCACACCGCGTCCGTGTGCTCGCGCAGGATCGGACCCTGACATAAGACAAATCATTTTTTTTTTTATGTGCCGCCGACAGCGACCACACCGCGTCCGTGTGCTCGCGCAGGATCGGACCCTGACATAAGACAAATCATTTTTTTTTTTTATGTGCCGCCGACAGCGACCACACCGCGTCCGTGTGCTCGCGCAGGATCGGACCCTGACATAAGACAAATCATTTTTTTTTTTTATGTGCCGCCGACAGCGACCACACCGCGTCCGTGTGCTCGCGCAGGATCGGACCCTGACATAAGACAAATCATTTTTTTTTTTATGTGCCGCCGACAGCGACCACACCGCGTCCGTGTGCTCGCGCAGGATCGGACCCTGACATAAGACAAATCATTTTTTTTTTTATGTGCCGCCGACAGCGACCACACCGCGTCCGTGTGCTCGCGCAGGATCGGACCCTGACATAAGACAAATCATTTTTTTTTTTATGTGCCGCCGACAGCGACCACACCGCGTCCGTGTGCTCGCGCAGGATCGGACCCTGACATAAGACAAATCATTTTTTTTTTTATGTGCCGCCGACAGCGACCACACCGCGTCCGTGTGCTCGCGCAGGATCGGACCCTGACATAAGACAAATCATTTTTTTTTTTATGTGCCGCCGACAGCGACCACACCGCGTCCGTGTGCTCGCGCAGGATCGGACCCTGACATAAGACAAATCATTTTTTTTTTTATGTGCCGCCGACAGCGACCACACCGCGTCCGTGTGCTCGCGCAGGATCGGACCCTGACATAAGACAAATCATTTTTTTTTTTATGTGCCGCCGACAGCGACCACACCGCGTCCGTGTGCTCGCGCAGGATCGGACCCTGACATAAGACAAATCATTTTTTTTTTTATGTGCCGCCGACAGCGACCACACCGCGTCCGTGTGCTCGCGCAGGATCGGACCCTGACATAAGACAAATCATTTTTTTTTTTATGTGCCGCCGACAGCGACCACACCGCGTCCGTGTGCTCGCGCAGGATCGGACCCTGACATAAGACAAATCATTTTTTTTTTTATGTGCCGCCGACAGCGACCACACCGCGTCCGTGTGCTCGCGCAGGATCGGACCCTGACATAAGACAAATCATTTTTTTTTTTATGTGCCGCCGACAGCGACCACACCGCGTCCGTGTGCTCGCGCAGGATCGGACCCTGACATAAGACAAATCATTTTTTTTTTTATGTGCCGCCGACAGCGACCACACCGCGTCCGTGTGCTCGCGCAGGATCGGACCCTGACATAAGACAAATCATTTTTTTTTTTATGTGCCGCCGACAGCGACCACACCGCGTCCGTGTGCTCGCGCAGGATCGGACCCTGACATAAGACAAATCATTTTTTTTTTTATGTGCCGCCGACAGCGACCACACCGCGTCCGTGTGCTCGCGCAGGATCGGACCCTGACATAAGACAAATCATTTTTTTTTTTATGTGCCGCCGACAGCGACCACACCGCGTCCGTGTGCTCGCGCAGGATCGGACCCTGACATAAGACAAATCATTTTTTTTTTTTATGTGCCGCCGACAGCGACCACACCGCGTCCGTGTGCTCGCGCAGGATCGGACCCTGACATAAGACAAATCATTTTTTTTTTTATGTGCCGCCGACAGCGACCACACCGCGTCCGTGTGCTCGCGCAGGATCGGACCCTGACATAAGACAAATCATTTTTTTTTTTATGTGCCGCCGACAGCGACCACACCGCGTCCGTGTGCTCGCGCAGGATCGGACCCTGACATAAGACAAATCATTTTTTTTTTTATGTGCCGCCGACAGCGACCACACCGCGTCCGTGTGCTCGCGCAGGATCGGACCCTGACATAAGACAAATCATTTTTTTTTTTTATGTGCCGCCGACAGCGACCACACCGCGTCCGTGTGCTCGCGCAGGATCGGACCCTGACATAAGACAAATCATTTTTTTTTTTATGTGCCGCCGACAGCGACCACACCGCGTCCGTGTGCTCGCGCAGGATCGGACCCTGACATAAGACAAATCATTTTTTTTTTTATGTGCCGCCGACAGCGACCACACCGCGTCCGTGTGCTCGCGCAGGATCGGACCCTGACATAAGACAAATCATTTTTTTTTTTATGTGCCGCCGACAGCGACCACACCGCGTCCGTGTGCTCGCGCAGGATCGGACCCTGACATAAGACAAATCATTTTTTTTTTTATGTGCCGCCGACAGCGACCACACCGCGTCCGTGTGCTCGCGCAGGATCGGACCCTGACATAAGACAAATCATTTTTTTTTTATGTGCCGCCGACAGCGACCACACCGCGTCCGTGTGCTCGCGCAGGATCGGACCCTGACATAAGACAAATCATTTTTTTTTTATGTGCCGCCGACAGCGACCACACCGCGTCCGTGTGCTCGCGCAGGATCGGACCCTGACATAAGACAAATCATTTTTTTTTTTATGTGCCGCCGACAGCGACCACACCGCGTCCGTGTGCTCGCGCAGGATCGGACCCTGACATAAGACAAATCATTTTTTTTTTTATGTGCCGCCGACAGCGACCACACCGCGTCCGTGTGCTCGCGCAGGATCGGACCCTGACATAAGACAAATCATTTTTTTTTTATGTGCCGCCGACAGCGACCACACCGCGTCCGTGTGCTCGCGCAGGATCGGACCCTGACATAAGACAAATCATTTTTTTTTTATGTGCCGCCGACAGCGACCACACCGCGTCCGTGTGCTCGCGCAGGATCGGACCCTGACATAAGACAAATCATTTTTTTTTTATGTGCCGCCGACAGCGACCACACCGCGTCCGTGTGCTCGCGCAGGATCGGACCCTGACATAAGACAAATCATTTTTTTTTTTATGTGCCGCCGACAGCGACCACACCGCGTCCGTGTGCTCGCGCAGGATCGGACCCTGACATAAGACAAATCATATTTTTCTCAAACATGCAATGAAATATTGTCTTTGCGTTCCTTATAATAGGCTCGGAAGTATCGCTTTTTGGGCGCAACAACTCGAGAGGACTGTAAAGGGATTTCATACTACTTTTCAGGCCTAGACCTGCAAAGTAACTTTTTTTTGGTTTCAACAACAAGGTCATTCACACGGTGTCCTATCGTTTGACCAAAAAACGTTTGACAAATGATCACTTGAAGATGAAGATGAAGATAAGATAAAGATAAGAGAAAGATACGTTAAAGGTAAGGTAAAGATAAGATAAAGATATTGTTCTTTGAAGTATATTTTTTTATTTCATTGTATGTTTGAGAAATTAAAGCACTATACATGCCTCGTCGTGAAAACGGATTCCCGGCCTCTGATGTAATGTACTATTACTAATTTGCCTTGATCGTTTACTCTAAGTCGATCAATACTACCGTAATTAAACGAAATACGACGAGTCTCGCTTTAAGAATAATCACGAAGCATAGATGACTATCGTGCAGTCGGTCGCACGGTCTAGAGACGTATTTAAAAGCCCTTACAATGTATACTCAGCATCATATAGGTAGTAGCAATCACAGTCGCCCAAAATATATCGTCAACGCATCCTTACTGGTATGCAAATAAACACTTGTTCCGATAGATTTCGCTAATTTGATCGCTCCTAACTATTTGATTCTGACCGTACCTATTACTTATTCACAGGCAGTAATTGTACAATACAGATGTCCAACTGCCTCCTCAATCTTCGCGCGTACTACTCGACAGTTACCGAAGTTTAATAATATAAACAAACCGCCATATGTAAACTAATGACATGCTGTCAATTAAGGCGCTCTTTTCCCAGTAGACGCCGAACTCACTAATTTTGGAATGAGTCGTAAACATATTAAGCAGTGTTTGAAGATTATGAAAAACATATATATCATACTTAAGGATCTTGCGATTATAAAATCGTTTTCACCAACATGATTGGATAAATTTCGCTCGATAGAAAAGAATCCCAAAGTTACCTCTATTTGTAATATTTTTTCAGTGGCAAGGCTAAAATACGAAGTTTTTTTACCCGTTTTTTGCTTAAATGTATGGGTACTAACATTATCTAGGTAAATTCGCTAGGATCGCCTCGATAAAATTATTTATTTAATCACTAGAACTAAAAACCTGCTAAAAATCGTCGCGCGTCAGCGCTTGAAGAGCGTCAATTAGTTCCGCGCGACCACGGCCGGCCAATATCGCCTTAAGAACAGTTACCGATATTTGGCGCATACAATAGGTACCTGAACGGCGGGATCGTAGGGATCGTAGGGGTCGGCGGTGGGCGGCGGCAGGTTCCAGACGCGGATGGTGCCGTCGAGGCCGCCGGAGAAGCACTCCTCGGTCCTTGGGGCTCCCATGGCCAGGCACAGCACGGGCGCCGAGTGCGCGCGGAACGTGTACAGCGGCTCCACGTCCAGCCCCGCCGACTTCTTGGCGGGCACGGTGCGCTGGAGGTTCCACAGCTTCAGGGTGTGGTCCTCGGAGGCGGTCACCAGCGCCGCTTCCGTCGGGTGGAACGCCAGCGCTCGCACCTGCAACACCATGTTTATACCTAGGATTAGTCTTGGTGTACAATTGTATATGTTACATTCAGTCATTGCATACGAGCGTTCGCATATGAACGCCAATGTCAATTTAAAAACAATTGAGCAGACATTCATGCCGCAACTAATCTTCGAGAACTACGTATAAACCAAACTTCTTAAGAAGGTACAATTTAAGGCGACGGGTAGTGCGAAACTAGCGCCACTTTCGACTTTTTTCTTATATTTTATTTATTAAATCACTATATACAATTTGTTCAGTGTAGTTCACCCTACAAAACTTGTTCACGTCAAAAGCGGCCACAACAGTTTTGGGCAAGTTTTGAGAGACAACTAAAGAACAAGAAATTGTGTATAATAATTTAATAAATACTATAGGTAATTTTCCAGTTCCTCAAATATTGCAATTACTGGAAATTGATCTGGTTTAGAAGATATAATAAAAATTTGTGAGTGGCGCTAGTTTCGCACTACCCGTCGCCTTAAATATTAAGTTATATTTATATTACTGTAACAGTTACGCAAGTATGAATTACGAAAAATCTGTTAAGTTAATTTCGGCAATTCTCCTCAACAGTGGTCTCTTTTTGTGAAAGTCACTCCACATCATGGGACCAAAACTTTACAACTCATTACCGACTGACATCTGTTAAGTTAATTTCGGCGATTCTCCTCAACAGTAGTCTCTTTTTTTGAAAGTCACTCCACATCATGGGACCAAAACTTTACAACTCATTACCGACTGACATAAAAGAATCGAACAGTAACACCATATTCATCAAAAAATTAAAATCCTTACTAATAAAACAGGCATATTACGCAATCGATGAGTTTTTATTATCCATGCGTAGCGGTCATTGATCCTAACATCGTATTGAACAGGGCCCTAAAGGTACCTAATATTTTTATTTATTTATAACTTAGCATGCATTGTTAAAGTTATGAAAAATCTAATTTTAAAAATAATCTAATTTTAAAAATTATGGCATGTAAAATGTATTAATTTTACCAATAAAAATCTGTATCTGTTTGTGAAAATATGCCAGCAGACTCAGAAATGCAACAGTAACTTTGTCGCTTATTTACAGAGTAAGTTTTAATTTCAATATTGTGGTCCACACATGGGGACCAAAGACCCTACAGATTAGATTTTAGAGGAAAAAACTGACTGACGATTAGGATGATAAATTATTATTTAGACTGGGCCTGTCCTTGCTGGTTTTGCCCTACACCGAGCGACTACCCCGAGTACAGCCAGACATGCAGTATTTTCCATGAATATGTTACAAGCCTGATGCCTATTTTCATGTCGACCTCCGGTTAACTGCCGCAGAAGGTAAAGTGTAACGAGCTATACACGTCGTACGCCTCGAGTTCCTCGCAGACGATCACTCCCGGTAACAAATTAGCAAACTAACCAATACCGTCTTTACCATAAGGGCACACGGGGCCCGTGCCCAGGGCCCCCATTCTCAGGGGGCCCCGAAGGACCGACAATATCTCACACTGTAAAATCTTATTATAATTCGCTTTTTTTACTTTCCAAAAGGGCCCCAAATTCTTGTGTGCCCAAGGGCCCCAGCCTAGTTTAAGACGGCCCTGAAACTAACCCCGTCGAAGTGCGAGCGCAGCGTGTACTTGGCGTTCCACGTCTTGCGGAAGGACTCCTTGCTGGCGCCCTGCACGTCGTACGCCTCGGGCTCGTTGCTGACGGTCAGCTGCGCGAGCTCGCCCAGCGCCAGCGGCTCCTCGTCGGCCTCGCCGCCGCCGCCTGGGAATTTCACTGGAACATCACATACCATTAACCTTTAGAGCGCCAAGCGGCAAAGCAATTCACCGTGCCACTGACGCCAAACCAAAAAAAAACTCCAAAATCAACAGAGATTGAAAAACACAGATAGTGGTTTGAATTAGCATGTTTTTGACCATTGACATTTTTGACGTCAATAGGCGTCGTTGGCGTCAGTGGCACGAATTCCCGATGACGTGATTTGCCGTCTTTAGCGGTCAAAGGGTTAAGCGACCATGCTTCATGCAGATAACAAGGCCCCATATATATTTCGCGGTTACAATGTATTTTATTCATAATTTTTCGATTAGCTCATACTGCACATTGCGTAAAATGCGCAGGATTTGAATTTAAGTTATGTGGTGAAAGACAAATTCCGTATTTAAGAATCATAACCTTCAAATCCTTCCGTCCTTATTAAGACAGTAGTGAAAATCATGTTAATCCTGAGAAAATCTTTACATATTGTACAAGGAAAATGTCCAAATACCTTCTAACTAAACCTGATTGAAACTGTACCTAACATTTGTACTTCAAAATTCAAAATAGTTTAGTAGGCAGATAGATTTGCTTGAATCCCAATTAAAACTAAAACGTGTCACACCACATCAAAAAACAACACATAAAAGAACGTGACAGTGTTTCCGGAAATCGGTAAGGTTTGCTTGTTTGCGCTAGTTCAGAGACCGAACCCCTGGCATTGTGCCAGTTCTAGCGGCTAGCAGTTACGAACAGTATGTTATAAAATTATTGATAAAACTTGCAATGGTATGTACAGTCAAAGAAATTGAATCATGTAGCTGTTTCGCTCTTGTCACGCTTATAGCGTTTCAGTTTCCTTTACGGCACGTATCATAAGATTCTGCTAATGATTATGCCTAATAGAGGTGATGGATGACTAATGTTATAAATTCTACAAGATGCTGTAGTGATAAATAAAAATTGCCTTAAATTTAAATTACGAGGTTTAAATTACGAGAAAGATTTCAAGCTCTATCAAAAAGGTCGTAAACGCCAAAGTAATTGTAGTTACTTATTACCTTCTGGAACTTATCGATTATACGCGCCAGATTGAGCGGAATGTTTTAATGCAGTAAGGCACTTAACTAATATGTGTAACGTTCGAAGTATGAGGACACCGCGGCACTTACGTCATTTTAAAGAAAATTATGAAATTTTGCGATAACTCAAAAACGGCTCGACCGATTTCATTCAATATAGTTTTCATTGAAAGTACATATAAAGCCTCATTTTCATGAATTTTTCCATAATTTTTTGACTCGTGGTTAAAAAGTTAGAGGGGGGGGGACACTCTTTTTTTTATATTCGGCGGGAATATTTACAAAACTGCTGACTTGATCCAAAAATAATGTTTGAAGACCCCTATTATTTTAAAAAGACCTATTCAACGACACCCCACACACTTGTGTTGAAACGAAAAAAGAGATTCACCCCCACTTTCGAGAGGTACCCGAAAAAGTTTTTTTTTAGTTTTTATTTCACCGTTTTGTCGGCGTGATACATACACATACTCATACCAAATTTCAGCTTTCTAGTACTAATGATCACGGAGCTAAGCCGCGGACGGACAGACGGACATGGCGAAACTATAAGGGTTCCTAGTTGACTACGGAACCCTAAAAACAAAGGGACTAGAAATATGATTGATGTTTTTTTTTTCACGGACATTATGGCAAATATAGTTGATTTTTTCATACCGATATAGGTACCTTTACAGGTCAATGGCGTCAAAGTTTGGACGAACCAATTTGAATGCAGCGTTTGTACGAATACCGACCTTTACCGGTCATTTCTGATTTTTAGACAAGTTTATTTATTTATTATTTATTAGGAGAACCAACAGCTACAAATAACACATTGCTCATTGAAATAGTTAATGGAAAGCCAATTACAGGTTCCCATCGGTAGAGACATTTTAAACAAAAATAAAGTGCTCGCACAATGCACAACATCGCATCTACCTGTGATTACAAACTAAGTATAATATAACTAATCTAATCAATGCACTAGACAGCTCATACGGTTAAAGCACGCTCACTTAAAGAATTCGTTCGTCATCTTACGCCTTACAGCCGGGATATTACTGTTGAAGATGTCGATATCCAGCTCCGTCACTACTTTATTAAGACTTTTTCTCCAACTTGCTTGGAAATGTTCCCATTAATGTAGTAAAACTGGACCGCGAAATCGTTCGTTATATTTAGAAGGCGTTAATGAAAATTAAAAAAATATATTATTGGCCATAGCCGGGAAATCAATATTATTTAAATAAGACGATTAAGTAAAAAACACACCTTCCGTTTATAACGTCTCATACAAATGAGGGTAATCTTAATTTGGCCGGTTACTGCATTTTTACTTTTAATTTTTTCAAAGACTTTGATAATTCACCATACAGCCAATTGTCCACTAAATTTAAAAAATAAAAACTATTATAAACTTTTTTAATTGTTCTCTGCGTTTAGTTCTTGCACTGAACATTTTTTTGCTCTACTACTATCAATGAATTTTAAATGTCGACAAATTTCGAATAACAGACAAACAATTTAAATAATAATCTTATATGCGGTTAATTTATTTTCATGATTCTTAGTTATTTATTAGAGATTTCTCACGAAAGTTTTAATTTTAATAATATGATGATAATTATTTAATGAGTGAGTTGAAAATTAATAAGTGTACCAAACGTAAACAAATAAAAAATAAAACAGAAATTATTGTGTCCAAAACAATATAAAAGTTATTTTGAACTTATGATCTTCTCCGAATGATAAATATGGTATGGTTTCTAAAAAAAAACATTTTTCGTGCGTGCAGCCGGCGTTCATCGATTTATAAGACTTAATCACGTCGTGTGTTTAGAAGTTGTTAATTTAACTAAAATTTATAATTACCTATGTGCATATTTTTTGTTATTGTGTTTTCATATATATTTAATTCTTATTCATATATTTTGTTTTAAATCAAACATATGATTCGGACCCGAAATTTTATTCCTATTCCTAAAAAAAATAAGTACCAAATGAACTTCATGGTACTGATATATTAAATTAAAATGTAGATTGGTGATTATTTCCAAGCATATTTGGAGAAAAGCACTATACAAGCCTCGGCGGGAATGTCAGTTCGCAGATTCGTATTTTTGAAGGACTCGGCTACGCCTCGTCCTTCAAAATCATACTCATCCACGAACTGACGTTTCCCGACCTCGGCAGTAATATACTATTACCAGCACGCAACAGAAAACTGATTTTTCTATAATTCCGCGAGGAAAAGGGAACTGAGAGGGGAGGGTAATGTCTTTTTAGCCTGGATGGAGTATTGAAAGAAAGTTCAGCAAGCAGTTCAGGGCAGTCAACATTGATGTTTATAACATTTAAAATATAAGTTATGTCCGCGATTTCTCTTCGATTGCGCAACGGAATGAGATGATGTTTCTTACACATATTGACATAATTCATGGTCGTGTAAGGAGTTTTTAATTTATAACAGATGTATTTGACGAATCTTTTCTGGACACGTTCTATTCGGGCTATATAAGTATTATAACATGGATTCCGAATTTGAGACGCATAATCAAGTTTGCTTCTTACATATGTACAAAAAATGTATGGTATAGTAATATAGGTATGTAGTAAATCCCATAAAAAAATCTGATCTAATAAAAAATTGGATTGATCGTCAAAAAAATTGTCATTATGCCTATTATTTATTGATCAAATGATATTGGGTAAATGCGATAGAGATATCTTCCCTGTGACCCCGTAAAAATCTCCTTTTAGCTTCTCCTTTGTCAACTCATTTTCGGGCATGAAAAAGTAGCCATTAATTGTTGATGCGTCTCTTACTCTAGCACTCGTATTCATGTTGCAAAGTGACGGTAAACAACCGTCACTTCTCAACATGAATGCAATTATCTCTCGCTATGTAAACGTGGCCATCATAAGCCTGCAGGTCACTGAGCCCGTGCATTGAGTAATGCCCACTCACCACAGACCACCCCCACTAGACGGAGCATGTAAGGCGACCCGCGCGCACCGACGATATAGTACGGCAGAACATTAAAGTATCAACACGGCGGCCACCGTTTAGTTGCGTCCATGTTTATGAGGTCTCTCTACACCACTTAACACTACAATTTACCATGTTATATGCCATGCCATATTTAATTTCTTTTTTCGTTGACGTACGCATGGATCATAAACATGGACGCAACTAAACGGTGGCCGCCGTGTTGGTACTTTAATGTTCTGCCGTACCATATCGTTGGTGCGCGCGGGTCGCCTCACATGCTCCGTCTAGTGGGGGTTGTCTGTGCCACTCACCGACTGGGTACTCGTCGCCCTGGCCTCCGCTGTCGGCCTCGCTCTCCGTCAGAGAGTTGAGCTCGTTGAGCACCTCTTCCGCTTCGTGATCGACCTCCTCGCCTGTTCCAAACATAAAAGTTCAATCACTACTTGATATAGTCCATAGGACTACGCTGAAACTATGCTATACCGATCATGGTGATCAAGCTGGTGTCAAAAATTACGCAAAACATTCTCATTCAATTACGCATGTTGTCTTTCTAACGAGGATATTAATAAATAAAGTCTCTTGTGGTATAGAATTATGGATACGTCTTCTCACAACATGAGTCAAAGCTACACTGTATAAAATATCACTCAAATAATAATAATTTTTGTGTGTTGCTTTACCAACGTAGCAGAGATGAAACTAACTACAAAATCTATTTGCATACCAGGGTCGAGATTCCGAAAAATTCTTAACAACATGATGTACCTACGACTTGCATCAAATATATGGGGATGGGGTATAGTGGTCGCCAACATAAGCCATGTCGAATCGTTGCTGAAAAAATACGAGAAAAATTGATACAGTAATATGTGGTGACCTTGTTTAGGCGCGGCATGGTGCGTCTGCTTGGAGTCCAGGTCGTCGATCTCGTCCATGTCCATCTCCTGGTTGGCCAGGAACTCGAAGTGGGTGAACACCACCGCCGTGTCTTGCACCGAGAGGCCCTCCTCATTGTAGCCCCCGCTCGACGCACCTTTGCGCTGCTGTTCTTTACCTGGCGAAGACAACAACGGTTATGAGGCCTTAGTCCTTTTAAAATGCTGATTGTCTTAGACATTTTTCTCTGTGATCAAACATGTTTCTTAACATATTATTGATGTTACTACCTAGAACAGGGCTATTGGGATTTATTTGTATATTTTTGAAACCTTCAGTTTGAATTTTTCATTGATAATTTTTGTTTCAAATACTACTCGAAATTGACAAGTCATTGTTTTTTTTTTCAACTTATTTTCGACTGCACGCCATTAAAGCATGAAATAGCTATGATTCATCTGTGAAACATTCAACTGTCTAGCTATCGCCGTTGTTGAGATACAGCCTGGTGACAGACGGACGGACGGACGGACGGACGGACGGACAGCGAAGTGTCAGTAATAGGGTCCCGTTTTTACCCTTTGGGTACGGAACCCTAAAAATTAAAAGGAATAAGGCCTCTAAGTGTTTGCATGTATGATAAATATACACAAGAGTGTAAATGGAGTAATCAAGCTTAAAAACACACCTTATTATATGCCGGCGACATCTAGTTAAGTGAAGATTACAGACAGATCAGTTATAAAAAAGACAGACATCACAAATTAGACAATTAAACGAGCACTTCATTGGCTTTAAATTTACTGCGAAATTTGGACGGTGTTTTCAGTTATGTAATAAGCGAAAAGTTCTAATCCCAAACACAAGCGAAAGTACCTACCGAGCAAACTCGCACAAGTTTGAGCATAATGCAATTGGGTACTGTTATGCTGTGATGTGACGTTCCCAGAACATTCCTCACATGCGGAATTCGGCTCATCCTATGCCGGAAGTCTGACTGAGCGATCTGCGCTTACGAATCAAATCGTAAGCTTCGGATCTATCGCGCTGTTGCTAATAAATAAATCGTTTCTGCAGTTGAGGTCCTCCGCCTGCTGCTCGTTGTTACAGTAAATTATGAATCTTACCAGGATCGCAGGTATTTGCAAACCATATTGCGGCTACACACAACTCGAGAAGTTGATCGAAGTTGGCCGAGGCGAAGTTGGCCGAGGCGAAGTTGGCCGAAGTATGGGTTTCCGCAGAGCAGTGCCTCTCCACACTATCATATTCGCCCAACTTCGGTCAACTTAGCGAGTAGTGTCAAGCTAGGGATAGAGTTCATGGAGTAGTCGCATCTGTCGCGCTGTTGCTTGTCATAGTTTCTGCAGTTGGGGTCCTCCGCTGCTCCTCGTTGTTGACACTGAAGTTACAGTAAATAATGACGCTTACCGATGTCGTATTTGCGGACCATAGAGTTCATGGAGTAGTCGCATCTGTCGCGCTGTAGCTTGTCATAGTTTCTGCAGTTGGGGTCCTCCGCTGCTCCTCGTTGTTGACACTGAAGTTACAGTAAATAATGACTCTTACCGATATCGTATTTGCGGACCATAGAGTTCATGGAGTAGTCGCATCTGTCGCGCTGTTGCTTGTCATAGTTTGTGCAGTTGGGGTCCTCCGCTGCTCCTCGTTGTTGACACTGAAGTTACGGTAAATAATGACTCTTACCGATATCGTATTTGCGGACCATAGAGTTCATGGAGTAGTCGCATCTGTCGCGCTGTTGCTTGTCATAGTTTGTGCAGTTGGGGTCCTCCGCTGCTCCTCGTTGTTGACACTGAAGTTACAGTAAATAATGACGCTTACCGATGTCGTATTTGCGGACCATAGAGTTCATGGAGTAGTCGCATCTGTCGCGCTGTTGCTTGTCATAGTTTGTGCAGTTGGGGTCCTCCGCTGCTCCTCGTTGTTGACACTGAAGTTACAGTAAATAATGACTCTTACCGATATCGTATTTGCGGACCATAGAGTTCATGGAGTAGTCGCATCTGTCGCGCTGTTGCTTGTCATAGTTTGTGCAGTTGGGGTCCTCCGCTGCTCCTCGTTGTTGACACTGAAGTTACAGTAAATAATGACTCTTACCGATATCGTATTTTCAGACCATAGAGTTCATGGAGTAGTCGCATCTGTCGCGCTGTTGCTTGTCATAGTTTCTACAGTTGGGGTCCTCCGCCTGCTCCTCATTGTTGACACTGAAGTTACAGTAAATAATGACTCTTACCGATATCGTATTTGCGGACCATAGAGTTCATGGAGTAGTCGCATCTGTCGCGCTGTTGCTTGTCATAGTTTGTGCAGTTGGGGTCCTCCGCTGCTCCTCGTTGTTGACACTGAAGTTACAGTAAATAATGACTCTTACCGATATCGTATTTGCGGACCATAGAGTTCATGGAGTAGTCGCATCTGTCGCGCTGTTGCTTGTCATAGTTTGTGCAGTTGGGGTCCTCCGCTGCTCCTCGTTGTTGACACTGAAGTTACAGTAAATAATGACGCTTACCGATGTCATATTTGCGTACCATAGAGTTCATGGAGTAGTCGCATCTGTCGCGCTGTTGCTTGTCATAGTTTGTGCAGTTGGGGTCCTCCGCTGCTCCTCGTTGTTGACACTGAAGTTACAGTAAATAATGACTCTTACCGATATCGTATTTGCGGACCATAGAGTTCATGGAGTAGTCGCATCTGTCGCGCTGTAGCTTGTCATAGTTTCTGCAGTTGGGGTCCTCCGCTGCTCCTCGTTGTTGACACTGAAGTTACAGTAAATAATGACTCTTACCGATATCGTATTTGCGGACCATAGAGTTCATGGAGTAGTCGCATCTGTCGCGCTGTTGCTTGTCATAGTTTCTGCAGTTGGGGTCCTCCGCCTGCTCCTCGTTGTTGAGGCCCAGGAGGGTGCGCACCCGGTTGGAGCGCACGTCCAGGATCGTGTCTGTATAGCCTATTTCCTGTTGGAAATATACCACAATTTAGAAATCAATAGAATCGTTTTTCCTTATAGACATTGAATAATTACGAAATATAAAATCAACGTGGTTATTTGTCAGATTCGCGGATTGAAAATTACAGAATCAGCTCTATATTACAGTACAAAGGCAGCAGACAGGCAAACAGCGTAATTATAAATACGATTCTGTTAGAGCCCTAAACTATAAACGTAAATTATTTGTTTTTAATTCGTTTATATGATTAAAAATAATAAAACTGAAAGAAATTATAAATATAAATTTATTGGAATTTAAATTACAGAGAAGAATAAAATGATTCTATTAGAAATCCAATTCCGGTAATTTGGCCACTTGCCATGCATTTTTGTAAACCCCAAGAAATGTGGGCTTATTTTAATACTCTTATCACATTAATATGCCTTGATTCAGCAAATCATAATCGTAACAAATGATACTATTTCAGTTACAAGTGATTTATGAATCTATTAAATTCAAAACTTTACAGAAGTCAGGAGAACTGTAACAATTAGACAATGGATGCTTTCAAATAATAATGATAGGAAAGTTGAACAGTGGGAATAGCACAACTTGCCACTTTATTTCGAAATAGGATGATATATTCATTTAATTCCCGTTTCGCAGAAAACCGACTCGACAAAAAAAAAAATATATATATATATATTGAACCTGCTGACGAAATTTCACGAGAATTGGTTGTGAAATGCAGCCTGTAGGCGAAAACAACCGGAAATACGGACACCCGACATACGAAAGATTTATCATTATCAGTCCAATCTTGCTGGACTAGCATAACTGCGTGTCGTGTTTCTAATATGGCACGTCAACAGGCCCAATCTGCCTCATCCATGATCTGCAAACATACTCACTCACATTGTTTTTCTATTGTGCTGGTTAGCTTATAGAACAGCAACCATAGAATACTTACCTGCAGGTACTGTTTGATGAGTTGTCGGCCCTGCTTCCACTGCACGCGCTCCGCGGGCTCGGGCTCCGCGGGCGGCTCCTCGGGCGGCGGGCGCACGTCACCCTGCTGTAACTCCACCCCATACTTAAGCTTATGGAACTTGGCACGCTCCTGCTTCAGCGCATATTCAAGCATCTTGATCCGCCTGACGAGGTCATTTTTTAGATTCTCCTGACCCTTCCTCTCGCCTTGGAGGAAAGCGATCCGTGCCTGAAAGTTCAACATACATAAACATAAACAAACGCTAATAAGTATTTTTGTTATTTGTAATTTTTTACTTATCCTACTTTGTCTACAAAGCAAAAGCCATAATAACTTTATTTCTTACATAGAACTTGGAATGGCATAGACAAAGAGAAGAGGACAGACTAATATACTACATACAAATGATAATCAGAATAAGTATTCAGAGGTAATACATATTTTCAACTGACTGAACATTGGGTTTTTTGCCATAGCCTTTTCACATCATTTAGGTTAATTTTAATATATTTACCAAATTCAGTAAATCTTTATACCTACAAAATATAAACTCCTATAAACTCTATTTGCTAATATATGGTCACAACTACTTTCTACAGGAAAGAGTATGATTAGAGAGCTGAGTGAAATTATAGCAAATTTTTGTAAACACTATGTGACCCACTATGTCTATGTAACCCAAACCACCTTAACCGCCAACATGTGTTTGAGTTAGGTTCAGCACTACCAATCCTTGTAAACGTTTTAGTTACAGCTGATAAACATATGTCGAATACATGTGGTAGCATACAAAACTGCCAGCCATATTGTTGGGGCCAAATTCTAGTAAATAAATCTCTCTTAAATTTTTTGTGTTATTTATTGATATGAAGATTTATGGATTCACAGATACAGGTGGGTGGATCAACTTTTTCTTGCTGTTATTCTGTCCCGTGACCCAGGGGAGAATAGGGATTAAACTTCTAAGAAAAGTGTTGATAATTTATATTACTGGTATTGTCAGGAGATAGTCTACATAAGAATGGCTTATAACTGCTTAAATTACAAAGCTTTTGCCACGGAAAATCGTAGTTTTAAAAAGTGACCCAGGGGACATCACCATGGCAATGAGTGGCAGAAAATAGTTGATTGACCCAGGTACACATATAGGATGCTTTATAATAGCCTATAGTAAAGCAAAAAGAGGGTAATGAACTAATGAATTTTTCACTTTCAGTCTATGTAACACCATAATACAGTTTTTAAGTGACAGCCAGACAAAAGACATCCTAAAATAAGACAATAAGCATGAGTGTTCACACAAATTTATGGCACAAAGTGATTGACAGCTAAGGAAGAATATTAACAATGTTTTTGCTAATAAGTAGGCAAGGTTAAAAATATTATATAAGAAAAAGTAAGAGCATTGATATCAACAGCATAACTTTTATTTCGCATGCCTGGTACTGATACCTGCTGCTACCAAAAACCCCAGATAATGGGGTCTACTAATGGGCCGCAAATAAATTATTTGCATGCATATTGCAAACTAGTTGTTCCTTACACATGTTGATTCTTGGCACGCTACACTGCACTACCATACACAGTCAATAATAAACTAGCTTGCTATAAATAATTGGTATCATCATGGTTCATTATTAATATATTTTATTCGTCTGATTTCCATTAAAACTGCCATTGCTGTTTAACCCTGTGCGGAACTTAATTTCTTAATGCCAAGGACCAGCTTTTTAAGCTTCTATTTTGAAGTTCTACTCCAAAGATCATAATTTATCTCTCTATATCCTATCAAACAATATTTTTATGAGCAGGGCAGCTTTATATAAAGGTCTGATTTAGAATATCAAAGTAACCCTCCGCTGTCAGTTACTGTTAAGATTTTCCAGCTCTCTCCATGGGACTTCCTAATGTAAACAACAAGACATTTTGCGTTACATGGTAACTTTCATAAAAATCTGATTCAATAAATAGTTAGGTTCTAATTTAGCAGTATCTCTTTATCTATTAGAGATTAACAGCTGTGATAATGCCAAATGAAACAAAGTAATTAATATTTTATCTAAAACAGACTACTAAAAATAAGCATTGTTATTGTTACCACCAGTTTATAATTTGTCTAATTGCAAATTTCATTAAGTGCAGAATGAAAGTATCTAATTTAAAAATTAAACAATGCAATAATGCCAATAACATATTGCAGCAAGGCGCCAACCCGTCTAGACATTTTAAATTGCTTAAAATTTTGTTTAGACTAGCTTTCTAGGTTCCTTACTACAAAGCACTCAAGCAGTGACATAGATAAAGAAAACTTGTCAGTGATTAAACCAGTAAGTCTAACAACACTCGGCAGATTAATTTCATTAAATTCGGTCTTTGCGCTTAGCAATGTTATGAAATGTACTTAAAAAAAAACTTGTTTTAATCCAACAATTTTAGGATGCACATTATATCCTAGCAACTATTTGCAATTTACTAACAACTCAGTCTGAGGGAGAACAAATAACAATAATTTTTATTCACTATATAGCTAAGCTCACATGGGTGTTATAGGGTACCTAGAAGTACCCTATAACACCCATGTGAGCTTAGCTATCCATTTATGAAAGATAGATAAAATGATTTCAGCTGTTTTTTTTGTGATGTGGCATCAAACATTATATACACACATATACAGACATATTAAAACCTAATAACCCTAAAGTTTAAATAGCCTTGTTTTTGTCATAGTACATTCATTATACAATCATCATTTTTAGTTTTGCAACAGAATGGAAAATAGATATATAGGTTGATTCCATACAAAAACTAAGTGACTTTTTTAACCAAAACAGCTGACTACAAGACACAATACAATGTACTATTTAGGTTAGAAATTCAATTGCTCTAGTATGAAAAAAAGAGAATTAACAAATAACAAAACGTGTGGGTATGTCCAAATAAAAATTAAACAAAATAGTAGTAGTATGAAACTTCCTCAAAATAGCTATTAGTCAATTGACAGAAAACAACAGGGTGCTTAAATTGGTTATTTGATGTTGCCTCTATAAAGAATCATAAGGTAATCAATAATTCCATATGGTTAGACTGCAATAGTTGCATGCAGGTAGGTTTTCGTGAAGGTATGTAAGAGGGTACTAACTCTTGAAACATGCAAATTAGTGTACCATAATGCCTATTCTTATTAGGGATATTCGTCTTGCAATAACATTAAATGGTTAAAAAGAAATCGTTCATCATCTGAACACTAAATGATTGTAGTATAAAAGAAATGAGGTCTAATATCAAAAATATGAAAAAGCAATGAAAAAAAATAAGAATGATCACCTCAAACTCTGCTCTGTCCACCTCCCATTGTGATCTCTCGAGCTCGAATCTCGCCCATTCGTGTTGAATAAAATGCAAAATGCCCGGTATCGAATACTGGACGCTTTGGCTAGGTTCGTCATTCTGTTTGTTGTTTATACTGACTCCGATTTGAGATCCCACTTGCCCTCCGTTGTGATGAGATACGGAGCTATCATCCATGGCTGTGGGGATTTTCATGACATGGCCACCATTACCGAACTTGTCACAGACCTATCATATAGAACTACAAAGACAAACTACGCGAAATAAAATACTAACACATTATTTTACTATATTTCAACTAAAGTTCACATGGGCGACACCATCTAAAATAGTTTTTATCGACGAATTCATGAATGACAAAAATTATTGCATGACGGAATAGAAAAGTCGAAACGACGTCCGTCCGCTACATTGCTTTTTTTTCGTTTCGGTGTTGCCCACTGAACTGAAGAAGAGTAATAAAATAAATATGTGGACATAATAAAAGACAATATACATTTGAAGTTTAGTAAGTGCAAATTGTATTTTTTTGAAATATCATAGATATTTTAGCAATAGTATAGTTTTTTTTTTGTTCTCGTCCAGTAAAGAAATACAACTTTTATTATTTTACTTCACGCAGTTGTTGTAGTTACTAGAAATGTCACTAGATGTCGCTGGCATTGACTACAGATAAGAATAATAGAAAGCAAGAAAGATCACAAATCAAAAAATCTAGTTGTTTTGTCATGATACTAGGAAGAATGTACTGCTTCATATTTTTTTTTTCAATCTTAGGCGGTTTATTGAGAGGTGCGAGCAGCTGATCAAGTGGTCATAGTCCGCGCAGCCCAGCTTCAGTGGAAACGCACCCTTACCATTGGTGCAAGGGCGGTGATGGGAGTTAAGTAGAGGAATATTTTTTTTGTTGTTAAAATGTAAAAAAAAAACCTACAAATTTATGAAACATATAATGTCTCATTTTTTTATGTGGGTAGGTACACCACAATTTTTATTTAAGCATTAAATACAAAGATCAAAGCTTAAAGAAAAATTGAAAAAGGAGCTACCTGGGGGAAGAGACCGGGAATCGAACCCGGTACCTCTGGATTGCCGGTCCAGCGCGTTAACCATTTCGCCACCCTAGCTCCAGGAAGATCTGACGAATTTTTCCTTATGCTTTGTGTGTCGATCTTTGCATTGTTTATTTGAAAGGTTTTTTACACCTTAGCGACCTCTATGCGACCTGTATGTATGTATGTTGTAGGAAAAATTCGTCAGATCTTCCTGGAGCTAGGGTGGCGAAATGGTTAACGCGCTGGACCGGCAATCCAGAGGTACCGGGTTCGATTCCCGGTCTCTTCCCCCAGGTAGCTCCTTTTTCAATTTTTCTTTAAGCTTTGATCTTTGTATTTAATGCTTAAATAAAAATTGTGGTGTACCTACCCACATAAAAAAATGAGACATTATATGTTTCATAAATTTATAAAACTAACAGCGCCCTCTCTCGCTTGCTCGGTCACCACTGTAAAGTGGTGCGGTAAGATGTGAATATTAACGTATTCACATAGAGGTCGCTAAGGTGTAAAAAACCTTTCAAATAAACAATGCAAAGATCGACACACAAAGCATAAGGAAAAATTCGTCAGATCTTCCTGGAGCTAGGGTGGCGAAATGGTTAACGCGCTGGACCGGCAATCCAGAGGTACCGGGTTCGATTCCCGGTCTCTTCCCCCAGGTAGCTCCTTTTTCAATTTTTCTTTAAGCTTTGATCTTTGTATTTAATGCTTAAAAAAACCTACAGTCAAACATAGATCCTCCTCTTTTTTGGGAGTTGGTTAAAAAATTCACTATTATTTAAACGTTTATTGAACAACTTCTGTAACAAATTTTAGCGGAAAATAAAAAAATACACTGCATTTAAGTAGATGTTCTCTCTTTTTTGCTCAATATGATTATTTTAAACCATAGGACACAATTAGTTGATAGTCGACTTTCAAAGCATCTGGAGCCACCTCGAAGAAGTCCGCCATGAACTCGTCCCATCTATCGTTGAGTACACTGAATGGGTTGATGGCCTTAATCAAACCTGGAAATGAAGAATTAACAGTATGCAATCACACTTCAAATCAATTTGAAAATATATATCTGTCTACTGATGCCCCTCCCACGACGAAAAGGCATATTTATTCCTTACTCCTACTTAACGAATAATGTGTTCTAAGTTCTTCTTTGATTTAACCAACATCCTAGAATTAATGTCAAGTTCTCCAAGCAAGTCTTAGAGTCAGACCGCTAATTCATCCAATCAAATGAACTGTCAAACAAAGTGAGCCAGTGTAACGTTCCGTTTCCCAGGATGTGGTGCTTACAGAAAACAACTGACGTCAACAACAAAAATAACAATTTATTTTTAAAAAATGGGGGGAGGGGTGAAGCCCGTCTCGTTTAACTCGCGTAGTTAAGTACTCTCCTGGAGGGCGAGCGGAGTGGGCGAAGGCGGCTCTGCGAGAAGTTGACCGGTCGCGGAGCTGGTGGTAGACCGGGGCGCACCGGGGCTTGATGTTTGATGATCTTCGCGGCTGTGAGGTGGTAAGGCGGCGAACACAGGTGGCGAATATGGCGCTGCCGGAATCCCTAGACCTTATCTATCTAGAGATAGCGTGGTCAGACTCTATAGTAAACTGCAATATTACCCTTACAGGGTGTCATGATTGTACATATATATATTAGCTTAAGACCTGCTAAATGTAAGACTTCATGAAGGCAATAAAGTTCTATTCTATTCTATTCTATACCAGTTTGGTTGAATCCAGCCTTAATAACTTTCGTAGTTTAAACCTAAAAATACTCACATTTAAACGTATTCACATCATCATAAGTATGCGTATTATCGAATATTTTTACTTCTACTTTTTTAAATCCTACAGACTCCATTAATGATGATACGTCCTTCTTGGGGTCCTGTAACAAAATGATCCGTAGTCTAGGACGTAGTCAACTAGGAACCCTTATAGTTTCGCCATGTCCGTCTGTCCGTCCGTCCGCGGCTTAGCTCCGTGATCATTAGTACTAGAAAGCTTAAATTTCGTATGAGTATGTGTACCTATGTATCACGTCGACAAAACAATAAATAAAAACTAAATTAAAAATATTTTTTTCGGGTAGGTACCTCTCGTACACCTAGTGGAGGTGAATTTTTTTTTTCGTTTCAACCCTAGTGTGTGGTGTGTCGTTAAATAGGTCTGATAAAAATAATAGGGGTCTCTAAACATTACTTTTTGATAAAGTCAGTAGTTTTGTAAATATTCGCTCCGAAAATAAAAAAAATAGTGTCCCCCCTCTAACTTTTCAACCACGGGTCAAAAAAATATGGAAAAATTCATGAAAATGAGGCCTTATAAGTACTTTCAATGAAAACTATATTAAACAAAATCGGTCCATCCGTTTTTGAGTTATCGCAAAATTTCATAATTTTCTTTAAAAGGACGTCAGTTGACTTCCAGAAGGTAATAATAATAATCAGTTACTTTGGCGTTTACGGCCTTTTTACAGAACTTGAAATCTTTCTCGTAACTTAAACACAACTAAACAGCGGTTTTAAGCCCGTCACTTGTGAAGGGTGAGCAACTACGGAACCCTACACTGAGCGTGGCCCGACATGCTCTTGGCCGGTTTTTATTTTTATTTTCGGAGCGAATATTTACAAAACTACTGACTATCAAAAAGTATGTTTAGAGACCCCTATTATTTTTAGGGAACAATTTAAACGCTCACCAAAATGGCTTTTATACCCCAAAACTAAATTCCAAATAAAATGAATTGCCTCCATTTAATATAAACCCACTCTATACAGTGCTCCCCAAATTAAATAATTTTGTATTCCAAAATCAATATACATTACACCAGAATAATTTTATGTTGAGTCAGTATATCTTTTTGCTTCCCAAAATGGACTTTTTGCTCACCAAATATTGTTTTCATAAAACATCAAAATTATTACCAAAAATATCTTTTTGCTTCCCAAAATGGATTTTTTGCTCACCAAATATTGTTTTCATAAATTAGTGTTTCAGCTAGGTATCCATCTAATCCTGATCACCTTTCAGAGCAGATCCGACTCGGCCGGGTTAGGTTAGGTTAGTTTTTTTTATATCCCTAAAAAACGCTCCATAATGTGCGGTAGTCATTATTAGCTATGCTATATCAATTTGAAATTTTCTCCATACAAATCGTTTTATTTCGATATTTTCCGAATTTGACCGAATTTTCGGACAAGATTTCAGATTCATATTTTTGAGCCCCGAGAGCCCCCCACATACCGAGTTTTAGCCGCCTAGCACCAATTTGAAATTTTGAATCGTTTTTTTTTCGATATTTTCCGAATTTGACCGAATTTTCGGACAAGATTTCAGATTCATATTTTTGAGCCCCGAGAGCCCCCCGATACCGAGTTTTAGCCGCCTAGCACCAATTTGAAATTTTGGTGAAAAAAGCCATTTTGGTGAGCATTTAGTTTTTTGCCTCAGCAAAAATGACTAAAATGGAAGTAATAATATAAAATATTGGTGACATCCATTTGACAATAATATAGATTATTTGGTCTGAAATTAACTTTTTAGGTGTTCATATATTTTTATAGCATGTAAGAAAAAGAATTATTTGCTTTATTTATAGAATAGTTTGGGATTTGGGATACACTATTTGGTGAGCATTCATCCGTTTTGGTAAGCATTAAGAATCTATTGGTACTATTGGTAGTAATTTATCAACATATTTGGTAGGCGTTTAATCATATTTGGTAGGCGTTTAAACACAAAGCCTTATTTTTAACAAACCAAACCTATTTTAACGACACGCCACACACTAAGGGTTGAAACGAAAAAAAATAATTCACCCGCACTTGAGGTGTACGAGAGGTACCCGATTTTTTTTTTTTGTTTTTATATTACCGTTTTGTCGGCGTGATACATACACATACTCATACCAAATTTCAGCTTTCTAGTACTAATGATCACGGAGCTGAGCCGCGGACGGACGGACAGACGGACATGGCAAAACTATATAAGGGTTCCTAGTTGACTACGGAACCCTAAAAATCTGATAATTAAAATAATACTAATAAAGAGTAAATGACCATCGATATAGGATAAGTGTATAAATACAATATACAAGTAAAATTAAATTATTTCTGGCATCTCAAACAAATATTTTAAGTAGTATGAACAAACATGGATTATTACGGATTATTTACTACAAAAAATTCTAGATGATATTTTACACTTATCTCTAGCACTCACTACGTTACCTGCGAATCGTGATACGGTGATGGAAACATATCAACGTCCTTAAGGTCTTCGGCCCATTTCTCCTTGCGAGAAAGAGCGCGGTATACCTCGTATACGGGATATCGTCCAAGGAAGACAAGGAGGCAACTACCTCCAACTTTTAAAGAATCGTAGATGTTCGTGAAAGCAGCCCTAGAAATAAAAAATAACCTTAACAAGCTACGTGCCATATCATAAGATCATAACAGTGGAAAATACTTAATAAGTACTTAAATATTACTTGTAGACAGGGGCTAAGACAGGCTAAGAGGACCTATACTGGTGACCCGATAACCCCCTAAATACGCCCATGAGTCGATCGCTTAACTTGAGAATAGATAATAGGTATGTGTGGTAACCAAGCCAAATGTAATTTTAGGGTAGATACTAGTTTAGCTAAAGCAGCCTAATACCAACATTCAAAGCACTTGATAGTGATACAAATAGATACGAAATGTAACTTACTTTTGCTGCTTAATCCTATTAAGCACATAAAAGGAAAACGCGTGATCAAATGCACTTTTCATATGCAACGGCAGCTCCTTTGTGATATCTGACTTCAAAAATGTTATCCGCTCACTGCCGAAGTTTTTATTCGCGTATTCAATCATCTTCTCACTTATATCAGAACCCACTATCTTCTTGTATTTGAGAGGGACATGCTTTTCCAAAATGTCTTTAGTTGTACTGCCGTCTCCGCATCCAATGTCAATGATACTTGGATTTTCGTTCCACCTGCTGTTAAAAGTAAACTCTTCTAAAGCTATATTTGCGTCCCTTTTGGAAAGGAAACCGACTTTTCTGTATAAATCCGGAAACTCCATATTTTTCGTAAATCCCCGAAGTAGGTAAGTATTGGAACCGGACGCTTCAGACACGTTCTGACCGCTTCTTAATTACTTAATGTGATCAAAATGTAGTCAGCCAATATAAAATCGATAACATTTGTATACATTTGTAGATAATTAGGTCACGGCCTACGTCTCTACTAAGCAAATATCGGCGAGATTGCGCCTGTGATGTGCTCTCTATCATGAATGAATAAGCAGTAAGTAATTTGCGAAATTAATTAAAGGTGAGGCGATACCTAAGACTTAAGAGATCACATGATAAGTTGATAACAGTATGGATGATGAGATTGATGATGATGAGTCAAAACAATAAAGAAAGTAAGTAACTAAATACTGTCACCCTCATCAGTGGTATTCTTAACGTTTGTAATCCCACTGTTTGTTTGGGGCCTGGTGGATGCAGTCAGCATGGAGCACCAGCAACCCAGGTGAGAGCCCACCATCTGAAAAAGCCAGCTATGCTGCCTGGGATCACATAACAGTAAAATTCCATCACAAATACATAATAGACCACTGCTTAACTGCGCATGAGCGGGCCCGCCTACTTTCATTAATTTTGCCATACTTTTTTGACCCGTGGTTGAAAAGTTAGAGGGCCCCCCTTCTAACTTTTCAACCACGGGTGTTATTCAATAGGTCTTTTACAAATAATAGGGGTCTCCGAACATTATTTTTTGATAAAGTCAGTAGTTTTGTAAATATTCGCTCCAAAAATATAAACCGGCCAAGAGCGTGTCGGGCCACGCTCAGTGTAGGTGTAGGGTTCCGTAGTTGCCCATCCTTCACAATAGACTTTAAGTTACGAGACCGATTTCAAGCTCTATAGAAAGGTCGGAAACGCCAAAGTAACTGTAATTACTTATTACCTTCTGGAAGTCAACTTACGTCCTTTTAAGAAAATTATGAAATTTTGCGATAACTCAAAAACGGCTCAACCGATTTTGTTCAATATAGTTTTCATTGAAAGTACGTAAAAGGCCTCATGTCCATGAATTTTTCCATAATTTTTTGACCCGTGGTTGAAAAGTTAGAGGGGGGGGGGGGACGCTATTTTTTTATTTTCGGGCGAATATTTACAAAACTGCTGACTTTATCAAAAAATAATGTTTGGAGACCCCTGTTATTTTCAAAAGACCTATTCAACGACAGCCCACACACTAGTGTTGAAACGAAAAAAAAATTCACCCCCACTTTAGGTGTTCGAGAGCTGTACTGTACCCGAAAAAAATTTTTTTTTTTAGTTTTTATTTTACCGTTTTGTCGGCGTGATACATACCCATACCAAATTTCAGCTTTCTAGTACTAATGATCACGGAGCTAAGCCGCGGACGGATAGACGGACATGGCGAAAGTATAAGGGTTCCTAGTTGACTACGGAACCCTAAAAAGCTTAGGCATTGTTAAGTACCTAATTTGCATGAATGGTAATTTATTTAATACAATCGGAGTCGTTACTAAAATATTATTTAAGTTTCAGATCGCAACAGACTAGCATTTGTAGCAGCATTCAGCAATATCCGTATGAATTTAGTTAATAAAGTCTATACGATTTCTTTCAGTACTATACCAGATTAGGGTTTCGTTCTTATGTTCAAACAAAAGCTAATCTGGTTCAGATGCGAACTGAACCTTCCGTCTAGCGGGGGTTGTCTGTGAATTCACCCCTCGAATACTGATTTTCAATACAATAATATAGAGTTTTCATAATATAATATTTTTATAATATCCTATATCTAGGATATTATATAGAAACGTAAAATAAGCGCATTGCCGCTTGTTAAATTAACTGACTGCTTTAGGGTCGATTTCACGTTACGAATTAATATGACACTTTTTGTGGACTTTTTTAAAATCCCTTTTTATTTTACTTCCAACTAATTTTACTGACTAGTCTAACGCAGTTTTAAATTCACAGCGTAAAAACATAGTGCTCGTCACGATATATTAGCAGAAAATCGAAATTTGTGTGACACGAATGAATTTATTTCTACACTAATGAAATTCGTTCGATTACGAATGAAGTGTAGGTGACACTAATGACGAACTTATTATATTAGATAACAAATACCTTCAGTTTCGCATATTTTTCTCTAGGTAGTTTCTTAAAAGCTAATGCAAAGCAATGCTAACGTTATAATAATAATTAGGTAAGGAATTAATAAAAATAGAAACAACATTTTGATTAATACTTTCATTTGTATCTTAGATGCTTTCCGAACGATTCATTTTCTACACTGCACCCTCTTGAAGCATCTCTGTTTGGCCCTATGGTTGACTGGTAGAGAATGCCATTAGGCATTTGTACTGACTTTTGTTTTGTGCAATAAAGTTTAGATAAATAAATATTTTATATATTTTTTTAATGATCAGTTTCTAAACATGCATATTCTCTCTCTCTTGTAATGAATTAGTATCTAGTAGATAATAAACCCTTAGGGCCGATTGTTCAATCACCAGATAAATTTATCTGCCAGTTAAAATTATAGCTATCCTTTTCTCCCGTCATATAAAAGAAAAGTGACAGCCAACATTTATCTGACATATATGTTTTATCTGGTGAATTTAATTATACCTACTAATATACAAAATTCGGGATATGTGAGCTAAATTGTTTAATTGAATGAAATATACTAATACACCTTCCTAAAACAGTCACATTAAAAATATTTTTTAACAAAAAAAAGGACCGAATTCAAAATAATCCATTTTTATAGGTATTTATATATTAAGGTTTTGCTGAGGTTTGGCAAATAATTGATTAAAATATAATCTGTTCTTAAACGGGTAATTTTTCGCTTTTTAGTTGTTTTTTTTAAGTCGGTTCTTTTTTTCTTAATTTTTTTTTTAGTGATACATATAAAATACTTATGGCGGAGTGATCGGGCAGGTCTTCAAGGCATGCATCTCGTTTGAGTTATCTCCTATCTCCTAACCGTTAAGGAGTTATACCTTCTATCATCAGCTCAGCATAGGAAGATGATGACTCAGACGCAAATTAAAACGTTGTTCATTCAAGATTAGGTTGTCCAAGATTATAAAGCTGTTCGTGAACAAATTCATAATCGCGGACAAACTCACATATATGCAGGTCAAACTGTGAAAACCTCTTTTTTTGCAGTCGGTTAATATACTAAAACCTTCTCCTACTTAAAACAAGTACTTTTGTGAAAACCGCATCAAAATCGGTTCACGCGAGTAAATCGCGGACAAACATACATACATACATATACATACAGATCAAACTGAGAACCTAATTTTTGTAAACACGGTTAAAAATACGATCGTTAAAAGTTTTTACGTACAATTTCGTTACTCAAAAAATAATATTTTTCATTCGTGTGCAATTGTATTTCATTAGTGTTACTCGAAAATCGACACGAATGAAGCGACACGAATGAAGGTTTGAACAAAATGTTAAATTTAAATAGTAATGGAACTTTCCAGAAGCTGCCGCAAGGACACAAAATAATGCGTGCACATACTTCCTTATTATTGCATATTTGATTAAACCTCTAGTTAAAATATTTATTGCTATACCACTTTGAACACGAATGATTGGTTTTTTGTCTAATGCACTGAAATTCAAGTAAATATAAATTTCTCACCATAATCCGAGCGCGCACATCGACCATCACCAAACATTCGTGGGCTACCGGGGCCCCTCTGTGACTCGCGGGGGAAGGAATTTCACTAACTTAAAAGTTAATACGTGTTTGTGTGCATTTTGTATACTCGACACTAATGATGGTTCATTTCTGTCTATGAAATGAAACCTAAAGAAATCGTATTATTCGTTTTGAGACTTTAAACCTATAGATGCCGGTTGGTTTTATTGTTATTCTCGCGTAACCGAAAGACAAAAGATTACAGTTTCTTCAAGTGCATTTTTTTTAATTCACGTTTATTTATGAATAGTCAGGTTTGTGACCATTACCACGAATGAAAAATAGACACAATTTTTGCAAATACTCAACAATATAACATAATCGCATAATCTTTATTGTTGTTACAGATAAAGAAGTATCATTATCATTATTTCTTGTACAAATTATTACGGTTTTTGCAATATTATGGCAATTATTTCACAAACCAACTTTTAACGTTACGTCTGAAATCGACCCTTTAACGCATCATCTACAGCCGGGTGTTAAAAACAGCTCAACTTTTGCGGTGAAAAGATTCGTTGCTCCCGGACTTGTTTTAAAACCCTAAGTCGTCGAATGCTGTCTAAAATGTAGCAAGGATGAGCACCTGTCTCTTTGTTGCTACACTTGGTTACCCCAGCAGAGTGAGACAAATTGTCTCACGACCGTAGTATCGTAGCAACACGCATTCCAGGTGCCTCCTTGCTCCACACTTCAATTAATATTGTTATTGTTGGACATCGCCAGCGGATCACATGGAAGGCATGGTTAATAAAAAAAAAACAATAATTCACAAGTCACTTTATTGATCACATTATCAATACACCTGCAGCCCTGTTATATCTTACAGAAAATAAGGAATGACATCTCTTCCTCAGCAAAGAATCTATACTGTATTACTTAAACACGCAAAAGAAATCATAGTGGAAACAGTAAAGCTAGTAGTTCTGTTAAGTCAAAAGGTGGTTAGTTAGACTTCTTGGACTCTTTGGATGGAGACCTTGATCTTGAGCGCGACATGGAGCGTCCCTTGGAGCGCGAGCGAGAGCGAGAGCGGCTGCGGGAGCGAGAGCCAGAGCGCGGCGAGCGAGACCTGGTGCGACGGCGGGACCTCGAACGGCTGGAAACATGTAAAAATAAACATTACTACTAATGTTAGTCACCAAATTGCACCGTGCCACTCTATAAAAACCTCTAACATTAATCACACCTTACAAAAACGGTACAAGTGGATGCTGCATATTACGTACATGGACCAATGTTTCTTTTATTTTCATTATTTATATGAGGTTTTTACAGACTGGAGGACCTTCTCTTTTGCCTGCTTTCACAAGTACATATTCAGCTTTGAGTTCTGATTGATAAGTGTAGGAATAGGAATTAAGTTATCTACATTGAAAAAATAAGTAGTTTATATACTTACTGATATTTCCTTTAAAATTTAATCGAATCAATTTACTTGGGAAAGCAAGTTATTAGGATAAAAGTAGGCTATATAACATAGTTAAGATAAATTAATAAAAATGACATACAAGTTAATCTTAATAGTAAACTTCATTACTAATGGTTTTCATGTCATTAACAAATTAGTTCATTTTTAATTTATGCCGGCATCCAATGATTTGAGGCTGGAATTTCTTGCTTCCTTCTGGGTGTTCTGTTTTCCCACTCCTTGCCCTTGCGTGAAATTACATACTTACCATACCTACCTTAGAACTAGAAATAAATTAATGTTACTTATAAAATAAGATGGCTGCTCTCAACTCAAATACAGTGAATAATGTGTAACTCACTGAGTGCACGCAGTGATTACATTAGACGTGCGTTGCGACGCGTAGAAAACGTTACACTCAATGTAGTTGACGACAATTGACGTGCGCACGTAGCTTGTAGCTACGTAGTTTGCAGAGTGGGGTAACCGATGCGGGCGACTCAATCGGAGTACACGCCGCGAAGTGAAAGCTACGTAGCGCAGAGAATAAGGAGTGCAGACACTGACGAGTTCGGTCTCGGCGCACAGGCCAATGATAACCTATAACATAGTTATCATTGGTTTATGTGAGTCTTAAAACATTTGGAGGGAATCTATAGTACATCAGAACAATGTTTTGAATCTAAATGCAAACCCACCCCTAATATGCACATTTATAATTTGTCTGCAGAAAACAAATCATTCTCTTATAGCCAAAACAATGATTTGTATATTTACGCTGCGTAAGGTTGATTGAATTAGAAATTCAAAGCTAATAACAGATTAAAATATTAAATGTGTGTCTTGATCTTGATTACTAGTGTACATTTGTTTATGCTGTCAATGTTTATGGCATCAGTATGAAAATGTTTTTCTACAAGTGTAAAATTTCACTGTCTGGGCTTCATGCTGATTTCTTAAGATCAGCTGCTGTGAAGCTCTAAGGCTCATAGCTACATTAAGTGTCCCATGAAGAGAAATTAACAAAATAAATAAAATTGTAGTCACCTGCGACGACGGCGACGAGTACAATCACGGGCGTAATGACCGCGGTCACCACAGTCATAGCAACGGTCATCATAAGGCCTGGGTGGCAGGCGGGAACGGGGCGGAGGACCTCGGCCACCAAACCCACGGCTACCATTGGACATTTCAACGCGAGCTCGACGGCCACATATCGTCCGACCGTCTAATCCACGGATCTGTAAATATTAAACTCACTTGAATTGGTCTAAAGCACACGAATATTCTGCACACTGCTTATTCAATATTGTATGTATAGATATAATACATCGTAGTAATTAGTTTTAAAGCATGATGATTATTTTAGTCCATGTAAGTTGCATCATGACGCTTTAGAGACAACTGGTGCAAGCTTAAGATGAAGGAGTAGTAGAATAGTTTAACAATTATAATTACCGCATCCTCTGCATCTCTGGGATCCTCAAATTCAACAAAGGCAAAGCCTGGCGGATTCCTTGCCACCCAAACATTTCTTAACGGCCCATAATATGAAAACGCATCTTCGAGTTCGGGCTTGCTAGCATTATTGCCCAAATCTCCGACATATACTTTACAGTCACCGTAACGTGACATGGTCTGAAATAAAATGTACAAAGTTTGTTAACATGTGTGTAACTGGAAAATTTACACATACCTACTACAAGTACATGCGTAAAACATGAAATACATACCTAGTTTTACAACGTCCTGTGTGCAACTAATCACATTTATCTTTATTTCCCTTGATTCAACACTCACGATGATAAAACCTCCACAAAAGTGAGAATTAACATGAATAGATAAAATAACCTCGGCGCATTTAGCTGTTTGTCACTCAAATGGCCGGCGTTCTACCTCCTACGTCGGAGCGTGAAGGGAAGAGAAGCGGACCCAAGCGTGGATATCAAAATGGCGGATTCCATTAGTGTTGCCAACTCTGGACTTCACTTAATGCTAAAATGCTATTAAAACCGTGCTAAAATACGATACCGGATGCTCCGTTTTAGTTTCAGCATAAACTAGGTCGATGCAGAGTCAGCCACCGGCTAAGCTTGCACCATAGATTGGAGCGGAGTTTTTTTTTTTTCGAAATTTTCTCTTCGTCACGACCTAGCGAAATTTAATATGTGCATTTTAAAACAAAAATTTCTAAAATCGGTTGAGAACTCGCTGAGATCTGCGCTTTGTTACAAAGTCCATTCGAGTCGATCCATGGGAGCTTCGCTCGCTTCGCTCGCTCCGCTCCAAAAAATTATATTGACATATGTAAGAATAAAAACACCACATGAAATGAAAATGAAACATAAAAAGTTCAAAAACGTGTGATTTCATTAAATGTACCCACTTAAGTAATTTTGAACCTTAGAGCATTTAACTACTGGAGATGCCTTTCGGACCATTTCCCCTCTGTCAAGGATAAGGGAAATAACATGTTTATTTAAGTTATGATAAACCATTTCTAAAATTGACTACACAGTCTCAGTGGATATCAAGCTCCTTGAATATTACTTTATGAACAATTTTTGGGTACAATAGACGTCCTACTACATCTAAGTTTCCAAAAGGATTGAATATTAATATATTATATTATATATATATATATATATTTTATTTATTACACAGAAAAAAACAATACATTTAATAATAATGCAATGAGAAAAACCATACTAAGGTTTAACTGCCATTGAATTCACTCACATCACAATAATCAGGTATTAACTAGATAGGTAATTATTAATTACGATCGGACTTACATCAGCTAAGGTACTTACATTGCTTTAACAATTCGTTTACAGTGGTGTGGGGTTTCACACACACTCGTAAGTATGTTGGAATCGAGTTCGTTAAGAATACTCGGTAACATGTATTCCCACCTCCGTTTTCCGTACACATTGTTACATTTTGGCAGGACAAATGTAGGTAAGTAATTTAATTTCCGAAGATGTGCCGGTCTACTGGTTCGTATAAGACTTCCTATATGTACTATTTTGTCACTAAGTATGAGCATTTTAATGTTGTTCTGAATATTGGTTATTACGCAATATTTAAATATGTCGATCTCGTTAATAAACATTTCTTTTTTATTAACATGGTTAGGTATAATTAATTTTAATAGACTTAGCTGTAATCGGTATATCCTATCAATGTAGGTTTTATAAGTTCTGCCATAACTGCTTAGTCCATAATCTATGACAGACTGGGCTAATGATAGATATAACATTTTTAATATGTACATTGTAAGGAAGTTTAGGTATATCTCAGAATATTAAGTTTCGAAAGAATCGATCTTAGTTTATTACACACATAATTTATATGCGGTCCCCAGTTAAAGTTAGTATTTATAATCAGTCCCAGGTAGGTATGTGCCGTTACTGACTGACTTATATGATATTATAATTAGAGCATAACTAGTAGTGGGTTCGAAATAGCTGAAATTTTTAATTTTTTACACTTTTGTAACCCCCTAAATCCGGCAGGTTATGTAATTAGGTGAACTAACATACATATAAAATCGACTACCTATTAATCATATTCAATGTTTGGGGTGTCAAAATATTACTTGAAAATAGATTTATGTGCATAATTATTGTGCCATCATCCAGGAACTACTAAATTTAGCAGCAAAAACCGAAGGTAGGCAACACCAGACCCATCGATTTGTTGATCAATTAAAAAAACATAGGGCAATGCAAATATTGCAATTTAGAAAGTTTTTGGAAATTTTTGTCATGTTCATTTCGCAGCGAAATGATTTTTTTTCGCAACGAGGCTGAAAGAAAACCAAATATTTTATTATAGTCTAGCTAGCCAAATAATGTTGACAGATATTTCCTTGTGGTATCACCAATTGTCTATGATGTAAACAATTTAGTAGGTGCGTCCTCTATAAATACTTTTGATACTTTATGTACTAGTTGTAACATTCCGATTGACTTGAATTTTAGCGTAGTACTTATGTATTTTTTTTGGTGACGGATTAATATTATGATTTATGGTATTATCGAGTTAGGTTTTATTTACGCTTCATTTAATTTTTCGCCTTGTATATGGGTTGAAAGTGTAAACATTGCGTTTGTCGTTGACTGTACTATACAAAGTGGTAGAAATTATGTGATCTGACTATGAGTGCACGTCAATATATATATTTAACTTATTTCCTCGGGTATCTTATGTGTCCATATAACATCAAAAAGTCTAGAATCAAAACTATAATTCCTACTACACAAAGTGTGACCAGCCGCAGATTTTTTAAATTTCCCGCCAAAACTTTTAATAATATTTCATTAGCCAGATTATAATGATATTATTATGTATTCGATAAAACCCGCTCCAGACCTTGCGATCCGATCCGATTTATCGGAAGAAATCGGATAATGTGTAGTGTTTTAGGTCCTAACTATTGCACTACACATTATCCGATTTAATATCCGATAAGTAGGATCGGATCGGGTAGGATCGGAAGGTCTGGAACGGGTTTAAATATATCAGGGGATTTCATATTTATATATGAATGTTTATACGCCAAGAGATGGCGTTAGCCACTTAGGGATGGAAAGTGTTTGTACGGAACCCTCGGTGCGCGAGTCCGACACGCACTTGGCCAGTTTTTGATGAGTGTTTTTGCAGTCTTTATGTTCAGTAGGTATACATTTTTTTACTATTAAACATTGTACGGATACTAAGTTTAGTAACGGATTACACGTATCTATAAGCAATATTTGTAAATTTAATTTATGTATGAAAAATTCTCAAATTTTCTTTTTTACCAATTAGGGCTTGTGCACAAATCACGTGAGGTTCAATAGGGGGATGGTCACGAAAAAATCACGATATATCACGTTGGGGGAGGGAGGGGTATAAGGAGACCTCACGTGTATTTTTCTACAGTGAACGAACTAAGAAAAAATCGATATTTTTTTCTCGGTTTCGTTAAAAATAAATCTTCACTTGTTAAATACTTCAAAATAGCGAGTCTATTTTACGAAATTTTGGCGGAAAAAAGTACACGTGAGGTAGTGAGGGGAAGGGGGGTTAGCAAAGAACCCCACCAAATATCACCAGGAGGGATTTGTGCACAAGCCCTTAGTCCAGAAAGATTAAATATTTTTTTTTATTGGATCACTGTAAAGCACAGAATATGTAGTTTTTATGTAAAAAGAAAAAATCATGCAGGGCTAATAATGTCGTGTTTGTGTTCTTCCAATATTTATCATTTTATTAATCAATCTAATAATGTAATCCCTGACAATAATATGTACTAGTGTTTAATGAATTAACGCTGATCTTTGACTGAAGACTTTGATTTGTGCTCTCGCCATATTACACGCGCCTATCTGCGCTATATTGCATTGCTAACATATACATATCATTCCAAAAAATCACGTTAATTAGTTTGCTACGTAATAGCACAGCAGAGCAGGTAGGAAAAGCCATCAAACACACTTTCACAACTATAAGAAGAGTAAGGGATGACACCAATAAAACGAGTTATTATAGATTTGTTTGTTTATTAACACTTATTAAAACATACTACAGTAATAATTTTACATAAAATGGCGACTGTAAGGAATCAGTTATGCTTGAATGCATCCAATTTGGCTGCACCTAACTTTAATGGTACCTTATCTTAAAATTTAAAATTCGCCTTTGAGATCAAAAACACTACTTCACAGAAATTACATCCATCCTGCAACTACTTTCGGACTCTAGTTATGCATAATTATAATGACACAAATACAAAAATAACTCCAATAAATCTCATTATATTAAACTTTTATAACTTACGATGATAAATAAATTTAAATTACACAAACATAATGTGCAACAACATACACTGCCATTTTCTTTCCCCGAATTTAATGTGAAACCTGACAACTCCATATTGTAATCATTAACTTTCTTAAATAATCATTCATTAATCATGTTGACTGAATACATACCTTATAAATTTATGAAACATGTAATGTCTCTATTTTTTATGTGGGTACACCACAATGTTTATTAACATAAGGTGTAAAAACCTTTCAAATAAACAATGCAAGGATCGACACAAAGCATAAGGAAAAATTCGTCAGGTCTACCTGGGGGTCATCCATAAATTACGTCACACGAACTTCATGATTTTTTGCCCCTCCCCCCGTCCTTGTCACAGCTGGTCACATTTGGGAGACTCCCCCCCTCCCTAGTGTGACGTCACATATTTTGCAAAATTACATTTAGAAATTATTGAAAGAAAACAGATGTTCCGAAATCGGTATTATTTCCATTTAAATTTTTTTTTTTATAAAATTAACATCAAATCAAACAATTAACAACACATAAAACGATGATAGTAGAGCGAGTGGTCGACAAAACAATTGGTATCTTATATTTACACAGATATAGTTGTATATGTTTTTGAGGTTTTCGTAAAGTAATAGTTTAAAGTTCGTGTTTTAACACTTATAATAGATTTTGAGATGTGACGTCACGAAATTTAGGACCCCTCCCACCCCCTTGTCACACAATGTCACACTTCGTCGACCCCCTCCCTCCCCCTTAACGTGTGACGTAATTTATGGATGGCCCCCTGGAGCTAGGGTAGCGAAGTGGTTAACGCGATGGACCGGTAATCCAGAGGTACCGAGGTCGATTCCCGGTCTCTTCCACCAGGTAGCTCCTTTTTACCCGACTAAGGCAAAGCCAAAAGGGAGGGTTATAAGTTTAGCAGTCTATTCAATTTTTCTTTAAGCTTTGATCTTTGTATTAATACATACCTCATAAAACGATATATAAAATCTCATTATACAGCCATTATAACTATATTAGTTCGAACAATATTGCTATAAGTTAGGTTTTCCCAGGTTGGTTTCTTTACTACATGCATTTACGTTCATTCACGCAGAATTAAATCAATATGGGGTTATCAAGTAAGGGAAAGAAAATAATAGTTTATGGCCGACATATCATAGGTCATCTTTATCTGTAACAATTCCAAGCAAGTTATTGGTATTTTCAAAACGCGACACTTGATCGTAAACACTACATCATAATTCTTTACACATCTTTCCAAGTTACTCGGAGCACGGAATAAGAAGGTCACTTAAAAGAAATACTATAGATAATTAAGTCACCCCAATACACCAAGTTTATAGATTGCACAAAGATTTATAAAAAAATATTGCACCTAATACTGTGAATAAAGTTTGCATCGTATAATCTTTGCAGGGACGTCTGTGTAGGCATGACTACGTTTTGTGTGAATGAGGAAAATATTAAATATTTTAAATACACGTTTTTTGGTATAAACTACAATTGCAATCAGGGAAATAAATGATATACAGGGTGTTTGGTGGCTAGATGCAAAGGTTTAAGGAGGTGATAGAGGAGGTATTTTTAAACATTTCTAGCCATATATGTCGTAGACGAAATTTGATATTTTTTTTTTAAATTGAAATTTTAAGAATTTTTGAAAAATACCCAGAATTTGGTAGAAACGAGTTTATAGTGCCCGAATACGCGTTATTTTGTAAACAATTTCTTTTGTTTCTGATAGTTTAATGTATGTCGGACGAAATAAAGCTACTTTTAAGTGTATTTATGGCCTCTAAAACCAAATGAAGGCATACGAAATTTTAAAAAAAATTGTAGGTTGACACGAGCATAATTTTGATGTGCCGTATAAAAAATTAAAAAAAATCTTTTGAATTGTTCAAACACTTTTAAAAACATGCCTATTTATTGTTCTTTCCTTAGAGGTATCACTCATTCAAATCGCTTGCCAAATCTCTGAGTTAAGGGCTAAATACCAAAGTTAGGGAACACTTCCTAAGAATTCCAAATCCCCGTACTAGTCTTGAAATTTTACTTTAAGTAGGTACCTAGCTAATAAATAACGTGTAAAAAATAAAACAAAAAAGTTTGTAGTAATTAATTCATTCTAAGTTAATATTTTTTTATAAATTAAATAAAAATGAATAAATAGCAAGTACCATTTTCCACAATACACCAAAGTCCGAGGAGGATTATAAAAAAGCTCTAAACTAAATACCATAGCTTTAAATTTGGAACACGTTATTTTAAGAGTAAGAATTTTCACATTTGGAATGTTTTGAATTGCCTTTGTTTTAAGGTTTGACGATAGCCAATTGCAAATTTAGTTCTTCTATGAAAATTGAATAAACGGTTGAAGCTGTTTTTCATTTTGTAATTAAACATTATGAACATCGATGGTTTTAGCAACGAAGATTATGCTAACATTATCTTAATGTACGGAAGGGCAGACGGTAATGGAGCATTGGCACGACGAATGTATCAGGAGCATTATCCAAATCGCAGATTACCCAATGTCAGGATGTTTTTGAACACGTTTCGTCGTCTTAGCAAAAATGGGATCCATCGTCCGGCTACTAGAGTGAACCCTGAAAGATACGATGTGGATACCGAGGAAGAAATTAGTCACGCATTTGAAGCTGATCCTACGACAAGCATCCGAACAGTAGCTCAAAACCTTAACATATCGACATGGAAGGTTTGGAACACGATGCAGGAGAAAAAATATCCTTTTCGAGGGGTGGGGGTGCAGGGTTTAGAAGAAGGAGATCCCGTGCGACGAATACATTTCTGGAGATTCTTATTAAACAGCGACATTGACGACGTGTCATTTTTAAAATCTATCATTTGGACAGATGAGTCAAAGTTTTCAAGAGAGGGGATCACAAACTTTCATAACCTTCATGAATGGGCTGACAAGGACGCAAATCCTCAATGGATGACGCAGGTCTCCTTTCAAAAGAAGTTTTCAGTTAACGTGTGGGCTGGAGTTTTTGGCAGAACTTTGATCGGGCCACATTTTCTGCCCGATATTTTGACCGGACCCAATTATCTCCAGTTTTTACAAAACGATTTTCCTATCCTCCTAGAGGAAGCCGAAGTACCTTTAGAAGCGGAAAGAGAAATCATCTTTCAGCAAGACGGCTGCCCGGCACACTGGACTTTGGCTGTGAGAGAATACCTTAACAACTGTTTTCCGGAGTGCTGGATCGGTAGAGATGGACCCATTCCTTGGCCCGCTCGATCTCCTGACTTAACTCCTTTGGACTTTTTTGTTTGGGGACGGGCCAAAGGACTTGTGTACACCTCAGCAATCGCAACAAAAGAGGAGTTAATTACAAGGATTCGCGAAGATTTTGTTATCATGAGGGAGGAGATGCAACTAAAAATAACTACCACAGAAGTGCAGAAAAGGGCCCGTTCCTGTATAAGAAATCGTGGTTTACATTTTGAACATGTGATTTAAGTTTTTACATTGATTTTGTTACTAAAGTTTTAAAATTAAAGTTCACGTTGTTTTATTAAAGGTGCTCCCTAACTTTAGTATTTAGCCCTTAACTCAGAGATTTGGCAAGCGATGTGAATGACTGATACATCTAAAGAAAGAACAATAAATAGGCATGTTTTTAAAAGTGTTTGAACAATTCAAAGGATTTTTTTTTATTTTTTTTACGGCACATCAAAATTATGCTCGTGTCAACCTACGATTTTTTTTAAAGTTTCGTATGCCTCCATTTGGTTTTAGAGGCCATAAATACACTTAAAAGTAGCTTTATTTCGTCCGACATACATTAAACTATCAGAAACAAAAGAAATTGTTTACAAAATAACGCGTATTCGGGCACTATAAACTCGTTTCTACCAAATTCTGGGTATTTTTCAAAAACTCTTAAAATTTCAATTTAAAAAAAAAATATCAAATTTCGTCTACGACATATATGGCTAGAAATGTTTAAAAATACCTCCTCTATCACCTCCTTAAACCTTTGCATCTAGCCACCAAACACCCTGTATATATATATTATATGTATAGCATGTGTATTTTGAACTCCAGTTAATCTTAATTCATATTATCGGTTATTAACCTGTATTAAAAGTTGTACAACAGGAATTAGTAGGCAATCATTTTGGTTATTAGAACTTATTAGTTTAGATTGAGCTTACAGAATAAAATGGCTTTCTATCCGTGGACATGCCACAACTTATTGCCACAGACTGTGATATCTTTTATTCACGGTTACTGTAAGTAGGCCACAAAAATGACAACCACAATCCTTGAATTACTTCAGTGATGCTGCAGTACCGAGGAAAACCGCAGCAATATGAAGCAATGTATTCTCGTTATTTCAAAATAACTTTAATACTCTCTGTTGGTTAAAAAATATTGTGGCAAGAGATAGGGATATCTTTGTTAGTTAAAAATCATAGTCATTCCCAATCTAGAATGACGTAATGTAAAAAAAGAGGCTCATCACCAGCAATATGAATAACACAACATACTCGTAATTTATAGATGGCGCCTGCACCTTATGTGCCTAATCAATCGTATGTATACCCTTGCCATAAAAAGGAGTTATCAATTATACCTTAGAAAATGTTTGTATTGTTTCTGGCATATTAAAGTGCGTTTTTTAAATAGATGTTTCTATGTAATAGTTATTAGCCAATTCGGGAAAGCCTCAGCTATGTCATAACTTCACGATAGGCTGGCTGATTCCATGGTTTTGCTACTAATTTTGCCTTGGTTGAAAAAGTTGTCATGTTCAGTAACATCATTTATAAGCCATGAATTAGGCCTTTATCCTGTGAAATAATAAGTGTTCAAAATAAAGCCTACCTATGTATTGTGCAATATTGTCACAGAACGGCGGTTTGGCGAAAAGTGCCACCAACTAATTTGTGATTCACAAAAAGTTCGTCGACCAATTGGAGTTCTGAGTAACTAATCGCTTTCAAGAATAGGTACTTTAATTTGTAACAGATTTTTATCAATTAATTTGTTAAACCTACCTACACTAACACTACTTAATGATTACGACCTTGAGAATTACCATAAATGGTGAATTCAGTTTCAATTTTCAAATAATCAATCAATAATTGACAAGAATACATTACTCAGATTAAAACAACCACACATACTTGAACGTACATGTTTAACAATGTTGCAAGTTTGATGCCTGTTATTGGCGAAGTGGGTATACTATCTTAACTGAGATTGGAAATATCGAGTACGTCTAGTGGACCATAGTCCATAACATACAAAATCACGGACCCTGCAAAATTTTACAGGAATATCTTACGCGCATTCATAAAAATCGTATAAATGATTCAACATTATTATCACCAAGTTTTTCATACAAAATGAAGAATCATCGCCCGCCCTATGGTACTAGTGGAGAGGCCACTCTAGGCGCCAGGCCGTGATAGGCGAAAAAAAAAACAAGCGAATAGGTAGTAAAAATATCGAAGATCTGGCTTTACCCTAACCGCTGGGCTCTCGGCGCTGGGAAGAATTACGATTTTCGTTTTCCATAAACCAAAGTTTTTGTTAGTGCGCGCATATAATAGAAAACATATGAAATATAAATACAATACAGCGACAAGCGAACCACTTACTTATTAGAGTTATAAGTTAAACCAATGACTTATAAGGTACCTAAACAATTGAAAAATACATAGTTTCTTTGTTCAAATTACAAAAAAAAACTGTAATCCATATAAAATGACAATGCTCTTTTATACACACAATACAGTCTAGAAATCGATTAAATATATTATATGAAGAAATGTTATTAATTACTATCACATGAGTCATAAAGACCAGTAAACGGGGAGTTATCGTTACTAGCGCAGTGGCTTTTGTTTGTCGTTTTTTAATTCACTTTTTAAAAGTTGCGTAATAAACCTACCACAAAATGCAAATAACTCACCACTATGATGAAATGAGAGGATCGGTTTTTTGTTAAGAAAACAAGTAAGTATAAATAAAAAACAGTCCATTATTGATCCAACAATTTCTTCATTGTTCACTCGCCCATTTATATTGCTCTTAAAACCAAAAAGCAATTGCTCTTGTCCACGATTTTTTTTTAAATTAATATCTACTAGAAGAACCATTGAACTGAAATATGCCGTTGCCGAATATGTATTTTTGATGCGTACATACACGAACTAAACAATATAATATAATTTTAACTCTTAAAACTACTAATAATCTTGAAAGGCCTTCAATTTTTTTTAATATAATATTTACATTAGAGGACGTGAGTGTCCTGAATAGTCCTGATCGACATTAGCAATATGTGTCATGGTCATGGTACATTAAGGACATAGGTCTGAGGAATGAATCATGAGAAAATACATCAGATGATCTTGATCAATCTCAATTACTTGTACCTTTACCTTTAGTGGTAAGCAGTTCATAATTCCCACGCCTAAATGACTTTAACAAATTAATATCACATAAGCAAACACAAATAACAAATCAAGTATTAAATAACATTCGACTCCAGAGTTCACTGATTTTCACGCATCAACATTTACATGACACATTTTTGGTACTCTCTCTTCTGTAATAAGATTTCTCCCTAAGGCTAACTACAGACGAAGCATGCAACTTAAATATACTACATACAATACTTTTCTTCTGTCTGTTCCCTCGACTCTAATAATATCGCGCCCCTAAAAACTTCCCAAGCAAATTCATCAAAAACTGGACGCAATACAAATTTATACTTTCGTTGTCGATTGGGCCGTCATTCGACTTTAAACGTAAACTCTTGTGATAGCAGTATACAATAAGCATTTGAAAATATCACATGACCATATGCATAGTTAATAATACCATCACATAATTATTCAGATCCGATTGACGTGTTTAGCCTAGTTGTAAATGATAACATCAAAGACTAAACGACCAGGCAGTTACAAAGCTGACTTTGTGAAAACATGAGATCAATCTGTCATTACTTACAGGAATGACTTGATTCTCATGATATCCTAATCACACAATATTCCATCAGCTTACGCTAATCTTTCTATTTATAAAAATAGAAGACTAGATTAATCAGCAAAACTCACATTTAGGCATTGAGAAGTGCTACTGCCTTGGTCTCTGTTGGTGTGATGCCTGCAACTCCATTTGTTGGAATTCTCGATGCATTTGTGCGTGTGTGTGCGGCTCCAGGTGTTCACTTTCATGTGACTGTTTCTTCTCTGGTTTGCTTACCAAGTGAGCATTAATGGGATACTTTAGGGTGGTTTTTAATTGGTCATTGTGTTCGTCTAACGAGTTGATAGCGTAATGTAGAACAAGCTCATTCAGTGTCCTGAAATAACAAAAGAAGATCAGTATATTACCATATTGAAATTAATAAATGATAATTAACAACTGGTAGATAAGAAAAATAAAAAAACAAATTTAATTTCTAATACTCAATTTCGGATTATACGATTGCAAACACACTACTGCCAGTGTTAAGGATAATATTATAAAAGGAAAAATTGATGTTTGTTAACAATAATTATTCATTACAATGACTATGACAAATTAAAATTATTCCAAACAATATACTTTAAGCATAAAAACAGTACTAGTTACTATTTTATTACCAACTCAATTTTTTTTTATTACATTTAAGATTCGTGTTACATGTTGATATTTGGTGTAAAGTAAATTATTATGTTGAGCAAGCAATTTATTGAATGGCATGAATAAAATTAACTAATTTAAGGCAGATATTTCTGGATTAGACTTATAACTTACTTGTAGACATTGTATGGTTCAGCAAATCCATAACCTCGTTCAGTCTTATAGATAATGCAATGGTAGACCATGTTGTTGCAACATATGGATAATGCAAGTTGTCCTCTAGAGTTGGGACGAATTAAAAATGTGCCTTGAGGTTTGCCATCTAGAATTTTCTCAGCTCGGGCACGAGTACAGTTCTCTTCCATCCAACTTTTCATTTCCCGATGGGCATATAACTCTTCTAATTTGTGAATGTTATCCTCTTCTAAATTTGTCAAGTATTCATCAGTCTTACCACGCCTCTGGAGCCATCTGAAGTCATCAACAATGGAATTAATTTATCTTATTAAAACAGTTAAGCTATAAGAAAGAAAGGACATTAATATAGAGATCACAAGCTTTGCGCTGTGTACAGTTGTACAACCCAAAAAAAATTTGAATTAATTTTTATGTATGTAAAGATATATGAGAAAATACATAAAAAATAACCAGAATCTACGACAACTATGCCTGCATAGAGTTGTAGTCTTCATCCTATCCACGAAAAAAAAAGCTGTCAATAATATCAAGCTCAACATTTTCGTTTTTCTTTATTAGACACCAAACTAGTCATTTTTCCATTGTGTCATAGTTTTTTAAGTAAATTTTAATAAAATAATTGTTTATCTCAGGAAAAATATAAAAACAGTGATTACTCCTCCTCCTCTAAGCACAATATAGAAAAGTAATAAAATTGTAGTCTTAAAAATATGAAATGTTGTCAAATAGGGGATCCAAAACCGTTTTTTTTTTGTCAAAGTGAAACTGGTTGTAAGTTGTACACTATGCACATGGATGTAGTGTCACCGAACATGTTAAAATAGGACTATAACATATGTGGACTTACATCTTGTGCAGATCTTTTTTCTTAAAAAGATCTACAATTTGTGGCTTAAGTTGAGTTATTTCTCTCTCTAACTTTAAGTTCTCCTTGACAGTGATACGAAGTAAGTTGTGTAGATCCATACTTGCTTGCTTCAAACTATTGACCCTTGATATTAACTGTTTGTTATTCTGAATAAGATCTTTTTTTTCGTGAGGCTGAGCTTGTGACTGCATTTCATCTTGATATCTAAGATGTTCCTCACACACTTTTACAGTTTCATTAAATGCGTCTAGGGCTTGTTTCTTAGCTTTCACTTCTTCCCTCAGCCTCATGTATTTGTCAGAACATTCATCAAAGTTCCTCGTTTTAAGGACATATTGTTTATGGATGTTTTTATATTCAGCTTCCAATGATTCGTCACTGTCATTTTCACCTCCATCATTTTCCTGAGATCTTAACAAAGGGTACATGAGTGATATATCCAAGTTACGGTTGCAGTGTGCCAGGGAGCACTGTGTGTAGAATCTAACCAATTCCACCACAGATGAAAATTTGAAGGGTTCACAGAATCCGTACATTCCATCTTGGTAGTATATCTTTATCAGTTTGTTAGTTCCTCCCTTTCTTACTGTCAAAGTATACCCACTGCCCTTATTTGATGCATTGCGAACTAGGAAGGTGCCATCAGGGGTATCTCGAAGTTTTTCATTCGCCTCATCTCTGTAAATATACATTTTGAAGATTCATTAACAATATTGAAATAAAGTTACTATCCAGATTCGATTATGGATACAACTACATTTCTTTGTATAAGATTGTTTTCTGATATTTAATTATCTATATTTATGGGTTCATAAAAAAAAGAGGTGAATACTGAGCCACTGAAAATGATGTTGTAGCAGTTGTTATGAACAAGAGTGGCCAGTAGTAAAGTAAAATATTTTTTATCACAGGAGGTATTTTCCAAAGGGGCAAACCATATTTAGTTTTTTAAACCATATTTAAGCAAAATTTCTCATAAATATGTTTGTACAACTACTTAATAAGGAGTTTTTTATTACATAATGTTAAAGTTCATTCCAAAGGATGAGTAGAATTCTTATCAAACACTAGCAAGGAATTTCATCATAAACTTAGAAATGACCAAGTTTCTAGAAATCTTATGCAATTTAAAATTAATCCTAACTAGCCTAGCAAGTCACTATTGCTTGTTGCTATGCAATAGTTTAGAGATAAGAGTCTAGGTTATTTTATAATAGCCAATATGGCCAATATTTACTTATAATATGTTAAGAAATCAGTTACACTGAGTAAATTATATTTCACACTGATTGGGGAGTTTATTTTTAAGGAGATTTGCCATGATTCTCATTAAAAGTATTAATCTGCCGTGTTAAGGTAAAAGGCGACCTTTTGCTATGGAGCTCCATACAAAAAGGTCGCCTTTTAGCTTAGCATGGCAGTAATTATGTTAAACAATTAAATGACTATTATGACCATAATTTCCACATAGAACATTACAATATCTCTTCAATTACAATTTGATTTTATTGAATTTTAAATACCTTATTTGTAAATAAAATTTCATTATTAACTTCTACCATTATATTACATATAACAATGTAGAAGTGTTATTTAAGGATATTGATAGATAAATTAACACAAAAATCTTATATCAATAGGGTATTAGGCATCAAAGAGATAAGTAACTAGTTCATGTGTCCAATATAAAGTGTTAACCTATAAACAATGAACACTTATTTTATAACAAGTTATTTTAAACTGAGTCATGATGTCAGGAGTGTGATTTTTATGCCACCTATACATATAATTCATAATGTAGCACTCCTGTATGTCTTTGGCCTCTTTAAGTTACTATGTATGGGTATATTAAGTATATAATTCATGTGCTCTATTCCTATATTATTCCATAAAAAGTAGATAACACTTAAAAATTGACAAAACGAAAATGTTATTAGTATTTTTATAGAACATGGCAAATTTAGTAAATATTATTTAAGTAATTTTTTGGTCCTCATATTTAAACATACTTATGGGCATTTTATATGTAAGGTACTAAAAGAGTACTGTAAGATAACGTTGTAAATAGTAATCAGAAGAATGTACACTAGTAAGATTTAGATTTTTTAAATTTATAGTAGAAGACAACATACTAAAACATGCCAGTAAGACTTTTAAGGGGAGCTTACCTTGTGATGTCACCCCAGTACCATTCACAGTTTTCGAGACTTTCTTCGGGAGGCTGCGGAGGGGCGCCTATTTCAACCATTATCTCATTATAAGCACCGGATTTCACAAACTACTAAACTGCACTTAATAAGCTCAATATCTAACTAGAATCCGGCTTCCACTACTAACACTACTTCCGCCTGTAAATCGCCCAACGGTCTCCAAACATGCACTTTGAAAACATTGATATAGGAAGTTAGATCACTCAAATAACATTATCACTTCAGCTGTAAGTCATAGTTCAGCATAACTTCGCGGACACTTTGAAAAGGAGCAATTTAGTTCACAAAGGAAATGGGCGAGAGTAATGACAGTTACTAGGGCACAATTGTTCATCGTTTCCTGAAGGTAATTACTATATGCGGTTACGTAAAACAAAATTAACGAAAAGCTACTCTTATTGCAAATGGAGATGTGAAATTCTAATAAAATATCTAAAATATAAAATTCGCAAGTACTAAAACTCAGTCTGCTGTATCTCTATCCGCCATATTTCAATGCTTCTCTGCTGTACTGTATGTATGTCGGATAGTCGGTCGGACTGTCGGTAGGTAGGTATAGGTATTGCAATTGGCTATGGCTATATTTTTAAGGTTTTTATAGACGACCAAACCATCGACCGGACACTCGTACAACACCTTGGCACAATGGAATATGGAATGCACTGCACTGCCCATCTCGTTCAGTCTCCAGCAAAAACAATATTTGAGGGAGCGAGATAGCTACATACTGCAACAACACAAGCAACATACGATGTTCGAACTTTCAATTCCCTTGGGCCGCAGTACGGTCATCGGAAGTTTGATCGCTTATAACAGGCTTATACAAGTTTTGTTATAGATAACGCTTGTCGATGGTCTTTAAATCTGTCATGTCAAATGTCAATAATGTCATGTCAACCGACTGAGGCGAGATGAGCGAGACGACTAAACTAACTCCTTGAGATTTGTGTTGTGCCATCAAAGGGGAGGAGAGAATTGAACAATTTGTTTTATTATTTAGTGTAGCACAATGTTTAACACGTGGCATTTTACTTGTTTTATATGATAAATGTAGTTACAAGTAATGGTATTTATAAAATTCAATCAGAGATCTGATTGTTAACAGAATGGTGTAGGGTCGTGTATCAAGACAAAAAGTGTTCGAGATGTTCATTAAATCAGTATTCGTTTTGTGTTTCTACCTCCTGCTACACAATGTGTCGTCTATGCATGTTAAGGGTGAATTTTCTACCGACGAGTTCTTCAAATTCCTAGTCAAATTTGGCTTCCAAAAAACTGATATCCATTACCAGAAGGAAACATATGGATTCATTTTCGGCAATATCACGTCCAAGGAGCATTTCATGTACCCTATTACATTTGCTGTCTTGGACCGGCGTCATTTCCTTCATTATTATAAAAATAGACATATTGAAAACAAAGAACTGGCATGTCAAGTTATGTTCCAGAATTTAAATACATCAGCTTATCACCCAAAGTGCAATGCCGGTGGACAGGATTTCTTTAGACGCATCCCTTGCCCACAAAACGAAGTTTGTGTTGATGAAGATTCACTTTGGAATGTTGTGAAGAAAAATCAATTTACTTATGACATTGAGAACCCAGGGCAACCCAGGTGAATATCCATATTATGATATTGTAGTATAAGAATAACAGCCTATTCTGTGATATGAATTAATTCATACATCTTAGTTGGCCTTTCACAAGGTTGTTTTTTTACATAAAACGCTAGGCCTATCTTGGATTGTTCTTCACCATAGTTTAGATGATTTGTCTTTCCTCCTTTTCCAGAAATCTGCTTTCTTATTTTGCCTATTTATTGATCTCAATATACAGCAACACCACTTTTTACATTAAAGTTTCATTCTCTTTAATGATTTTTCATAATTTTGTTAGATTACTGTTATCTGGTCTTATTTTATGTGCTTTTATTTTATTACACTTATCTTAAGTAGGCTTTATTCCCTTTTTGCTGTCAGTGAAGTGTCTAATATATTGTATTTGCCAGCCGTTTGTTTATCTATCCAAACAGTTGACCAACCAATATTAAAAAAAAAGAGATCCTACATCATTTATATACATATATAAAAAAGGAAATGTCTATAAAATCAGTAATGAATAAGATTGTAGTATTTGTAGTATCTCTACCAACTAGTTGAATCCTGTACTGTACCGTTATCTAGTTTTAATCCAATATGTTTTATTCAGATTGGCAAAACCATGCCAAGGCCAAAGGCCAAAAAGCGGAGTAACATAGAGTTGTACCATATACTCAACAGGACCCTGAAAAATCCCTAACATCCAATAAAGAAAAAACGTATTTACATAATAGTACATTACTGCAGACGCCGGGAAATAAGGGCTTTCCGGCTGAGTAGGTATAGACGGCCGACCGTAAGGGAGGCCGTCTAGTGATACGAAGCCGGCAAGCCCTTTTCACGGCTAAGGCATGTATAGTGCTTTTCTCAAACATATGCAATGAAATAAAAAAATACAGTCACTCAAAAAAACATAATTCAGCTGTTCAGCCAGTTCATGAACACAGACGCCATGTTTAAAAAAAGTATTTTTAATTTACCCTCCTATCCCTCTATATTTTTTTTCTTTAATAAGTCCACGTGTGTAGTGTGCGAATATTAGGATCATTATACACAACCTGATAATAAGAATCTTAGTTTCTATAATAAGTAAAATAAAGGCAGAGGATTTTTAATATTGTCTATGGTCTCTGGTGACTTACGTATAGACGGTATTTTCAGTTCGTGTGTACACGGATATTGTTGGTCCGATGGCTGAATGGGTAGCTACTAGAAAAAATATATATATCAGCTGTTCATACACACAGACGCCATGTTTACATTAAAATTAAAAAGAAATTACTTCCCGGCTTAGGCCTTCAATTTTGTATGAAATTCCTTTACAGTTCTCTCGAATTGTTCCGCCCGAAACTTGACACTTCGAAGCCTGTTCTAACGCACGTTACGACGATATTTCATTGCATGTTTGAGAAAAACAATTTATGTACATAGTTTATTCATTACTAAGTGCACCCTGTGGTGTGACTCGCTCACTTCATGGGTCCACTTCAATACTTTTCGGGATAAAATGTAGCCTATGTGTTAATCCAAGGTGTCAGCTACCTTCATACCAAATATTATCAAAATTGGAGCATGAACAACTAACATTTCAGGAACTTTACAGTCACCATTGTCAAAGTCACTCAAATAGTGAATATACCCATTATAATCTCCTTTACTTTACTCAAATAATGAATATACACATACATTGACTTATTTAAACAATATAAAATATGAAGAAAAAATAAAGGTTTTAATGTTATATTTGTTTTGCCCACAGATTTTGGTATGTCTCTATGGTATCCTGCTACCTCAATGAGTCAACATGCACCTGGCACCATTACACTGGAGCTCCATCAAAAGATAACAAAACCATGACCAGCATACCGCAAACTGTGCAGTATGACTTTTGGCTGGTTAACGGGAATCCCAACCAGAGTCTATACAACACACTTATGTACCAATTTTCATTTGATCGGCAAAACACCCTGGAATTGTATTTAGTGTTCTTTCTGTGCTATATTATTCTTTTGCCAGTGCAGATTTATGCAGTAAGGTAAATCGTTTTTTAATCTTATTTATTTTAAGGTTTGCAAACAATATGACTTGTTCCTTTCTATTACAAATTTCTTCTTGATAGGAAATACGGAAATGTTTGTGAGAGTTAATGTAACTACAAGTTCTTTTCAAAGTAATCTTAGTAATGGCAGTTAGTATACTAATTGCAACAACAAGTGTGCATAAGCTTGTATGGCTATCAAGCCCTGATAGACGTGAATTTTACATGATGTTTCTAAACTGAGTTGGATCAAATTTTTTGTGTGGTATCTAGGTACTCAAATTGATTAGGAAGGTATATTAGAAACTAACCCGTTAGATTGTGTCAAGGGCATAAAAATTACGCTCTAAACATAATAATATAATTATTGAAGTAGAAGTACAATCATATTTAATATCGTGTATTCAGTTGTGTTTTAAGTTTACTCTGATTAAAATCTATAAACGCGGTATTAATAAAGCATTTGGTTACTCCAAGTATACTTCGCTCGATCCTGCATATCCAACATAATTGGCTACAAAAGAACCATGTACAACATCATTAAGACTAATAATGAAAATCTATAATAAATATCACTGGTTTCGTGGGAACGACTCTGGATGTTTTTTAGGGTTCCGTACCCAAAGGGTAAAAACGGGACGCTATTACTGAGACTTCGCCGTCCGTCCGTCCGTCCGTCCGTCTGTCACCAGGCTGTATCTCAACAACGGTGATAGCTAGACAGTTGAAATTTTCACAGATGATGTATTTCTATTGCCGCTATAACAACAAATACTAAAAATAAAATAAAATAAATATTTAAGGGGGCTCCCATACAACAAACTTGTTATTATAGATTATATATATGTATAGGTACGGAACCCTTCATGCGCGAGTCTTGATAGGAAATACGGAAATGTTTGTGAGAGTTAATGTAACTACAAGTTCTTTTCAAAGTAATCTTAGTAATGGCAGTTAGTATACTAATTGCAACAACAAGTGTGCATAAGCTTGTATGGCTATCAAGCCCTGATAGACGTGAATTTTACATGATGTTTCTAAACTGAGTTGGATCAAATTTTTTGTGTGGTATCTAGGTACTCAAATTGATTAGGAAGGTATATTAGAAACTAACCCGTTAGATTGTGTCAAGGGCATAAAAATTACGCTCTAAACATAATAATATAATTATTGAAGTAGAAGTACAATCATATTTAATATCGTGTATTCAGTTGTGTTTTAAGTTTACTCTGATTAAAATCTATAAACGCGGTATTAATAAAGCATTTGGTTACTCCAAGTATACTTCGCTCGATCCTGCATATCCAACATAATTGGCTACAAAAGAACCATGTACAACATCATTAAGACTAATAATGAAAATCTATAATAAATATCACTGGTTTCGTGGGAACGACTCTGGATGTTTTTTAGGGTTCCGTACCCAAAGGGTAAAAACGGGACGCTATTACTGAGACTTCGCCGTCCGTCCGTCCGTCCGTCCGTCTGTCACCAGGCTGTATCTCAACAACGGTGATAGCTAGACAGTTGAAATTTTCACAGATGATGTATTTCTATTGCCGCTATAACAACAAATACTAAAAATAAAATAAAATAAATATTTAAGGGGGCTCCCATACAACAAACTTGTTATTATAGATTATATATATGTATAGGTACGGAACCCTTCATGCGCGAGTCTTGATAGGAAATACGGAAATGTTTGTGAGAGTTAATGTAACTACAAGTTCTTTTCAAAGTAATCTTAGTAATGGCAGTTAGTATACTAATTGCAACAACAAGTGTGCATAAGCTTGTATGGCTATCAAGCCCTGATAAGACTACAGTGTCATGACATGTTCATACACAGGAAAACTGCGGCACATACAATGATGTATAATTATGTATCTATGTATAATGATTAGTTAGGTACTGAACATACAATATTATTGCGATTGTTGCATTTATTTATGATGAGTTATGTCTCCTTTCAGGACACAAAAACACCCTGTTACAAAGTTGTTTACATTCAGCCTGCTGTTGGAGTTTGTGGCTGTGTGCTTTAATGTTATGCATACAGTGAAGTTTGCAGCGGACGGCAAAGGGTTTGCTGGCCTGGATGTGGCTGGAGATATACTCGATATAATGAGTAGGGTAAGCATATTGTATGTTTTTGTGTAACAAAAATATAATTCTGGCGAGTTCTTTGTCTGTTGTTACTGTTAATACTTTTTATTCCCTATTACATATTTTATTCTTATTTCTATTTTATTACATTAATTAGCTCTAACAACTAAAAGGTTATCCGATATTGATTTATTTATTTATTTAAACCTTACATGCTCATTTATTAGTTGATACAGAATATCGTATTGCATTAAATTAAAATTATTTAAAAGTACATTGGACCCATTATTCCACCCACAATTTATAAGCTCTGTCTGCATTTTGACGTGTAGAGAATGCCTCATGGCGTTAAGTCTGCCTTTTGTACGATAAGTTTTTCATTTGTGCAATAGAGATTAAATAAATAAATTATATAAAATAGAATGATTAAATAGTGCCGTTACTATTGTTTCCAAGTAGCAAATAGACACTGTTAAGAATTTCGACTCTGAGTTGAAAAATATGGCTATCGCTGTCTAAGATGTTATTGAATAGAAAATGTGCTTAATGCTGAGAAGATGAAAGCGCGCGCGACCTACTGCTACCTAGCCGCAGGGATGGCTTACAGGCCGCGGCGGCGAGTGCGAAACAGTTTACCGGAGACGTCGGGGACCCCCATGTGAGATTGGGGGCCGTCGTGAGACTGGGGCCCTGGGCAAGTGTCCAAAGTGCCCAGTGGAAAAGAGGGGCCTGAGTAGTTGGGGAGTAGATATTGCAGAGGTAGCTACAGATGTTAGGATGTTTTAGACATATTACGATTAGGGCTGACATCACTAAATTCGCGGTACTTACCTGGACAACGGCTTAAAAAACTCGGACATTTGGCGTGACCCGTATGTGTCCGAAAATAATATTATTACAAAAACAATCGCTTTATTTTTCATTCACTAAAAGTGTCCTTTTAAACCCCCCTCTCCTCCCCGGACGGCCTCCAAACTAGAACAAATCCGGGGATGGCAACCCTACTTACGATATTCTGTACCACTGTATTCCATGAGTATCAACTAGGGTGCGTCTTTATCTTGGTATTCTTTTAATTTCAGACCCTGTTTATGCTGTTGTTGCTGTTATTGGCAAAAGGCTGGGCTGTGACCAGATTGGAGTTGACATACAAACCCTTAGTGTTTGGTGTATGGCTGGCATATGGCATCGTCCATATACTACTCTATGTATGGAACACTGTAAGTTTACCCATTATTACTAGTTACCATTATTTTGTTATTTTAGAATTACGTGCAATTAAGTGCAAACATATGTAAAATTCATCCTCTCGTTAATATAAATACCAAAACTTTATTTCGTTCACATAGAGTGATGGATGATATCTTTGAGAAGGATGAGTCCATATTTTTGCGATTGACTGTACGAAAATCGCTGGTCTTGGAAATGACCAGTCAATACTAGTTCATGTCTAGGTTAGGTATTTTTTTTAATAATTGGATAATTTACTAATAATTACTTTGAAACTTTGTCGGTTCGGCCACATTGCCAGCATGCGGCGGTCAGAGGTGGAAGCGAGACCATACTCCGACCTTCCGCTCCCACCTGTGGCCGCTCACCGCTGCCGTTTGCCGTAAGCTTATTCCAAATGAATAAAATTGAAATAAACAAGAAACTCCCATTTCAGACGGAAGTTGACGTCATAGAGGAAATAGACGAATACCAAACATGGCCGGGGTGGTTGATCCTAACGCTCCGCGTGGCCATCATGTCGTGGTTCGTGCTAGAGCTGCGCAACACGATGATGTACGAGCACAACATGCCTAAGCTGAACTTCCTTCTTCACTTCGGCGCTTCGAGCTTGGTGTGGTTCGTGTATCTGCCGGTGATCGCTTTGATAGCACTGCAGATCAGCCCGCTATGGAGGTTCAAGTTTTTGCTTGGTGAGTGTTATTTTTTTAAATGTCTATCTATAAGTGCTATAAGATAGCAATGATATATTCATACGAAATGTCAACCTCTGTACACATGCCGAAGCTTCGAATCTGGTGTGGTGATAGCAATTTTTTGTTTGGTAAGTGTTATTTTTTTTGGATATCAATATTAGCCAAGTGACCGCTCAGCTCCTCGACAATAAGCTGCGTCCCAGACACCAAATTAACAGCAGATTGTAAATTATTGTGGCAAATGATAACGTCGTGGCGCTCAAGAGGTTAAAATAGCGTTGAGGTATCCCATGAAAAAAGGTCAACCCCTGTACATGATAATGTATAAAAAACAAGTTGCTCAAGCTAATCTATCTCTACATTGGTAGTTTCAACCTGGTATCGTTCGTGACGTGACCAGTTTTCGCCGCGATAGAACTGCAGATCAGTCTGTTTGTTATAAAATAGAGATTCGAGTTTTGCTTAGTAAGTTATCTTTTATTTAAGTAATTGTTTGTCGTGGAAGTCTTTGGAAATGTATATTCAGCAGTAGATGTGTAGTGAGTGAGGAAGGAAGGTAGTAAGTGATCGTTTTTCATTGGACCAAAATGAATGAAGTTTTTCTCTCAAATGAGTGACCATTGGAGATGATCGACTGGCGATGTAACATTTTTAATTTCAGGTATAACGTATTCGGCGGACTGCCTGGCATTCTGCGTTATGGCACATCTACTATGGCCCACTCGTTCGGAGCAGTACTTACTTTTAACGCCCTCTGATTACACAGGTGAGTTTCCTATGGCATCATCTGATCATCAGTGGCATCGTAATGTACGTTGCTTTTACAATAAAAGATTGCTGAGATAACTCAGGGTATAAGTGTCATTCTAAAAAAACTATTTAATATTCTTATTTTGCAAACGAGTTGCATTGTAGTCAACTACTTAGTATTTATGTCTGTCTATCTATCCTTTTGCTGAGAAGAGATTTATTTGTACAGTGTCGGAATGAAAATGTTTGTCACTTTTGAACCTAGACACCGTTACAAGTTACATATAGTCGAAGCTTTTTTGAAAAATGTAAATAAATTAAAAAGTATTTAGCCACCTGTTCAATATAATCTATACATTTTAAAATTTGCCTCTATCTATATTTGGTGGTGGAATTCCTCCTTCCACCTCATATCTGCTCCTATAATTCGTCTTGTACGAATTCTACCACATATTCCGGGAATAAAAGACTTAAACAAAACTTTAAGTCATCATCAAGTCACATTGCCAATATTGCCATACGTGTTTTTCAGCGGGCATCGACGAGCTAGACGAATTCAACGAGTCGCCCCACGTCGTCCACAGCGACACGGTGGCGCTCACCTCGGTCGAAAGCGTGAACGTCGACGAAGAGGAAATCATATTCACACGGAGCACACACAAGAACGGCACGGTGTACTCATAGCGAGACGATACGCAAGGTTTTACTAAAACTCTTGGATAATCATGACAGCCAACTGGCGCGGCGGTTATACGATTAGAAGTACGAGAAGTGAGTCGTGAATGGCTATGTGGTCGCGATGTGGTTGTGCTGATCGCAAAATTTGAGCACAATCGGCAACAATTTAGTGGAGTAAATCTCCCAACATGTTGTATTTCCTAGCATAGCATAGGGAGCTAATTTTGATCAGCAAATAGTGGTGTTTTTATTTCGAAGTATTTATATGTAACAACGCGAATTGTACCTATAATGTGCAGCTAAAGAGTAAAGTACCAACAATAGAAGCTCACTGATCGATTGAGTTGATACGAGCGGCAGTACAACATGCAGTCTAGTTACATGTAAGTACCATTCTCTTGTCTATTTACAATGTTGCTATCATTTTATTGCACGTAAGTTAGAAGATGTGCGCGTTCTGATTACATAAGGCAAAACTATGACGAGATTGTAATAAAAATGTATAGTTCCTTGAACATTATTTAGTAGTAAATATAGAGTATTTAATGCGCAGTGTCAAATCAAAATGTTAGTCACATAGTTTGTAAGTACCGTAAAATGTTTTTTGTACCTATTTTCTCGATTTACATTTGCCACAATAAAGTGAATGCTTTAATAGTCACATTACGGAAATAGATGTACGTACTCGTTTATTTTAGTAAATCGGTAAAGTAGACATGTTACATTGTAAGGTTTATTTCACTAAGTCGAATGTAGATGTCGCTTAAAAGTAGCATCCTCTCCCGTGCAGATTTTAAGAATAGGATTTCAGCGCATCAAATAAGTTGACCCGTTCTTTCAGTACACAGTCTATACACATGCGACTTCGGTTTATGTTTATATAATCGCATTATTAACGGCTGGCGAGAGATAACACTTGCTTTTGAGGAAACAAATACAGATTTGCCTTACGACTTCATATGCATGTGTCGGGTATTATGAACCCACCAAGTTGCAAGACTTGCAAGATATGATTAGGTAGTATCTAACTACGTAGATGTTTTTATGAATTTTATTTTCCAATGGAAGTGTCACTGCACAGAGTGATATTTATGATAGTGCGTAATTGCGGACTTCCTAAACGAAGTATATTGCACTGACTTGCGGGACTCGCTGGATAGGTTTAGGTAATTAATAATTATGACCATTTTCATTTTAAGTGTCATTCAAAATGTGCCAATCTGAGATATCGCTGAAAATCTCACAATCACACCATATTTACATGGTATTTTGAATAATTATAATTATTCAATGCACTACGCACAGTACCTTAAGTGGTACACTATCGAACTGTATTTGGCCGTTTCAAAATGACTGACACATAAATTACAGTGTTTTACCCTTTGGAAAAAGTCGATGTGGTTTACTACTTATACTCAAATTACTTTTTTGAATACTTACCAAATAAGCACGTCGCTCAAAACATTTGAAAGCAAACACAGTCATTGTTTAAACACGCAATATGTCAAGGTCACAGACCTACAGAGTCTGAAATCTTGTGTGTGTTCGAAGACAAATAACGAGTTTATGACCTGGCGTTACATTTTAAGACTAATTACTTACTTTAAATTAGCTCTCAAAGAAAACATAGCATCTTCGAAGCTAACCGGTCTGGAATTGAGACTGACGGTTGTTAAAAGGGACAGTACATAGTAGGGTGCTTCTTATTTTGACGAGTGTTTCTTCTTTTCCCCTCATTTTGTTTTAGGACACGAAACGTAAGCTTGATTATTTTTTCTTGAAAGCTTCACGGGTCGCTATTGGCAAAAAATATACAATTTTTCTTTAATTGTATCGTTACATTTACAGAACGTACATTATTCTCTAAAAAAAACTTAAATAGGAATTTTTTTTTTCTAATACCTAGACATAATGATTTGGTTGATAATGTAACTGGATTGATACAGTATTAGGTTAATAAAATAGTATAATTACTGACAAGTGAACCGAGCTTTATTATCATTTATCATAGATTCATCTAATTTTTAACGGGCAATAGATCTACTAAATAATAATAAATAAAAAAAAAAAACAAAATGAGTGGTACTCCAAGATTTCTTTTACTAATCGTCAAAATAAGACGAACCTTAGTGCAGAGCTGCGTTTTTTTAAGCCAGCACACACAACGCCCAAAACCCATTCCGAAAACTAGTTTGTCGTTGGAGTAGTAATATATTATACATTTTTTATCCTTATATTAAGAGGTCTCTAGTTAACAGGTATTCTGTTTACTTATTGTTTATGAGGAAATGCATGTATAATAAGACTATATACCTAATTAATTGTATGCCCCTGTAATCCAACTCCTCACGTTTATTTTTTCGGGGCAGTATTATAAAAAATCTGAAATACCTGTATGCACAAAGCCTTAATAATTCATAACTTTAAATAAAAATCGAGTAAGTATTAATCTTCGGGCGACTTGCTCCGAATCTTAAAAGTAATTTTAGATGTGAGATTCACCCAAGAACTGTTTATTTAGTGTTAAACTAGATTTAACTTTCTTCGTGCAAATCGCCCCAAGAATGCATCTTAGCTTTGCATTATTATAGTTGGATTTTTAATTAGTTGGAGTGATATGACAGTAAAATCTGGCGATGGTTGTGTGAATCCGCTGAGCTTTAGGCCGGCCAATGTGCGGGTTTTTTTGGGATATGTCATATCATATTACCTATATGATAATTTATTAAGGTACATCCACAGACCAATAAACCTAGGTTTATTGGTCTGTGGGTACATCGCTATGATCGACGTACTAATTGCCCAATGAAGCTGGCCAAATATAATTTTGATCAACTGATTCCATCAAAAGTAGTGTCGTGTTGCTCACTAAATCGCCCGACCTCTCACGACAGCGGGTTATCTATTTTTGGGCGGTTTGTCCTTCGGCCATTTGAAGATACCTAATAACGAGCCTAACTTATCGCATAAGTATATTAAATAAGCCATAGTAGTGGTTAAAAGTAGTTTTGACCAGGCACATCAGTCGAAACCAATTTTGACCGCAAATGTTGATACAGCCAAAAACATTATCATATTATTAACTAGTTATTTTCAGGAAAAATACTCAACCTGCGAAGTCAAAACTTATGCCTGTAATTTTCGCGAAAAAGGATTATTTATTTTTGCTAACCGGAACCTAAGAACGAATTATATCAAACTGGTACAAGTAAAAACTACTTTAATTTTACAAGTATGTATACAGCCGTTTGTAACTTGTGCAAAATTAACATAATTTAATTTTGCACATGTTACAAACGGCTTTGAAGTTTGAAAAGTTTTGACTGTAAGTACATCCGTAACTGTAATTTTACCGCTAGTTAAAAGTCTGACTATCGCTAGTTTTAAAAATAAATAAAGTAATGTGACAGATTATTGTAAACGATGAAATATATCAAATGTACATTGTAATTAAGTATACTTAATGAAATAGTAAATAATCACATTCCCTTCTAAAAATAGATACTTGCAATAAATAAAACGATAACAGTCAATTATAACGCAGAAAGGTATCAAACATCAGTTCCTTTACAAATCAACTCTTAACAGTGAACTTGTAAAAATATATTTATAAATAAATTGAATTTACTAAAATTTAAGACGTTATATTGAAGTTATTCAATGTTTTATATTTTAATGTTGTAATTGTCGTAATGTGAAAAACTATTAAAAATTATATGGACACTATTTGTAAATAAACGATAGAAGTAACCACACGCCAAAATTAATTACTCATTATTAACATTTGAATTTTTGGGCCAGTAATTTGTCATACGGGTAGTAAGGAGTTAGGTACAGTAAGACAAGGTTAAAACGCAGCAGAAATATATCGTAGTAATGTGAGCCTTACCAATACACATACATGATCAACTCGGCTGCAAATCGCCAGTGTGTTTGATGCTGAGTTCATTGATGGTAGCTTTGTTGTTACGATGAACAATGCAGGGTTCTGCATTGTAACTAATTTCCATAACAGCACAGTCTACATAGATGATAAGAAATTTGTAGGCGATTTTGGATAGATTTATTATCTTGTGAGTCACAAGAGTACCTTAGGCAATATTCAAGGGGAATGTCAAATTTTTGAAACGATAATTCTTGTGTAAGGGTAGGTTGTCGTAATTATCGTCGTCATGAAACAAAATTGCAATCATTATGAATGCTATAATTATATTCGGTACGTAGGTACGTGATTATTCAAGGCCAAATAAGGTTCAAGTAGGTGCGTCAGCGCCCTCTGGTGGTCTATACCCGGAAAATATGTTTAAAATGATCCTGATATGAAATAGTAGCGACAAAATTGTTGCAATTCAATAATTGATTGCTGTCTCGTTTGCGCGCTATTTACGTAAACTCGATTTATGCTAAACATCAAAATAATAAGTTTTCTGTACTTTCCTAAGTGTGCATTTCTAAGAAAGTTTGTTACTATGGTTGATACTTAATTAAGGATCCGTTATACATACATATAATACCAATAATAACATAATAACTACCTACTGTAAGGGCTTGTGCACAAATCACGTGAGGGGGGGTATAAGGAGACCTCACGTGTATTTTTCTACAGTGAACGAAAAACCTCACGTGATTTGTGCACAAGCCCTAAATAAGAATATAAAATGTTATATTGGCAAACACAAAAAAAAATTACAATATAGAAGCATTCTAACTGAATTAATTTTGTATTTTTTTTTTAGAAATGCACAAATAATAAAATAAACGCAAATGCAAGTGCACCTCCACTTTTCCACAGAAATCGATAAATCTTCCTATTTTTGAAAAGCGATTCACTGTTTTTGCATTACTATAAGGTCGTCGTCAGTACTAAAATTCTTATGAAAAAAAAAATACTTCTAGGGAAAGTAGAATGATAAGGTGATTGATAATGTCTTGAAAATATTTTAAGAAAGAATATTACGAAAAGCTTAAAGTACAAGTAGATCTCATTATAGGAAATTACTATCATATTGATGTTAATTTATTTTTGTATAATTGATTTATGTACTTTTAGTTGTCACAGTAGGAGTAATAAAGACGCATTTTTTATTAGCTGGAATAATTATAAATTGTACAATCATTGATGATATATAAATAAATAAATACGAATACTCTGTATTTGCCATAAGGTTAATTAGTATTGAAATACGTGTTACGTGCAGTCGCGGAATTAAAAAGGTTCGTCACTTTTGGACCTTAACACCATCACATAAAGTCGAAAAGTGTCGAACTTTTCATTCTTTTTATTTCCCAACTAGACTTAACATATTATTAAATTGGTTACTAAATGAAGTTTGCGTGATTGTGAATACTTTTTTTTTCTATGAGAAAGAGCACATGTCATGATATATATATAGGTAATATATACATATACTGGGTGTATTTTTTTAGTCTGATTAGGAGTACCAGGGGTCGCTGAGAAGGGTCACACTGAGCAACTTTCACTATGGAACCTACCATGTAATCGAGAAAAAGAAAATAACGAATTAAGGGTTAATTGTTAGCTAATTGAAAACTAATTACCGAAAATATATGGTACAGCTGAGATTTTCTTCGTGATTTCGTAGTTGACCCCATAGTAAAAGTTGCTCAGGGTGACCCTTCCCGGTTACCCCTGACTCTCCCATGCACGACTAAAAAATCACCCAGTATGCCCGTTTACATACGCTTACTTCAGCTAATAAAAAATCGAACTTTACATAAATTGTAATCAACGATATGAGTACCTACCTATTGAAATGAGTATGACATTGGCTTATCATTATTTGAAAGCGTGGTACGGTCAGCATTAAACGCAGCTGTCAATTTTAGTATGCTATTTGACATATGCTGACGACGCGGTTGGCTCGGTTTGTAGAGACCTGCCTACTGAGCCGGCGGTCCCGGGTTCGAATCCCGGCCCGGGTTCTATGAATTTAAGTATATATTTAGCTATATAAGTACGTAGCAGGTATATCGTCGTCTAGAACCCATAACACAAGCCTTCTTGAGCTTAATTTGGGACTAGATCGATTTGTGTGAGGTTGTCTGATATTTATTTTATTTTATGCCACTAGTAAAATTGTCAGCTACTTTTGATGCTGACTGTACAAAACAACAAATTAGTGTTCTCTTCTCGACGATGGCTCATGTTATATCACACCTAATGACGTCATCACTCCATAAAACATTGTTAACTATCCTGCAAACTCTGGCATAGTTAAAGGATGTAGTTGGAAATACTTAGCTACAGTTACTGACTATGAATAAATAAGGACAGTTGTACGGTAAGTACCTACCTGCTACCGTACTTAATTTTTTTCTGTGTCTTGCACGATAGTTACCGATGTTTGATTAACATGAACTGCTAAGGTAGTCGAACTGTCACGAGAAGAATGTAATAATCATGCGAAGTTATAACTTATTATTGTGCGATAATAGAACCTGTGCAATCGTTTTTACGGCTCTTTCGAATTTATGTTGCTTTAAGTTGAACAATATTTATGTACACTAAGTACCTAATTAGTCATATAAAATGTAAAAAATCGGATAATGTACGAATTTTTTTATAAAAATTAGGTTTTTACTTTTATTTACCTAATTTAATTTATATATTCATATGAAACGCGATTTCGTGACGTGGAAATCTGCGAAAAGTATATCGTAAAAATTGCGGGCACGACGTTGTGCCGTGGACCGACGCGACAGCATGCCATATTCGGTATCATGACGTGGAAATCAGATAGTGTGTGTACTATCGAACTTGCCTCTGTCTAACAAAATTATAACCTTTTAAAATTTTCAATCGCACGACCTCTTGCCGTGAGTTTTTATGACGCACAACGTTACGATGCCGCATTGTGAACTGGCGTTTTGGTCCTCTCCACCTTTATTCTATCAATTATTATTATTAGTACATTCCTAAGTACTTATGGTGGCTTCAGGTTTAACCTTTTTTACTTTAGAAAAATGTGTACGGTCACCATCAAAAGTAACTAACAATTTCACTATTGGATTATGTCAGTTTTGTAAAAAAATGCATACTAAAATTGTCAGACACTTTTGATGCTGACTGTACACATTTCTTTATAGTACGATCTTTGTAGTTTTACATTTTTACGTCATCTGTCCATCGCAGCACAACCTCATGTGTTAAGGACACTTCAACGTTAAAATAGTGATAGACTAGGTATTATGAGGATGTTTGGCTGGATGGATAGCTTGCGATCTTTTTTTCGTACAGAAACTTGTTCATGACGTGTCAAGCGGACGGTAACAGATCGCAGAGCCATAGTAACGGAAATTGATTTGCGTAGATACTAACCGTAAAGCTCTCGCAATATCATGACTTACCACTTGAGTTTCGAGTGCTCATGGCTTGTAGGATGGATTGCTCGGTGGCATAGTATTTTGTTGTGTCCAATCCACGCCATGTAAGAACAATGCTTTTGTTTTCTTTAAGTGGTTCGAACACAACTAATACCAAAATAATACCTATACCTATCTATACAATGCCATCAGATATATCGCACCAAACAATGCGCTCATAAATATTTGAACACTACCCGTATGTAGAAGCAGCTTGTAAAAACTTGGAACTGTCAAGGAGTTAAGAGTGCGTGTTCAGATATTTGTGGTCACCTCGGTCGCTTCGATATATCTGATGCATGAGCGTAGCTACCGCCGTTCAATGATACGGGGCCTTTGAATCACGGGGGCCCCGAGTTGTTATGTCCACACTGGCCGCCGGGCCTCCCGATATGTTTTGATACAGGGCTTGTATAGGGCTGACTGCGCCACTGAATCGCGACTGTAACGCAAATGAATTTCCCTTACTCTATACAGTGAACGAGCTTACATCAGTGCGTCACTATTTTAATATATTAAAGATGTAGTGAACTGAACAGCTTATGAATTTGGCTACTTGCCCAACTCCTTGATTACACTCGGAGTCTCATTTTGATTGATGTGTAGATAAATGTACGTTTTAGCCGTATATCTTAAGTACCTAATAATTTAAAAATATAAATAAAAATTTGGTATTATTTTACATGTGTGTTTAATTGAGCAAACATAATACGGTATTATTAATTTATTACCTTATTTTATTTCTGGTGCTAATGTCTGTGCAATCGAGATCAGGTGTCCCTAATTTGGCGCTGCAGCTGATGGTTTCCGAGAATAACACTTACTAATTAAGTTTATTTATTAATGTATATATAATAAATATATGTATTTATCTAAGTATTTATCTATTAAAACCTATTTAAGTTAGTTGCACCGCCCACAACTTATCTGCTTTACCCGATGGTTGACTGGTAGAGAATGCCCAATGGCATTAAGTCCGCCTTTTGTACGATTTGTTTTTCATTTGTGCAATAAAGTTTAAATAAATAAAATTATCACGACAATTGTAAGTAAGTATATTATCGAAGAGTTCTATAATTTTCGAAGCGTCCCCCCCCTGAATTCCCTCAATTTCTCATGAATTACATCATTAGATCCTAACCTGACTATCACAACGGGAGTAATGGAATCGCAGCAACTATTAGCAATATATATATATATATTTTTTCAAATCTGTCAAGTCGTCTTGAAGTACCTAATCAGGGAACAACTAGGAATGAATGACACAGATGAGTTTAATTAATGAATTTATCAAAGTGTTTGCCGTTCAGGCTCAACTATCATCAGTATAACTTAGGGTTACCCAACTTTAAAATAAGTACAGGTGCTACTTTGTAACACCACATTTTTAAGATGTTTACGCATGATGAAAAGTCTAATAAGTACCTGTAGGTACTACTTTGGTAAATTACTTGGGTAACTGTTTACTTGATTAGATCAAGGTGTAAGATATTTTATCCCCGTCCTTTCCTATTCATCCTAGTTTACAAAATTGTCACGCTTGACTTCGTTCATCTTGTTTACTCAAGTTTTCGAGTTGTGTACTTAACACAACTCAAATCTTGCACAACAGTAGAGTGAGTTGTATTCAAACTTGGAAGTGGACTAAGGTACTTAGGTTGTGTTTCGAAGTACTTAAAGGCGCCTCTCAAAACTTACTCCATTCCCCTCCGCCCCAGCTTCACTCCATCTCTATAATATTAATATAACCAGATACTTATTTCACATTTTGTTTAGGTAGATCCTTGTGTGTCTAAGAGATCCTTTGCAATGTTTTTGCACAGACATGGTGTTCCTTTAAAAACACCACCGATTGAGATAGGAAACTAACCTGATTTATGAATAAAATCTTGTAATAAGTCTAGGTAATGTGTTGTAATTTTTTTGCTAATCTAGACATTGTAATATAGACTAATCTAAACTAAAAACTAGCGGGTTTACGGTGTTGGATTAATAATTAGTTATCGATTTGAACGTCTATTTTGCTCCTAACCCAATGTAGGCACCTACTAAAATAAGCAGCCCTAACCGAAGACTACAAGAACAAAAATACCCAATATCAAAAACTTCAAAGACCCGAAATAATATAATAACATGAAATTTCGAGCAAGGTGAATGTTTCATAAAGGGTCCAGTAACATACCTACCAAGTGAAATCCGTCTTAAAGACATTAACTGCTGGATATAGACCTCTTTCAAGGATCTCCACCACACCATGATGGTGATCGTTCATGATCTTGTTGGGTACCTATCTACTACTAGGCTCAGTAACTACTACTAGGGTGCGACTCACGCAGCGTGTTGATGGGTAGCGTAGCGATATTTAAATGAGTGAATATGTAAAGTTAGTTAAGTAAATTATAAGTGTTAGAAAACGAAAATGTTTGTGAGCGCTTTATCCGCCAACAATCTGCTCAGTTGGCGGAATATAATTGTTTTACATGCCACGTAAGTTTTTTTTATGATAAAGAATAAATAAAAAACACTGCCTCCCAACTCGCAGTTCCGGCGCTTAGTCGTGGCCTACATATTAAATGTGGTCTCTAACTAAAGTAATTAAAGTGAAGAAACTTTAGTTAGAGACCACATTTAATGTAGGTAAACTATTTTGATTAGAGATGTAGGCGATCATGCCATGCCGGCTTCGCATCGGATTACAGCCATCAAAAAAGTTGACTCCGGAGCATTCCTTAGATCGTCTATAACTATAACAGATGAAACCTAAAGTGAAAGGAAACAACGTTTGCCAACAACAATAATTTATTTACCCACACATTTATGCACACATAAAGATTTAAAAGCTAGCACAGCACTTATTTGAATAATAAATTAACACCGATCACCGAAATCTAACAACGTTTGCGTAACTACATACATATATAAACTTTAGACTAGTCAAAGTAAGACGCCTACACCGATAAAATTAAACTAAACCTTTTACATGATTTATGTCTGACTGACTGAAGGTTGATGTAACTGAGTAAACATTTTCAATGGATTCACATTCACAGAATACTTACTTTTATTCGATCTAGAAGTAGTACAGTCAGCGGCAAATGCAGCTGTCTACATATACAAGTTTAAAAGATCTGCACAAGAATTTACTCTCTTGACATTATTTCTGGTAGTAGTTTAGCAGGAATTCGGTTTAAAAGAAACAACATGTTTAACACAGACTTTTTAAATAGCAATTGTTTATCATTCGGTGTAGGAGAAAGAATAAGGAGTTGGAAGAGCTGGTGGCTACACCCAACATTGTTGGCGAAATCAAAGCCACACGACTCCGCTGGCTGGGTCACTTGGAGAGGATGGGAGACGATCGGGCCGTGAAGAGAGCGTTTCAAGGGCGACCGAGTGGAAAACGTCCGGTCGGCCGCCCGAGATACCGCTGGAAAGATGAAGTGGAGAAGGATCTGTGCGCCCTAAGTATCCCTAACTGGCGGGAAAAGGCGCAAAACAGAGAAGAAATGGCGTTCTCTTGTGTCAGAGGCCAAGATCCTCTTTGGGTCACTGAGCCAGAGTAGTAAGTAAGTAGTATCATTCGGTACATTATGGTATTTACATTAGTTTCTTTAAAAAAAATGTCCAGGGTAATTCGAAATACATAAAAAGCTATTCCCACCGGCTTGGTTATTTCATAATCTTGTTTCTATAAATATTGGTACCTAATTGCGCCTAAATGGAATGAAATAGCTTACCTATTTGTACTTCGCTAAAGTGGCGACAATGCGATTGTAGGTATCTGTACAAAATTTATACTTTAATGCCACTAATGAAACCGAAGATTAGTCCGTTTTCCGTTTAGTTATCAGGAACTGTCCGTACAAACTTAATAACTTTTTACGTACGTAGAGCCCCTATTTGAACTGCGCTAACACCGACAGGAATCTTCGGATGTGAATAAATAATCGATAAATAAAGTGGTGAAACGTGTTTATGCAGATTTGTTTACGTTAAATCTATTTATTTGTTTATTAAATTTGCAATAAATTCCTGCGATATTCTGATTCTGACCATGACGCGAAGTTTATTTACCTTCCTTGGTATCGATGTTTTCATACGTGCGCCCAAAACCCGTGCGTCAATACTCAGTCCGGTTAAACGGGGCAAGAGCATATTTTTTGGGTGACTTTGGGGACCTTTAAAAACGAACATGTTAAGTTGGCTAAATAGAAACAGGTCGATAGATCCAAAATGTCAGTAAATGCGGTCAAGCGAAAGCTACCTACCGATTTTTAAGGTGGCCAGAAAATGCACAATGCACATCGCATTTCGGTTTAATTAGTGTTATGAAAGAACTGATAAGGTATGACAGTGATCCGTCCAATTAGCCAGTTTAGAGGCCAGGTAGAATGCTTTCTATCGATTTACAAAATGTATATGCACATGGTCATAGCCGAAGGCTTAAATGTGCAATAGCTTGGTATATCACATCCGCGATCACGGCACTGAGTGAATGAATCCAGGCAACTACAACACATTGTATTCAAGTTCCACAATAGTTTATTAGTATTTGGTGACCTTCATAAGTAATCTGTTTGTCATCAATGTAGGTACTAAATACGCCTATTGAATAAATTTTAAGTAGTATGATAAGATAGGTCCCTCCCTAAAAATGTCCGAGGTCATCAAGGTTGGATGAAATTACATTAGCATCTAAAGGGTATAAATAGTTCAGTACGTAACTATCTATATGAATAAAATAGGGGAGGAGTGGCACGCTTTTAGACTGATTACAATATGTAGACATGTATTTATGCTATACTTCTCTTGATTGAATTCTATTTACTTTGAATAGGTGATCCGAACTGTGTTCATCCAATGATTAGTTACTTAATAACAAGTTTTAAACATAAAACAGAAAAATGCTACAAAATATTTTCAAGAACAATGCCTATGAAAGAAGCGGAGCCAAACAATAATAACAGAAGCCAGATACAGGTAGGTAGATAATCTCGGAGCTATATTTAGTTTATGGATTATACACACTAAATACATCATACAATCCACGCTGGGAAGATTAAATCTCTCTAAATTTAGAAGGAACCGACCGTGAGCATGAAGCCATACTAAATGTAGCGAGCTGCTTACTAAGGAAGATCCATCGCTCAATCCAATTCAGCTTTACCTGACCTACACTCGCTGTTTACATGCCATCAAATAGCTTTACGACGAGGTGGACTAGACCGTTTCATACGAACTATTTTGCCTATAGCTACTATTACTATAGTCATGGGAGTGCGTTATTAAGTTTTTCAAGTTGTACACTCAATTTACTTTCAGAAGCAATCATTTTTTTCTAATAGGAGACCATGTACTTTTCTGCTATAAGAACCAGTAGTTCTAAATGTTAAGATATTTTGTTTTTAATTCTGGAGTAAAATTGAGTTTACAATCACACAATAAAAAACTATTATTTACGTATAGTAGAACTACATGACTAACAAATAGGACAATTTAACTTATCAAATATATGTCATATGAAAATGTGAGGGTAACTAATATCTTGTGATCAGGATTGTGTAAATAATAAATTGGTATATAATCCACATTCCATACATTACAAATAGTATATACTTGGTATAAAAAATAAAAACCTGCACCTACAACAAAATCAGGTTTGTGTCAAGTACACATTTAGATTATTGCTGTAAAACTTAAATACCCGTTAAATTCCCTTTTATTTACCTACGAAAATAGTAATTGACAACATTTCATATTTATAACAGGTGGAAATTAATATAGAGATCGACAGAGCTTTATGTCGTGTACCTTAAAAAAAAACTTTGAATTTATTCTTCTGTATTTAAAGAAATATAAGAAAATACATCAAATAACTGCAATCTAAGACAATACGGGCTGAATAGGGTTGTTGTCTAAACCAAAGAGCGAAAAAATATATTTTTTTTTTATTTGACGTTGACAGATGACAGATGCATACCGAGTTTTATTAAGTTTTTTTTAATAAGAAAACCGACCAAAGTAACCGTTCCATTAAGTTCTGGTTTTGGTGTTGCCACATTTTAAAATGAGTATGTTTTTATAAATTAATAATAAAATAAATAATCATCTCAGAAAATAAATAAAAACAGAGATTACTTCATATTTTTAAGCAGAATTCAGAAAAGTAATAAAATGATAGTCTTAAAAATATGAAATGTTGTCAATTGTATCACTTTGTGATTTACCAAGAGATAATTTTAGAATTGTTCAATACTAAAGAGAAAGAAATATTCGTAAAAAAAGTTTGACAACATTATTTTAGAAGGAACCCGATGTGACCTTTTTTCCTTGGAGCTGAGAAAAATAGAGAGTCAATCATTATTATTAATGGTGGTCAGTAGGAAGAAACAGGTCAGGGCAATACCATAAGTTCAACTGGTCAACCTGGCAGCACTAATGAAATGACCATCAAGGGCTGACTTCATTTGTCAGAATAAATGTCAACCATCTAATTGCATTACTTTCGTTTTTTTTAAACGAAAGAGAGATGGTAAAACATTAATATAAATAAATAAATGTTAGCCAAAAACGGCCAAATGAGGTGCCAGTCTAGAAACTACTATTGTTTTTAATAAAAAAAATATACGCAGAAGCAGCCAATCATAGTAACGTTCATCGCGCCATAATTGAACGATAATATAAGGCATTTGTCTCTCTTGCACCTGTCAAAAGTGACGTATGCTTTATCAATTTTATCATTTATTTATCGCGCGATAAAGGCAACCATCATAAGTAGGTGTTGCCAAATACGTAGTTTGCCGGAAATGAAATAGTCAATAGTATTGCTATCTTAGCCAGTTGTACCAGGTAAATTTACATCAGGGTTGGAAAGCGTACCCATTTACTTTTATTAAGCAAATATTAAATATTTATATTATGGCTATGCTAATATTGTTATTCGAGTTGCGAATATAGGTAATATTCAACATTCATTACAAAACCTCTCATAACAATAGAAATATCTCTGAACCTGGAATATATTTAACTACTTATATGTTTAATATTACACTTAGGTACTTTAAATTACTATGTAACTTAAAGTTATTCTACAAAAATAAATTTGTTAGGTATTAGGTGTATAATATCAACAATAAAAAATTTAGATGCCAATATATTACAAATTCAGAATAATAAGTTATAAATATGTTTGTGACTAAGTAAGATATTTCAATATAGTAATGCCAAAACATTAATAAAATTGCAATCTTTAATTTATGATTAATCACATATTCTGTTTGTCACAAGGAGACTATAAAATGAAAGCTATTAAAAAGAACCCTATCAATTATTATTTGGAATATATTGTATTTAGTATAATAATATTAACAATATATGTGCAAAACTGCATTAGTTTTTAGTTTTTTTCTACAGGTAAGTACATTCTGAAATACTTTTGCACTATCCAAAATCAAAAAGAATACCGAAAAATATAAAACTATCTTTTAATCTCATCATACTTTAAAAATACATAGTAAAACACTTTTATGAACGACATTACATTATTGTGACAATTGATATTTATACTGAATAAACATTGAGGTATTAATACGTCAAGTATTTCAAAGAAAGTGGCGTTATCTTTTAAGATTTTATCTTTTATATATTAATATTTTGGCGTACGGTTACTGCTAGATAAACACAATTACTACAACTGCATCTCAATAATAGGTAAAAGCAATTATGTGTTTCATGAACGACCCGCCAGCAAACGCCGGGAACGCTTACACTATGTATTGTAAAATGAGGGCAGTGTGGCGCGGCATTCATGTAGAAGTACATAGAACCTACGTGCTAGTTCAATAAGCAAAACTTAGGGTTGTTTCACACGTACCACAACCACACGACAACCACAACCACACCACAACCACACGACGTGGTCGGGCGCATATTTTGTATGGTTAATGAATAGTTCAATTCACACGTAACCACAACCACACCACAACCACACGACGTGGTCGCGACGTGGTCGGGCGCATATTTTGTATGGTTAATGAATAGTACAATTCACACGTAACCACAACCACACCACATTTTAACGCTGCGACGTGGTGTGGTTGTGGTACGTGTGAATTGAGCCTTAGATATATCACGTTATGTCACATAATACTTACTTATTGAAATGTAACTTACATATAAGAATACGAACGAGAAAAACGCGTAGGTACGACTAGAACATCGACATGTTGGTCTTAATGTTCGGAGATTCCCAACAATATATTCGTTTTAAAATTAAAAATATCCAAAAACCATTGGTTTTCACCAATACAAATCACGAGAAGTAGGTAACAAGAATCCTTATAGCTATTAGATTATTAAAACAGTCGTACGAGATGCGTCATCCACAATAGGTGTACCTACACGAATTACTACTAAACTAGCACAATACTACTACATCGTCTAAATTACACTTATTAAGAAATTTAAGGCAGCAAATAAATCCCCGACATATTGCAATGGAAATACATAATAGTTAATAGCACGCAACCTCTATCGTGGATGACACATGACATACATTATTAATAGTAAGGTACATAGTGACGATAGATTGTCTTAGCCTTTTTTCGCAAAATATGTTAACGTAAATGCTTAGTTACGGTTTTACTCGAAAATATACGCTTATTATAAGCATATTTCATGCATATAGCGAATCTTGTAGTTAAGACTGTTACATTTAAAGTTTAAATTTTACGTTACGTTTTGGAATAATAATCTTAAGAAAAATGTGTGTAACAGACAATAGGACTAACAGTAACAGCATAAAAAACCATCAATGAAATTAGAGATACAAATATAATTTTATATTGCTTACCATCTACAATGCCATTCCATGTTAATGTTTTCTTATTTACATGTAAGACCGATGCCAAGAATGCTAAATAAATGGATGTTACGAGTTAACGGCGGCCGCGAGCTGACACGCTAGCCACTGGCGCGAGTAAACGACGGGGCACGAGTAGACGAGCGTTTCCTCTCGCAGGCCTTACAGCACCTGGTGATTTTAAATCGGCTAAATGAGAGGCATACCCGTCGCTCAAAGTTGTAGCCATATGGTTATACTTTTTACTGATACGCCCGATCGCATATATTTGCTTAGCGGGCAACCCGCAGTTATTGTACACACTAATATCTTTCCCTGACCCATAGGCAGCGTGAAGAATAATGCCATGCTCGTTTATAAGGCTCTTTAAGTGTGCCGCTTTGTGCCCCAGGGGATCTGTTGAGAATCCATCAGAAAAAAATACTAAGCCGTGAGGGAAGTTATGCTCTGCTAACCATGAGACAACCCTCCGCTGTTGCATATCTGGTCTGCCAGTGATGTATAAAATGAGGTAACCCAAGTCTTGCCAGAAACGTACCACGTCCACTGCACCGGCCCTGACTTTTGGGTCCCGACCGGTCACAGAAACACTCGCAGTAAAAGATCCATCAATACTGAACACCACGCATTCTGTTTCAGGAGGCACAACGGCTAGATGGAAACTGCAACTTGTATGATCGCCTCTGACAACCAGTCTCAATGGGTATATACCACAAGCAACGCTTTGTTTTTCTGTTAATGTGTAAGCGATTCTACCAGTTTTATCCGTCACAACAGTAGACAATAGCGTCCACTCTCCCGCTGGTGGGTCTTTCATCATGTGAATGTCGACTTTCTCGCCAGTTAAAGTGATCATATCCAACGGACCATACATGAATCTGGCAGTGAAAGATTGCGAACAACCTTCTTTTACAATAACATCATTGGCTCTATGATTAGCAGCAACGTTTTTAAGTTTAACTGACGTTCTCTTTTTTATCCACTTTTCTCTCTCTTGACCCGGCTTGAAGGACTGGCTATCTTTATCCTCGGAGTGACCGTATAGAGCTAAATCAAAATGACCAACTTGTCGAAGTATAAAAGCAATAACGTCAGAACTCTCCCAATAGCTAGCGTGGAACAAATGAGGCAAAGCATTCATTGGGAAATTACTTAATCCCTCTGGACAGTATAAAGCATAGTCTAGACGCTTAGAACCCCACCATTTTTGTTGCAAGGCATTCATAGTAATTAGGGGAATGTTATCAACCAATCCACTGACCGTACTTTGCATTGATACTTCGGAAAGCCTTCTTAATACTGGTGTTGGGGGCATTTGCAAATGATCTCCGAACAATTGCGGATGACTTTGAATTAATTCCATCAAGTGATAAGGTTGACCGTTGCCTAACGGGTATTTGGCATATCTCGCAATGTTTATCGGTGGTAAATTTGTAAATCTGGCGGAAAGTAAAGGCTCCAACCTAGCAGCTACTGGATCAGTTGGATGAAATAAGTTAAACACTTGCTGAACAGGTGGTTTAACAATGTCACGATATTTATCGTCAGCTATCTTTCTTGCTGCCACAATAACCGACAAAGGACTGCCAAATGTAAAGAAGTCACTGACTTCAAATTCTAATTTAACCTGATTATCACTCGTCGAAGAGGACCTTCTTCTAGGAGTGGGTGCTTGTAGATGAGATTTATTCATATAATTTTCAGTGGGATCATTAGGAATAGTTATTTCAGTGTCTAAAATGCTGTTTTCACTATCATGTCGCGATTGGTACTGCAAGGTTCGACAAAGTGCGTCATATGCTAGAATAGAACCCATACTGTCACCTACTATGCATACTTGTCCACTAAAGCCTTTGCCGTCACTTGATTTCATAAATTCACTATAAACAGCATTAGCGGAATTAATAGTCTTTGTCACAGATTCAGGATAGTCAGGTGAATTAGTCGCAATTAAAGGAATTGCACCGATAGGAATTAAATCGTTTGTAAGCGATGGAGTTTCAATCGTAGATGGTGAACAATCAAAGCTATAAGGGCTTAATGTAGATAATATGCCTAGACTCTCCGTGCAAATTGAAGGACACGGAACTAGCTTTATCACTATGTGACCAACAAGAGTTGGGTAGTGTTGACGCATAACAGATTCGAAAGCACCTTTAAAAGTTGTTACATCTGATTTCTTAGCTGTCATATCAATATTGGCATCTAAAACGCTACCAGCATGAAACACTAATATTAATACGGTTGTTTGGCATGAACCATGAACTGGTGTATCAGGGCTGCCGTCTATGCTCTGGTGACTTTGTAACGTGCCAATTCGACGAGAACCTCTCTCAGATGTCACGCGTTTTAAGAAAGAAGGATTGAAAATACTGTCTTCTTGGTTTTGATCACCCTGCGTCGGTGAAATATCGATATCTGCTTCATCTAGAGAACACATTGATGACCATTTATTAAACGAAGATTCACAATCGTAAAATTCATCTTCAGAGCCAGTTTCTGTCTCAGATTCTCGGACTAGAGTCTCCATTCGCCAGTTAGCCGCTTGCGCTTGCAAACTTTTTATAGATCCGGAAGACGATGATCTAAGATTAGATTTGGAACTTTTGTGTTCTGATGGCGGTGTCCCTTCAGGACTCAAATGCGTTTGCATCTTTTTCTCTAAATTATGTTTCTTTGTAACTAAAGGAGTTGGCACATCTTCATTCTTTTCCAGGCTGCTCATAGTAGCGGCTAGAGATTTGGAATTCTCCTCCGAAATGTCCTGCTCATCACTAGTGTCGCCGGCCATCTTCTTCTGGAGCGCTAACTGAGTCTGGCGTTCTATTTCTCGGATATCTTCCATCGTTAAGCCGTACCACTCGTCTTGCCAGGCCCACGCCTGCCGATGAGCACGCAACATCGTTTTCCGTAAAGCAACATCATGAATGAATTTCTCTAACTTGGTTTGCATACCCCAATATCGAAATTCTACTCTACATAGCTTATAAGCACACATTAGAGATTTTCCATTTGGCAACGGTTGTGGTTTTCCCTGCACTTCTCTCCAATAATCTTCAAGCCACGACTCAGATAACGGACCTCTCGAGCATTTCTGGGACACGAACAGTGTCGGATCTTCTTCTTTTACATAATCAGCTCCATATAGTTGATCTTTTACGACATCTATAACATCAACTACTCTATTTTTTAAGTCACTTCCAGCCAATTTGAAGACATTATCTTGGTGACCATCATCACCAAAGTAGTAGGTTTCTATTTCTAATGAGAATTTTTCAACAAATGGACAGGTGTACCTTGTTTTTGTGTACGGGTAAGCATTCCAGGCTTCCTCAGACACGGTTAAAGCTGATTTTGGCAGTAGACTTTTAAACCAACCTGGTAAATGACTACCAACATGGTATATTTTTTGTGTGTACTGACCTTTACCTCCAGGCCCATCTTCATATGGTTCATTCACCAGGATCTCAACACCGCTGCCTTCACCGGAACTCTCTTCTCTACTTTTCTTTGCGATCATATACAACTGCGCAATTCTATACTCTTCTACTGTGAGAGGTAAAGGAATTCTATATTCTTTTATCAACATCTTGATTGTCTTTCTATTTTCTAGGTTCAAAAATATCTGGAACAAAGAAACTGTATATAAATAAGGATTAAGGGGGCAGAGCCTCATAGCTCGTGTTAATCGCGCGATAAATAAATGACAAGACAACAGTTAATTTTGCATCACACTCATGCGTGGCGTACCGTATTTTACTTTATCATATAAATGATGATAACATATCAATCAATAACATAAAAATATTCATTCAGATTCTTTACTGATTTAAAATGTAATTTTGAGTTTGTTTTGTTACACATACACACCTATCCTACCATGATGTTTGCTTTGTTGGCTGTAAATAATAATTAGTCAACACTAATGAAAGTGTGACTAATCAAGTAATATTAATTTTTATATTTTTTTCTGAGCTATATTGTCATTAGGAGTTCATGGGATAATATACTACTATAGGACAGACATGGTAATAAAAAACAAATATAGTTTTAGAAAAAAAGAATAGGTATAAGAAGGAGTAAATGGGTACAGTAGAATTCATATATTTATGAACAAAAATCAAAAATATTTGAGCTTGCCTCTATTATTTATGACATAGAGGAGTGTTTCAATATTTTTAATCACATTTTTGCTCATATAGAGATAATGTGCACAAAAATATTAGAAGATCCTGATGTGATGTGTGAGACAAACTAAACCTATTTTCCTTTTGTCTTCAATTTAATTGTGACTTATATGCAGAGACCGGATTTCTCATGGCACTTTTGAGCTGTCATACTGTCATAGAGACTTCTCGTTTATATAATTCCGATATACATGTGTAATATCGATAAATACAAAATGATTAAGAGTATAATTAAACAGTAGGTAGACTTATCGCAAAGGAGCAATCTCTTTGAGATAACTTTTGGATACCAACATATTGGAATTTTTAAATAGGAATTATAATCATTATATTCTATTTGTAGCACTAAAACAGACTTTGAACATGAAATTGATAAAACACTGAGTTGAACTGATTAAATGTGAAACTATTAACTACTTTTTAACTTTTTATTGTTTTAATTGAATATCTCTATTTCACATTTTAACTACTCGAAATTTGTCAGAATGAGATTGCTCTTTAGTGATAAGACCGTGTGATGTTTACTACTTTTAATCTTCTTAATATTTTGTGTTCTATAATGTATTGATATAATATGTTAAATGGAAGTCGATAAATGAGAAGTCCATATGACAGCTCTGCTTATATGTGTGTACAGAGTTCAGGTTAATTGTGATTGTGACACAATTAACCTGAACTCTCAGCCTCCACTACTTCTGAGATCATAACTATTTGCTTGTTGTAATGAGATCAACCTTGAATCAATTTAAATCAATCTTTGCATTTACAGTTCAAACTGCTGCTGCTGAATACACAAAAATAATTTCAATGAATAATTACAAACATCAATTATACGAATATGATTTTGAAATGATCTAAATAAATGAATTTCGTAGTATATTTCTTATTATAAAAATAAACAAGTCTGGTCCAAAACATAAAGCTTCTGTTGCCATGATTATGTCCGTTTTTAATCACAACTCTGTTTACTACTTACTACTCAGTTCTCATAGACTGCAACAACGAAAAAGCGTAAATTCTGTAAAACTGCAGTTCCATAATAGTTAATACAAAATTATTAGAATTCTACAGTTTGATAATTGTTGATATTTATATCAAGTCTGTTTTGGTGTCCCACTGCTGGGCAAATCCATGGGAGAGCATGGGTTTCCACTCATCTTGGTCCATAGCTATCTCCAGCCAATCATTGGTGAATGCATCTAGGTAGTCTACAGGCTCACAAGAAAAAAAATTAAGGGCAACACATTCAATGTTGACTAGTGTAACCAAATTAGGCAAGATTCCACTCTGCACCTTGATATTTATATTTTATTTGGCCTAATATTTTTCCCTATGTGTTTAGTATAATCACAGACCATAAGAATACTATAGACTGGGTATTGGGCGGGGCACGCGTAACCGAGCTTAGGCCCAAATACCCAAAGATATGTCAACGTGATGTCAACAGTCACTTAGTTACCGTACGAACGTGCTTGAGTAATTATGTGCAAAAAAATTTGAAATATGCCGAATTGTGGCATTATAATCGTCACAGGCGAGATCTGCATACTCAAAATGATACTTGATACAGTTTAATTTCACTGGAAAGTAATAAAATTCGGTATTTTGTAATATTTCGTAAAATATTGCAGTGCATTATGACAATTATACATTACTAGCTTGACATGGCAACTATTCACGCAACCTCTTTAGGAGCACGCAATGTATACGTCCGTCTGACAATTTAGTGCGGGGGAACAAGTCTAAACCATAAATTGTCGATATTCTGTATGGAGGTTTTAATGTGAGCCGCTCGTGTTTCATACTAACTTGTCCATTTTAATTATATAATTTACACTTTATCACCTTGTTTTTTAGGGTTCCATACCTCTATCGGAAAAAACGGAAATCTTATGGGATCACTTTGTTTTCCGTCCGTCCGTCTGTCTGTCTGTCTGTCAAGACCCTTTATCTCGAGAACGCGTGGAGGTATCGAGTTGAAATTAACACTATATGTATATATACTCAGGTCTAGGGTCCCTTAAAGCTGTGAAAAGAAAATCAAGCTTCTACGTTAACGTGAAAAAAAGGTACAGCCGTTTATGTCGCCAAAAACGCACATTTCGTCACTCAAGGGAATCAAAGTGATAGAGTACTTCCCGATGACCTAGAACTATGAAATTTGGCAAGTACTACAAATACTTATAAAAATCTGAAATCGCCACATACTTACTACAAATACTAATAAAAATCTTAAAAAATATAGTCCTTTTCAAACATCAAGTCCACCTTTTGTACGATACGTTTTCTTTTGTGCAATAAAGATTAATTAAATAAATAAATAGGTAAATCATATTTGGAGAACTTGGTTGCGTTAAGTTTGATTCAAATTCAAATTCGTTTATTGCAAGAACATAGTAATACATTAGGTGATACAGGTATATACAGTGTTGCTTATGTTCTAACAAATAGGCATGCAAACAAAATAAAACAATATTCAAATACTTAATTGTTACATATTTCAATTTGTTACTTATGTCAAAAATAATTACTAAAACTCAGAATTTGCAGATTAAATTACATTAATTATTACATTATTTTTATAAGTATTTGCACCTCGTTTGTATGCGGCGCCATACATTTCAGATACAAACTTAACTCAACCAGGCCAATTAAGATGGGATAAGTGAAAGTTTGTACGGAACCCTCGGTGCCTACTGACCCGGCGGTCCTGGGTTCGAATCTCGGCAAGGGCAAATATTTGTGTGATGAACTCGAATATTTGTTCCTGGGTCATGGATGTTATCTATATATATTGTTTATATCGTCGTCTACTATTGGTTAGTATAAGGCCAGGTCGAGTTGTGTACGATTGTCCCTTAATTATTTTGTTTACATTTTATGTTGGAATAAATAAATCTACTCCTTTATAATTTACCTACTACCTGTTCCAAATGTTGTAAGGTGATGTTTTTATTATTCATATATCACTACATGTAAAGTAAACATTCTGAACGATAGGAAGATTGAGATGGACAAAATAAATATTTTCAAAATGCATTATACATATTATAAGCCTATACATATTATTATTTTATCGATATCTACTATTTTGATTTGATCACGCCCTTAACCTTTAGAATCATTAGATGCATACCGCTGGCAGAGCTTACATTACATTTTCTGGGTCGTTAAAATTAGACCCCGTGTTACAAGGATAGGGTTCAATTTTAAATGTTTTAAAATTGTAACATAAAACCTTGCGATATTTAGCCAGCGTTAATATCAAAAGTGACACTACTGAATTGACGGAAGTAGAAATCAATTTCTTGTCAATTCGAGGCTTTGTCGTACTGAATCATAAAGTCTCATTTGCCTTTTATTTTATTTCTATTTAAGTTATAATAAAAATAAAGACATTGTCTGATATGCATATAAGGACTAAAATTCTAGATACATTGATCGTAGTAGTGTATGACCACGTAATACGCACACATTAGCTCAGCCAATGTCAACTCACTTCCGTTTGTTGTAAAACCTTATTTTTAAACGAATATAATTGTGTGCGTGTAAAAGTCGGCTACAGCGGTGCTAGAACAAACTGCGCTGAATGCCATCTCCATATACTCCGTGAGTATAATCATCCAGTTACTCAATCTTATTTCTTCAAACTTCAGACAAAAATTTCAAATTACTGTTACATTTGGTTGAATTTAAGTGTATTATCAAATTGATGTAAACTTTGATTTTAATTTGATTACTAAGATAAGATTAAGGCTAGAACATTACTTGGCTGAAAATTGTTAAAACATTTAGGTATCATCAATGTTTATTAATTGTGACCAAGTAAAATGCCAGCCTTAGATTATCATATTGTTATGCTTTAAACATGCACAGAGGCTTCACTTAGTAGACTTAATATACATGTCCTAATCATGATTCTATCAAGAACTATTTATGTCTTTTCGCTAAGTAATGAGGCTTATTTCATCAAAATTAAATATAAGGCATGTGTTTAGTCTAACATGTTTAACTACTTGACACAAGTTCCAAATTACTTGATTAATATGTATTCAACATTAACCTCCATCACAGCAGTGGGGTCATGAAAGTAATGAATTCATATTTCATGTAATAATAATATTCTATTAAAAATCATAATTAAGTCATATACAACATGCCTTAATGCGAATGCTTAAGGCATCAGGATAGGCATTAATCCAATCCTATTGTATAAGTTGTATTAAATAAATAGAAGCGCATATAGTTTCAACTTACAAAGGTCAAATAGTAAGGTGTGTTCCTACATTTAATCAGTTTTCTTTTCATATCATCTAGGTAGATTTTTCAATATTGTTACCTCAAACGGGTGCCAAATATTTCCAATTACCGTTACAATCTCGGGCGATAATGAGAACGATATGAAAAATATTCAACTAAGAGTGGATCCTAAACTTAACATACTGATATTATCTTTCTTACCTGGTTTCACATCCTAATTAAGGTTTTATAAAATATCACATCACAAAATGACACATTATCACAAAAACATAATTTATTTCTTATTCACATCAAACAAACCCTTCGGTAGAGAACTACGAGTGAACTTTGACATTTTCATCGCGCAAACTCAGAACTTGGAATGTCAAAACGCCTCAAGCACCGTTCCTTTCCTTCCTTCCTTCTTCATATGACCATGTTCCACATCAGTGCTTCGTAAAATTCATTAGCTTAGTACATTTAATAGGCCATACGTAGTACAACTTTTTAAATGAGCATTTATTATTTATAATCATATTTGTAGCGCGTACGTGTGTTAATTTCCTACACATGTTTGTACCTGTAATTAATTCCAGTGAAACATAAACTAACGACCGTAAAACGGAACGTTCTAATATTGCCGATTCTGCGTACATGAAGGCCCTATTCATAGTCACGTTATATGGAAATATCGTAAAATTGCTAAGGGTACAACTACGTATTTATTAATTTTAAATGCTAAAAGATAGGTACCTGTTTCGAAAGCCCGGTTTAGATTATCTTAGTGTTTAGTGCTTTAGTAAAAATGTGTACCGTGTACCTAAATGCTACTCGCTTTAGAAAAAAAAACCGGCCAAGTGCTAGTCGGACTCGCGCACCGAGGGTTCCGTACAAACACTTTCCATCCCTAAGTGGTTAAGTTAAGTTTGCACCTGGTATGTATAGCGCCCCATATAAATTTGGTGCAATGTTAGGTATTAAAAAAAAAACTACTTACTAGATCTCGTTCAAAACAATTTTCGTTGGTAGTTTTTATAGTAATGTACATCATGTGTTTTTTTTTAGATTTTTCATTTTCTTATTTTAGAAGTTAGAGGGCCGACCAACTTTTTTCCACTTTGGAAGCGTCTGTCACGCAAACTATTCGGTTTAGAAAAAAAATATTTTAGAAACCTCGATATCATTTTTGAAGACCTATCCATAGATACCCCACACGTATGTGATGAAAAAAAAAATTGAGTTTCAGTTCTAAGTATGGGGAGCCCCCAATATTTATTATTATTATTTTATTTTTGCATCAAAATCTTAATGCGGTTCACAGAATACATCTACCTACCAAGTTTCAACAGTATAGCCCTTATAGTTTCGGAAAAAAATGGCTGTGACATACGGACGGACAGACAGACGGACAGACGGACAGACAGACATGATGAATCTATAAGGGTTCCGTTTTTTGCCATTTGGCTACAGAACCCTAAAAATGAAAGCGAGTGGCGTTTACACACGTTTCTACTAAAGCACTACTAAACACTAAGATAATCTAAACCGGGCTTAAGTCAATCCTTGCAAGTTTCTTAGTAATCCAACTCGCATGAGTGTGGGTTGTTACTTCTTAGCTAATTTATACTTACTAAAGGTACCACAGAGCTCCTTAATTATCCTTAGGATTAGGAGGATCGTTATAATATATTATCTAATTGCGTTATTGAATTTTGCATAGGTGAACAAATTTGGACGAACATGCTAAAATTTAAGAGCGAAACTATGAATAGAGGTCTAGTGGTGGTAGATGATGGACAGAGCGAAATCGATAACAGTCTAAGCGCCGTCGCACATTACGTAGTTACGTACCTACGCGCCACAAAGCTGTTTACATACACGATGTACAACACATGGAGCGGTTGTATTTATGAAGTTTGTATGTGTACTTGTGTAGGTTTAGTTAACTATTCTGTGCATATACATATACTCATCTATGATTCTGTGCACTTATCGATATGGGGTACGGACACGGACGTAGTACCTACGGTATCATTGGCGGGATTGGGGGAGTAGGGAAGTACATACCTACAGTCAAACTTACATACAACGATACAACAAAAAAATAACCGACTTCAAAAAAACTGAAAAGCCAAATATAACCCGTTCATGTACAGATTACATTTGAATCACTTTTTGAAGTCGGTGCCAAACCACTTAATTATTACTATGAAAAAAGATGCCGCGCATAATGCCTTTTAAACCCGTTCCAGACCTTCCGATCCTACCCAATCCGATCCTACTTATCGGATAATGTGTAGCGTAATTGTTAGGAAATCGATAATGTGTAGTGCAATAGTTAGGACCTAAAACACTACCTACACATTATCCGATTTCTTCCGATAAATCGGATCGGATCGGAAGGTCTGGAGGGGGTTTTATGATTACCATTTGGTAACTAAGTATTTACGAGTATTTTTGTTTGATATTTATAGATTATTGTTTACGTGAGGTTTGGCACCGACTTCAAAAAGTAATTCAAATGTAATCTGTACATGAACGGGTTATTTTTCAGTTTTTTTAAAGTCTGTTCTATTTTGTTATTTTTTTTTTGCTTTTTAGTGATTCAAATATTATGGCGGGGTGATCGGGGAGGTCTTGTTTGCATGCATCTCGTTTGAATTATCCCCTAACTCCTAACCGTTAAGGAGTTATACCTTCCATCAGCTCAGCATGATGAGATATGACTACCATATGCAAATAAGTACTTAAATAGCTTTAGAAAACATATGAAAAACATTATGAGTGCCTATAAAATTTGAGGGTTGCCCTCGATTTCCCTGGGATCCCATCATCAGATCCCAACTCGGTTATATACCACCTCAGGAGTCAGGAGTATACTCTTTCAAATAAAAAAATAATTTTTAAAATCGGTCCACAATTGGCGGAGTAATCGGTACTTCAAAAAAGATACATAAAAAATACATACAGTCGAACATAGAATAGAACCTCCTTTTTTGGACGTCGGACTTCTTCGTCCAATAGAAAAAAAACCGGCCAAGTGCGAGTCGGACTCGCGCACCGAGGGTTCCGTACAAACACTTTCCATCCCTAAGTGTTTAAGTTAAGTTTGCACCTGGTATGTATAGCGCCCCATATAAATTAGGTGCAAAGTTAGGTATTTGGTATTAAAAAAAAACTACCTACTAGATCTCGGTCAAAACAATTTTCGTTGGTAGTTTTTATAGTAATGTACATCATATGTTTTTTTTTGATTTTTCATTTTCTTATTTTAGAAGTTAGAGGGGGGGGGACCAACTTTTTTCCACTTTGGAAGCGTCTGTCACGGAAACTATTCGGTTTAGAAAAAAAATATTTTAGAAACCTCGATATCATTTTTGAAGACCTATCCATAGATACCCCACACGTATGTGTTTGATGAAAAAAAAAATTTTGAGTTTCAGTTCTAAGTATGGGGAGCCCCCAATATTTATTATTATTTTTTTATTTTTGAATCAAAATGTTAATGCGGTTCACAGAATACATCTACCTACCAAGTTTCAACAGTATAGCTCTTATAGTTTCGGAAAAAAATGGCTGTGACATACGGACGGCCAGACGGACAGACGGACAGACAGACAGACAGACAGACAGACATGACGAATCTATAAGGGTTCCGTTTTTTGCCATTTGGCTACGGAACCCTAACAAGCCGGTTTTGTTGCGTATTTTCTTGAACCTACAACGCATTTATTTTATGCTTGACTGTCCTCATCGATCACGATACGTTATTTATTGCAGCTTGCGCTCATCTCAGTCATATACGCATTCCTATAAGTAGGTATACGCATCTTACAAGTTCAACGATGAGGTTAATGACATTATCCATAGGTCCCGACATGGAATCTAGATAACTATACCGAAAGTTATATATACAGGGGCGGGGCGTAGGTAGGTTGGGGCAGCCCAGGGCAGTGCGCTTGAGCGGGGGCACAAGAAAACAAGCTATATCGCAAACATGGGTAAATAAGATTTAATTAATATATTTTTGATTAATTACAAATGCGTAGTCTCATCTTTTTCTTCGCAGGGTAAATAAATACCTAGAGCTGCTACTTAGCTACCCTACAGATAGAATGCAATCTTTTGTGAAGTAATAACAATGCATGTCGGAAACCTATTGTAAGTTAGATATGGGTCCAATTCGAAAACCGATATGAAGGTACCTACCTACTAACTAAATACTGAACGACACCCTATGACAATGGGTACGCATTTGGTGTACCAAATCAGTAGCCATATCGGATTATTTGTTTACGTTCTTATCAAACAAAGGTGCCATTGCCGGTTGGCAATAACTTGACAACCGCGAAAGCGGTACTTTTCTGTGCCGTTTTGATTACAGAATAAAATAAAAGAACAATTATCAAAAAATAAATACATTTTATTAGGTACCTACTTTTAAACACTTCTCAGTAATTGCATTGTTGGTTTTTTCAGTGACAATATATATTATGAAATGCAGGAACAGAACAGGTTAGTTATTCGAATGTTACAGATGAAACTTTAAATATTAGAATATAAATAAATACTTGTACGCAATAATATTCGGTAGGTAAGACTTCATCATCATCTGAATTGTGACTCATTTAATGAAGTGATAAATGTGTACACGAATACAAAAAATATATTTTTCACCTCACCAGCTCAAACATGGCGATTTTGCTGTCAGATAACAGTGAACAAAATGCGATTTTGTTTCGAGCGTGAGTAGAAAGTAGCTTTTTAATTTTTTCAATATCTGACCACGAATTGTCATGCTTCAGCCTAAGGTTAATTATAAAATTCTAATCATTTGAATCTCGACGCACTCTGTTTCTTTCATATGTATATAAAAGAGAGGGATAGAAACTTATCAATTTGAAATTCGATTTTCGAATCCGACCTCGATTGAGAACAGTTCGGATACGCGATATACCAAAACATTCATTAAAAACACCCGAAAAAGTTTTAATTGCAACGTATCTTTTTTTTCTTTATTATATTTTTATTTAACGACCGAATATTACAATTATTGTACCTTTTATATAAAACAATAGATCATTGCTCAAATAAAATAAGATTTTTCAACTTATTACTTAATGTAAATATAATAATAATTTATAATTTCACCATTTATCAATTATCAGATGCATATTCGAAACGTACCTTAAAAATATCGAGTTCATATTGTAATTGTTATTTTCTTTTGCATTTATTTTGTTTGGTGTTTTAGGAGTAAAAATATTAATCAATTTATAAATAAAATCTCGTAATATAATATGTATTTATAAATAAACACGTCATGTATCTGCTAAATCTTCCAATTTGATCAAATAATGACAATAACCATGTTGGTTGGTTGATTATAATTTCAATTAAATTATATTGTTATTCCTTTTTAAGCAGCACTTATCTATTTTCTGATTAATAATATTATTGAAATCAGCAACAAAGATTATAAACATACGTTGGAAGAAAAAGCACAAAATGTCGAATATGTTCTCGCTGATGAGGTGAAAAGTTGTGTGTGCTACACGAGAGCAAAGTTTTTTGCATCTCGTGCTGTTGAGTCCCTCGCTACACTCAGGATTCTAACATAGAATCACTCGCTACGCTCGTGATTCAAACGTAGAATCCTTCGCTTGCTCGGGACTCAAAATCAGCACTCGTAACAAAAAACAACTTTGCTCTCTTGTTGCACAAATAACTATTGTAAATAGTTACCTATTTGTAAGACTGTAAATAGTTATTTTATCGTACTTCTATTATTGAATACAAAATGCGTTATCCAATCCAAACATACGAATGCAACAATTATACTTATTATGATATAAAATATTTCCCTTAACTTATCAAATAAAGTATATAAATATCTATGCTTATAAAATTTCCCTAATATGCATTATAAGTTATAAAAATAAGGCACTCTTACTGTACGAGAGTTAGAGATGTGTCTTCTTTAAATGAGTAAGTACTTCTATAATAAAGGCATCTGAATCCAAAAATGGCATGAGGCCGATCTGATGGGAAGAAACTGTTATTATATTATATATAATATCTTATTATATTATATATAATATCTTATTATATTATTTATAACATCTACATCCTCTAATATTAGAATGCAATCAGTATAAGGAATTTCTACTATTATTTTTTATCCGACTACGCGACTGCAAAGATCTGGTTGTCAAAGATTTTTTAGAAGAGAATTATGAAGAAAAGGGAAGATACTTTTAAGCCTCACAAAGTCGCAGGCAGTTCAAAATACAACTGACTGACTAGCAACAGTTACAGCCAAAAATCGTATCCTATAGAAAACAAAGGAACGTTTGATGGAGATATAATTTATAATGTGAATATTTTCTAGACGAGACATAAATAAGAGGCTCTCTCGGCAAGCATGCTTCATTTAAGAATTCATCGTCATTTATTATGAACCTAACTTTAATCTAGATCAAACCCGTGAACAAATTGAGTTATCGTCGGACCGATAGTGTCAAGAGTAGAGGTATTGGCAGTGGCTGGCAGTAAGGTAAACGTCCTAATTTTTTTTACCTCCTAACTTCATGCTGACATCCTGTATCATCTATATTACTATGAATTCAGGTTGAAGGTCACATCTTTTAGGACAGTGTCAATCATTAGAACCTTACTTTTATTTGAACGAATTCTAAATATTCTGATTTCATTAACACAGACTGCCTTTTAAGTTTATAAAGCACTTATCAAGTAGATATAATTTTCGTAATGTCTTTAAAGGATTGGTGTAATGCCTCGACGAACTCTGTACTGTTGTTGTGCGACTTGTAGCTGGTCACCGCCGCGCCCAATTTGTCGGGGAAGGCAGAGTACCTGCAAATAAACGCATAGATTAGGTTTAAAAATTGTAGAATGAAAACTTAGACTACAAACAGACAATACCCACGCGCCCACATGGTTTCTACGATGTGTTCTCGATATAAAATACTGTGGGCCACCACACGTCACTGCATACCCTCAAGGCTTACATTTCCCACGATTACTACTACCGGTTGTGGTGCTTAGGTAACTAATTTGACCCTTTGAACGTCCAGCTCGTCTCGTGGTATGAAAACTGTACCTCAGTAACTTAGGTACCTGCTGGCAGTCCAGACGCTTTTCCCGGGATGTCGCGAAAGCTAAAGTGGCCCCAGGTCCAGTTCATAAATGGAGCGATAATTAGACATGCTCTCAGCTCTACTAAACAAGCACTTATTCATTCTAGGTGTTACTGACAGTCCTCTTTGCAGAGCCTGCACGGAGGCAGAGGAGACAACCGCCCGACGTCATTCTATAATGTCCTGGACTGACCAATTACCGGGCACAACATCTCGGGTCGCTGAGTTCACTCCCAGAAGCCGTCGGCAACATCAAGGGACTGGTAGGCTTTCTGGTAGAGTTGGGTTGGCAAGAGTAGTGCCATCAACCACTCACGCAAAATGGGCGCATTGTAAAACGTTGAGTTGCGGAAACTCTGCCTGCGATAACGTATAACTGTAACCGGGACACAAAGCACCTTTAACCAAAAGAAATCCGTAGAGTAAATGCTTGGAAGAAAACTCGTAGCACCAAAATAAACATCAATCAGATGGCTCCAAGATTTATCATCTAGTTATTTATATTTCTTCTTTGCTTTACCTAGGTACCTTATAGATATTAATTCCATCTTTTTAGTAAGGTATGCCTTTTGCAGACGAGTGTCTTCGCGGAACTAGTTAGTCCCATTCTGCTTGATTACGATAAATATTGATCTACTAACAAGAGTATTTGTATAAAGCCTATTCATCAAACTCACCCAATACCAAAGCCTTCTGTAGCCACCGGTCCAAATCCTCCCCCCAATACCGACGGCGAAGACAACGTACTCGTGCTCAAAATCGACTTGTTCAAGAAGTTATATTCATGAGAATCGAACAGTTCTGGTCGCGGAAGGTTGTACTCCTCAGCTATCTTCATCAGAGCGAACATGTGACGATCGAATCCTTGGCCCATGGCAGCGTCTTTGATTAGTTCGGAGTGGTACTTAGAGCATTCTTGCATCATTGCGCTCAGCTCTCCTTGTGAGTTTTTGTTCAAGTGAAGAGCCTCGCAAAATGCCTGAAGAGAGATAAGTACACGGATTAAGTCAGGGCTCAGTACAGTCCGTTAGCTGTTAAGTTAGAAATATAATTGTTTTTTACATTATTATAACAAAACGGAACTTGGGACTGAGGCGGTTCAGTCCCTTCGAGATCATGCACGTAACATTAAGTCCGAAACGTCAAGGTAATTAAGTAAACACCTTTTTGAACACGATCAAGTCTCGTTTTTAAAAGCTTTTATTTAACTTGCAGTGTAAGTATGTATGTATGTATCTAAGTATGTTTGTTCGGGTGAAATCTTGCAACTCAATTTTGAAGCAGATGTCGTCAACCGATTGAGCTGAAATTTTGCATACTTACTTGACTTTGATGACAATACAATAATATGTTACCATGGGCTGATCTGATGATGGAGCCGGAAGGTGGCCATAGGAACTCTATAATAGAAAAAACAACCCTACCGAGCTTGGGCTCTTTAGAATCGTCTCAGTGAGCATTTGATGGATATCCAAAGAAAAGTACAGTCGGCTATAAAAGCTTGCCACTAAAATGTCATTTTTGACAGAAACTTATTTATGTTAAGGTGTGAAAATCATAAATTGTTATGTATTTCCGACTTTAGCGCTTATGGAGAGGTTGCTCAGTCATCAATCATCATATACAAATAAGTATTATCATAGTATGTGCCATGAAATGTAGGTACAACCTCGCAATCAAATGATAGGACACACCGCATCAAAATTAGTAAACAGGAATGCTGTTTACTCGGTGCCGTATCATCCTGTTAAAACCGCAAAGATAAAAATCCATTTACCGTTATCATATCCTCAGTATGTATTATCAAAACTACATAAAATCAGCGTATAAAGTCTAGACTTTGTGATATATCAAAGCCAGCGAAGGGATTACCAAGATAAGCTAATGGTAAAGTATTAGGTACCTGCTTGTTCAATCTGCCCTTGAAAACATCAAGCCGCTCGAAATAAACCTATTAGGTGTCATATTTTTCGGAAAATAGTTCCCATTTAGCATGAATTTACTTCCCGTTTTTATCTTAGGTAAATATTATATTTAATTAAGTTACTTTTCGGCTATCGCCATATCGTCGGGGATAGTGCAATACCGCGTAAGAAACAGCTGTCAATAAAGTTCTCATTTCAATAAAATACTTGGCATTTATTTGAACATTGGTTCGTATCTGTACTTTTTACTTACGCGGTATTGCACTATCCCCGACGATATTGCGGGTTTTAAGTGGTAGTAATTTATTTAACTGGCAAGGACTACGATTTTGCAAGCCTACACTACTAACAAAGTTGGGTGAATGTGATGTGATAGTGAGGAGGCGACGAAGACTTCGTACAACGGGACTCGGTCAATTTTGCAACCGGCATTTGTTATTTAACTGACGTTGGCGTTGAAAGTCATTACAAAGAGGAAAGAGGGCTAACTATTCCGCGAATTTCAAGTACCTAATATTCTCATAATATAGTGTCCACAGTTATGCAAGACAAGTCTTGAACGATGAAGGATTGAGCAGGATTCCGGTAAACAATGTTTTGGTTTTTGACATACTGCTACTGACATTTTATAATCTATATATATAAAAGAAGAAGTCCTTAATGACTCATCAACGCACAGCCAAAACTACTAATGTAAGAGACTTGATTTTTGCACAGTAGGTTACTTTTATAACGTGGGCTAGGGATAAGAAGGGATTTTTGGAAATACCTCCCCTAAGAGGTTTAAATAGGGGTGCAAAGTTTGTATGGGGGAAACTTTTTTTTTGACCTAGAGACTTGAAACTTTGTAGAATGATTACTTATTCAAAAACACAAAAAGTACTTTCAGCGTTTTAGAAAATTTCACCCCTAAGGGGGTTAAAAAGGGGTGCAATGTTTATATGGGAGAAACTTTATTTTTTAAACTAGGGACTTGAAACTTTGTAGATAGCTTATTTAATCAAATACAAAAAAAGTGATTTCAGCGTTATGGAAAATTTCACCTCTAAGCAAGTTAAAAAGGGGAGCAAAGTTTGTATGGGGAACACCGCTAATGTTGCTTATAAAGAAGTGTTACGCTAATCTATCTTCTTCTATTTTCTTGAAACTTTGTAAAAAGGTATTAAAATTAAATGGAAGAAAATTAATTTCAGCGTTTAAAATTCACCCCCTAAGGTGGTAAAAAAGGGGTTAAAAGTTTGTATGGAGATTAAGTATTTTTTTGAGCGCGGGACTTGAATTTTTGTGTAAAGGTACACTATTAGAATACAAGAAAAGTAATTTCAGCGTTTTCAAAAATTCTGCCCCTAAGGGGGTGAAATAACTAAGAATAAAATTCCTTACCTACCTATTTTAATATCTTTGTCATCATCAAAAATCTACGCGGACGAAGTCGCGGGCGGCTGCTAGTGCATATATATGACTTATGCACATTTTTGCCAAAAGCTGTTTATAACGCCACTATCCCAGAGCCAAACCGCAACATGTTACGTGTTGCGTGTCAGGCTATAAATACCTAATATAGAAGATTTACTGGCCAGTTAGAAGCATTTCACTCAGAGCCTAATAGTAGCTCGCCTATACTATGACATCGTAGATAAAACAAACCTTAGTTTTCTCAGTGCAAGGTCTCATCGTTTCCGTTCTGCCGTGCTTAAATGCCGAAGTGCTGCAAGATTCATAGGTCCCAACGAAGTTACCCCGTAGCAGGTGATGCGCAGCCTAGGAAAAATAAGGTTTTCTATGAATACATCATCAAATAAACGTAAAAAAAGACGGATAGTGCTGTCTCACGCGATAAGCGAAATAACGGCTTGTATACTTCATATCATTTACCCAGGCCAAATTCCACTTGAAAGATGAAACTAAATAATAAGAACCATACTTAATGTTCAATCATTAGTTGATTAATTATTTTATAATCTCAGCTTTTAAAATTAACACGTGTCGCGTAGATTACTTTTGTTCCATTGTTAGCGCCTATTATATAAACTATAATGCTAGATGAAATAGAGATGGTAAACGAGTTATACCTGGAAACCAAGCTGCATCACGCAGTCGGGGCTAACTTTATACTTTTTGCAGGCTCCCTTCGTTAGGCCTTCATACAAAATGTAGTCAATGCTTAGTGATTCACACCACTCCTTGTATTCCTTCTTGGCTTTGTCAACAAACTGTTTCGATTTATCGTCCAATTTGAAATCTGGAATGAGAAAAATATAAGCGTTAAAATAGCAACCGGAAGGAACAAAGCCTTTTAAAAAACTGAGCTATTTGCTTATCCGGTCCTCAGGTGATCGTAAGGCTGGCTCGTTCCTCGCCCAACGCATTGGCAATGCCATAGTCTTACAGGCACCCCACCCAATGGTAGTGATCTAGGGGATATATGTAGTGAGCTGCAGAATTGCATGTATTTGCTCAATGTATTTGTGGAGCTTATAGTACGTTATAGTTTTTGTCCCAATAGGTTAACCCCTCGTATGCTTAGACACGGACCCGTGCGGGACATTTGAACCTTATGTTAAATGTCAGTTAATTTCAAATTGATTAGCAAATTTTTGACGCCGCATACGAGGGGTTAAGTTAGGTATAATAAGATCATAATCATAAGTTTCTTAAGGTTTAGATTAATATTTTTTATTTTGTGTTTTTTTTTCTGCAATAAAGTTAACGCATTCACTGCCAGGGGGCGTGGCCTAGGAATAAACTAGTATGACGATGAACGCATATATGCGGCTCTGGCAGTAAATGTGGTAATATATTAAAATTAATAAAAGTTATAATTATTTACGTGAGAGGGACATTGTGTGTTTTTTTTAAATGTACAAGCTTTGGCGGCCTTACCCTTGTGTGTAAATATAATTGATACTAATTACAATACAACCTACAAGTTTTCATATAACTTGACATTTTCCAAGAGTCTAATATAAGGTTTAAGTTGCCTTCCAATGATTAACCTTAGTACATACAAAGAAAGTAATGACCATTGCAGATATAACAAAGATTTCAATGTAATTTATCTTACCTAATTTACTGACACTAATGTTGGTGCTCGCTGGTCTTGTGTCCGGATGAATGAAGGGTTTCTTGGTAGTTTCAGCATATATATCCTCGAAGAATCTTAGTACCGCAACACCGTCGCCCCAGGAATGCTCAAAGTTAATACCGGAAACACCATCCCCAGTGACTATGAGGCTGAAGCTCTTGTCAAACCACCTATATGAAATTGTTATTACATATTACTTGACAATTAAATAAATAAATTAATTAAAAACTGCTCTGCAAATACATTTGTTGCCATAAGCTCAGTAAGTTGTGTTATTGATATGTGTACAGAATTATTTCTGGAATTCCTACGAAAAACGATTATATATGCTCAGCTATTATTTTATAGGTATTAGGAAGTGTGTTATTGTACATCAAGACAATATCTTAGGACTTAGATTATGTAAGGCACAACTGAAATCCAGAGGTTAATTGCCTCGTATATGGCTGGCAGTTGTCCAGGTCTTTAATAATCCTACTAACTAGTAGTTTTAGATGCAATCCATACTAATATTATAAATGCGAAAGTGTGTCTGTCTGTCTGTCTATCTGTCTGTTACCTCTTCACGCTTAAACCGCTGAACCGATTTAGATGAAATTTGGTATATAGATAGTTTCAGTCCCGGGGAAGGACATAGGATACTTTTCATCCCGAATAAATGTAGTGTTCCCGTGGGATGAGCGGGTAACACCGCGGGGCACAGCTAGTAAATTATAAATGTACAAAAAACCAAAAGATGGGCTACCTGTTCAAACCATCTCCATGTAAATAATTCTTCAAAAGAGCATGTTTAGAATCTCCAAGGATTTCATCGTCAAGAACCAAATTAAATATAGCAGAGTCAATCTTATGCAAGACTTCCTTGTTGCCAGTTTCCTCTAAATGTGCCCGTTGCTTGGCCCATTCGTCTCTATCCTGGCATGTTAGTATTCCTAGAGGATGCTCGGCTGGAGCCGTATTGTCATGTATGATTTGATTCAAGTTGGCGAGTATTTCTGATGGTGCAAGAATATTACCTGTAAAAGAATAGAAAATATGTGAAGCCCAAATTACAGGGTGATGGAGTTGTAAAAATTAGGCCTGATGTCTTACTCCATAGAATAAGCAAGGAGTGCGAGTGAGGATGCTGAATGATTTATGACACTATCATCAATTCATCACATTTTGGCCTACAAAACTAACATTCATAGTGCAAGAGAGCGACCCAATTTTTACTAGTTTTACAGACATGATACAAGTTCGGTCTTAGTGGCGAACGTCGCGGCGCCGATACATCTGTTCTCGCCGCGCCCTGCGCCACTATTCGCTCGGCAAAACCTACTAGAGTGGCACTGTGCATTTTTTTTCAATATGTTTTCTATAAAATTATCTGTATGATTTAGATTTTGCCGCTCGATGCTCACCACTGCCACTGCTACATAGTCGTGACATCTCCGTTAGAGTACATGTCTGTCATGGTCCTACCCACCTATCCAAGAAGGCACTGACCTGGAAACTGTCTGGCAAAAGGAAGAGAGGCCGTCCCAGAACAACTTGGCGTCGCTCAGTGGAGCAGGAACTGGGCGTCTTGGGCATGACGTGGAAGGAGGTAGAACAGACTGCCCAAGACCGCTGCAAATGGAGGAGTTTGATTCGAGCCCTACACCCCAGCAGAGGGTAATAGGAAAGAAAGAAGAAGAAGAGAGACGAAGAAACATTTCCATCAGCAAAACATGAGAGGACAAGTAATATGTCACGTCTTACCATCTACATCCAGCACATCAAAAGCATAAAAGTTTCCTTTCCGCTGCACCAACACATGTTTGCTGTTGGGGTCTCTAAAGATTTTGTCTTTATGAGGCAAGGGGATGCGAGTGGCCCCAAATAGACCCGGAAATTGACTCATGTCCAGGGGAAATGCTTTAAAAAGATAGGCACCATACCTAAAACAAATAAGCAAAGAATAGAACAAAGAAGTTATACAGCATAATAAAAAAAAAAAAAAAAAAAAAAAAAAAAAAACTATAATACATTAATAAGCATTAGTGATATACTGTAGTACTGACCGCACCAGGCTTTCCGAGTTTTTCTAGTAATTAATAGCTGTTAAATAAATGTACTTATTACAAACCATGAAACAGCCTCAGGCAACATGCCTGTAACAGTTCTAAAGAGAGGAGTATTACTTTTTTTAGGGTTCATGTGGTATACCTCCGGTTCCAGTATCTGTGCCCTCAAAGACTCCATGAATCTAACAGCACTTATCAGAAGGTTTGTGGACCGGATTAACTGATTATTATATTCTGGCCTTGTATCATTTTGGAATACAATCAAAGGATTATAGTTGATTGGCAGAGGTTTACGATCCCGAAGATATATGTCAAACCAGTACTCTGATATGTAGCTTGTGTGCTTGTTTGCCTTGTCCTTGGCAATGAGTTTCTCTTGTAAAATGTTGCCTTCATTTTTAATGAATTTATTAGTCCGATTTGTCGCTTCGTCATATTGGTTGTCATTTAATAGTGGCCTCAATGCCTTGAGATATCGCTCTGAAGTTTTGTTCAACTCTGGTATGGGCAGTCGAGGCAATGACTTTTGGAAATGCATTGTTGGAACTTTACTTCTCTGTAAGTACTGATAGTTAACATCGCGAATAGTTCTTGACTTGCTGGCATAACTTCTTTGCGTTACATTTTTCAAGCACAAGTTTTTATTGGGACATTTGCTTAAAGCATACATTTTTAAGACACGTGATTACTTATATTTAATAGATTTTCTGCTTATAAAACTACACAACTAATATGAAATTAAAAAATATGATAACTAAAGCCGATAAAAACGAAATGAACACAAACGAAAATAATGAACTTTGACTAGTGAATAATGTTGCCATACGATGAAGCCAGATTTTCTTGATAAATATCGAAAATTTTAAGCTGCGTACACACCAAACCAAAGAACGCCAACCAATAAACGGGCGTTATATTTAATAGTGGTCGAACAGGTTTGTTTCCGGTTCGTGGGCTCACATATTGATCATGGACGATGACGCAATTATTATAATTTCTTTTAGATTTGAATTATACTCTTTATGATATGAGTGGTCCTAAAGACGCGGCTTTTCTCTATATGGATCAATCAACAAAAACATGTCGCCGTTACTCCACTCTTTGTTAATAAAATCTAAAACATTATATTGTAAGATTTTTATAAATCCAATTAAAAGTGATAACTGGTTAAGTGATAGTGATAGGTGATGAAAGTTCAAGAAACAAGTTTCGATTTAAAATCAGTATAAATACAGATTATTTCATAAATGTGGCAGCATTAGTTCGTTTGTCATCATCAATGTCATTAACCCGCCGTTTCGTTCCCGCAAGCGAATTTCTTGTCTGTCCATAGTGAAAGCTAAGAAAGCGGCAAATTCAAAAAACCTTTATATTATAATGTTATTGTAACAAGGCCTCTCTTCTTCTTCTTCTTGTGTCGTTTTCCTCAATGCTGAAGGTCGTGACCTCTGTTCATCACTCTTCGGACGATCGCTCTCCACTTATCTCGATCTCCTGCAGACTGCATGGCGTCGGTAAACTGCGTTGTGTCCCGAATCTGATCGGTCCAGCGCATGGGACTCCTTCCTCTTGGTCTTCTTCCTTGAATCCATAGAGTAACTTATATATACTGAGATAGAGTCATCAGCTTCCTTTGTGTACTAGCGCCATCTATTGAGTGAGTTTCGAGTTATCTGAGTCATGTACATATGTATACATAGCAATCGCTATGCACTGTACTGTAGGTACCTACTTCCAATACATATTATATGATTCATCTGTATCTCACACTTAACATAATAAGTGGGCTTTAAAACTAGTTATTTTTGTAGGAAGGTATAAAAAAGACACATTTATAATTAATTATTTTTATTTCATTAATTTTGGGGAACATAATTAGAACAAACGCTTACCACAGGTAGACACACACAACATTTTTTACTGCTACCATGACTTTAAAATAGTTTAAAACGAGGCAATCGTGATCCATTGCACAAAGCCGGAATCGAAGTCCTTCCTAGGTCAACAACGTAGAGCAGATTTGGAGCAGATTCGCTAATATCCATAAAGCACAGCCGAAGTAAATTTCTTATACCCGTTTGAATATCCACCAGAAAACAAACTAGTCCATAATCCATAAAGTAAACTGTCAAACAGCACTACGCTACGCGTTCCTCTACACCGAATTGTATTAACTAAGTAGTCTTTTAGTTTTCTATCTTCTATTGTTTTTTTACATTTGAAAAAATATGCATTTATTATTTTCCATTTTTTTTGTGGATAATAAATTTTTGTGACAATCATCATATAACTGCTTAAAATATAATAGGTGAAATCTAAAAAATAAATGAGTGGAATGGAACGGGGATCTAATCTTAAGCCGTAATGTTGCCTGTTCATACTGCGTGCCACTATGTATGCCCACATTGAAGCTCTGAGATCATCTGTTCACTCTGCATTAGCAAGTAAGAGAATTTACAAAGTTCCTAAGGCTTCTGTCATTGTTCTGTCAGGACCGCCTTTGCAAAAAGGTTCTCCGCATTCCTCTTCCCCCATATCTATAATAAAATTGTGAAATGCTGCGATATTAGGTACTGTCTAGGTAAGGAGGCTAAAGCTAAAATTCTACAACTTTTGCTAACCTGGGACTATAGCACAGCTGAGGAAATCCTTCTTGTGCAATCGTAGTGGACAGTATATTGCCGTCCGATCCCTAGAAATTGAAAGTACATTTCGTAGGGCTACTTCTCACTTTTTGTTTTTCCCCTTTTGCTCTTGCGCTTACACCCACACAGACACACACACAAACACACACACACACACACACACACACATACACGCACACACACAAGCACCCATGCATATTATAGTGAATGTGTAATAGTTAATTAGTTATTATAGGCTGATAATCCTTTTAAATTAGCTCTTTCACTTGTTTGTAAGTACCATTAATCTTAAGCCGCACTGTATGTTAAATTCTATCTGAAATTGAACTCCACGACACAGGCATTGCCTAGTGTGGAGCTCACTGATACCTGTAATATGTAATAACATGTCTTATGGTAAATAAACTATTTTGATTTTGATTTTTTTTTAATGATAAATTAAAATAATGCTTCATAATCTTTCACAATAACTTATAATTATGTTTTTATTATATGTTTATTTATGGATAAAATAATAACAAAAAACAGATTTCATTTTAATAACACTAATTCAAATATTGAATTTAGCTCCATCTATCGAGCGAGTCTCGAGTCTAACCGCACGCAAGTTTTAATGTATGAAATCTGTAAAGTACTGAGTGAAATGCCCCTGCTTGAATCTAACAATTCTTGTAACAAGGCCACAGCATACTTAATAGTACTAAAACCTGACCAGAAATGTATGAGGATTGTCAAGAGGGCGTTATTTATAAGATTTATATGGCAACAATTTTACAACCAATCGCAACCCACTATAATGACATTAATTGGAGCGAGCGAAGCATTTGCAATGCGTCCACAGACTAATAAGAGATACTACGTATAGGCAGCCGTGCGTCTTACACGCACACATAGACACTGACATTCAAGTTCAGTTTTTTTAGTAGGCAGTGTCCGCCCTGTGACAAGGCTGTTACCGAACTAGAGAAGCCTGCCCTTTTTAATTTGATGTAGGTAATCATTTTTTATTTCTAAGTGTTTTAGAGATTTTTATCAATTCAACTATCATTCATTTGTTAACTGTTCTTGAAGGCGGGCGATTTATTTTTAAATAATAATTAGAACCGCCGTAGCAATATTGTTCAAATTGCGATTGCAGACTTGGTTAAATAGTGAGTCAAATTAAAAAAAGGTTTTCTATAACATTGTATCATGTGTATCTGTAACATTAATCCACTTTAAAATATGTATATATGACGATCATGGGAGAAAAACACCATGTTCTTCACAATTAAAAAGTCATGTTGAAAAGTTATTTTATTTATTATTAAAACCAAGTATTTAAATAAAATCATTTATTTCATTTACAGATACCCGTTAATAAGGGGAGCTGAACGGGCATTTATGTAATGGGGCTTCTAAACGGGCCACATTTTACTGCAATTTGTGGCCGGCAACTATGGCCGTCCCTCTCCGTACGCTAGAGCAAGATGCAAATAATGGCCGGGCCCAAATTGCAGCAAAACATGGCCCGTTTCGAAGCCCCTTAATATTCACGAAAAAAACGTTTTTTTTTAAGAATTTCGCGATGTTGCCAGTGTCGCGACGTAAATACCTACATAAAATAACACGATTTGTAAAAATGTAATCGTCTGGTGACAACCAGAACTAACTAGAATTTCTGTCACTGCTCGTCAAAACCTCGTATCTAGTTAGTATATTGATACCGAGATACGAGCTTTGTTTTAAGTAGGTATTTATTGTTACTTAGCGAGTTTTGGTTGTCAACAGACGAAATGTCCAGATTAAAAACAATCGCGATGTTCACACTAAGCCGCTTTCTTAACGTAACTACAATAAACATTTATACAGTCAAACACACATCAATTGTCATTCTGCGCAGCAAGTTCTAATTTTGCTCTTTTGCTACCAAGTGTATTTCCTTGTTTTTCGGCCTCATGTATTGCCGAAAATATTGCACCTGCGTTTATTTTTTTCAGAATTTTCTTGTCGTGGAATGGATGAATATGGGCAGCGATTCTGTAAAAAGGAATGTTAATTTTATTAGATAATTAAAGAGGTCATTATTTCAGGAGAAATCTTAACAGCACGATGCAGGATTGTAGGAGCCGTACAGGGTAAACTGCTGGTAAAATTTTCTTTGTCCTCTCAACGACCCAATAGTACATTACATCAGAGACCGGGAATCCGTTTTCACGACGAGGCATGTATAGTGCTTTTCTCGAACATACAATGAAATAAAAAAATATACTTCAAAGAATAACACTTAATATTGTTTGTCCGATATTTTCCAAATTTGACCGAATTTTAAAAATCCGATTACAGATTCTGACTCAGGAGCTCAAAAAACCCCCGGATGCCGAATTTCAGCCTCCTAGGACCAATTTGAAATTTTCTCCATACAAATCGTTTTTTTTTTCGATATTTTCCGAATTTGACCGAATTTTCGGACAAGATTTCAGATTCATATTTTTGAGCCCCGAGAGCCCCCCGATACCGAGTTTTAGCCGCCTAGCACCAATTTGAAATTTTGAAAAAAAAAAGTCGCCATCTTGAATTTTTTTTTCCACAAGTGTCTAACAACCAACCTTTAAAAACAAAACCTGCTTTTTGTCACACCAGCCAGCTGTGTGAATGACCTTGTTGTTCAAACAAAAAAAAAGTTACTTTGCAGGCCTAGGCCTGAAAAGCAGTATGAAATCCCTTTACAGTCCTCTCGAGTTGTTGCGCCCAAAAACCGATACTTCCGAGCCTATTATAAGGAACGCAAAGACAATATTTCATTGCATGTTTGAGAAAAATTACTTAAAATCCGTCGTTTCGGCGTGATAAGGGGACAAAGAAAACTGTACCAACAGATGGCACTGTACGGTTAGCGCCACGCTGTTGCATGGCGCTGTTTAGATTTTCCTTTAAATCATTATTTCCCTTTCCATAAAAAAAACATTTTCAATACAATTTTATAATACCATAGATATACGTATTGTCAATTAGTATGAATGAAACTATGGTTCGTGTTCGTTGAATTTTGGGCGACAATAATAAAATTGTTCACTTTATCAACGAGGAAATAGCAGTTTTAGGTCAGGGTGTTGTTTAGTAAATAAGAAAAGTATAGACGAAAAGTAAGCACAGAAAGAACTGTGGATGAAGCTTACCTTTGGACAACAACATCATCTTTGGTAACCACGTGCGCCGGACACTTGACGGACGTGACGTAGTCAACGCAGCGCCATTGCCGACTATTATTCCGGTTTGAGTGCTTCAGGTAGTAAACGTATCTATTCAGAATCATTTGTAACGAGCCTTGGTTTGATACTGTGTATTGCATAACGGTGGTATCTGAAACACAAAAATATAACCATTATGATTTTTTTTTATTTAAACTTACAAGATTTTCACAGATTATTACAACAAGTTTAATGTAGGTATAGAGGTGGGTAGTTCAATAATTGTCCGAGCGAGCGAAGTGTCTTTCAGCTTGACCCGAAATTCTACCTATGTTTGGATGTTCGTTTGTTGCTGTTCTCGCCTAGAGGTCGCATTTCTCAACCGATACTCATGCAATTTTGTAAATAAATTTATTCTTTCGGCGATTCAGTTTTTCGAAATTGTGGAGAAATGGGGGTTGAAAATAGAATAGACATAAAAAAATAAAAAATTCAACCGTTTCGAAACAAACTCCCGAGGTCTACAGCACACTGGTTTAATAAAAAAAAAGCCACCTGTCATTCTTACACAAAGTAACGAACGTTTATTGATCAAGATTCAAGACATTATCTTATACTGTTTAGGATTTCCTATGGCCACCTCCCGTCACCATCATCAGATCGGCCTCCAAGATACCAAATGATTGTCAAAGTTTCATTTCGAATTTCGATACGATAATTAGAAGTTGGTGAAAAATTTACTTCTATATGATTTCATTTCAGTTACAAATACATAATTGTTTATGTATAAACTTTAGCTACTGCTGGATCTTGAAAAAATCCCAACAAAAAGTAATTAAACACACGCGATAAGCCCCGTTTTTATTGTGCTACCATTTTGAAATTTCTGAAAATACAAACTGCAATACATGCGGGCCTATGATGGTCACGTTACCGCATGACAGATCAATCCCACTAATGTCATAAAAGCGAAAGTTGGTGTGTGTGTATTTGTCCATTACTTCTTCACGCCAAAATGACTGGACTGTACGGATGAGCATGACATTTAGAACAGAGATAGTTTACTTATACCAAATAATAATGGCTAATTTTAATCCCGAAAAAAGTATGGTTGCTGTAGGTCTCTTTTATATACCTAAGCATGTTAGTTTCTTACTTTTGCTATCAGCTGTGCAGCTCCTACGTTTCGTTTTCGGTGTCTCCAAAACATGACCTTCCATATCATCATCTCGCAAGGACTCTATGAAGGATTCATTGACTTCCCTCACATTATCAATGGTCAAAATACTTTCTTTGTCACTATAATCACTGGAAAAATCAAATGAATTACTAAATATTAACTACATTGTAGAAATTCACAGCAGACTTCAGTGAAAAAGTCTCAATAGTATAAGTGACCATCCTTGGAGGTCTCTATCTCTTTACCAAAAATCTAGATACACAATTCGTTCAACCAACAAACATACTTACCTGTGGCACTATAGAAGACGCCCAGCACTTGTTGATGGAGTACCGGCGTAATCGTGCCCAGAGAGAGGCGCTGATAGCGTCAGCCAACCTAAACCCATATGATATCGGGGCTTTTATGCAGTTGCTGGCAAATCCATCGTCAGACTATGCACATATGGTTGGCCCACATTGTGTAAACTGTATTTTAGGTAGGTTAATAGTTTTTCTTTTATTTTAGTTATACTTTATATTTTGTTGACGATGTAAGTACCTAATTTCTGTTTTTATAGGACCGATATGTACAGTAGTATGAAGGTCCTTAATAAATATATATAAAAAAAAAACAATCATACTTACGTATTTTTGTGTGAGTAAATCGTATACTTGTCATCTTTTACAGGAATCTCAAACAAACAAACATTTTCGTCCTCGTTTTGTGATTGGGCAGTTGATTCAAAGTCAACTGGGATGTCTGTATTGCTGAGAGCAGAATGGCTAATTTTCTGAAAATTAAAGTTAGTTAATACAATATAACTTGTTGCCTTTATTGATTATCATTATATAACGTTACCTATCTTTTTTTACACAATTACAAATATAATATAATACCTTCCAAGAAACTTATTGCCTTGTTCAATTTTATTGTTTTTTTTCTCATAAACAATTGAACATCTAGTATTACCTTAAGTCAGTGGTTCACAACTATTAGTCCATACAAGTCAAAATATGGTGAGTGAACAATTTCACATTCATGGACAAATACATCCCCCATAAAATAAAAATGGTCCCCAGTAAAAGAAATTAAAAGTGGGAACCACTATAGGTACACTGTATAAGTAAATAGCAATGGCCTGTATGTAGCGTTTTGAAATGAAGCAAAAACTAGCGTTTACAATATAGGTTAGGATTATATATAGTATTTACCATGTCTTCTAGTCCTTTGATATGCAATTCTCTGCCTGCCTCAATAAGCTGATTCAAATTTTCGCTGCTTACTATAACTTCACCGGTATATATGTATTCCAGCATAGAGCATAATGTGGAGTAAGATATCCTCTGTAACCATAAACATAACATAAATTTCAGGGACACAGTTCTAATAAGGCAGCAAATCAAATGTACATTAATTGTGATAAAGCGTCATATTTTCTTGTAATTTCCATTTAATTCTTATATTTTATCCTAATTTATTACTTAAAATACAATATTATTATTTTATAGGTACACTTAATGTGTTTTTTTCAAGGATTACATATACGCCTAAATTCTCAAGATAGGTGCATATTAATATAGGTTAAGATTTTAGTTATTTGGCAAGGTTACAAGTGTAAATTGTCATTAACATAATATATTAAGCATGTAGTTATAGTTAGACTGTACTAAATTTACATTTCTATGACTACCATGCACAACTTTCATTTAATAGGTAGGTACATACTAAATTTAACAAGATCACATTACTGTAATAATAAAGTATCCTTTCTGAAAAAATTACTGACTTTCGAGCTTCTTTTGGCATTTCTTTTCAACAGTGGTTTCCTTTTCTGAAATGCCAGTAGACTCAGACGTGTAAAAGTGCCCTTGTAGCCTACTTACAAAATGAAGTTTATTATTTCAATAAGACTTTTGGTCTTTAAAAATGTAAAATGTAATTACTATTTACTACATATGAGAACCACACAACAAACAATTTTATTTCGAATAGAGCTTAAAATATATTGAGTGTCTAGTTTTTTTATTAAATTATGCAGAAAGAAAGGAACAAATTTTTGCTTAGGTTTTAACTTGACTTGAGTTTGTTTGCGCCTTGCATTATAATAAAATGTCTCTGATTCTGCAAAACTACTGTTAACGAAGCATATTGCAGAGAAGAAAAACAAATGAAGAAAAAAAAAGTGAAAACAAAACAAGTACTTATCATACATTTAAAAATATGATAGGATGGGGGCACTGTGCTGATGCTATAAGCTGTTTGATGTAAGGGCTGGCTAGGGCCAAGATGACTTGGTGTACCCTGACCATGTGGCCATCAGCAGCCACAGTCATGTCTACAAATTCACCATTCTGAAAATAATAATATACTTGAATTTATTGTAGAATAAAATTATAAAATGCACGGGTTATCATTATGGCTATTTAAATAGTAGTTTACTTCGTACTAATCACTATTCCTAAAATCAGTTAGAATAGTTCACATGCAAACTCACACTAATCGGTTTTAACTGACTTCAAAAAAACGAGTTGGTTCTATGTTCAACTATTTTTTTGGCATATTAATTAATAGTGGCTGTTTATATTTTTGAACAAGTAGCTTATTATTTTTGGTAAATAACATCTGACAGATCACTCAATTGTTTTGATTGACGTCTCAGGTGTATTATTTAATATAATTATTAATTATAGGCTAGTCTATTCACCACGATAACCCTTGTACGAGTTAAGAAGACAAATTAACAGTAAGTTTATATGTAAACAAAATAGTGTTCATCTTGAATTCTTGAAATACATTTTAAAAAAGTACGTACTTGTTGTAATGAACTTAACCCACTGCAAATATTTTTCTTGTACTCGTCCCATGATAGTTCAAACTGTGTATGTGGCATCTCTTATGTAGTATAGTTTCTAAAATAATAACTTAATTTGATGCAATAAAATAAATTCCGCTAAAATCGAACCAACCAAACCAAGCATTCAATTCAACAAGACAGCTGACATGACATTTACTTTTTAGTGTTGCCATTAATTAAAAAAAAATAACAGAGCGGTCGTTCCAAAACAGATAATAAGAGTTTGAAAAATATATAGTATTCAATGTATTAAAGAGACCAACCAGTTTTTGTTCCGTAGTTGGGAATGGGTAATGTTAATAATAGGCTAGTAGACCCAGTTTTGAAATAAATTTCAAATGGTTAATAATAATCTTACTAGCTCTAAAAAAATGTCTAGTATTTTTGTGAAAGCTAGAAAGTTAAATTCTATCAATATGGACAGTCAAAAACGCCGTCCGCCATTTTTGCTAATCTGTGGCGTGACGTAGAATTACCTGTAAATATTCGAAATTCGACCGTCGTATAGTGCCATTCCACTTACTCCAATATACTTTGACAGGAGATCGAGAGGGACGGCACTATTCGAAGTCGTCAAAGTAGACTTTCAGTTTTATTTACATGACCGATGACGTCACTATCAGTATCATAACATAAGCGAAAATGGTGGACAGAGTTTTAAGCATTTCAAATAACAGATTATAAAACATATTTCCAATTAAATCTTTCACTTTTATGAATTAAAAAATATAAATTTAGGTTTCCTTTGCTAAATACTATACGGAATAAACATTAGTTTATTACAATTTGACATGAGTCAACTAGCCTAATTAGTAATGTACCTCTCAGATGAATTACCATGATTCCAAAACTAAGTGTCCTTGTGCGTTGTATGAACTTCTTAGAAATCTCATATTTACAACTGTTTATATGTTTATATTCCCTTTCAATAGACAAGACTTGACTTACAGTTATTTTAGGTCTAAGGTCTTCGTCTTGTACGAAGCCATTTGCATTAACCTATTGACCGCCAAGCGGTCTAGCAATTTACCGTGCCACTGACGCCAGAGTAAAAAAAAAAGATGTGCCCCAAAATCAACAGGGATTGAAAAATACTTGTAGGGGTTAGAATTACTAAGTTTTTGATCATTGAAATTTGGACGGCTGTGGCCGACGTGGCGTCAGGGGCACGATTTTTTGTTGACGGCCACAGCAAGGTCAAAAGGTTAACAGAAAGAAAAGGATATATTTTTTATATTATTTATTTGATAGAAACGCCCTTTTGGGTCAAGGTATTGTCTTCATAGGTTTCCAATACATGTGCCAGATGCTCATTGTCTCTTGGCTTCTTGAATTGTCGTTTCTTTTGTGAGGCCTTCTTACGTTTTGGAGCGAGCGGTTTTCTAGGGCCATGGTCTTGCATGGACTTGATTCCTTGTTTCTCCAAGTATTCCTCGATTTTGGCATCATCCATTGCATCCACGGCAGTAGCGCGCCACAGTTTTACAAATTCTTCATCAACCTGAAATTTTTTAAAGATAAAAATGAATGTATGATTGATTTTTTATAAAACATAAATGTTGTTCTATTCTCAATCAGTTTATTATTAATTGATTAACAATAATAACAAATAAATAATCAAAATAATCTGTTGGATAAATCAACCTTATCCCAGATGAAAGAAAGTACATATATGTTTTAAGTAATATTAATGTAGAACTTATTATTCTTATGGTCATACATCTAAAGTAGCAGTCTTGTCGTTATAAAATAGAATCTTCTTTTTATCAGTAGGTCTGGTTATATACAAAATTTCTTGAGCCAGGGTTTTTAGTGCCCGTTCACAATGTGGTAGAGATTCTTGAACATCTTCAAGCAATATGCCTCCCAAGCCTTTTAAATCTTGTTGTTTCAGTAATCTGAAAAGTAATAATAGTTGTTAGTTAAAAGTAAAAAAAAAAAACATTGAAATAAAATAACCAAATAAAATATACCTGAGCAGTGATTTCTTGTCTTTGATCTTGTATACAGGTTTGAAATTGTATTTGCCATCTGGAGTGTATTCTATTTTTGGATTATTTTGCAATGCCTCTGTTTGCAGCCACTGAAATAGTAACATGAGCCAAATAATTAATTTAGTCCTGTCCTGTTCATAAGGTAAGCAAATTACTAGTAGTTTTTTGGATTTTACAAAAATATAATAAAAAAAATATATATAATTATTTGTTTACTTACTTGTTTTACTTTACTCCCAACATCCAACTGGTTGGTCTCATCAAGCACTTCATCTAAAGTCAGGGGATGGTCATCACCTTCTTGGTGCCGGGCTCTCATGTGCCGTACAATGCGGGCCAGCACCCCAAACCGGTATGATGAGCTCCCCGACATAGTTTTGTAACTGGAAATAAATAAAAGTTAGACTATTATTTATGCTTTTGCATATTTGCATAACTTGTCAAATTTTAATTGAGTTCCTTAGTTAGTTTGTACTTATGTTTCAATCAGAGGTTAAAAAATAAAAGAGATACATACTTGGAGGCATCAAGCTTTGGTGCAGCGCTGACAGAGCTGGATGATGATTTGGATTTCTTTTTGTTGTCATCTTTGGAGTGTGAGGAATCATCTCTTCTTTTCTTCTCAACACTAAAAATCAAAAGAATTATAAAAAAATCTAAAACAAAAATCTATGTTATATCTAACTAAGACAACAGAACAATTTTTTGTGATACGAATTTATTATACGAAACAAATAATGCACATAAAAACTTTCAAGTTATATATTTAGTGACAATTTAAAATGTCAGTAGTTTTATCTCACAAACTCACATTTGCACGAAACAAACAAACAGTTCATAATTAGGCAAGCTGTGTTGTCGAAAATGGGCCCTGAGACCTCATCAATATTAGCGCGGCGGGCCCGCGCGTGCGAGGGAGAGAAAGTAAATGGCTAGCCGACTGGCGGGCAGCCCAGTCAGTTCCCAAGTATGTCGCGATCGCGTACCTGGGTGTCGCAAGTGCCTTTTTCTTGAAAGCCTCACGTTCCCGTAGCAGAGCCGGGTCCATATTTTTGAAGAGATTATTTACTTGGAGATCCTATAAAAAGTGAGCATGTAATTCAATATTTACAATTCAAGTAACAATCGTCAATTGATTGTCTTCACGTAATAGTTTTACGTATTGACCCTTTGACAAGTTTACAAATTGAAACGACGTGACGTTTCTTCAGTTGTTGCCATTAATTCGACAATTTTGATATTATCATCTATAGTGTTACTAGTCTGAATAATAATATCTACCATTCAAGAAGCGTTTTTCTACCATTATTATGGCTGTACACACTCGTCGAGACCGGGCGAGCCACATGTGACTTTCTGGCTTTATTTACACCCTGTGAAGAGTATGGCATGCGTGTCCTTTTGGTCGTGGCTATTATGTACAGTTAGTACCAAAAGTAGCTAAGCATTATAACACACTCAAAATCATCTGTCCAACTCTAACTTATCCCCTAGATAATAGAGTTCGTGTTCATTCATATCATTTAGAACTCTTGGTATGCGTAGCAACTTTTGCTGTTGATTGTACATATCAGTTGGGTTTGTAATGATGTTAACTAGGCCGATGCAGAGTCAGCCACCGGCTAAGCTTGCACCATAGTTGGAGCGGAGTTTTTTTTTTTTATTTTTTTTTTTCGAAATTTTTCTGTTCGTCACGACCTAGCGAAATTTAATGTGTGCATTTTAAAACAAAAATTTCTAAAATCGGTTGAGAACTCGCTGAGATCTGCGCATTGTTACAAAGTCCATTCGAGTCGATCCATGGGAGCTTCGCTCGCTTCGCTCGCTCCGCTCCAAAAAAAATATCTGCATTAAACCATGAGTACGGGTGTCTGAAACGAGCCACAACTCGGGCAAGGTTCAGTAATGTTTCAAGAGTTTTATAATAAGATCCTACCAGTCTCTGAAGTTGCATACTTTACCTTAACACCTTAGAATAATAACGCCTAGAAACCCAGTTCACGCGCAACGGTGAGGCCACTAAAAGTAAGCCAGAAATGGCTTAAAGCGTCGATCGGCTTGTCAGTTGCAAGTTGCAAGGACGCGTGACAGGTGTAAAGAGCTCCCGCATTTTCAATTATTATGACGGTTTGTGCAGTGATAGGGTGTCACAATGCATCTGATAAAAAGGATAAACATGCTAAGACAACATTTCACTCGTAAATATTATTCTTTAACTCGTATTTTTACGTAAAACAGTAATCAAAATCTCATATTTTCTATAAGCGGCATGACAACGTAGTGTTTCCAGTGTAACGGACTTTTTTTACCCATAATTCTGTCCTGATATACTGACCTATTTTTGGGAGCCTATAATTTAAAAATACAAATATGAAAAAATTAAGAAGATTAATCACTTGATTTTTATTATCCTTTTATTTGACTTGCCGTGTATGTTAGAGTATGTCTGGGTCAAATATTGCAAATCAAATTTAAATCGAGTTTAAATTTTGTACACCTGTTTAAATCACGTGAGAATGCATTATTATGGTACTACCAAGCTGGTCTGATGATGAGGACGGAAGGAGGCCATAGTTAGCTCCTAAATAACACAAAAACACAACGTGTTAGGGCTCGTCACAAATGTCTTGATGATGAGTTGACGACTGTGCAAATAAAAGTGTTACGCCGGTGGATTAGGTCAAAAACTTTTAACTTCAATTTCAGTGCTTTAGAAGCGTTTTCAGCTGGCTGAAAAGTCATTTCAGGATTTGACCATACTTACGATTTTATTTACTTATTTTCAAGTGACATTGCAAATTAAAAATAATAAATAAAAAAAACCTTTGTTTAATGTATTTAATAGTGTTTGAAGTCAACAACGGGTCTATGATTCAATTAAAATTTAGAATGTAACCAATCACCACTGGCATGAGTATACCCCCAATTTCAGGGGAAAAGTGATTGCGCTAGCAACATTATTGCTGTGTTTGTGTGCGTATCGGCGCGTGTAAATACGAGTTGTTCACAACTACATGAATCCATTTTATGCCTCACGTGTGGCGCCTCGGCCGGTTGAAACTATCCTTCTAGGCGTTATTATTCTAAGCTTAACACATATCTATTTATCATCCATTTGTATTGGCATAAATTACAATGTTTTACGTATGCTATTCGGTAAATATTTTCGTATCAACTATGATCACAGAATAGATATATAAAAGTACCCAGACCGGGTGCATAGTACTTTGGGTAACTTACCCAGAAAATGTAGAACGTAGAGTGGATAGGCACAGACATACGTAGATTGACCATCTTGCTAGGATAGTCGAAAGTTAGTATTTGCAAGCAAGGAGGCCTTTGTCCAGCAGTGGATATCATGTGGCGAGATGGGGGTGCTGGTCATGATGACGGTTAGGTACATATTGATCAATCAGGTCAGTATCAAAAACTAGGGCGGTTAGATAACTGCGTGTTGTGTTGATCGGTATTCGGTAATACATTATAAAGGTTTAAAAATGAAATATGTCTTTACTTTTAGGTGATGGTTTAATGTGTCTGGTTACTAAATAGCTTATTCAATTACCAAACGAAAATCTAAAATTAATTTAAATCACAATGCATTACCGACGTAACCAGTTTTGTCAACGAAGATAAAAATGCTTTAGTAAAAACAGATTTTAGCAAAAAAAGTTTGTTACGCTAGGGCAGCAGAGTTTAAATTTGTGTGTGTGAGGTTACTACTGGACTGGCTAGTATAACTTATATACGAGTAGTGTAAAGTGGCGTGTAGAGCGAGAAAGTCACATTTAGCTCGAGTCGTGCTGCTGGTTGGCCGCTCCTGTTTATCGTTGTATCAAGTGTTTTGCTTTACGACAATTCTGCGGACGCTGACAAGGTATTTTCAATAGAACATTTCACTTATATATCTCACTCCGCAGGTTTTAAAGTCGGTAATATTCGGGTTTACGACGTTTTACTCGGTGATAAGTACCTAATCACTAATAAAAGTTAGCAGTTTTCAAATTGCGATGTATATTGCAAGGTTTGTTTTCCGAGTGCTAGTTTAACAAATTACCTAGTAAATATTGTACGGTTTTGTTTAAGTTCGGCTCAAGAATAGAACCTGAAAGGTAGACTAAGTATTTGAATAAACAAGTGCAACTTTCAGTGTTGTGTATTAGGGTCGCTAAGCCGGTTGGCGAACAGTTTACGGAGTTGCTAGTTAGTACAAATTCTTGAAAATGGATGGCATGTTGAACAAAGGCCTTTTAAATATTTCCGAAAGGTCCGCTCGAGTACTGTACTCGTCCAACGATTTCTTCCGATCTTGGCCAGATCGTCAGTCCACCTTATATCTTAGACCGTGTACCTTTGCTAACAATCATACAATCACCCTGCCCAAGATCAATTTAAAGAATACCAAATCCTTACCTAGTATGTAGGTATATCCTTGAGGCTTGCACATTCTTGAGCACAACCTTCACCTTTACACGACTCGTGCCTCGTGCGCAGCAACACGGCAGGAATACGCGCAGCCAGCACCTAACTCATCCCGCTGAGGATATTAGCCATGGTTAGAGAATCCCTCGCTATGATAGGGTCGAATTTATATAACGCTCTCTCACAGGAAAGTAAAACCTCATCGAGTAATACAACATTTCATAAAAAGCTGAAAGTAAGGAAGGAATTCCTTTAGAGAAAAAAGTAAGTTTAAAAAAACTTAAGTAAATAAGTTTTTTAAACTATAACCATCATAATTATTTACATCATACCATTGTAAAAAAATATAATAACAAAAAGTGTAAATTCACTGAACGAGTACCTATCTAGTACTTGAAATTGTCAAACGAAACTAGCTGTACAACTTATGATAAATTGTATAATATTGTAATTATATTATCAGTTAATGTCTGATTGTGTTTCTTTCGCGGTCACCAGTTAATTATGTTTTTAACTTAACCGCCATCAGTTCGATGAGCGGTATTCTTTGTCCACTGCCACTTACTTAAGTCTGGTAACTCTGTGATCCACATCCACGACTAAGTTTCTTGTTTAGAGCCCGTATTCCTAAATGGGAAACTCCAAGCATAGTTCGCTGCGTTACCATTTGTAAACCACAATTTTTCTTAGAGGAGCTGACTTTCGGGATGTTTTAGTAGTTGGAGTAAGGTAACGCGTTAACCTGGCTCTTGGATTAACCAAGTTCATGAAAGATGCCTGCGTTGTACTGTAAAACAGCCCATTGAATTTCTTAACCTTACCTACCCAGAAGCTCAGGATGTGGAGCAGTCAGTCGTTACGATTTTATCTTCAACGCCAACAGATAAATCCTGTTGTTATAATCTTTTTTCCGCTCTACAGGTTCTTTAGGCTTCCAGCTCCAGCACTATATCTCATAGGCTTTCAATGAATTTCCAAATTTTAGATAAAATTATTGAATCTCAAGATGATGTTTCTGTTTAGCTCTAAATATAACATACTCGTAAAAGGTAGGTGATATTGATCATTGACAGATCTAAGATAAAGAGACAAATAAATTCTCCAAATTAAATTGTTATCTGATGGCTTGGCATTTTCCTTATACAATTCTATTACTTTATTCGCGGGCGCTTTTAGCGAAGGCCAGAACAATAATAACTACGTTATTATGTTAACGCGTTTTAGTAATTTGATTTGTATGTTTGTGACGCTTTTATTGCCCTTTAAGTAAGGTACACTAAGTAATTTCATTTCATTGGTGGGGTGTTCTTCTAATGGATTGGGACTATAATTTGGTTAACGCATTGTAATGCGTTTTCAACCATATATCGCCGCCATTTTGAAGACTTTCGAAAAACTGATTACTCGGACCAAAACTCGAGAATCGGTTGAGAATAAATAGTAAATTCATCCCCGCTTTTCACCCCCTTAAAGATGATATCCGTGATAAAAACTATCCTGTGTCCAAACAGGATTACTAACTTGTATATTTACATATAAATAAAACGAATTCCGGAATGTGTTGGCTAAGCGCAAAACTCTAGAATTTTCATTGAAGTTCGAGGAAGGTTCTTATGAAAATTGAATTTGAATAATTGTTGAAAAAAAAAGTAATATATCTTTTTTTCATGTAAACTGTTAAGCTTTTGACAGGACGACGTATATCGTGTCACCTAGCTTATTATAATATTAGTACCTACCTACGATAAGATATCCACGGTAAGGGCCAGTAGGCCCGGGCCTAAATTGGCAGGATATTTGGGGCAGCCAATTACGGATGATGATTGATGACGTGCTGAGAAAGAGGTGGCTGGTGCTTTCTACCTGTCCTGTGGCGTTACAGCGGCCAGGACTGCAAATCCGCCACTGGATATATCCACTATGTATCACACGGAATTAGAATTGTAATATATGTGCATTTTGAAAAACGAATCGTTGAAACGTGGGGAATGTTTAGTTTTGCATAAACACCGTTGTCATGTTTGGTGCGGCATGATAACTGCGGCAGGCGAAGAATCTAGTTAGTCACGACCGTATGGCAATGAATCGGCCCGTTTCACGGTTTTCAGGTGTCCAATATTTATGAATTAGGGGAACCTGGGGTAATGGGGACCGGCGGGTAATAGGAGCGGTGCGACTAGAGACAAAACTATAGCTCATATTCACTCATTTACCGCTAGGGCGTTTTCATCACAGTGCGGCCGTGTTCCCCTGGCTCGCTCAGCTCGCCAGTGCCACGCATTATGTTACCACGGACGCTTATCGGTTTTTTGCTCCGCGCTTATAAAAAATACGATATTTCAACGGCCAGCTTAAGTTGAAGTAATATGTTTGTTATAATGAAACCTGTTTTATTTAATAGCTAATGTTATCAATTTTGAGTATCTATTCATATAATTTCATTACAAGCTAGATTCGGAATATTATTTTATGAAATTTCAAGATGGTGGTATTCGGGTAATCAGAGCTTATTACATTATTAGGCTATTATTGTTTGGATCCTTAAAGTTAATTAATTTACGCATACGTTTATGTTAATATTGATATGAATATGAGATTTTAGGCTGACAGTTAATGTTTTGAGGCTGACTCAATAATTAAGTAGCTCCCATTACACATATGGGTATCTATAGGCTCTCATTTCCCGCAAAGTCGGGTAATGGGAGCGATTCTGTTTTTTTTTTTAAAGTTTATCTGTCGCCAAATGCCTGATAATGTAACGGTGATGCTGTAATTAAATGATAGTCAAATAACTAAGGATTTAGTTTCTATTAAAAAGATCCAAAAATACCCATACATTTGCCTTATATTGAACTTTTGCCTTAGTAGGCTCCAATTCCCCCACGCTCCCCTAATTTCGTATGTTTTGAATCTGTCTAGTTTAGTGTGACAAACAAACGCTGGTAAAGTCGATTACGGGTGGTATATTATAGTCCCATAGGATGCATGGGGGCCAAGTGGCAGGAGGGTCAAATGAGCCCAAACACGATGGGTTTAATATCTTGTGCTGTTTAGGAGACTCTTCGCTCCTATTGATAGATGTTCTGCCCGGCGCGATAATGCAGTAACTGTTTGTTGTAGGTTAAATATTTAGGAATGTTAATCGCGCCGCGTACCGCGCTGGTAGCCTATGGATAAATGTCACTTTCCGAACTTTTTGTGACTATAATAATGACTATTATAAACCCGCTGAACGATGGAACCTGAAATAGAAGATATAGCGTAGCGAGGGATTCTTGTCTTCAACTTTCACGGCAGTATGGATGGTTTAATTTGTCTCGTCCTAGATACTTCTGTTACATAATTCTATTTCTGTTTTTTCCTCTTATGAGAAAAATAATAAATTTATCTAGCTTAAAATTATTAATTTATTATAACAAAACGAGACATAATCGCGCTCAAAAAGGTGACCACCTTTTAAAGACCATCGGCATAACATCGCATCCGAAACATCGAGGTAATTAAATAAACACCAGGTCGTGCTCTGGTGCTATGTTTCGCCTTCCATGTTTGTTCAGAATCCGCGGGTGTTCGTAGTCAGTCGTGATGGTACATGTGTGTCGGTTGGTTGTGTCGCCTCACTAAGTCCCGGAACCCTTCGTATTTTACACCAACAACCATAAAATAAAGTTTCAAGCAGTTACTTCTGTAGTGTTTAACGTACCTTGATAACGGGCGCAGTGATTTTTTTGGATCTGGAATGCTGACATTTAGAGAAATACCTTACCGTGAGAAATACATAAGGTATCTCTACCCCTTAAATCAATAAATCTTGGTTTGGTAAACTTGTGTTGTGACACACTGCACACGTTACTAATTTATTTTACCGGGGACGAATGACACACTTAAGTATTATTTATACGCTCTATAGGATATTTTAGCTTGAAATATAGGCGTTTCCAGGCAGAAAAAAGTGCTTCACAATTTCGACTTCGTAACTTTACGTTTAGAAAATCTCTAAGTCCCTTGTTTTTCAACTTTTTTCTTGCATTGCATTGTTCTTCCATTTTTTCTTCAATTAAATATATGATATTTAATACATTAAATCATAACAACGATACAGATCAACGGGTCTATGACACGGAAGTTACGCAACGCCTTTGATGACTAAGACCTGGAAATTTGATTTATTATTGCTACGAAGGGCGACCTTTCAGCCCAACCTAAAACGATAACGAATTAACTAACGCAGGCAATTCCTAAGGTGGCATTTTCATTATGCGAGCGAATATTATAGTTCTGAGCTAGCAATTGCGTTTTTGCCAAGTAGGTATTCTGAACAGTCCAGCGCGTGAGCGAATTAATGTTTGTTCAGAACACTAAGTGAGAAGGCACCCTAACAAAGTAGCGACCCGGAAACCCCATTAGTATGGACTATCGATTTAACCGATGGTAGCGTGCCCACCTTAGGTTTTGTGTGCGAAATACCATAATTTGTATGTAAGTACATGTAATGTACATAGCAAAATTCTCGTAAACATTGTCGGTGAAAGCGGTTATCGCTTATCATAGTTAAATGACGTTACTCTAAGTTATTATAAAAGTGATTATAAGAATTGAATTTATTTTTTGTTTAAACATTTGTTGGGTTGGTTTGATGGAGTTGGACTTAAAAAAGATTTATTTTTATTACCCTCTCCCGTTCTTAAAGGTTACATCGATTAGCTAGATTTTCGACAGATAAGCCAGTACATAAAATTATATGAATATATAAATGTCCACGATATGGCCTATACAGCACTGAAATGGAATGTCCATTGTCAGTCGAATTAGATCCCTTATTGCATTGGTCTCGTCACCGCAACAATAATAGAGTTAGCGCCTGATCTAGGTTTTATCTGATGGAAAGCGAAAACAAAATCTAAAATATGTACAGCACGCTTTTCCAAGGATGCCTATTTATGTGTGTCATAAAAACACGAATGCTGTAGGTTAATGGATTCCGCAAGCAATTTCCGCAGGAATGCTAGGATGGAAACATGGAAAACCCCTGCAGTGTTTAATAGTTCCATCGGAAAAAATTGTGTGGATTACGACACGAAGCTTCGCAGCACATTTCAAATTACACCCTTTAAAATCTGGCATGAAGGTAACTTTCCGCTGTGTGCTCCAAACTTCTGAGTATGGCTTCACGGGCAGATTATATTACAATTTAGCTAGGGAACGAAATGCAATATTGCGCTTTTGAGGGTGCCATGATGGTCACGTTTATCACGCTATGGATAAATGTCACTTTCCGAACTTTTTGTGACTATAATAATGACTATTATAAACCCGCTGAACGATGGAACCTGAAATAGAAGATATAGCGTAGCGAGGGATTCTTGTCTTCAACTTTCACGGCAGTATGGATGGTTTAATTTGTCTCGTCCTAGATACTTCTGTTACATAATTCTATTTCCGTTTTTTCCTCTTATGAGAAAAATAATAAATGTATCTAGCTTAAAATTATTAATTTATTATAACAAAACGAGACATAATCGCGCTCAAAAAGGTGACCACCTTTTAAAGACCATCGGCATAACATCGCATCCGAAACATCGAGGTAATTAAATAAACACCTTTTCGAACGATTATATGTTACGTTTTGATATAATAGTGTAAGTTTAAATCAATATACAGCGTGTATAACCGCAAACTTTACGGGGTCTTAGTATAGGCACTTATTAATATATATTCATCCGTAAATTATTAAAAAAACTTTTTTTTCTATATAAAATAATTCAGCACGCAATGTATTTGTTTGTTGTCGTTTGTTGACACTTAACATCGTAATGTCACAACTGTCACTAGTAATAACTACGCCATACATTGCTGCTCAGAAAATTTTCAAAAATTAATTACGTTATGCCAGTTAACGCTAAAGTAAATTATTGTTTTGTTATAAATATCAGATTATAGCACTAAAATCTCCGTCTGGCTACAATTTGCGGTGATATCAAATAAACACTTCAGGTGCCGTTTTTGTACCTACACATAAAAAGACGTGTTTGCAAATGTGATTATTTCTAAAAGTTTTTCTTTTTGTTTCAGGTTACAATGTGGCTACATAGGTTTTTAATAGTGTGTTCTATCTACATAGCATTAGTGATAAACAGGTGAGTTTAGATATACTAAGCATAAAATAAATATTTGTAACATTCGCTCGACCCTAAGCCGGAAACCATAGGATGACTGCGCTCGATGTCCCCCATACTCCAACGATAGTGAATGGGTGAATCAACTTTTCTTTGTTAGCAAAATTCACCAACTCCGCCCAGCGGACATAGCTGTCCCTTTTTTATGAAAATAACATTAAAGCAAGGGTCCGCTGGATTAATTTATTAAAAAATGTAGTACTCCTTTTATAAAGTCGGTTAAAAAGTTGAAAAAAATAAAGGCAATAGTTGCAAAAAGCAGTGAATTCATTCAAATGATGTCAAAAATATACTTAATGAATTTTTAGTAAATGTGTTGGAACTGTACTGTGTGTGTGAACCGTACCGTTGAGAGCCTTGAAAACTGAAATGTATCCTGTTTTTGTAGTTGCCCTCATCTACGGACAACAACTTTGACTCAAGCGGTTAATTGGTTTAATAATGCCTAATTAACTAATTGTTCGGATGATCCGAAAACGTCACAAAGGAAGCGCTGACTCTGAGTCTATCGGCGAGTTTAGGGCTATTAGGTAGCTCATGAATTCTCATTAGATGATGATGCTGATGATGATGATGATGATGATGATGATGATGATGATGATAGATAAAGGGTTGGTAAGAGACTGTGACATAACCGTTGATCGTTAATGTTGTTGTTGGTACTTAATGGAGGTTATTGATCAATAACCCCTTTGATCTAATGACCAATAAGATCATATAAGTATTACGAGTATTCAAATTATGTACCTTGCGTTGGTAAATCTGACTTTCCGTTTCACGACGGCACTGCAGTAGCGGAAAAAATCTACCATATTGGTGTATTTTATATACAAGTTGCCTAACTTTTACAATTGCAAACGGTGATATAACAAAGTACCTGACCTGTTTCTTTTTTAACTAATAAAACATCTATTTTTCTATACAAATTCTGGTTTAAAAACGTTGTCGACATTCTGCGTCTTATAAAAAAACAGGTTTTTACACTAATTTGCCGTTCAGTTAATATTTGCAACTACGCTTAATAAAATACTTAGGTATGTTTTTATTCGTTACAAACTTACTATATACTACAAGTTACTTATTACTAGTTATTACGCTATTGGCAATATTCATTCGGATCTTATCCTTGGATCCAATTGGACTTAAAACATTTCAATATGATAGATTTTATTCCGCTACTGTAAGTACGAAACTGAGTACGAAAGTTAAAATCACATCATAAGAGTTAGAATCTAATATTTATTTTATATTTCATGAATTATTGTAGAACAATAAGATAACGCAGGATATGCGAGGAGCAATGCTAACAAACAATTTGTTTAGTTTAGAATAAGGACACGCAACAGATCACATTACCCTTTGTATCTGTTTATAAACGACTGAACGGATGTTATTTCCTGTTCTAATAATATGTAATTTCAAGCACCCAACTCCAATTCAATTGATTTATGTTTTATTGCTTAGTATGTCAGTTTTTTTCATGTACTATAAGCAACACAACACTAATCAACTGAATCAGAGCTAGACATCAGAAAGTGGATAAAAGTGCCTTGATTTTTGCTCTTCTCTTATATCTGTAGTATCTACCTCAACGGAATAACGGTAGTTTATTATGTGCTTCTATATGAGTCTTATGCACATACTCGTAAGGTATATCATATCATATACTAGCTTTTGCTGCAACTTCGTCTACATGGAATGAGTAATTTGTGTAGCTTACTGACTGGTTCAGCTGTTTATAGTGCTCTTTCATCCCCCATTTCACCCCTTTAAAAGATGATTTCCGGGATGAAAAGTATTCTATTTCCTTCCCTGGGACTCAAACGATCTCAATACTAAATTTCATAGAAGAAGAAATAACAGACAGACAGACACACTTTCGCATTGATAATATTAGGATATATTATATATAAATAATGACACAAAGGTAAATTAAGAAAGAAAAATTGAATGCGATCTACTGCAATCGAAGCGGGATTTGAACCCGCGACCTCTGCGTTTCCGGCGCATTGCTCTTCCAACTGAGCTATCCGACCGCTACGTCAATCGCACGAAATCTTTCATCCCTTAATTCTTTTTACGCTACTGGAGCGCCCTCTGTGTCATATATGTTTTTGAAATGCTTTATGCGCATTAGCCATACCCAAGGATGTGCGTTTTACACGCACGATCCCCAATCCCCATTGCTTTACAGCAAGTGCGAAGACTGCGAGAGAGATGGCGCTGTTCTAAATATTTGTATAGAATCTTTTTATCGATTCATATTTTTTATGTGGTAATACCACATTTTTATTTTTATAAATAATATATATGACACAAAGGTAAATTAAGAAAGAAAAATTGAATGCGATCTACTGCAATCGAAGCGGGATTCGAACCCGCGACCTCTGCGTTTCCGGCGCATTGCTCTTCCAACTGAGCTATCCGACCGCTACGTCAATCGCACGAAATCTTTCATCCCTTAATTCTTTTTACGCTACTGGAGCGCCCTCTGTGTCATATATGTTTTTGAAATGCTTTATGCGCATTAGCCATACCCAAGGATGTGCGTTTTACACGCACGATCCCCAATCCCCATTGCTTTACAGCAAGTGCGAAGACTGCGAGAGAGATGGCGCTGTTCTAAATATTTGTATAGAATCTTTTTATCGATTCATATTTTTTATGTGGTAATACCACATTTTTATTTTTATAAATAATATATATGACACAAAGGTAAATTAAGAAAGAAAAATTGAATGCGATCTACTGCAATCGAAGCGGGATTCGAACCCGCGACCTCTGCGTTTCCGGCGCATTGCTCTTCCAACTGAGCTATCCGACCGCTACGTCAATCGCACGAAATCTTTCATCCCTTAATTCTTTTTACGCTACTGGAGCGCCCTCTGTGTCATATATGTTTTTGAAATGCTTTATGCGCATTAGCCATACCCAAGGATGTGCGTTTTACACGCACGATCCCCAATCCCCATTGCTTTACAGCAAGTGCGAAGACTGCGAGAGAGATGGCGCTGTTCTAAATATTTGTATAGAATCTTTTTATCGTTTCATATTTTTTATGTGGTAATACCACATTTTTATTTTTATAAATAATATATATGACACAAAGGTAAATTAAGAAAGAAAAATTGAATGCGATCTACTGCAATCGAAGCGGGATTTGAACCCGCGACCTCTTTTTATCGATTCATATTTTTTATGTGGTAATACCACATTTTTATTTTTATAAATAATGACACAAAGGTAAATTAAGAAAGAAAAATTGAATGCGATCTACTGCAATCGAAGCGGGATTTGATATATATATATATATATTATATATTAGAGGAAAAGCTACGGTAATTTGACACATATGCTGACAGTAAATTTATGAATGGTTGAACGCCGCTATTACGTTAGAGAGAATTAAAGGAAATAAATAATAAAAATAAAATAAAAATCATATCGTAGTCATATCACTAATAAAGCCAAATCCTTATTGAACTCTAGAATCTAAATCCGCATAGCAACGACTGATGCTGACTGTAACTGATCTCTGGAAGGTTCTTGAATTTATTATTTCCGCCATTAAAAATTCTATAAAGTATTTTTATCTTACTAAATTTTATAAAGTCTAGATAAGCTTCGTTATCAATTATATTTTAGACGAATTGTTGTTACTATTGTAAACGGAGAAAGTAAAGTGGGTGACTCTTGATGTTTATCTGATAAAAGTTGTCAATAAAAGACTGTGTAGTGTATACACACATCGACATGTGCATGTACAAATTCATCACCTTTGTAGAAATAGAAACAGCGCAATCATACATTAAATATTTTATGGTGCCATATAATTGACCGAGCGAGCGAAGCGTCTCCGTTTTAGCTTGGCCCAAAATTATTTCGTACTAGCTTTTGCCCGCGACTACGTCCGCGTGGAACTTGGAAGTATGAAAGTAACCTCGTACAACACGATAGATATCCACCTAATCACCTTAATTAATAAAAGGGATTATTAAAAGCGCCTAATCAAATGTAAGTAGTCCTAAAATAATTTTAAAATTGAAAATTTCTACGCCGATTTTCGGTAGAATATGATGAACTAACCCATTTTACTAACCAACATTGTATTTACCATATTCTCAGAAATAAATAAATTATTATTATTATTATTATTATTATAAGAGCAATTGTGCTTTTGGTCTAATCATTACATTTTCTACAGGGTCATCAATGTCATCATGAATTACTTACTCACTTTTCAATCTTTTTAGGGATAATTTCCAGGATGAAACTATCCTATGTCCTTCCTCGGACCTTAAACTATCTCCATGCCAAATTTCATCAAAATCGATTCAGCGGTTTAAGCGTGAAGAGGTAACAGACAGACAGACACACTTTCGCATTTATAATAATATATTAATATAGAGCGTGAAGAGGTAACAGACAGACACACTTTCGCATTTATAATATATAGGGTGGAACGAAACGACGTTATTTCCTTTAACTGTGGCATTATACAGGCTTAGAATATTATTTTCTCCAAATAAACTTTATTAATATCTCTCACCGTTTTCCAGTTATAGCATGTTAAACTTTCATACGAAAAAGTGTGTGTGTACAACCCTATTTTAGAGTGCAATGACCTCTTCATAACACAGTTAACTTTTGTAAACAAACTTTTTACAAATTGCCTAGCCATTTCTTATCGGTTTAAAAACCTTTGAAAATACCCTTAAGATTGTTTTTAGACTTTTTAGTTGACATGATTGATAGACGTTACATTGACTTTTTGTATCGTATGCTGTGTGCAAAAATGCCGGAATTAAACGCTAGAGGCTATTTGAATTTGCTTCTTTTGTACGCGGAGTGCGATTACAATACTGGAGAGACTTTGCGCCAATACCGGAACAGGTATCCTCCTCCTCACCCAACACACTCTAGTACGATATTACGCGCTCTTGACCGTGTTGGTAACAATCGTCCTATTGTGCCACGAACGGGTCAGGATGACCAGCGCGGAGGACGCGTTATTCAACATGATGTCAGATTGGAAGAGAGAGTGCTGCAGTACTTCGAAGATTATCCGAGGTCAAGTTCAAGACAAGCGGGCCGACATTTTCGTATGACTCATACGAAAATACTCAGAATACTAAAACGTGAGGGCCGTCACCCTTACAAAATACAAAGAGTCCAGGCATTACTACCAAGAGATTGCCCCGTTCGCGAAGCCTATTGCCGGTGGCTACTGCAAAAGGTGTTAGAAGACCGAGACTTCATCAAACACGTAATATGGAGTGATGAAAGCTTGTTCACACGGAACGGTATGTGGAACAGGCATAACGAACACGTGTATGCCGAAGAAAATCCGTTTGCCTACCGTTATACGGGACACCAGTATCGTTGGTCTGTTAATGTTTGGGCGGCGATACACGGGGATACAATAATAGGCCCTGTATTTCTGCCTCAGACTTTAAACAGACACGGATACATGGCTTTGTTGAGGATAGAGCTCGACGACTATCTGGATGAGTTGACGCTGGCAGAAAGAAGACGCACTTGGTTCCAACAAGATGGAGCACCAGCTCATTCAGTAGTCGAAGTACGTGAAACACTGAATAATGTGTTTGAGGATCGCTGGATCGGCCGATATGGGCCGCACCGTTGGCCTCCTAGGTCTCCAGATCTCACACCCTTGGATTTTTTTCTGTGGGGCACCGTAAAGGACATCGTTTACAAGACTGAGTGTGAGACGGCTGAAGAGATGAGGGAAAGGCTAAGGGTGGCCTTTGAAAGTCTTCGCAGAAGAAATAACCGACACAACATCTTGTCGAGGGTGCATCGCCACACGCGGGCACGAGCAGCGGCGTGTATCGTACGCCACGGCGGTACTTTCGAACACCGGATGTAAATGTAGGTAATTGTAAATACTCCCAAACGTCAAATAATAGTTTAAAAAAACTAGGGTTGTACATACATTAAAAAATACAATTTTAATCGATTTTCGTTTTTTTATTATTAAAAGAATTTAACTATTGCAGGTCGATTCTACATGAAATACATAGCATTATAGTTTCAGGAATGAACATCGCTTCGTTCCACCCTATATATAGGAAAGCTATACACTATATATAGTATATAGTGTATAGCTTTCCGGCTGTTCTTGTCTCGAGGATGCATTAGCTATACACTATATATAGTATATAGTGTATAGCTTTCCGGCTGTTCTTGTCTCGAGGATGCATTTTTTTAACCGATTCTCATAAAATTCTGTAAGTAGGTTCGATAAAAGTATATCGATTTTACAAGCTTTTATTTAACTTGCATTGTATGTATGTTTAGAAATGTTGTATACCCTTACTATTGTATACTTATACTTATAGAGCGCGCGTATCATTGTATCTAACTTCAGAATTATCTGAACTGTTAACAACGTTAAAAAAGACGCCTTTTTTCTGGACCATTCTAAGGTGCTCTGTAGGACGTTAGAAAGTTGTCCAGTGATTTAATATGGGTTATGGGATTCCCACAAAACACGCGTTTCCTAGGATTTTTTTACGTTGCTATATGTACGGAACTCGCCATCACGAATCTGACTCGCACATGGTCGGTTTTAAAGTCTGTTCGGTTTCCAACGCCCTTTTCCTGTACGTCACCAAATATTCATATTATACTTATAGTCGTACTATAACAAATGCTTTAAATTGGAATGAGGATAAAAGGATCCACTAATATTTTATCCTTATTCCTAATATACATATAATTACTTATTATAAATATTTGATAACATTCAGATAAGGGCGTTGCAACCGCTCCGCAGCCATACCCGGCTATGAGTTCATTCGATCGTTATAAAGTTGTTTACATGGTATAGTAGGTAATGCCAGTGTAATAAAAAACACTGCCCATGTCATCGGTATAGATCCCGCCGGGTTTGATTTTAGTTCAAATTAAGTTAGTCCTTCCTGTCCTGGCCTAGTGCGACACGACAATATATCGATCAAAACTCACTAAAATTTCTGTCGCTACTCTTCAAGACCTCGTATCTAGTACGTAGATTGATACTGAAATACGAGCTTTTCTTTAAGTAGGTATTTGTTACTTGGTGAGTTCTGCCCTGATACGATAAATGACCGTATCTTTATATGGATGTTATAATAAGATACGCCCTTTTGCCGTATTAGCAAAGCAGAGTTTTGGTTGTCAACAGACTATATGCCCATTTTGACATTCGCGTGTTTCCAGCGTTGCTGCCGACGGTGAAGATTACAAATGGGAGTGCGACAACGGCAAATGTCTCAAGACACGCCACGACCCGAGGAGCAAAGACCCCGCCCTGTGTTTGGAGGCCTGCAAAATGTTCTGCAACGAATATGGTAACATAATTGATTTATATTGAGATTAAAGCAATTTTTATGTATAAGAAAAAAGGTAAAGGCCACTAACGCTATAGCAAAAAGATAATGAAGTGCTCCAAACGCAAAAAGGATTCAAAAACACTATGTAGTGGTTGTATTAAGTACTTGTATTACAACGTTTTTGATCTTTGAAATTTGTTCGTGATTAGGCGACGTTGGCCTCAATATGGCACAATTTTCCGATGTCGTGATATGACGACTGTTTCGGTGAAAAGGTTAAAATTATCTGCATTGGACAATAGACATGCATCTGCATTTAGTTTAGAGTATTCAAGACCTTGTGATATCTCAATTAGACATTCACAGAGATTTATTAAATATGCAAATTGAAACAGCGATAAATAGTCATCATACAAAATTAACCTTTGTACATCTTTCAGGTCTCCTCTGGCCAAGACCCACTGGGGAGACTGATCTGGGAAACTTCCTCTCCAAAATCAACTTGAACACCATTGAAATGGTAATCGACAGGCACGGCGAAACTGATAACCTCATGAATTCTGCTTTTGAGGTACGTACAAAACTACAGTTTTTTTAGACATGACTGAAGGATATATATATACTTATAAATTAGACATATATATACATATTATACATATTCGGAAATATCAGACCTGCGGGGTTATATAATTTTTATTTTGTTGATATTTCTTTTTTTTTCAAATTTCAATTAAATTTGGTGAGTTGGAGGTAGTTACTTATTCCGACTACGGTAAGCCCAATTCACGCATTGTACTACAAATCTGTCAGAATTTTATAATGCAACAATTATTTTAGGGTGAAGACATATATAACAAGATGCAACATCGCATCGTGGTATGACGCGATATCGTGCCACGATGCGACGTCGTGTCGTGGCAATACATAAATCTAAAATCAACTTTACCTTCATATAACATGCTTCAACATTAAAATATAGTTTACAATCTCAGTGATCTCACTATATCGCATCGTGGTACGTTGTCGCATCATAACACGATGCGATCTCGTATCTTATAATTGTGTTTTGTTTGGCCCTTTTAGGCGGCGAATTGTCGTTTAAATTGTAGTTACCCACAGGGCCACAGATGTTTTTATAATGCGTTAACACATTACTTAATTGATCCATTTGAGTAACATTAACTGCAGTTTTCTAATAGCTTAGTTAAGTACGGGTCTCGGTAACGTGGGTATCATACGATTTATCGTACAGTTAGAGGCTATGTAGAATATATTTCTACACGATTGCTCAAATAAAAGCTATTTTTGACGATATCGCTTACGATATGCAATGATACTGCCATATATTCACGTTTCTTTATTATATCTATTGGCTACTAGAGAGCCCAAGAGAGATTTGATCTCGGTAAATAATAAAAAGTTCCAAGATGAATAATACCTACTATCCGACAATGGCTTAACTTTTAGAGCTGATTTTTATCCCCGATGTGAAGTTTTTAATGGGTAATAATTGTGCCCAGATAGAGGGTGTTCAGGTGAAAAAGATAAATAAGTAAACCAAACATAGAAAATAGGAGTCATGGATCACGTACATGGGGAAAATACGATATAATTATCAAATGCTTATCTGGACTAGCATCAGAACAAAAAACAAAATACCGATACAAAACAATTTATTTGCATAACAGTACAGAAGTAACTATTTACTATTCTTTGCGCTTCAATATTTTTATTTTTGTCACAATGTTAAAAAATAAGTTTGGCGTATTTATGTCTTCGTCGTTTAGATGCCTATAATGGCGTACTAGCACTGATCTCAATGTACTTGAGGTATGCACAGCGCTAACTCTGGTTTGACTTATATTTGAACAATATACTTAACATTGCGTTGTATTGTTGACAGAGATTTAAGAGTATAGTGGCTCAAACCATTCCGGCGGACGCCACGCCAAAAACCAAGGGGAAGGTGTTAGAAGTACATCTCATCAACCAAGACCCTAATAATGGCGGTAAGTGCTAACTACTACTGTTACTAATACCCAGAAACTTTAGTACCGCAATACTGGGAATTGTACTCTTGTGCTAAAATTTCTGGGTACTGGTACGTTACTGGGTACAAACACGATTGTGGATGATAATGAAACAAGCAAAACATTTTTCATTACAACGACTTTCTTGACATTATACGGTGAAACTAAGAGTGAATTAAAAGGAGATCACCACTGCAGTTTAATTTATAGTGGTGCAGTCAGCAACAGAAGTTGATACGCATGCCAAGTGTTCAAAATGATATGCACAATTGCACACGGACTCTATTGCAGAAGAATAAGGGTTGTGCACGTGCAGATCATTGTGTTGTGGGTCTGGTATTTTGTGTTAGATACTTTTGCTGTGTATATTTAAACAGATAATTATAGAGAGCGCTTCATTACTAATTTCAATTACTGAGGTAGGTACTATTGACGTTGCAGATATTTTCAAAAGACCAGAGTCAAAGTGTTAAAATAAAAACTATACTTCGTGTTGATATCATTCTACATTGCATTTCCTCCCGAGAGAGATTAAGTATCTAATTTATATAAGTATAAATAAATATAGCGTTAAATATTGCGCGTAGCTCATAGCTGTTCCACTTCTTTTCTTACTTATATCCAGGTTTCTCAAAAAATATGTCTTTAAACTTTATTGCCCAGTTTGATCTTAAAAAGCGGAATTAATGCCTAGACATTTTCTATCAGCCAATTATAAGGCCAAACAGGGTGCAAAAATCCTGTTAACATTTTAACTTTTATAAAAAGACCTTACTGCTATTGTTACAATGTAAAACGAAACTCATCGTCAGTGACCGTCGCCGTATCTTATCCAGAGAAGAATATTAGGTATTCGTTTATGGATCAATGCTCTCTTATTCAAACATATAATGCTAATGTAGTTTCAAATATGTATATCAGTGAGTGATCTCAAAACATACGTGTCCGACCGGTTCTCAGCTCACCAGGATAATGAACTCGAAGGAGTTGTGTCAATAACATCAGTGCTTTGGAACGTTTTCGGACTTTGCATATCAATTGGGCAATAAAATATGGGGATACCAAAATGTATAAAAAAAAAAAATATATATTTCATTCCACTTTTGCTTATTGGTATTGCTATCGCCATAATAAATGGTCAATTTCTAAAGGAATGCGAATTGAACTGGGCATCTTAGAAGAACTGGGGATGGGGAGGTCATATTAAAGAGAAGATATATATAAAAGGCAGGCTTAAAATATAGCGAGTAAAGAGTCACTGACAGGACAATTATAAAAAATCGGCTATCAGTTATCTAATTAAATTTCAGCCACACACGGTTGGAGAATGCACGGTCGAAGTTATATGCGAGTATTTGAATCTCCTTAGAACACCATCCATTTAGGAATAAGGTTGACGGCACCATACCTAAAATATTAGTACTATCAAATGGGTCCTGGTGCTGTGCAGTTTAGAACAATATTAGCTACTAATAATCCATACTAATATTATAAATGCGAAAGTGTGTCTGTCTGTCTGTCTGTCTGTCTGTTACCTCTTCATGGTTAAACCGCTGAACCGATTTAGATAAAATTTGGTATGGAGATAGTTTGAGACCCGGGAAAGGACATAGGATACTTTTCATCCCGAATAAATTTAGTGTTCCCGTGGGATGAGCGGGTAACACCGCGGGGCACAGCTAGTACAGTATATTTTTTATTGACATGCACAGTTATAAATACCTAACTAATTCATTCAAATATGGTTAACAGGCGGTCTTATCGCTCATAACTTTGAAATACCTAACTCCCCTGCATACCCTGATGCGTTATCAAGTTGACATCATTCCCACCTTTATTATTTTGTTCATAGAGTTCTCCCTGAACATGCACGAGAACTACACGCTAAAAGTATCCGGTAACAACGACAAAGTTGAGGCCTACATAACCGGAGGATCATTCTTCGGAGTCCGACATGGCCTAGAGACACTCTCTCAGATCATTCTGTACGACGATATCAGAGATCATCTGCTTGTAAGTTACCTACCTACCTAATCATAATCTTTTATCTAATGGGTGTCATTGACATCTCCTGATGAGTTATCTAATCATGCACCTAATGTAATGGGTCAACGTTGTTGTTGTTTCTTAACATATTATCAATGTTGCTGCTTAGAACAGGGCTATTGTGATTATACATATATATTTATATTTAATCGGTATAAATTTGAAACCTACTGTTTAAATTTTTCATTGATAATTTTTGTTTCAAAAACTACTCAAAATTTACTAAATTCGCACAGATAACTTTTTGTTTTGCAATTTATTTTCGACTGCACGCAAGAAAATCATGAAATAGCTATGTTACGATCTAGAAGTCAGGAAAAATAATTGTTAACTTCAAAAAGTTGGTTGAAATCATCCATATATTTGTCATAATATGAAAAAAAAAATTAAAAGAATAAGGCCTCTTAACGGAATGTACCCAATGTTTACAGTTTAATTGTCAAACTGTTGAAGGTGATGATACGGAAAATAAGTTACTAAGCCAGGTGAAGGTTTAAGGAAAATAAAAATGAGTACCTCCATACTTACTACAAGGCATCAGATTGTAACCTTAGCACCAACTTTGATAGATATAAAATTGTATGCATACTTAAGTATGTATAGGTATACTCAAGAGAGTTGGGGTGTCGTCGCACACAACAACATGTCATGTAATGACACCTTCAGTTTTCGTACCGATAGCAAGTTCAGTGAACTTCAAGATGACAAAAAGTTTGTTTAAGGTATTTCGTTAGGAATTATTTATTTACTTAGGAGAACCAACAGCTTTAACAATTTTAACTAGACTTAAATATAATAGTAAACAAGGAAGGCAATTACAGGATTTCACGAGTAGAAATTTTTAGAAGGATACATCTGCTTTAAGTTAAATAGATCATAATAAATATTTATATGCGCGGTAATATTTATGATTTCTTCGACTCTTAGAGCATAGACAAATGGAGATGTCATAACGTAAACTCTTCGAACAAATTTTTTCGCCAATTTTAGCGGGGGGTGAGGTAAACACGTACAGCACACCACCAAAAGACGAATAACTCAACAGACACAAATTTTGCTGTTGCGATAAACGCACACTACAGCAAAATTCAACACATCAAAAATGACATGCACACAGATACTGTTTTCACGTAACTGTGCAGCATACATAAGAAAAACATAGTGATGGGACACATATGAAGAATGAGTCAAATCATTTTAATGAATGAACTGAATTGTCTTATAGGTACTATTTATTGTGAAATTTGAAAACTGTAAATTCTGTATATTGAAGATGTTATCCAATAAATATATTTGTTTCTATGTATATCTGTCTATATTTATTGTGTCCTTATCACTTTCGCATAACTTAACTGTGAAATAAAACTGTCGCCTGCGGTTGTTTCGGGCTTAAACAATCACGGACTTCTAAAACAAGTACACTCGACTTCATATTGTCGTTGCTAAAATGAAACCACTTCATTTTCGCCATTTTGGAGCTGATAGCTATGTGCAAGTTGTGTGAGCGTCCATGGATCTAATATTAGAGATTCACAGATCGCCACAGATCAAAGAACCGTTTGCCTGAAATGACAATTTTAGTAGACGTTCACGCAGGATGCTTTGAATGGGCACTAAAAACAACTGTCATTCCCTATGGAATATTTAGTCCAACGTGCTTGTAGTTTAGAGCCTCTAAATTCAAAATTAGAGGTCAGTGAATATAACCTTCAGGAAAAGAACGTACGCCCATCTAAAAATAAAGGTGATTATATGAAACCACATATAAAGTGATTTAAAGATATGAGTAAATAATGAGTAAAGAGAAAACAATAAAATAAATTGTTATTAATTTAATTAGAATTACCACATATAAAATAAAATAAAAAAGTTATAATTAAGTAAATATATTCATCTATCTATCAGCCACAGACGTCCACTGCTGAACATAGGCCTCCCCAAGAATCGTCACAACCCTCGCTACGCTGCGCTTTCCTATACGTGGTCGCCACTCTAGCACTTTGCTGACCTAACAGCCATCGATTCTCCGGGCTAGATGGCTTGCTCATTGCCACTTCAATCGTGCAGTCCTGTGAGCTATGCCGGTTACCTTGGGTCTTCTGCGGCATATCCTCATTTCGCATTCTATAAAAGAAAAGAAGAATACGGAAATAAGGAGGCAGCAGGGAAGATGGAAAGAATATGAAATAAAGTCTATAAATAATAGTATATGTTTAACGCATATACTCATAGCCCAGCATTAAATGTTCCTTTTACCTAGATATACTTTTAGCAAACAATTATTTTCATTTTCATATTAAATTTCAACATCGTATGTCTAGAGAAAGGTAATATTTCTAATTCACCTTACAAGATTTAAAAATAGCATACGAGGGGCGTCTGAAAAGTTCTAAGCCTAAGGTATTTCGAGGTTATATATGCGTTTATGATACTGGCCACTAGAAAGGCCATTTAAAAACAAATTATTAAAAAATAACATGTCATGTTTTTATTATTCTGTTTCGAGATATTCAACGGAAAAGTACATCATGTGTGAATTACCAACGAATATTACGAAAATTGAGCACCGTGCTGTAATTAAATTCCTTACAAAAAGTGACAAATCACCGCAGTGTATTTTTGAGGAAATGGCTATTATTTACGGTGATTCTGGGCCTTCTTATGCCACAGTCAAAAAGTGGAGTCGCTTATTTAAACTCGGACGGGAATCGATCGAAGACTACCCCCGCTCAGGGCGGCCAATATCGGTAGTGACCGAAGAAAACGTAGCAAAAGTCAAAAAGCTGGTATTAGAAGATAGAAGAATTAAGGTTTGGCAAATAGCTGAGGTCTTAGGTATTAGTAAAGAAAGAGTCGGAGAAATTTTACATGAACATTTGTACATGAGTAAAGTCAGTGCTCGTTGGGTACCGAAAATGCTAACGGCCTTCGATAAAGTACGTCGTGTGGAAACTTCTCGGGCGTTTTTAGAATTGTGCGAAGATGATTTAGATGAAGTTTGTTCCCGAATAGTAACTGTTGATGAAACATGGATCAGACAGTATGATCCGGAGTGTAAGTCTGAGTCGATGCAGTGGATTGAAAAGGGTGAAAGGCCGCCGAAGAAATTTAAAGTGCAAAAGTCGGCCTCTAAGTTAATGGCTACGGTATTTTGGGATTGTGATGGCATTCTTTTAATCGATTATTTAGAAAAAGGCTCTACGATAAACGGAACTTATTATGCAAATCTAATAAGACAGGTGCGACAAGCCATAGTTGAGAAAAGGCGGGGTAAACTAAGGAAAGGCATTTTGTTTTTGCAAGACAACGCACCCGTTCACACCGCTAATGTTGCGAGGCGTGCTCTGAAGGAAGTTGGTTTTGACGAAATTGACCACCCACCCTACAGCCCAGATCTAGCCCCAAGCGATTATTTTCTATTCAATAATTTGAAGAAAGAGTTGAGGGGAAAGCGATTTAGAAGTGACGAAGAGATGAAGGCGGCTGTACAGGAGCATTTTGAAGGGCAAAATGAAGATTATTTTTTTAATGGCCTAAAAGCACTGTATAAAAAATGTAAAAAAATGCATTGATTTAGGAGGAGACTATATTGAAAAATAAACACGAGTTCATTTGTGTAAATTGTTTTTTTCTATCTTAGGCTTAGAACTTTTCAGACGCCCCTCGTACATCTATACCTATTATTAAATTCAATCACTACATAGTATAAAACAGTCGCTTCTTGCTGTCTGCCTGTTTGTCTGTCTGTCCCTATGTATGCTTAGATCTTTAGAACTACGCAACGGATTTTGATGCAGTTTTTCTTAATATATATAGAGTGATTCAAGTGGAAGGTTTATAATATGTATAATACATGAATAATTTATCAGTTTTGCACCCGTGCGAAGCCGGGAGGGTCGCAAGTATCTAATAATACACTAACTATTAAACGAACTGCAGTGATCGAATGAATGAATGATTCATTCAAATGTTGAGTCGCGGTTTTGACTTTTTCACATCCCTCGCCCCTGTACCACCGTTTTATATCTACATTTTTCTGTCGTTTACGTATCGCAACAGTTTTTTTCTTTAAATGGAGATTGTACTTTAATACACATTTAATACTTCGTAAAAATACTTACCTGTGATAGGAAACGCGATCTTGTTACGTATTTGAGCTGTCAGATCGCCTTTTACAAGAAAATATCTGCACAATTCACCATTTTTAGAGGGAAGTGTCACGCGACACAGATCAATGCAAAATGGCGGTGAAGCGACTTCAAGTAGTTTTATATAACGTGCTTGACCAGTTGACCAGTTATTTTGCCGGAGGGGGTCGCCCGTCCATGGCATCTCCTGTCATTATAAATACTCAAAGCTTCGACTACTACAACCATGTAATAAATCATAAGGAACGAGTACGTCTAGCATAACTTTGACATGCGATTCTTTGTCGCGCGACGAATACTATCTGTCACTTTCCTTTCAATACCGTGCGAGCAAGGCAGGTGACGCTAAGTCGCGCGGCAAGGGAAGTCGCGGTAAGATATGCTAGCCCTAGTTTATTAAAGTGTATGTATTTTTATTTTCCGCCTTAATGGAATTTTATTAAAACACAATACTAAAGATAATACATAGAAACAATTAAAACTAGAAAATATGTATATATATAGGTATATAAACTTAACTAAACCTAACTATAAATAAAAAACGGGCTCCAGATCGGTGCCGACCGGGAGGGTACCCAAGAGGCTGGCCGCATAACCACACTGAATAGCCAGGGCTATTCTTTGGCATAGGTATGAACCAGCCCTTCTTAATTACCTATGGCCAAAGGGTGTCATGTTCCGGCGTTTCCGTGGACGGCTACCTGACACTTCGAACACGCGTAACACGTCGCTGTTGAAAAATGTGTCCTAGTTTAGTTACTTATGTTTTTATTATTTTGTATTTGATATGTATGTTAGTTTTAAGGTATGTATCTATGGGCCACAGTTGCCTGAAATAAATGTTTTCATTCATTCATCCATTCATTCATTCTAATAAATACGTTAAAATTCACTCATTCATCCCTTTCATTCACTACTTTTTTATTAATCAGCACTTAATGTAGATTGTAGTTGTGTGTGTAATCATTCAATTCAACTCTCGTGGACATGCCTATACTTTTGAATTCTGGTAATTACATTTCCATTCACTCATTAATTTCATTAATTCACAACTTTTTTTGCAATCAGTACTTTGGCGAAATGGAATGAGAATACTTTCTTACTTTTACTACAACTTAGGTACAATGTGTGTATCTGAATTTCGATTTTAGAACACCATTATTTTTTATTTAGATGGCAACCCGACGATTAAGCCGTCTAAATAAAAATGGCTGTGACATACGGACGGACAGACGGACAGACAGACATGACGAATCTATAAGGGTTCCGTTATTTGCCATTTGGCTACGGAACCCTAAAAATGGCTTATTTACTTTTCTTCCTTTATTTTTAAAACTTCATAGCCGATCTTAGCAGTACGTATATTATAAATACAAAAATACCTACATATAAGTAGCCATTTATTTTTATTTGTGTTGAAGTATCTTATTTAAATCTTATGACTTCCCTTTTTAACTTTAAGGAAGGTTTGGCAACTTTTTTTATTTGACTTTGTAAAGGCGGTTCCCATATTATACCTATTTTTTTATTCATTCGAGCTGATTTGATGATGGAGACTGAAGGTGGCAGTAGGAACTCCTAAACAGCACAAGATAGACCCAATGTGTTTGGGCTCATTTAAGAAAGTACAGCTAAATTGTTGAGATTTTTTTACTTTTTTAGGGTTCCGTACCGCGTACCCACAGGTTAAAAAAGGTCCTATTACTAAGACTCCGCGGTCCGTCCGTCTGTCTATCTGTCAGTCTGTCACTCTGTCTGTCTGTCAGTCTGCCTGTCTGTCTGTCTGTAGGTCTGTCACCGGGTTGTATTTCATGAATCGTGATAGCTAGACAGTTGAAATTTTCACAAATTTAATGATGTATTTCTGTTGCCGCTATAACAACAGATACTAAAAACAGAATAAAGTAAATATTTAAGTGGGACTCCCATACAACAAACGTGATCGGTTTCGTTAACTTTGATCTCATTTGTATGCGGCGCCATGCATACCAGGTGTAAACTTAACCCGGCCAGGATGGGAAGTGTTTGTACGGAACCCTCGGGGCGCGAGTCCGACTCGCACTTGGCCGGTTTTTTATTATAGCCAAGTATTTGGCCTTACCAGTTGCCTTGCACCTGATGTTAACTAACGATGAGGCCTAAGATGGTGCACTACTCACTTGGTTATTTGACTGAGGTATCTTGGAATTGTTATATATCGTTTAAAAAGAGATTTGTTTTTTGTAGATCGTTCGCGATGTCAGCATTGTTGATAATCCAACCTACACCTACCGAGGTGTTCTTCTGGACACCGCAAGGAACTATTACACCGTGGACGCCATTAAGAAAACTATTGGTAAATATGGGTATTTTATAGTTCCACGGAAGCTAGCGAGATTCTTTTAGACGATCGTGAGCTCGTTCGACCACATTTGATACTCGGGTAGTTGTCTACACTCTACACATAAATTAAGACACAAAAATATAGAAAAGAAACTTAGACACGATTATTGTATGACAAGTTTGTTGATAATAAGAAGGTGCATAAATCTTTGACTACATAATCACTAGTTCGGTTACGGGGTTTTATGTTACATTTCTAGGATAATTAAAATTACACTTCGTGTCATGACACGTAACTCATTAAGGGCCGATTGTTGAATCACCAGATAAATTTATCTGCCAGTTAAAATGATTGCTATCCTTTTCTCCCGTCATATAAAAGAAAAGTGACAGCCAACATTTATCTGACAGATACCTGTTTTATCTGGTGATTGAAAAATCGGCCCTAAGTAAAACATAGATTCCTATATAATCGAACCAGCCAGATATTACCTACAAGGGTTATTGTACGATTTTCTGTTACTAGAAGGCGCCCGCAACTTCGTCCGCGTATTTGTTTTCTTTACCACAGACGGGTGAAAAGTATCCTATAACCATCTTTGGATGTCCAGCTATCCCTTTACCAAAATTGGTTAAAATTTGTCCAGCCGTTTCGGCGTGTTGGGAGGACAAATTATGACCAACAGATGGCGCCAGGCTGGCAGGGCGCCGCGCGTCCATACAAAACAAATGACGATCCTGCATCACGCTATTAAGATTTTTTCTGAAATCAGTACACCCCTCTCCATAGAAAATTGATTTTCAATACAAACCTAGACTTTTATAATAGTATAGATGTTAAATCTATTTCCTAACAGACGCCATGGCTGCCGTGAAGCTGAACACGTTCCACTGGCACATCACCGACAGCCAGAGCTTTCCCTTCGTGTCTGAAAGGAGGCCAGGGCTGACGAAGTACGGCGCTTATTCTAAATCCAAGGTGGGTGATGCAGCGTATTAGTTTTAGTTTCCAAATCTTGTGTTTCAGTGTAGCGGTTACGTTACCTGCTATCTGCTTGCATCTATGGTATACGGCATGAAGTGAATAGATTGTCTTTATTTTTTGGAAGCTGTGTGGGTTCCAGGGCAATTATAATTCTGTTAATATTTTTCAATGTCGCAATAGTATGGAATTGGAAGGAATAGCTTTCAATATAAAATGTTACGGTTTTCCAGGTGTACAGCGTAGCTGCAATGCGTGATGTGGTGGAGTACGGGCGGGTGCGCGGCGTCCGCGTGATGCCCGAGTTCGATGCGCCCGCGCACGTCGGCGAGGGTTGGCAGGACACCAATCTTACTGTCTGCTTCAAGGTATACCAGCCAAGCTTTAAAAAACCTTATTCCTTTTAAAAATGCTGATTGTTTTAGACATTTTTCGCTATGATCAAACATGTTTCTTAACATATTATTGATGTTACTACCTAGAACAAGGCTACTGGGATTTATAGGTAGGTATATATTTGAAACCTACAGTTTGAATTTTTCACTGATAATTTTTGTTTCAAAAACAACTCGAAATTGACAGACTTCACGCGGAAAATTAGTTTTTAGGGTTCCGTACCCAAAGAGTAAAAACGGGACCCTATTACTGAGACTTCGCTGTCCGTCGGTCCGTCCGTCCGTCCGTCCGTCCGTCCGTCCGTCCGTCCGTCCGTCCGTCTGTCACCAGGCTGTATCTCAAGAACGGTGATAGCTAGACAGTTAAAATTTTTACAGATGATGTATTTCTATTGCCGCTATAACAAAAAATATAACTAAAAATAAAATAAAATAAATATTTAAGGGGGGCTCCCATACAACAAACGGGTTGGTTGCGTTAACTTTGCACCTCATTTGTATGGGGCGCTATACATACCAGGTGCAAACTTAACGTAACCACTTAAGGATGAAAAGTGTTTGTACGGAACCCTCGGTGCGCGAGTCCGACTCGCACTTGCCCATTTTTTCAACTTATTTTCGACTGCACGCAATGAAAGCCTGAAATAGCTATGTTACTACCTAGAACTCGGGGAAAAGTCACTTCAGAAAGTTGGTTGAAATTATCAATATAATTGTCATAATATGAAAAAAATAAATTTAAAAAGGAATAAGGCCTAAGTGCTAAGGAATAAGTGCTTAAAAACTACAGTATGCAGACAGTGGAGTATCCACGTGAAAACCTCAACGCCTGCTTCAACGTAAGGGAGGGTCCATAAGTAGACGTCTTTTAAATGATGAAGTGCGATATTTTTTTATTGCTTAATTCTGCACTGAACACGAATTGTTAATGCTATATTAGTTCAGAGGGCAACGCGATAACCTATTATTAGCTATTAGGGCTTCGCGTATATTATTAACCCAGTCAGTCCGCTGGTCTTATTGTGTGAAAGAAGTAACTAGCAAATAAATGAATGAACACACTTGGTTATCTGCTTACTTGCTTATGTGTACATATATGTTTTTTATTGACAGGCGGAACCTTGGGCATCGTTCTGCGTGGAACCGCCGTGTGGCCAACTGAACCCCACTAGGGATGAGCTGTATGATGTTCTTGGTGATATCTACGCGGATATGTCAGGTACCTGAAGTGTATAGCCTATACCTATACAGTTTAGCTTACTCATGCACTTATGTGCGTCTCAATTTCACCAACGTGTGCACACCTAAAACCTTGTTTTTATTTGGTATTTATTACCAGGCTAATTGCCCATAGGAGCTCTCTACACACACACGTAATAAAATATTGCCTAGGACTGTTAAGACATCGCTGCGGTTGGATGTAACACTAATAACTGTCAATTTCCTACTTATATCTACTATCGGCGAGTGTGTACAGTCAGTCTGACATTACCTAATGATAATCTACCACCAAAATCGGATAGGATATGATGGGTTTCACTTTTACTTCGCGGTCAAAGTTTACGCAAAAATGTAGTGATATCTTGGACACTACCAATCCACAGATGTGTTCCAACCGGACATTTTCCACATGGGCGGAGACGAAGTCAGCGAGCGCTGCTGGAACGAGTCCGAGGAGATCCAGCAGTTCATGGTGCAGCACCGTTGGGGTCTGGACAAGACCAAGACCGGTTTCCTGAACCTCTGGAACTACTTTCAGAAAAAGGCTCAAGAGAAGGCTTACACGGTAACTTCAACCCTTTAACACCATATGTAGATCTGGGGTAAATTCTATCAGTAAATGATATATCAACGATAGGACCTGAACAAGGTCGCTTCCTCAAGTTATCGGACTACCTACTTCCAGAAAAAGTCTTAAGTATTCGATAACCAAACTACGCACACCTGTGTCTAAAGCAGTTGCGAATACTTGCTATATCGGTTGTTATACTGTCTCCTTTGGGATGGCTCTGCGAAGATTATCAAAACGAGGTTCGAAATGTAGCCTAAACATTTAATGGAATTGCGCTTTACTATATGCCTGAGCACTAGTGATGCGATGAAATGAGCGCACCCAATAAATGCTAATGCACTCTAAACATGTCAGGGTTATATTTGGTCTATTGGGGTCCTGACTCCTGATTCTAATTGGTTGTATAATATTTCTTTTGCAGGCATTTGGCAAGAAACTTCCTTTAATCCTGTGGACCAGCACGCTGACCGACTACAGCTATGTTGATAAATATCTCAGCAAAGATGACTACATCATTCAAGTGAGTCGAAATTATTGAAATAAATGATAATGTAAGTAAATATACGGTAACCTAAACAGATAGAAAATATAATACTACAATGCCCAATTTCATTACTTAACTATGAGCCCAAAATTTATTTATTATTCTTACGACAACGGTTGCCTGGTTAGATATTAGATCACTGCACATCACCGCCATTTAATATCCTGCTTGAAGTATAATAATGTACTCGTATATTAGTACCATTAGTAGTGGACAGTGGTATTTGATATAGTATGTTAGAAAAATATACATTATGCGGACATACAAATAAATACTGTTACAAATTAAGTTAAAAGCTGTCCACCCATCTGCTGTGCGGGTATTAGGCAGGTTTCCGATGTTACGCAAGGCAATATTACATAAGCGTGTATAATTTACTACTTGTGTTATTTTAAAATAGGCGAAGTGTCATGGAAATCCTCACACAATCATGAAGCTAAATCATAAATGTAGTAAGAAATAATACCGTACCTTGGTAGCGGACGGCGAAGCGTCAGAACCGAACTGCTACCAGTAATAGTACATTACTGCAGACGCCGGGAAATAAGGGCTTGTCGGCTGAGTAGGTATAGACGGCCGACCGTAAGGGAGGCCGTCTAGTGATACGAAGCCGGCAAGCCCTTTTCACGGCTAAGGCATGTATAGTGCTTTTCTCAAAGATATGCAATCAAATAAAAAAATACACCACTCAAAAAACATAATTCAGCTGTTCAGCCAGTTCATGAACACAGACGCCATGTTTAAAAAAAGTATTTTTAATTTTCCCTCCAATCCCTCTATATTTTTTTTCTTTAATAAGTCCACGTGTGTAGTGTGCGAATATTAGGGCCATTATACACAACCTGATAATAAGAATCTTAGTTTCTATAATAAGTAAAATAAAGGCAGAGGATGTTTAATATTGTCTATGGTCTCTGGTGACTTACGTATAGACTGTATTTTCAGTTCGTGTGTACTACGCATTAACACGGATATTGTTGGCCCGATGGCTGAATGGGTAGCTACTAGAAAAAAAATATATATCAGCTGTTCATACACACAGACGCCATGTTTACATTAAAATTAAAAACAAATTACTTCCCGGCTTAGGCCTTCAATTTTGTATGAAATTCCTTTACAGTTCTCTCGAATTGTTCCGCCCGAAACTTGACACTTCGAAGCCTGTTCTAACGCACGTTACGACGATATTTCATTGCATGTTTGAGAAAAGTAAATTAATGGGTTAGGTTATGTATGTTAGAACTGCGACCACAACAGCGAACTGAGAATCGGGTCGAGCGAGCGCAACAGCGGCTGCGGTGCGGAGTTCGGGGGGTTGGTTGAGCGCACGTTGAGTGGGCGGGGCTTACTAATTTTAAGTTTGGCATCATTAAGAGGCCTTATTCCTTTTAAAATGCTGATTGTGTTATGTTAATTCGATTATGTTAATTAATTACCAAATGTTTATATTTACGCTTAAAAAATGCCTTTAATTCTTGTTTGCATATGTTAATAACTAATTGTGATAATTATTTTTCTCATGTAAGTGAATGTTGTTATTCTTATGAGAAATAAAATTCTTGAACCTGAAATAATCAATGAATTATTTCGTTCTAGGTATGGACGACAGGCGTAGACCCTCAAATCCAGGGGCTCCTAAACAAGGGCTACCGCCTCATCATGTCCAATTATGACGCGTTGTACCTGGACTGTGGCTTCGGAGCTTGGGTTGGCGCAGGTTAGTATAAGAAATTGAACTCGATACATTCTTGATTTCAAGACAAGAGGCCCCAAGTCGCGCTATCTGTGACTGGTATTGACGTAGATAGTGAATTAGTGGATTCAATATCTAGAGTGGTGAATTAGTAAATGTCCTAGATCACAGGTGTTTGTTAACTTCACCTTCGGTTCGGGCCAGAAATATGCGATCTGTGGCTTTACGATTTACCGCCCGTGGTTTGTATAAAGTTGTACGTCTTGCCTTGGCCTGGGAGTGAAATTATCTCCCCGCGTAGTGAGCTGGGAGTCCCAGTACGGTCTAGGGTGACGTAAAATATTGTTAGTTCGTATTTGTAGTATGATACCCTTGATATTATCCAACAGCTGGAGCGACATCTGCTGCTACTTGCTTTACCCATGCTGAGAAATATACGACATTAAATATCAGAAATAAATCTATCTATCTATCTAGTATATTTTCAACCTACTTCTAAAAGAAGGAGAATCTTTATATGTTGTTTTTTAGGGTTCCGTACCCAAAGGGTAAAAACGGGACCCTATTACTGAGACTTCGCTGTCCGTCCGTCCGTCCGTCCGTCCGTCCGTCCGTCTGTCAACAGGCTGTATCTCAAGAACGGTGATAGCTAGACAGTTGAAATTTTCACAGATGATGTATTTCTTTTGCCGCTATAACAACAAATACTAAAAATAAAATAAAATAAATATTTAAGGGGGGCTCCCATACAACAAAGGGATTGGTTGCGTTAACTTTGCACCTCATTTGTATGGAGCGCTATACATACCAGGTGCAAACTTAACTTAAACAACTAAAGGATAGAAAGTGTTTGTACGGAACCCTCGGTGCGCGAGTCCGACTAGCACTTGACCGGTTTTATTTTATTTATTTTCATTTCTTATGATTTATTGAAGATCTGACGAGATCCATGGAGAATCGAAGGAACTCCTTCAATTATTGTAAGTCCATATGTGACGATTGTCAAGAGGGTGCTATTTATATGGCAACAATTTTGCAACCGCACTATAATGATATTCGTTTAAATACCTGTCATGTCCCTATGGTAACCTCGTAATACCATTGAATCGTTTGCACTTTTTGTCTGACTGTTTTTCTTGTAGGGAGTAAACACGTGTACACTTTACTTGTAATATAACGTTCAGGACTGTGAATGGTTCTCGGCATTTTCATTAAATATTTGTATTTTAAACATACCACCACGAATGACATTGACATTGTTGACAAACCATCATAGAATCATTGCCACTGTAAGAAATTAGTTCCAGTGAAATTCCGCAATATGGCGCATCCTCGTATATTTCTGGTCAGGCTTTCTCATTTTGTTTTCAAAAAGACGATTTCTGCTCGTTGAAGTCTGTTATTTTTTGGTAAAAACGTGATTTATTATTTAAATTACAGGAAACAACTGGTGTTCACCATACATCGGCTGGCAGAAGGTTTACGATAACAGTCTGACAGTTATGGCGTCCGAAAATCGTGATTTAGTCATAGGTAAATTATTATTACAATTTTATCACATATTTTAGGGAACCACCAAGTGACGTGCCGTTCTCGAAAATTTCCGGAAACTCCTCATTTGGTATGAGAAAATTTTCCGAGAACGTTCTCTCTCCATACGAATCGGGAAACGGTCTCTAGAACGGCACATCTCTCACCAACACCATTCACCATCTTTCATGGAGTTTCTGGTGCTTAAATCTATCTGCCTATAATCAAATCTGGGAAAATTAATTTGACCTTTTTGATATCTGATTGAACTATTAATATATCGTATTTAATTTTTGTGAGTTGGGACCGGTTCAAACGCGATTCGTATCACTGGTTTTATCACAGTGTTGTTTCGCTTGATTAGGGGGCGAAGCAGCCCTATGGTCGGAGCAGGCCGACACGGCCACACTGGACGGACGGCTGTGGCCGCGCGTCGCCGCCCTCGCCGAGCGGCTGTGGACCGAGCCCGCCACCACGTGGCAGGACGCCGAGCACCGCATGCTGCATATGCGGTGAGTATACTTGTAGCCGTCGGAGCAGGCCGACACGGCCACACTGGACGGACGGCTGTGGCCGCGCGTCGCCGCCCTCGCCGAGCGGCTGTGGACCGAGCCCGCCACCACGTGGCAGGACGCCGAGCACCGCATGCTGCATATGCGGTGAGTATACTTGTAGCCGTCGGTGCTGGCCGACACGACCACGGTGGATAGAAGGTCACAAGGTCACAGAGGGAGCGACGGGAGGAAAGGAGCCAGTTTCTTGCCTCTTTAAGGACATGTGCGTCGTGATGCCATCAACAGAGACGAAGGCTATAAGGCCGTGGGCTGATCTGATTTTGGGAATCAATGACGCTAAATTATGGACGCCAAGGCAACATAAACCGCATGAAACATATGCGTTAAGTTACGACAGGCACAAAATAAAGTACAATTGAAAGTTATTTTGTTTGATCTTCGCAAAAGCTGCCTGAGAATAATATTTGCATTGTTATTTTACATAGAAACCCCTGTGAGTCTCGGACATTAAAATACATGCGAAACGGGTTTACTCACGTCGCAGAAGTCGAGTATCGATCGACAATATCGACATGTTTCGAATCGGTTCGCGATTCATCACCAGGAGAGCCGATCAGTCGCGGCGGCGGCGGCCAATCGATTCGACTTCTACAACGTGGGTAAACCCGTTTCGTAAATATTTTAATATGTTCATGATCATGGTTGTTTATGTAGACTGCGCTGATATCGGTCGTGGGGCGGGGCGATGGGACGACCGATGTACAGGCCGTCATGAGTGGCTATATCAACGCGTTTTACCCAAAGTATTCTAGCAAAGAGCGAGATATAAGTGTTGTTTCCGTAGGATATTACTAATCTGTATTTTTTTTCACAGGGAGCGTCTCGTTCGCATGGGAATCCAAGCAGAGTCCATTCAGCCAGAATGGTGCTACCAGAACGAAGGCTACTGCTACAGATAAACTATACTTCCAAGCAATAAGAGCTTTGCTTGGGTCGCCATTGCAGCGTCACTAGCTACATATGTATCCCATACAAAAATTTGGTAACCAAGCGTCGCCAAATCCGTTAGCTTCCATACAATCCAATATGATTGGTTTCGATACGCTAGCTGGCAATGTCGCTATGGCGTCCCCGCGAGGCGACTGACTTACAGCAATATTTCATTTCAATTACCTATAAGATATAATATTAAGCTTGCGTAATTATTTACTAATTTCTTATGATTTGAGATTTATGGAGATTATTGTAATTCAAGTCTTAGATATTACTGTGAGTTAGACTCTCATTTGTGATAAAGTAGCTGTTAAATCGCAAGAGTTGGTAATTACATTTATTTGGCCCGATATAGACACATCACAATTTGTTAAGCGGTTTAAAAAAGCATGCTTACTTAATAAAGATTTCTACTTAGGTATTGTGTTTTTTTTTATTTGTTGCAAATCAGGTACACAGAATAAAAACAGGTTTATTTGCATGATAAAATCAGGTTTGAAACCTTTTTTCATACGAATAACCGGTTTGCTTTATCTACAATATATAGACAACAATAATAAACTAAAAACAATATATAGACAAATAATAAATTAAATACAATATATAGACAACAATAATTAACACAACCGACTTCAAAATAATCTGAAAAGTCAAAAATAATCGATTCATGTACGGGTTATATTTGACTCACCTATTAAATCGGTGCCAAATCACACAAAGAAACGTGGTTTAACTTATGGCACGTACGTACGGACGTGGTTATAATAATATTTTCTTATACTCGCGTACTTTAATCTATCAAGTATAATTTCACAGACAATATCACAATAGCGCACTTTTAAATCCTGTACTAAAATTCTATACTCTATGGTACCCGCTACAGAACTTTAATATTCATAAGACATCTCTCTACTCAACTCAAATACCTAATTTCCAAAAAAAGACCATGAGCATATTTGATTTAAAAAAAGAACGCTACTGTTCACGGATTGGTTGAAATAACGTGTCAAAAAATTAACTAATCACGAGGCATCCGCCATATCCATCGCGATCATGTTTCTTTTTTATAGGACAGTTTTAGTTGAACGTAAAAGGTTACATCAAAAATAAAAAATCATAGTGGGGAATGACGATTAAAGTAAAACATGTTTTTCTGTGTTTTGCTCGTATTAAAAAGTATTACATATATGCAATAGTTATACAAAATATTAGGTCTTAAAATCTCGTACCTTACTGAGGCCTCTTGGCAAGCCCCGTGACATAAACGCGGTAGGTATTCGACTTTAAGAACCATCGTTGTGCAACGATTGCATAAAATACTATATTATTCGTATTATCGCTAATTCGCATCGCATTCGTATAATTGCATATTTAGGTATCTATTATTTTATTTTACATATATTTTTTGTAATTATAGAACTTATTTAAATATAAATTATAAAAGTACTCGATGTTTTACTACCACGGCTGCCTTAGATGGGCATAAATCGAAAAAAAAAATCGACAGAATTAATCGCGATTAATTTAATCACTTTGTCTTCGATTAACTAATCCTCATTTTAATCGATTAAATTTCACGATTAATTCTCAATCAAAAGTTAGAACACGCTCATTTGTGCATTTTACGAAAATACAATAATTATGTCTTGTCATGTGTGAACTAGAAAAAATATTCTAGTGTGCTGTGTTAAATATACTTGTTACAGTAATACAATAGGTGGTTTTTATACAATCCAGTGAATAAAGGGGTTTTATCTTTACTTTATCTTACAAACGGTTCGGTAGTTTTGAATTTTTGATATGTTATCTAGGATGGTTAAGTGAGTGTTTAAAATGCAAAATGCACAATTCCACCTCCTCCGCGCCCGCCGCCATATTGAAAAAACCGTAAATTTCTGCAGATTTTTGCTTATACCTTCGTTTAGGAGCATTTTAGCTAGAAAAAAGCTTAGGCAATATTGTAGACAATTAAATTTACTATAATTTACATTTTGTTTCAAGGACATATACCTAGTTACAGAGATATGCACATTAAAAAAAATGAAAAAAAAAAATCGCTATTTCCAACTCAAAAACAAACTTCTGGTTTATATCTTCGTTTAGGAGCATTTTAGCTAAGAAAAAGTTTAGGCAATGTCGTAGAGAATTAAATTTACTATAATTTACATTTCAAATTTTGTTTCTAGGACGGATAATTACGGAGATATATATGTAAAAAATAAAGTCATATTTTCCGGAAAATGTACATGCATTTTATAAGCAAAATATTCAATTTCCGACAAATTTTATTTTGATGATTGTTTTCTAGACTAGTCCGTAACTGAATTATAGCGTTCTAAAGCCAGCTTTGTCAAATTTCCGAAATATGCGTCTTTTACAGTTTTTTAAATGTGCATATATCTCCGTAACTATCTATCCTACATACAAAATTTAAAATGTAAAATATAGTAAATTTAACTCTTTATAACATTGTGTAAGTTTTTTTCTAGCTAAAATGCTTCTTAACGAAAATATAAGCAAAAATATGAACTTCCGGTTTTTTCAATGTGGCGGCAGGCGCCGAGGGGGGGAATTGTGCATTTTGAATTTTAAACACTGCTCGTCTCCGCTCCGCGTCGCTTCAATGGAAACGCGCCCTAAGGTAAGATTCGTTGTACGGCTGCCATCAAGGGACTGCTCTGAGTTTGCATAGTTGTAAGTTGTAACTACTTAGTTGTGTCTATTATTTGACCAGCATAGAGCCGACATGCGCTTACCCAACTTGTAGCTGCTTACTTCATGTAGGTATGTATGATGTGTCTTATCAACTTCCAATTTGTCACGTACGAGGCTATTGTATTACACTTGACTCTATGACATAAATGGTTCCCAGTATGATTACGTATCTTAACATAATATAGCTTAGGCAATGTACGCAATGCTTATGTTAGGCAATAATTTGGAATAAAACGGGAAATTATCTTTTAAATGTAGCAGTTTTACACATTTTTTACGCGTAGTCAGTCGTGTAAAACCATCATGTCCGCCAAGGGAATTGTTTTCCTTTGTGCGTATTTAACTCTAACCCAGGTGAGACTTTCTTTCGTTTAAATAATAAAAAAAACATATTAATTTAATGACTGTGCGATGATTGTTAACGGGTTTGATGATAACAAATCATGAATCAGTTTGATGAACTGCAGGACTATCCTATTTACATACTTACATCTGTAAGTATTCGTCTTGATTAGAGCAGCTATTCAATTTGTATGAAGTCCGTAAAACCCACATAATTGGACATACCTACTGATCCTAACCATTGATTATTGATACATTCAAACCATTGATTGTCTTACAAATATGGCTAATAAACGAATGGCTCTATGAGCTACAGACCTCGCGATCTTTTTTTAGGGTTCCGTACCCAAAGGGTAAAAACGGGATCCTATTACTGAGACTTCGCTGTCCGTCCCTCCGTCCGTCTGTCACCAGGCTGTATCTCAAGAACGGTGATAGCTAGACAGCTGAAATTTTCACAGATGATGTATTTGGGTGATTCTCATATAGTTTTAAAATATTAACATTTTTTTTTATTTTTTTTTCTGTGATATATTGCGGTGTATATTAAGAGTACATACCAAAGGCTAATTTTTGGTGCAGATGGACAAGCTTAATACCCTCTGCAAGTGATTAAAGTAATGCATGTGTACACGGCTGTGACATCCCTAAGCATAGTTGTGAGACTGTATAACATGGGTGTGACAATTTCATCGAAAATCAAGTAATTGTGTCAAATAACAAGTAACCAAGTAGCCAGGATCATTCACCAGCAACTTGCTCTTCGATACGGTCTTGTGGGGTCTGAGGTGCCGTACTATAAGTACGCACCGATGCCAGTTCTTGAGAATGGTCGTGCCACGCTCTATTGTGATCGATCTATCATCACAGACAGGACTATTGTAGCCAATAAGCCTGATATCGTTTTGGTAGATCGATCCAAGCGCCAGGCAGTGCTCGTCGACATCACCATCCCCCATGACGAGAACCTCGTGAAGGCCGAGAAGGACAAACTTAGCAAGTACCTTGACTTGGCTCACGAGGTGACCGCCATGTGGGATGTTGACTCGACGATCATTGTCCCGATAGTCGTTTCGGCTAACAGTCTTATAGCGAAGAGTCACGACAAACATCTTAAGAGACTCTCGCTAGATGGCTGATTTAATTTATTTTTCTTTGGTGACATCTGCGGAAAAAATACAACAAATTGATAACCCAACTTAGCAAACAAAATCATCAAATTAGTCAAATATACTACAAGAATGTCACAACCAAGCATTACATGTCACAACCGAGGTTTGAAAAATTCCGTGGTCGTGACACTTAGATCTATCTATGGTCGTGACAAATTTTGAACATGTGCGACATAATGGAACAATTTGCTTTGTCTCGCCAATTTTAAACAATCACCTTATTCTGTTATTTCTGAGGTACAATTTATATAAGTATCAATAACATAACAGTAGAACTTACATTTAAAACTCATTCCACGGTGGTGACGTACTAAGGTTGTCCTTTTCTTTAATAAATACAAGAAAATAATTTTGCTATACATTCACCGCACTTTGTCATAAGCAGAACCGACAAGAAGGTAGTTTTTTCGTTCTTAAAAAGCCTAAATAGGGCTGCTAGCTTCAAATATAATTGTCTACCAAGTTACACGTATTTAAACAAACACACATGGCTGTGACAAAAAAATTGATCACAAACTTTATGATGTTCTGAATCATAAACTGTTACATTATACTTTTACAACTTTTTAATAATGTTATCAGACATTTATTAGCTTTGCGTCATTCGTATAACATTAGTCAAAATTACTTGATATTGTAGCAGAAAAAAATATTTTATTAGAAAATCGGGAGATATCACACGGCATGGACGTGACATTTTGGGCAAACATTCTTTTTTTTATATATATTTCTGAATATTTTAAGGTAAATGTGTTTATAAAAGATAAGTAGAGGATATTTGCTCAACAAAGGCATAAATAGATTTTTGATTTAAACAAAATAAACATGTGATTCTTACAAATCACAAAAAAATGCATGAGAATAAGAATTACCCATTTCTATTGCCGCTATAAACATAAAATAAAATAAATATTTAAGGGGGGGCTCCCATACAACAAACTTGTTATAGATACCCTACATGCACATGTACGGAACCCTTCAAGCGCGAGTCGGACTCGCACTTGCCCAATTTTTTTAATGACTCAGCGGCAGGGAATTGACACATTTTTTTTTTTATGACGATTATTCTTATTTTGAATATCGAGTGATTAAAAAGTTATTTAGAAAGTATCTTGTTTTTTGTTTCGATTAAGAAGTGTATAACTTAAGAAAAAGTTAAAAGGCAGTTGTGATAAAATAATAGGTATAGGGGATGAGACTGATGTACAATTATACATAGTGTAGTTGTACGAATAAAATTAGCTCAATATGTCTTGAAACAAAGAAAAATATATATATATATATTATACCTACTTCAAAGGTACAAAATTTAATTTTTCTAATAAAAAAAAAAAATGTTTTCATAATCCTCATAATTTTATTTAACAAAACAAGAATTGGATAACAACCATGAACTTAAACTTTTTAACGGTGTAAATGGCAATTAACTTGTATTCATACAAATATTGGTATCGATCCTACGGATGACGTCATATGTAGTTAGGCTAATTGTATGGAGCGTTTCTAGTGCTCGTAGGAATGTTGAACTTTGACGGTCCTTCCTGCATTTTAGAGCAGTCTAAGTGTAGGTACCTAGTCCCATAAAGATATAAAAAAAAAGAATCGATTGAAATCCGCAAGTCAAATTGTCCGCACGCCTGTTGAACTTGAATAAAACAAAATCAGCAACGAGTGTTACCACCCCTGGTCCATACTACTGTCTTCATACGGTTTGGCATGCCGCATACGTACTGTAGATTCTGATATCCATTTGTGGAATTTCCTCCCAAGCAGCCACTAAAGCGGTTTTCAGCTTTATTTTATTTTTCAAGTATTGAATCCCATATTATTCTTTCCTCCCTCTTGATCAATTTAGAAAAAAAAAACATCGACAAAATCTTATACTTATAATGAAACTGCTCACAAAATTTCACGAGAATCGGTTGAGAAATGCGACCTGAAGGCGAGAACAGCCGAAAATCTGGACATGCAAACATCCGGAATGCGTACGAAATAATGTTTGTTCAAGCTCAAACGGAGACAATGCTCGCTCGGTCAACATAATAGAAATAGTATAATCTCATTAGAATAATAGGTAAGCAGAACATTTATTTAATAAATGGAACTGTTTTGTTTATTCCCGATATATGTTATTCTCTTCGACGGAAAATATAAGTTTTTTTTTTATTGAGAGCGTGACTCATTATCATCATACCAGCCTTGCAAGCACGGTATTGAATTGACAGGAAAGAACCTGGTAATATTTGTAGGTACCATAACAAGGAGTCACATAAAATCACAGTTGTGCTGTGCTAGCCATAGAGGACTGACCATCATGTGCGTATTCTCTGTATTACGGTAGGTGTATTCAAGGTGTATATTTTTCCAGGTAGTGTTTTGCCAAGTGACGCTGCAATCGCTAAGTCGGGGTTGCAGTTCCTTCGTGGTCAACAGCAGGTCTGACATCGCACCGAGAGGCATCTCTGTTAACACAGACAAAGTCTCTATGGGTACCCCAATCACAAGCCCAATTCAACCAAATATTGGCCAGAATTACCCCGCGCGCACCGGACAGCCATGCCGCTAAAATAAAAAAAAATCCTAGGATATAAAAAACATAGTGATTTTGTATTATTTGTATTTCCGTATCGTTACTCTATCCCAATGTTGAAATGTCTTAAAATTATATTTTTTTACAAATTGGTGGTTCAGAAAAAAAAAAAAGAATAAAAAATATATATTACCGTGTTTTATTAGTTTTTATTATAGTATTTTATGTAAGATGCTAACATGCGCTATAAGAGAATTTCCAAAACACTTGTAAGTACCTATCATGATGTGTTCTAATTTACTGTAGGTAAGATCCTATGCAAACATAAACGTTTCTGCTATTTTACCCTTACCTGACTTCTTAATAGGTAGGTATTAGGTAGTTAGTTATAAATCTTGAAGTGAGCATTTATAGGTCCCGGGTCGGAAAATTAGCTAGGCAATATTGCTATTTATTAATGAACATCAGAGTTAAGTAACTAACTACTTACCTACTTACTTAAAATTTTAAACTTTGTTATTTATTACAAATAACAGATGAGGGTACAAATGTAGTGTTTAAAGTTTGGCCGTCGAGTTTTTCCGAAAAGTTCGATTTAGCATGTTTTCTCTGTTAACTTCGGTCAAAAAGTTGAAATGAAATGAACTTTCCCGGCAAAGTACGATGGCAAAACTTTATTCACTATAAGTGGGTTGTTTGAAAGAGATCGTTTTTTAGCGAGAAGACCGCTATTGTCTGACATTTTGAATTCATAGACTTTTAATCTATTGAGCGCCAAATACGGTAATTCACGTCGACGGAAAATTGTGCCACTGACGCCAAACGACGCCTATTGACGTCAAAATTTAAATGGTCAAAAACATGCTAATTCAAACCACTATCTGTGTTTTTCAATCTCTATTGATTTTGGAGCACTTTTTTTTTGCTTTGGCGTCAGGGCACGGTGAATTGCTTCACCGCTTGGCGTTAAAAGGTTAAATAATCGTTCAATATCACCTGATGGTGACCATCAAAAATCACTATAATGTCTGTCACTACTCTTCAAGACCTCGTATCTAGATTGATATTACTGAGATACGAGCTTTGTTTTAAGAAGGTATTGTTACTTAGTGAGTTTTGCTTTTCAACAGACGATAATCTCTAAGATTTATTAATCACTAGCGACCCGCCCCGGCTTCGCATGGGTGCAATGCTGATAAATTATGCATGTATTATACATATAAACCTTCCTCTTGAATCACTCTACCTATAAAAAAACCGCATCAATATCCGTTGCGTAGTTTTAAAGATTTAAGCATACAAAGGGACATAGGGACAGAGAAAGCGACTTTGTTTTATACTATGTAGTGATTTGATAGCATTTAGTTTAGGGCTTGTGTTTAAACGCCTACCAAATATGATTAAACGCCTACCAAATATGTTGATAAATTACTTCCAATAAATTCTTAATGCTTGCCAAAATGGATGAATGCTCACCAAATAGTGTATCCCAAACTATTCTATAAATAAAGCAAATAATTATTTTTCTTACATGCTATAAAAATATATGAACACCGTTAAAGTTAATTTCAGACCAAATAATCAAAATTTATATCAAAATTCCTGATTGCACAGCAAATATTGCACTCAAAATGTTACTAAATATACTACAATTTATATTTGTGGCGTGCATCTATTTATTTAAAAGTAAAGCATATTTAAGTATAGTATATAGCATAGCTAATAATGACTACCGCACATTATGGAGCGTTTTTTAGGGATATAAAAAAAACTAACCTAACCTAACCCGGCCGAGTCGGATCGGATCTGCTCTGAAAGGTGATCAGGATTAGATGGTTACCTAGGCGAACAACACAATTTTTTTTCAAAAAATGAAACGCGGGGCGGGGGGCGGATTGCGGGGTTAAGAAATAAAGGGAAGCAATTGTAATTTTAGATAGACAGTAATATATTTTGACTAAATAGTCCATTGAATGAGTCCCTCCAAGGGGGGTCTAGAGTGCGTGAGTTAGTAACGTAAGATGTTTCTTCGGAAACATGTCAAGAGTCCCTAGGTAATAAACATACTAAAACCCCGGGACACTAGGAGGAGCCCCGGAGTGGGGGGAGGGGGGGGAAAGGGTCCATTTTTTCATTTTTCGCTTAAATCTCAAAAACGGTACATGTTAGAGAAAAACTTTCAAGGAAAAGTTGAAAGGCCATAAAATTATCTACAAGTTGTACCTAAATATTTTTTTTCTATTCGCAGCCGTTTTCGAGCTACATCCCATGAAAGGTGAAAAATTCGAAAACTACCCTTATATAATATTTTGACAATCGATTCCTCCTAAAGGCTTCCATGGAGGAATGTGTTTTTTTTACCAATTATAGACCTAATTAAGAGCAATCTATCAGTACCGGTCACAAGTTGCACTTTTGAGCTTTTTGGAAGAAAAAAAATAAAAAGGTCAAGTTGCGTAACTACCCTAATATAATATTTTGACAATCAATTCCTCCTAAAGGCTTCCATGGAGGAATGTGTTTTTTTTACCAATGATTGACCTAATTAAGAGCAATCTATCAGTACCGGTCACAAGTTGCACTTTTGAGCTTTTTGGAAGAAAAAAAAATAAAAAGTTCAAGTATCGTAACTACCCTAATAAAATTCAATTCCCCGTAAACGCCTCCGTGGTGGAATCTGGTATTTTTATCAATGATAGACCTAATTATGAGCAATCTATCTGTACCGGTCACAAGTTGCACTTTTGAGTTTTTTTGGAAGAACAAATAAAAAGATCAAGTTCAGTAACTCAAACTACCCTAATATAATATTTTGACAATCGATTCCTCCTAACGGCTTCCATGGAGGAATGTGTTTACTTTACCAATTATAGACCTAATTAAGAGCAATCTATCAGTACCAGTCACAAGTTGCACATTTGAGTTTTTTGGAAGAAAGAAATATTTTTTGATCGATTGATGTGATAAACATGGGTATGTAGTATGGGGAAATTGTTTGAGCCAAAATCATTTTTTACTGCGTGTAACTCAGAAACGGTAGGATATAGGAAAAAAATATTTAGGTACAACTTGTAGATAATTTTATGGCCTTTCAACTTTTCCTTGAAAGTTTTTCTCTAACATGTACCGTTTTTGAGATTTAAGCGAAAAATGAAAAAATGGACCGTTTCCCCCCCTCCCCCCACTCCGGGGCTCCTCCTAGTGTCCCGGGGTTTTAGTATGTTTATTACCTAGGGACTCTTGACATGTTTCCGAAGAAACATCTTACGTTACTAACTCACGCACTCTAGAACTTTTTATTCAATGGACTAAAAGGTTAGATAATTAAATTACACTAAAGCAAAATAGACTGCAATTTTTGGTAATAATTTTGATGTTTTATGAAAACAATATTTGGTGAGCAAAAAATTCATTTTGGGAAGCAAAAAGATATACTCGTACTGACTCAACATAAAATTATTCTGGTGTAATGTTATATCGATTTTGGAATAAGTACTAAATGATTTAATTTGGGGAGCACTGTATAGTGGGTTTAATTTATATGGAGGCAATTCATTTTATTTGGAATTTAGTTTTGGGGTATAAAAGCCATTTTGGTGAGCGTTTAAATCAAAGAATATAATACTATTCTATTCTATTTTTTTAAAAATGGCAACCGGTCACAGTTAAGCGACCATTACTGCCAATGTCTCGTTGCCAATCGCACTAGGCGACTAGATAGAGGATTGATACCACGTTGTACGGTGAGTTGAAGAAATCGTGCTTTTTGTAAAGTGATAGCGATTTACAAAAAACCACGCGGACTATCGGGCCTTGACCCAGGAAGGGCTATGAACGCTTCAAGTTGAATTCTTCATTAGCTATACTCATACGTTGGATCACTGCACAATACGCTATCAATACTACACATTGAACAACTAAAATGAATAAATAATGAACAACTAAACTTAAACGCATGCGGCCATCTTGGGACACGAACCGGAAGTCAATATAATACTCACAAGTTTAAATTGTTCCCTTAGTTTAGCTAACTAATGACACCAGTGACACCTATGGTGACATTCTTATGCTCTCCGCACACTACGGCTTCTATTAGTGGCCGCCACAGTACACTTGTCTCTTTTCCACGCTCGAAGTAAGACAGTGGAAACAGTCTCCTTAAACGCATTTGGTAGAAATTGTATTTTTGCATTAGGTAACACTTTATATCCGAAAGTCACTTCATATGTCAATTGTAATTTCCGTCGTGTGAAGTTTCGATTTGTCAATTGTCATTTTTATTTACATTTTCTACTGTCCATTATTGTTTATCCGATCAAATTAAAACAAAAAAAAAACAAGATTAAGTCATGAATTGCTTTGAAAATGTGTCCATGCCGGGCTGTGTTTGGTTCGAAGGCGGGGAAAGACGCAATATATTTGCGTCTAAAGAATAAATAATGAACAACTAAACTTAAACGCATGCGGCCATCTTGGGACACGAACCGGAAGTCAATATAATACTCACAAGTTTAAATTGTTCCCTTAGTTTAGCTAACTAATGACACCAGTGACACCTATGGTGACATTCTTATGCTCTCCGCACACTACGGCTTCTATTAGTGGCCGCCACAGTACACTTGTCTCTTTTCCACGCTCGAAGTAAGACAGTGGAAACAGTCTCCTTAAACGCATTTGGTAGAGATTGTATTTTTGCATTAGGTAACACTTTATATCCGAAAGTCACTTCATATGTCAATTGTAATTTCCGTCGTGTGAAGTTTCGATTTGTCAATTGTCATTTTTATTTACATTTTCTACTGTCCATTATTGTTTATCCGATCAAATTAAAACAAAAAAAAAAACAAGATTAAGTCATGAATTGCTTTGAAAATGTGTCCATGCCGGGCTGTGTTTGGTTCGAAGGCGGGGAAAGACGCAATATATTTGCGTCCATGGCTGCAGGTTTCCTGGTAAGTGTTTTGCAATTTTCTCGATGAATCATCGTCCTGATATTTTTAATTCATTACTTTCGCTATAAAATCTGAATTTTGCATGGTCAACGTCGTCATTGTCATCTGCTATGTAAATGGAAACAACTGTATTTTAATAAAATGAAATCCTTTAGGAACACTATGTATTTGTAATGTTGTTGTCCTATACTGAGATATTTTCAAATATTTGTTATCTTGAGTAGATTGGTAATTATCATAAACTTATCATTTTATCTGAACTATGTATTATTTGGCATTTAAACTTTTAGTAAAGACAATATTTTGTCTAGTTCTTTACAGGATGGTGGTTTATAATTGACTCCGCATCCAAGTACCCCAATGACCTTCCAAATGCAGCTCACGTTTGTGGAGTGATGGCTACCTTCTCTCTCGTTATGATCAACTCTGTTTCAAATGCTCAGGTAAGTTTAATATTCCTTGTATAGAATTGAAATAGGGCATTGCTGTTTGCTGTGTTATTGATTTTAAATACTTATCTCTCTATACTTATCTATAAGCATCCAGACTGCAGTCATTTGCCATCTTCTGCTCATTTATTATATGAATTCTTATATAAGTTGAGTAGAAATAACTTGCTTAACAATCTAGATTATATATTCCATAAAACATTTTTAGGTGAGAGGCGAGACATACACGGGTGGCTGCATGGGGCCACGAGGGGCGCGGCTCTGGCTGTTCCTTGGCTTCGTAGTGGGCTTCGCTTCACTCATCGCTGCCTGCTGGATTCTGTTTGCCAATTATGTCAACACCGGTAAACCAAGTCAAGGTGTTAATTTTTGCACTTATAAAACAGTGTAGTTTCATCTTGTATACTCTGGCTGCATGTCTTGCACTTGTTTGTTCTCTATGGTGATTGAAATCTATAATCACATGCATTTATATTAACCTTTTCAACGCTACAGTCTTTGTCTTACGACAAATTGTGCCACTGACGCCAATGTCGCCTATACATTCTGACACATGTTCAAAAGTAAATGATCTAAAATGTGAAATTTAAACTGCTGCAAGTGGAGCACTTTCTGCTAGAAAAATCCAAAAAAAATAATTTCATGTTTTAATCTAGATTCCCATCCAGTGAGCCAGCATGGGCAAAAAGACGGAATTGTATACTTAATTAATTTTTTTCATTTCAATATCAATCAACATTTATTTAATCAGGAGTATTATTTCAAATTGAATTGTAAGTCACTATCACTACACTATACTAGTAACTTGCTTATGGCTTGAAGAAATTAATTACACAATAAAACATTTTTTAACACTGACTGAAAACTGTGTTGCAAATATTAAGCAATAAGCTGTAAATATTGTAAATGTTTTTCAATTCAATGCCATCTATCTATTTCAGGCATCAAAGGTCCATACTATCCATAGTTATACCTTACAATGTTGTTGGCGTCCTATGGTACCCCAGTGGTACAGAGGGCCTTTGCGTCGCCATCCGCTCCTGTCCTGTGCCTCGCGCTCCGCGTCACTCCAACTCAGCCCGGCCGCCCGCAGCTCGGCGTCGACGGTGCGCTGCCACGTGTGCGCCGGTCGGCCCTGTCGTCTGCTCCCGCGCTCCCTCCACGTGAACGCAACCTTACCGGTGTTGTCCTCTGGTCTTCGAAGGGCGTGCCCTATCCACTTCCACTTCCGTTGAGCAATTTCTCGCTTGATCGGGATTTGGTGGCATCGATTCCATAGATCCTCGTTGCTGATAGTGTTCGGCCAGAATATGCGCAGGATGGATCTTAGGCATTTGTTGACTTGTAACTTGCTCGTCAGACCCTTTGTCTCTTTCCAAGTCTCGCAGCCGAAGAGCAAAACAGACTACGTGAATTTTGCGACAGATTCCAGCGGTGTCCCATTGAGTCTTATGGGTCGGTTTTCGCACGACTGAACTCGCATTTCGACGGTCTTCCTAGCGTTAATTCGTAGTCCCTTATCTTGAGCTTCCTCTCGTAACGAGTCAAGCTTCATTTGAAGATCGGGCAGTGAAGACGAAACCAACAATATGTCGTCTGCGTAGTCGAGGTCCTCCAGGTGTGAGCTTTTATTCCATGTTATGCCCCTCGGTGTTTCTGTTACTTTCCGCATGACGTCGTCGAGCAGAACTATGAAGAGCAGCGGCGACAGGAGGCATACCTTACAATGTAACATACATATTATATGTATATTACCATAGAAGTACAGCGGCAAATGATATTCTGGTGTTAGGTGGCACAGTATTTCGGCGCGCGTCATTTACTGACTTAATAAGGCGCTTAAATGTTTAATTAACTTTTTTTAATTTATTACAGATGTTACCAAGAACACGTGGGCGGGCGTGAGCCTGTTCCTCCAAAACGCATTCATCTTCGCGGGATCCCTGGTATTCAAGTTCGGTCGCACAGAGGATCTGTGGGGCTAAGACGATTACCGGTAACATTAATATCTCATTATTTAAGTCCGCATATAAGTGTACAGCCCGTGGGCTCTGATATTGCGATTCGGGTTTCTGTGAAAACTGAGAGGTTCTCATCTGGATCGCGTATGAGCGAGCGAGACAGGTTTAACACGCGCATCGCATTCTGACAGCTCACGCACTGTATGTGTATTAAAATTAAATGGATATAAGTTATTGATTCAAACTTACATAATCTTCACATATTACTTCAAGACGGGACTGAATATTATTTATTAAAATACCATGCATTGGTAATTCTCATTCTCACGTTGTGGCAAACTTTTGTCAGGTTTGTTAATTATTATATTATGAATGTGCAATTTAGAGCTCTCATTGGGAATACTTAATAATGGTATGATCAATCCAAATGGGTTTCAAATCCAAAGTCAGATACTACATAAGGGATAGGGAAATCTCTTCTTCTAAAAAGCGACGCCATGGTTCCTAACCCATGGTGTTGATTTAAGATTATAAAAAATTGCATTCAATTTATTTACGTGTAAAATGTAACATCTTGTAAGTAGACCTATTGACCTATTGACCAGGTTCGATTCCTGATTATGTATGAGAGTAAATTAAAACAAGTTTCGTTTCGAGTACTCCCCATGCTGAACCATTTAGATTGATCGCCGTGTATATATGTGTAAGAGTAATTCTGTACATATTTGTCATTTAAATTTGCCGCAATAATCCGAGATGTGCTCTTTGTCCATAAGGTATTTTACTATGTTATACCTATCAGGTATGGATGGCGTAATCAGTGACAGGGAGTTTATCACTCATATTGTTTCAATAATATATATATTTTGAATCGATAGCTGTTGATTACCCTATTCTCATATTTTTAAACATTATGAAATACAACACAGTCACAAATAATGTCAATATTCTTAAGTAACGATTGGTAATTAAATAAATTAGGAGAATACCTAATAAGGAATTTCCCGATTATAATAATGGACTCTCATGTGGTTCTCTTGAAGTGAATTCCGTTACCAATCAGAAGGAAAGTCGCCGAATGTGTTTTAACTTTTCGTGCCTATAAGGATCGTGCCGTTACAAAATTTATGTTAATTTCGCAAATAATTTATGTTGCAAAATTTTAACACGGGACTCCACCGTTAATATTGTCTGTTTTCCCTTTCTATACAGTGCAAAAACACGGGTGATAATATTTCATGTAACAAGCGATGTCGCATAAGTTGGCATATGTATCCTGTCCATTCACGACTCTCGATCTCTATTAAAATTGGATTTGTCTTTTGATTTGAAAAGTTTCGCTAATTATGTTATGATGCTATATTATTTAGACGGAGGCCAACAGTTGTGCAACTGCACAAATTGGCTACGTGGGCACGTTATTATGTCTTGATATTCCTTTTCAAAAATATGTATGTCTAGCTAACTATGTATAGCTTTTGTAACGAAATATATAAATATGATAGGTGTAAAAGTTATCAAATACGATTTAGTAAAATGTTCTTAATTAGTAATATATTTTATGGGTACGTATTAAAATTTTGAGTTTTGCATAGTCGAACAATAGGAGTTCACTGAAAATCTTTTTCAATTTAATGTTGAGTGAAACTTGAACGTTGCTTCGAAAAAAGGTTACTGTTAAATGTGTATAGGTCGATTCACTAAAGCTGGCACGAATGGAATGAATGAGTGAACGATAATATTTATGTGTGCGTCACAAAATGATTACATACAGGTTGATACAATAAGTGATTATGAATGTGAAAATTATCGAACCAAATTAAATTCAAAATGACGAATGGCTTTTTTTTCAAAATTTCAAATTGGTGCTAGGAAGCTGAAACTCGGTATCGGGGGGCATTTGGGGCTCACAAATATGAATCTGAAATCGGTGTCCGAAAATTCGGTCAAAGTCGGAAAATATCGAAAAAAAACAATATTTGTATGGAATTTTTTTTTTTGGAGTCCCGTATCTCGTAAACGGCTGGAGATGGGTAGGGGGATGCTCAAACAAATATCATAGGGGACCCCCACCCGAGTACAGTCGTGGAAAAAAAAAAACAAAATGGCGACTTTTTTTTTCGAAAATTTCAAATTGGTCCGAGGGGGCTGAAACTCGGTATTGGGGGGCTTTTGGGTCCTCCGACTCAGAATATGAAATCGGATTTTGAATATTCGGTCAACTTCGGATAACATCGGACAAACAAAATTTAGTTAGGGTCGAATACTTAACCCACAAATTTGTACGCCTAGTGGCAAAAAATAGAGAACTTCTGTCTAATGTAACAACTACTTTGTACCTATGTTTGACAAATAAATATATTCTATTCTATTCTATTCTAGTAATCTTAGCTTGACGGAGGGCCGAGCCATTTCTGAGCATAACTTATTGAATCGAATGGGTCTTAGCCTCGGATACTAGTACTTTCAATGAAAACTATATTGAATAAAATCGGTCGAGCCGTTTTAGAGTTATTGCAAAATTTCATAATTTTCTTTAAAATGACGTAAGTGCCGCGCGGTGTCCCTACACTTCGAACGCTACACATATTGGTTAAGTGCCAAACTATATTAAAACATTTCGCTCAATCTGGCACGTATTATATTAATGTTTCTTGGCGTGTACGACTTTTTTATAGGGCTTGAAATCTTTCTCGTAATTTTCGTCTATTGTGAAGGACGGGCAACTACGGGACCCTACACTGAGCAGTGAGCGTGGCCCGACATGCTCTTGGCCGGTTTTTTATTCGAACTAGTCGTCCGTCACCTATTAATTCTTGACATTACACCTTTACCAGGCCGCGAAGACAAGAAGAAAATGTGGGTTACGTTAATACCATTGCATAGTCCCACATGGTTAAACTCATACGAGACAATGGAATAGTATCATCCCACATCCTAATTCTGGTCATACACAGATTGCATGAATATTAAGCAATATGTACAATTTTATTACACTGCCTTACAACAGTCAAAATCTAAAGTATGTCAAAAAACTAGCGTCTTCATAAAACACCATGATAGTAAAATATTTTTGTATCAAACAGTTAAATATACCTTTCGGACATATATATTACTTGTTTAGTCTAAATATTGTGCGGATTATGCTTATATTATACCTAATAATTTTTATTATTCTTGAATAACAAAAACCCATTTTGTTGTTGTTTACAAAATATTAGGAGGCCCCTGTATAAGAACGGCACTCACACTAACACTCAAAGTGACAAGTGACATAACTTTCATTCAATCCATTCGCGCCAGCTTTAGTGAATCGACCTATAGCACATTTTTAAATTAAATCCTAAAATGAATCTTACGAGTAAGTACGTACGATGACATTTGCTCATCGCTATGCCGGATTTTGTCGTCATTGGCATTTTCTGTTAAAAGGAATAGCAATATTTTGACAAAAAACAGTTCAAGGGTTAAGTAAAGGTTAAGCCTGTATCGGGTTTACTTATGTTAAATTTAAAAAAAAATCTAATAATACGCCTACACGTAAGAACTCACCTGCGAGTGAATCTATTTTATTATTTCATAAATAAAAGTATGTCTGTAATTAATATGGCTCGTATTTTATTTTACTTTACAAAGAACCACGGGCAAGTTCAAGGGAAAAATAATAGACAGGGATAGTCCACACTTTTTATTTAGTTATTATGGTGTAGGTAAGTGTTCTTTCATCTTCTTGCTCTCATATTCCATTATAATGCAATAGTAGCACGGGTATAGGTATTACTTTAGTACTCTTGTAGACTACTAAAATAATAAATAAATAAAATATTAGTAATTACAGGTAACAAATCAAACCTTATATAGGTACCACAACCCTCTTGGTGGTGGGAATTAGCGAATGCAACCGGTTATTTTTAGTGTAGAAATAACTCTGTTTTTAACCAAAACCGCAGTTTTTAAATAACAAATCGGGTAACCGTTTGCATTCCCTAATGGAAACTGACAATCTTTCACTGATTACTAGAAGTAAGTTCTTCACATGTGTTTGCCGGTGTTTCTGGCACAATAGAACAAAATCACAAAATAATCATGATATTGAAATTTTTATTATCCATTTCCAGTTGTGACGCGTTTCTTTATTGCGTGACAAATATTGTTGTATGGGTCTTGGCTTGGCAGACTTTGACATCGATTAGTATTAACAAATAAACATTATCTCGAGTATTGTTTGTAATTGTAACCTATAATAAATAAAGCTAGCACATTTCGATAATTACTATAATAATGTCTAAAATATTAGACAAGGTATATGGCTCTTTTTTTAAATTGACGGGTGGAGTCGATAAATATGCATTTTATTTTAAAAACTATGGATCGCTTAATTATGTGTAGCGGTATTGCTGAATGATACGGTCGGCATAATATCGTCACTTTGGCTTGTGAAATAATGTTTTGCCGGTATGCTCAAATTAAGTTCAAGTTAACAGGATGACGATTTTGACCTTGTGTGCTGCACTTGTCACAGAGAGTCTCAGAGAGCATATAACTAAGAATGTATTATCCCAATCCATAATTATATCTGCTGCCTTAAATGACGATTTGCTAACCAGAAATGGTGGTCATTAAAAATAAATATGTTATTTTTTCCTTAAAGCAAATGAGGCGGTTGCCACCCATTTAAAACGACGACTGAAGTAACAGTAAGTTGAACTTAAATCTAGTATCCATATGTGGGGTCTCCCGCCAAGCACGTCCTACCGTTGCGGCCGTCCGGCATGCAGATCTGGTCCGGGTCGCAGTTGCCGTTCCGGTACGCACAGACGTTGGTGGAACCCGGACACTGGCTGGGCGCCACTGCTACGCCGTACAGCTTGTTGGAGGCGGTGGCGATTGACACCTGCCCCTTCTTTTGCGACAAAGTGTCGATGCTTTCGATTTTGAGTCTGAAAACATATTTTAACGCTTGTTAGTATGGTAACGTCTAATTGATTGTTTATATCGAGGTATAATGTTATGTTTCGAAATAGTATTTATATTTTTTTAGGGGAAGCCCTTTTAAGCCATCTAGACTTTGAAATTTAATGATCACGGTGACTTAAGAATAGCTGGGCTTTTTTCATTTATTTAAGTTAAGTCGACACAGATAATTATAAATTGAACACGCGTTACAGAAATCTGTTGGAAGTTTCAACGTGACGCGAATGTCTCGCAGCGCTCACTACATTGCATTGATAGGTATTTAATATTCATACTTATTATTATTAGGCCTACACCAGAAATACTTATATTACACATATACTAGTACTTACGTTTTCCAATCCGTCCAATAGAAAATATCTTGATTGATCGCTAGGCCGAAGGGATGCAAGCAGTTTGTTACAATAGTTTCACTCTCCATGGTGTCTAGGCTTACACATTGAATGCGGTAAAGTCCAGCGTCAGTGTAGCACAGCCGGTCTTTTGACCAGTCTATAGCCAAAGAGTTTGGCAGCTTCACATCTGAGTTGTCCACAAACACTCCTCGCTGGGTTCCGTCCATGTTAGCCCATTCGATTTTAGGGTTTGCGCGGTTCCAGTCTGACCAGAAGACTTTACTGTAATGATGTAAACAGGTCAGTTAGGTATAATTAAATATTATTGTAAATACAATGTCATGACATCATCTGTTAAGGGTTGCGTGTGTGCAAACTTGGTCTGTTACTACGTGGTCACGTTCGTAGGTCTTTATTTTGAAGTCAGAATTAGTGCAAAAACATTTTCTTAGATACCGATTAACTTACCCTCTTCGTGGATGCACTGCAATACCTCTAGGATTCCTAATATTATCAATGGCAAACAAAACTTTTCTCACTCTCGTATCAAGGTTGGCCACCTCAATGGTCAATTTCTTAGAGTCTGTCCAGAAAATGTTACGAGACGCCCAATCAATGGCCACTCCTTCCGGCGATTTGATACCTGAGAAGCGTAATTAAAAATAAATCAATATGATCACAACAGGCAAATAAAAAAAATACATAGTTTGATAAACTTCACGACTTACCATTAGATAAAAATTGTTCAAATTCAGATCCATCGTAACTGGCGCGCTTAATAGAGTTACTGACCACGTCGCCCCAATAAACTTTGCCTGTCTGGCAGTCTGTGTCGATGCCGACGGCGATCTGGTCGATGCCGCTGTTGATGGGCGTGGCGTAGTCCCGAGCAGAGGCCCTGAAGGGCACTCGGTACACAGAAACTCCATCGCTAGCTAACAAAAAGTTACCGGCTTGTCTGGGGTTCAGCTCGCACCGAGTTTCATTACCATAAGCTATTTCTGAATAACCAGAGTTACACTCGCAAACGTATTCTTGGCTGCGCTTGATACAAGAAGCATGCACATCGCACATATACGGATCGTTTCGACAGCTGGGCTCCGGTCGGCAGTCATAGCCATCCCCAGTGTATCCATCTCTACATATGCATTGATATGAGTCTTCTACTGGTGTGCAAACAGCGTTCTCATTGCAATCATGTGTGACGTCGCATGTAGTGATCGTGCTTACGAGAATGTCGTGCTCTTGTTTGGGCAAACATTCAAATACTCCATCACCTTCGTATCCTGGATCACATGCACAATAGTTGACTTCGAGCGTCGCATCGTACAGACACGATGAGTGATCGACACACTCGGCTCCGTTACAAAGTTGGCGGATGCACGCTTCGTTTTCGTCCTTGATATATCCGTCTATGCACTGGCAGACATACTCGTTGCTGGCGGTGTCAGGCCGACATTCGGCGTGGGATTCACACTCTGAGCTGTTGGTGCAGACGAGTTTGGGTCTGCAGTTGTATCCGTCGCCATGGTAACTCACATCACACACGCAAATGGGTCCGTTGCCGGTCTGGTAGCAGTGGGCGTTGGGCCCGCAGGTGCAGGGTTCGCTGGGTTGTTCGAGGGGCTGTTCGATGCACTCATAAGAGTTACCTATATACCCCTCGGGACATACGCAGTGTGATACGTATCGACCATCCAACTCTAACGAAACTTTACATATAGCGTTTGGTGGACAGTTTGCATCGGATGTGCAGGTAACTGAAAAAGAAGAAGATTCGTTTAAGGAGTAAATATTAATGAAAACTTAATATTTTTCAGTATTTAAATATTGATAAGGTCTTACTTGAAGTGTCGTTGTTTCTTAGATGTGGATCGGCATATCCATTTAATCGGCATAGGTCATTGTCTTTCTCGTCTTTAAAACTTGAGTAGCCTTCGGGGCACGTGCAACCCAAGCCAAAGATACCGCAGTTCGGCAATACAATTGGTTCGATGTTTTCGTATTCATTGCTACCTGTGTCCGGATTTCCCGACTCATTGGTCAAATACTCATTTGCGGTATCGGTGGTTGGTTGGGGCGGTTGTGTTGGTTGAGGCGGTTCAGGTGTTGTGGTGCTCGACGGGAGGGGCCCGGGATGTGTTTGGACATCTACTGCACAGTAATAACCATCGCCGACGTAACCGGGGATGCATTGGCAAATGTGGCTGTTGCTTACTGGTGAAAAATTGCAAGTTGCATATGGGGAGCAGTTGTGCAAAGCATCGCATGTGTAACTGTTAATCAACCAACACCTTTGTCCATCTCCGGTATATCCAGCATTACAGACACATGTTGGTTCTCCTCCGCCATATCCTTCTACACAAGAAGCATACTGGTTACATGTTTGGTCTCTGCACTGCGATATACGACTGCAACTTACGCCATCTCCTTCGAATCCATCGCGGCAGCGGCACTGGAAGCCTCCGTCATGGTTGTAGCAGTCAGCGTTCGAGTCACAGTTGTGGGTGCTTTCGGCGCATTCATCAATATCTCTACATACCACTGCATTGTTTTCATAGACGTTTGAAAAGCCTGATTGGCAGATACACGCGAAAGAACTACCTTGCACTACACAAGAGCTGTGAGGGCCGCAGGTGCTTCGGCCAAATATACAAGGATCTTCTTGACCTAAAGGCACGATTTTATTACTCATTCCGTACCTGACAATGTTATTATTAGGTTCGTAACCTAAATAATTCTTAGAAACCTTCAAAGTCGACGAAACTGTTCCTTCCGGTGGTGCAAAACGGCACGGGTTATATTTGATTGTTTGTTGTATTCTTTGTTCGTAACTTACTCCTGTTACTCTGTCTGTAAGCGTTCGAGTGGATTCTGACCGTATCAGTCCCGCTTCAATCACTGTATATTGTTCTTCGTATTCTGTTATTTGAAGTTTTGCTCCGGCATTAACTTGCGGCAAAGACCCTCTGATGTCACAATCCAAAGTGATCTGATCGAAAACGTCGTGACCAATGAATTCTTGAGTGACCGTTACTCGATTTTGCGTAGCTGGAAAGAATATGTCTACTGTGTGATTGAATACACCTCCCGTAAGCTGATAACCATTGCTGGCATCTCCCAAAGGTTTGGCGAATAACCATCCGATAACGCTACCAAGAACATGTACTAACTGCAGGCTATTTCCGAGGGCGGCCGGTGCTTGCGACAGTGCCGTGTAGGACCGGCCATCGGCCACCACCACGTACGCTTGAATATCCACGTCATTTAACGATATTTCGTTTATAATACCATTTAGTTTCCCGTGGACTCGGAGTGGGGCGTCGTTTTTCACACAAGATTTTCCATTTCCGTAAAATCCTTCATTGCACTGGCAGCAGATTCCAGCTAAGTAGTCGACGCATCTAGCTTCCAAATGGCACACGCTCGGTCCACTTTGGGCGCACGTTCTGGATTCTTCCTCGACTTCCTCTTCATTCTGATCATATAAATCAGGCACTACAATATTGCCTTCTTGTAACACGTTTCCTACGCGGTACACGTACTTTCCGGGCTCATGCGTGTTCGACCAACTGAAATAAAATAAAAGCGTGAAATAGAATAAGCTATATGGAAGGAACACCTCAACATTAACCAATATTGTGTTATGCGTATTAATTGAACTTACGAAACAATATTCCTTATTTGATGGCTCCCGGATCCTCTGAGCAGTAACATCTGCCCGTCTTCAGAGACAAAGCCAGCTTGCGCCTTTGCATCAGGTAGGCTGTCCGGTGGAGTTTCCCTTTGAATCCACTGGATGTCTCTATCGGGGTAGAGGAACTCCACAAAGCTCTCATTACCGTTGCTAATAATGGCGGCTTGGAAAGTATTCTTTTGGTTGCCTTGAGAGCCGGTGTAGGTCACTTCGGCCCATGTGACAACGAAGACGCTGGTTGGCCGGAAGTCATAGTTGTCGTGGAAGTTATTTTGAACACTTTCCTCGGCCTTTACAATCACGCGATTTTCCTCGGTTTCCCTGTAGTAGACCGCGCCCGTTAAGGAAGTGTCTACGTTTGAATAGAACGCCGCTATTGCGGGGTAGGGCAGAGGAAACTCTGCGTTCATAAACGATGGTATATCTGCCCTGAAGGAAAGTACTCCGTGGTTGTTGACCTGGGAACAATTTGAAAAATAAATATGTCAGTAAGTGAGATTTGGTAAGCATCTTAATCGTATAGTCCATTATAATTGATGATGAGATACCGAGGGATGGCCCATGGATTATATTGTGATTATATATGCCTTGTTGTATCTAGGTACTTTTGATTATTGGTTGTCGTGGGGGTGGGAAGTGAATTACGCCGTTGTAAATGAACATATAGCTACCTAGCGTAGCCTTTGTTTAACGTTAATTCATTTTTTTTGCAAACTATGGGTACTACCCCTGTACTATAACTTTAAGCATTTTAATGTTCTCCTCAGCATATTACCTACAATTGTTACCTAATGTATAATTAAAATGTATATCCCGATCCAAGGGCAAACCTAACACTCCACACGCGAATCAAACAAAGAAAAGCACTAAAATTAACCGATTTTAGGTTTCGGAGATTATGGAAGAGCAGTGACCCTTCGCGCGATAGCCACGTGCATTTCCGTCCGCCGTCCCGAATGTACCGCGTTATCGGTTGCAAATAACGCCCTTATCCGAAATATTTTCGAGCAAAACATTGGAATTATAAGGATAAACTTATTTAAAAATTAATGAGACTGACTGCATTTAACGTGTTTACAAAATTATGATTTATCTGTCCGGCCGTTGTCTACTTGCAGAGCTCAAACTTGATACGTCTCGAAAATGTTTCAATTTTGTTTCAAACGAATAATTTTAAGGCTATATTGTGGCATATATTTGGACTTAGCACGCAAAGACCTTCTATTTGATGTGTCACATGATAGATTTCTACTAATTTTTTTCAAAATCCGATTCAAACAAATGGAAGACGTCATACTACGAAGTGACTACTACCGTACCTACTTTTCGTGTTTAGAATAACGTTATGGACATGTACATATCGGTAGTCCATATGGCGAGACTAGGTCCCACAGTAGATGTATGTCTTTTCATTTTCACTACATCAATCATCCTTTTTATCCTTAATGGGCTGAATTCCAAATAACATTAAATTCAACTCCTCGTTCAAAAAGTAGCAATTGTTTGTTCTTGCAACTATAATATTAGACTAAATCGCCTAAACGGATAATAAGTGATAGGTACTAACTCATACCTTTATGTATTCACCAGGAAGTAATTATGCAGTTCATTTAGAAGCAAATATTTAATTGGATTTTTCTATTGTATTCAATGTGGTTATGAATATTTATTTTACGCTAATTATAGAAAGTGCTAAGTACCAAATTGTTGATTTGGCATTCTAATTTACTCCAAGTTTATTCACAGTGACCCCGCCAATGATTTGACAAATGACGATTTGATGAAATTTTTACAATACGTATATATATCAGCTCACGAAGTAAGTAAAATAAATAAATGAATATTGGACAATCTCAAAAAATTGGATCTAGTCCCACAATAAGCTTTGGTAGGCTTGTGTTAAGGACACTAGACGACGATATTCATAATTAATTCTATGGATAAATACATAGTAAACATCCATGGGAACAATATTCGAGTTCATTATACAAATATTTGGTTTTGCCGGGATTCGAACCTAGGATCGTCGGCTCAGTATGCAGCTGAGCCAACCGCGTCGTCATAAGTCGTAGAGTAAGTTATGGAAATTGGTTGTTGAGGTGAAAAAGTGCCAAGTTGCTATATGTTAAAAGTCCATTCTACAGCTACACGTTATCTAAAAGTAAGTTAATGTAAAATGCCGCTATATAAGTACCTACCTATATAATGAATCTGGCAGGCTATATAACACATTCGATAACCAATGCTATTTAGAGTTGTAATTTCGAAGTTGTTTCCTAGCAATCCTAGCATTACCTATAAACACCTCTCTCACAATATCGTAACGTAATCGTAAGTCTACTGTGTCTACGTAGCACATTATGTTGATAATTGATGATTCTGAGTAGGCAAGACTAAGTAGCCAATTTCTAGATATTATATGACAATGACTATAGTCGCCTTTCTTTCCAGCAGTAAGTGATTTGCAAGGAAAACAGAAACGATAATACATGTAATAACAAGACGGTGTCTTTCTGCATAATAATATAACATCGAAGAAAATGCTGTTAACAAATTTCCAGCTACAGGAAAAGAGCAACAATGCATGTAATGTCTAATCGTCCGGGTTCGAATAGTGTACGAGCAGTTAGCTCCCGTGGCCACGACGACGACGTGGGTCAATACGGACCACGTTTTATTATTTTAAAACAGCCCTCCGCTCGAGGACAGCGATCTGATAAAAATCAAAGGTAAGTTTAAGTAATATACGCCTATTAGAAAATATATTATTAGTATCGACAATGATGAGTAAGTTGTTTTCCAACGAGGTGCGAGACAGAATACCTTTTTTGCAGTATCAAGAGTGCCTTTCGACTGAACGTGTTCAGCCACGAGCATAGCCACTCAGGTTTAAATATCAGCGGCGCTAGCACATCTCACCGCGACTTCGCTTGTCACGCGACTCAGCGTCACCTGTCTTGCTCGCAGGAAAGTGACTAGTCGCGCGACAAAGAGTTGCATGTCACAGTTTTGCTAGACGTGGGTTCAAGTAAATTAAGCAACATCCACGCTGTGACTGGCGACGGTGATTCAAGCTAATGGCAAAACTGAATTTACTCTTAAACACCGTTTTTAGGGTTCCGTACCTCAAAAGGTAAGAAACGGAACCCTTATACGATCACTTTGTTCTCCATCCCTCGTTCTGTCTGTCAAGAAACCCTTTACCTTGGAAACGCGTGGAGGTATTGACTTGATATTAAAACCATGTTTGCTCAGGTCTACAGCCACTTGAGGCTGTGAAAATATCAAACTTCTAAACTTCTTCTTAAAGAGACGGCTGTTTATGCCGCAAATTTTTAATTTTAAGTAGTTCGCGTTTTCTTTTTAACCGAATAAAACATGGAGGAGGTTCTATATTCGATCGTCAGTGCGTATTTTTTATATTGTTAACAATGAAACTACCTAGCTAGTCTACCTACCACTGGGCTCATGGGCATTTTTCAGCATGATACATATTCGTCTTGAAACATAACCTATGAAAACACGTTACTCTGCTCAAGAAAATTAGTCAACCGAGGAAAGAGGACATGACTGTTGACAGAAGATAGCCGCGGTGATCTATCTAGAGTGCCCTAGTTGTGCAGTGCGTGCGTAGCCGGCAAAGGGCACGATATTGCAGCCGAGATGCAACGGACGACCAATGGAAACATAAACACGCTTAGTATAATAATAAATAAGTTACCGATAAACGATTTCGCTACTTTGGCCTCCAATATAACTGACAATATGATTTTTTTAACCAGGTTTATTTTGATGAAATAACATAGATATAAAAAAAAACGAAAACATCCCGGTTTTATATACAAAAACGTCTTAACTTCCTAATTCAATAAAAGTGTGAGTCATCATAACAGTGATTGTATTTGTAGACAATCATACAGAAGTACCTACCATACAAAGGTGGATTTACTGTAGAAACCACAGGTAGAAATAGAACTGTAGTGCTGTATTGCTTGTGCATTGTGACTGTCATAACCCCGCATTGTGATGCCGTTTATGGGACTTAGTGCTTACTAGACAGATCAGGAATATTTTCAGAAATAGGGGTTTTGTGGCTTCCTTGAAATGTGTGGCTTCCTTGAAAGTCGTTTCGATGTAACTAACTACTACTCAAAAATTTGAAATGTCGTCTATTTCAGCACCTATGACAGTTAATGCGAAGCAACGTGCAGCTTTTGTTGCGAGAGAAGTAAATACTTACGCAAAGTCCGTCATTCTCACATTCAGATCCTTGACAGAAAATTACAGGTGCTTTACCATTTATCTATTGCGCGATGAACGCGACCATTATAGGCCTGCAGGAAAGGTTTTTTTTTTTTTTTTTTGTCATAGGTGGCAAACGAGCAAACGTATCGCCTGATAGAAAGCGATTACCGTCGCCCATAAACACCTGCAACACCAGAGGAGTCACAAGTGCTTGCCTACCCGGAGGACGAAGATAGAATGCCTCTATGCTAGTAATTTCACCGGCTATCTTACCCCAAATAGAAAGTTCACGTAAATCGAATAAAAAAGCTACTTTTAAGCCGCACTTCCTGACTGGCCACCTCTGCGCCCCGGGGCAGTTCCTCGTCCAGCCCCGGCCCGAATGGTTACAGCTGGTTCCAAGTGACGGCGCGGGCGCATCTAGGAGCACCACTAGCACTTCGAGGAAACAATTATAAAATAAATATTTACATAAATCGAGTTAAGGTCTTCGCACATTATAACAACTCAACGGCGACTCGATTCTCGAAAAATATTATATTAGTAGTGTATGACGCGTCGTCCACTCGTCGTCCACTACTAATATATATTTTTTAAATTAAACCTTGAAAATATGACATAGGGCTTAAATTTCAATATTTGGCATACCTAGAATCGAGTCGCCGTTGAGTTGTTATAATGTCTCCCCGTAGGATACAACGGGTACTTTGAGCCAAATTTCGTGACTGGCCACCTATGCGCCCCGTGACAGTTCCTGGTCCAGCCCTATTAGCCCGAAAGGGTACAGCTGATCCTGCGTAGTGGCGCGGGCTTATCTAGGACCACCACCAACACTACGAGGAATCAATGGATAATATAAAAACTTACATAAATGGAGTCATAAGTCTCTCCGTAGAACACAACGGGTACTTTGAGCCACACTTCCTGACTGGCCTCCTCCGCGCCCCGGGGCAGTTCCTGGTCCAGCCCCAGCCCGAACGGGTACAGCTGGTACCGCGTAATGGCGCAGGCGCATCTAAGAGCACCAACAACACTACGAAGAATCAATTATAAAATAAATACTTACATAAATGGAGTCATAAGTCTCTCCGTAGAACACAACGGGTACTTTGAGCCGCACTTCCTGACTGGCCACCTCCGCGCCCCGGGGCAGTTCCTGGTCCAGCCCAGGCCCAAACGGGTACAGCTGGTCCCGCGTGATGCCGCGGACGCGGGCGCATCTAGGAGCACCAACAACACTACGAAGAAACAATTATAAAATAAAAACTTACATAAATCGAGTCATAAGTCTCTCCGTAGAACACAACGGGTACTTTGAGCCGCACTTCCTGACTGGCCACCTCCGCGCCCCGGGGCAGTTCCTGGTCCAGCCCAGGCCCAAACGGGTACAGCTGGTCCCGCGTGATGCCGCGGACGGACGCCAGGAGCACCACCAACACTACGCACGTCCGCATCTCGCTGCGATGTACGCGACACTAATAGGGAATGACCCATTAAAGCTTCGAACAAAGTGAGGTGGATGGCGATTTTTGGGACGATAGGATAGCGCGATTAGCGTTCCGTATACGCGAAGACAAGACCTTCTTTCGATTCTTAGTTCATCAAGGACACTAAGAGGATGCATTATTAAAGTTTCGAAAAACGGCGGAAGGAGATTTTCGGATTGCGACCCTCTTGTTAGGTTCATTTATCTCTAGGCCTGCAATCAAATCTTGCAAGTAAGATTTGAATGACTTCCCGGTGACTGATTGAGCTGAAATTTGGTGTACCCACGTAACTTCGACGAACTTGACAATACAATAATATGACACCATGAAGCATTGTCTGATGATGGAGTCGAAAGGTGGTCATAGCATAGGAACGCTGTTAATAAGACAATGCAATCTTACCAAGTTTGGGCTCTTGGTGAGTAGTTAGCGGATGTTCAAAGAAAAATACGGTCAGCAATCAAAGCTTGTCAAAAAAGTATTAACTAGTCCAATTACCACTCCGTATTGCGCGAGTCTGAATTGACTGGTGTGTGATTAAATCTTACGTGTTACGGCAGCCAAAAAGCGATGTATTGCCATTGCCTTAAAGGTGACAATGCATCTTTTATTCGACATATTTTTCTATCCATCGTCAGCTGAAAGACGTCCCCTGCTGGATAATAGACCTCTACAAAAAAATCTGCCTGTATCCTGTACCGAGCCACCTGCACTGCAATCAGCGGGTTCCCAGTTCCCACTACCATATTTTTAAACCTCAATTTTGGTGAATCTGTGCTTAACCATAACTGAACAGTATAATTAACAAGATATTTTTACGACAAACATAACTTGATTCGTTTTGTACAGTCGAGTTCTTAAACTTTTGTGCAAAAATATAATCAAAAATATCTAAACACGTCTCTATGCCGTTAACGTTAATATAATCATTGTTGATCTAATAATTGTTCCGAAGTGTAAAAACGCGACTGTACTTATAAAATCGCTCCCGCTCCGCTCCTTCAGCAGCGTCCGCCCATAGGACATCCCAGAAGGCAATAAAGTCAACTAAAATAAACAGATGAATGTGGAAAGCGTACGCGCAGGAAAGTTGCTGCAACGTCCAGGAATGTAAACCCCGACGAAGTTGTAGTTTCTTGGATTTAATGGCTCAAACTACTTTGCCTGAATATATTTGTGTTCATTAAATATTTAGCTACCTATGTAATAAATTAAGTTTTGAGTCCCGTTGACTTTAATGAATTGTTTTTATTCTTTTTAATTTGCAGTCGTGATACATTTATTTATTTCCGACAGATATCCATCCTTAGGTACTTACCTATTATTAATGTGAAAGTCCGTTTATTGGATTATCTTTATTTATTGTTTATGGAAAATCTTACTTTTGCAGCGGAAAATTAATGGTTTTAAGCAAAATAGCTACGTTTTTGGAACGCAGAGGAAGCGGCGGGATGACTCGATTGTGTCAAATTATGTCTACAATTCCATATAAACATGTAAATATTATCAGAAGCAGCAAATGTAGGTATCGGTACAGGACGTCACCCATAAATCAAACTTACGCTCGAAGCTTACGTTGTAATAACGATAAAATATTTGATAGTAATTAGCTAACATTATAAGCAGTTTAAGGACAAAAATACTTCCTAATGATTTAGAAGGAATGTCGCGAACAATATGTTATCTGCCGGGAATATCCGTTTAAAAGGTACTAACCGGCAGCATTTTCCTAGACATTTACTCTCTTTTGTATTGACAGGGTAAAGTTTGTCCTCATTAAAGCGTCAAAGCGAGGACTCTTGTCTGTCCATTCATTCCTTATCGCTGCGGTAGATCATTAGAAACCGACTTATATAGTTTGACACATAATTTCGCACCATTCGCTAACAAGCTTTGATAATCATCTATCTATATCTAGGTATACTGATGTAAATCATAAAATTACAGTTACGTTTTAGGGGCTTGAAGGGGGGCTTGTTATACCGAAATATCGAAAGGTATACAGATGTTATACTACTAAACGTTATCTTACAACCACGCAATTATACTTATGTAGTTGGCAATGCAAATGGCAGTAACAATAGGGATGACTAAAATTAGCTCAGATATGTCATGAAACTAAGAAAATAAATCCAAAAATGAAATATTTTTGAAATATGTGACAAAAGGAGTGAAAGTTTTTTTTTATAAATCCTAAAGAAATTAGAAATTGTTTTCAGAATCCTTATAATTTAACAAATCAATAATTACGACAACAATGATCTTAAACCGCTTAAACGCACTTTTTCACGGTGAAAATGGCAAATTACTTATTGTCTCCATACAAATATTGGTACCCATATATATAGGTACGCCATAACATATAATGACGTCACGATAGGTGGCCATTTGGACTTCGACGGTCATTTCTGACATAAAGAGCAGTCTAAGTGTAGTTAGTCCCATATAGACATTTGATTCCAATAAAATAAGTTTCTGTCAAAAAAAACATTTTAGTGACAAGCTTTTATATCCCACTGTACTTTTCTTTGGATATCCATCAAATGCTCACTGAGACAATTTTGAAGAGCCCAAACTCGGTAGGATTGCTTTTTCTATTATATAGTTCCTATGGCCAATTTCCGGCTCCATCATCAGATCAGCCCCATGGTACCATATTATTGTATTGTCATCAAAGTTAAGTAAGTATGCAAAATTTCAGCTCAATCGGTTGACGATATCTGCTTCAAAATTGAGTTGCAAGATTCCACCCGAACAAACATACTTACATACATACATACATTGCAAGTTAAATAAAAGCTTTTAAAATAGAATCGATTGACATCCTAAAAAAATAAATTTTGTCATGCCTATTAACATCTATACTTTTTGATATTCAAATTCAATTCAATTTAAATTCAGTTTATTGCGATTCATCATGTTGCACGTAAAATATCTTCAATACCTACTAGAACATACTAGGTAGGTTCAAAACATGAGCCCTGTAGGGCACAGCAATATCTTACAACTAAAATGGAATATCATTATGTCAATTACAGACATGATTAAAATTTATATTTATACAACAATTTTAATATTTCGATATGGTAGGTGCGCTTGCCTCTATGACGTCTAGTTAGTTCGATATAAGGATGGTTACAGAATACATTTAATTAAGTTATGTCATGTTTTTTGCGTCACCCTAGGCAGTAAGTAGGATTTTCTGATAAAATATCACTTCTTGGCCAACGCAAGACGTACAACTTTAGACAAACCACGGGTGGTAACTGGTAAAACCCCAGATCGTATATTTATGGCAAACACCTGGGGTCTGGGGCATTAATGAAATCACCGCCTTAGATATGTAATGTTCTATTTCGTCCCCCGGGAACGATGTTGCAGGCATCTTCCAGTGTACCTATAAATATTTATATCGAACGGAAATACTTATTGCGCCTACTCATTTTAATTGGGTATTTTAGTTTCTTAAGATAATACATTCGTCTAATATTTTCCTGGTTTAAGCATGAATTTTTAACTTATAGGCACCCTTAAAACACCGCTGTCAAACTTATTGCGCAGTAGTAATTTGTACTGCACAGCAAGATGGCTTTTTTATGTCGCGCGATCTATAATGTAAAAACAAAATAAAGTGAACAGCATCCTTCCACCGGTCATTCGCCCCTGTCTAATAAAAAAACAATTGCCTCGAGATGTGTTCCGCAACTATTTCGGATATAATTGCAGATTGTTGACCCGTTTGCCAGCAAAATGCACGAAAACGCCATCGAGACAAGACTAACATGACCAGTATCTTGACTGCATTTGGGCATTCTGAATAAGAATCGTATGAATCGCATTTTAAGATTATTAGGAGCTCCGGTCAGCTGCAGCTACACGATCATAAGCTGATAAAATCATAATAGAGATAAGCATGGAGTGACTTTTATAATTATTTTTTGTTACTAATTAAACTTCTTTTAAATAATAGTACCAAAAACATGCGATTATATTATCCTTAATATGCTTTTCGCGTCTTAAAATACTGGATGAATATACGCACTGTGTCGCCACTTGGCAGGTTGCCCCAAAGTGAAGATAACCAACATTAAATCTAACTCTTTATTATAATGTTGCTGCAGTTCATATAACAACAAAATCCCCACTTCTGCTAGTAAATTGGGAACTTTTGTTACAGAAAAAGTTTTAGGGAGTGCTGTACAAACAAATATAGAAAACTAGGTTACTGAGAGACTAAAGTCGATAAAATCTTTGTAATACCGACTCACGTAATGTTTGTGAGCTAAAAATATTTGTCAGTGCTTTGCCGTTAATAGGGAGATCTATTAAGTAAATTTATCGGTTCCCCTCCGTTAGCCCGAAAAACTTTCATCCTAATTTCATTGGCCCTAATTTTGGTAACCCTAAAATCACTAACCCGAATTTTCATTCATCCTTATTAATGAATAGCCCTAATTTCAGGATTCCGAAATTTCATTATACCTAATTACTTCATACCGAATTCTCACTAGCCCTAATTTGCACTTAGCCGATTTTTTTAGACTACTAATATTATAATACCTAATAATGCTAAAACCTAAATTGTATTAAACCTATTTATCTATAAACCTAAGGCAAGGGCTGCTCTCCCTCCACCTCCACGCCTCCGGTTTTGGAATAACACTAGGGTAGGAGTAGGACAGGCAAGACTACGTGGAGTCAGAATTGCCATAGACTCAGGATGTACATGGGAATCTTTTGACGCCCCGCTCGCTTCGCTCGCTCCGCTATACATTGTCACAATAGAAACCTAACCTAACCTACAGTTTTCGGGGTTCAGCAAATTCGATATTTGTCCAAATCCGTATTTTCTGTTTTAACGTAAAAATAGGTTTTATAATCTTTAGTACTCTTGACATTTAGTGTCAGTAATGATTAGGTCTAATAATCATTAGGTGTGGTAATTATTAGGTTATTTCATATTAGTATTGTTGACAATTAGTACAAATCACTATTAGAGTATTGGATTATTAGGTCTAACAACTAATTAGGGTATAAAAATTAGGTAAAATTACATTAGGGCTAATGAAAATTAGAGCTAACGTTGATAGGTGTAATAATATTAGCACTTGCGATATTAGGTCAAGTAGGGGAGTACCAAATTTATCACATCACGCCTCATCCTAACTAGTTGGAATTATTTAATTTCCTTGTACATAAACGATTTTCATGTTAGAATTCGTACCACAGTCATTTTTCCGTGAGTCAAAAATGTAGAATTAAAAGTGGCAAGCCTTCGGTAATTAAAAACATCACATATCACTGATAGTTTGTAATGAACTATTAAGCGGAATATATCGTTCGCGTCGCAGACGCTGAAAAAACTAACCCGCTTATTGCTGAGTAATGATGAAAAATGTGCACCTCGCGCCGCCCCTACCAGCGAGTCGGATGTCGAAGGACCAACTTTTTTACTATTATCCTCGGGGTCAATTCCATATTTCTTGTGACATACATAATCCAAGCTAATTAATATAATGTCTACTTTCTATTTCTATTGACAACTTAATGAAGCTCAAAAAGCAAAAAGTAATACAAATCGGTAATATCACGGTGGTAAAGTCCAGCTCAAAATCTGCGTGGAGTTTGACACTACCCGTCTAACTCAACTATGTTTCACGACTCTAGTCCCTAGTACTCTCACAGTACTGCGCTCACGCGAGGAAGAGTCGCATCTCACAGTTGTCCCACAGAGGTTCTGATGTAGGCTTATCACGCGAAAAGTAACGGACATGACACGACTTCGATGAGCGGCAGCGACGCGCAGCGGCCATACAAGTAATAAATAATAAAAATAAATATCGGACAACCTCACACAAATCGATCTAGTCCCAAATTAAGCTCAAGAAGGCTTGTGTTATGGGTACTAGACGACGATATACGTACTTATATAGATAAATATATACTTAAATACATAGAACAACCATGATCCAAGCACAAATATTCGAGTTCATCACACAAATATTTGCCCTGGCCGGGATTCGAACCCGGGACCGCCGGCTCAGTAGGCAGGTGTCTACAAACCGAGCCAAACGCGTCGTCCAAGTGTCTCGCTTACTCGAATGGCCGCCTCGCTCGGACCTCTGGCTTAACCGCTGGCCGCTGCCGCTTGCCGCAGAAGTCGTGGCTGGGTAAACGATAAAGCATTCGTTACTATCAAATATTAGAAAGCGACAGTTGTTTTATAACCTATAATAAATTACGAGATAAACGTTACTATCATAGGCCTGCTGAAGTTTTTAAGGTTAGATAATAAGACACTATAGCTAAGAACAAATTACTTTTTTTATAAATATTGACACAAAGGTAAATTATGAAAGACAAATGCAATGTGATCTACTACAATGTAAGCAGGACTCGAACCTGCGACCCTATGTTTCCGGCCTAGTGCTCTCCCAACTGAGCTATTAGATCGTTACGTCAATCACACCAAATCTTTCATTCCATAATTCTACGCTACTGGAGCACCCTCTGCGTCATATATGTGTTTAAAATGCTTATGCGCATTAGCCATATTACCCTAGGATGAGCGCTTTAAAAAAAATCCAAATATATAAAATAATCCCGCACAATTTAAGAAGAGAATATAATACATGTAAATATCTTCACCAGCACGTCAACAAGACTAATGGATACACGACACCCATACACGGCGGGATTCCATCTATTCTTATTAAGCGCATCGCTCTAATATTAGCGAGACAGGAATGCACCGGCTGCAGGAATGGATTCTTGTTTACATCGCGTCGGCGACGGATGAGCTTTCAGGACCTGGGTGAGATGTAGTCGGCTACTAGATAATAATAACTATTCAAAAGAGGGACTGGTATAGATAAACTTAGAAAGTAAAATTTCTAAAGTTGTATTCAAATCTAAGGTGAATATTTAGCTGTACTTACAGACCAATTTCAGTTACTTTCATATTTTTAGCTTTTGCATAATGCGCAAACTTTCGGTATTGCTGTTTTAAAAATTATTAATAAAATTATAACTGCATTATAAAAAAGTTCATTCACTTAGTTGTTGGGTTTGGGACAATTTTAGGTTATTCTTAATTAGAATCTCACCATTGTGTGCTATTGTGTTTTTTTTTCCGCCAATAAGAGAAGATAATACGAGTATAGATATTGACATACGATCCTGCGAGAGACTAACCTTTATATATTTTATAGAATCTTTTTATCGATTCTATATTTTTTATATGTGGAAATACCACATTTTTACTTTATAAATATTGACACTGTCACTGTAAACTCATGGTAAGGGTACCGTAAAAGAATTTAATGCCGGCATGACGCAAGCAGCGCCGGACGAGATCTAAGGCTGACGGCGAGCGCTCTTCCGGAAAAGCCCGTGGCCGCCGCGAACCCTGCAACCCTGTAACTAAATTATATATACCTACTCTTCATTTCATTAGTCATCCGACGAATATCAGGAATACCTAATATAAATATTCAGGGTTCCAAGATACAGGCTCAGCCTAGTTTGGGGCCCGCTGGATATCTCAGGATGTGTTATGTCCTAAGTTTCAATAAAAATATATTTCATTTCATTTCATTGACGACGCGTTTGGCTCGGTTTGTAGACACCTGCCTACTGAGCCGGCGATCCCGGGTTCGAATCCCGGCCAGGGCAAATATTTGTGTGATGAACTCGAATATTTGTGCTTGGGTCATGGTTGTTCTATGTATTTAAGTATATATTTATCTATATAAGTACGTATATCGTCGTCTAGTACCCATAACACAAGACTTCTTGAGCTTAATTTGGGACTAGATCGATTTGTGTCAGGATGTCCGATATTTATTTATTTATTTATATTTATTATTTATTTATTTCAATATGACTATGAGTTGACTTGACTGCGGCAGGGTTTGCTGTTTATCAATGGATTTTTTAGTTTTATGTGCAATATACAATGAACTAAGTACCTAGTATACTTTGATTGCACGCCAAAGGAAATGTACAAATGAAAAGAAGGTCTATTTATCTTAAAAATATTTTACTGAAACTGTAAACTTTTCAAGTCAAAAAGGAATATAAGCGCGTGTAGGCTAATTAAGTGTTAAGTGATTAGATATGAAGCATTAACAAGATTTTACTTACAAATTAACAGTATGATCAGTCAGGTAAGTACCTACAATTAAACGTACATGAAAAGTTTAAATTATAATTAATTCGTGTTAAATAACAAATAGTTCGTTTCGGCATGACTGAATAAATTAATCATTCAGCAGGTCAATAGCCATGAACTTATAGGTAAGGCATGTTTTAATACGTAAATTACAATAGCGAGTTCCTATTTGTTTGGAAATCGGTATGTTTAAAAGTTGGTATAATAATACCTCACCTACTCGTATCTATTGTTTTTAACCAGCTATTACAGCGTTATATTGTTATTTTTTTATATATTGGAAAGTGTAGTCGGAATAAAAATAAAAGTAAAAGATTACGGTTAAATTCATAATCTAATCCAGTACCTATGTAAAGTATTAATCACTTTTCCCATACTTATAATAAAGGTATTTCAATCCATTTATACGTAATTTTAACTACGCTCTATATCCCGCGACCATATCTACACCTAACGTTTGGGGGCCAGGTTTCAAGGACGATAGAATTGGCAGATCGGGAAGTGTCAAAGCACTTATCCATGAGTATAAACCATGTCCTACAAATAACGATGTGCTTCAGCACCACTTGATTGCAACACATACATAACTGCTCGGAATGGAGATAAGAGACAAGGATTTTGCCACGCACCCACAAACTGAGTATAAGGTGTCAAGAGAAGATAAGGTGAAATCCTGAGCATTAAGTTCATCAGCTGCTGCAAACTACACATGTCTGCGGTGTGTTCATGTGCGATTTTTTCGAAACAAACACATGAACACCAGCAACGGTATCGAAACAACTGCTTCCGCGATTCGATTCCGTTGCTGGTTGCATTGCTATAAATAAATAATGAAGCATCCGTCACTTTCGCATTCGCGTACTAAAACTTTGCTCTGGCCTACGTGCCCCTCTACCATGTAAGGCGGCAAACTTGGCTCTAGATTTTATCAAGTTTATTCAGAAAACTGTAAAACTTCGGGACGAAACTCAATGCATTTTAAACTAGCATTACGAGTTTAAAATAGCGATCTAATTAGTTTCGCTGCAGTTCTAAGCGCAGTCTAAAGTTAGAAGTGGAATTCACTAAACAACACAGTAACAGACACATTCTGCTCGCCATCGCTTCGCTGATAGTCGATGTTCTGAATTAATTAATTGATACACTTATTAAGTGTACCCACCAACTAATAAGAGTGTTAACACCCTAGTGTTTAATACATTTCTCACATTAATTAGGTACCATAAATGTCATAAACCTATTATACCTATTTATGAAAAGTCGAGAAAATTTTGCAATATTAAGTAAACTATGCAAAAGATCTAACAAAATATAACAAAAGTTATATGAAAATGTTTTCCTACTTCATTTTACACCTTTTGGGACAATATCACCCTCTGAAAAAAACCCATTTCACTCCTGTAAAACGTATCGCTACTATCTCACAGAGCGGCGTTTTTCGAGCCGTTTTAGAAAGTCTTATATGCATCGAAATTTCGAGTGTACATATGACATTTTTCGTCAGTACGGGAGTGCTAACGAAGCCCGAGGCAATTTTAGAATAATGACGAATAAAATAAATGCATGATTTTAATCTCGGCCGCTGGAGGCGAGTCGTAAAGCGTTTACGAGCGCGCGACCACTTACGACGGAGCCCGAGCGACGGGAGGAGGCGGATCTAGGGTTGTAATACGTAGAAAGACCGATGTGTTCGAATTCGTGGGTTCTAAGTTAATTAATGTTAAACGTTAGTTAGTTACTTAGAACGCGTCATTCTTGCTTATTTACTGAAAACTGTACTTTGTTGATTGTTTGTGTAACATTTGACGCATACGGTGTGGAGACGCGATTAACGGGTCTCCTTCGCAATCCATAATATCGTATGTCCTAAAGTCAAATGCCATACCACTTTTACTCTAAACACTTTTGACATATCAATCATTTGTCATAATGATTATTTGCAATAATGATCTTACATCCTAATGATCATAAACCATAATATTATATTACCTAATGATATAAATACCTAATATGTTTTGTTCTAATCGATTAACACATAAAACTTACAAGTCATAATATACAAAACCATAAATCATATGTCCTAAAGTCAAATGCCATGATGATTACTTGCCATAATGATCATAAGCTATAATTACATTACCTAATATCCTAAAGTCGAAGACCATATTTATAGTAGGCGTTAAATTTATGAATGTAAAGTAAGAATCATTACCTATTCTACCTTAACGCAGGTCAGACTTGGGTTAGGTTAGGTACGCCGACGAGCGAAGCGAGGACGAGTGTTAGGTTGAACTGCGACCCTAACGAGCAAGCCTCAGGGCTTTATATCGAGGGCCGAAAAATCATAACATTACCTATTTCACGTTAAGGCATTTCCGACTTGGGTTAGGTTAGGTACGACGACGAGCGAAGCGAGGAGGAGTGTTAGGTTGAACTGCGGCCCTAATGAGCAAGCCTCAGGGGTCTACATCGAAGGCTGAAAAATCATAATATTACCTATTTCACATTAAGGCATGTCCGACTTGGGTAAGGTTAGGTACGACGACGAGCGAAGCGAGGAGGAGTGTTAGGTTGAACTGCGGCCCTAACGAGCAAGCATCAGAGGTCTATATTGAGGGCCGTATAATCATGACATTACCTATTTCACATTAAGGCATGTCTGACTTGGGTTAGGTTGGGTACGACGACGAGCGAAGCGAGGAGGAGTGTTAGGTTGAACTGCGGCCCTAACGAGCAAGCCTCAGGGGTCTATATCGAGGGCTGAAAAATCATAATATTACCTATTTCACATTAAGGCATGTCTGACTTGGGTAAGGTTAGGTACGACGACGAGCGAAGCGAGGAGGAGTGTTAGGTTGAACTGCGGCCCTAACGTGCAAGCCTCAGGGGTCTATATCGAGGGCTGAAAAATCATAACATTACCCATTTCACATTAAGGCATGTCCGACTTGGGTTAGGTTAGGTACGACGACGAGCGGAGCGAGAAGGAGTGTTAGGTTGAACTGCGGCCCTAACGGGCAAGCCTCAGGGGTCTATATGGAGGGCTGAAAAATCATAACATTACCTATTTCACATTAAGGCATGTCCGACTTGGGTTAGGTACGACGACGAGCGAAGCGAGGAGGAGTGTTTGGTTGAACTACGACCCTAATGAGCGAGCAAAGCGAGTGAGCCGTGGAGGCCTATATTGAGTTTATTAAGATGGAGGGGTAAAAGTGAAAGGCCGCAACTATAATTTACTTAATTTTTACGTTGTAACAAATAATAAACTAATGTTTTTTTATGACATATGATGATTATGGCCACCCGTATTAGGATATGTAATTGATAGGACACTTGATCAATAGTACTTTAGAAAATATTGCAAATAATCATTAGGATATTCAATATTAGGATAATCAATATTATGGCATTTACATTAGGATAAACGTTATTATGACAAAAGATCATTATGACCACAGTTATTATGGAATTTACAAATAGGACAAACGATATTAAGGATTCCAATATAGACCCGCGATTAACAGATATTTGCACGCCTAAAGGACCGTAGAGCTTCGAGGCTGCATGTGCGCTGGCAGGACGCCGAAGCTAGGCAAAGGACACTAGTGTGGGGGGCTGGGGTAATTATCTCAAGGATTTATATGTCATTCGTATTTTTTCTTACTAAAAATGAAGCAAACCTTTTATTTTATTGTCAGCACCGCGTTTTTTACACACATATACGCAGGAGGCAATTTATTTTACGTAAGGATAATTTTGACCCATCTAAGAAAATCCTCATTCTGTTAGACTTCGGCAGATATAGGGCAGTCTTCGGCAAACTTTTTGAGTTCAAGGTACAATCTTGGAGAACGGAACATTTAGGACGTAGGTACATCGTACCTAAATAAAAAATGCGTTTTGAAGCTGTGTAGCGCTTTTTTTCGTTTAAGAGAAAACCATTTTTCTACGGCACACCAACTAATGACCACGGTTCACCAGTGTGCCGCGGAACATACTTTGCGGAACACTGAAATAGGATATGTAGAGATTTTGAGAACCCCCCTTTCTCTCCCTACGTAATTCTAATACCACCTTCCGCTCTCCGCCCATAGATTGGGCCTCCTTCGTGACAATGCTACTGCTCGCGTCAACTTTAGTTGCCAAACCCTTTGCTAATGCGATTTGTGTTTTATGAGTTACGTAATGTGGCCGCCCAAGTGTCAGGGAATGTAGTTGGTTGATTACGACTCCTCATAGCACACAGATTCTGAAAAGCCTGACACGGCAATTTCCTAGAAGATTCTGAACTTCTAGATACGGATTTCATTGCTCTTAGCAAAACAGTATTTAGGAGATCACCAGTTTGACATCATCTTTATACTTATTAATATAAATGAAATAGAAGCTTTTAATAGCGTTATCGAATGTAATTAGCGGTATTAAGCATCTTATTATTATTATTTAAGCAGCTTATTTTGTAGATGATACAAGTACAACCTCATAGTAATAGGTTCATCTAGATTAATCACCGGTTTTATCAATAATTGTGGTTCAGAGTGATCCATTTTGATCCTAAACTTGAACAATAATTTTAAAACGAACTATACAAAATTAATCCAAATGCTCTAATGAATTGATAATCGAATAAATCGGTATAGCCACGAAGACAATCTAATCATAAATCTCAATTTTTATTTTGTATAGTGTGCATAGATAGAGTTGCTGAGAGCTGAAATGCAAGCAACAAAATACCTACTTAGTATTTTACGTCACCCTAGGCGGTAAGTGGGATTTTCTGCCCAATACGTGGGGAGAAAATTTCACTTCCCGATCAAAGCAAAACGTAAAACTGTAGACAAGCCACGGGCGGTAACGTAACGCCCCAGTTCGCATATTTAAGGCACAGTATAATAAAGAGTACTAACGTACAGTATGGACACTCCCTGCCTCCCACCGAAAGTGCCGCCCACCCGCGCTCGGTTACCTCGCAGTTACCGGCTGGCAAGGACGCGACGACGCGGTGCGCAGAGCGAAGGCCACGTATAATATTAAACAAATACTTTTGTAATGGGCGTGTGTTGTGCTGTGTACAGTTGTTTAAGCTCTATAAATAACAAAAATAAAAGAAAGTTCTACAGATTCCCATTGGATGAATCAAGGCTAGTACATACCTACCCAGTTATTTTCAAAGTGTTTTATGTTTTAGTAGAAAACCAACTTACAATAGGTACTTATGTTTAGTATTTTTTTTGCCCTATCCGTTTTCGACCTAAACCTATCAAATCACACTGAAAACAACACAATACGAGTATATATATATGAACAAAAAATCATGTTTTCAACTTACGTAATATTTTGCTGGCCTGAATCTCCTTACAAAAATTTAGTTACTTCGTTTATACTGATTCAAAATAGGAAACTATTTGTATAAATCGAGCTTAGATAGGTACCCACCTTACAGCGTAATATGATTCTTATTTCTTCCTAATTCGCGCAATGAGTTTTTAGTCATTGAGGTTATCGAATTTGAACGCGGGCGGAATTAGAAATCGTAGTTTAACATTAGTTTAATTATAAGCACACAAAATTAATTCGACGCCGCTATTACAAGGTCATCTCATATTGCTGCACATTGTGTTCCCGACTCGTGCGTTCAAAATGGCGGCAACCCTAGCATGTCTTATCTCACTCACACAAGCATGGTACGCGTTCACCTACACGAGCTTAGACTGTGTGCGAAGCAACGCGTTTCTTTCATACATTTGATCGCCACTGTCCGAGGTGTGTTTAAGGCGAGGGCCTTTGATTCGGGCCACAAACGCCTGCGATCTGGGACATTCACGAATTTAATAATGAACGAAGTAATGAACTATACACATATTAATGTTTATTTTACAGAAATTTTGGTTGTCAATAGTTGTACGAGTAGAATACGGCTTCAGGAGTGCCAGATGTCTGCTATTCCTTACAGAAAATGCACAATCCCCAAGGAAAGTAAAAGCCTTACCACGCAAGCTAAGCCGCGACAAATCTTATTCAAAAATAAGTACAATAAATTCGAGTGTTCTGAATGATATTAGGGTTTGTAAATTTGTTTTTTATTTTTATTATACCCTACTCTGTATAATTTGATTTCTGATTTGCACCAACTTCTAGTAAACTCTGTTTGGCCCTATGGTTGACTGGTAGAGAATGCCATTTGGAATTAAGACCACCATTTGTACTGACTTTTGTTTTGTACAATAATGTTTAAATAAATAAATAATAATAATTGCCGTCCTGTTTCCGGCAGGATCACTGCGCCTGTTACGGAATAGGTTGACATGCTCTCAGGGAATCGTTTTTATTGACAGTTTGTTTGTTTACGAGTGTTTATGAGCACGTCTGGAGAATGGAGCTCTCCAGATGTGCTCTGGACATCTATTTTATGGAGAGATGTGCTTTTTGAAACAATATCTGAAGGCGCTCGAGGGCGAGAGAGAATTGAGTTTGTAAAATTTTACTTATGAAGTTTTAATGCCTATATGGTTTGGAAGTAAAATATACAATGGGTTGCATAAATCCACTTAAAATCAAGAATTTTAAGCTTGTTATTATATTTTTTGCCATGACGACTTTTATATTGATCTGATCTACCATCTACAAAGTAAAATATTTCCATGACTAGATACTGTTTTTTTTTTATTTAAGTATGAAACAGATATCTACATGACATTTTAATTATTTATTTTAGACTGCCGTTTATTTAACAATAGCAAAAAAAATAAAAACAGGTCTCTGAATCTTCTCATTGTGTTTTACTATACCTACTCACCTCTATATCAATCTTTGCCAATATCACATAATGTTTATAACGGTAAAGTTATAAGTTATAACATAATTTCAAACTTTAAACGAACCAAGTTCAGATGGCCGCCGCTCTAGCGTCCTTTATTAAAACATATCAATTTCTGATTAATAAATACGGCGGAGCAGCTACGTGACACGGGTATCTAGTAACGTATTTATACCCGTACCTAGGGTTGCCAGATCGGGATTTGGCGGGATTCTCCCGAATTTTTGTATGTCCTCCCGATTCCCGACTAATAAAAAAATCTCCTGAAAAACAACTTAATTTTATTTATAAAACTGCTAGTTTTTCCATAAGTACTATAAACAAATTATCTTAATACTTTTTTTGTGGATAATAGATAAAATTATAACAATGAGAAAGCCATGTGTAGTAAGTATTTATTAGTAACGATGTTGTATATGTAATAAAGGAAGGTAGTATGACAACCTTGTATTCATTTATTAACGGAATTACATTCACAATTTTTTTTACCTTTAAGCACAGTAAGGAAAAAGTAAGTATGTATTCTATTATTCTATGCATGGTAGTGTCGTTCTTTATGGCGCCGTTAGAGGCGCTGTTGTAGTCGCTGCGCGCTGCGTTCGGAAACGTCTTAAAATGGTGAGTATCTAACAAACGAAAAAAGCCATTGTATGTTTTTCTGTTAGTATTTATTTATGTAGACATTTTTATTGGCAGCGAACGACGTTGTTTTTAATATATTATTTACTTTAATGTGATTCAATTTTTGTTTCTCCCGACCAAAGTCACAAACTCCCGGAAAAAATGTTGTTTTTCCCGATAATAGAGTCATTCGATCTGGCAACCCTCGTACCACCCCGTACGTACGAGTACGAGTATTTTGCGGGTTTATATTAATTAGGTGCGAGCCGAGACCGGGTCACGTGCGACGCAAAGTAGATTATCTGTGTTCACCCGGGAACTGTTCATTGTTGCTCCAAATACTTATTTACTTTGCCACTTTGTATGTATCACATTATGTTCGCCATTTGTGTGTATTGAGCTGTGTCAGCAGCGGCTATGATCTCGAATTGGATTGGGTCACAAATTGTGTACGCTCTGAAATGTATGTTGTCGATTTAAAGACTTGGTTCCCAAAATTTTCTAGAAAAGGATCCATGTTTATTAGGTATGTTATTCGCAGGAACCAAACTTAAATAAATTTCTCTCCTCAGGCGGACTCAGGCTATGTCAATCGTCATCATATCAGCCGATAGACGTTTACTGCTGGTCAAAGGCCTCCCTCAAAGTTCTCCACAACGATCGGTCTTGCGCCGCCCTCATCCAATTTCTGCCCGCGATCCTAACCAGGTCGTCGGTCCACCTTACGCTGCGTCTTCCGGTCCGCGGCTATGACCGCGGACCATAACTTTTTCTGAAAACTTCTATCAACTACAACAGAAATCGGCAACGGGTACTGCAACATTTTCATTGATTGTATTTAAACTTAAAAAAAATATACAGCTAAGATCTCAATGCATTTATTAATAACAACCTTCACTTCACACAAAAACAAAGCGGCACTTTTCAAAGTCTGAAAGCATTTATTGCTTTCTATAGACGCAATAAATAAGGGTCTGCACAAAGGTACATCACAAAGCGTATCGTTAAACGTTAGTCCGTAGAAAACAGGAAGCGGCAAATCATTCGCGGGCTCAGACCGGAAGGGCCCGGAGACGCTACGTGCGGCCGAAAAACTACCCGCGATTCAATTCATTACAACAAAATGTTTGAAAAAAACGGTGAAGCGCGACCGTAATATGTATAGAGTTCCGTAGCATTTTAAAAAATCCGCGTAGTTTCGAATCTGCTTGTTCGAACCACGTTCGAACTCCGTCAGTATCGGTTTAAGAAGGTTAAGTTAGTTTGCACTGAGCGTTTTTTCGTCGTTATAATTATTAATAATATACTCAAGTTCTTAATTAAATAAGTGAATTATGTGAAATGCCTAAAAGAATTAAACCTAAACATAAATCTTATTGGCTGTTTATATTTTGATTAGTGATTAGTGAATAGGGCCAGTTGATACATTTGGTGTTAAAATCAAGTAGGAATTGTGTGAACTCGCTCTTAATCACTTATCAATGTGTAAACTGGCCATACAATAAAGCTTCGACTACATAGGCTGCTTATGATGGTCGAGTTTGTCACGCGATAAAAACAAGTCAAAGCACCAGTTACTTTCTGACAAGCATGTGACTATGAGAGTGATGTGCTAAAAATATTAATTTTTGTCGTGATAAATTTAACATAAGCCACATTACTGTCTGATAAAAAAGAGTAGAAATTAAAAAGTGACAACACGGTAGTATCGTCCCTTTCTAATCAATCTAAGAAAACGGGAACGTTACTACAGTATTGCCACTTTTTATTTCTACTCTGTTTTGTCAGACTGTTATTTGCTTAGCTGGCAATTTAACGCCACCGCCATGTTATATCATCAAAAAATATACAGTGATATTGGTGAATATTTCTCGCATTTCAAGGCTTGTAGAAATCTATGGAATCAAGAAAATTTACGCAGATTTACGCTAAGAACTATAATATAGACATATTTTTCACCTAACGCAGTGTGCTCTTGTTAAAAAGTATCTGGAGTTCAAAATAACAATTTAAATTTAACGAAAACAAAAACAAAATATTTGCAAGGAACCTTTTTATTATCATTTGAAGATACGGATCCCTAAAAAGACGATGAAAATTAAACCTTTTCGCCGAGATTCGGAGATTGAAGATTTTTCCATTGGATATTTTTGGAAATAATGAGACGGCGTCGCTTTGTCTTGATAATTTCAATAGAACTTGCACGATTTTTAAATTTCTCCAATAAATGTATAAAGAACTAAGTAGTACTTTGTTGGAGACATAATGCGGTTGGTTGGCAAAGCGTCAATCTTAACCCTTAGGGTTCCGTACCCAAAGGGTAAAAACGGGACCCTATTACTGAGACTGTCACCAGGCTGTATCTCAAGAACGGTGATAGCTAGACAGTTGAAATTTTCGCAGATGATGTATTTCTATTGCCGCTATAACAACAAATACTAAAAATAAAATACCATACCCGTACAACAAACTTGTTATAGATTATGGTACGGAACCCTTCATGCGCGAGTCGGACTCGCACTTGCTCAATTTTTATTTATGATATCATATTAAGCTGTGAACCGTTATTTGAAGCCTAAATAAATAAATAATTTGAGAGTAGCGAACCTGATTTCCTGTAACATCACTCTTGCGTCACACACATCCCGACGTGGGAGTGTGGGGAAGCCATGGCAGGGCCTAGCCCTCTGTGGCAGCGGCTCCTCCGTCCGTAAACTACGGACGGGACGTCTCTTTCTGAGACGATTTATGTGTTGTTTTGTTTCCTTTTAGGCGGTGTGTACAGTTCGTGAGCAGTCGTTCCAAGTAGCGATGCTGGCGATGGTGGCGTTGAAGCTGGTGGCGTGGCGATTTTTTTGCTCAGCTGCAGTCGAGCACGTTGGCCTCTCTGCGGCTTTGCGGTCATGTTGGCCTTCTTCGGCGTTGTGGGCACCTGGTGTTTCCAGGGGACTCAATCGGGGGGCACGAGCTCTCTCGGTAGAGCCCGGCCCCGTACGTCTGGAGGACGAGCGTGGAGTGGCGCGATCCCCTCGAGGCTGGGAATCCCCGAGTGATCAGCGCGGCGAAACATGGCTTCGGCGAGTTGCCCTATGAAGGCATCCAGTCCTTGCCATTTGATGTCGCGAAATATTGTCTCGTTCCGCATATATCGCGGAGCCGAGACTATGGTGCGCAGGGCTTGGGTCTCCTGCGCACGCAGCCTCTTCTTGTTCGTTGCTGATGTAAGACCGTACCATGCGGGTGCCGCGTAGGTCAAGCGGGACCGCAGGTAGGTCTTATAAATCCCTAGCTTCGTGCGCAAGGGAAGGCTGCTGGCAAGGACTGGTCGGAGTCTGGTGGCTGCTCCTCTTGTCCGCCGAATCGTTTCCTCCACGTGTTTCGCCATGGTGAGTCCCCTGTCGATGGTCACACCCAGGTACTTGGCCGTGTGTGACCATTGAATGTCCTGTCCGGACATGCGAAGGTTTGGAGGCTGCTTCACTCTTCCCGTTACAAGTGCCTGCGTTTTCCCCACATTCACCGACAGTCGCCATCGGGAGAGCCAATCGGGAAGGACGTCAAGCTGACGCTGGATCTTCTTGGCGGCGTATTTGGTGTTGACGGACGTCGCAAAGAACGCCGCGTCGTCCGCGTATAGCCCCAGCTTGACGTCGCCCTCCACCGGTATGTCGTCGGTGTAGTGGGCATAACAGGCTGGAGATAGGCAGCTTCCTTGGGGTACGCCCGCCAGTATCGGGCGCTCCGTCGAGGTGGCGTTTTCCACCGCCACCTGGAATGTTCGTCCGGACAGGAACGATTCGACCACTCGAACCACCCGTCGAGGTGCAGAAGACGTTGACAGTTTGTACACTAAGCCCTCGTGCCACACCCTGTCAAACGCCTTCTCCATGTCAAGGAATACTGCAACCGTGACCTTCTTGGCGTTCATGGCCACCGCCATGTGGTGCAGTACCCTTGACAGCTGCAGAGTTGTGCTGTGCTCTGCACGAAATCCGAATTGCTCGGGTCGGGGCTCGATATGCGGCTGAAGTTGTCTCAGCAGGAGCTTCTCGAACACCTTCGACACTGTGCTTAGGAGGGTTATCGGGCGGTAACACTCCGGCTTCCTCATGCTCTTTCCAGGTTTGTGCAGCATTATGACCCGGCCAAGCTTCCACGCGGTGGGGAAGTGTCCGGAGCGTAGGATTCCGTTGAACAGGCGGGCTACCGCCGCGATCGCTCGCGGCGGCAGGTGGTGGAGTGCCCTGTTCGGAATCGTGTCTGCGCCCGGTGCCTTTCTTGGCTTAGTCCGTTGGAGTTCTCGCTTGACCTGGCCGGGTGTGAAGAAGACGGGGTCCTCTTCCGCCTCGATAGGTGCAGCGAAGTATTGTGCGAGGTGTTGCTCGACTGCTGTGACGTGCTCCACATCGTCGGTAGGGTTAGGCTGAAACTGGGCTTGCAGGCTGTTCGCGAAGATTTCGGCTCTATCTTCGGCGTGGTAGCGCGGGGTTCCAGTTTCATCGATCAACGGGTGTGTGGCCGCTGATGTCATCCCGAGTTGTCGGCATAAACGGTGGACAGAGGGCATGTCCCCGTTTACGGTCGCCAGGTGTTGCTCCCAGCTCTCCGCAGCGTGTTTTTGGAGTGCCTCCTTCACCCTCTCCACCAGTGCGTTAAGCGACGCTTTGAGGGTGGGGCATCTCGTCCTCTGCCACTGCCGTCTCGTTTGGCGCTTCTGTGCAATAAGTTCCTGGATCCGGGCAGGTAGGGGCTTTCGCCTTGAGCTGGCCGGAACGGTGTGCGCCGCGGTGTTGAGTGAGTGCTGGATCTTGGCAGTGATGGAGGCGGTGGCTTCTTCTACTTGCTCTGCTGAAGAGACCGGCATGGAGGGGAAGTTCTCATCCATTGCCGCCGAGAAAGTCTCCCAGCAGATACGTCTCTTGGGCGACGGGGCAGTCGTCGTGACTGGCAGGTCCCTGATGGTGAGCAGGACTGGGCGATGGTCCGAGGGAAGGTCTGCCAGGACTTCGTGGGTCAGCACCGCGTTGACCCCTTTGTGAATGGCGAAGTCTAAGATGTCCGACGAGTCGTAGTTGTCCGCGTAGTGTGTGGGCTCTGTGGGACCGGACACCTCAAACTCGCCATTCACTACTGCTGCCTCGATGTGTTGGCCCGCTGTGTCTGTGAGCGACGAGTGCCAGGTGGTGGATTTGGCATTGAAATCCCCCGCCAGGATGGTCGGCATGGGGGCGTTGATCAGCTCACGGACGTTAGGCACTAAGTCGCTCGGCGGGCCGTGGGGACGGTAGATGGAGTAGAGACGCAGGTCGTGGCCAGCCACACGGATATCAACTCCCAGAGCCTGGATGGAGTTGAAGGCCTACCACGTGACCGGCTGGTGGACGATGCGCCTCCTGATAAAGATGGCCAGCCCTCTGTATGGGCGGCCAGCAGCTTCACTGTAGTCGTCTTTGCGGTAAACGACGTATCCGCCGATTTTCAGCGGCTCTCCTTCGCGCAGCCAAGTCTCACTGACCAGCAAGATGTCAACATTTTGCTCCTGGAGAAAGTGGCGGAGCAGGCCCAGTTTGCTGGTCAGTGACTGCGCGTTCCAGTACACCACTCGCAGTTCCCTAGTGAATGGTAGGCTGGAGTGATGTGGCGGCACTTGAAACAGCTTGGAGCGTGGCTGGATCGGCGGATGCGGCGATGCTCAGGAGCTGCTGTATGAGCTGCAGCATTTTGTCTGCAGCGGAGTTGAGTTTTGGCGCGGGCGCCTTCTTCTTTTGTTGCAGTTGTGTTTGTTGCTCGGCGGCGGCGGTGCGGCCCTTTGCGGCGGCCTTGACGGCAGTCGGCTTGGGCTTGGGCGGCGCTGCTTGCGGCTTCTTTTTCGTTGTTTTCTTTTTGGCACCCGGAGGTGCGTTGGGCTTCGGCGTTGGTGCGGGCGGGCGGGCGGCGGAGGTTGAACCCCTTTGTTGGGGGTTGTTTGCCGGCGCCATCAGAGTTGACGGCGCCGACTCTGCCACCGTGGGCTCTTCTAACGCCACTCGGGTGACCGGACCTGGACGAAGCGGCTTGGTGAGCGGGTATGTGCCCGCCTTTTTATTCCTAATCTCCCTCTTGAAGACCGGGCAGTTTTTGTTGGAGGCAGGATGTGGTCCTCCGCAGTTGGCGCAAGTGGGCGGTTCTCCCCTTGGCAGTGTGCAGTCCTTTGCCCTGTGCGGTCCTGCGCAACGTACGCAGCGTGTAGGGCGGTGGCAGCCGAGGGAGGAGTGCCTGAAGCCCTGGCAATTGTGGCATTGCGCAGGGCCCTTCTTACTCCTCCACGCTTCAATTTTGATGCCGGGCATATTCAGGAGTTCCCGGACATCGTAGATGCTGCGTGATTCTTCGGCAGTCGTGGCTAACTGCACGAAGAATACGCAGCCCGGCCTCCCTCTTCTCGCCTTGATTGGCTTGGAGTAGGTCGCGCTGTAACCCAGCTCTTGTAGCGCAGCGATGATGTCCTCTTCTCTAGTGTTTGTGGGGAGACCTCGCAGGCAGATTTTCAGCATCTGCCCTTCCTTTGTGTTGTAGATGTGGAAGGGCAGGATGTCAACTCCAAGGTCGTCCTGGAGCTTCAGGAGGTACGCCTGTACCACCCTGAACTCGTCGTCGCCCTTGGGATGGAAAGTGACTCCGTCACCGGCAGCTTTGGCATTTGGAGCGTGCCCCAACTGCTTCCTTAACTCCGCGAAATGTTTCGGCCAGTCCGGGAAATTTTCGAGAGTTATTGGCTTGTATTTTGTTTTTGGCGGGTCTGTATTTTTTTGACCCGCTCCCTCCTGCTGCGAAGCAGCAGGAGTCGAGGTTTCTTTTTTCCTCTTATTTCCCGAGCTGGACCGACCATTCTCGGGTTTGGAGGCGGCGGCGGCGGCGTAGTTGGGCTTGTTGTTGTTCTGCGCTGCCGGTTTGTTTACTTCGCGGGCGACGGCGGGGGTGAGTCCCGGCGGGGGGGCTCTGGCCTGCTGCGCTGCGGAGTAGGTTGGTGGGCTCGGTTTCCAGCCGCTCACGTTCGATCAATGCTAGAGAATTAAATTTATCATAAGGCTTAATCTCATCGTTAGTTTCTAAATACGTGAACCCTGGCGAGGAACAGTATTGTTTTTGTGCGTCTGCATAGCGTACGCTATCCCAGTCTTCAGTGTTGAAGCGCTGAATGCTGTTTATCAATTGTACTAAATTTGGCAACGATTTAGGGATAGACGGTTCTTTTAGAACTGTATTCAAAGGCAATTGGAACGAGCACGTGGGCACGGGCTGTTCAGATTGCGGGGGCGCAGTGGCCGCTTCCTCGGCAAAAAGTTCGCCACTGACATCGGCACTAACATCTGAATAGTTATCGGCTGGCCCCGGGGTGGAATGGAAGGCAGGTTGAAAAGCCGCACTACCCGCAATAAAATTTGTAATACCACTTACTTGTTCACTCAAATATCTTATTGCGCTAGCTGTCGAATCCATACGGCACCGCTTATGCTTACGTTTCTTTTCTTTAGCCTTCCGTTTCTCTCCAGCTCGAGGCGGCATGGGCACCTGCGCCTCCGTAGGCGGTGCCGGTGGGGGAGTATCCGCTGATGAACTACTACTCGTAGAAGAATCCGTGGTTTCACCCGAATCGTTCTCCATTGTAGTATTATATTCTGGAAATATAATCAAGTTAAAAAACGAACGGTAACACCGTTAATATTTTAAATTATCAAAGTACTTAGCTGCTAAAATTTGGTACTACGTACCTAGCAGCACGACCGATTGCTACGGCAAACAAGACGCCAATGAGGAGGGTTCCGAGCACGATCCGTTAGCTCGGCCCCCACCTGGTGCACAGCACAGGACATGACGTCAAAGGGAAGGGATGTAAGGGGAGTATTAGTACTTTTGACCGATCTGTTACAGGAAATCAGGTTCGCTACTCTCAAATTATTTATTTATTTAGGCTTCAAATAAGGTTACTGCTTAATAAGCGTTTTATTGGTAGGTAAAACGCTGATATTTTTCCAGTCTTATCTTAAGTAGTAATAAAGGCGTTCGGTCAACTTCTCGATGCACTTGCACAGAAACTTAGAATCTCACCTAAACAAAAACTCCCTGAAACAATTGAGTTACGGGCCGCATACACGCAGGCGTGGGCCTGCAAAGGATCACTTAAAAAAAAAAAAAACCCTGAAACAATTTTAGTGGTACACATGTTAAAGTGGTTAATGTTTTAAGGTATTACATTCAATCGAATCCTGTAACTATACATACGTGCTATAAATTCATTTATAAATATGATAAATTCTTGCAGCTATAATAATAATAAGAAAAACAACACATGCCATATCTGTTTTCTAAGAAATAAGCAACAATAAATATTTTTTTCTCCAACTTGCTTGGAAATGTTCCCATTAATGTAGTAAAACTGGACCGCGAAATCGTTTGTTATTTTTATAAGGTGTTAATACAAATACGAGTAAGTAAAAAACACACCTTCCGTTTATGACTTCTCATACAAATGAGGGTACTCTTAATTTGGCCAGTTACTGCATTGAAGAGAATTTTACTTTTAATTTTTTCAGACTGATAATTCACCATACAGCCCAATAGCCATAGAGTAAGTATATTGAATGTTTTATAACCAATAGCCAAGTATAAAAACTGAATTTAAAAAATAGGAACTAGTATAAACTTTTTAATTGTTCTCTGCGTTTAGTTCTCGCACTGAACATTTCTCGGTACTGTCAATGTATTTTAAATGTAGACAAATTTCAAATAACGGACAAACAATTTAAATAATAATTTTACAGTTATGCGGTTAATTTATTTTCATGATTCTTACTTATTTATCAAAGATTTCCCACGACAGTTTTGATTTTAATAATATGATGGTATTTAATGAGTGAATTGAAGATTAATAAATTTACCAAACGTAAACAAATAAAAAATAAAACAGAAATTATTGTGTCCAAATCAATATAAAAGTAATTTTGAACTTACGATCTTCGCCGAATGATAAATATGCTATGGTTTCTAAAAACATTGTGCGTTTAGAAGTTGTTGATTTAATCAAAATTAATAATTATTTCCATATTTTTTATTATTGTGTTTTCATATAATTTTAATTCTCATTAATGTACTATATCCATGTACCTGATGCTTCTAGGTGGGATAACAAATTAGCTACAAATATACGATTGATATCAAGTATTTTTATTCCAGTATAAGATACGCATTAAAAACTTTTTATATCATGACATATATATATAGTCAATAGTTTACGGATAAATATTTAGACGATTTATACCTACCACGAATAAAAATTAAAATTATATATAACTCATCTAAAAATCACTTGAAATTAAGATTCGGTTAAACAATGTTTTGCTAGGAAAAGGGTTCATTTCGGCCTATCATTTCGCATTAGGTATATACGATAGGGGAAATATAAAGAAGAAATGTTTATTGTACCATAAATTACATAGACGACAAAGCAAAACAATATACTTGACAAAACGTTGTTTCACAAATACTAGCTACGTTTAATGAAAATACTTCAAATAATCGAATACACTTCATTTCGTTATTTGCAATGTACTAGTTTAACATGGCATTGTGGGTTAGGTAAACTTTGTCCGCTTGTTATCTATATGTATGTAAATACGTTGTAGATCTGTTGTTTCGAGTTTTTCCTCTCAAAGGCTTGTACCTGTTTGTTTAGGACGGAACTTCATCAATTTTATCAGCTCGGTCTTTAGGGTAAATACACGGGTAGGTACAGGCGGCGTCGAAACATTCGATTGTTCAATATATCATTAAATAATTTTAAAATAAGTAATGTTTTATCAACTCATGTTCCAGTTGGTTAGCTTTCCTGTCTCATAAAACGTAACCTATAAAAAAAAACGATGAAAAATGAAGAATGATAAATATTTCTGTAATGGTAGTAGATACTTTGCTAAATGCCTCTTTAGTCAAAGATAACAGCACGCAAACTTGCAATAAAAGGCTGCATTATTTTTGTATCTATCAGGTCTTATATATGATGGATATTAGTATAATAATATAATTGTCATGTTTAATCACATTTATACGGCTCAAAATTGACATAAAATTAACTAATTGGCATTTGAGAAACAACAAACCGTTATTTATATTAATACCACCATCGTTCAAGATTTATAAAATACAAATATATAACAATGTTGACATTCATGACATCTCAATCCCATGATAAATTAATTCGTCCGACTGTACCATGAAAAACAGATGAGTTCCCCGAAGTTTTATTCGTTTTGGGCGATTCTCGTCGCTTCAGTTCATTAGAGCCGGTTTAAAGGCCCAATCCGTTTGTCTGTCCACGGCTTAGCAAGTCAACATAATTATGCGAAACAAACATTTTATTTAGGTCAGGCAATTTTTAACTTTTTAAGCCGCGCCTACGGAATAAAATAAGTAAATACCTACACCAGATTGTTTACAGTTCTGGAGTTTTTCAGTTCTGGGAACCATGTGTTGTGCCATTTAATCAGGTATTAATCAGGAAGTGTAAGACTATCGTTTACTTCACTTTAGTACTCACTATTTTAAATTATACACTTAGCCATATTACGATATTTCACCACAGAATTGTGACTTTTGTACATTATGACCAGTACACACTTCCCCGACCAGACCAAAACTCACCAGGGCTTTTGCTTAGATGATGCAGCACATTAGAAGCGTTGTCCTAACTGCCCCGTTTGTTCGCAAAAAGACAGTGTGAACTACTCTCAATTCCGAAATTCGAAGGTCCGTATCGCATTGTCTCTCGCACTAAATATAATTGTATTCTAAGATCGAGCGCACACGCTCTCTTTACGGTACAAACTTCGAATTTTAAACTCAAAAGTACACCTCAGGTCCCTTGATCCCTGCATCTTAAAGCAACCCTAGGCTCAGATGCGGCTAATTGAAAACGCACCAAGGAGACATTAAGTTTGATGTCGGTCAGCTCACCCGCCCTGAGGACTGGCTGAGTCTAATGGTAATGCCAATGACCTCCTCGTTATGGCCAAGTTTATTTTCACTATTAATTATTTTGAATCACCAGAAAGGGTAGCACGGGAATAGTTTGGCGAGAATCTTTGTTAGTTGACTGGTTGAGTAGAAGCTGTGCGTAAATGCACAGTAGTTGCATTTCATTTGCGTACACGGTTCATAATATGCTTTGATATTATCCATTGTATTTTTGATGTATGTTCCACTTAAAGCAACACCAACTATATTTTTTCTTCAGAACAGCAGGCATGTCGCAGGTGGTGGACGGACAAAGGTTCTGCAACTTCGCATCTCGGGTGTTCATTCAGCGAGATAAATAATAATTATCATCCTTCAAATAGTTTTGAGACGTCCTTCCCACTTTTTACACACTGTAGGTACATATTTGACATTTACATAGTACCTAGGTATAGTTCTCCTGTTAGGCGATAGCATAGAATAATTTAATTAAACATGGTCTATGATAATAGAATACCGTTTATGTAGGTTTGGTCGCGTTAAGATCATTCGTTTGTCTTTATTTTTTCCTTAAGAGTGGTTGTAGATATTTTGGCATGATAAAAGTACCGACACTTTACTACCTTTCCGTAGTAGATACTGTTACTTTATAATGCTTGAAAATGAAACGATGACTATATCCAAGTAGTTATGTATCTCGCTATTTAGCCGTTTTATGTTACCCCCAAGCTCGAGTGAAGGGTGAAAAGTCAGTAAACCTGAATTGGATTCGTATAACTAAGCGTACATGATATATCTCGAGGTAACTTTTATGATAAAGATTGATGGCACTCAAAGTGTATTACACTTGTGTAAAAAACACCCCTACTCTCATAAAACGCTAGCAATCAAAGTCAAGGTAAATCAAGCTAGGGCCCCATTCCTTCAAGTATATTAACATCTCTTTTTTAGGGTTCCGTACCCAAAGGGTAAAAACGGGACCCTATTACTGAGACTTCGCTGTCCGTCCATCCGTCCGTCCGTCCGTCCGTCCGTCCGTCCGTCTGTCACCAGGCTGTATCTCAAGAACGGTGATAGCTAGACACTTGAAATTTTCACAGATGATGTATTTCTATTGCCGCTATAACAACAAATACTAAAAATGAAATAAAATAAATATTTAAGGGGGGCTCCCATACAACAAACTTGTTATACCTATATATACATATATATAGGTACGGAACCCTTCATGCGCGAGTCGGACTCGCACTTGCCCAATTTTTTATTAGAGCTATAGGGCCGTTACACTCGTGCCAATTGACTATGTTTCTTAATTCCAAGTAGCATTAAATTTAAACCCATTTCTTTGATTAATATTTTCACCCACCGGTTTTAAAAATATTAGGGGAGTTGAAGTAAGCGTCGCCATCTTAGATGAAAGTATAATTGAAGTTTAAAGTTATCAATCTAAAACCATCCTATCATAATATCTCAATAATTATCTTGTATCTATTCTAAGAGATGCATACCTTCCTTTGTCAAATCACTTTTGTATAAAGCCAGTGATTCATCGGGGCCTATGATGGTTAATCGCGTTTATCGCGTGATAAATAAGATAACAAAGCATCTATTCTGTCACTCACACTCGCATTTTGTCAATACGTGACGGACGCTTTGTCACTTATTTATCGCATGATAAAAGCAACCATCATAGGCCCGCTGAACAGAGCAGTTATTTAGCACAGCGGCCCTCAGCCGGGAAGGAGCTGAAGTGCCTTCAAGGAGGGATATTTTGATGTCAAAGTAAACCCGGCCGCGCGTCATGTGACGAACTATTCGATGGCATGTGTTCTAGTTCTAGTGCATGCACTGAAGCTGTCACTTGATACTTACGTTATCGGGATGATTCGAATCAGTGTAGCTTAGCTACGCAATTGTTGATTTTCTGTGTCTTCTGCTGAGCTGAAAATGTTTAAAAAAATAAGTTTTTTTTTGTAATAAAAGCTCGTTTTCATATTTCTGAACGAACTTTTCCGACAAAATACAATGAAAAACTATTATTCACTACATCTGTAAGTATTTCATTCCGAAGTGTGATAAAAAATATTGTATGATACTCGAGTGCGTCGGTCATTACATATGGGACAATTTTTAACGATTATATTTTAAATCTAACACAATCAGCATTTTCTTTTTCATGAATGAAGAACAAAAATATATTTTTCTAATAATACGTTAAAAAAAAACTGGATGTGGAACCAAAATATTAAAATACTTTCACTTACCTTTCCAATTTCCCAATGAATAGCGTAGGCGGCACTCGCTTCAGGCGGATAGAAATTAAGCCAGCCTCATGAGATGACGCGAAACCTAACCAGTCTTCTCTCCTTGTCTATCTTGCCCCACCTGCAATTAGAAGAAGGGAGACGTACTTAATAAAATCTTCCGCTAGGGGAAAATGAAAGGATTGTGGAGTAATTGGAAAATACCTTTGCATTGAGTGGCGGGCGCCGAGGTTTCGTTTTCAAATGGAGATCGTCGCGGTATTTCACTAGCTTAGCCATTTTCTGTGGTAATTGGAATTTATATTGTCTGTTCAAACCCGGGCAGCGCTATGAAAATTTTTAATATGCTAGTGAATGATTTTTCCGTTTTGTGAAGAAGCGTGAACAGTTTTTTCTAGGGATGTCATGCGGTTTGCTTGGATTTGAATACCATGATATTTAATATTTCATTTTCACCTTGATTACAAATTAACCGACTTTTTGGAATTTTTAGGTTAATAATTTATGTACATTATTACTTAAGTTTTCTTTTCATTAAAATTCAAACTCTTTATTACGTCTTGAATCCATATAGTGGTTAGTGAATTTGTATTAAATTCGTTCTCTATGAAATGTCCTTGAACATATAAATCATTTACCAATCGACCTGAGGTCGGGTAGAAATAGGAATAAAATTATAACTTACTTTATTTTCCTGGAGTACGATCCAGTAATTTAGGGACGTAACTATATATCAAGGGATAGCGATGAATGTCGATTATTCCACCCAGAAGATCGGAAATATCTAATTTGGAATGAATAAAGAGAAATAGCATGGTAGACCGTTGACGGCTTTGATCAATTATTATGATGAACGAAGGATGCATTAATTGTCCTGTCATCTTACGTTATTGGGGCTATTATTTATAGAACCAGCCTTTTTTTTACCCCAGCAAGTAGCCCTTTTATCCTTAAACTTCCCAAAATATATTCAAACAAAACATCTCAATAGACCCTTTTATTGCTAACTATCAATTGTAAGGCTGGTCTGAATTATTTAGCGAGTCCGTCCCTCCGGTCCCCAGGGCCGAACTCAGAGCACGCAGAATTCCAACCGCTGCGGTCAACGGTTTGGTACTTTTCTCACAGCTAGGCGCAATTTTCAGACGGTTTTATTGATTTTTATTGCATTATGCCTATTTGTATTACTTTAAATCTATCAGGGATGAAAGTGTTGTTTGTGAGCGTTGTTTGACGACTGAATAGTGTTATGAAGAAAAAAAAAAAACTATTCGTACTTATTATATCACACCAAATTATGAAATGCGGAGTACGTTTATATCCCCGAGGAATAAAAGGATATATTTAATGCGAATACATACCTACATGTAAATAATCTGGTTAGATTTTGTATTTCGGTGTGACAGTTAATCATGTGTCTTTAGCTATGAATCAAGAAATTCGGTTCTGCTGTTTCGACACCATCGGATTTTGTCTAAGTGTGGCGAGAGTTTTTCTCCTTATATCTAGTAGTTACTTCTTAACAGCAACACTATTAAAAATCAGGCTTCGATTTAGTTCTTGTTAGTATTTAGCTCCTACCACTAAGTAATGATTCAAAGAAGAATCTTGCGATATTGCTCTAACGTTCACGGTAGGATCCAGCACCACCCTACTAGCCCTATTGACTTTAATAAGTGTAGTCGGAGGTCGGAGTTATAATATAAAAGGACGATCAAATTAATAAGGTATATCGGACTATGCAGTAATCGATTTAGCCAAACCTAGTTACAACCCGGACGTCATTTGTATGCGATGCCATAGATACCAGGTCCAAACTTATAGTAAACGACTTGTACATGATCTAATATTATTAGTCCTTTAATATAAGATAATAATCTTACATATTAATATAAGATACTTATTACTTCATAAATTAATCAATTTACTTGCGCGGTGATTCGGATTAAAATTAATGAAGGAATACTCAACAAATTCCTGTGAAATGATTCCACAATCCACCCGCATTGGGTTCCACACAACCCAGATACACACCAAATTAAAATCGCTACAAAGCCCATAAGGGTCCGGCAAAGTTCGCGGATGCAAATAGAAAGGCCGGGGTAAGTGCCAAGGTGGGCTTACGGTTATGCCCCCAGGGTCCATTGATAATTATTACACGGTGCGTCTTGGCTGAGGGCCCCTGAGGGACGAGGATTGAGCCCCGTATTAATTAGTGCTACGAGTTTCTTTGACGTGACTTACATTTATTTTATTTCTCTTCCTGTGTATTTATGTCTTATGGACGCTACGTGTAATATCATCATTACACGTGACTGGTGGTATGAATTGAATGTATTATATTAGTTTCATTGGTTGCTGTTTGATACTTTTGACGCCAGCTGTGGATCAACTGAAAAACTCAATTGCTGAAATTATATTTTAAAAGTTTCTTCATTGATTTTTTATGAACTATTCTACTATCGATGCGTTGGTTAAAATGTCTACTATTTTATTAGCAAAGACCGGATTTCTCGTGGGACTTTTGAGCTGTCATAGAGACTTCTCGTTTATGGACTCTACAATACTCTACATAGTGGACATTTGTAACTAGATCATCACTATATAGTGCCTACTTATTTCTGACGTTTTTATTTAATTTCGCTAACCAAAGGTTGGCTGGAAGAGATCGCTTTTTAGCGATAAGACCGCCTGTTGTTTCCTCTATTGAATGATTTGAATGTTACGTGGAATCTGAATCTGTTTGGATTTATTTCCTGTTGAGGAGTGCAATAAAGAATATTCTATTCTATTCTATTCTATAGTATAAAACAAAGTCGCTTCAGAGTCTGTCCCTATGTATGCTTAGATCTTTAAACTATGCAACGGATTTTGATGCGGTTTGCAGTTGCAGGTTTTTAATAGATATAGAGTGATTCAAGAGGGAGGTTTATACGTATAATATATGCATAATCCGTGCGAAGCAGGGGTGGGTCGCTAGTATATATAATAAAATATAATCTTTCTTAAAAGTACGTAATCAATCATCGAAGTTGGGCAACCGTATGCATTTGTACGGAATCCTCGGTGGACGAATCCGACTCCCACTTGTCCGTTTTTTTTAGGAATTATTATAGTCCGTTGTTTAGGAATTTCTGCGCGATGCCATCCAGTGTGACACGAGTGTAAGTACATATAGTGTAAAAGAGCAATTGGGATAAATATGCTGAACATCGTTATCTAAGGAAGCTCTGCTCCGTACCAAAATATTGCTACATAGTGAACACAAATTCTGTCATTAAAGTAAGTTTCTAACTTTCAAAATTAAATATATTTTTAGACTTATTCAATTCAAAGCAGTCACAATAATCCATATAATATTAAATTAACAAGTGCAAATATTCAATTCCTCGCTCCCCGGCACAACTTGGAAACAGGGTAAGGAAGAAATTAATATTTCCTTTTACATTGGTCAGATCGGTTTTCGAGCGAAATGAAAACGGCATTCTGTTCGTATCCCCTAGGGGTTTTCGTATTCATAAAAGGTGAAATTTCATTACCCATTTTTTAAGGATCGCTTAACTAGGTTGACCCGAATTTTATCTCTTGGAAGTCTTGGAGAATGAAACGCCCGCCGTTTCTTCGTAATATTAAGAACAGTTCTGAAATCACGGTGTTTAATGTTTTGAAAATTGCCAAGAGCTATACTGTATGTGGTATTCGTTTACAGCCATGGTAAATATTTTGGATTTAGTGAACTAGAAATGTTAGAGAAGTTCGAGTCTCAGCAATCGCCACGTGATATGAATTAGTTTTCAGCGGGCCTATGATGGTTGCGCTATTATTTTTAAGCCGAGAATGGCAGCTCGAGGCTTTCGCCAATGTCAGTATAGTTGCGTTTATATAAATAAGTGACAATGCATTCGTCACGTTTCGACAAAATGCGACTGCGAGTGACAGATGTTTTGTCACTTAATAAAATAAACGCAACCATCATAGACCCGCTGAATGTATTGTGCATTAATGTCTTAGGCGAAACTGAACATCGCACAGAAACCTACATACTTATTGTGCAAAGTTGATTTTCATCACCCTTGCTCTTAAACAAGGGTTTACATGCTAGAAAAGCGGGCGGCAAGTCGTAAATTACGCCCTAGGGCGGTAAGTAATTATTATCACACTAAGGGTTTACATGCCAGAAAACCAGGCGGTAAATCGTATATTACGCCCTAGGGCGGTAAGTCGAACATTACGCACTAGGGCGGTAAGTCGAACATTACGCACTAGGGCGGTAAGTAATTTTGGTATTGATTACTACTAATTTTGTTTCATTTCCTCCAAAGTGTGATAAAAAACGTCGTACGTGACTCTGGTGGTAAAGGAATTCCTCGTTTACCACCCTTGTTACGTAATGTACTATTATCGCTTTAGTCGAAAACGCAAATAGGTTTCGGAAAGTGATTTATTAGTGAGTAATATTTTGGAAGTTTAGAGACTTGAGGATATACATGAGTGCCATGAGTGCGTCTATTTCTTTGTGAAGGTTGAATATTTCTATATACATATACTATCTATAAATAATCATTTAATAGAGTGAGGGAGTGAGATGACTGCCTCGCCCACCGTCACTTCACTCCCTTACGCCAGTACCTACTCAAGAACACGTCATTAACTCAGTGACCCGGGACCTAACTGCGGTATCAAACTGTTTTATTGCCCAGCATGATTTAATGAAATCTTTAATACGGAAGATAAGGCTCCACATTGCTCTCATAAATTGCCAGCGGCAATATTCTCGTCTTAATGTTTGAAATAATACGACCCTCGACTTCTTCGCCTTATATGAAATGCTTTGTTATTTTTTTTTTTAGCTTGTTTTTGTATGTTTCCTTTTGATTGCGGAATGGGGTATAATAAATACTTAAGTAAGTATAAATACGTGGTTGGTTGGTGCCCATTCTATAAATATGGCAGTGCTAGAGAATTTAATATCTGTACCTGATAATGGAAAACTAGCCCGATTTAGGACGTTGTGGTGGGATTTATACTGGAAAACCTGGTAGGTACAGTAGCTAAACAGAGTTTTTTTTAATTATAAATATATACTTACGCATATAACAGTAGTGTTGCTTTTGTTTGCGGCTGATTGTCACTCACCAGCGAAGAAAATGTGTTAAGAACCCGTAGTCGTAGGTTGTATGTGTTTGTGTGTGTAGGTTTGTAAAAAAAAAACTAGTGGTGTGTTGGTCGTACAAACAGGTACCTATTTGAAATATAACTGGCAGTAGAAGTTTCCATGATTGGGCTTCACAAATTAACATATTCCTCCCAGGGGCGCTTCTTTCACATTCATCATCCGTCCCAGTAACACGCATCATGCTCTACGTGACCCGAAATCCCTCGGCATCAATACTAATTACGAATCGAGTCGAGTTACATTTATGACGGATCGCAGTCGCAGTTCCGTCGACGGTCGTAAAGTGCGTGAACTGGAGACCGGCTCTGGGAATCTCGGCGGCGGAGTTCACTGGGGTGAGGTGCAGGCCACTGGTGACTAGAGACTGACCAGTCAATCATGGCACATCTATTAAGCAAAACGAGCACCAAGTTTTAATAATACCCGGGTACGAACGAATAAAACAAGGTGAACACAAACTATCGAACAGTTTGTTCGGACGTGCGTACCACCTATTATCTATTCTGCTGGAGACACTACAGGACGGTTCATACGATTTCGTTTTTGTTCGTTCGTTCGCGGCTTTAAATTGTTGCCATATAATATAAATAACTAAGTCTCTGTGACACTCGTTGGTCAGACTTAAGGAAACATTCATATAAATAATTTGTTCGAGGAATTATAATTATGAAACATGGAGTGATTTTAATGGCTTTATGTTTCCATACAAATAACTACGGTACCGCTACTGGGTGATCCTTTTTTAGGGTTCCGTAGCCAAATGTTAAAAAACGGAACCCTTATAGATTCGTCATGTCTGTCTGTCTGTCTGTCTGTCTGTCTGTCTGTCTGTCTGTCCGTCTGTCCGTCCGTATGTCACAGCCATTTTTTTCCGAAACTATAAGAGCTATATTTTTTTTTCATCAAACACATACGTGTGGGGTATCTATGGATAGGTCTTCAAAAATGATATCGAGGTTTCTAAAATATTTTTTTCTAAACCGAATAGTTTGCGTGACAGACGCTTCCAAAGTGGAAAAAAGTTGGTCCCCTCTAACTTCTAAAATAAGAAAATGAAAAATCTAAAAAAAACATATGATGTACATTACTATAAAAACTACCAACGAAAATTGTTTTTTTTTTATTCTCCGCTCTCACCAATTACCTGTTTGTCCCACTCGCTGTGGAAACTACCGGTGTTTGGAGCTCCGACGCACTAAAGTTCCTGAGGGAAGTGGGGCGTCGGTTACTAGAGAGAGGCCATGACACCCGTTCCGAGTCGTTCTTGGTGCAGAGGCTGTCCATCGCGGTCCAGCGCGGTAACGCGGCGAGCGTGTTGGGCACTTTTGCACCGGGAGCGATTCGGGGCGGGCTTTTTGATTAGATAATATTTAGGTTTAGTTATTAGTTTTATTGTTTTATTTAATTTATTGTTATATTTAATATGGTCTCTAAATTTGAACGAGATCTAGTAAGTAGTTTTTGTAATACCTAACTTTGCACCTAATTTATATGGGGCGCTATACATACCAGGTGCAAACTTAACTTAACCACCTAGGGATGGAAAGTGTTTGTACGGAACCCTCGGTGCGCGAGTCCGACTCGCACTTGGCCGGTTTTTTAATGAAATATTCGTTCCTTGTAACGTAATTATTATTTTGAGTGTAAAAAAAAGGAAGATGTAAAGATAAATCTGCGATAAAATTTACATTTAAGAAACTTATGTCTGTAAAGACATAAGCTTGCTTTTGCAACAATATAAAATTACTAGCTTCCTTTCGCTTGTAATTTATTAATAATTGTGACGTCTTTCACTCCATAGCCTCTCCACTTTCCCTCACGCTTAATGTTTCTTCTGAAGTCTGCTCTAGCGTAAGTCCGATTGATGATATATACATACATCGGGGCTTTCGGAGCACGAATGATCTAACACTAGTTACGCCGACAGTAGGCGTCAAACTATTCGTGTTCCGAAAACCCCGATGTATGATATAACTTAACTTATTCTAGCATCTACTGAAATGATTAAATCCATTCCGTTTGTCACTTGCACCACCCGACGACATTTGCATAGCGTACATACTGCAAACCCACCCTCGCTCGGGTTGAACCTTAGCCAAATGTCACCGTACCTGGATTCAAAATATAGCACCACATTAGCTAGATCTACGTAACCTCCCCGAAACTACGCATTAAATCGACCCATGTACGCCATTCCGGGGGTCCAAGTGTCAACTTACATTGGCGGTGTTATAGCAAATAATAATCTTGGGATTTGAGATGGCTGAGGTTGGTCGTTTCTGTGTCAGCGTTTGTGAGTAAAATGGGAATATAACAAATAGAAACATTTATAACGGATCATTAAAAAGCGAGTGTTGTCCTTTTGTACACCGAATACGAAGTTTTAGGACTTTTGGGGACACTTATTGTTGAAAGTTTGTGGAAGTAGGTATTGTAGGTAGTTTCGGGAGGAATAAATATTACTGCATATTTCTACATGGCTGTCGGATTCTTAGCAATCTAATTCAACTTGTGCATAATTGGAAAAGACATATTATAAGTTAATGTCCTTATAGATTAGATCAGCTAGTTTAAAGCCATACCGAAATGCTGGTATACCATAAAACTGGTAGTGAATGCGTTAGCAAGGAAATTACCATGTTTAGTCTACTGCGCTACCCGGACTTATTCCGTTGAGATTTTACACCTAGTGTCTACAATGTCCCATATAAACGAGGTGTGAACAGTTTATCTCAACTGGCATAAAGGCGTCTGCAGCACGTGCGTGGCTGCACCGCCATTGATCCGGCTATTCCGGACCAATCTATTTTTATCAGCTGCCGGCCATCCTTGCAAATTTCTCATCTAACTGTACAAAGTTAGCAACAGAGGTACGATTTTCCGTGAAACGGTTTAGCAGAACTGTAACGCAGATTTTAGTACGCAGAAATCTGAAATATCTATGACGATTTAATGCACTACACTTGCACTTACAATTGCTTGATAGTGTATATTCGCAATCGCAATTTGCCTCGATTTCGTATGTTTGTCGTGGGCCACAGACGACCCCCACATGAGCCTACTGAATAATTAGATGAGTTAAAAAAAATGTTATAGAATTAGATTGACATACCAATAATGAAAACAAGGGTTGCAAGTGATGCAACCCTAGAGACTTAACCCTACGTTGCCACGGGCTCACTTTTGAAATGATTCTACTGCGTTAGCGAATAGATGCAAAACTATACTGACGCATGAACCACTAAATAACATGATAAAATCTCAGGGACGCGCCAATTATTAGCGCTTTAATGATTGATATAGTTGTTGTGATAAAGACCCTGCATTTTCGCGGGCCCACTCAATGATTCCATTGCGTTACGGAATTGTTACAAAACTATATTGAGGCATCAACCAATACAGAACATGACGAAACTTCAGGGTCGTATAGTTGGCACCAATTGTTAGACTTTAATGTATGATACACTTTGTGGACTTTTCCCCTGCATTGTCGCGGATCCTCTCAATAATTCCACTCAGTTACGGAACTGTTACAAATGGAACGGGGAATAGATTTAGACTGTGAATTATATATGAGAGCCGAATACGCCTGGAATATAGGTTAACTGCGGCACTGACTGGTGGACAATTGAATCGTATATTCCGTTTTGTGACAAATTAACAGTAAGGTTGTTTGATTGTTTTAATAAAATTATTAACGAGATAAGCTTGATGCTGTTTGCATGTCGTAGTTCCCTTAATAAAAAATAATGCAAATATAGCTTACCTATATTAATATTTATAATTTTAAAATCACATTCTTAAAATTATAAAAACAAGCCATGTGGTACCCACTCCACTTAAAGTTGGAGACTCTGCGTTCGAAACTGTAGACGACTATATCTACCTTGGACAAATGGTCCTGTTGGGTAGGTCGACTTTCGAAAAAGAGGTCACTCGTCGAATCCAACTCGGATGGGCAGCGTTCGGGAAGCTGCGGAATGGCGCGTTTTAATTAATTCTGCATCGTGACTGTATCGATGCTGAATAGCGGTTGAAGCGATGCTGTATTGTGATAGTAGCCATGCAGAAGCGTGGTTAACGTGAGCGAGGGTATATGAGCAGCGACTGTATCGCGGCCTTTTTGCGACTGAATCGCCGCAAAAACTGATGATGTCGTTGGTAATCATCAATTATAACAACTAATACCTAGTCACGCAGGACAGGCTTGACAAATAAGACGAGCACACCTCTACTGCACTGCTTAATAACTAGCGGACCTATTTACAACAACTTCACAAAAAAATCTTTGTCTCTTTCTTAATAGTCACTCTATTCCCTGGATACTCTCTGCTATAACTTCATTAAAACTAGATGTCATCACACCGCCACACTGCCGAAGCTCTAAAAAATCACGTGCACTCGAAATCTTCAGAAAGTCCCCGATCATTTTATCGCATTCGTACGTGTTTGCGGCGCAAAAACCTCCTCATGCAGGCTGAATGGGGCTTCAAATATCCTCTATCAAAAAGTTGGACGTAACGATGGACGTACAAATTAGATTTGTTAGTGGGGAGCGTCACGTATGGAAATGTCTGAGTTATTTGAGCGCTTTGTTTCAAACGTGGAAAAGGAAAAAATCGGTCAAGCTGCTGCTGGGTTCTGTACCCCTTGTTCTTTAACCCCTGACTTAAAGAGAGGAGCGTTGTACATGTATCATATATGTGTATCGTGTATACGTATGTGTTCGATAGAACGCTGAGCCTAGGCTTAGACTCTTAATGAGAACTGATGAATTTTTAGCAATGAAAGCTACAACAATGTTTTCGGTAAAAAGTTAAATTTTAACCACAATGCTTTCAATTACCAGTTGCCAATTTATTGTGGGTGCTGATGATGTGTTCCTTATATCCCTAATAAGGGATCTCATTAGGGACATAAGCCTCTGCCGTGTCCTGCCCGTTGCCCGCCAGCAAAAGCTTGACTGGACAGGTGGCTGATGGTTGACCGGTTTCCTAAGCTCATGAGTGCTCATGAGCTTCCAATCCAATCAATCAAACGCTATTTTCGTATGAGCATTTCTTTGTGGGTGGGCTTTTGGCCTGTCATCTGACTCTGAATTTTAGTCTATTGTAGGTGGATTAAAAAACTACAGCAGAAGCTTTCTCAAGCCATAGGACTTGGCCCAGTTGAGATGTTCCGGTAACCGGTAACACACATTTTTGAGTGTTTGACGAGGATCCCGAGATAACGAAGTATGTTGTGTATATTTGACCATAGTAATCCATGGTCATTATTAAGCCCGAATTTGGTTTAAAATGGTAAATAATTAAAAACGTAAAGATGAGGGCCTTGTTCCTCTACTATTATTATGCTCAATGAGGAACCCTACAAACCCATTTAACGCCACGTTCACAGGTTAAAACTAGTCATTTTACTCGGCCATTGTCGAAGTTACAGCACAAAGCTATTCTGTATAGATTCAGTTTGTACTTCACCCTTGCTGAAAGGTTCTATAGTGTTTTAGCTACATAGCTTTTTTATTTCATCGAAATTCGATCTTCGTCTAGTATTTAACATTGTAAATTTTTTTTTGCTGAGGATATTGCAAAAACCTATAAAATTACAAAGACCATTAATATGTCAGCCGATCTATGGCCCATAAGGGTAAATGGCGTCAGTCAGAATGCATTTTTACCAAAGAAACATTCTGTCAACTGGCTTTGCAACCGTGGTCAAATGGCTTGAACACGCATATCTCTCTATTATATACACACATAACGTGAGTACATAAACAAAACGTACATAAGATTAAATATGGTTAATGTTTTGGATTCAGATTCCTCAATGTCTTTGATACAAGTCGATTGCAGAAAAATAATACAGCCTGACTTGCTAAGCCTTCAGACTTTCCAATTGTAATGGAACTTTAGCTTTTCTTGGTACCTACACAGTTTAGTTGTGGTTTGGCTTAGGCCAAGACTACAAACGTCACCAGCACCTCACGTTCATGTCATCTCGCTGTGTTGCCGTATTCTTTGTTAAGCGTTCATGATGAATATGGTCGTAGTTAGTCGTAGTGAGGTAATTCGTTATAGAAAATTTGTTATCGATATGATACTAGGATACTACCCTAAACTGTAAGTAGGTATTTGCAATATTTAATCGATACCTACCGATAAACATGCACAAGATCCGATAACAATAGAATGCATTAAGACAGGAAACTGACGTGTCGCCGCCATTACGAACTGGTTCAAACCGGATATTGCCCTGGATTTGCAATTCTGTTCGATGGCATTGCCTTGTTGGCATTGTAGGTACATATATCATGGATCCGTTTGGGATAAGACAATAAGACTTTAATGGGGTGATTATTAATTCAGGTAAATTACACAGAAGCATCCCAAACTGCATAATGAAAACGTCGATAATAGGAACATTGGCCATATGACTAATCTATATCGATTTTGTCAATTTGAACTGCATTTAGTGAGTGAGTGTAAAGGATATATATGGCTCACTAGCAGTGCGCACATGCCAGTCGAGCTCGTTACCACGACCACGACTTACGACAAATTGTTGACATATAAACAACCAATAAATACAATTTTCAAACGGCTTTTGTCAATATCAAAATACAGAATATTTTGTCACACCGACACAGTTTTACCTGGTAAAGACATACCAACTTGATGGTTGACGCATATAGTATATAGTTGTATGTTTTAGTCGCGCCATGGCAATTAGTGGAGGTAATTAGGCGCAGCGCCAGCGGTGCGTTTTTAAACCAATCAATAAACTAATAGAACCTCCGATTTATTAAGCCCTCGGGGACATTAAGTGGTGAATTATTGGTCTGTTCATAATAAGAGTTTTCGTAGTAGTATTAGTAGCCTTAGCAGAATCATAGTTTGTTGATCCTGTTTCCTGATCATTACCTTATATGAGTCTGTGTTGTTCGAAATATTTTTTTTTTAATAATTTTAAGAGTAGTTTATTTATTAAACCCTTTATTTACGCAACGGTGCACGTCACGACGTCGTCATGTGGAATTGTGATTTTACTCTAAAGGTTCTGTAGCTAGCAGTATAGATAGATAGCACGCCGTAAAAATAGTGTAGCCCGAAATGCCAAGTGCATTATCATTATATCATAAAATATTTTATGAATATCATTTTATAAATATTTATTACATCACGCCACATCTCTCGCAGGATGAATACCCGTTTTTAATCAAGCATCAGAACTGGTATAAAACTTTGATATGTTCGCGGGTGAGCGATGTTTTTAGCTACTGCTAGAGCTCAGTCTCATTAAATAGAAAGACTTAAGCTCAGGACACATGTTATCAAAATTCCATCGTTGCTGATCGTAATGATTTTAGGCATCGTAATAATCATAGCACGATAGGGCGTTATAGAGAGCTATGGAGCCAATATTAACATTTAAATGTAATTCGTACTCATACTGTTTATTCTTTTACACGTCTATAATATGTGTCTTATAAATGAATAATTACAGTGTCTATGCATATTTTAGGAAAACCGGCTGGGAAATAATGTGTACATGTAAGTGTTTTAAAAACGAGAGGGTTCTCTTATAATCTTCGTAAAAGCTGCATGTAGTCTGTAAACTGTATTTTATTTCACGAACGCGCAACCAGCAAAATCGGAAGGCGGATCTGGTGCATTAGTGAGCCCTGATGCTGCTGATGTATACGCGACTGTCAGCGCAGTCTTTGTGAAAGAAAGAAAGAAAAACATTTATTCATATAAATAGTAAGAAACAAAAAAATATAATAAAGAATTAAAATTATGAACTATTATAATTAAGAATTGCCTTGAAAAGGCTCAGCATAATGCTAGCTCGAGAGCCCGCGCTGATCTTTTGTTACGTTACGTTGTGCGTAATTTTTATTGGCAATTTCAGCAACTTAAGGCGAGGTATCTCAAAGAAACGTGATTTTTAATGCCACTTTACCCAGAAACGGTAATGATTGAACAGGTGAAAAAAATATATATTGATTTTGAGACCTTCCTGTAGTTACCTAGGGTAGTCGTTACATAATTGGACAAACTTTGCTCGATAGAAAAAAAATCCAAACATACCCCTATTTTGTACTTTAAAACTCATATCATTCACATATTACACTACTTTATGTATTGAAAATTACATCAAAATAAACGTCTGTAATGCTGTAATGTGCGTCGGGATTTATCTGTATCAATATCGAAAAACACAAATTACTAACTCAAAATGAACGAACTTCACGGCACAATTCACGCGCGCCCCGCAGCCGGCTCGCCGCTCAGTCCCGAGCGGAACGCGTTGGAGGTCGGACGCTTGCCAATTTTTGAAGCGCTCCATTTTACGATACGAGTGAGGATTTACTAACAATGGGAAACAAACTAAATAAAAAAAAGTTATTGCCACTGGCCCTCCGGCGGTTAAATAAACAGAAAAGGTAAGTAACTCAATTTTTTCATCGTATTACGAATCAAAATCTCGATAAAATGCCCTGTCCGCCTCACACGAAAAAGAAACACTGCCGTGTTACGGTAAAAGGTCGTATCTTTATACGGATGTAGTAGCATGATAAGTCTTTTTGAACCTAGCAAGGCAGAACACTCATCCACGCGACTACATAATACACAGTAAAAAAAACAGGTCTATTAAATAAAACATTTTTGACAGGTACCTGTAATATAAATTCGCAATTATTGAAATAAATAATAAAAACCAATGTTAACACTACAATAGCCGAAATTATAATTTCTTATTATTTCAGCATGAAGAAATTGACAAAGATGACTGCTTTGTCGGTGCCGGTTTTGGATGATTCCGAAAACGAGTAAGCTAACAATTTATAAGTTATATAAAATAATAAGATATACATAATTATTATTTATTAGGCATCGGATAATCGGTTGCTTTTATACCTAAACTTTGGCGGCGACTTTGTTTGAGGTATTGAGCTATGAGTGAGATAGCAATAGGATTTTGTCAACTTTAGGTAAATATCCACCTGAATTTCCGATCCCTAATAATAATAGATATCATTTATATATTTGAGTGTATATATTATTTATCTATATATATATGCATGTGTGTATGTCTAGTACCCATAAAACAAGCCTTTTGGGCTTGATTTGGGACTAAATAAATAAATAAATATCGGACAACCTCACACAAATCGATCTAGTCCCAAATTAAGCTCAAGAAGGTGAAGAAGGTGGTGGTGGTGGTGGTGGTGGTGGTGGTGATGGTAGTGGTGGTGGTGGTTGATGGTGATGGTGATGATGGTGATGGTAGTGGTGGTGGTGGTGGTGGTGATGGTGGTTGTGGTGATGGTAGTGATGGTGATGGCGGTGATGGTGGTGGTGGTGATGGTTATGGTGGTGGTGTTGGTAGTGATGGTGATGGTGATGGTGATGATGGTAGTGGTGTTGCTGGTGGTGGTGGTGGTGGTGGTGGTGGTGGTGGTGGTGGTGGTGATGGTGGTGGTGGTGATGGTAGTGATGTTGATGGCGGTGATGGTGGTGGTGTTGGTGGTGGTGGTGATGGTGGTGGTGATGGTGGTGGTGCTGATGGTTGTGGTGGTGGTAGTGGTGGTGGTGTTGGTGGTGGTGATGATTTATTTATTTATTCAATCTGGGCAACTGATTTGAATGTACAGTATATGTATGATTGTACAGTACTGAAACCAATGCACAATTACAAAATTACATTTAAAAATAACACATGTATCTAGTTTGATAAATCAATCAAACTAGATCGCCTAAAGGCGACGTAAGTATGTGGATTATGATCTGATGGCTGTGTTGAGTGTTGACGTGGTCATTATCATCTTCATCATCGTGAAACCATTTACTTAGTAGCTTAGTTAATTTGAATCTTTACCTGGGTCTACTACTTGATGGTTACAGGATTTCATAGTTGGCTCCTCAGAAAATCTAAAAAAAAACAGTCTAATTGGCCCACTACCAAATCTTTATAATTGTTTCTTAAAGTATTAAAAAATACTAGAGACCCGTTGCGGCGTCGAACCGCCGCTAGAATATGGAAATCCGGTAGTGTTACAGAAAATAACTACTTTATCGATAAGAAGTTTTTGGGGAATGAAGAATAAATTAATACTGTAAAAAAACACATTAAAATTATGTTTTAAAAACGTTAAAACATGCCAGGCTAGAGGCAGGCCTGATAGCCAACTGCCAGCTTCATCGTGACAATTTATTCAACTCTTTTGTAAAAATAACTTGTGCATGACATGTGATCTGCTGATCTGTTTCACAAATAAAATGCATATTATTCGATTTATGGAAAAATATATTCATGACAATAGTCCCATATCTTAAAAATATAATTGACATATTTTCATAGGACCGAACATAAGATTGGTAGAATTTTAATTTGTTGTTCTTTCTTCAGGACATAAATTTATCGATTTGATCGATTTCTATCAATTTCCAGAAATAGCACATGAATCGAAACGACAGATTTGAGGAAACAGGAAATCATGGAGTGCGTAACTGTTTATGTATTCATTTATAATCGTAAATATTTCACAATATTAATAATAAAAAATGTTACAAAAACTCAATTGTATGAAATAGAGAGTAAAAAACGTTTATAGATACACGAAAAACCACTATTAGGGGTCATCCATAAATTACGTCACACGAATTTCATGATTTTTTGCCCCTCCCCCCGTCCTTGTCGCAGCTGGTCACATTTGTGAGACTCCCCCCTCCCTAGTGTGACGTCACATATGTTGCAAATTTACATTTAGAAATTATTGAATGAAAACAGCGGATCAGAAATCAGTTCTATTTCCATTTAAATATTTTTTTAATAAAATTAACATCAAATCAAACAATTAAAAAAACAAAAAACGATTATTTTAGAGCGTGTGGTCGACAAAACAATTGGTATCTTATATTTACACAGATATAGTTGTATATATTTGAGGTTTTCGTAAAGTAAAAGTAAAGTTCGTGTTTTAACACTTAGATTACAATAGATTTTGAAATGTGACGTCACGAAATTTAGGACCCCTCCCACCCCCTTGTCACACAATGTCACACTTCGTCGACCCCCTCCCTCCCCCTTAACGTGTGACGTAATTTATGGATGGCCCCTATCAATGCTTGTTTTTTTTTATGAAATTCATTAGATCGTGCAAGTTTTCTTAATATGGGTGCTGCCATGTCATCATCATCAATCATTTATTCAATAACAATTACACATTGTGTTTGAAATTCTTACGCTAGTTATACTTAATCAAACCCTACTTACTAATCTAAATAAATTACTGACCAACAATACTCCACCATAAAAAAAAGAATGTGTCAAATATGTGTAATAAGAAAAAACAATATATAAAACAGCTAAACATGTTTGAAAAAAGAATAATTCAAACTTTCGTGTCTTTCCTCTCATTGAAATTGTGTCTGACAGAAGAGTGAGGGAGATGCTAAAGACTCTCAAGCCTATAATATAAACCTAATTTTAGGGTTCCTTACCATATTCGGTAAAAACGGAAACCTTATAAAATCAATTTGTTTTGTTGACCGCAGAATTTGTCAATTTTTATTTTGAATGAGAATAAGAATGATCAGCCAGACGTCATTAATTCAAATATGATTTATTCTTGAGCGCGTCGATTTTTTGAAATTTGCATCATATGTAGGTTATTTCTCCATCAAGTTTCGCATGTTAGCGTAACATGTTAATTATTCCACATTGCCAACTCGTCCACAATGTCAGCTCGTCTATATTCCCATCTGGGTCACAATGCCAACTTGTCCATACACCCAACACGTCTACATTGCCAACTCGTTCATACACCCAACTCATCTGCATTGCAAACTCGTCTATATTACCAATTCGTCTCCATTGGCAACTCGTCCATATTCCCAATTCGTCCATAATGCCACCTCGTCCATATTACCAACTCGTCCACAATTCCAACGCGTCCATATTGCTTACTCGTCCACAATGCCAACTCGTCCACAAATACAACTCGTCCACATTCTCAACTCGTACACAATGCCAAATCGTTCATATTGCCCACTCGCCCATACACCCAACTCATCTACATTGCCAACTCGTTCATATTACCAACTCGTCTTTATTGCCAACTCATCTATATTCCCAACTCGTCCACAATGCCAACTCATCCATATTGCTAACTCGTCCACATTTCCAACTCGTCCATACACCCAACTCGTCTACAATACCAACTCGTCCTTATTATTAACTCATCTTTATTGCCAATCTCGTCCATATTATTAACTCGTCCGTATTAGCAACTCGTCTTCATTGCCAACTCGTTTATATTCCCAACTCATCCACAATGCCAACGCGTCCATATTACTTGCTCGTCCACAATGCCAACTCGTCCACAAATACAACTCGTCCACATTTCCAACTCGTCCATATTCCCACCTCGTCCACAATTCCAAGTCGTCCACATTGCCAACTCATCCACATTTCTAACTCGTCCATATTCCCAACTCGATGATACACCCAACTCGTCTACAATACAAACTCGTCCTTATTATCAGCTCGTCTTTATTGCCAACTCGTCCATATTCCCAACTTGTTCATTTTGCCAACTCATCCACATTTCCAACTCGTCCATATTCTTAACTTGTCCACGTTGACAACTCGTCCGTATTACCAAGTCGTCTTCATTGCCCACTCGTCCGTGTTCCCAACTTGTTCATGCCAACTCATCCACATTCCCAACTCGTCCATATTCACAACTCGTCCATAATACCAACTTGTCCGTATTACCAACTCGTCTTCATTGCCAACTCGTCCATAATACGAACTCGTCCACATTGCCCCCTTGTCCATGTTCTCAACTTGTCAATTTTACCAACTCATTCATATTGCCAACTCATCCACATTTCCAACTCGTCCATATTCCCAACTCGACGATACACCCAACTTGTCTACAATACCAACTTGTCCTTATTATCAGCTCGTCTTTATTGCCAAATCTTCCATATCACCAACTCGTCCGTATTACCAAGTCGTCTTCATTGCCAACTTATCCGTATTACCAACTCGTCTTCACTGCCAACTCGTCCATAATGCGAACTCGTCCATAGTGCCCACTTGTCCATTTTCCCAACTTGTCAATTTTACCAACTCATCCACATTGCCAATTCATCCCCATTTCCAACTCGTCCATATTCCCAACTCGACGATACACCCAACTCGTCTACAATACCAACTTGTCCTTTTTATCAGCTCGTCTTTATTGCGAAATCTTCCATATCTACAACTCGTCCGTATTACCAAGTCGTCTTCATTGCCAACTCGTCCATATTCTCAACTCGTCCACATTGCCCACTCGTCCGTGTTCCCAACTTGTTTATTTTGCCAACTCATCCACATTTCCAACTCGTCCACATTGCCCACTCGTCCGTATTCCCAACTTGTTTACTTTGCCCACTCATCCACATTCCCAACTCGTCCATATTCCCAACTCGTCCATATTCCCAACTCGTCCACATTTCCAACTCGTCCATTTTACCAACTCATCCATATTACCAATGAAGATACATTCCCAACTTATCTACATTGTCAAGTCGTCCATATTCTCAACTCGGCCACATTTCCCATCCCGTCGACATGCAAGCGGAAGGACTAAGTTTCTTCTTGTAAAATACCATTTAATTTACCATAACTCATGCCATTTTCCTTGGAATTATTTTTTTGATGGACTTATATATTCATATTTATAATAATCTACCATAAATTTACATATTTGAATGACGTTTAAATTAGTTTTACTATTTTTTTTCTGCTTTGATTTAGATTTAGTAAAACTCGCCTATAGAAATAATCTATTCTTGAATGACGGTCAGTTTTTCTAGTCTTTCGAGCACCAGTCCAACTCACACTTGACCGGCTTTTTTCTCCACATTTTTAACAGGTATGCGAAATAAGTTTCCATATCAACATTTAAAAAAAAAAAACAACCTGGCAATTTAGAGCATTGACATAATAGCCCCCAATAAAAAAGACATTAAAAGTTGTCAGAATATGGCTACTGTCATTCATTGTCAACAAACTGTAAAATTATTTTTGCATATTTGTACATGTTTTAAGTGTTGCGGATATTATGTTGCCGACTCAAAAATAATATTTCATCATGCTGAACAACTTACTACAGGTTTGTGAGCAAATCATGCTTATTATTATTTGGTCATCTTATGTCAAAATAGGGATCACAGGTCACGTGGTCAAAGTCACGTGGTTAGCGCACAGTAGTTTTTTCAAATCCATTTTTCAGTACCTTTTCAGGAAAAAATTAAAATTCCAAGAGTTTTATGCACCTCTCCAGCATGAGACGAATCTAATGACATATCATTTATCAAAATCGGACCATAACTGTAGATCTGATGGGATGTACAAAAATCGGCCTCGCGTAATATATATATAGATTTATATGTATCAATTCATTTCTTATAGGCATTTGGAACAACTAGGCGATTCAATTGTTACACTGAATAATGTAGACCCAATTAGGTAAGTAACACGATGTAGAATAACTTACCATATAACAGTAAAATAAATACGCTCACTTTTTATAAGTTTGTTAAGTATAACGTTCACTGAATATAATAAACGATATATTATATTTTCGAAATATCTAATTCGTAATGTTATTATACAGATATAATGTCAATTAATATAATGATTAAAGCGTATAATCACTATTCACAATATCTAAGATTTCATATAAATATTATTCAATTAATCTAGATTAGGTAAATAGTATAATAACCTTACTTTACTGGCAGCAGTTTGTTCTGTGTAGGGGTCACAGTTCTAACCTAACCTAGTTTCCTGGCAGCAATTAGATTTGAAATAGCATTTTTTCTACTCCAGTACTTTTTTCTGTCATTTATATAGTTACTAACTCTAATATAAAGACATAAATTATGAAAGTCTGTAAAAGTCTATACTCTACTGCCCAAAAACACACTGCTAACCGATGGTATAATGTCGCCAAAAAAGCATCACTTAGTACCACAGATTACAAGATGAACAGCTGCATTCACACAATTTGCAAATTAAAAAAAAAACTTATTGTACTAAGGCATTGCTGCCAACTTAAAAAAAATGTTTTATCTTCAGTGCATGGATGTTTAGTATAGTGAACGTAACCTTTATGTATAAGTTTAATTTTTTTGACAGATGTTTAGTATGGTGATCGTATACCTTTATGTATAAGTTAATATTTTTTTGACAGATGGATGTCAATAAAAAAAAGTTTATCAGAGACAATTTTTCTTTTTAATTTTGTTGATTCCCAGCGGGAACATGTAATTATTTTCTTTGTTGTTTATTTGCATTTTATTTATGAAATGTCGAGTCGTAGAAAAAGTATTGTATGCAACGTTGTATAAGTAGGTCAAATAACGCTCGTGGCATCTTTCTTACGATGTTCGCTACGCTCACATCGTAACCCATGCCACTCGCGTTTTTTGGCCCCTCTTATACAACGGTTGCATAAAATACTATTTTCTACTACTATTAAAACAATTAATGCTTGTCTAATCTTTTTTTTCAGCGCTGCAACGAATTTGGCAAACAATGAAGTTACTTTGGAAATAGATGTTGATAATAGTTTTGCATCACTATTGTCTAATCCCATAAGCGAGTAAGTTTAGCGGTATATTTCGGTAAATGTAGTTTCATGCTCAGTTGTTATTATTATAAGCTATCATTAATATTTATTTGCTTTCAGAAATAATGAACTCGTTATTGAGAAAGAGAACAAAAACGAATTTCAACCTATTTGTGGACGGAGACTTGTCGATATTAATTACTTTTTATCAAAACTGCAAGAAAAAGCCCACCATAGTGATTTGTTCGATTGCAAAGCTGGATATTTTAAATTAATTGGGGAAAAAAGAAAAGGTCTTATCTCGAAATTTAAGTTCGAGTGTAACGTATGCAGAGAAGTAGTACTGATTGATTCAGAAGAAGATAGAACAACAAGTAATACTAATGCAAACATTAGTGCCTGCACTGGAATTATAGCTACCGGTATAGGATTTTCGCAATTTGAGGAGCTATTTTCAGCAATAGACATCCCAGTGTTTTCGAAAAGTTATTATTCGCAACTTCAAGATAGCATCTATGAACAATGGGAAGCTAGTGCCATTGAATCTATGCAAGCCGCTGCAGAAGAAGAGAAAGAAATGGCTATCGCTGAGGGTAAAACCAAAGATGGTATACCTTTAATAGATGTATACGTAGATGGTTCTTGGTGCTCCAGATCATATGGCAATAATTATAAAGCTATGTCAGGTGCAGCTGCTATTATTGGCAAGAAATCCGGTAAAGTTCTGTTCATGGCTGTAAAAAATAAATATTGCCTTATTTGTGCACGTGCACAGAAGAAAAAATTACCAGCAAAGGAGCACAAGTGCTTTAAAAATTTCGACGGGTCATCCAGCGCTATGGAAGCTGAGATAATTTTAGAAGGCTTTAAAGCCTCACTTGACATTTATGGCATCATATACGCAAGAATGATAGCAGACGGTGACTCATCAACTTACGCCAAAACATTAGATGCTAAACCATACCAAAATTATACAGTAGAAAAAATTGAATGTCGAAACCATATCTTAAGAAATTTCTGCAATAAATTACGTGCTATACAAAAAGACGTTAAATACTCTTTGCAGCACAGGAAGACTCTCACAAATGAAAAAATTATGTGTATGCGAAAGGCTATTGTAAAATCTATTAAGCATCACCATGCAAACCCAAACCAACAAAAAAGTGTTTCCATTTCGCTACTGCATAACGACATAATGAATTCAGTTGCTCATGCTTATGGTGATCATAAAATGTGCAGTGATTATAATTGCTCCGAAAACAATCGACTCGCAAAAAATACATACAAAGGAATACTGAACTCAACATTTTTATTCAGAATTAACGCAATAATTGCCACTGCAGCCAGCAAAGCTCGCAGTCTCATAGAAAACGTCGACACAAATATTGTCGAGCGATTTAACAGCGTTATTGCCAAATTTGTGGGCGGCAAACGGGTAAATTTTGCTTTGAAACGTGGATATCAGGCACGATGTTCAGCAGCTCTGGTGTCATTTAACACTGAAAAATCTATATCCACGGTACAAAAAGCAATTTCGGGTAACAGCCCGACAGGAAAAGTAAAAGAAATAGAGAAAAGAAGAGCATTAAAGAGAAAACTAAATAGAGAACATCCTACCAAGAAAGTACGTAAACTAACAGAGAAAAACAACGCCATTCAACACGACTACGGACCTAAAAGGTCAGCTCCCGACATGTCCCCAGAAGAATTAAAAGAAGCAACAGAGACCTTCCTAAAAAATTTGAAAAAACTAACCTCAGATCGCGATTCTATTGAAAAAGCAACCGTACTACAAAGAGACTCCACTGAGTGGCTTGAGATAAGAAACAATTTAATTACGGCGTCGAACTTCGGTTCAGTCTGTAAACGAAAACCATCTACTAATAGCGCACCATTAGTAAAAAATTTGCTTTACAAAAAAAACATTTCTCACGTCACATCCGTCCGCCACGGTATCGACAATGAGAGGGAGGCATTACTGCAAATGGCACATCAAGAATCAATAAAAATTGACACCTGTGGTCTATTTATTGACAAAGAATACCCTTTTATTGGAGCAACACCCGATGGTCTAGTTGGCAAAGATTGTGTTGTTGAAGTTAAGTGCCCGATAACTTCATCCAAGAAAGGAATTGACGTGGCTATTAAAGAAAATAAAATTCAAATATACAAATACGATAAAAAAACCGATACAACAGTACTAAATAAACAATCTAATTGGCACTATCAGATACAAGGGCAGCTTCACGTTACCGGAAGAAGTAGGTGCATACTTGGAATATGGTCAGGACAAAACCAGCCTATACTAATAGAGCATATTGCTAGAGACGACATATTTTGGAAAACATATATGGAGAAAAAGCTCGTAGATTTTTATTTGAAATGTCTATTGCCTGAAATAGTGGATCCGCGACACATTAGAGGCATGCCTATAAGAGACATCACTTTAAAAGACAAAGAAAATATACAACCAACAAGTACACAGCAACAACCTGATGGCAATCTCCCTGCTCAAAATCATTCAGTTCCTGCCTGTCCATCAACTTCACCATGTTTTCCTACGCAAGCTGGTATAAGGAGACAGTTAGATTTCAGTGATTTTTAGCAAGTGACAGACATGTAAATGGATTATCGAAAAACTTTGTTCTCTGTAATAAAAATAAGAATACAAAAAAAAGTTAATTACATACCTTTTTTACTTAAAAATATTTTACATTTCCTGATACATAAATTGATTTCAATCCGTACTGCGGTGCATCTATAAATAAAGTTTAAATAAATAAAACTAAAAAGCAAAAAAAAAAACGAAAAAAGAACCGACTTCAAACAACTGAAAAGCCATAAATAACCCTTTTATGTACAGATTACATTTCAATCTCCTACTCCAAAAGGTGATTCAAATGTAATCTGTACATAAAAGGTTTATTTATGGCTTTTCAGTTTTTTTGAAGTCGGTTCTTTTTTTTTTTTGTTTTCTTTTTTTAAGTTTTTAGTGATTCAAGCAAAATACATATAGCGGAATGATCGGGGAGGTTTTGTTTGCATGCATCTTGTTTGAAGTGTCCTTGAACTCCTATACCCCTAACCGTTAAGGAGTTATACCTTCCATCATCAGCTCAGCATATCCTATGATGACTATCTGATGTAAATAATAAAGTTATGCAAGATTAGATTGAGCAAAATCATGACTTAATCGCGGACAAACATACTTACATTCATAGATACATACATACATATATAATATACACACACACACACACTCAAAAATAAATAAAAGTAAAATATATATGATATACCAATCTCAAAGTGACTTTTAGGTTATACTTATATATTAGTATCCAGTTCAAAAAGTTTCATATTCTACATGTATAACTCAAAAGCAATCTAAGTAATTGCATAAATATACCATTCCTAAATATTCCAATTACAGTGTGAGCTCCATCGCAACTTGCACTACTGTTAATTATATTACACTGTGGCCATCACGCGTGACCTCAGACGCAGAGTTCACGGAGCGAACGGCGATCGTAGTATTTGCGCGGGAGGGGCGCGGGGTAAAAATTAGCGTCACGCGCTTGAAGAACCTCGCCTTAATTCTCTTTAACACTGTATTTTTAAATATAATTGGTATTTCTTTAAGTATATTTGCCAGCTGCTATAGCCTGATTTAATTGTTTGCGGCGTGTAAAAGAATAAACAGTCTACTTACATAAAACACCTAACAGTATACTTTCCTAAAACACCTAAATAAAGATGAAATAATATGAGTATGAATTACATTTCATTGTCGATATCGGCTCCATAGTTCTCTATAACCTACAGATAACGTCCTGATATTCCGATTGAATTGAAAAATAAATACTAATTCACCATACTACGGGAATTAAATCCGATACCGACCGTGTGTATTCAGACTAATATTTAATCATGTACCTAGACACGTCTTAGGAAGTGAGCTCATTTTACGGGCGAACTTGCTTACCTTAGTTAGTCGATGAACTCCGGTGGCTCAGGTTTCAAAGGGAAACTTCCATAAAATGCTAATCAGTGTCCAACTTGCTCTTCTTTTCGTGCGGTTTAATTTCATCTTAAAGTTGGAAAACTGGATTTTATGACGTAGTTTTGATTTTGTTTTCTTATGATTAGTTGGATAAAATTTCGTCTTATTATCCACTACATTATGTAAATACGTATTGTTACGTAAATACGAGCAGTAAACTAAGCAGTAAACTAAGCATAAAAAAATGCTTTAAAGATTAAGTTCTTAATGCGCTAATTTTCTCACAATAACTTTATTCCCAAGTACATAAATTACTGACACTGAATGCTATTATTAAGTATCTCTATTGATCTCACCTTCTATTGAACAAGTATGTACTCGTAACATGTTGAATTGAAGTATGATATTGTTGTATATTCTAATAGTTTGCTGTAGCTACTTAGATATATAGACTTAAGTATTGAGTCAATCACGATGTATCTGCAAAGCCTCAAGTGTCAATTTTCAACGTTACAATACGTTTCTATTATTATTAAATTTACAGCCTAAATACAGTTTAAATTTAGGCCTCTTGGTAAAGGTAAAGATATCTTTATTTTCTCACTGTAGGTAAATATTTTAGCATAGAACAATAAGAAGAAAGGGTAAAGGGTAACGTATTCAAGCATTGCATTTTTCTCCAAACAGTTTGAGTGACGTATTAATGTAGTCAAACGGATTTATTCACAGGCTTCCGTGCGCTGCTGACAATAACGGATGCAGAACGGCAAAGAAGTAGAGTCGACTAAACACATTTTATTTTAAATTAGAAAAAAAAGACATAAATTGCAGGCTACAAGCTTATCAGCGCAATAAAGACACTAGGTACTTCTAGTAAACCGCACATTTATACATCTTCTCTCGATATGCACATAATTTTACGGGTACTACTAGAAGGTTGCAGAGAAACCATGTTGGATTTCTATCATGTGTTTATTTTTGCATTTGCATATTTGTATTTTATGGTTTTTTAATGTATTTGTTTATTGTTCATTGTAAATAAATAAATATACAGCTACAGCTGATCAGCACAGATAACAATAAACACATACATTAAAAACATATGGGAAGCTTCCGGTTGGGAATATTTATGTCTACTATACTGTAAATCAATGTATACTGTAACATTTATTATAATTTAATTTACAAGATTATACAAACACTGAGACATGGTTGACACAACTGACGCTGGCTCGAGATGGCTCGAGATTTCCACAAACTTATTTAAGACAAGCTCCAAGTATGGCGCTGTCATAAAAAGACATAAGTTTCCGCGTGACTGCGCCGATAAAGCCGGACCCACACTTGAGTAGGGTCAGCGCATCAAAGGGATAGACAAGTCACTCGCTTTGATAACTCAAGCTATTGTTATTAAAATACGGGGTTAACTTGCAAGTTTCGGAACAGTGATAGCGCTGCAAAACGCGGGGATGAGGAGAAAGAGAAAAGTGTTGAAGAGGCACTTCACTTCTGTGAAGAAGGACCGCTTTACGAGACTAAAAGTTAGTTTTGATAATATATAAATATAATTTTCACTTCTCATGCTCTAAAAGTTCAACTTTATGCTGTGCGCAGGCGACATAAAATCGCTTTTTATGCTCTAGAGCATAAAGTAAAATCGTCGTCGAAGACCAAGGCGATCGGTCCAACAGCCACACGAACAACTTAAAACTTAAACCCGTTCCAGACCTTCCGATCCTAATTATCGGATAAGGAGTAGTGTAATTGTTAGGATCTATTACACTACACTACACATTATCCGATTTCATCCGATAATTAGGATCGGATCGGAAGGTCTGGAACGGGTTTTAGCTGGCATAATAATAACAATGATAAATAATAAATATTAAGGGACAATTTTGTTTCGTTTCGTTAGTATTCTAAGACCAAGGCAAAGATACCAACAGCCAAAGTACACAATAAAACTTCTTGAAAAAAATTGTAATTTTAATTTACTATCATTTATTACTTTTTAAATTTATTTCTCATTGCTCTAATGGAACTTTAAATTTTAAAATAAAGTCGAGTGTAAAATGCGTTTTATGGACGAGTTGCACACTCTACTTTTCACTTCGATTGCGAGGAAATGAAACTGCATCATGTAAATAGTAAATACTATACTTAAAAACAAATTTAATTAAAATTTAAAGTATAGTATTTACTATTTACATGATGCAGTTTCATTTCCTCGCAATCGAAGTGAAAAGTAGAGTGTGCAACTCGTCCATAAAACGCATTTTACACTCGACTTTATATTCATCCTCGCTCGCAAGCTCGCTCGGATCGATAAACGTCTCGTGTAAAATGGTGCGTTTTATGCACTTGTTGTACAATCTACTATTTTTAAGCAAGTGATCGTTTTTTTTGTTTTCATATCAAAAAGTGACCAAGAGTTACCTGTAATTTTCTGTCTAGAAAGAAATCTGGAATGGCCTAAATTGCCATTAATAGGTGAGGGTTTCAGTCCAACCCGACAAAAAAAAAAAGAAACTGACTTTTTACTATAGGTAGGTTAATTAGATAGAATAATAGTTCACAATTTGTATTATCTGCTTTTGCTAGATTAGTACCAGGTCTGGTACGTTACAAGGAGATTTTCTCTTCTTAGGCAGTGGAAGAGATCGCTTTTTAGGGTTTCGTAGTCAACAAGGAACCCTTATAGTTTCGCCATGTCCGTCTGTCCGTCTGTCTGTCCGTCCGCGGCTTAGCTCCGTGAGCACTAGTGAGTTCTAGAAAGCTTAAATTTAGTATGAGTACGTGTATGTATCACGCCGACAAAACGGTAAAACTAAAAACTCGTACACCTAAAGTGGGGGTGAATTTTTGTTTTCGTTCTAATACTAGTGTGTTGTCGTTGAATAGGTCTTTTAAAAATAATAGGGGTCTCCCAACATTATTTTTTGATAAAGTCAGCAGTTTTGTAAATATTCGCTCCGGAAATCGAAAAAATAGCGCTCCCCTCTCTAACTTTTCAACCACGGGTCAAAAAATTCATGAAAATGAGGTCTTATAAGAACTTTCAATGAAAACTATATTGAATAAAATCGGTCAATCCGTTTTTGAGTTATCGCAAAATTTCATAATTTTCTTTAAAATGACGTAAGTGCCGCGTGATGTCCTTATACTTCGAACGTAACACATATTAGTTAAGTGCCATACTGCATTAAAACATTCCGCTCAATCTGGCGCGTATAATCAATAACTTCCAGAAGGTAATAAGTAATTACAGTTACTTTGGCGTTTACGATCTTTTTATAGAGCTTGAAATCTTTCTCGTAATTTAAATCTCGGGCTTAAAACCGCTGTTTTAAGCCCGTCTATTGTGAAGGATGGGCAACTACGGAACCCTACACTGAGCGTGGCCTGACATGCTCTTGGCCGGTTCTTACTTATATGTATTGTAATTTCTTGCATTGTATATTTAGTGTTTGTTTGGTAAGGTGTCCAAAAAAGAGTACTTGTATCTTGTATTGTACTGCATTGTACAATGTAGAAGGCAGTATACAATGCTTATGTAAAATTCCTCTAAACAAGCCGATACGTGAAAGACTGCGGAACTTGTTTTATTTCCAACTAGTACTTTAAAATGCAAAGGTTCGATCGCAGATTCAATTCCACACATTGGCTCGAGCGTGCTGACTCCCGAAGCACAAAGGGCTGAGGACATGTCTGCAGAGCGGAGGCTGGAGTCAGAAATGCGCGAAGCGGGGGTGGTGTGAAAGCATTGCTTTCTTGAAAATGCAAAGGTTCGATCTCCGATTCAATTTTACACATTGGCTCGCCGCGCTCACTCCCGAAGCACAAAGGGCTGCAGAAATGTCTGCAGAGCGGAGGTTGGAGTCTCCCGACGATCGCCCGAACGAAGCCAAAGAAGCCTTTCTGTTTGGTTGAATCCAGTCTAAATGTGGATATTAGGTCCCCTAAGTAATGTGTACATAAAGGATTACTAATGGTATAATAGTCCTAGGTATTTATGGGTGGGCTGGAATTAACTGGGCGTTGACATGAATTCTTTAGAAAATCGTTAGGTAGTCAGAATATTTATTCACAGGCATCAAACGTTGTCAGCTAAACTTCCTAACATGCGGTGAGCATAAAACTGAGCTAGGACAACGCAGGCAATTCATTCAGTTACTATTAATTCAAATTCCTCCAGTTCTAACATTAACTGTTTGTTAATTGTTAGTAAAATTAACAATAACTGACTAAGATTAATGACATTAAAATTAAATAAAAATTAAAATATAAGTATGGTCCGTCGCCATTGGTATATTATGATTAATACCGCAGTCATCATAAATCAGTAACAATCGGCAGCTAATTGACAACATTTCATATATAAAACAGGTGGAAAATATAATTTAGGTATCTTCAAGGTAAGAGTGAATAGGCTATTACTGAACCGGCGAGCTACATCCTCGACCCCGTAGTCACTTTCCATCAGGTGATACTGAGGTCAATCGCCGGTCAGTTTGTGAATAAAAAAAAATAAAAAAAAATAATATTGTATATATGTAGATCGACAGGGCTTTACGTCGTGTACCTTAAAAAAATCTTTGAATTTATTCTTCTGTATTTAAAGAAATATAAGAAAATACATCAAATAACTGCAATCTAAGACAATACTATATATAATATATGTCTTAGATTGCAGTTATTTGATGTATTTTCTAAACCAAACCACGTCTAAACCAAAGAGCGACAAAATATATATTTTTTTTATTTGACGTTGACAGATGACAGATGCATACCGAGCTATGATACCGAGTTTTATTAAGGTTTTTTTAATAAGAAAACCGACTAAAGTAACCGTTCCATTAAGTTCTGGTTTTGGTGTTGCCACATTTTAAAATGAGTATGTTTTTATAAATTAATAATAAAATAAATAATCATCTCAGAAAATAAATAAAAACAGAGATTACTTCATCTTTTTAAGCAGAATTCAGAAAAGTAATAAAATGATAGTTTTAAAATATGAAATGTTGTCACTTGAAAAGTACCGCGTGCCTAAGTATCTCTATCTGTTTAGTTGGAGCCAACTTACTCTCCCCTCCTCCTCATTCCCGTCTTACTTAGATGGTCTAAGCGTCGCTTTTACCAAGACGTGCCCTTACGCGGCTGTTATCTAAATCAAGAGTCCGCCGTCGCTCCCAGTTTTTAAAGGATTTGCGCTAAATGGAAAGAAGGGTCAACTTATTGGACCCCCAGCCCATTTTAATGTGGGTTTAAGGCGACTTTAGTCAGTTGAAGGCACTTACATTTTTCATTACTGCGGTAAAATATGGTTATGAAAAAGGAGAATAATAGGAGTCCAGTTTGAATAAAAGATTTTAAGATATTGAACAATCTCAATTTAGGATGGAAACTTGGTCTTAGATTAATATACTTAATATATGAATTTTGCGTGGTTTCTGCTGGCTAGAAAGAGAGGAAAATCGTATGGCAGTGAAATTGCTTCAGATGTTCTAGCTTCCATGTCATCATCCTCCTAGCCTTTGTAGATTGTAGAAAATGAATTCTCAATCGGGGTCGGCTACCTAAATCCCAAGATGTGGCGTAGGCACTAGTTAGGGTTCCGTAGCCAAATGGCAAAAAACGGAACCCTTATAGATTCGTCATGTCTGTCTGTCCGTCCGTCTGTCCGTCCGTATGTCACAGCCATTTTTTTCCGAAACTATAAGAGCTATACTGTTGAAACTTGGTAGGTAGATGTATTCTGTGAACCGCATTAAGATTTTGATGCAAAAATAATTATAAATATTGGGGGCTCCCCATACTTAGAACTGAAACTCAATTTTTTTTTTTCATTAAACACATAGGTGTGGGGTATAGATAGGTCTTCAAAAATGATATCGAGGTTTCTAAAGTATTTTTTTTCTAAACCGAATAGTTTGCGTGACAGACGCTTCCAAAGTGGAAAAAAGTTGGTCCCCCCCCCTCTAACTTCTAAAATAAGAAAATGAAAAATCTAAAAAAACATATGATGTACATTACTATAAAAACTACCAACGAAAATTGTTTTGAACGAGATCTAGTAAGTAGTTTTTAGGGTTCCGTAGTCAACTAGGAACCCTTATAGTTTCGCCATGTCCGTCTGTCCGTCCGTCCGTCCGTCCGTCCGCGGCTTAGCTCCGTGATCATTAGTACTAGAAAGCTGAAATTTGGTATGAGTATGTGTATGTATATCGCCGACAGAACGGTAAAATAAAATTAAAAAAAAAGTTTTTTTTCGGGTACCTCTCGAACACCTAAAGTGGGGGTGAATTTTTTTTTTCTTTTCAACACTGGTGTGTGGGGTATCGTTGAATAGGTCTTGTAAAAATAATATGGGTCTTTTAATATTATTTTTTGATAAAGTCAGCAGTTTTGTAAATATTCGCTCCAAAAACAAAAAAAAATAGTGTCCCCCCCCCTCTAACTTTTCAACCACGGGTCAAAAAAATTCGGAAAAATTCATGTTAATGAGGCCTTACAAGTACTTTCAATGAAAACTATATTGAACAAAATCGGTCGAGCCGTTTTTGAGTTATCGCCAAATTTCATATTTTTTCTTTAAAAGGTCGTAAGTTGACTTCCAGAAGGTAATAAGTGATTACAGTTTCTAGGGCGTTTACAACCTTTTTATAGAGCTTAAAATCTTTCTTTACGTAAACCTCGGGCTTAAAACAGCAGTTTATTGTGAAGGATGAGCAACTACGGAACCCTACACTGAGCGTGGCCCGACATGCTCTTAGCCGGTTTTTTTTTAATATTTTAATACCTAACTTTGCACCTAATTTATATGGGCCGCTATACATACCAGGGTGTTTGTACGGAACCCTCGGTGCACGAGTCCAACTCGCACTTGGGCGGTTTTTTTTACGCAAGCGACTACCATCTGACCTTCCAACCCAGAGGGGAAACTAGGCCTTATTGGGCTTAGGTGGTTTCCTCACGATGTTTTCCTTCACCGAAAAGCGAGTGGTAAATATCAAATGACATTCCGTACATAAGTTCCGAAAAACTCATTGGTTCGGGCCGGGTTCGAACCCGCGACCTCTGGATTGAAAGTCGCATGCCCTAACCACTAGGCTACCACCGCTTTGGCGATTTTGTTATTGCCCTAGCTTGTTACTACTGTCCTAGTGCACCGAAGTCGTGCACCGAATACCCGGGGTGCGGTTATGTGTATCCATTCAGTAATGGCTTTACAATTTTATGCATATAGAAGCCTAGGTTACCTAGGTAAGAAATAAAACGTCTTAGGCAAAAATAAAATAATTCCATTGGAACTACAGCCATGTTCGAGCCCAACTAAAATAAGTGACCCATTTTTACTTCACCTGGCCCAATTTAAGGAAAAACTTATAGAAAAAAGAGTTTCTCTTCACGAACAATCCTTATAAATCTGAACTTGAATACGTGAGTGATACGCATTTTTTTTGATAAGCATGCGGAATCGATTACAATGTTTCAGATTAAATTTAAATGCTTGCTTATCTTAACATTAAAGTTCGCATGTATAGTACAAGTAAATTGGAGATTTATTAAACTCGGCATATAATTACGCGAAGTAAAGTGAGTGTACATGTGTGTGTGTGTACTTAGGTACGTGTGTAGTGTAGATAACCGCTTGGCGGGAGATTTCCACGACCACATAATGCACTCGTCCGGGATAACCGCCGTAATGTGAATGGAAACTTGCCCCAGTATACCATCAGAGCAGTAGTTGAATAATATACCCATTTATGTATTGTGGGCATATTTATTACTCCAGCAAAAGTTCCAATGTAGGTAGCAACTTCGTCTGAAAGGCAACAAACTGTGACATATTTCAGAAGCTCTTGTTTTTTTTTTTACAGTGGTAGTCTCCAGTTCTCGCATGTTCGTAACGCATGTTAACGTATAACTTCATGACTAGAAATATTTTAAATATCCGTGTCCGTGTATTTTGGTGTAATGTGGCCGCAAAAACATATATATATATATATAAGTAATATTTCGATTCACACGAGTGACCATGCAGATCGAAGAAAATGCCATAAATAATAATAATAAATAAATATCGGACAACCTCACACAAATGGGTACTAGACGACGATATACGTACTTATATAGATAAATATATACTTAAATACATAGAACAACCATGACCCAAGCACAAATATTCAAGTTCATCACACAAATATTTGCCCCGGCCGGATTTGAACCCGGGACCGCCGGCTCAGTAGGCAGGTGTCTACAAACCGAGCCAAACGCGTCGTCAAAAGTAATAGTATATTGATAATAAAGTAATGAGTCCCGAGAGACCTACTATTATGTAGATTGTATCATACACTTGCGTTAGGTCACATGAAATAATTTTTTAAATTGGTTTTCAACTACGTCACCACTGCGTGATTTCGTACTGTGTGTTATCGCACATCGTTCACCCGATACATCGCACTTGCGTCACGTGTGCAATCGCCCTAACTTCGCTGGCTTTCAGCAGACGTTACGTGCTTTAAGAGCCTATTTTAGAGATACCTCTTACTTTTTGTTTTATTTAGAGGGGATGCCAAACCACTTTGTGGCTTAAATCACTTGGGATTCTCCGGGTTTTGGATATGGGCGGGTTTTCGTTTTTCATGATGGGTTTTCCTGAGACTACACTAAAAAATCATAAGCGATAAATATGTTAGCATAGGGAAAACTCCGATAACATTTTTTTTTGATTCCTACAGTCTCTTCTGACTAATTACATATATATGAGTAGAAGAAAGTATCTATACTCTTTTTTACACTCATGACATATGAAATCAGTATGTTGCAGATAGAACTTCTATAAAAAGTTAATACAATTATTTAGTAGAATAATAAATATGACCCTCCTTGTAAGCAACAAATCGGGATGTGATGCGCAATAAGCCAAAGTATAAGAAAACGTTGTCTGGGAACATGAGCTATATCACAATTTCAGAAAAAGCAGGAAATGCTAACTGAGATCCAACACGTGCACAGCAAAATAAAACAGAAAAAGGAAAAGGTTAATGTAGATAAAATATAAGGTAAAGGGTCGCGACGCAGCTGCCACCTCGCACGACGCCCATCGACATTGTCCCCACAACAAGAAAACTATAAATATGTACTTATATTTAAATACCTACATAGAATACATACATTTAAATCTAAACGCGAATCTGACATGATTGCGTAAATTGAAACGTAAAATTAAAATATCGTGGGTGTAGCTTTAAAAATTCTTGGGCGCGTATAATTAAAAAAAAACCGGCCAACAGCATGTCGGGCCACGCTCAGTGGGCTCTGTAGTTGCCCATCCTTCACAATAAACGAAAATTACGAGAAAAATTTCAAGCTCTATAAAAAGATCGTAAACGCCAAAGTAACAGTAATTACTTATTACCTTCTGGAAGTTATCGATTATACGCACCAGATTGAGCGAAATGTTTTAATACAGTGTGGCACTTAACTAATATGTGTAACGTTCGAAGTATAAGGACACCGCTTCATTTACGTCATTTTAAAGAAAATTATGAATTTTAGCGATAACTCAAAAACGGCTCAACCGATTTTACTCAATATAGTTTTCATTGAAAGTACTTATAAGGCCTCATTTTCATGATTTTTTCCATAATTTTTTGATCCGTGGTTGAAAAGTTAGACTAGTTAGTTAGTAAGGGGGGGGGGGGGGGGGGGGCACATTTTTTTTAACTTTCGGAGTGAATTTTTACAAAACTGCTGAATTTATAAAAAAACAATGTTCGAAGACCCCTATTATTTTTAAAAGACCTATTCAACGACACCCTACACACTAGTGTTAAAACGAAAAAAAAAACACCCCCACCCCCCGTAGGAAGCACCCGACAAAAATTTTTTTTTTAGTTTTTATTTTACCGGTTTTGTCGGCGTGATACATACACATACTAATACCAAAATTCAGCTTTCTAGTACTAATGATCACGGAGCTAAGCCGCGGACGGACAGACAGACAGAAAGAGAGACAGACGGACATGGCGAAACTATAAGAGTTCCTAGTTGACTACGGAACCCTAAAAATGGTATCCATATTGAAATTCAAGGTGGCGTACAAAACTTTTTGTTAATTTAGTAAAATCTCATCATCTTGCTTAATCTAAGAAGTCATAATAACCATAGGTATTGTTACCATGACCATAGGTATGGTTATTATGACTTTTCGATACACGTATTTACCATTTCGTAAGTGTGATGAATGTTGACGTTGTGAGCATCATGAACAGTATGCCCTATACTTCTTCTTACTCGTATATTAGTTTTCGTTTCCGGAATTCCGGAATTACCGCCTTTGAAACACAATATATAAATGTAAATCATCGCTAGGTATCGCTTAAATACGTTTAGAATAGTTGGCTTTATTATTGTATGCGACGACTTAAATGTTTCATAAACCTGCCTAAATGGACAATAAAAAGCCAAATACGTATTAGTGGAATGGTACTTTAATGTTAGTAAACACAACGTTTATAAGCTATTATTTATGTTCTCTCTACTTGTCATACACGCCGAATACAAATTAGGGCGCCATGGGCGCGGCAACTCGGCATGTGACACCGAGGGAGATAGGCAGAGATCGAGGATAGGACGGACCGTACCAACTTTTACAGGGTGACCATACATTCTGTACAATCACCAATTTGATCGTCTACGTTGCTTGGACTACTGCTGTTATCCTTAGGACGGGTCTGTTAAATACCAAACGATTTATCTGTAGGTACATTGCATCTAGAGAGTGGAACTCTTATTCATCTTGGATCTCTTGAAGATGAGAGTGAATAGGCACCATAGTTTATTATGCTATGCACCATCGTCGTTTGCATAAAAAAAGAAATGTTGTCCTTTTAACTTCATAATATTAGCCATCAATTACCACATTTCTCTGATATCAGTATGTGTAGTTTAAGCTATAGCTTAAAGCCTATGTATGACAATGCATTGCATATTTCGTAAAAAAAAAGAATAAGTAAACAACAGGAGTGAGTTATAGTTACTGCAGTAGTCAGGAAAGTCTCAACTGCTAGAAAAGTTTCGTCACACTAGCGCCAAGGTAGCCGCTTTTCTTTCCCATTTGACGAGGGGCACCTCCGAACCGAACCTTTTTTAAAGATATAAACCCACTCAAGGGCTCTTTCATTTTGTTACATTGAGATTTATCAACTTCACTGCACAATGTTCTATGTCTTCGTTTTGCTTTGGCTGATTGACCTACCTCGACGGCCTATGTCTTGTAACTAGTGTAAAAAGAGTGTGTCTACTTACGTTAAATAAAAAGCAAATTTGATGTTCACTTAAGCTCTAAAATTAAAAGCCTAATTTTGTACAGTGTATGGTCCGTATGAGCTCCTGCATGTTAAGACGCTAGTGTAAGTTTCATATTAACCTAAAAAAACGTTGGGAATGCTTTCGTGGCAATTTAGAGAAACATGTATAGAGCCTTTTTTGGCTTTGGAATCCTATACTGGCGGTTCAAAAGCAAGTTTAATTTTAAACTCAATTTCTCGTCTTGCATACATTCGCTGTCCATGCGTAATGTGTTGTTGTTTAAATGTGCATACACGGCTACAACATCGTCCACTAAGCGTCCTACTAAGCAAGTCATCGCTATCCCCCGTGCCCGATAATAGAGTTCGCCAGATGATTTGTCGGATCGATCCCTATTTTAGGAAATTGGATTTGTAGATCGCAGGCGATAAGGCGGGATGGGATAGAGGGGGGAACGGGAAATAAACGGTAAAAAGTTTCCTGAGACCCGCCTGTTATCACTGATTTGCGTATATCGATTTTGTGTAGTCGGAACGGGGATTTATTTCTTCTTTTAATGGGATAAGAGAGGATGTCACCGGTGATAAGTGAAAGCTTTATTGCAGCTGGCTCGGTCTGCGTCATACTCCTCAATAAAATATAAATGAATTTAAAGAAAATAATTTAAGCAGATTGAATGGTCATAGAACTTGCGGTTATAGGTTAGTCAGAAATTAACAAAACGAGCTGTTCTGTTGTAGCTTTGTTTTTAACACTTTCACGGACAGTCCGTAGTATTAGGTACGACATGATACGTCTTTGGGCGGTGACTTTTATCTTTGAAAAAACAGAGTCACTCCGTCTACAGTCGAACCTTTTCATAGTTTTTATATAAAGGCAAATGCTTTGTGCAATTTTTGATCAACATTTTTTTGCACACACTGCAGTTAATCGTCACAAAAACCTTGCCCGTAGTCAATAAGGTATTTGGAACAACGTTCTCCTATTGAAAACATTATGCCGCTCGCCAATATAGCGAATATATGTTACATTCTTGGATGATAAACTTACAAAGCGAGGAATGATCGGTCATTTCTTGGATTTCAGTAAAATTTGTTTTACGTACCTATTCAACAAATATCAAAGCATTACATAAAACGTCGTCAACTTCTCCATTGTCAATCAATAAAACTGTTAACCAGATATATTGTTCTAGGACAGCGGCTCTGAAAATGTGCTCCGAGGATCAGTGTGACCCCCCAATATCTTCCATAATATCAACCTGCTAATAATTAAAATATACATCTGAAAGCCTTTAAAAAAATAAAAATAAAAATAAAAAATAAAAGCATTTATTTCAGACAAATTAATCCATATATTGTTAGTATTACAAAAATAACTTAAATAACTATGTTAGTGCCTAAACTAATGTGTTGAGAGGTCCAGTGCCTGATTAGGGCACTGTCCCATCTCTCCGCCACGACAGTCAGGAGACTGTGGCGGCTGTCGGCTTTACTAATAATAACATCTGAAAGACAGTTTCAAAAAGGTTACGCAACTAAAAAAGTTCGAGAACCGCTATTCCAGAAAATGTTCGATTTTGCGTTAAGCGCCATACACGACACTACAATTATCGAGTGATTTGGCAGATGCCCGAAAGGGGTGTATTCGCATTATCTAAAGTGCTCGACATTGGCTATTATCGTGCGACATAACGAATCGTACGCCTCCGGCCATCGATTTATATTCATGTGAGGTCTGTTTACTAATTTTGTAACGTAATTTCGTTTGGTGTGTGTTTTGCGGAATCCTATTTGGGTTTTAATTTTGTTCAATGTTCAATCTTCGGTTTCACATGTTATGGTGCTTTTTGAAAACCCAAAACCTAGTTAAATATGTCCTTGTGAAAGCTACGAATGGAACGTAAACTATAGCAGTTATAGTCTTTATATCCATCCATACTATCCATACTATATATACTATATACTATACTATAATATTATAAATGCGAAAGTGTGTCTGTCTGACTGTCTGTCTGTCTGTCTGTCTGTTACCTCTTCACGCTTAAACCGCTGAATCGATTTTGATGAAATTTGGCATGGAGATAGTTTAAGATCCGAGGAATGACATAGGATAGTTTTCATCCTTGAAATGATCCCTAAAAAGATTGGAAAGTGAGTAAGTAATTCATGATGACATTGATGACCCTGTCGGAAATGTAATGATAAGACCAAAAGCACAATTGCTGTTACATTTGCTTAGGCGCTTTGAATAATCCCTTTGATTAATTAAGGTGATTAGGTGGATATCTATCGTGTTGTACGAGGTTGCTTCCATACTTCCAAGTTCCACGCGGACGTAGTCGCGGGCAAAAGCTAGTAATTTATAATTATGATAATTTACGATATTGCACGATTTACAATCTAAGTTCGTTGTTTTATTCACCGTCGATTGAGCAGAATTCCTCTCCGGTGATTTACAGCGAGACAACAAACCTGAAAGCGAGAGAGCGACCCACAATGTACCATTATTCAGCGATGGCATGTACAGTCTGGCAAAAAAGAGTAGAAATTAAAAAGTGGCAATACTGTAGTGCCGTCCCCTTTTCCATAGTTGGAATAGAAAGGGATGTCACTACGGTATTGCCACTTTTTAATTTCTTCTCTTTTTTGCCAGACTATAAGCTGGCCAGTTATTACACTGTGCTGCATTACTGCTTTACAAAACCGTCACCAACCCTAGTTTCGTAACAGGACTTGCAATTTCGGAATTAGTTAGTAATAAATAATAATAATAAAACTAGGTCGATGCAGAGTCAGCCACCGGCCAAGCTTGCACCATAGATTGGAGCCGAGTTTTTTTTTTTTTCGAAATTTTCTCTTCGTCACGACCTAGCGAAATTTAATTTGTGCATTTTAAAACAAAAATTTATAAAATCGGTTGAGAACTCGCTAAGATCTGCGCATTGTCACAAAGTCCATTCGAGTCGATCCATGGGAGCTTCACTCCAATAAATAATAAATATCGGACAACCTCACACAAATCGATCTAGTCCCAAATTAAGCTCAAGAAGGCTTGTGTTATGGGTACTAGACGACGATATACATACTTATATAGATAAATATATACTCAAATACATAGAACAACCATGACCCAAGCACAAATATTCGAGTTCATCACACAAATATTTGCCCTGGCCGGGATTCGAACCCGGGACCGCCGGCTCAGTAGGCAGGTGTCTACAAACCAAGCCAAACGCGTCGTCGAATAGTATTATACTAGCTAATTCTCGATTTGTCCAGCTCCAAGTGTAAATCAGTAGGTGATAAATGCTTTGAAGAGGACCGTTTACCGCCGAGACTCGTGTTAAGGCGAGTAGCAGCGAGAATTGTCACTTGTCACCGAGCGCAAACGGCCCGCAACAGGCCATTGTTAGCGCAACTGATGCGGTTAGCGCAGCGACTAACTGATGATGCGAGCCTCTGGGCCTTATTACATTTTCACTTTAGAGGGGTTTTCAAGACGGCTTTCACTAATGTGATAGATTATTAATAAAAAGAAACACATGCTCTAAATCAGTGTTTTTCAAACTGTGGGTCGCGACCCCCAGGGGGGTCGCGGCATATATCCAAGGGGGTCGCGAGGATCAGCATCGAGAAAGTCTCGTGACTACAAGGAATGCAGATTTTTTTTTCAGATGAGATTTTAATAAATAAAACAGCAATCATTCTCAGACATGTTCATTTATCATAATATGTACTTTTTTTATATTTTTACGTTATTTATATTTTTTGCAAGTAACTACCTTCTGAATTTGCGTTTCAAAACGCATACGCATGACTGATTGAATTATAGGCTGGTGCCGTTCCAAATCTGTTAAAAAAGAGTTGAGTTCTAAAGTTAATAGCACAAACTGAGTTTTAGGGGCTCGCGAAGGAATTTTGATGGTCATTAAGGGCCGTGACACCAAAAAGTTTGAAAAACACTGCTCTAAATCACTGACATTAAGCCGGATATTTTTTTTTTTTTTTAGAAAGCCATCATGATTCATACCGATGCATATGCATCGGTATGTATCATCAGTCAGTCCTAGTGCTAACCACGGCAGGTTCTCGGCGAATAATGGTATTTACTGCTTCAATGCTTGTTTGTCACATTTATGAAAGCAGCCGCCCGGAGCGCGAACCTAAAGGGTGTTTCTTTAACAAGGTCTAGCGGGAATGACTCGCCCAAGGCGCCTGTATGGTTAAAGTAATTTTTAAGTCTTTTGTATTTTCTCGCAGTCAAAATTAAAGGCCCTAGGTGCTAAAACAGGGACTTTAGTGTCGCCTGGAATAGTAGTTTATGTAACTGCTACATAATGAGAGGTCTTAAAATACGAGTGTGGTTTTATGAAACGAGCCGTAGGCGAGTTTAATATTAAGATCACACGAGTGATTTAAGACCTAATTATGTACAGTTGCATACACTACTTTATCTACACACATATTCATAATCATTACCTATCATAGATTTTATTTTATAAAAATATGAAACACTTAGTCCTGTCAGTGAGTCCGCGGAGCAGAGGATCACATGAGGTGACTCATACGGCGGGGGCAGGTCACAATTACAGTATCAATTTTTTCATCAAAATTGATAGGTAGGTACTGTAATGGTGAATTCGCGGTGGCTGCGGTACTGTTATGAAATTACATCTCTGATTTTGGTCGCTGCCAAGTACCTTAGATAGATCCTTACCTATATTATCTGAACTTGTTATAGGAATTTAACAAGATGGGTGTAGATAAAAAATATTATCAACTTTTCGGGTTTATAATTGAAAATATTTTACACCTTTTATAAATGGGAAAGTTCACCGGTAACATTGATTTGCAGACAGAGAAGGGAGTGCAAGAAATCTGTTATTCTTTAAGACTGTAAAATATATACCTGAATTAGTCACGTATCCCGATCTAATAAAAATATTGTTTAAGTTAGCGTAACTTAAACCCCCGTAACGTATTGGGTCCCAATCCAATATTTCCAAAACATTGCAGTCCAAGAAAAACCATTAAGCTATAACTAACGGTTGGCTTTCCAGTCACGTTCGTAAGTAATTTTAAAGGATATAGGGGGCAACCACGGATTTCAAGTCTATTACAATATAATTCGGTTCAACAGATGCTATCATTTACTGAGATTTTACGTGCAATTGAAGCATATGATTTTGGGTGAAGTGTTTGAAAAGGGTGCATCAAACGACTCGCATTATCATTTTATATCCAGGATATTATCATTTTATATAAACTGACGTATGCTTTGTCACTTATTTATCGCGTGATAAAAGCAACCATCATAAGCTCGCAGCGAAAATAAGCCCGCCTGATGTCAAATTATATCCATAATATAAGAAACCGTATATTATAACCGTATTTAAGAAATTTTGTGATGATGTAGAGTAGATGAAGAAACTTCCAAGATTGTATTACAATGTTTATTTATTTAAAAAGACAGGAAAGGATAATTAACAAAATTATTTAGAAGCGAGAATGATATGTACGAAAACGACGTCTAAATATCAAGGTAACATAAGGCGATCTTGGTTTATGTATGTACAAATAAATACTCAGCAGTGGCACAAATTTCTAAACTGTGCCAAAAACAAACCTACATTTAATTTTAAAGAGAGCATAGTCAACTCCTTAGGGCCACGTAAAGTTGACTTTTGTTTCGTATTAATTGCACCCCGGCGGAGGGGAAAGTTAAAAAGTTAATTAGCTTTAATTTTAACTGCCGGGGGTGAAATGTTTGAATCTAGATGGACCATAACGGGCTGGTGTTTTACTTTTTTTCGGGTAAAACGCTGAGCCTGTCGTGGAGGTTTGGGTGAGCCTTTCGGGAAAACCCTTGGTTGTGAGCTTGTACGGGCTAATTTGTTTCGTGTGTTGGAAAGGGTGTTGGAAAGCCGGGCGGGCATCAAAATAATGATGAGACATGTTATGATGTTCTTCTACGTAATAATATATTTATTTTGGCCAATTTCTGAATATTAGATGGATGATATGGTAGGTAGGTAGATAAGTTTAAAGGAATGACGTGGTAATATTTTTTTACTTACCGCCCAACTATTGGAAATAATTTCAACGTGGAAAAGTGGAAGTTGTATTTACATTTCTATCTCTCTGACTCACAGAAGCTTACTGGGCAAGTAAGTTAAGAGGATATATCACTGCTCCTTTTCCCATACTATCTGTTTACGTTAAGTTTGCACCTGAAAACGCGGATACAAATGAGGCCCAAACTTAACGTCTAAACGATCTAAACGATCCGACATACACAATTTCCTTCTTATTCAGTTCCTAAAAAATAAAGACATGTTACATTTTAGAGGAGGAATCACACGAGAACGAAAACTCGATTTGTATGGAAAAATCAGCAGTTGTATTTCCTGTTAAAAACTAACCTTTCCGACAAAATACTACGCCAAGACTTCTACGATTATATCTGCTACGTAAGATATGTATTAACATAACAAATAGTATTGTTATTGCCTACACATCGCGTGGGCCATTATTTGAGAGTTTTGAACCGCCATATTTTCAAGGGCATATTTTTTTATGTTTATAGATCTTAGTGACCATTCTAGCATTAGGTATACAGCCCGGATATTTAAGAAATACTTTGAAATTGCACAAAATCTCAAGGCATTTCCACAAAAAGGCGACCACATAAGCGACGCGGAACATACACTTGAATAGTGCCCATATGTGCATACCTACACTTAAAAATTATGTTTACTGGGACTATGTAAGTATTTATAAATTTCATGAGATGGCATCATGAAATTCATATAGGAGACATTTAACATTCAGTTACCTTATCATTTCCAATCAGATGATATATATTACAGATATATTTTCCTTATTTTATTTCCTTGACTGGATATTTTGCATAAAAAATCGTTTTATTTAATTTTTCTTTCCTCTTTTCATGTTTTTCTGCGCGCAGTTTCCAATTAATATGCAAAAGTGTATTCGAATGTTGTCTTATCTTCGCTGTGCGCAGCAGAAGGCCCTGTTAATTTGAATTTGACTTTCAACCGAGTTAAAGTACTTTTCGTTTTTTATTAATTAATTAAAGTATCTGCGATGCACTTGTGCAGGAATGCCGCGACATCAAACTTGAACCAAATGAAAATAGTCTGAAGTACAAATGTGAAAAAGGTACTCAAGATATTTTCCAGTCCTGTTTTCACGCCACATAAAACAAAAAATACTACAACCAAAATGGGATGGTCATCTGCTAATGCTTTACTTTATATGAAAAACCTAGAAATGTCTACATTTATCTATAATACCCATATGACCCAAACACATAACACCAATTAGTCTATTCTGGGATGATCCTCTGCTAATGCTTTACTTTATATGAAAAACCTAGAAATGTCTACATTTATCTATAATACCCATATGACCCAAACACATAACACCAATTAGTCATATTTTCACAAATCTCGTCTCGGCTTAATTTTTTAAAATCAAACTTGACAATCTAATTTATGTACCACCAAGTCACATGTCAAATGCCGAACTGTTAGGCGCGCTTCCGCGTATTTTGACACTCTTGTTTTATCGGAGTTGTCACGTTCTGTATCGTGTGGATGAAACGTTTGTATGATGCCAAGCAAGCCGCTACATGTGGACAAATGCACTTTGTTTATTATCTCTGCAATAAATCGATAAACCGCGAAACGGCCGTAACTTTATCGTCTGGCTTTTGTCTACAAAATATTACGCCAAAGGTAAAACTTTTGTGAAGAAAAATGTATGAGAGTTGTTATTCTTTACAGAAATAAACTATAGATTAGATGTATAGTTAGTTATACAACCTACCTACTATAATTGACAACATTTCATATTTATAACAGGTGGAAATTAATATAGAGATCGACAGGGCTTTATGTCGTGTACCTTAAAAAAAAATCTTGGAATTTATTCTTCTGTATTTAAGGAAATATAAGAAAATACATCAAATAACTGCAATCTAAGACAATACGGGCTGAATAGGGTTGTTGTCTAAACCAAAGAGCGAAAACATAGAATTTTTTTTATTTGACGTTGACAGATGACAGATGCATACCGAGTATTATTAAGTTTTTTTTAATAAGAAAACCGACTAAAGTAACCGTTCCTTTAAGTTCTGGTTTTGGTGTTTCCACATTTTAAAATAAGTATGTTTTTATAAATTAATAATAAAATAAATAAAAATCTCAGAAAATAAATAAAAACAGAGATTACTTCATCTTTTTAAGCAGAATTCAGAAAAGTAATAAAATGATAGTCTTAAAATATGAAATGTTGTCAATTTAATACGTCTGCGATTAGTATTATTTTTGGCTATAAAGTAGGTACAAACCTACCCAGTACAGCGTGCAGCGAGCTGATTATGATATGCACAGAATATGTAATTATACCTAATAGTACAAAAAGGGACTATAATTAATGTAAGTAATAAATTTAACAGGGTACGGTACGGTGGCGATGCTAGGCCATATCTAATTGAAAATTAGTAAGTAAGTGATTGTTTAATTTTTTTTCTAATTCTTATCGGAACTATTATTTACGACAAGTGATTTTAGAGAAGTAGGCAATGTATGACATATTTTTACCAGCAATTGAAGAAATGTATGTATGTATGACTGTATGTCCTTATGAAATACATTCAATTAATCTAACACATTTTTGAATTACACTTTGATTATTTTCCATTCCCATGGGTGCGTTTTACTATTGCGCTGAAAAAAAAATCCCTTACAGCACCCCTCAAGAACGGTAATTCTTTGCATAGATAAGTAAACTTCCATGTACACAATGAAATTGTGAAGGTTTTATTCTTCTGAATATTGAGTAGGTACCCAGAAACAGCTTGCGCCCGACTTTCCGATGGCGGCTCGAAATACAGACTGTAGCGGGTGAAGTGGGTTATATGATAGACTTCTTTCTTCATGCAAGCGCTTGCGACGCGAGCCACGTCATAGACTACACACCAGCGATCATTATTTATTATCAGCGATTATGATGCAGGGCTCCACCCTCGGCTTTTCTTTGCATTCGTACCAGCTCACAAGCGTCGGTCGAATCCGCTTGCTTTTGGGAAGATCAAAACACCAGACAATCGTGGTTAGTAAGTGGTTGACACAGTTAATATTTCGTCTCCATCGGGTTTCTTCCATTGCGTTCTTATCGATTACGACCGAGCAAGAAAATAGATCACTTTAGATCTATTTTAGATCACTTAACCGACCAAGGATGTGAAAAAAGAGATGCAAGTAAGCCATGTTTTAACTGAATATTATACCTGCCTATGTGATACAGAATGTTTTAAGAACAGTTTAAATGTGAAATCAACGCTGGTAAGCCCGAAACCAAAAAATCATAAGAAACCTCTTAAACCAATTATTTAGAAAAATATTATAGTTCGTACCTTCGTTACTTTTGAATCGAACATTTATCGATGAAAAGTTGAAAAATACAATTCGAGAAATAAATTGGCTGTATTGATTAAGTACTTATATATAACTTTTCAACTCAAACAACTTTTAAACTCGCAACCGCTTGTGGCTTAAGTCGTAGTTCCAGAGGGTGGCACCAGATGTCGCGCGAGTGACGATAAATTTTATCGCTGCTCAGTGCGTATTCTCAACTACAACCTTGCTCCGATCTCCAACCGTATATTTTATTTAAATTGTCCTTATTTACGACACTATTATATAGGTTTCCGTATTCCGTTTTAGATTCGGCGACGTTGTAGCGGTTTGGCGAAATAAACGACTTATATATCAAGCATTGGAGATACATCGAACCTGACATAAATGTATCCTCGCTACTACTAAACTAACCCAAATGTACAAATGTACAAACATATATAAACTAAACGTCGTTTCGTAACATACCGATGCATATTTGCCCTTTGAGAGTCAGTATATCTGAAACATTGGTTCTTTTGCCTTTAGAATAGTATCGAATAATAGATTATTAGTGAACGGTGTGTGTGTGTGTGTTCACGTCACAAAAGAGCTCAAACTTGGCATGTTTCGAAAAAAATTACAGAGTTATCTCAAACGAAGAACTTTAAGGTAATGACGTGGTATATATTTTGACTCTGCACATAAAGCTCTTTCATTAAATACTCTACAAGACAAAACATTTCAAAAATTTCAAAAACCCAAACAAAAACATTATGACGTCATTAACGAACTTCCTCCTACACTAAAAATCAAAACGAATCTCCTTAGAAGAATTCCGAAGGGTCATCCTGCCAAAGGAGAACTAATCATCAAAAATGCAGTATATTTTAACCGAACACCGGCGACTACATTATATAAAGAGATAATTTACGTGTCTCGTGTGCTGAGAGCTGATAAGATGATGCCCCAAAATGTTTGCGATATTTTAAGCTGTTCAGCACTAATCTCCTACTTACGAGACAGTAAATATGTATGACGTACCCTGTATGCAAGGTAAAATCAAATATGTTTTCGATTAACGTTGTTTTATCGCCCAACAGGTAAGCGTAAACCGAGTAATAAGCGCACCTGCTTTACTTTTAACACCCTCATAAATATTTATTAACATATCTTCGACTGATTACAGCAAAGGTATTACGGTACCTAATCTTTTTTACAGCAAAAATGCCTACATTAAACTTTATAGGCGATCTTCTAGACTTTTTATTGGGGACAATAAGGGAGGGGTAATAAAAGTGGAATGATGAGCTTCGCCGAAATAACGAGGTCTATCCGAATACCACCCGTAAATTTTATGCACGCCCAAGTCAGCTTTTAACCAGCCTCCTGTAATTTACTTGAATTGGAGCCCTGGTTTAAAGCAGGAATAAACCTTTTATGTGAATGCTTGCGTAGATTTTGCTATAAACAAATGTGATCTGATAAGATTTAAATTTTTAATCGATTAAGTCCATCTCAAGTGAACATGTTTAGAAACTTGATTACTTACAAGAAGACTGTACGTCCCTCGTCTTGGACTTCGTTGTATTAAAGAATCGACTTCCAGGGTGGGTATCAGTCAAGGACAGTGTCGAATATTGAATTGATCTTGACACTGACATTTAACTGAAATCTCTCCACATTTTTTTCCCTTTATCGATATACGATATCAAACGCCGCGCCGCCTTAGCTTGCCACCTCTACGCGTCCCTGAGAAAAGGGGATTGGCTGAAGGACAACGAAGTGACCATATAAGCTTTCCGTTTTCATCGACTAAGTTACGGAACTCAAAAAATAGTATCATGAGTATGTGAAAGAAGGATAAACAGACAATCCAGATAAAACCCACTTAGCTAATAATTATCTTGAAACTATCAAACCAAAGCAAATTTTCCGCTAAAGTCGTAGAGGTAATGTATCGCGGCCATTATTTGAGCGCAGTGACGTTTATCGAGGGACTGCAGCGCCACTGGTCACGAGTGAGGCGCTATCGATTGCATAAAATATGGTCACCGGGAGCGCAACGGCAATCGGCCTGGAGAGTCATTCAGAAAATCGCATCTAGTAGCCATTCAGACTTGTTACTTGTCATAGCATGAATCCCCATAACAAACTAGTTAGGCATAAGATAATTGCAACGGCGAAATAGTTGCACGTTAATACATTGCTTTAATACAATTAGTTTATTACAGATGGTATACTACCTATATCACGGTATAGGTATAATTATATGATAAGATAAGTATAAGGTAAGGTAAGGTAAGGCTAACAGTTAGTTATTTATTGGACTGTGGCAGTCTTCTTCAGTAGAAAACTGGCGAGAAACTGCGCAGGATCGGGACAAGTGGCGTGCTCTTGTTTCGGAGGCTAAGATCCTGTTTGGGGAACTGAACCAAAATAGTTAGTGGCAGTCTTCACCCGACGAGAGTCTTACCCCACCTTACCTTACCTCATGGATTCAATTATGATGGGATATAGTGATATATCTTAGAGGAATTAAAGACGATTTTCAGCCCATTTCGAATGGAACCGAAACGGAGGATCCAATATTAAAAGGATTTTTATGCTTTTTTTATACGAAGTTTCAATTTGACAAATAATATGTATGATATGTATTAGGGCTTGCAATATCGGCATGGTTTTCCAATTCCGGAATTGACTTCGAGATTGGCACTCAATTCCGGAATTCCGGAACTGGTTCCGGAATTGACTTACCATACAAAAGTATACAAAAAACGAGTATTTTTTTTACAATTGCAGGCGGAAATCGATGTCCTAATTTTCGAGGTTTTTGAGGTCAAGAGATTTAACAAGACTTTTCATCCAAGTCTTAGAATACCTTGAGGAAAAATTTTGCGAACATTTAATCTCAAAAGCATTTTTCAGAAAATTCGCAGTTTAAATAATATATTTAGACGGTTCTACTGCGTCTTTCTCAATCAATACAATTAATTTGCACATAAATGCTACATATTTATGTCTGTTTCTTTGTTCTCATCCCGACAGTGATGTCCACACAGACGAGCAGTATCTGACTTAGCGTACACATCAAAAGTGTCGTAATCTACAGCTTGCTTAGCAATGTGTTGGCCCGCCTCTTGGTGATGAGCACAGTCTCACACGAGTCACTTATGATCAGTCATCCCATTGACAACGATGCGTATTTTGAGCATCCGTGGAGTCAACGGGAAGCTAAAGGGGACCTCCTCATTCAATGATTAATTCATTGATTTAAGTTCTTCTTTCAGTTGTTTATAGGTTCTAGGTTATCGCGGGCTGGGTTTTCGCAACTCGATGTCTTACCATACGCTATTTTGCGTGAGGGGAACTACTCTTGCCAAACCAACTCTACCAGAGAACTTAGCAGTCCTTTTATGTTACCAACGGTTTCTGGGAGTGACCTCCGCGACCCGAGGTGTAGTGCGCGGTAATTGGCCTCTCCAGGACATTCGAGAATGACATAGCCGGCTGTCTCCTCTGCCTACATGCAGGCTCTGCAAAGAGGGCTGTCAGTGACACCTCTAGAGTAAATAAGTGTTTTTGGTAAGGCATGTCCGGTTATTGCTCCAGTTATAAGCCAGAGCTGGGGCCTCCTTAGTTGCCTTAGCTTGCGCGACAACCCGGAGCAAAATGTCGGAAGAGCCTCTCTCCTGGACTGCCTGCTAAGTTAGACCAGTATTGCTGCTATTCCATCTTCATGTTTTTACTCAGTGTGATGCTTAGCCAGGAAAATGGTAGAGGTAGGATCAGTTCAGGTCCTTCTAGTTCTTTCTTTCAGTTGTTGTTGTTTTGATTCCGTCTTTTAGCTTTCTTTTTCTGTCTATGGTTTAATGAGATTTATTGGCCTGATGGTAAAATTATTAACTACCTGAGATACCCCATGACATTTATTATATTGACGTTCCGCCCCGCCTGTCACTATCGTAAGTTTTTACCGAGCACATTCATCACACGTTTCTATCATATCATACACATCAATGCCCTTGGATTTCCCATCAAAATATCTCATATTACTGTCTAGAAACTACATTAAATAGAGTCTTTTCAATTCCGGAATTTCGATATTGGACGTCCATAACTCCGGAGTTGTAATATCGGAAAAATCATCCGAAATTCCGGAGTTTCGAAATTCCGGAATTCCGGAATGCAAGCCCTAAATGTATTTATCGACATAAAACAGCTCGATTAATACTTACGTTATCTCAAATGCGTGCCGAATGAGTAATTATTGGTCTTTCGTTTGTACGCATAGCCGATATAATGTCGTTTGATTCAGAATCAAATGAACAATCTCTGCTAATATTCAATACAGTCTTGATAAGACTTACAAAGTAATCCTACCTTATATGCTATTAGCCGACATTATCTCCAATAGGACAGAAACGTGAATAGTAGTCGAAGTGCCGATTATATTAATAAAATACTAGTAATCCTAATAAAGTAGGGATAGCAATAAAAGTGTTGCTAATGCTAACAAAGTGCAGATTCTGTGCGCAACTATTTTCCTCTAAGGAAATAAACTCGCTGAGTTTTCGCCCGACACTAATCTTCTACTCAACAAAAGTTCTAAAATTGACTGACAGAACCGTGGAACTAAGGTTAAGATGGAGATGAAGCTTTTTATGTAATTCCTATTAAGTGCGCGCGTCTCACATGGCTTATGAAGCATGGGTAAGGTAGGTAGCGAATGTATTGTCAGAAATAAAAAAAAATTGGGCAAGTGCGAGTCGGACTCGCGCACCGAGGGTTCCGTACAAACACTTTTCATCCTTAAGTGGTTAAGTTTGCACCTGGTATGTATAGCGCCCCATACAAATGAGGTGCAAAGTTAACGCAACCAATTAACCCGTTTGTTGTATGGGAGCCCCCCTTAAATATTTATTTTATTTTATTTTTAGTATTTCTTGTTATAGCGGCAATAGAAATACATCATCTGTGAAAATTTCAACTGTCTAGCTATCACCGTTCTTGAGATAAAGCCTGGTGACAGACGGACGGACGGACGGACGGACGGACAGCGAAGTCTCAGTAATAGGGTCCCGTTTTTACCCTTTGGGTACGGAACCCTAAAAATGTCTGAGAAAACGTTAACTTACGAGCTTACGACGCATACTACCTACAATTAATGATTCTAGTGTAGATACTGTTTTTAAAGATATTTAATAAGAATATAACTTAACTTAATAAGAATACTTTGATTTATTTGGGCATTTACCAATTAACTCTTAAGTCTTCTTTTACCATAACGTTGCGAAACTATACATAATACGAAGAATAAAAAAATAATAATACGCCAGTTGAACAGATAACGGCTACTACGGCGACCAGAAGAAGTGGTGAGAATATTTGAATTTTACTTATAAATGTATGTACAAATTTTATTACTCGCTCGTCAATTCTAAAGAATGTAAAGAAACTGCCATGAAGAGACAGACAGTATTCGGCAAGAAAACGTACCGTTACGAGTATAGGAATAAAAACATATAATACTACTCCTAGTGGTGTACCTGTCCCGTTCGAGTATCTCTGGTACCGCTGCAAGTTAATTCTTATCAACGTCGGCGCGTGCGTCATTATTCGCGAGCCGCTGATCCGTACAGATTGCACGTCGCCCACGCCCGTGCTCATCGGGAAATACTTACACACTGGTTGACTCAAGTTTGCACCTCCTTTGTATGCAGTGCCTTAGGCACCAGGTGCAGAATTATCTCAAACGCGTACGTCGATTTTGCACACATGACCCGTTTAGGTTGATGCGATTGAAAATGAAAATAAACTTGTTATGAACAAATATAATCGCGTTATGGCGTTTGCGGGGTACCCATATACATATAATGAACATGTTAAGTACCTACGAAATGCGATTTAATGGTGTTTGATTTTCTATATAGATACATTAATTATATCTACTCCTACAGGATGTGACAGTAAAGTTAGAATGGCCATTATCGAGCGAATCATGGCTGGCACACTCAGTTTCTTAAATCACTTTTCACTATGTTTATCTCACTGGATTGAAACTGTTTAAACGAAACTACTTTATTTACTTAACAATAGTAAATACTATTAACTTAATTGAGCCTTAGACTGATTTGATTGCTACTTGTCCTTGTGAGCTTGCCAAAACGAAGACCCCTTTACCTAACAGTATGACCCCACACTCGTATTTGTCAGCACATTTTGTTTCCAACTTGTAACCACTCGTTTCGCGCCTAGCGCCTAACCCTCAAGTAAAGCCGCGGGCGAGGCAAGTGCGTCCGCTTACAGTTTGAGTGCGCGCTAAATCCTGAGAAATCGCGGCTCCTGTCGCCTTTCGACACTTGCCGAGTGGCCGGAGCCACGAGCGATGACAGTATTTAAAATATTGAATACCTACATTTCAGGTATTCTTAGGTTAAGACGTTCTCTATCACATGACGCGACCTTGCTAAATTAAACATTACCTTTGTTATTATTAAGCCTATAAAACGTTCATAACAGATGTTATTATATCTTTATCATAAGCTGTTTCGTCTGGTACGTCTGTACCAGACTTTACAAAACTGTCTACTACTGCCAGATTGTACAAGACTGTCTAGTCTTGTAAAGTCGCCATCAGATATATGGCAGCATATAAGGCTTTCATAAATATCTGAACATGTACTGTAACGCCCAGTCAATAAAAGTCGTGTTCAGATATTTATGAACGCCTTATATGCTGTGATATATCTGATGGCGACTGTACAATCGCAATCAGATATATCGCAGCAAATAATGCGTTCATATTTTATATCTGAACACGACACGAAACTTATTGATAAGGCGTTTGAGTGAGTGCTTGTTCCGATATCTATGAACGCTTTATTTGCTGCAATACATATGTATATCTGATGGAGGAAGCAACATAATGATATACCTAATCAATTAAATAAGGCTTCAACAAAAAATCTACTTGTCCACATTCTAAAAGCATCCATGCACTTCTATACCTACACACAAGTCTTACAACATTAAGGAGTTTCATACATTTTTCATAAACCGCATTATCACATTTCAAGTCTAACAGATCAGGAAGGACCATTAGGAGGTTTAATCTTCCAAATATACAAATAGAATACAGTCAAATGAGAACCTGTTCTTTTTTGAAGTCCGTTGAACTTAAAGGGCATATTTTTAAACGCAGTTTGCAGTTTCTGTGACTTGGTCCACTCGTTGAACGGATAATGCAGATTGATTCGGCTCAGGCCTAAGAAATTCGATTTGTGGCCGACGAGCGAGGATTTGACGAAATATGTCGCACCTCGCGCCGCTTTCGTGTTTTTAAATGCGAAAACGTCTGAGCCGAGTGTGACGTGGCTGGGATACGTGTTGGCGGCAATCTTCCGTATGTATTTGTTTTTGAGAATTCATTTTTATATCATGTCCTGCGGGACTATAATATGCTATGTTATAACATATGTTGACGCGACTTCACTAGTCTTTTTTTTATGTCATAGGGGGCAAACGAGCAAACGTATCGCCTGATGGAAAGCGATAGTCGTGCGAATTAGCGTCACCTGTCTTGCTCGCACAGAATTGACAGAAAAGTGACAGGTAGTATTTGTCGCGTGTCACGTGGTAATCTATATCTTGCGATTAATAAATGACAAATCATCTGTCGCTCTTACACTCACATATTTGTCATAAAATGACGACTGCTTTGACGTCATTTATCGTGCGACAAACGCAACCATTATAATTAATTATTTATACTACTATACTACAAAAGCAACAATGCAACGATTTGGAAATGCCAGCAATTGGATCTGACCATTATTTACGTGCAGTAAATCAGCAATTGTGAAAACTTCCGATTAAGTATATATCTTTACTGCGAATTGTACAATAGTAAATAGTAATAACAACAAAAGACCATAAGAAGACGTATTCATATTCGCAGAAAACTTTCATCATTTACCTGAACAATGTCGTCGCAAAAAAGTAGAAAATACCGACAAAGGTAAGGTTTACAGAATATACGAAATACATAGTGATGTCGAGATGAATGAAACCCACCTATTTCAAGCTCTAAGTTCCCGTTCATAAAGCCTAACCAGCCAATTTATCCCGACAGGGGGCGTATTGGTTACAACCGGAACTAGGGATGCGACAAAACTGGAAATTAATAATACTGTTTTAACTTTGAACTGTTTTATCTTAATACCGTTTGTGGTAACTATGAGGTCTAGAAACTTTATCTGTGGATGAAATATTTACTTTTTCCGTATTAAGGTAAAAAGTATCATAGTTGGTTGTAGAACCATCACTGATATCGAGCAATACCTAAAGTGCTTATTATATCTACACTTGTAAAGTTGCCGATGACCGTCAAACGAATAAACAGATTACCCTATTACGTCGGGGCACCAGATACGTAATAGAAAAGTCTTAACGCTCCAGGTAGATTTACAGATACGCATGTTAAACTTATTAACTCCCCACTTAAACGGAAGTGCATATTTGTAGGGGTATTTAGATAAATAATGTAAGATATATGGGTAAGTAAATAAATATAATTGACGGCGCGGTTGGCGCATTGGTAGTGCAATTGCCTACCGAGCTCGGTCCCAGGTTCAAATCCCAGCAAGGGCAAATATTTGTGAAACGAACTCAAATGTTTGTTGTTGGGCATTGAGGTATTATATTATTTATAATAGAGCCACAGACCCGAACAAAATTGTCGAAAAAAGTGGCACTGCTGTCATGTTCAAGTAGATGCCAATAACGCTTATTTATAATTTACAACAACATAATTACTTCGTACAAAATAACTCTTTCCTCAAACGTTTAAGTGTCAAATTGGCTTACGTACTTATTACCACAAATATTTTTCGTGTAAATTAACTTTTTTAGCGTATTCTGATTCATGTCTCTTGTCAAACTTAGAACATGGCACGAATGGAGCAGATTTTAATAGTTTTACATACTAAAAATATTTTCATTATTATATATATTTGTTGTTTGAACTAAATAATCTCGTAAATTGTCAATAACAAATTAAGTTACGTTTTTATTTAACAACTGCATAAAAGGGTCCCGACACTGCATAGAAGGGATCAGTAGGTAATAATGACATTAGATTTCTCAACTCATCTTGTTCTAGTATGTGAAATGAGAGTAAGGCAAGTGCAAAATATTAACATTTTTAACCCTTTAAAGTTTGATGGCGTGGCGTGAAAGTCGGTGGCGTAGTATGCACGGCAGCACACATTGTCTTTAGGTGTTCTTGGCGTTCAAATGTTTAAACTGACAGTGTCTAGACTCTGAGACAAAATAAAACAATGACAACAGAGCAATTTTTTTATTAATTTATTAATGTAACCTGTAGGATCTGCCTGTAAAAGGCATATGTTCATAACACTGGCTCACTCGCCGCCGCACACATAGCAATGTCATGCGTCCACTCTCGCCCTAAACTCGCGTGTAACTAAACGCAGCATCCTATGTGACGTGCGCCTGAGACAGTGTATATCTATTTATGTATAGATACCTACTACCACAAACACTACATGACCATTTTACGCTTCTTTTGTATACATTGACATTTTTTTACGTTTTTATTGAGATATTAAAGCTGTGTTGAGTGAAAGACTTTTACGCTTCTTTTGAGTAAACATAAAAATATATATATGATTATGCCGAACGAACACACGAGAGACGAATTTATTTGGCTGAAATTATTCTTGACGTCTATCTCTTACTAAACGTGACCTCAATTTTTCACGTTGTTTAAGATCGCGTGGGAATTTTAATAAAAAAAATAGGATAATTATTTATTACACTCCTTTATTAATTAATAAAATATATAACTATAGCGACTCCTTAGATTTTTGTTCTGTGATGAGGTGCATTTTGTAGGGACAAAGTTAATAATTCTAATCTAAAATATGCTATGATTTTACATAGGATTCGTTAATTAATCAATAGAATCTGTGTAAAAAAGAATATTCCGACCTTTGTCTTTATTTTATAGCTGTTATTTCTGCAATTTTTCACTGAAAATTAAGTAATTTTTGAGACCCGTCACGTGTCATGGTCTAAACGAGACTGATAGCCCAACTAATGCGATTTGTGATTTTGCATTAGTTGGGAGGGTGCCATTTTTTCTGTCGGATTGTGTGTCCATGTAATTAATACGTCAATGTTGTTGGGTCATGAATGTTTCTATGTATTGAAGTATATATTTTATCTATATAATTATGTATACTCATCGTGCCCATAACACATGCCTATGTACTAAAGCGTAATATGGGAGTGGGTAGATAGCTAAGTTCAGTGCAATAACAATACCGAAACCCGTTAAACCAAAACAGTAGTACAACTCAACTGGCACAACCCTTGAGTATTCGCACCACGTGCGACGTCGCCTTAATGTTTCCCGGATGGCCTTTTTAAAGAACAAAACTCGAACAATACAACTTGGCCCACTCCGCTATACTGCCTAATGTATTTTCTATTACGAGGTTAGTTTACTTTGTAGCTTGGCCACGTTTTGTTTTGGGAAAATTATAATACTTACTTGAAATTAAAAAGCAATATTATAATATAACTGTCTATTGGTTACCATATGACAATTCTTGACGATTTCTAAGAAAATGTTTTGACCTGGGCTCTCATGGTGACTTCTACCTTATTTATCCACTGGAGTTAGGGCGTGTAAAGTCAGATGCATGGCTCTACATGAGATCTGATGCCTTTTTGACAGTGCGAGTCAAACTTTTTGACAGAGTATGGTCTCGGCGGTCTCGGCATCATTTTACATAACAGTGTTTTTGGTGGGATTTCTCTTCTTTGTGGAAGTTGTTTATGATAATATTTTCTAACTTTTCCTTTTACATTTTGTATTATTATTTATAACTATGATTCCTATTGCAATTTTCAGACTTCTAGCGTCAAAATTTGCGGAAGTCTGATGTAAACTTCCATCCCCTAATTTACTGGGTTAGGGAATAAAAGTTCAAAATTTTAGTTTCTTTTTAGGGTTCCGTAGTCAACTAGGAACCCTTATAGTTTCGCCATGTCCGTCTGTCTGTCTGTCTGTCCGTCCGCCGCTTAGCTCCGTGATCATTAGTACTAGAAAGCTGAAATTTGGCGTGAGTATGTGTATGTATCACGCCGACAAAATGGTAAAATAAAAACTAAAAAAAAAAATTTTCGGGTACCGTACACCTGAAGTGGGGGTGATTTTTTTTTTCGTTCCAACACTAGTGTGTGGGGTGTTGTTGAATAATAGGGGTGGGGTATCAAACATTATTTTTTGATAAAGTCAGCAGTTTTCTAAATATTCGCTCCGAAAAAAAAATAGTGTCTCCCCCCCTCTAACTTTTCAACCACGGGTCAAAAAATTATGGAAAAATTCATGAAAATGAGGCTTTATAAGTACTTTCAATGAAAACTATATTGAATAAAATCGGTCGAGCCGTTTTTGAGTTATCGCAAAAATTCATAATTTTCTTTAAAATTACGTAAGTGCCGCGCGATGTCCTTACACTTCGAACGTTATACATATTGGTTAAGTGCCATACTGTATTAAAATATTTCGCTCAATCTGGTGCGTATAATCGATAATTTCCAGAAGGTAATAAGTAATTACATTTACTTTGGCGTTTACGACCTTTTTATAGAGCTCTAGAGACCTTATTATAGAAATCTTTCTCGTAATATAAATGTTTCTCGTAATTTTCGTCTATTGTGAAGGATGGGTAACTACGGAACCCTGCACTGAGCGTGGCCCGACATGCTCTTGGCCGGTTTTTTGTTGTTTGTGTTATTTGTTAGACATTTACAGTTACATGCCAAATTTCAGCTATGTTCCAGGACATTAGTTTCCTAGAATTTTGATGATCATCAGTGAGCCCGTGACGAAATCAGGGTTTTTTTTAGATCCAATAAAAATTTAAAGTATAAGAGCTATGGAATTAAAACTTTATATTCTAATAAGTCCGCCATTGACAACATATTCCGAGAATTTTGTTTATCTGGCATAATCCAAACCCAATCGTCTTGGCAGATACACATTCTAAAAAAACCGGCCAAGTGCGAGTCGAACTCGCGCACCGAGGATTTCGTACAAACATTTTCCATCTTAACTGGCCGTGTTAAGCTAAGTTTGAACTTGGTATGTAATAGTATGTATGGCGGTATGTATAAAGTTAACGCAACCGATCACGTTTGTTGTATTGGAGCCCCACTTAAATATTTATTTTATTCTGTTTTTAGTATTTGTTGTTATGGCGGCAACAGATATACATCATCTGTGAAAATTTCAACTGTCTAGCTATCACGGTTCATGAGATACAGCCTGGTGACAGACGGACAGTCAGACAGACAGACAGACAGACAGACAGAGGGATAGCGGAGTCTTAGTATCGGGTCCCGTTTTTTACTTTTTGGATACGGAACCCTAAAAATGCAGCTTAGCACCTCCTCTAGCGTAAAATCAGCTTAATCACATCATCGTAGCATGGTATCGAGTTCTGAAGCCGCTAATACAATGAATGAATAATCGCTTTTCATGTTCTCTTACGACAGTTTTCCTGTCACATTGTCACTCGTTAATCCTTTAATAATCGCTTAGCCCTAACGCAGAACAATGAAATATTGCGTTGCTATTATTTTCTTTGTAGTTACCTTTCTGTGCGCTTCACGTACTATTGTTTAACTGCAGTCACTCTTCTCTGTATGCACACAATACAACCCTGTTTTACGTTGTCACAAGTTTCATTTTCTCTTGCCGGGGTTTAGCCATCATAACTGTCTGAATCTCTTTAAAGCCTGCTTTATTATCCAATAGGATAAGGTTTGTTTTTGACCATCGTTGTCGGGTATCGGTATTCGATTTGTTACGTCTGGAAGGTTGACATGCTCGTCACGTAGTGGGCTGGGTCCCAGTGTGGTGCAGGTTTCTTGGTGGAGCGATGGTATTATTTATTCCCACGTTTTGTTTTGGCCAGGGATAAGCTGATGTTGTAAGGTAAACAGCAAGGCTTGGCAACCCAATTTTGTTATAAGACACCCTGTTTATCAGTTTACACTTCTATCTACAGTGAATTATGTTACTGGCAATGGGACTACTTTGAGCACACGGACATAATCCTTATATTTTATGGACTGTGTGAAAATGGCAGGTCTTCAATTAATTTATTAGATTTATTCATTTATTAAATGATTGCATCCATGGTAAATAGGTCTTAATTAGTTAGATATACAGTTCCTCATGGGCCCTGATAGGGCGTAGCAATGATGAATGAATCTTGCGTTTTGGATCGATGATTTGTAACATTTCTTATCAAATAGACGTGATGCATCTAATGGCACCATATAGCGATATTTAGAGACCTTAGAAAATCCGCATAAGAAAGCTACTAAAATTTTCTGTGCATCTAAATAGCTGTCATGATAAGACAATCATGTTCAGCAATTCAGTGAAATTTATTCAGAGTCAGCAACGGTCTTGAAACTATCTAGCTGCGGGCAAGGGGGTTCCACTCCGCGCCGCGTGTCAAAAATTATACCTACAAAATTCGGGTCACAATTGTGACCCGGCCCGCCCATCGCTCCGCCTTTATTCGGCTAGGGTAGGCCCGTTCCATGCAAAGTCAACACATCAAATATATTCTTATTATTTATATGTTTTTATGATTATTTATTATCTTAACCGAATTTAAAAAGGAAGAGATTCAAAGTTCGTCGGTGTTGAATATTTATGTACTTGACTGACTTTCTCCGTAAAATAAAAACACATTTATTTTATTTTTTTAATAAGACTATACAGGTCTTCGCACATTATAACAACTCAACGGCGACTCGGTTCTATGCCAAATATTGAAATTTAAGCCCTATGTAATAAATAAATATTTGTATAGAATCTTTTTATCGATTCTATATTTTTTTCCTGTGGTAATACCACATTTTTATATAAATAATGACACAAAGGTAAATTAAGAAAGAAAAATTGAATGCGATCTACTACAATCGAAGCGGGGTTTGAACCCGCGACCTCTGCGTTACCGGCGCATTGCTCTCCCAACTGAGCTATCCGACCGCTACGTCAGTCACACCAAATCTTTCATCCCTTAATCCTTTATGCTACGGGAGCGCCCTCTGCGTCATATGTTTTTTTGAAATGCTTATTGCGCATTAGCCATACCCTAGGATGTGCGTTTTACCCCCTATGTAATATTTAATAGGTTTAATTTAAAAAAAATGTACCTACCACGCGTCGTCCACTCGTCGTCCACTACTAATATCATTTTTTAGGGTTCCGTAGTCAACTAGGAACCCTTATAGTTTCGCCATGTCCGTCTGTCCGTCCGTCCGTCCGTCCGCGGCTTAGCTCCGTGATCATTAGTACTAGAAAGCTGAAATTTGGTATGAGTATGTGTATGTATAACGGTAAAATAAAAATTTTTTCAAAGTGGGGGTGCTTTTTTTTTTCTTTTCAACACTAGTGTGTGGGGTGTCGTTGAATAGGTCTTGTAAAAATAATAGGGGTCTCGCAACATTATTTTTTGATAAAGTCAGCAGTATTGTAAATATTCGCTCCGAAAACAAAAAAAATAGTGCACTAACTTTTCAACCACGAGTCAAAAAAAATCGGAAAAATTAATGTAAATGAGGCCTTATAAGTACTTTTAATGAAAACTATATTGAACAAAATCGGTCGAGCCGTTTCTGAGTTATCGCCAAATTTCATATTTTTTCTTTTAAAGGACGTAAGTTGACTTCCAGAAGGTAATAAGTGATTACAGTTTCTAGGGCGTTAACGACCTTTTTATAGAGCTTAAAATCTTTCTTAACTTAAAACTCGGGCTTAAAACAGCAGTCTATTGTGAAGGATGAGCAACTACGGAACCCTACACTGAGCGTGGCCCGACATGCTCTTGGCCGGTTTTTTGAAATTAAACCTAGTAAACATGACATAGGGCTTAAATTTCAATATTTGGCATAGAATCGAGTCGCCGTTGAGTTGTTATAATGTGCGAAGACCATACAACTACTGTCTTCCCATTGTCATTAAGTCAGGGTCTGAAGATGGGACACTTGCCTACTAGATCTCAGGATTGGTTTAACGCAGACATGTGTGATTTTCGTTTTTCTACTTACCTCAATGAACATTTCGAGCCAGTATCATAAAATTGACCTAATGATGAACCCTGGAAATATCCACTGGATCTCAAGATTACTTCAACGCAGACATGTGCGGATTTCACATTTCGATTAACCTCAATGAACATTTAGACCCCGTGTCATAAAATTGATCTGATGATGGACCCTGGAAATATCCACAGGATCTCAAGATTACTTAAACGCAGACATGTGCGTTTTTCACGTTTCGATCTACCTCAGTAAACATTTGAGTCAGTATAATAAAAATTACCTGATGATGGATCATGGAAGTGCGCGCACTTCTCGTAACTCGCAACGTCGAAAAGTGTGGTTTTCGTTTTTCTCCTTACTGTAATGAACATTTACAGCCAGTATCATAAAATTGACCTGATGTTATTGACCCTATATCGTAATACTAGGCAAACAAGCATACGGCCCACCCGATGTTAAGCAGTTACTGCCGCCTAAGAACGCTTGCGATGCCAGAAGCATCACACGCATTTCCAACCTTTAAGAACCCATTTACTCTCCTCCTTAAGAACCGCATGATGTAGCTCCCGGGGAAAACCTCGGCAGGCAGAGTCCTCGGCGTGCATTATTTGTCTCATCATCATCATTATATCATATCAGCCGATAGACGTTCACTGCTGGACAAAGGCCTCCCCAAAGTCCTCCACAGATTGGTCTTGCGCTACCCTCATACGATTTCTATCCGCGATCTTAACTAAGTCGTCGGCCCACCTTGTCGGGGGCCTTCTCACGCTGCGTCGTCCGGTGCGTGGTTGCCACTGAAGAACCTTTCTGCCCCAACAGTCATCGGTTCTATGAGCAATGTGCCCTGCCCACTGCTATTTGTCTACTTACTAAGATTTCTGCATTGATTAGTAAAATAGTCTATTTTATAAATACTTTCGAAGTTTTTATGAATGTTACAGTTTACGGTACTTATTGGCACAAAATAATTAGGTCGTTTTAATGATAGGTACTGGGCTCTTTCTGCTGTCTCTCAAAGTCAAGTCAAACTCAAGTAAATCTGAATGCAAAAAATGCACATGTCTGCGTTAAACCACTCGTGAAATCTAGTAGACACAGCGAAAACTGCACAATGCTTACGTTAAACCAATCCCAAGATCCGGTACCTAGGCACTATTGGATCCCATCATCATGAAGATCGCGCTAAGTCTGTTTTATTTTGGGCGTATTAATTGAATTAGCTTGTAAATCAAGTACAAATACCTAGAAGCAGTTTGCCTTTTCTTGGTGTAGGCAACCCTAGGAGTATGGCACGCCCCACAGAAGCTACAACCAACAGCGTCGCACGTCACTAAAAATAGCCAATCGGATACGAGTAGGCTAATTTCTTTGCAAAAGCGGCAAATAACAAAAGAGTGCGGCTTCTGTAGTGTCTTTATTCTGTGGTAATGTCCACTAAGCAATTATTTAATAAAAAGGCATTCCATCTAAGGTCTCGTATAAGCCACAGATATATTATAGCCACTCAATTGCTTCGAATTTTGAGTTGGACTCTATTTATATAATAAAATAAGAGCGGTGACAGGTAGCCGTAGTTACCAAAAGCAATCTAGTGGATAGAGGGCTATCACAGATATACCAGATGGGCCCTGTAACAGGAGCAATAAATTAAAACATACATTCTACCCCTCAAACTGAACAACATTTATTAAACAACTTTTAAAAATTACTCATTTATAATGTAAACCTGTAAAATAAAGTTTATTCAAAGAATATTGCGAAACATTGATATTTCGTAAAGTGACAGATGTATTGCGAAACATTTGATATTTAGTAAAGTGACAGCTATGTCAACGCTAAGGCGATGTCAATGTTGGACGGCGTACATTCAAAATGCTATTTACTTTGTTTGAAATAATGAACATATTAAAATAGTATTTTTTTTAACCCACTTCAAAAAAGGAGGGGGTTCTCAGTTAGGTTGTATGTTTTTTTTTTTTTAAATGTTTGTTACCTCATAATTCCGTCATTCGATATAGAAAAATCTTTTTAGGTTCATGAATAGACATCTCAAGGTTGGTCCCATAAAATTTTGGTGAAGATCGGATGACGAAATTTTTTTCATATATTTTCTAAAACTATTTAAGTATTTGCATATGGTAGTCATCATCTTCCTATGCTGAACTGATGATGGAAGGTACAACTCCTTAAGGGTTAGGAGTTAGGAGCTAATTCAAACGAGATGCATGCCTTCAAGACCTCCCTGATCACCCCGCCATAAGTATTTTATATGAATCACTAAAAAGCGAAAAAAAAAACATTTAACAAAAAAAAGAACCGACTTCAGTAAAACTAAAAAGCCAAAAATAACCCGTTCAAGTACAGATTACATTTGACTCACCCTTTGAAGTCGGTGCCAAACCTCACGTTAACTTTAATATATAAATATAATAACTGAGTGGTTTGGGATCGATTTCAAAGGGTGAGTCAAATGTAATCTGTACTTGAACGGGTTATTTTTGGCTTTTAAGTTTTACTGAAGTCGGATTTTTTTTGTTAAATTTTTTTTTAAGTTTCTGAACAGATGTTGCTCAGTTTGACGAGTAAAATCTATGTTTTAATTTTTTGCTCCTATTACAGGGCCCACCTGGTATAGATTTTAGACAGTGCTGGCATTTTCGTTGGTGGAGGAGGAAATAAGCGGCGTAACTCTATTTTTGTTTCTTATCTCATAGAACCATCGTCAGACATCCTTTTGTATCAAAAACTGACAATATCTGCCTACAGACGTAGTGAATAATGTTTTACCATTACATTTTGTCGTGGTTTCGCTATTAATTACTGTGAAAATTTCGAGATTTCCCGATAAAATATGAATAGCAAAACATTACTCTCTGCGCGTGCTTCTGCTGCGTGATTATGATATTTATGATTAAAATTTTACTGGGTTATTCTGACCGATAGATGTAGCCCTGTTATAGCAATTTTAGGTGCAGTCTGTTAAGAGTTTTCTTAAAATTATGAAATCTATAAGGCAAATGGATTTTAATATTTCATGTTATGTGCATAATTTCTGGCTAAGGATATCCATACATTTTTGCTATATAAATCTTTTGTTTAGTAGGTACAAGATATAAATACCAGTCTAACAAATAAACTAAAAAGGCAAGTAGTAAATCCTCTAACTAATCCTGTCCTCTTAGCATTTGATCTCTCTGTCTGACCTTCATATATCATGCACTCCCCTTGCGGTGAGCTACGGTTTCACCTACATCTGCGTGAACAGCTCTTGTTATTGTACGTTGAGTAACGTAATAGCTACACATTGCAAAATATACCAAATGGCTCAGGATGAGAGTATATTATCATCAGACAGCGAAGAAGTAACTAATCAGTATCACCAGTTAACGGACTGAGTAGAAATGAAATAATTATTAAAATAGTCCATTTGATATGTAGTTTAAATCCGTAGTTATCGAAGTTCCAAAGGCCAGTTGATCTTAAGGAGTTGATGTTATCTTATATTTTGGCTGCTTTCACAAGCTCTTAAGATCTGTATAACGTGACTATATCCTTTTCAACTTATTTACATACGATGACAGCACTCAACGAATGTAAGGCTGGATTCAAACTAAAATCATGCCTTATTAGGGACTAAGTAACAAAATGACGTAAGAAATATCTGGTATTAATTCTAAGAGTAAAACTGAATATGAGCTGGTAGGATCTTCAACTTAAGTAGTAACTTGTCTCAATGGGTGAGACATTAAACATTATACTAGTACTTAATAGGTATAGAATACGTAGTCGTAGTGTTTTTTTGTACAGAAAATATTTAAAAGCAACAAATTACCATAATTTAACATCGCCCACAAATTGCTTTTCTAAGTAATATTTCTCTTCCCTTTCCAATTTCCTAAAGATTACCTTCTAAAACATAAAAAGGGAAATCTTTTTAGCACTCGATAAGCGTTATGGGCTAAGCAGCTGCCACTTTAACAAATTATTGGGAGATTTCCAAAAAAAAGTTGTCACCCCTAAAAGAGGGTAAACGTCTTATTTGATAGCATGATTTTCTCGAGGCGCACAGAGAATGTTAAATTACTGGCGAAATGAAAGATAATAGCGCCCCCTTACGGCGGGGGAAACTTGCTACACTTCTCGGGAAAAAGTTCGTGCCCCAAAAGATTTTGGAATTCAACCCCCGGGGTGATGGGAAGTTTTGAGTTTCATGTTATTTATTCATAGGTTTGCTATAAGTACTTATTGCATTAAGAGATTATGCCAGACCTCTGCTGCCGGGCTAATATCTATTTAGCTGTCGGGAAAAATCGGGCTTAGGTAAAAACTTAAATCGTCCGCTTTGTAGGGGTGTTTTGGTGTAAGGGGAATTCAAAATAAAGAATTACTCTCAGTTGAAATTGAACAATTTATTGTGAACTAATACGAACGCATAGTAAAATTTAGGATAAATATTTGTAATATTAATCGTACCATAACAAAACATTGACGATATAAGCGATAACTAAGTTCACCAACATTTGATAAAGCCACAATAATTAGAATCAAGTGTAATCAAGTCTTATTTACACACGGACATGCCGACAGCGAACGTTTATAATTACATTATCAAAAAATATTAAAGCTATACAAAACATGGCAAAGACAACAGTCTTCGTACTAAAACATGATCTCTGTTACGCCGTTCAATCACACAATAGTTTAATAAATAATTACATTTACAATACTGGTTATTCGATTTGTTAAAAACCGAATGAATGAATAGTCCTAATAGCATTTATTTTACGAGGTTAGTGCCAATGAAGGGACAGCAAATACTTCATGAAGAGTCTCGATATGATTGTCAGTAGGAAGACAGAGGAAGACTTTTGATATAGCTTCAATTTTACAATCGAGTTAGTACAAAAGCTACGTTTAACAATCTCAAATGAAATAGTCACTTACACAAGTTAAGTGATTCATAATTTTGTCCGTATAAAAGTACAAAAAGAGCTGAAGTATTAACAATGCTAAAGAACAAATTAAATTGTTATTATTTTTAACACATCTGTATTTACAGAGTTTCAATGTCAATAAGTGTCTGAGCACATAAGAAGCAACGTTTAGAAAAATACAACGGTAACCTCATTGGATTAGTGCAAAAGCCTTAACTATATAATAACGAGTATATCTAGAGTACAAAAGCAGTCTCCAGAATAAATTCGGTAACGTTAAGGATAAGTAAATGCTATTTAGAAATTTAACACTATTAGTTTGATCGTTCCTTTCAAGAAAATCACATTAAAAGTCACTAATTTCGGGATCTGTATCGGCATATTTGCATGCAAAGGGGTTTCGAAGCCACGAACAGAAGGACCGATCACTATGCTGTTTGTATTTAGCCGTCGTATGTTTTTTGGCGTGTGCTCGGGCCACTGCTGCTCGCCGCGTTGGATAAGAGTCCAAAGACGACGCATCTGAATCTCTGGGCACAGAGTCGTAACCTGATTCTGCTCGTCTCGAGGTACCCGCTGGGCTGTGTTTCCCTGTCCTCGGCGTAGATTCGTGACCACTATCATAACCATCGGGCTTCGAACTAGCAACAATTCTTGCTACACTCTTTTCCCCTTTGTCATTTTTTTCTGAGCGAGGCTCAGTTGTTACAACAGGAGGGATAACTTCGAGGTGAAGATTCGATTTTAACTCTCGAAAGGTATTTGACGGGGCCCCATTACCTGGAATGCGCTTTTCCTCTCGTAGGTTTGGATCAGATGCGCCATCAGGGTGCCTTAACGAAGCTATTCTAGCGTCTGTTATATCGTTTCCCCTGTATCTTTCGAAAGGGCCATACGAGTCGTTTTGCGCACATTCTAATCCTTGGAAAGCACCGCACTCTCCAACTGCACTGCCTGGCCTGGACATAGTTCTCTTGCAACTATCACATATTTTATCACTGGGTCGATATGCAGGTTCACTGTAAACTGAGCCATCACCATGAAATTCTTCCGTGTCCCTGACGTTACAGAGAGACAATGACTGAAATTGTGGAGCGATTCTTGTAACGGGTACATCATTGTTATCTAATAATTTTCGAGACCCATACAGTTCGGCTAACCCCAACATGTCGTCTATTCTTGAACGTGATGATGGCAAACTTTCGTGAGGGTTTAAATCACCACTTAGAGCATATTCATAACAAAAATTTTCTGTATAAAATCCAAGAGTCTGTCTCAGATATGCTTCATTTCTAATTTGTCGTTCGACTTCACTATACAGTGATAACGTATCAGTGAATGTTGATGCTACTGTTAAATTTTCTTGACTAAGAATCCTGAGTGGATGATCTTCCGCGTCTTCTTGGTCATCTAAAAGATGGTTATCAGTGTAGCCCATACATAGCGCTATGTCTTCCTCAGTAACTTGCAAGCAACTGTCTTGCATTGGGACTGGTTCTAATGGTTCCTCTATTTCTATAATTTCTAAGATTTCATCATCGTCTTCTGCAAGTCTACTTATACCATGAGCATCAATATCTCTGCTATGGTTAGAAACTAATTCATCATCCATCCTCATACGTTCCTTATATTTACTATCTAAGCTCTCCATAGATACTTCTCTACTACTGAGACTACTTGGCTGTATTAGTGGCAGAGCAGGAGGAATTTCTGCTAGTTCTTCACTATCATCATCGTCATCGATTTCATTCTTTGAAGGAGCTTTACTACTACTATTAGACTTTTTAGGAAAGTCACTGACAGGTGGGCCAATATTTTCTTCCTCTATTGCATTACCTTTTGATGCTGCTTTTAGACCAGTTCTTACCGTAGATTCTTCAACGTGAATTCGTCTGGCAGAATCTTTCAATGGTTCCATTTTGTGTGTTGCTTCTGGTTCATCTTGTATTTTCTGCGCTGGAGTTTTGTGACTTGATTGAGCTTTATGACTTGGGGAATTGTGTCGTGATTTATGAATTTGTGACGTTTGATTTTCAACCCATTTTCTAATCATATTCTTTTTATGGCTATCCATGTATCCATATCCAATATTTTCGTTACCATGTGCACCAAGAATCCCAATTTGTAGTGGGAGTTGGTTTGGCGGAATCGGCACTGACTCAAATTGCAAAGGTAATTTTGATTCTTGCATTGGCCCATCGATCCACGTTTCACGTTGTTTATCTTGAGTTTCTTTTATGATATGCCTTACTTCAACTAATTTCGATTTAGATATTCGGGGTCCATCTATCCACTGTTCATCACTCGTATTTTTTCCATCTTCTGTATGTTTTGAACAGGGTTTTTTAACAGGCGTCAGTTTGGAAGTAGCAGAATGAATTGGTGAAGATTTTGGAGTGTGATTTGAAGATTGTAAGGCAGTTTTTAAGGGAGAAGCTTTGGGAGAGGAGTGTAATTTATGTACGGGGCTTTTTTCTTCAACGACTTTAGATAAAGACGATTTATGTTTATGTTCCAGCGCTGATCCTCTCAGCGCTTTGCTAATTACGCCCCTGTTATCACCAGAGTTCATATGTGGTATATACACCGGTGGATGTTCTCCATCAGTTGCATCGTCTAATGGTCCGACATATATGACCGTATCAGCCGACAAGTCGCTACTCGAGGGGTCAGGTTCACTACTACTAGGTTTTGATGCATCTTCTCCAGAACTGCCTCCTGATCCTGCGTTATTATTGGCTGAGTATTTCATTTTTCTTCTTCTTAGTCTGTGTATCCGTGATGCTAATTGTAATGTAGTCAAAGTGTCAGAGTAGTTTTGAACAGTTGGCGATACGTGAACTATCATAGCTGTATGACATGTCAGTGAACCAAGGCATTCTTTTAGTACGTGCGTGAGATTGTGATCTCTGTACGGCAGATGCCTTTGCCCATTAAATATTGCGAGTAATATATTTCCCAGACCAGATAGCGGGATTCCGCCGCTAGCTTTTCCTCGTTCTGAGTTTCCTAAGTCAATTAGATGCAGGCGACTTCGACCTCCGGCAACTGTGAACAAGAAACTTTTATTAGTTTATCCATTTAATTAGTCCGCACTCTGATCTGTGGTGGTTTTTATAAAATAAAGTAAATTAATATCAAGTTAGGAAAATATTTAAACCTTTCCATTTGGTTATATTTTGTATAAAACAGAATATAATTTCAAGGAAAGGAAAAGTATATAAGTTAAGTAAATAGCTACTGTTCAATTTACGAATTTAAACGCAATGTGCGAAAAAAATCATTAAGCTATTTAAACTTCTATCAGAGTAATAATTTAATCGAGAACAAGTAATCGACAAAGCATCAAATAATCGACTATCACGTAAAAGGAGTTTAAGTACTGACACACTGTTTAGCAATAAGTCGTATCGAATCAGTTTAGTACTTTTTGAGGATTATAGTAACAAACATACATACACACATACAAGCAATCTCCAATTCCAAACGCATTAACTATACCGTCTCAATTGAGTCCATCGTGGGTAAATACATTTGATATTTTGAACCCACCTGCTCCCTTTCCGCCGACGCTGTACTGATACACATGGAGTGTGTACAGAAGATGGCTGTCCTTGCCATCCTCTCTCGCTCCTCTTGTGGCCAGGGCAGCGTCCAAGTAGAAGGCTGCCTTCTCTGCGCTATGGACGCGCAGCTCTGACTGGTTCTGCAGATGCGTGCCGAAGAGAGGGTCATCCCGAAGGTACACGCCAGGGGACTGTTCCGTGTCTGGGTTGGAAATGTTTGACATTAGAGTGACTAGAAATTGCTCCTCTGAAAAGCGTGACATTTATCTTAAAATATTTACTGTCGGGTAAAAGTATCTTATTATTATCCTTGCATATACAAAAATTACACAATGCCAGCCCTATTTTTGTGATCCAAAAATATATCCTATTTCTCTATTTTCTCTAAAATTCAAATTCAATTCTCAATGTAAAAGTTGATTTACCGTTCTGATACGGCGTCAGCAAGTCCCTGATCTGGTTGGTGTTGGTGCACAGCTCGACGGCGGAAACTCGTATGGAGAACCTGGTGCCGCACTTGTGACGCTGCTCAGCGATCCCCCTGAACAGCCAGGTGATGGCGCACGGGATGGCGCCCAGTGATGTCGCGGAATCCGGTCGCCCCAGCATTGTGTAGGATTTACCTGAGGAGTCCAAGGGAAATCGTGAAGAAGTTGAACTAACTTATGATTTTATGATATGGGCATGGACACCAATAATTCAAGAACGCTGTCAATGTTTGTACAAGGTAGCGTTGCTATAAGGTGAATATGCATAAATATAATTTAAGGCGAAAAAAATAAAACTCTGAGTCTGTAGACCCCGCGAATTGCGTTCATTTATCGAAATAGGTAATATATGACTTTTTTGATCTCTGCCATTTCCAAGTCGGAAAACTGAATCGATAAAAAATCTATAATGATTGATTATCGAACCTGCGGACACAATTCCACCTGAAATGAGACCCGAAGACGACAACACCCGGGTATCTGTACATCCGGACATGCGAAAGAATTTTTGCCGAAGCTGAAACGGAGATGCTTCAGCTTGGCTCGCTTCGCTCGCTCGTTCAATAAAACTACTTTAACGTTTCAATGCTTACTCGGAGAAGAAATAGCAGTCAACGCTCCATTAAATCAATACCCAGATTTCCATCTCCGAAAAACTTTTAGTATTCAAAGCTGGTGACGAAGCGGACCGCAAGTTATTTCGCTATTTATCAAGTGAACTATAAAGTGCTGCAGAAAGTTCTCGCGTCGCCTCGGCTCGCCTCGTCGCCTCCGAATTTGCATCGAAATGGGAAAGAGTCTGAGTCTTAATTGAAAGTTTGATAAACGCACAAGGTGAGAATGGTTGCCTCGTAAATAGTCATAACTTATATTACTCCGAGTGAACTCCAAGTTGAAATGAGAAAGATGTCCTACCGCGAAACTCGAGAGTGAATCCATATTATTCTTGACGATACTGTTTGGACAATGAACAATCAATGAAACTTGGATGTTAGGATGTAGTGTGATAACACTGTGCAGTTTTTTTTGTTTGGGTAAGCAGTTATAGTTATAGCCACATGATATGGCTTACAGCGGGTATCACTGTACCAAAATTGGTTAAAATCCGTGTAGCCGTTTCGACGTGATAAGATTACAAAGAAATATTTAAGTACCAACAGATGGCGCTGTACGGCTCTGACCCCTCTCCATAGAAAACTGATTTTCAATACTATTTTAGAATTTTATATTATAGATATTCGCAGATATTTCTCGTATAAATGCTGCGTGTGTTTACGTCAACTCCGAAATTAAAGTTGAACTCTGTAACTTGGACAGTGATTTACTTGACCGAATTAGGCCACGATTTTAATGCTCTGCAAATCGCTTTCGGCAGATATTCCGAGTAATCCAGCTCAGGATAATAATCCGAAGGAACAATAAGGAGGCTTATATTTTCATTACGGCGATAATTCAGAACGAGGTAAAGTAACAAGCCTTCTTACCCCTACCTCCAGGATTATGGTTTTAAATGCAAATTGAATGAAAGCTCGCCAAATGAAACTTCTCCGGGAGCCAGATCCTACTAAAACCGAGCTTAGAGAACACGCCGCTTATTTTGGGGATTCTGAAACTGAGTGAATAATTTCCTATCTTGTTTTAATTACCGCCACGTATTTGAGCATGCAGCCGCCGATCAAGTTTATCGTGGGTTAACTCTTCGAAAATGAGGTCTCTAGGAAACATAACGAACAGTATAATTAGTCTTCCCAGAATATTGTATGTATAAAAGAGTTGAACCCATATAAATAAGTGTACATGGGATCACATATAACAAGAAGTAAGTAAATGAGGATGTACCTACAGTTAGGTAGGTACTTATTAGATTTTTTGTACATTTGTTGTTAGTTTTCGTTTTCCTTAGAAATATCAACTAGCAAGCTAGTGTTTTTAAAAATGACATATACTTTTATTATTTATTTCTGCTTATGAGAAATCCAGTATATTGTTATGTAAGTACATCTATATAATAAAATCGAAAATGCCAGAACGGGATAACGCACTAGGGAGGAAGCGAGATGGCGCCTTACAAAACTCGACGTCCTTTTAGATCACGTTTCTCCAATATGACGCATGTTACCGCAGAAACAACGATTCAAATCTATTGTCTAAATATGAGAATAGAATAAGAGCGTAAAAATTACCGTTTTCGCTACGTATTTCCTTCACAATCGGCTAAAGAAATGTCCATAAAATTCTTCATTTCGCGACCGTCGGCCATTTCCGGCAATACTCGGTTTCTTTTCGCTATGACTTAAGTTTAAGTAGCCAAAAATTTTTGGCGTCATGTTGGTACGCCGTTATGTCCAAGTTTTTTACTCGAAATGTAATGACTACGCACTTTGCTTATACGATAGAGTGAGACGACATGTACGTCGAGTTCAATTGAAATGTCAAACGCAGTTGACATAACCTCAACTCTGTGATTTTTATTAATGTTTTTGAATGGAATTAGTGAAAAAAGATCAACTATATTGTTGCCAAAACGTTATACTCCGTAAACGCCTAGCCTAGCATATATTGTATTTACCTATAACGGGTAGGAACGAGTTTGTGAGAGAAAACAAGCGTAAAATAAACACAGAAACTATGTTAGATAAATGGGTATGTCTTTTAACATATTACTTTCTATTGAAAGATTAAGGGGCCCTTTTACCGATAAAGGCTAACGTCCACCACTATTTTCCTAGACAGACACAACGTAGGACTAAATATATATAATAGGACTAAATGAACGACTACCATAAAAGACAAAAGTAATAAACATACATAAATAAAAATATACAGATATACTTACATAAATACTTAGACATAATAATTAAATATATGGCAAAGTAATAAATAAAACAAAAACAGTATGAGCCACAAAGTTAAAGGAGCGCTTATTATTGCAGTGTACTAAGGGAGAGACAAATAGTGTTTTTTGACCAGGGTTTTAAATGTTGCAAGAGATTGGGCACGCCTTATATCCAGAGTAAGCGAATTCCACAGTAAAGTAGCCCGGAATGTGAAAGAACCATTATAAAATTTAGAAGATGAAGGGGGAACAGTAAGAACCAAGTTTTGTGCAGAGCGAACAGAACGCAAATAACTGAAGCGCTCCTTGAGGTAGTGGGGAGTTGTGGGGTTAAATAGTACATTATAAAGAAGACACAGAATATGGGAGTGACGACGAGAACGGATTGAGAGCTACTTGAGCTGAGACCGGAAGTCGGATACATGGTCATACTTGCGTAACCCAAATATGAACCGAATGTAGATGTTTTGGATACGCTCAAGCTTATTAAGCTGCTCCTCCGTGAGGTCAAGGTAAGCTATGTCAGCATAGTCCAATATAAAAAGAAGTAGAGTTTGAGAGAGTGCAATTTTGGTGGCAATAGGCAGAAAATTACTGAGCCTAAAGACATAATAGAGACATAATATTGATAATTACAATTTTTTAAGACCCGAAACCCGACTTGGTTGGGTTAAGTTTAGGTTATTTTTTTTTTATAACCTGAAACTTGACTTGGCTAGATCCGACTTGGTTGGGTTAGGTTAAGGTTATTTTTTTTATGACCTGAATCCCGACTTGGCTAGATCCGACTTCGTTGGGTTAGGTTTTTTTTATGCCCTGAAACCCGACTTGGCTAGATCTGACTTGGTTGGGTTAGGTTTAGGTTATTTTTTTTATGACCTGAAACCCGACTTGGCCAGAACCGACTTGCAATGATGAACCGACTTGACTATGCGTTTTGCAATGTATGCGTTTATAAAGTATGGTTACATTGTTTTATGAGTAATCAATGTATGACCATGACAAAGTATGCTTAAATCATTTTATGCGCATCAACTGTATGCCCATTACACAGTATGTTCTTAAACATAATGATTAAAAACGTTATGCGCATAAATATATGACTTTTTACAGTTATGCGTAATGATGAGTATGACGAATACACGTATGCGTATCAAAAGTACGCCTTTCAATTTTATGCAACCCGACCCCTACCCCAAAATTACATATTCAAGTGTTTCAAATAGGAAGTAAATTTGATTTACGCGAGCGAAGCCGCGGGCACGTCTAGTCTATATAATAAAATCGAAAATGCCAGAACGAGATAACGCACTAGGGAGGAAGCGAGATGGCGCCTTACAAAACTCGACGTCCTTTTAGATCACGTTTCTCCAATACGACGCACGTTACCGCAGAAACAACGATTCAAATCTATTGTCTAAATATGAGAATAGAACAAGAGCGTAAAAAATACCGTTTTCGCTACGTATTTCCTTCACAATCGGCTAAAGAAATTTCATAAAATTGCGACCGTCGGCCATTTTCGGTGATCGCTCGGTTATTCTCGCTATTATGGGTTAGGTTCAAGTAGCCTAAAGTTTCTTTTCGCCATATGACTTAAGTTTAAGTAGCCAAAAATTTTTGGCGTCATGTTGGTACGCCGTTATATCGAAGTTTTTTACTCGAAATGTAATGACTACGCACTTTGCTTATACGATAGAGTGAGACGACATGTACGTCAGTCTCAGTCAATTGAAAATATTGAAATGTCAAAAGCCGACTTGACATAACCTCAACTCTGTGATGTTCAATTAATGTTTTTGAATGGAATTAGTGAAAAAAGATCAACTATATTGTTGCCAAAACGTTATATTCCGTATACGCCTAGCGTATATTTACCTAGAACAGGTAGGAACGTGTTTGTGAGAGAAAACAAGCGTAAAATAAACACAAACTATGTTAGTTAAATCAGTATGTATTTTAACATATTACTTTCTATTGCAAGATTAAGAGGCCCTTCTACCGATAAAGGCTAACGTCCACCACTATTTTCCAAGACAGAAACAACGTAGCATTAAGTTTTTAGTCGATTTTGACGAAACAAACAACAAACTTCTCAACCTATTATTTAACCCTATTTTCTGCGGATTCTTTTATCATGGATTTGTCTGTTACTGAAACTGCACTGCCCATTAATGGTTAATATTTTTACTTTTGTTTTCTAGGCTTTGCTTTGCTTTGAGTAACATTTGTACATGTACCTACGTATTACTCTGGAGCCCATGTATACAAATATAGAATTTGTTGAATCCCTTTTGATTATAATTAATTTTATTTGCACTGAGTAAATGCAGTTTCCTTTTTAAAAAGCTTTTATTTAACTTGCAACGTAACTAAATGCAGTTTCCTTTTTTCATTATACAGGGTGTCCCTAAAACCAACGCCGAAATGAAGAGGGGTGATAGAACAGCTCATAAGCAACCATATTAAGTTAATTTGACCTTAATAAAAAGTTCATGGTTTTCGAGATATTTGCATTTTAAAAAAACTCGTGACTTTTGATGCCCTGCGTCAGTATGTCGATTGCCACCACTGCAAATTTAGGTATTTTTTTAATCTGTTTTTTGCAGGATGTTACTAAAACATATCCTATCGAATGTAATTTAAATTTATTACATATCATGATGCTTTGTCGGTAAAAATAATAAAAAAAACGAATTATAGCAATTTATTAAATTTAGCCAGCGGTTTTGATCGAGTTTCATTTAAAAAAAGTATTGTAAACTAACATGGCACACAACATAAAAAGATAGTAAATTTATTGTAGTTTTCAAAAAGGTACAGCATTTTCTTATTTACGCAGCAGTTTACGAGATATTGATATTTTACACCAAAAGGAGCTCATACTGCAGTTATTACATAGTATGGAACCAGAGCCCCTACTAGGCTCAGAGTTTGAATTTTGAACAAAAAATCGATTTAAAGAATACTTTATTTAGAATAGGAACACAATTCAATTTTAGAATAAAAAATAATGAAATGTTCATAGCGAACCTGGCAAATAACGTAAAAAGATAGCAAATTTAGAGTTGTTTTTAAAATGGTATTGAAGTGACTTAATTATTTAGCGGTTTATAAGATAATGCAAAAATAATACTGGTTGCCATTTTTATCTGTTAAGTGAATAAAAAAACTAAAAACATTTAAAAAATACGAAACCTGTTTTATGTACTTAACTAAATTAAATGTTCAAATTGTCCGCCATTGACTTGAATACAAGCTCGGCATCTCCTTAAAAATGCTCGACTGATGTGACGTGAACTTCTTGATACGTCGTTTTGGGCCTCTGCGTAAATGCGTTGTCTCAGCTCCGCTATACTGTTAATCGGTTCATTGTAAACTTTTTCTTTAATATAACCCCAGTAATAGAAATCCAGAGGATTTAGGTCTGGAGATCGAGGAGGCCACAAAATGGGACCTAGACGGCCGATCCATCTCTGTGGATAAGTTTGGTTTAAATGTAGTCGCACTTCGCGTGCATAATGTGCTGGACAGCCATCATTCTGCAGCCACATTGACCTCCGCGTAGCTAAAGGTACGTCGTCGAGAAGATTTGGCAACTCATTCTCTAAGAAATGCAGATAACTTGGACCATTCAGCGTTTCTGGTAATTCAAATGGGCCAATTATTTTCCCATCTAATATTCCAGTCCAGAGGTTCACTTTAAATTGGTACTGCGACCGATCTTCCCTCATTAAATGAGGATTTTCTAATGCATAACTGTGTAATTTGTGCATGTTCATAAATCCATCTCTCTTAAAAGTGCTTTCATCAGACCATAAAACCATATTTATGAAATTGGGATCCTCTCTGTGTTTTTGCAGCATTGTCTGGCAAAACTGAACACGAAGTGGGTAATCACGGGGCAGCAACGCTTGAACACGTTGTATGTGGTATGGATGATATCCATATCGACGTAATATTCTATTGGCAACAGATTTTGATATCCCTAAATTACGTTCAATGTTCCATGTCGAAGTCGATGGGTCGTTTTGAATCTCTTGTAAAACATCTTCATCGTAATCTCCTCTAGGTCTTCCCAATCCACCACGATTGCCAGGCAAAACGCCTTGTGAGTATGCGAGATGAACATTTCGAAATACTCGATGGTCTGGATGCCTTAAATTTGGATATCTTTCCCGATAGAGTCTAGCTGCAGCACAAGAGTTACCCTGACATTCCCCATAGACAAAATGCATGTTGGCATATTCTTGAGGAGTATAATTCTCTGGCATATTTGTAACAAACGCACTACAATTAATCTTAACAGAGCCAAAGTAAATCGAAGTTAAAATCAATAGGCAGAACTCGAGTCCAAGATGCACAAAGCAAAGTTAAATTGTACCAAAAATCCAAATCACAAGGCAAACACGAGATAAGAAACCAAACTAAATAAAGAACATCAAACGAATTGACGAAGTGTACTAAAATTACTAAAATACTCTTTAATCAGAAAGCCGACTTGAATTCAAATTTCAAATTGTGTTCCAATTTCAAATTTTGTATTCTTTGAATCTATTTTTTGTTCGAAATTCAAACTCTGAGCCTAGTAGGGGCTCTGGTTCCATACTATGTAATAACTGCAGTATGAGCTCCTTTTAGTGTAAAATATCAATATCTCGTAAACTGCTGCGTAAATCAGAAAATGCTGTACCTTTTTGAAAACTACAATAAATTTACTATCTTTTTATGCTGTGTGCCATGTTAGTTTACAATACTTTTTTTAAATGACACTCGATCAAAACCGCTGGCTAAATTTAATAAATTGCTACAATTCGTTTTTTTTTAATTATTTTACCGACAAAGCATCATGATATGTAATAAATTTAAATTACATTCGATAGGATATGTTTTTAGTAGCATCCTGCAAAAAACAGATTTACAAAATACCTAAATTTGCAGTGGTGGCAATCGACATACTGACACAGGGCATAAAAAAACACGAGTTTTTAAAAAAAAACAAATATCTCGAATACCATGAACTTTTTATTAAGGTCAAATTAACTTAATATGGTTGCTTATGAGCTGTTCTATCACCCCTCTTCATTTTGGCGTTGGTTTTAGGGACACCCTGTATATATTGAGAAAACAAAATTACGGGGGAACCTCTGGTTGCATAACAATTGTCATAATATCGATTGTCATAACAGTTTACGCATAAAGTTGCTACGCATACATTTTTTTTGGCGTAAATTGTACGATGTCATAATTGTTCGCTGTCATAATTTCTGTACGTCATATTGTTTTAGCCATACATTTATTTAGTCATAATATTGATAATTACAATTATTTTTACTATATTTGTAAATGTCATACACTTTTCAAGCCATAATATTGATAATTACAATTATCAATATTATATTGGTCAGATCCGACTTGGTTGGGTTAGGTTTAAGTTTTTTTTTATGACCTGAAATCGGACTTGGTCAGATCCGACTTGGTTAGGTTAGGATTAGGTTATTTTTTTAAGACCCGAAACCCGACTTGGCTAGATCGGACTTGCTTGGGTTAGGTTTAGGTTATTTTTTTTTTAAACTCGACTTGGCTAGATCCGACTTGGTTGGGTTAGGTTATGTTTTTTATGACCTGAAACCCGACTTGGCTAGATCAGACTTCGTTGGGTTAGGTTTAGGTTTTTTTTTTATGACCTGAAACCCGACTTGGCTAGATCCGACTTGGTTGGGTTAGGTTTAGGTTATTTTTTTTATAACCAGAAACCCGACTTGGCCAGAACCGACTTGACTATGCGTTTTGCAATGTATGCGTTTATAAAGTATGGTTACATTGTTTTATGAGTAATCAATGTATGACCATGACAAAGTATGCTTAAATCATTTTATGCGCATCAACTGTATGCCCATTACACAGTATGTTCTTAAACATTATGATTAAAAACGTTATGCGCATAAATGTATGACTATTTACAGTTATGCGTAATGATGAGTATGACGAATACACGTATGCGTATCAAAAGTATGCCTTTCAATTTTATGCAACCCGACCCCTACCCCAAAATTACATATTCAAGTGTTACAAATAGGAAGTACATTTGATTTACGCGAGCGAAGCCGCGGGCACGTCTAGTATTTAATAAAAAATATGTAATTTTTAAATGCAAATTCATCCACAACTACTGGTACGCCCGACCGCGACTAACTCTGACCTGAATTGTTATAGAGAAGCCCTTCTCTGACTTCACTACACTTGAAGGGATGTTTAAAAAGACAACATAATTGAAGAAACTTCATGTTTGATATCAACCAGTAGTTAGAAGATTATTTAATAGATTCAGGAGTACATTTTCGGAGTTTCAAATGGAATATTGATAGTAGTTCCTTCAACGAGAAAGCGTTTTGGTCAATTTTAACAATAAATTGTACCTACACTTCCTAGTGTACCTGGGAATGCCGGACAGAGATAAAGTCAAAGAGGCATAACATTATGTCGAAAATTATAATAATTGGTGCATTTAGCCCTGCCAGATTTGGCAGCCAGCTACGAAATAGAGATCCTTTGGTGCTTTGAAGGGATTGGTAGTGATTTGCTATATTTAGTTTCTTTGTGGAGAGGTACCTACATATAGTGCATGATTTCAATATTGGGCAAGACGATAACAAATTATCGTAGGAATAGTAGAGATTTTTATGTATGTGGATGTATTTTTACCCAGCTTTGCGCAAAGCTGGGTAAACGAAACGGTAATGAGCAGAGAGTAGGGAATTTTGGTATTGGAATACGTAACCCCAGGGGGCAGCAGCTGGTTGACTTTATGGAGAGGGAGGGACTCTACGCGATGAACTCCTTCTTCAAAAAGAAACCCCACAGAAAGTGGACCTGGATCAGTCCCGATGGTTGCGTAAAAAACGAGATAGACTTCATAATTTCGACCAAAAAGCAGATATTCAATGATGTCTCCGTGATCAACAGGGTGAAAACCGGTAGTGATCATAGGATGGTAAGAGGCACATTGAATCTGAATACTGCAGTGGAACGCATGAAATTGATGAGGTCAACGCTCCGTCCAGGCCCTGCCGATATTCAAAACCCCGAAAATTTTCAACTGCAGCTCGAAAACCGTTTTGAATGCCTAGCAGATTGCGTTACTGTGGACGACATCAATAACGGGCTGGTGGAAACTGTCCGTACCGTTGGAGCTAAGTTTTATAAGCCCCGACGCACAAGTAGGACCAAAAAGATCTCCGATGACACTCTCAAACTCATGGACAGACGACGTGAATTAATATTGCAGTCTTCAGCTGATATGTTGGTATACAGGCAGCTAAATAGACAGATCTCCAAATCTCTGAGGCGTGACACGAGGCATTTTAACACAACATGTGTGAAAAATGCCATTGAGCAGAACAAAGGCTCCAAAGTGTTCGCAAAAGATATGTCTATTGGGCAAAGCCAGTTAACTAAGCTGAAGACTGATAGTGGCAATATTGTTTCGTCCATAACTGAGATTTTGAGAGAGATCGAAAGGTTCTATGGACAGTTATACACCTCAGCACAAAAGCCCGTTAACAGTCTCGATGCTGACCCTAGATCGAAACTGACCCGACACTATACCGAAGACATTCCGGACGTTAGCCTTTATGAAATCACGATGGCTCTGAAAGCTACGTCATATCTTCTCGTCGAAAATTCCCCAGTGCCTGAAGACGAAAGTCTTCGAACAGTGCGTGTTGCCAGTGATGACTTACGGAACTGAGACATGGTCGTTCACAATGGGACTCATGAGGCGGCTAAGAGTCACGCAACGTGCAATGGAAAGGGCAATGCTCGGAGTTTCTTTGCGCGATAGAATCAGAAATGAGGATATCCGCAGAAGAACCAAGGTAACCGACATAGTGCACAAGATTGCCCGGTTGAAGTGGCAATGGGCAGGCCATGTAGCCCGGAGAACGGACGGCCGTTGGGGCAGCAAAGTCCTAGAGTGGCGACCACGTATAGGAAAGCGCAGCGTGGGTCGGCCCCCGACTAGATGGACGGATGACCTCGTGCGGGTAGCGGGGAATCATTGGACGCGGTCTGCACAGGATCGCACTTTGTGGCGAGTCATGGGGGAGGCCTATGTTCAGCAGTGGACGTCTGTGGCTGATAGATAGATAGATAGATGTATTTTTACCTAGTCCTGCGTGTCCAAAGCAGAAGAGGCAACCGTCAGTCCCGTTGATGACCGCATGGATGACGTCCGTGAGAGCGCTCGAGCATATCTCCGTCTGCAACAAAAACAATTCCATTACAATGTTTGGACGACATATGCAGCTGTCACAGAATAACTAACCCGTCACGGTGGTCACAGTTTTAGGTTTTATAGAAAAATTCACACGATTGTGTGATAGGGACAGTATGATTATGTTTCGAACTTGTATGGAGTTATTTTTAGGAACCTGGATTCGATTACCTACCTCCGCGACGAATAGATCACTGGACCACACCGTCTGAATGATCTGGTCCCCACAGCGCTGACCGTATTTTCGATACATATCGAGATGTCTCACGAAATTTTATTGCTTTCACGCATGTGCATATGTAAGAGTCACGCATTCCACATTGAAAAAGCTTAAACAATCCGCTTAATAAAATATCATGCCTAAAATATTACAAAACAATTGAAAACTAGTCCCAAAGCTTTGCAAAACATTGTTTGCGTTGACCTCACTTTAAGTGGAACATCTAAAACTTCGCCGCGTCAGCGTTAGAGGTAACGCATTGAATAAATTAAGCAAATCTGCCACTTACATCATGTTTACGTTGCAAAGCCGGGCTGAGCCGCGGTTCACCTCGGGATCCTTCGGGAAACCTCGGGAAAACTCGTATTTTCTTTCGGCTCGAGATAATTAAAAGGGCTTAAGGTGTATACCGAGATTACGTGGGTTGCCATATTGTTCGCTCTCGAACTTGCCATACCCTTGTTCAAAGTTGCCATATTACAATATTGCCATGTTACAAGGATGCGATCGGGAAATTTTGAGTATCTCATTATGGTTGTGTTGTAAAATGAAATGAGGGTTAGAGTAGTTCGGGGTCCTATTAATTAGTTATGCAATGGTCAGGTATAAATGCCGTAAATTGTTTATGAGGGATATAATCGGTCCATTGTGTCCAGTTAAGTAAGAGCGATGACTTGGCAGGTATACCGGTTTATTACCTTTACTGAAAAATGGGTAATTACGTGCCTGTTCTTATATTTTCTTCAACAAGGTACCAATTTGATACAGTTTTTGTCCATCTGTCGTCTTTTACTCGTTGTGCATGGCTGTCTGCCCATTTACTTTTGAGTCTCATCAGTGCCTGTTTACTTGCGTCATTTATATTGAAGAAGAAAAATGTTCTATTATTTTTATAAAATTATACATACCACACAGCAACAGTTGATTAAATAAGTAACATCAAAATAATAATAAAACAAATTACTCAATTTAAACTATATTACTCATTAATTATGTAAATTCCTTCTCAGCCCCACTCGAACGATTCATTTGGCAAGAATATTGAAATTGTTGTGAATGAAAATTTTAATAGCCCCTCGTCGCTAATTGAAAACGTTTAGATCCGGCGCAAGAGGGCGGTTAATTATTTTTAAAAACATCGCAATTTGTTATGAGAGGTGTTTTATTTCATTAACAAATTGAGTCTGGAGAAAATTTAGAGAGGGTCATTGTCAGACACGTCTTCATACCGTTTATTACTCTTAACTTAGGGCATATGGCGACGTGTATTGCGTACTAATACACTGCCGTGTGTCACAAGCAAAAATGAATCCACACTTGCATGCAAAATTGACTATTACGCATGGGTGATGGGTGTAACCATGTCTGTGAAAGAACTAAAGGGGGTAAATTTGATATTTCTAATGATATCTTTGTGAAATAGTTGCACTAGATGTTAAATTGCCTACTCCAGCGGAGTGCTCTTCATCATCATCATCTCAGCCATAGGACGTCCACTGCTAAACATAGGCCTCCCCTTTGGACTTCCATATATACCGGTTGGAAGCGGTTGGAGTGCTCTTATTTACTTTTAAAATGTGACTTGTAAATGTCAGTTGTCAGCTCGAATAGCAATAATGACGTATTAAATATATTCAAAAATTGTTTTTTAGGGTTCCGTACCCAAAGGGTAAAAACGGGACCCTATTACTGAGACTTCGCTGTCCGTCCGTCCGTCCGTCCGTCCGTCCGTCCGTCTGTCACCAGGCTGTATCTCAACAACGGTGATAGCTAGACAGTTGAAATTTTCACAGATGATGTATTTCTATTGCCGCTATAACAACAAATACTAAAAATAAAATAAAATAAATATTTAAGGGGGCTCCCATACAACAAACTTGTTATAGATATATACACGATGATTTTTAATCGGTGATCAGGAGTAGAAAATTATTAATATCCAGCTAAAATTAAACTTAATAGGCGAGTTCTCGCGCAATTACCTCAATGTTTAATCAATTAAAAGTTGAAACATAATTAAAACTAATAACCACTAGATACATGGTCATCCTACATAAATTATTGAAGTACGATACTTACGTCAAGTGTCATCGCTGTGGCAGGAAATTTTTACTCATAAATACGTCATTGCCATTAAATTATTAAAAAGGTTGTAAGCTTACAGATACAGATTAGTTGGGTGACAAGGAATTTAAGAGACACTTGGTTTCAAAATAAAAATTATCATAGAAAATTAAAAAGTTTGTTTTCATGTAATTACGACTTCAACGTGACCGCCATCATTTACTGAGTTAGAACAGTTGGTACCTGATCACCGATTAAAAATCATCGTGTATATATATGTATAGGTACGGAACCCTTCATGCGCGAGTCGGGCTCGCACTTGCCCAATTTTATTTTCTACGTTAGAACAATAGGACCTTCTTATCTTCGACATGCCCCTAAAGGCATCACGCGATATGCTCATCGCGATGTTTCAGTCTACACACGGGTAGACTTTTGGAGGTTTGGACGATTGGAGGCAAGAAGTTTATCGTTCGTAGCATATTTTGTAGTAGATGTTCTACGACGCTTCGTAGAGGCAGGGCGCGTAGCAATGTCTACGGATAGAAGGTATAACAATAACAAGTATACTCCTATAAGTAACTGGCCTAGCTCGAAGAATAGCAAACCTAAAGTATTTAGCCTTAGGTTAGGAAAGTAGTGGGAACAGGTTTTCTAGTGGTGACGACGTATAGGAATACCCAGCTTTGGTTGGCAACAAGGTTTGTTGGGTCCAAGGTGGCTGCAGGAGCAATTAGTCCTCGTTCACTTTTATACAGTAGGTAATTATTTACATGCATACCTACACATTGAAACACAGATCCTCGAGAATTGGTTAGCTGTTTCAATCCTCTATCTTCCAAAGAAGAAGCCCTAAGATATTCCGATTTGACTTTTCGCTAGGTATACAATACATAGTCGGTAATAATTCAGCTGACAGCGACAGTGGGGCAACAGCGGCTTACGGCTGGGCCCGGCTTAGCGCGCGCGGTCACTTTGTATTATAATGGATCTATGAAGACGTTGCTTAGGCACAGATATTACAGATTGTATATAAACTTGTGATTGTTGAATATATTAATATTTTAAATGAGATTGACACGCAAATTGTAAAATTACACAAAATAATCCATCATCTCAGTCGAATCACGTTGACCGCTGGACACGGAAACGCCAGTTGGACGGTAATGTGCTTAAATCCAACAGCTTGCCACAACCTAATGCGGGCCAAGCCTCGACAAGCGTACAGGACGCAGTTATATGTTAGAAAGAGAACGATGTAGTTCCGTCTCACTCTAACATATACATAACTGCATCCTGCACGCTTTCCAAGACTTGACAAACACGTGGCCTTGACATTTACAAACCTTTACAAGAGCGACGGTCTATCTGTTCCGTCTAGTACCCGGTCTAGAACTTGTATTTTACAGTCAATGCCAAATAGTTTGCATAGTTATGCAAATAAGGATGTGTGATATATTTGTGTGACCTTATTACAGCGCGGAGAACGTGAGAGCTGAAGTGCATTGGCACTTGATACCGTCGCGATTGGGGTTAAGAGCGCTATTGTCTATAAGGAATCCTTGCCAGGGTTGCCAGACGTACGTTAATTTGCAAGTCGTAGAAGGTCGGGTGTAATTCTAGGGTTTTTAATATCATTATAATATGAAAAACGTATTCACTGGAGTAACCTTGAATAGAGATAAACATTCACAGTGGTCAGATGTGACTACCGACCTGATCAGATCGTCAAGATTTTCGTCTATTTGGTACAAGCTTTATGACAACCTTGCTGCCTTGAAGGCACTATGCATTTAACTTTTACTTTGAGAGCTGTTTAACGCCAATTTCAATGATAAATAAGTAACAAAATAGAAAAGGTTAAAAAGGTTCATAGTAAGAGTGCTGTATAGGTTTATGAAAATTACACCTGAGCCTAATTAGCCTATTCCGTCGTTTTCTCATAAATTCCACCTAACTCCGAGTCCCGCAACCATTAATAGTGTGTAATCCCTTTATCTAGGCGCTTGGCACTGGCTTAAATGCGCATCGGAATTACATTCGTACGAGTTCCCTAATAGTACATTTACACGAAAATACGGCAGTTAACGATTGGGTATTAGCCGGTCGTTAATGAAATTATTACGGCAGTTATTACGGCGGTGTGACGCCAACGTTCTTTAAATTATGTTTGTTTTGTCTGTAACAATTTCACAAGAAGATAGCATGAATGATTTGGGCTTACTAAGAAATATTTTCCAGTGCGTCACGTTCATAGATGTCTTTTTATAAAAAACTAGCGACCCGCCCCGGCTTCGCACGGGTGCAATGTTGATAAATTATGCATGTATTATACATATAAACCTTCCTCTTGAATCACTCTATCTATTAAACAAAACCGCATCAAAATCCGTTGCGTAGTTTAAAGATTTAAGCATACAAAGGGACATAGGGACAGAGAAAGCGACTTTGTTTTATACTATGTAGTGAAGACATACCTACATGTAAAAATGAGATGATTCACAATCAGGGCTCTTTTTTATTATGTGATTTATCTTTGAATGTAAAGTTCATGTTGAGTAAGATAATATTAAAAATAAAACAATGTTCTGAAAATAATAATAAATTAATAATGTAGAGATACCACTTTAAAAAACTCGCCACTGCACCGTTAGACCGTGACTTTGTTTAGCAGTTCTCGTGAGAGTAAACTTTCCGTAGACTACAAGCAACCAAATTCAGTATTCTCTATTTTTATAATACCTAGGCTTTAATATTCCAAGAAATTCTTGTAATTTAATACATAATGGCGGAATTTCGTAGAACGCAAAACTTGCTAATACTTGAACGATGTACGCTTAACAATTTAAATATTTTGTCCCCGAGCTCCCGTGTAAACATTTTTAACGTTGCGATGCCAAGATGGCGGTTGTAAAGCAGCGGTGGCTTATATAGAAGAGATGAAGTAAACCATAATCTCGTTATACATACCTACGATAAATTTCTTACACAGAATTAAATACTATATAGAAGAAATTCTTTTTTGAGGCTAAAAACACTTACCTAGCTCTGTTCTAACAAACAATAGGTCTCAACGGGTATTTTTAGAACAAAGTGAAGATGAATCGGCCTCAGAAAAAGATTCCTACTATACTAGGTTCTGTCTTTTAATCTTCGCAAATGGCGAGTGAGAACTCTTTTTGATAATTTGTGTAGAACGCGATGCGGTTGGTTAAACGGTGTGGTAACACGACCCACTAGTAGGAGTGGGCTACAACTGGCCACGAACGAGCGCCGATTACGATCGGACAAAGGCAGAAGGCGTAGCCGAGTGACACTCAGGTATGCGTTGGTGTATAGGCTACTATCGCTGTTTGCGGTGTGTACCGAGTCTGTCTTGACCAGACACACATTCAAATTGTACGCCATGTTAAGTTATTGCTTGTAGTTAAAACAACAATAGTGTATAACTAAAAGTCAAGTAAAAGTGCTTGAAGAATAATCTTTCACCATTCATGGCATTTCCTTCTTCCAGTAACAAAATAGCAAACGTTATTTCATTTCATCTCCAAATAGCTGAAAAGATACTAACCTCATAAAGTCGAGCGTGAAACGTCGCACCGAGAGGTACATTTTTGAAAAGGTCGTGAAATGAAAATGTCGCCTTACCTGGGGTAATTTAGTTTGTGGCAACTAACTGGCGCCATCGCGCGGGATCAGTTGCCGATCCTCGGTTAAATTACGGGCTTAGTTTTGCTATGATAGGGAAGAACGTTTGCAAATTAATTTCTGTAAAAGTTTAATGTCTGGCCTATCTACCTAAGTTGATATTTTATTTGATACGAGATCCTGATGAGAAAATTATAGAATGCAGTTTAGTGGTTGTTGAAGAAATCACAGCTGAGAATTTTATTTCAGGGTTTACGGCTTTTTCGATCTTGGCCAATACTGTAATGGCGATACCACAGAGGAACGTACTTGTTTTTTGAATTCATATATGGTGTTAAGAAGGTTGATTATGATTATATTGCCAGTGAGAAAATACCACAGCGACTTTTCAGTCCTTAGGGGAAAATGTCACACCAATGGTATTATCGCAGAGGCTGTTTAATTTCTTGCGCTTGTACGAGTATCCTGTGAAATATCGCATCGAATGCGAATATCTAGGTGCGCCGCAGCGCCGACTTTTCTCTCTTCAGGAGGCGCGGTGGCAGTGGTTGCGTTTTGCATTAGCTAATTTGTATGATGGACTCGTATGTAATATAGTTATATACTGATCTTTACCTGTGGGTCATCCTGTGAAAAGATCGCGTCGAACGCGAACATCTTCGGCGCTGCCACGCCGACTTTCCTGTCCTCAGGAGGGGCAGTTGCGCCGGTTGCGTTCTCGCACAGGCTGACTTGTTTCTTGCGTTTGTCCAGGGAGAATGTTTGCGTGCCGCTCGTGAAGGGGCCTTCACCTGACGCGCCAACTCGCAGCATCACTTTCACCTGAAACAATGGAATTGAAATATAAAATATGTTATGTTATGTCAGAGACTTAACGTGGAAATTATTTTGTGTTAGGGATTAATTTATCACAATAATTCCATAGGCATTTTTTTATAATATGCCTTCGAGTGTTTAGCCCAATAGGGATGCCAAACACCGACGACCAAAGAATATAATACCCGACGACCCTCACCGCCAAAGTAAATTGGTCAACTGGTCATAAGCGTTGTGTGTTCCGTTTTTTTGTTGTATGAATTAATCGTATCGTAACAGAAGACTTTCTATCTATGAGTGTGCGTTGGTGAGAGTAGTGTTCGCGTTTTGTTGGTGTGTTGTATGTGATTACCTTGCTTCCCTGTAAAATTTGCGAATAAAGATGTTCGGCGAGTTTACGTTTGAGTCGATTGCGTAGTTAGCAGTCGGGATTATCGATATTCATAAATTCGTTGGCTTCGTAATCAGGCTCCGTAATGTTAGGATGATATGATGATAAACAATTGATTTTGTACAGTCAAAAATCCTTAATTAACTCCTTTCATAATTTCTATATAGGCGACATATCTTTCTTGTATTCTGTACCTTTTGTCTATGTACTGGATTGCTTATATTATAAACATTAATATCACAACCTGTATAAGAATACGCAATGAAAGTCGTCATCATCATTTCTGCCACAGGACGTCCACTGCTGAACATAGGCCTCCCCCAGTTACTTCCAGATCGGCCGGTTGGAAGTGGCCTGCATCCAGCGGCTTCCAGTATGTCCCACGCTGCGCTTGCCGGTACGTGGCCTCCATTCGAGAACCTTTCTGCCCCATCGGCCGTCAGTTCTACGTGCTATGTGCCCCGCCCACTGCCACAATGAAAGTATTTATATTGTATTGTAAACTAATAAACAGGGTCCCGTGACCCACATACGGCTGACAAGCGTGCGTGAGCCCCACGGAACCAATATTTGAACGCGTGGGCAAATATTTCCGTAAGGTCTGCGTGCCTTCGCACCCTCCGTCTTATAACAAAGAATTATCATTCCTTATTATTTCACACTGAGTTATAGGCGGTGTTGTGGCGGTGTAGGTTTCTAGATGTTAAATTTAGGGCCTGCAAGCATCCGAATAGGTTGTTATAAAATTTTGTTTTCAAGAGTGTAATTTGTGTGTTTAGTAATACAATTGTGAAGTAAGTAGTGTATCTAGACCATAAGAGACGCGTACGATGTGAAAACTGATATTAAGGAAATACAAATACGTGTAAATTAACCTTTAGGCGTCTAAATGGATAATTGTACTTCTCTGTTAACAGTATAAATATATTAGCTGTTCAGATTTTACAATGAATTACTTTAGATTACGAGTGCCACGTTCCGTTCAACATTAAAATTCTATCTGATCAAATTTGGAATAAAATTGCACTAAAAATGTTAATAGGTACAGTTGATAATATTTATATTGTATAGCTATTATATTACTTTTCCTCAGAATTACTGTCTATGGTTCAGTTAATGGAAAGTAATCTCATCAAAACGCTGGCTTTTGTGCTCGAAAAGAAAAAAACAAAGTACGGGCACTGTCAGCGGCAAATGTCAATCACAACAGACTAACGTGATTGTGCAAGGAATAGAAAGCTTTGAATGCCAGTAGCAGTTAGAATTTGCCAATGTTCGATAGGGTTGGGCTATGTTATGTTATATCAAATGTGCGAATCGAAACGCAACTTCACTTCAAAGCGATCTTATTTGAATACGGTTCGTTTAACGCAGACTCATCAGCTGTCGATATTTTGAATTCCATGTAAATATAAAAATAGTTTCAGGGATTGAACTCACTTGAAGTTTGATGTAAGTAGATCTGCTTTACTTCAAAAGTCGTCTTAAAAGTATCGTGTTTTATTGTATTTTGTTAAAAGAAACCTCGATACTACTATAATAATAATAGTATGTACCTATTGAATCCATTTGAAACTCGAAGGCGATTAGCAAGGAAGCAGACGCAATTTCTTTTATCTGATGACGTTCATCGGTCAGCAAGTTTAAACCGTTTGTTGAAAATATATCGGTGTGGGAACGGTGAACAAGAAGGGTCAGCAGGAATTAGCTGACGATTTGACTACTAGCTGATGTCAGATTGCATCAGGTACTTTTGATGATGACTGTACCTACGTAGAATATATTTGTGCCGTTCTTGAGAAAATTCTCAATTTTGTATGAAGCGAGAATTTACTCAAAAACATTTACTATTTTAAGTCAGTTAATGTTTCCGGGATTTCTTAGAAATAGCGCAACTCGAATGGTGAACGCTATAATATTCCATGTCCCCAATGATCCAACAATCCGATGATGAAACATAGTCTATGAGCCAACGAGCTTATGTAAGTCTCAAAACAGCGTTATGACCTTTTGTTTCTGGTAAAAATTTTACTTATACCCTTTTTTACTAGCCACAGATTACAGTGTCAGCATAGCGGCCGTATCTTCAATTACAGTTTACAATTTGAGTTACGAGGTTGACTAATTAAGCGAACAATAGGTTTACGATCTCTTCTGAGCCGTTTATTTGCGCAGATCCAGAGATACATCAACGTGTAATCGAAGCCACTAAGCCGCCGAGCCACTTAGCGATTCAAGTCGAGATCGTGACGTAATTAATGTGATAGTAATTACTAGAAGCGTGATTCGCCCGCCTCGCCGTGCTAACTGACGTCAAACTGGGAAGCTGAGTTGAATTAGTTGAATGAGTTTATGCCAAGTGCGGCAGGATATGTTATGACAAGCATGATTCATTGATGAAGTTAAAAACTAGAAGCGTGTATGCAGATAGCACTGCTGTTGAGTAAGTATCCCTAAATCTCATTTTACTTATTCAGAAGACTTTATGCTATAAGGCATTCCGAAACTAGGAGTTTCAAAACTTTGTGCACGCATGTCTCGAAAAAAGGGCTGAAATCCTTATACAACCTTTCCAACAAGGATCTAGTTACTATCGTAATGTGTCTTTAAATATGCGAAAATTACTTATATACATGAAGCCAGCCACGAAACAGAATTAAAGCTATAAAATAATCTGATATTCACTTGCTGTTGAATCAAAGCTTACACGAGAGCAGTGCTTTAGTGAAGACACTTCATCAAATATCTTCACTGGAGCTTACTAACTCCTTAGTCATGCAAAAATATATCCTATCTAGCAACTTTTCGGCTCAGATTGCTTTGTCCCCCTTCCTTATCCACTGAGTTAGCCAACTTTAGTTTTTTAATGTTTGTGTTAGGGTTGACGGTCACTTGGCAGTGTAAAGGCAGTTACACACCAGCGGCGCGTGCGTCCAAGCGATATCGGCGGCAGACGGTCGTGCGTCAGTCAGGATTTACGGATTTACTCATCAACGGCTGATACATAGCCAGACGGCTGAACAGAGATTTAATGTGTTAACGAGAAAATTTAATTTGTTCCTATCTAATCTGTGCTAGGAGATTTTAGGAAATCAAGCGCCAGAAGCGTCTATGAAATGTTAGTAATAAAATATTTGAAATATTGTATAACTTAATTCGGAACTGTTTTAGTACTTAGTCCGTTTTTAGGTTTTCTTTTGTATTGTTTATATCGACGACGCGTTTGGCTCGGTTTGTAGACACCTGCCTACTGAGTCGGCGTTCCCGGGTTCGAATCCCGGCCGGGGCAAATATTCGTGCAAATATTTGTTCTTGGGTCATGGATGTTATCTATATATGTATTTATATATTATGTATATCGTCGTCTAGTACACATAGTACAAGCTTTGATTAGTTTGGGACTAGGTCGATTTGTGTGTGATTGTCCCTTAATATTTATTTATTTATTTATAAAACTTATTATAAAAATAGTGAATCAAAACGAAAAACCAGTGTGTAATTATCTAATTTTTTATTAAACTTTCAAATGGCTTTTATTATACTATGTATTAATAACACATCATTTTCTCTTATAATAAACGTTAATGTTATCTATAATTATAAACATCGGTGACATTTGATGATATACAGAATAAATTAATAATGCGCACCTTTTAAGTAATGAATATTAATGTATTTAATTTTAATTTTAAAGTATGATGAGAAAGAGGATACAGTATCGATTTTTTTTTATTCGTGACGTAAAGTATTATTGTATTGTACAGTATTCCTGCAGGACGAACGGTAAAGGGTATTGCAATTTGCAATAAAAACAAACCCGAGCCGTCAAAAAATTCGCTTTCAATTAGCAAGTGGATTTAAATTCAATGGAGCGTTTGATTCCCCGGCGGCCGGGAGCGGGGCCTCTAAGCCGTCGACGGCCGCCGTGTGGAAGCAGCTTTACAATGACAGCCCGCCGTCATTTGAGGCTTGCGTTTGCGTACTTGGCATTGGCTTACGGGTGTCAGTGTATAGTCCATTAGTAGTATGATGCCACTGATGCCAGTGACTTGTTAGGCAATATGGGCTGCAATGCAAGCTGGGCTGCAGGGAAAATAATAATGGATATTTTAAGTAACTTCTCCTGCTTAAAATGTAGGTTATTTTAGCTTTACGAAGTGGTCCTTTTAGCCCCTAGGGTGTAATTGGAAACCATATAATAAATAAATAAATAATAATAATAAATATCCGACTACCTAACACAAATCGATCTAGTTCCAAATTACTAATAATAGTCCCAAATTACAATAAATAATTATTTCTATGAAAATTAAAAAGAGAACTAAGTTAGCGTAGCGGCCAGATAATGAAAAACAAACCAACCTGAACAGCTCTTCACCTAAAAAAACCTTGGGCACAATTACATGTCTGCTTATGTTTTAAGCTAAGACATAGTTAAAAAAAAAAACAGTGAACTTTTGCGCACAGTGTATTTTTAGCGTTCCGTACCCAAAGGGTAAAAACGGGACCCTATTACTGAGACTTCGCTGTCCGTCCGTCCGTCCGCCCGTCCGTCCGTCCGTCCGTCCGTCTGTCACCAGGCTGTATCTCAAGAACGGTGATAGCTAGACAGTTGAAATTTTCACAGTATCATATATTTCTATTGCCGCTATAACAACGAATACTAAAAATAAAATAAAATAAATATTTAAGGGGGGCTCCCATACAACAAACTTGTTATAGATTATGGTACGGAACCCTTGATGCGCGAGTCGGACTCGCACTTGCCCAATTTTATTTAAATGTTTTTTATTTCTCGCGATTGAAGTGAGAAGCAGTGTTTACAACGCGGCTAAAAGTAAAAACCATTAGGATACTTAGCTATACCGGTATTTCGGTATCATTAGATTGACCGAGTTAGATTGGCCGAGCCCTTCGTTTCCTTATTACCAATTGCTATGCTACTACAACTATCATGGTTTATTTTACAGTTAATAGAATGTAGTAAATACATAATTACATTTACTTTCCATTCTACTCCCTTATAATATCTATTTACATTCACAAGAAGCAAAAACAAAATGAATTGTGTTCGTGTCGACCCTTAAAATAATAACATAGGTAAATTCCATTGCGACATGCCGTAGATGTTAAATTATTCCACGGCAGATGACGAACTGCGGGGGGAGAAGCGGAAAAACAAAAAAAAAACAAAATTTCGCTGTAAACAATCTAAATGGCTTGTCAGGTTTGTCATATTTTAAGGGTTCCGTACAAGTAAACCCTTATAGTTTCGCCATGTCCGTCCGTCTGTCCGTAGCTTAGCTTAGAGATTGTGAGTACCTAGAAAGCTGCATTTGGCACGGATATACGTAATAGTCACGCTGACAAAGTGGTAGCATAAAGTCTTGAAAAAACAAATCGTTTTGGGTACCTTCCCCTACACGTTAGGTGGGGATATAATTTATTTTTCGCAGCTACCCCAAGGTGTGGGATATCGTTGGATAGGTCTTTTAAAAATATTGTGGGTTACTACAGACAACTTTTCAATAAATAAATCAATTTGCGAAATATTAAACTTTAAAGTGCTAATTTAGTTAGTAGTGTTCCTTGCCGGCTTAAATGGTAGTTCTTAGGTATGGAAAAAAATCTCAGTAGTAGTATATATAATCAAATTAAAAGGAAAATTATCACAGCTAAGCAGGCTTTATAAGTTTATGAGTAATAGGCAACCAACTTATAAGTAAAGTAATGTACTCGACAAAGTACTATGCGTTAGAAAATTACTCGCACGCCGTTGTAACACAGTAGTAAATATAAGTTTATAAAAGAACGGAAATCAAATAGCTTTTGATTATTTAAAGCCAAGTGAGGAGAATAGGTTGCACCAAAACGCTCTCTTCTTGTGATGAGCAACTACGGAACCCTACATTGCGCGTGGCCCGACACGCACTTGGACGTTTTATTTCTTCAACAAGAAGTCTTAAATAAATTGTACGTACTTTGACTTTTATAACGATACTTGGCTTATGATGTTGCCACTAGATGTCTATAAAGAGAGTACCCAATTACTCGAATTGGATGTTTCATTAAATTATTGTACACAAAAAATATAAAGAGGTTTTCCTTATCTTTCTGCAACAAATTATCATTATAATAACACTAGAGGCTCTGATTTCGAGAGTTTGCTTCGATATTTCTGAAGTTCACAATTTTTTAATTTAGCAAAACACACATATCCGCCATTTTGAAGAATCGACAAGAAGTCTTATTTATCGAACCTACTCACAAAATTTCATGAGAATCGATTAAAAAATGCGACTTCTACCAATGAGTCTTGCAATTTTTTTTTTCGTATACCCGGATGTTCGGATTTTCAGATTTCCGGCTGTTTTTCCCTAAACCGATTCTCATGAAATTTTGTCAGTAGGATCGATATGTACCTATATACTTAGATTTGTTTTGTAGGTTCAGTATTTCCAATTTTTTGGAGTTTACTCCTTAAGAATCGATTTTCATATATAAGCCCGGGGTATGAAAAATATGGGGTGTAAAATCGAACGTATCTGCCGTGCTAATTTAAAAAGTCGTATCTCAGTATACGATCGGGGTAAAAATACGACTTCGTAATTTAGCAGGTTATGCGTTATGCGTTATAGACTAAGGTCCCGATATAAAATAACCTTCACCGAGATGTTTATTTGATAAAATGTATTTTATATTTAATTTAATATGTCAATAATTATATTGCATATGGGTTGCCTAACAAATTTTAGTCCAGGGTATGTTTAATTAATAATAAAAAAAAATTGTTTTAAACATTTCACCGGTTTGATTAATATTAGATAAATTCTATACCAATCGAAAGTATGAAGCCCATAGAATATGCAAACGTTAGGTTGCCTATTCTTTTCCCGTCACAACTATTGGGTAGCCAGGTATAAACAGGTAAATCTATACCTACTAGCATTTTGCAAAGGTCTGATTGTTGAATTGAAATTAAATAAAATTAAAGATTATTTAATTATGAATTTATCTAATAATCAAATCGGTGAAATGTAAAAAAAAATTTTTTTTAATTTTAAACTAAACATACCCTGGACTAAAATTTGTTAGGCAACCCATATGCAATATATTTATTGACATTTTAAACTAAATATAAAATACATTTCATCAAATAAACATCTCTGTGAAGGTCATTTTATATCGGGAGCTTAGTCTATAACGCTTAACGCATAACCTGCTAAATTAAGAAGTCGTATTTTTACCCCGATCGTATACTGAGATACGACTTTTTAAATTAGCACGGCAGATACGTTCCCGAGGATTGACGTTTGGTTGTCAAAGGCGACGGTTGAAAATTTTATCAAATTTTATTTTATTTATAAGTTAATTCAGTTTTAGAGTCCTTTTCGCTGTTTTTGCGATGAGTGAGTCAAGTCGAGGTGTCGTGAGTGATACGTCACTTTTAGAATGTGGGCAGCGGGCAGCTCCGTCGTGGCTATCTGAAGTGGAGTTTGATAATAAGGCAGGGCCGAGTCAATCGGATATTGTATCGGACGCTGAGTCCATGTCGGATGTGCGGCATATAGCGGTGAAGCGTGCTTGTGGTCTGAGCGACGAAAGCTGTGGTTGTAGTGATAGTTTTATCACAATAGGCAGGAAACCTAAACGCTTGCAGGTTTTAGCAACCACCAAAACGCAGCTGGAGCCGGACGGTGTGCCTGACAAGCTATTTGAAGTTTATATAGTGTCAAAAGAAGATTTACCGAAACAGATTGGTTTGGCAAAGTTGCTGCAATTTAAGGGTATAAAAGGAATTTTATCCGTCAAGTTTATGGGTCCACGTAAAGTTCGCATACAGTTTAACTCTAAGGATGATGCGGAGAAGCTTCTGGCTTCTCAGGAGTTTAACAATGAGACGAGACGTTCTTATTGGTCTAATATGGCATGCTGCACTTATGGAATTATAAGGCAGGTTGAGTTGGAGGTTGAGGAAGACGAATTTTTAAAGAATATTGAAGGGTCTGAAGACATTTTGTCAATATGTAGACTGAACCGTTTGGATCATGATGGGCGTTGGGTTAAGGCTGAAGCTATTCGTCTGTGTTTTAAGGGAACTTCTTTACCGCCATATGTTTATGCCTACGGTTGCCGATTTAAGGTAAATCAGTACACTTTCCCGGTTACCCAATGTTCAATATGTTGGAAGTTCGGTCATCTGAGCAGGTTTTGTCCTACTACTAAAGTTACTTGTCCGAAATGCGGCGGGGAGCATGCCAATTGCGAAACGACTATTTTTAGATGCATTAATTGTAAAGGCAGCCATATGGCCTTAGATAAGTCGTGCCCGGTTTTTGTGAAGGAGTAAGAAATTCGCAGGATTATGTCTGCTAAGGGGTGGATATATAAACGGGCTTTTTGGTTGTATATGCAAAAAAAGGAAAAAAAGGATACGGATGTTTGTAGTCAGGATGCGCCATCTGTTTTTGAGAATGACTTAAGTTTTGGAAAGTCATATAGAGATGCTGTTTTGTCGAAGCCGTTACAATCTAAAGAGTCTGAAGATTCTGTCTGTCAGGCTGAGGGCCAGCGATCAGTAAGTCAGTACAGATTAGAGAGAGAGCCACAACAAGAGGTTTGTAAGCCGCGGAATTCAAAAAGAGTAACAGATGTGAAGAGGTCCGAGTGTCTATTGGTCAATCAGCCTACTATTGAGCGGGCTGATATGGAAGATCAAAGACAAAATAAGGACAAGAAGAAGAGACGTATTACTTTTGAAAGGCTGGTTGAGAAGACGAAGGATATTTTGTTTTCTACCGAAAGTTGGGAGGAGAACTTCAAAACGCTGTTTGGAGTTGTTGTTAAGGAGATTTTGGATTTACGAGTATTTAAGGATTTTTTTAAGGAAGGTGATGTTGTAAGTTTGTTTTTGTCTAATGTAAATGGCTAGGTCTAATACCAGATCTTTCTTGAATGTAATGTTCAATTCAATATTGGCGGAACCCTTATCGGAATCGGCTAAATTTGTATACAGTTTTTTTATGTAAATAGTGTATACAAATTTAGTTGTTTTCGTGTACATGTTATTTTTAAGTTTATACGGTTTATGTTTTTATTTATCTATGTCTTTTAGATGAATGATGTTGTGTATTAGGCCTGCTGGAGCTGGCATGTTCATAAAAATGATCAAAGCTCCTTAATTAATATATTAAAAAAAAAAGTATTGCGATACTACGGTAGAAAGGTCGTATCTTTGTATGGATTTCATAGTAAGATACGGTTTTTTTTCCGTAGCACTGCAGACTGTAGTAACTAAACTAGCCGCTCGAGGGCGCTTTACATCACGCTTCCTTATTTAGTTACTACTCATGCTCTCTCTAATTTGTTAAAAATGAATCGGAAGTAAATTTTCCTTGTAAAATATTGTAATTTTGCTGTATATTATACTCGTATATTAATATTATGTAAGTGCCTACCTTGTTCTTGTTTGCAGCACCCAACAGGGTACGTAATGTGATACTTAAACTATTTACTAATCATTATGTGCAATAAATGTATTGAGTATATATTTTATAATCGTTCTTAAGGCCAGGCGCGCACCACGATTTTAGTCGCGCGATAATTTTGTCGCATAAATGCAAGATATGGGTTTATATGAGAGTGCGCGCACCACGATTTTCATAAACCCAGAAGTACGCTTATTTCTGCGACAAAATTATCGCGCGACTAAAAAAAAATCGTGGTGCGCGCCTGGCCTGAAGAGTAAACTCCAGTCGTGCGTCGGAGCTGACACACACACCTTTTTTTTTAAATGGCGGAGTTATGGGGGTTGAAAACGTAATAAAAATACAAATAACCCAATTTTGAAACAAAGTCGTGTCTACAGCTCACGGAGCTACTGTATTATTTGTATAAATACAATTTTTCAAGTAGGTAAAATATTTCGTCACTCTCAACGGTGCCATTTATTTCCTCACCCCTATAACAATCCCGGTTACCGCAGATCATCTTGCAACATACCTATGATTTGGAATTACAATAACCAGACATTCAAATGTAGGGGAGTTTGCGCCCTTGCTCGGTTATGCCCGAACCCGCCGAAGCGTGGTGAGGGCAAAATTTAAATTTCCGTAAAATTGGGCCAAAGCCGAAGGTGCAGCGAAGATGCGCGGGCGACGAAGTGGAAAATTAAACAAGATAATGAACCGTTCGGCGCCTCGAATGTGCTAAGCTGAGAAATTTATATAATAAACTTGGGGTGTAAATGATAGGGATTATGACGCGGTTGTTTTAAAACTTATTGAAGAAATAGATTTTGTTGCATTTTGTGGTTAAAGCTCGCTATTAATTTATAGTTGATTGTTGCTGAATTCGATGTTTTTTTTTTTTGTAAAATATCAGCGTTATATGTCAGTTTTCTGACTGTAAGTACTTTGTTGACTAAAAAACGGATTTACATACATCTGGTTTTTATTTTTAACGTAATAGATAATAATTCCTTATTTATTTGTAACCCCATTCATTTAGATGCTAAGGAGGCATAACACGATGTACAGTTGATCCTTGACATAAATTCCACGTTCAAAGCCTCGTCTTGTTTGTCAGGGTATCCTTCAAAATATCGAAAACGTGCCTTGCTTGTAGCCTTCCCATAAAATATTCCTTTTTTATGGAAGATTCGGGACGAGTTTGTCGACGAAATGACAGTTTTCGGCGAGAAGTTTATCGGCCAAACGCAGTTTGCGTCAATTTATCGACAGCCCAGGATGTTTACCTTTACGCAAAGCCTTACGGTGTTCGTTTTGTGAAAAGCTTTCAAGACCTGTTTACGCGTTGTTTTACGGCTGGTGCTTCTTGCGTCATAAAACCAGTCTTTTAGAGTCGATTTAAGTATTGTATTCGTTAGCACGCCGGCATAAAATCGTCTACTGATGGAAAAGTTTATTAAGGTGCTTCGAGATTGATAACTTTGCATAGTATTATTCACTTACAGTGATGAGTTTTACAGCAAATACTATAAATACATTTGACGCTCATAGTCTGCGTTTTTGTCTCAATCACGCAGGTGAAGGAATATTCTCCTTTCCCTATCCGAACACGATCAGCCAGTACAGTATAGTAAACCTTAATACGTTGTAATAATTTAGATCACGTGCAAAAATAAAACAAAATATACGGCGATGATATGAAATCTCAGTGTTATACCAGTTTAGCAGTATAGGGGTAATAAAGGAGTGTCACCTGCGGACACGGGGGTAGAATGAGCTGCGAAATATAGCCTGTACAGCCTATATAGCGCCGTTTATGAGTTTTGCCAAATTTACGACGTACACAGCACGCGAGTTGGTTTTATTATTTCTTGACTGTTTTGATTTTCACGCCTTGTTTCGATTTAGGGGTGAATTGTTTTTTTATATTTCCTTTTGTAAAATAGTAGCAGTGACATTATCACCATAGTTATGCGATTGAAATCTATTTTGATGACGATTATAAAGGAAAAAATAACAGCACAATATCTACAAATTTATGTGACGTAAGTTAAAGTTATGTGTGTAAGTTGATTATCTGTGTACAGTCGATTTCATAAATGTATCAGCAAATATTTTATAAAAAGTATGTGAACTCGCCTCTATTGTTAATGGTATGAAAGCGTGTTCAGATCATTTTGGGAACTCAGTAAAACCTTGCTCTCTTTACCTACAAAGAATGGCAACAAATGTGAGTCGTTCTAGTCTTATTATAATATTATTTTGGAATTGAAAGAGCAAATGTGACCATACAATATTTTTATTTTGGTTTTGGGAGACTTTTCAGTAGCTGCGATGATGATTCAACGGTAAACGAGCACGAAGTTGTTCTGAGCTGAGATTAGAATTTCGATGAAACGCTTTTATTTCAAACGGTCGATTTTATGGTCGCCAAAATGAACCACCGCTTCATACAAACGAGTGACTTACGTTCTTCCGTCCCACGAGAGGGGGCGAGATTATCCTGGTATGAATAATGTATGCTTTGTCACTGCGTCATTGTTATGTGTGACGCCACTGGAAGATATTGCAAAGCATTAGGTACTTCTTGCAAGTTGCCTTATGTTATTTTTGTATCGTTCGCATGGTGTCGTGCCTCCAGTTGAGCAGGGTCCACAAGACACGCTTTATTAATGCAATTTCAAAATCTCGCAGTAACACGTTATGTATACAATAAAAAGTTAGTCTCCAAACACGTTTAGATAGTGAATCATCATCAGTCAAAACTACCTTAAATTTAATTTATTACAAGTATTGTAAATATTTTACACGTTATTCTTCTATCCTCTGCTTCCTTTTTCTAGATTTTTCCTACGATTATTGCATTTGTAGACCCATTTCTCGTAGGGACATCTCTTCTCTGCGGTCGTTCGTTGGACAACGGCCTATATTAGCTAGTTGGAAGACATGAATAAAGGCTTATACTTTTTAATAAAACAAATGGCTGATTATACTTAGCTGAGACAGAAATGCTGCCACCGACGGAAATTCTACTTGTGTAGTAGACAATATGGAGCGCTCGGTTCTTATCTAGGCCCATAATTGCCTCCTCATTCAAATGGTCGTAGACCGAATTTACTATCACTATTATTTTAATTACAAAAGTTGTAATTAACAAAATGAACTGCGCCCCTTAAAGCTCCCTTCTTAAACGACCAATTGAGGTTAGATATTAAATCAAAGCATACGTTCGATAGAGGGCAGAATGAATTATGTAAATCGCCGTAAGCGGTTAACATCGTAATATTGTAAACGACACTTCTCCCCGTACAGGGTACAGGGGTTCATGATGTAGGTACTCCTGGAAGGATTACTGGTGTGTTTATTACTATTATAGTAAAACTATACTAAAACTTAGTGTGGTTATATATGATATCATATCACGTGTTTTAAGTCCGAAATTATTGTAATTGCAAACTTTGATAACATCTTCAAACAATGTCTTTAGTTTACAGTTAATGTCGAATTGACTAGACAAGTAAATATGATTTGTATAACTACTGCTGTAACTGATAATTACAGTAAGTGGGAATAATTATATCCACACTAAATAAATAAGGGTTTTCCATGTGACGTTTTCTAAGATCCGCGTTGCCAGCTTGTTACAAAATCGTCCTATAAGGATCCCAACAGGGAAGTACGAGTCGCGAAAGCGTTGCTTTTGAGTGTAAATACTTAAAAGTCATAGGTAGAGATTAGCATTAAAATTTGTCTGTCTATTCTAGGAATATAGATCCTTTAAATCAAACCCCGAATTCTTCCGACAGAGATGCTATCTCTGCCGCATAAATTCGCGAGGGGGCAGGTGAGAATTATCAAAGGGGAGGCAGACGCAAACCAAACAGAAGTTCCGGCTGTCTCGCGCGAACATTTATCCCGGGTAATGCAGGACTTGAAATAAAAGATATCCTGAATGATTGCTGGAACATGATTTCAATATAGTAATTCTGATTCAAGAATTTTTTTTCTAAATCCGAATCGTGCGGTGACCATGCCTATAATATTGGTGCAGTTTAATTTTAAGGTCCGCGACGCTTTATGTACGTACCAGTTAGTATTTAAAAGATTATATGCCTGCCCACTTTATATGCCTGTAATTAAGTATCTTATGTAATATAATTATATTCTGGTCTATCTATATCCTTAGTTTCCTCAAACTTTAATATTAATTCTATTTTAAACAGACGCGGTTAAATTGTGACTGTCAATAACTAATAACAGATTGGCGCAAAACTTGCAGTAGGTATAGGTTCTTTCTAGCAGTCCTAGAGGTTTTAATAATGACTGTAGAGCATGACACTTATAGTTGAACGATATCTCCCATGTCTAGCAAACAATAATGAGGTCCAAACCAATTCACCCCGTGACACAGAGACCCGTATCCAAGGTTCAACACGCTTGAAGTGTAGCCGATTACACAACAAGTGAGCTCGGCTCGATACACGGCAACATCTGCCGGAATTCCTGTTGCTACAATTTACATGTACGTCCGATTGTACGTAGCGTACAAACTTGTTAGAATTTGCAACACAAGGGGCACATGGAAAGTTCTGGCACTAAACACTTTTAACATTAAAATTTCGGTATATTTCGAAAGTACGAAATTTTTGTTAAGGCATTGAAGCGAATGAGAACTTATACGAGTATACATAATTGTTCTAAAAATCTATTTACAAAATGCAATTGGGCACTCTTAAAGACCATTTTTTTTAAGTTTCATGAGACTATACATATATTTCACAATTTTTATGTATGGTGTGTATAAAAATGTTGTGAATGTAATTATTGGGGATTACCGCATTGATCACAATACAATATGAGCAAAATAAAAAGGCCGGCAAGATTTCAACAATAAAGTCAATCAGACATGCGAACGAAGCAAGTTAAATAAATCTTGTAAAAAATATACTTAAGCAAAGCGCGGTATTTGTAATCCGCAAGAGGGATGTAAAAAATGCAACAAACTTAATTACCTCACTCAGAAGGGGTAGAATTCAATTAAAATTTTACTCTGCCGACTCAAACTCTAAAGCAATTGTAGAAAATTAAGTCCAATAGGACACTGCGAAACGTCGGCTGTTTAGCCGTGCAGTTGAATTGATAGTGGCGGTAAATCCAGGGAGGAATCGCCGCAAACGATCTCATAAACTGCGAAATAAAAACGACTCGACTGAATTGTTGCTGGGTATCGTCGCTTTAAGCTGTGTAATTGTCGTAAAAATGTTCTGGATCCACAACTTTACTAACGAATCGCTGACTTACATAAGTCACCGATTCGCCACTCGCGACTTTAACCTACATAGGTTAAAGTCGCTCAGAGGTATCAAACAATGTATTAAGTAGTGAACATTGCATCTAGATGGTCAAAATTTGAAGGTTTTCTGCCGACACAAACGCGAATCTTAATTATTTTATTTTAGTTTATTTTATTTATTTAACAAACAAATTACACAGCATTACAGCATTAGCCATGCTAAATAAGCACTGTGAATTTCATAAGAATAATTAAAATACCAATTAACACAGATAATAACAAACATTCACGAATCACCAGGAGAACGTTCATCCATCGCCTCACAGGACTTCAATTATGACATATATTTAATGGAGTCGTAGGGGTCTGTACGAATTGTATGTGCATTATTTAAGTTTAGTAAATCGACTTTATGAGTAATATAGAAATAACTTATAAGTTAATTTGAATAAGATACGAGTTCTCCAATCATGTTAAAAATAACTAACGAATCCTTCAACTAGGTTAAAATCAAACTTCAGCAATCAATGCAACCGCGACATTTGCCACTATCGTCTTTGGACAGACGCTAGAACAAGGTGAAAAGAAAATAACCAGCTTACGTACACATCAGAACCTCGCATGCACCGTCTTTAAACGAGGTATATAAATGTTGTATGTAAATAATACAAGCATAGTTTAAATTTTGATGGTTGTTCTCACCCGCTACTCGCAGCGGGCAGCGACCCGTTTACGTCTCCCCCGCTACCGGGTTCGCGAGTAGCGGGTGAGAACGACCACGACCAAGCCCTAAGATTTTACATCTCTTTCAAGTTACGACGCTGTTGGCGTAGTGGTAGTGTAGCTGCATACTGAGTCGACGGGCTGGATTTGACGGCGACGGACGGGTTTGAATCCTGGCAAGGGCAAATATTTGTGTGATGAACTCGAATAATTGATCATGGGACATAGAATTTGCTATGTATTCCAGTGTGTGGTTATCAAGTATGTCTATCGTCGTTTAGGGATCATATCACAAGTCTACTAGAGCTTACTGTGGTACTAAATCGATTTGAGTGAGGTCGTCCTACATTTTATTATTTATCTATTACCAGAAAGTGCCCGTGAACATCGTCCGCGCAGCAACCAAAGGGTTATGATTCGATTCTTTTGCTTCTCCGTAATCTGGTAAAACGTAAATGTCCTATACCCATTTTAGGATATCTAACTACTCGTGTACCAAGAAACGTCGAAATCGATCTATCCGTTTATGCGTGATGAGAGGACACATATTTCATTTTTACAGTTTAGTTATAGAACGTACTTATAGATAAAACAATCTACCAAACCTTCAACTAGGTCAAAATCAAACTTCACCAGTGCAATCGCGACATTTGCCACTACGTATTTGGACAGACGCTAGAACAAGCTGAAAAGAAAATATCCAGTTTGTTTGCGTACACTCCAGAACCTCGCATGCAGCTGGGGCGCAGTTTGCGCCTTGTCAAACTGGCCCGCCACAGTAATCCAATTTGCAGTAAGTTCCCCAACTTCGCCGACTCGCTAGACTCAGTGATTTAAATTTACAACTTACTCCATATCTCCTACACTTGCGATTTTAATGATCGAGCTAACTTTAAATCAGATTTACATTTTAGTAATAGTCGGAGGGCATTTTGAGCTTTCACAGCTAGACTTATTAGCTTAGTTTGGAGGTGGTTTTTGATTTACATTTTAGATTAAGAAAGACAGTTGAAAGCAGTATTTACTCAGAGTTAGCTACTAGGGAAGGAGCGCCTATAACTACATAAAGTTTACTTTACCTAAATATTTAAGTTGAATAACTTATTTTGCTATCCTAAAGTGTTTCCTGTAAACTAGGCTAAAATAAAAAGTATAATTATTATAGTTACAACACATAACAAGTTATTATAGTGCACAAAATTCATTGTGGAACATTTTCGAATACAAAATATCAATATCAATTAACTCAATGGCGTATACGCCAAACGGAAAAATTAGCAGGACTCACTTTCGGACTATTTTTGTAATGATCTTAAACATCAAGCGTTTAAGTTAATAGTGTTTATAAAAGTATGTATGTTTAGCACAGTTATCTAAAAGCACAGCTATCTTCAAATGTTTTGGTTTGCAATGTTATTCATTATCATTGTTTTAATCAATTCTTTGTCTCTTTGATTATCCTACACTAAGCTTAGCACGAATAGACTACACAAAAACCCTCGAAACGTTAGACAAAACAACGTTTAACTAATAATTAACTTCTGCAACTCGAGTGAGTTGAAATTCAAAACTTGTTTAATTTGTGGCGTCGAAGAAGGCCCGCTTAGTCACGTAATCGCTCTTAAAACTCGCTGTGTGACGGTTAGGGGCTCGGCCTGCTGCATGATTGTCCACTTTTACCAATGTTTTGCCAATGTTGCCCCGCTAGGCATCTTTCAGATGGTTTCAATGGCTCATTTTTAAGAAGTTAAGTTAAAAAAAAGGATGATTGTTTTGGGTTTTTTATGCTTTGATTTTTTTTTGTTATATTTGTCAACAGACATATTCTCAAATGATTTCAAAACCATTTCAAAACGAAGTCGACTATAAGAAACGCTTATTTATACAGTTTGCAGCTGTTCGTCTGTCACCAGGCTGTAGTTGAAATGATGTGTTTCTGTTGCCGCTATAACGATAAATACTAAATCACTACATAGTATCAAACAAAGTCGCTTCCTGCTGTCTGTCTGTCTATCTGTCCCTATGTATGCTTAGATCTTTAAAAGTACGCAACGGATTCTGATGCGTTTTTTTAAATAGAGAAAGTGATTCAAGAGGAATGTTTAAATGTATACATACATGCATAATTCATCAGCATTGCACCCGTGCGAAGCTGAGGCGGGTCGCTAGTACAGAATAAAATGAATATTTAAGTGGGGCTCCCAAACAACTAACGTGTTTTTTTTTTGCCGTTTCTTGCTCAATACTGTCACCGGGCTGTATTTCATGAGCCGTGATTGCTATACAATTGATATTTTCACAGATGATGTATTTCTGCTACCGCTTTAACAACAAATACAGAAAACAAAAAAGTTAAAAATTACTTAGTTAGTTGGGTACGAAACCCATGGTACGCGAGTCCGACTCAGACTTGGCCGGTTTTTTTTACAAAACTGTACACGTCTTCATTTTTATTCTATAATTATTACTAGGTATCGTGGTTGAACAATTGCTGGTTTAAATGTTGCTGCAGCTGTAGGCGAGACTGAATTATATCGTACGTGCAACCACATTTAGCATAAAATCATTGATATGTTTACGTACTTATTTGTGCTTGGAACCATAACTTTTACTTGTTTTTCAATTCAGAGACATAAAATGCAAGTTTTAACATCATAACGTTGCCGAAAAAATCGTTTTCATTTCAGTTCCAATGTTTCCGTCATCGTCAGTTTAGTGTTCCCTTAATGATCCGGCGTTGTCTAGCCGGCTTTGCTAACTTTTTGCCGAACGCCCTTCGAGTACCATCGAGCCATAATGAGGCACTTTACTCCCCTGCCCGTTCAAATGTTTTGCCTTTTTCACTTTTAAATTTATCTCGAACCCTGGTGTTTTATTTGTGACGTGGACGTAAAGCTTGGTTTTAAACGTTGAAACGTTGAAATCTGTCTTAGAAAGTCTTTACTCTTTTTAATATTACATTCATTTACAAATTATTGCATGAAATTAGTAACGGGACTATCTAGACGTAAGAGTTAGCATAAGGAACTGTAAAATATTTAGATGGGACCATTATAGAATATAATATACCAATAATTATTGTAAACGGTTTTTTTACTTACGTAATAATATTCGGAACGGCCCAACACGTTGTGTTACCAAATTACCAACAGTACGAATGGCTGTCTCTGGTGAAGAGTTCTATACGAGTTTGAAACGTGTCCGGTCAATCCTGTAAATTTTTTACGTGGGTAAAAAAACCGTTTATAATAATTATAGGAATCATATGTATTCTATTTATATTTTTACCCTGCTCCTTAACTTACCTTGTTCAAGTTATATATAGGTAGGTATATTTTAAGTAGAAATCCATAGAGTAAATAACCATCCATAGATTTCGTGTTTTGACTAAGTAGTTAGAACCTTAACAAGATTTGCTCGTAAGACAAATTAGTTTCGCAAACTAGCGTATCGCTAGCGTACCTGATGCAACTGAACTTATAGTATTCAAAGCTTTACGGAAGTTCAATATTGTGTTACTTAGAAATGTAGTTTCAACGTGCATTAACTGCAATATAATTGTTAGATACTAAGGATATTCTACAGACAGTGTGTTGGTAATTGATTGGAGTCATTAATATTTAATTATTGTCCAGGGTTTTACGACTGCAGTTTAGAAATGAATGGTGATGTGAAATTAACTTTTTGAACGGTTAAAGATTTTTTTATAATACTATTGTTAACACAAATCTTTATATGATAAATCCACTTTAAAATATATGACGATCATGAAAGTAAAACACCATGTTCTTCACAATTAAATATTCACATTATATCTAGCTGTAGTACTTATTATATCTTATTCTAGTTTCCGTCTAACCGAAGTAGACGGCTATAATGGCACGTGTAAACAATGAAATATCCGACACAAAGTGAACATGTCGCCAAGTTTTTCTTCTGCAAGAATTATTTCACCCTAACTTGCTACTTGACAACTTCGGTGCACACGTTGAGAAAAATACGTGACGCGATTCGGGAAGGACCAAGAAGTTCGGCAAAGGGCCTAATTTGGAAGACGTAGGTACCGGTGGTGGGAGGAAAGTTATTGTTAGGAAATTCGTCATGTCAAAGTGAGTTTGGAAAATAACTCTTCTTTTGTTTTTAACAAAGTTGTGTGTTTTGGACACACGCTGCAAATTCGATTAAACTAAAACAAGACTAAATATGTTCCAGTGTGCGATATATAAATGATAAAGCATTAGTTGCTAGATGCTTTATCCATTGATTATCGTGTGACCAATGATGCAATCATTAAAGTCCTATAGCATGCATATCATGGTAGGTTTCCGACCGTACCTAACAGTTCAGTGTCGATCAGTTTAATGGGAATTGGAACTTGAATGGCTCTTGTCTCGGGTACCTAAAAATACAATTTCGTTAAACTATTCGGTTTTAATAATGTAAAAATTTTACATATTTAATATTTATTCAATATTTTGTCTAATATTTAAATCACCCTGACATTTGTTGGTTTGCTGGAGTGCCAAACTAATTCCATCATAATATTTTCGCGTCGGTAGAGTTTTTAAAAACAATACACAGTTTTACGCGTAAAGTTAGCAGGAGGGTGACATGTGTCAATTACTACCGCTCATCCCTAAATACTACCCGTGATCTGGGAGACAAACTCGGCTAGTACATAAAACATTCACGTTTGTTAATTCTGTACTGTCGCGCACACAAGCGTTATTACTTATAAGAGCAGCAATTTTTCTGGTTTACCTACTTTTTTCATGGCCACCGATGATGGCCACCACTTGATTTGAGTACCTTTGCTTTCCGGTTCATAATTTAGCATAGCAATATTTTGATTGAATTTTGTTGATCCATTTTCACAGTGTCAACTTTGTAAAAGCTGAATCCAGGTTGCGGTTTTGGCTTTGGATTCTCTCGAGAGCTCCTACGACCCATCGTGAAATGAGCACCCATAACGCTAACGCCAACACGCTATTTCTGCCATAGACTTGGCAAGGCAAGGGTGTAAGAGTGTCTAGGAATCCCTGCATCAAATTACATCTGATCGCCTACTACTAATCAGATATTTTTTTTAATGAATATGTTTTCCACGGGTTCCAGGGCACTTATTCTAGCTAAAATTGTGGTATACTCCATTTAGCTATGCCATTAATAACTTAACATATGAAAGGCGATTTTTTAAAATATGCATACATACTTATTGCTCAGGCCTGTCATTTGTACAGCCGAATGCTACGCCCATGAAAATAAAGGGTATTCATCCCAAAAAGGCATCACGGTAACAGTTGAAAAGCACATATCGCTAGAAAAGAAATATAGTGGCGAGATTTCGGACAGATAGCAGAGTCAAACGTCGAATTGAGGCCCTGAATCTCAAACTAACGTAGCAAACACTTCTGCATACAAGTGTACGGCCTCGCTCGTTACGCGACAGGCGCGTCAACGCGATATATACGGCCCAACTTAATAACGGGCCAAGTTTTTAGCGTAAATCTCCCGCACATGTGTGAGGATCGTGTGCGAACCGCTTAATGATTGTTCTAGTTTTCGATTGCTTTTATTTGTAAATAGGCTTGCTTGGATATTACGCGTAGATGGGATTAGTTTTAAAGTTGGGTTAAGTGTTGCTAACATCGCGCGTTTACTAATACAAGCGACAGAATTATAGCTTATAGATGTATTCAATAATGTTTTGAAATCGTATATCGTCTAAAAAGTTAGTTTCAGCATGCTTTCTCTATTAATTGTGAAAAACTTAAGATAGAACTATAAATGGAGCATTCCCGACTAAATACGATGACAAAAACGTTTTTTTAGAGACCATGGATCTAAAACAACATGGCAAACTTAAATTTAAGTAAATATATAATGTTTAATCTATACTCGTAAATAAACTCCGTTTTGCTGTTATAAATTTATACTTATCTGTATTAGAATAACAAAAAATGATATATGTGGGTACATGAGGCATGTCGGTGATATTGCTCAAATGGCTGAATGTCAATGTCATGCGAATGCGGCCCCTGCATATCCAATGGCAATAATTCTGGTAGTAAAGGTAACGCTCTAGTTCCGACTTACGAGACGCATTAAAATTTCTATTCTCCCGGGGATCCTTGGCCGCTCAAGTAATTGCCTTATCGTGAAGTCGCGAACCAATTTCAAATGGAGGCTTATATTTTTCAGTTTAATAATGGAGTCAGCGGAATTTTCTGTATTCAGATTATTAGTTTCAAGGGATTTTAATAACCGCTCCTGGAAAATCTATAAAGAGAGAATGTTGGAGGATGCAACAGAGTTTAACCATCATTAAAAATATCCGAACCAGAAATGGTTTAATGAAACTCGCTATTATTATCGTTTTATTTACTGTTTTATTCTTTTACGTTATACATATTTAGTTGAATATGCACCTGTATTTACAAAAATAGTGACTGATTTCTAAATATGATATTTTATAACCGTGATTACGTGTGTTAAAAATTGATGCTTAAATAAATTTCTAAATATGATATTTTATAACCGTGATTACGTGTGTTAAAAATTGATGCTTAAATAAATAGTTCATAGTAATAAACAAGAACGAACTATCAACAGCTTCAGCCAACAGATACGACAGAACGGATTAAGTAAATATTGCCAATTTACACCATATGCCACGAAAACAGCACACAAAAAGATAAATAAACACGCCCGTCGTTTCGAGTCGCGCATTATTAGTTTCACTCGTGAACTCCGCCGCAAAGTTCACGGGCCTCGAGAGGGGCTATATTAAAGTGCAGAACAATAAATTTAAATAAAGCATAGTTATGGCGTTTTCGTGTCCGCCACTGTTTTAATGTAACTAATAGCGAGCGTGTAATTCGGGGCTCACATTTCGTATCTCACCTGCAGACTTGTTTAATCCAAATGTAAATGGGAGCCAAGATTTGTTAACTACTTCGAGTAAGCAACAGTTTCACTAAGAGAAAAGTAATGGTCAGATTAAATTTTGTACTTTAAGGGCAAAATAGTTTTGACTATGTGTGTGTGTGTGTGTGTGTGTGTGACTGAGGCAACAATGTGTTAGTATTTCCTTTGGTAGAGATATATATGTCGTCGCGCCGCGCTACTAGCGCCACTTCGGGCGAGCGAGATACTTCTCGTAGCGCTTTTAGCGCCACGCGGCAACTTTATAAACTACAACGTTACGGGAAGCGTCAAGTGGTTAACTTGGGTGAGGTCGGCACGAGGCTAGCAACACTAATGTTTTGTTGGTAGACCTATCTGTCAGGTTAGCCAACCGAATATCTTAAGCGGCACGGAAGCACTCCGGCGCACCGCCATTATCGATTTGACCGCGCTTGCGTACCGACGTTAGCCTCGTGCTGAATTCACCACGTTTCCTGAAGGCTTATCCTGAAGGCTTATAAGCATAGTAAAATAAAATCCATTTACATCGTTCGATTGTGAAGTGATTTTAGTTCATTTCAATTTGTAATAAATCAAATACATCCCTACGATTATTTATCAAGTTTTATTTTAATAAATTACATTATGGAAGAGCTCGCACCTGACGATTCTCCTGAGAAGCCCCCGTCATATATTTATATATAAACTTATAAGGCATACGGTTCTGGATGCCTTAGTTTAGCAATTCATCGTCATCATCATCATATCAGCCGATAGACGTCCACTGCTGGACAAAGGCCTCCCCCAAAGTTCTCAACAACGATCGATCTTGCGCCGCCCTCATCCAATTTATACCCGCAATTAGCAAGCCAATATTAGGTAATGTGAACTGGCATTTCGTATACCTATCTATACCACAGTGTACTTAATAGTCCTATACCAAAACTTCGGCATAAAAATGTCTATATTTTTACGAGTCGCAATAAATAAAGGAAAATATGTACTAAGTTCCTTTGTTTCACTTTATATAGTAAGTCTTTACAAAAGTAAGAAAAAAAAACGGGGAAAAAAAATTTAAATTAACTATTTCATGCATAACATTTGGGTATGCAACTGTTCGCATAGTGAACTTCGAACAAGGAAAAAGTCAGGTCCAGAATTAATTAAGTACCTAATAGTTTTCACGTTGAACTAAACTCTCCAGGTGACCTTAAGGTGTATTTAAGGATGGTCCCTGTCCCAGGTGTATAGCGCAGGAGTATCTAATAGGACGCTAGCAAACTATGTTCACATTCAAGTTGTAGGTATATAGCGTAAGTTACGTTCTCCTAAGACTGCTTTGAAAACTGACCAGTTGGCGCGGTAATATTGGTGAGCACAAGACTTTGGTGTTAGTGAATGGCGCTGGAGTGTCTGAGGGGACGCTAGCGAACTATGTTTGAAACCTGACCGCAGTTGTGGATGCCATAAAGGTAGGAATTAGACAATTAGACCCGTTGTGGACTTAGAATAATAACGCCTAGAAGGATAGTTTCAACCGGCCGAGGCGCCACACGTGAGGCATAAAATGGATTCATGTAGTTGTGAACAACTCGTATTTACACGCGCCGATACGCACACAAACACAGCAATAATGTTGCTAGCGTAATCACTTTTCCCCTGAAATTAGGGGGTATACTCATGCCAGTGGTGATTGGTTACATTCTAAATTTTAATTGAATCATAGACCTGTTGTTGACTTCAAACACTATTAAATACATTAAACAGGTTTTTGATATTTATTATTATTAATTTGCAATGTCACTTGAAAATAAATAAAATCGTAATTAGTAGGTAGATATGGTCAAATCCTGAAATGACTTTTCAGCCAGCTGATAACGCTTCTAAAGCACTGAAATTGGCGTTCGAAGTTTTTGACCTAATCCACCGGCGTAACACTTTTATTTGCACAGTCGTCAACTCATCATCAAGACATTTGTGACGAGCCCTAACACGTTGTGTTTTTGTGTAATTTAGGAGCTAACTATGGCCTCCTTCCGTCCTCATCATCAGCTTGGTAGTACCATAATAATGCATTCTCACGTGATTTAAACAGGTGTACAAAATTTAAACTCGATTCAAATTTGATTTGCAATATTTGGCATACTATACACGGCAAGTCAAATAAAAGGATAATACAAGTCAATTGATTAATCTTCTTAATTTATTTATATTTGTATTTTAAATTATAGGCTCCCTAAAATAGGTCAGTATATTATCAGGGCAGAATTATGGGTAAAAAAAGTCCGTTACACTGGAAACACTACGTTGTCATGCCGCTTATAGAAAATATGAGATATTGATTACTGTTTTACGTAAAAATAAGAGTTAAAGAATAATATTAACGAGTGAAATGTTGTTTTAGCATGTTTATCCTTTTTATCAAATGCATTGTGACACCCTATCACTGCACAAACCGTCATAATAATTGAAAATGCGGGAGCTCTTTACACCTGTCACGCGTCCTTGCAACTGACAAGCCGATCGACGCTTTTAGCCATTTCTGGCTAACTTTTAGTGGCCTCACCGTTGCGCGTGAACTCGGTGTCTATGCGTTATTATTCTAAGGTTGTGGACTATTTAATCCAACTCATGAGTCACAGTCGTTGCGTACTTATCATATGTACTTTTTTTTTTTTTTTTACTTACACAACTTCATCATCATCATCATTTCAGCCAGAAGACGTAAACTGCTGAACACAGGCCTCCTCAATAGACTGCCACATGGGCTTAGACAACTTACCGCACTTGGATATACGTGAATATTTTAAGTAGATATTTTTTACTTACCCGCTATTCCTATTGTAAATTAAAACAACTATTGTACGCAAATTTAGTTCCAACCCCCTTACAATTAGAACTCCGCTCCATTTCCATAGCATCCAAGAGAAAAGGTCTGTCGCGAAAAGAGGTCACCTTTTGAAAATCGGTTTCCTCCTATTGTGTTGTAAAACTGCGAATTTGCATTCATTCCAATGTATATCCGGGTCAAGGGATACAAAAATATTTAGAATAGCAAACGTTGACTCGTAATGAAACTGTATGCTGATTCTACGTTACCATAGTTGACAATGACGATCAGATATTTTTATGATACAGTATAGAAAAATGAGCAGACGTATCACCTGATGGCAAGCGATTACCGTCGCCCATGGACACCTGCAACACCAGAGAAGTTACAAGTGCATTGCCGGCCTTTCAGATGGGAGTACGCTATTTATTATTAGAATATCATAATCTTCAGATATTCTCTTCGAGTGGGATTAACCGTACCTACAGTTCGTGAGCTCTCAAAATTTCCTTCGGGTTCGGGTAAAATTGGAAACTTGAAATCTCGACGGCTTAAGTGCGAGCGACACAGAATATAAACCCATAGACCTTATTTTATCAGCTCATGGACAGGAGATGGACTTTATTCTATCTTCCTAGTCATTTGGAAATATGTATGTAGCAATACTTCAGAAAACTAACTGCGTAGGTTTGAGTCTTAGTTGCCTTGCCGAAGTTTGCATAAAATTTTGCCTTCATAATGTATCTTTGTACACAGTGAAATATATGTGTAATGCACATAATATCTACCAAGAAGGCATTCCAGTTTCATTCACAATTTATTTAAAAAACGGCGCTTATTCTTACTATACAAGGGCCGTGTAAAAAAACCTTGAGACCATGTCCTTCTTTTGTAGAATTGTCAGAACTAAATCCAATCCTACAAACGAACTCACAAATCGTCCAAGAATCGCGTTTATCGGGTGCAAACCACTAACGGGGACTTCGCGTTCTTAAATATTGTATATCAGCTACTATACGGTTATTGTAATGCTTATTAGGTACTAGCGGTGAGTGAAGGTATTTATAGCGTTAATTGGACAAACGTCTGGCAGTCACGGCACCGCACCCCGCACCAATGGGTTATAAATATGGACCTTAATAGGTCACGGGGTAAGGTTTTGTCTTTGGGGTAATGTCAGGGAAATGGACTTTGGAAAACATGTATTGATAAGGTTCTATCGTTTGTTAGCTACTGCTGGTGCTTCTTCAACAATTTTGCGGATAATTAAATAGATAAATACCGAACAACCTCATACAATACATGTTCGTCTCAAAGAAGGCTTGTGTTATAGGTACTAGACGACGATATATATTTTTAAATAGGTACATATCAAATATCCATGACACAGGAACAACTATACGAGTTCATCACAAAAAATTTGCCCTTGCTGGGATTCGAATCCAAGACCGCCAGCGCAGTAGGCAGCTCGTTTACCACTGTGCCAACCGCGTTTATTCTCTTCGTAAAAGGCCTAAATATAAGATGCATCGAATTCGACAAAGAATCATATGATTGGGCAAGCATCCTGTATGTTCCTAATGGAATTATCTGATTTAGTATGTGTTACCTGTTAATAAACCTTAAATAAATTTAATAAAAAATCATTCGTAACAATACAGAATTGAGCTGTTAATCTTGATTACTTTTAAAATTTACCTAAAAAGGATTGTAATTATAGGAAAACGTGTCATAGAATATAATCTTATTAACTATAGAATTGTGTGATTCATAAACATTCATATAAAATTTTATTTAAAATCATTTTGTAATATATTTACGATTTCCCGCTATTCATATGCAACCTAGCTCAGGTGTCAGGTATGATTGCATAGTATACGTAATAATGTTGGCATTAAGTACCGCATAAAAAATATAGAATCGATAAAAAGATTCTATACAAATATTAAGTACACTGTTTTCTGTGTAGTAAACAGTACAATCAGATGGAAAAAATGATAAAAAGTTTAATGGACACGGTCAAGTAAAACGATTTAGTGTAATGTTAACGGCTGCCATGTTATCCTGCTATTATATTCAGTTTACGATAATGAGCTTGCATGTATGACGCGAAAAATTACGCGAGTAGGTACTATTTATTTAAAGAGATTACGGGCGCCTTTCATGCACTGTGTACGGTAATGACTTCACGACTCGACTCCTTATGCACTCAGATAAAAAATATAATTATTTTTTTGAGTTCCGTACCTCAAAGGGAAAAAAAACGAAAGCCTTATAGAAGCCCTTGGTTGTCCGTCCGTCCGGTCCTTCCATCAAGACCCTTTATCTCGGACAACCAGTAACTTCAATAAATCTGGTTCGCATTTTAAACCATGCCTAGAACTATGAAATTTGGAAAGTAATACCGTTTTATTTATTTATTTATTTATTTTATTTATTTGGAACATCAACAGCATTACAGAACATATATAACAATGCTTATAGCTAGAACATAAAGCCAATAACAGATGTCCACAGATATGCAGTTAACGAGTTTTATAATATAAGTATAGGATAAAAAAACTGTAACCTTATACATTTGTAATTAAATCATAAAAAATATATGTTTATTTAAATGGTAAAGTTATGTTTGGCGCTCAGTACAGTTTATTACTTCCTTAGAAAAAGCTTTAGACTGTTAACACCAGTCGAATTTTACGCTGTGTATGAACAGTTTTTAGTGAATAATTAATTCCAACATTTTATCAACGAATAGTTTACTAGGTCGATGCAGAGTCAGCCACCGGCTAAGCTTGCACCATAGATTGGAGCGGAGTTTTTTTTTTTTTTTCGAAATTTTCTCTTCGTCACGACCTAGCGAAATTTAATTTGTGCATTTTAAAACAAAAATTTCTAAAATCGGTTGAGAACTCGCTGAGATCTGCGCATTGTTACAAAGTCCATTCGAGTCGATCCAATTAAAAGTTATTCTTAGATTTCGCAATGTACCCATTGTATTTTATTTGTAAATAAAGTACGATAACTATGTAATTAGAATTAGGCACCTAGTTTATGCGACGAAATTATAACGTGCATAATATCTAAATAGATATTTTTACCAGGCGCCATTCATGGCGATCATTCATCATGATGAGAATCTCGTGATGACATACTCACACATACACCTGTATATTAGGTGTTTTAAAGCGCAATCGTGAGTTTAACTTTTATAAAATTATTACGTTCTGAGTGGAAAAAAGAACATTAAATCTGATAAAAAAATTACATCAATAAATAATAAAATGTATCTAGCATATATACTAAAAATATGCTGCCAATAAACCGCCTTGTGGTTTGGCAGAGGATGAACATTAGCGATAAGGTTTTGTATTGAATAAACGTTATTATTATTATTATTTGTCGCTAAGTCACTGGATATGTATACCTACATATCTATTTAGCAAGTGTAAATTTTACTCCGCCATACAATTAATTCTACCTTAACAGCGATATAAACCTAGACCCCGTATCCATTCCACTATCCAAGTTTAATTCCATGTAAAGCTGTATCCACATTAGCACCCGTCGTGCAAAGATACTGCTATCGGCGCATTAAATAAAGATGTGGCCACACTACCACGCCATTAGTGACAGCTTATCTTGTTCTTTATTATGTGCATATGTGAACGGTGGAATAGTTCGAGAACTGATTTTATAGTAAATTTGCTTGAATACCCTCATTAGATTAACGGTTGATGACCTGAGCCTTATATTAGTAAGTTTCAGGGGCAATAAAACGTCGCGATCGCGTTTGCGTTTCCTAGATAAACACCATTATAACACGCATTAGAGACTTCTTTTGTATTAAAAGCATACTTACAAATTCTGATCAGCGTACGTGTATCAGTAAGACATTTTTCACTTTCATGTGTGTGTTGTATGTTTCGTCTTTGATTATCTTAGCAAAGAGCTCGTGGTCATCATTGTGGGTAACGGACTGCTATAGTGTCTCGCCAGCACGTCGATGACCGACATTTCTGGTATATTCACATGAATAACTCACAGTAGACTTATTCAATAAATCCGTAGCGTAGATTAGGTTTAAAGGTTCCCTAGTGTACCGTAAACTGTAAAAGCTTTGGGAACCCTTGGCATAGACTCGTCACATGGTCTAGTTAATTCTACGTCTTCCTTAACCACTAGATGTTCAATAGCGCGTCTGCCTTGATACGTACCTATTGTAGGTACTCAAGTGTGTCATTCATTAATTTTCTAATACGCCATTATTATAAAAATAAAAGTTAACATTCCTTAACCCAGACCCGGGATAGCCCCCGGCGTGTAGCCAATTGGCTATTACCCCTCTAAATTGGCTTCCGTGAGTCCACCGATAACCCCTAAACAAAGCACCTTTTTATCAACAACACATTGATTTAAAAGCCAAATAACTGCGGCTCACAAATTTTACCTGTAGGTAGCCATTATGAGTTCATATCTTAGGCTGTGGTACAAATACAGACGAATAAGCGGTATTTAAATATTTACTTCTTGATATGTCTCAAAGTATGATAATATATTAGAGGCATATCTACCTAAATATTTACCCGCTGCTTTGCCCACATTTCTAGAAATTAAGACATATATGTATGATCTTATCCATAATATGATCTATCTGTATCTTAAGGACTATGTTTATTATATTATTTCGTTATAACTGTTTCAATATACTTACTAAACTATTTACTTAATTCTATCCCTAACAGTAATAGTTTATCATCGTACAACCAAAACCTGATCTAGAAGCTCCTATGCAATATAGCACAGTACCTAATTCTTAAGTACCTAATTCTTAAATAAGGTATCTAGATGACATATGACCAAACAATCATTTTAGAAAAATCATCCCTTAAGGAAGAAATCCAGGAATGAAAACTAAAAAAAAATCGTTTTCATAAAACCACAAGTAATATGTATAATATATTCATAAAAGTTAATAATACATATATAAATGGCTCACACCGGAAAAAAAAAAGATTTGTCAAGAGTAGCCCAAATGTGCTGCTTACATAAATCGGAGGACTGACAAACTGAGTAACCAAAATATGTTATGTAAACTTAGCATAATTTTGGTTACTACTAAGCACAATTTGGCTATTTCTCAAGTAGTAGACTAGTTGAGCTTTTTTTTTCAATGCGCCTTAGAAAACCGTGTCCGTCTCTCAACAGCGCCACACACCACAAATGGACCATTCGGCAGGACTAATTAATTTCGTGGACGTTTGCGGCGGTAATAAGCTTATCAAACGGGCATTCGAACAACAGAGCGGTGCGGTGTGGCGGCAGTTTCAGACTCAATGAGATCGTGCTATGCAATTCGTTTCGTATTTAGTATTTTGCTACAAGTTTTTTGTAGGTTGTATGTATTATTAAGTTTCTGTTCAATTGCCTATTACATTACATCCAATCGTTTCATATTACACCAATACTCTGCTTGCAGATTTTGTTCGAGCGATAAGTCGCGCGACCGACTGATTTCATAATTCTATAAAGTAGCTATAAATACTTGAGTAAGGTCATTCAAGATCTAAATAAATGCATTACGGAGTCAAATGTATCTTTTGATGATAAAATGGAAACGCATTATTTTAATGTTTTTCTATACTAACTCCACACCAAATTTTAGGTACCTATGGCGTTAAAATGTATGACATCACTAAAAAGCGCACGTGCCGCCATACAAAACATTGTCTAGACTAACTTTCTTTTTAGGGTTCCGTACACAAAGGGTAAAAACGGGACCCTTTTACTAAAACTCCACTGCCACCAGGCTGTATCTCATGAATCGTGATAGCTAGACCGTTGAAATTTTCAAAGATGATGTACTTTTGTTGCCGCTATAACAACACATACTAAAAACAGAATAAAAGAAATATTTCAGTTGGGGCTCCCATACAACAAACGTGATTTTATGCCGTTTTTTAGGGTTCCGTACCCAAAGGGTAAAAACGGGACCCTATTACTGAGACTTCGCTGTCCGTCCGTCCGTCCGTCAGTCTGTCACCAGGCTGTATCTCAAGAACGGTGATAGCTAGACAGTTGAAATTTTTACAGATGATGTATTTCTGCCGCTATAACAACAAATACTAAAAATAAAATAAATATTTAAGGGGTGTTCCCATACAACAAACTTGTTATAGATTATGGCACGGAAACGTGTGCGAGTCCGACTCGCACTCGACCGGGTTTTTTAACAGGCATTGGTTCATATTCGCGACTTGCGAATGAGAGTGAAATGATTTGATCGCCGGAGGACGCCCCGATCGGACGCCGCTCGTTAATCAATTACCCGGTTGTTTTCACGCGAATTAACGCCCATTTCCCTTCCGAGTCGGGCCAGCAAATTAGCTGAATATTGTTTTAATATAGGCACTTCTTTAACTTTGGATTTCTTGCTTGTCTGAGATCTTTAACGGGTCAATATGGTTTATAAGTACTTATCAGTCTTATCACTGTTTTCAGACCGCATATAAGACTGGGGCCTAATTTAATTGACGTTCAGTTGACGTATCGGGCTTACCGCAGACATATATATTTCCATGATTTTTAGGGTTCCGTAGCCAAATGGCAAAAAACGGAACCCTTATAGATTCGTCATGTCTGTCTGTCTGTCTGTCTGTCTGTCCGTCTGTCCGTCCGTATGTCACAGCCATTTTTTTCCGAAACTATAAGAGCTATACTGTTGAAACTTGGTAGGTAGATGTATTCTGTGAACCGCATTAAGATTTTGATGCAAAAATAAAAAAATAATAATAAATATTGGGGGCTCCCCATACTTAGAACTGAAACTCAAATTTTTTTTTTTCATCAAACACATACGTGTGGGGTATCTATGGATAGGTCTTCAAAAATGATATCGAGGTTTCTATAATGTTTTTTTTCTAAACCGAATAGTTTGCGTGACAGACGCTTCCAAAGTGGAAAAAAGTTGGTCCCCCCCCCTCTAACTTCTAAAATAAGAAAATGAAAAATCTAAAAAAAACATATGATGTACATTACTATAAAAACTACCAACGAAAATTGTTTTGAACGAGATCTAGTAAGTAGTTTTTTTTTTATAATGAAATACCTAACTTTGCACCTAATTTATATGGGGCGCTATACATACCAGGTGCAAACTTAACTTAACCACTTAGGGATGGAAAGTGTTTGTACGGAACCCTCGGTGCGCGAGTCCGACTCGCACTTGGCCGGTTTTTGTTATTTGAGCCGCATTAAGTAACACTGACAAATCGTTATTGAAGGGTGGATAAATACAGCACTCTTTAGTTGACAAGCATTAAAATACCAAATATTACTTTAAACATACTAAAATGAACCTTATATAAGTAATTTGTTACGATCACAGAAAAAAAGAACAAAAGATTAACAATGTACAAAACTAATTATATTATAATGACCAAAACAAGTTTTACGTACAAAAACAAAATCGCATCAATGTACACTATGAAGACATTAGTGGGCGGTATTCACGACATATGACCGTAATATACGGCATTTGATGATCAGATGGTTTCCTTTGGCAGGCTGACCTTTCTAACCCCTAAAAACATTTTAAGGAGAGCCATCATGGACTTTAGTGCAAGTAGGAGTTATGACGTCATCTATTTTTCGTATGTGATTTTGACATTTTGTTTTCTGAATCCGATCATGTTGAGTGTCTAATGAAAGGGCTTCATTAGCTGATTCCAAAATATATACAATGATAGGTTTCAGAACACAAAAAGTCAAAATCTCATACAAAAGAAGATGGCTTCATAACTTCTGCCTGCACTAAAATTCAAGATGGCTCTCCTTCTTAAAATATTCTTACGGGTTTAAAGGTTAATCCTGCTAAAGAAAACCTTCTGATCACCAAGTGCCGTATATTTAAGCGCGCACCGCCCACTAATAATAGCGTTTACTTTTATCATCGCTCTACAAAACTAAATATCAGTGCCAACAATATAAAATATCAGTCAATGGAACACATGAAATAAACAACTCGCTCTTTTCATGCCCCCACTTTTCCAAATCACGGTCCTCAAACACAAAACGCGTTTATTTTTATTCCGGTTTCAGCTTGATTGATTCCGCTTTCCCATTCCTGATTGTCACCGCCACTTTGCCGGGTCGGCTTCTCTCGCTTTTTGATATCCCTGCATGAATTCAATTATGTACCTACCTACAGTCCTACATATAAAAATGCTACGCTCTTTTTCATAATTATATCCATTTTTTTCTTCACTTACAAGCTTCGTTCGGTAGCTTTATTGCAATCCTTAAAACTTACCACGAACGCTATTAAATAAATAAACATCCTCCAACTTAAAGTAGGCTTGTATTATGGGTAATAGAATTACATGCGTTACTTATACATACTTTTATAGATAGATAATAAATATGTGTTTACATATAAACATATATCTACCCCGGAACGAGTTGATCACACTAATACTTGCCTTTTCCGGAATATGAAGGTTCGACGGCTCTGTAGGCACTACTATGGGCATGTAGCTTGCGACCGTATTACATTATAACGTTATTATTATATGGTCAAAAGCCTTCTGCTTAATTACACCTCATAAAGCGAGTGAAACTGACATCCGACAGAACATAGTTTTTATTAGTAAAATATTTGTAAACTTCGTAAATGCCTAGTCGATTTTTCTATGCAAACAGTGCAACGCGTTTGCATCTCATTGAATAGTTTTCAAACCTCAAATAAAATGATATTTATTACTGTTTTGCAAATATTGTAAACTATTTGCCGTATCCACCGTATTATGGTAACTTCATACAGGTATTTTCCTTTTTTCCTTGGTGGTTATAGGGAATAAGGAACGCCGATAAAAATAGATTTTTTATGTAGGTAAACGATGGGAAGTCCAAAGTATTTGTAGTAGAATCAAATAAATGATATTTGGTGTTTATTCCTGATGTGCAACCATGATAAGTGACCAAGTGATAATTTCTTTCATGGTATTTTCTTTTTTTGAGGTGTTTATAAAAGTTACTAAGGAATAAATAACGCAGAACAAATAACCATTATAAACAATTCCTAGTAGAAACGAAACGCAGAAAACAACCATAAAATTGTTATTGATTTATGACCGGTGTATCACTTTAGGAAGGAAACTGCGTAAAACATTGATAAACAAATTGGATTTTGAACAGCTTACAACAGCTTTGCCATTTTTTGGTGACAACAACCACAAGGATTTCGGAATCCAACTGATTTTATATTTTAATTTTATATTGCTAAACTAACTAAACAGTTCCACCTTTATAAATGACTCTCAATATTGCAACATTGTTGTAGATGCAAAAGTATCAGAAAAAAGTAGTTTTTACTTTTTATATAAGTACTAGTATGTTTTGGGGCAGTACATTTAGTTTAAGATTGATTTTACGCTCCCAAAAATGGCGAAATTTGTAATCTTCCAAACCATCCGGCATCAACATATAACGACTAAGCGCTGTGTTACGTCGTGCTGCCATTGTTTACATTTAGCCGTAGCTAAACCCAGCGAAACAAGCGGTGTAATAGCTTACATTAGTTCGCTGTGAACTAGAATGTACCGTCGCCGACGCAACTGTTTTACGATTTAGTTAAACTATAACAGTACATTATTACGTTTTATAACTGCACGGTAGTTTGTTCCGAAAAATCCAAACTTTAAAGGAATTTGAAGGAACATAAGAATTAGCAAAAGGTTGATAGGTTTACAATCACGTGAAATTGTCAAGAATGGCCAGCTGCAACTGAAATTTCATTTATAATTTGTGACAAGAGACAAAATGTAAGTGTTTCAATTTCCTTGACTGTACGTCGTTAGTACCTGTAGAATGCACCTGCACCTTTAGCACAACTATGATATGCGAATCTTTCTCGCGTGAGAAAATATTACCTAGCTCTTTCTTCGCTGCACTGTGAGAAAGTGACGGGCGATGCTATGTCGCGCTACAAGAGTCGCAAAATGTAGTTGTGCTAGACGGTCAGGTATGTCGTATAAAGATTACGCGCGCGACTGTATTACGGCTGGACGGACGCCAAGCGCGAATAATTTGATAAAATGCCGCCGGCCGCTTATTGCCGGATTTTATGCGCTCTTCATTAGCTTTTTTGTGTACACAGGGGCTGTAATGCCTGATGCGTGCGGGAATTATGTTCTGTTACGACCGTTATATGACTGAGTAATGCTGGTACCTGTATTACGGGCCTAGTATGGCGGTATATCATTTGTGTATACCTACATTACGACAATGCGCACTAACACGAAGCTAACTTCGTGTCAGTGCAGCTGCCTGTCTTGGATATGATCCCCGGCAAGAGCAAATAGGTATTGTGTGATGAGATAAACTCGAATTTTTGTTTCTTGTTCGCGGATGTTTTCCATGTAAGTATGTATTTAATTCGTCGTCTTATAATAGCAGTGAAAACATTATTTAATTTGGGACTAGGTTGTTTGTGCAATATTGGGCCCTAATAGTTACATATTTATTACCGATTCATTAGCCCGCAGTTTCAGCTGCTCATTGTAGAAGAGCTTATCTCAAGACATTTGGCTATTTTCTGGCACTGGAAGTGATACACAATAGTTGTAAAGCGTGTGTTATATGACGCCGCTCGATTGAGTTATATTCTATGTGACAGGAAAATGCGCAACATAATACGGGTCGGTGTTCTAGAAAAAATATTCATTAGTGCAAATTTTGGTCCATGTTTTCAAAGGGTAACATTTCCCGGCACCGCAACGCTGATAGAATGCCGTGAAATTGTGTTTCACTAGCACCCAACTTGTTAGTGGATAATTGAATTGTGTTAACAAGTCGACTATATAGGTTTGTAAAAAAACGTATTTTGAGAATTATTGTAGCAAATTTAGACAGCAAAAAGATATGAAACAGGGAAATTATGTTAGCTGTGTGAATAATTAGGTCGATAATCTTTTAGAGGGCAAGGGCTGCAAAATTTGCGGTAATACCTTGTGTGTACGTTTATGCTTAAGGATAGTAAATATACTGAATGAAGCAAAAAATACTTGCATTAAGAATAAGTTTGTATCATAAGGAAAACAAAAATATTCTTTCGTCATACCTAATTAAAAGTCAAATTAGTTTGAACTTAATATTCAAATTCTATATGATAACTGCTATAATATACGCCAGTTGAAGTTTTACAGAACCTACAAAATATGTGTATATTTTAACACTTCAAGAGCACAAGTGCTTAACAACTCCAAATATGAAATAAAATCGTTTCCGCATCTCACACAATGCCTGATGGAAACCTCATTGAACTCCATTGATATGTTTCCCTCCTATCAAGAGCACATCAAAGGAAGTAGGTCTGTAGTATCAATATCGTGTACTGTATAAATCATCTATACGTGGATTGAGGGATGTGTGGTTGCTTGTCCTAAGTGGGCACTCGTATAACACAAGCGGTCGCGACTTTCGGATCGGCGGGTGACTGCAACATATTTTAGGCATAAGCGGGGCGGAGAAGATTAAATAATCAGGCGTGTTTGAAGCCCATTGGTCCATTTCACACAGCGCCGCTCCGTTCCACTCCAGTGGACAGGCAACCTTAATATCGACACATTTAATCTTTTCTAACATGTTTTAAAAACGAATGTCAATAGATTATTATTTTGCACAAATGAGACATGCTATATTGACGTAGGTATATAGGTGCCTAGCGACTTTTAAGAAACAGCCGATGCTTGATGTTATTTTAAATGAGAAAACACTACACTACAGCAAATATATTATGAACCATTCGTTCTTTACTTACTTTTCTAATTTATTTATGAAACTACTAAACGTCATCGTCATATCCGAAATACCTATAGTGACTCAGTTTTTGAGAAAAAGGACATACTTTAATTTAAGGTTTGAGTCTTGTTTACTAAATTGGACTGAGTAAGAACGAATAAACTTTTTATTTAAATCCATTAAGTATAAAACTATATTTTTTATTTATTTATTTAACTTTAAACAATAACATTAAACAATGTAATACCTATTACTCGCCAAACTGTGACGTTTAATGGCGAGAGGCGCTCAGTTTTAATAAATATAATAACAACTTAGTATGCCTAAATTAAATTATGTTAATAATAGGTACAAATACAATGAAACGGTTCGCGGTTATTAGTACAATCTGCATATGTATCGTATTTACTATGCGGGTACTTCGCCCTCGACGACAGCGCGCGTTACCGTGTTTACGGTGACACTGGCTTATCGTCGAGAAGGAAGTCCTTTAGTTTTGATTTTAACACTGTTTTACTTATTTTACTGTCTTGTCTAAGTAAATTAATCTTATTAAAAATATTTGGTACTAAATATTTAGAGGTCCTTTTACCATAATAGTTTTGTACACTTGGCTGAATTAGTTTTCCCTGTGTAACACTTCTAGTCTTAATCCTATTATTCTTAGCTACTTTGTGCTCATCACGATAAAAATACTCCAAACCTATCAGATATTTAACTTTTTTATCAACGGGTAGAATTTTACATAACGGAAATAACTTTTCATATTCTCTATTACACTTGTTTTTAACATTTTTACTTACGAGGAACTTTATCAGTCTTATCTGTATATTTTTTACATCTTTAATATAAGTAGCGAACGTTCACCCATACACAATAAGTCCATAACTAAGTAGTGAGTATTTGTGTCTATGTTTGTAATGTAATAAAATTGAAAACAATAATTAAGTATAGTAATGATTAACTGAATGGTAGGAATTGATTGTGGAATATTATGCATGACAATTATTGTGTGTTTGTTACTCAATCGCATGTACACTGTCCAGTGTCGAATACACACTTAACATGATTTATTAGATATGAAATGCATTATACCTAGTACACAAACATACGTGAGAAGACGCGGGTAAAAGCTAATGTAAGCTACAATGATTCATATAAACTGCAAATCGCTTGAAACTAGTAACTTAAGGCCCACACAATAAAAAAAAGGGTCCAATAATCAATAAGGAGTTTAATCCCGTGGGCAGCGGCCGGCTCTTCCATTGGACGGTACAAATTGACGGGGAATAGTGGGAAGAATATACTTAGTATTTCCCTATACAGCTTGTACACCACTATAAAGCTATTCTGTAACGATTATGACAGAAGTTTCACGTTATAATATGCATTTATTATGATTTCAAGTGTTAGTACAAAACATTTAACTTTTGAAATTGGGTTAGTATTGTTTTGCATAAATTCCCCCATAAATTGCCCGAACTTACCCCAAAATGGGATACGGACAATCTGAAAATAATATACCTGACAAATACGGAAAAACAATTGATGAGTGGAAAGCCGATCCGTTAAGCTAAGGGGTTTTTTCAATTGTATTAATTCAGATTATGTTATGTTTCTGAAATCCGTTTTTGTACGCATATTTCAATTGTAATGATCGTGTTAATGTTAGAAGTATACCTATATGGAAACAACAATGTAATAGGTACATATAGATCAGCCACTCCACCACACGTCCTCCCTCGAATCCCCCGGGATGCTACCAATAGTATTAGATCCTAATAACACAGGAGATTGTTTTGACACACACAAGTGACCAAACGTTTATTTTTCTCAAAAGCCTCTATTGTGTTTTTCACGGGTTTTCCTGTTGATCGAGTTTCTGAAATGTTTCGTTTCCTTTTTCGGTCTCGTACTGTTTTTATTTTCGAGGATGATCAGTCAGACGGGTTTGGAGCTTTTTTCTTTAAGAATTGTTCTCACACAGCTTTACATAACGGTCTTACAGTAAATAAAACTGAACCAAACTGTACAAGGTCTCAGGCCAGCGTCGCCAAGTTTTTGCCGTCAGTGCTCTACACTATCTAGCTTCTTGAATTGCAAATGCCACGCTACGAGGAGTTAATTTTTTATACTGATAGCTCAGGATGTTGCACAATGGCTGTACAGGGGCGTAGTGAAAATGTTCTCAGACGACGCTTCTAGCACGTAGTTTTGAGCAAGATTGCCTTGGCTAGTGTAAAATTGTTTTGCATGAACGATCAAATAAAAGGACGACAATTTATTATTCAATGCGACAAATAAAGGCAAATCCAATATACGGTTTTGTTTTAAATGCTTGACTTTAATTTGTGTTAGTTTCCTTTGCACCTTTAGATAGAGCTCTGTGATGAACAGACCGATTCACAGCAGTTTCAAAAATTTGGGTTCCATTGACACTGGGCAGCGAACCCTCAAAAGCGCACTGAATAATTTTTATCGCAAATGAAAACCGTATAATAATACGCTTAAAAATATACATACATAAAAACTCTAATTCGAATTGCGTGCTTTAATAGGATACCTCAACCCTCTCGCTGCCTCGCTTAATCAAATCAGGGGCGATGGAATTTTATCCCCCTTACAAGCGTGAAAATCTTTTTAAACCTCTACTTGTAAAAAATCTTAGCCACGTTGCACCTGGAGCTTGTTAGCGCGTCACTTATCACATTAACCCTGCCACTACCGTAATTGGTGTAACCGAGCAAGGGACGAGCATTTAACCGGTTATTATTTTTGGGTTGTGAAATGTGACGCTAAATAATAACTTTGATTTGATTTTCTTGTGTTTATTTTGTAGTCGGCATGTACCTATAAATTTATCTTGCACGTTATGTTACATTAAAGGTGAATGTATTATGTGGTGAGGAAACACCCCAACGTAAAAATTAAATACTTTACTATATATCTTGTTCATGTTTGTTATTATATACACACTGGTTACGTGTTAGTTGCTCATCTATACCGCAGTGAATTTGTTGAAAAATGTTTATATATGACAGTCTTTTCTAAAATGTTATTATATTTAGTTGAATAGCAAAGAAAATTTGTCTAGTCGCTTTTTTAAATCAGATTTTTATCTCAAAATATAGAGTAAGTACTCAATGTACTATTTATAACTTACCACTCAGTTACAGATACAAATCTTTACTTTACGTAACTTCTTTTTTATAAACTTTAAAAAATACTTTTACCTACGAAAATTATATGGATAATTACGTCGTTACAAACTTTCAAATCTCGACAAATCAAAAAGTTGCAAACGTGACTAGACAAGTAGACATGTTCGTTCATATTCACAAATAAGTCTATTCCACAGACCATAAGAATACTATAGACTGGGTATTGGGCGGGGCACGCGTAACCGAGCTTATGCCCAAATACCCAAAGATATGTCAACGTGATGTCAACAGTCACTTAGTTACCGTACGAACGTGCTTGAGTAATTATGTGCCAAAAAATTAGAAATATGCCGAATTGTGCCATTATAATCGTCACAGGCGAGATCTGCATACTCAAAAAGATACCTGATACCGTTTAATTCACTGGAAAGTAATAAAATTCGGTATTTTGTAATATTTCGTAAAATATTGCAGTGCATTATGACAATTGTATAAATTGTATATAAGTAATGTATATTACTAGCTTGACATGGCAACTATTCACGCAACATCTTTAGGAGCACGCAATGTATACGTCCTTCTGACAATTTAGTGCGGGGGAACAAGTCTAAACCATAAATTGTCGATATTCTGTATGGAGGTTTTTATGTGAGCCGCTCGTGTTTCATACTAACTTGTCCATTTTAATAATATAATTTATACTTTATCACCTTATTTTTTAGGGTTCCATACCTCTATCGGAAATACGGAAATCTTATGGGATCACTTTGTTTTCCGTCCGTCCGTCTGTCTGTCTGTCAGTCAAGACCCTTTATCTCGAGAACGCGTGGAGGTATCGAGTTGAAATTAACACTATATGTATATATACTCAGGTCTAGGGTCCCTTAAAGCTGTGAAAAAAAAATCAAGCTTCTACGTTAACGTGAAAAAAGATACGGCCGTTTCTGTCGCCAAAAACGCACATTTCGTCACTCAAGGGAATAAGGGAAAAGTGATAGAGTACTTCCCGATGACCTAGAACTATGAAAATTTGGCAAGTACTACAAATACTTATAAAAATCTGAAATCGCCACATACTTACTACAAATACTAATAAAAATCTTAAAAAATATAGTCCTTTTCAAACATCAAGTCCACCTTTTGTACGATTCGTTTTCTTTTGTGCAATAAAGATTAATTAAATAAATAAATAGGTAAATCATATTTGGAGAACTTGGTTGCGTTAAGTTTGATTCAAATTCAAATTCGTTTATTGCAAGAACATAGTAATAAATTAGGTGATACAGGTATATACAGTGTTGCTTATGTTCTACCAAAAAGGCATGCAAACAAAATAAAACAATATTCAAATACTTAATTGTTACATATTTCAATTTGTTACTTATGTCAAAAATAATTACTAAAACTCAGTATTTGCAGATTAAATTACATTAATTATTACATTATTTTTATAAGTATTTGCACCTCGTTTGTATGCGGCGCCATACATTTCAGATGCAAACTTAACTCAACCAGGCCAATTAAGATGGGATAAGTGAAATTTTGTACGGAACCCTCGGTGCGCGAGTCAGAATCGCACCTGGCCGGTTTTTTTTTAATTCAGACAAGTGATTTTATTACCTACAGTGAAATCAATAGCAGTGGGTGACTAAACCATTAGATTAAAACAGTATTATTGTTTTGCTAATCCACAATGTAATACGTGCTAGTCAGTTGACGACGGGGTTGGCGCAGTTTTAATGCATCTGCCTACTGAGCCGGCGGTCCTGGGTTCGAATCTCGGCAAGGGCAAATATTTGTGTGATGAACTCGAATATTTGTTCCTGGGTCATGGATGTTATCTATATATATTGTTTATATCGTCGTCTACTATTGGTTAGTATAAGGCCAGGTCGAGTTGTGTACGATTGTCCCTTAATTATTTTGTTTACATTTTATATGATGAAATAAATAAATCTACTCCGTTTATAATTTACCTACTACCTGTTCCAAATGTTGTAAGGTGATGTTTTTATTATTCATATATCACTATATGTAAAGTAAACATTCTGAACGATAGAAAGATTGAGATGGACGCTTCCATTTGATTTCGTCGCCAGAAAGTAAAAGGTCTGATAATTTAATTTACGACGCTTACGACCATACAAAATAAATATTTTCAACATGCATTATCCATATTATAAGCCTATACATATTATTATTTTATCGATATCGACTATTTTGATTTGATCACGCCCTTAACCTTTAGAATCATTAGATGCATACCGCTGGCAGAGCTTACATTACATTTTGTGGGTCGTTAAAATTAGACCCCGTGTTACAAGGATAGGGTTCAATTTTAAATGTTGTAAAATTGTAACATAAAACCTTGCGATATTTAGCCAGCGTTAATATCAAAAGTGACACTACTGAATTGACGGAAGTAGAAATCAATTTCTTGTCAATTCGATGCTTTGTCTTACTGAATCACAAAGTCTCATTTGCCTTTTATTTTATTTCTATTTAAGTTATAATAAAAATAAAGACATTGTCTGATATGCATATTAGGACTAAAATTCTCGATACATTGATTGTAGTAGTGTATGACCACGTAATACGCACACATTAGCTCAGCCAATGTCAACTCACTTCTGTTTGTTGTAAAACCTTATTTTTATACGAATATAATTGTGTGCGTGTAAAAGTCGGCTACAGCGGTGCTAGAACAAACTGCGCTGAATGCCATCTCCATATACTCCGTGGTCTATTCCATTTGATTCACGCAAGCGTACAACTCCAAAACAATAGAAAAATATGAAAGTCACGGGACCGAATAATTTCCTTCAAAAACAACTCTCACACACTCTTATCCCGTGTAATCAAGCCATTACAAAATCAACCTTAAGCTTGATAGTTAAAGTCCAAATTTCAAAGCGGAAGATTATTATTTTACAGACCTGCGAAAATTACTCGGACTGTAAAGTCAGTAAAATAGAGGAGAAACATCTTTGAGTCGGTCATCTCTTTGTGAGCGGGGCTTGGCAAGACTTAAGATCGCTTAAAGAAGGCTATTGTCTGACCTCTGTCCAGCAATAAGTAAAAGAAAAACAGAAAGACAGACAGTATTTCCGTCGTTGCAGACACTGCCTAGATAAACCGTCGGTGTTGCGTTTGAATGTAATGACAGGGCTAGTGTATTTGAAATAGCATACATTTATATAAACCGATTGAGCGAGTGTCTCCCTTTCAGCTTGGCCAACAATTCTTTCGTATGCCCGGATGTTTGGATGTCCGTTTGTGCGGATTCCCGGCTGTTCACGCCTACAGGCCGGATTTCTCAACCGATTCTCGTTAAAATTTGTGAGCAGGTTCAATAGTTATATTATTTTATGTTGAGTCGGACTTTAGATTATTTTTAAATGGCGGCCTCATCTCCGCCGATTTAAAACGTAAAAGGTCATATTTTCAGCCATTTTGCATCACGAGGTCTACAACTCACTCACAGAGCCAGTGTGCGGTGGTGACACAGTATATTAAGTACCTAAGTACTTAGTATACTTTTATGTCATCTGCTGTCATAACAAATGAAAAAGTTACCTATTTAAATACTTTAGAGTCAACCGGTATTTACGGGACATTCTAACAAATATCCGAAAATGGCATCAAAATCTACGCCCGATTCTTCCAAAATATGTCCACGAAAGTGAGGCGGTTGAAACGCTCGAGCGTTTCAAGCGCGCTCGAATAATGACCCAACTCAGAAAGAGATTTTTTTATATACCTTATTATTTTCTGTAGTATCTTACACACTTAACTCAATCAGTCCCAACGGAATACTATTTATTTGGTAATTCCGGATTGTCGCAACCCTAGCCTACAATTGTTGACATTCCATTTTCAGCCAGTATTTTTACCTGATTAAAACACGATAAGATAAGTAAAAATAAGAATTTCATTTGTGGGTTGTTTTTTTTTTTCACAGCGATGAAGTGGATAAACGGTTCACACATTATTGCTCTCTATTTATAAGAATACAAAATGTACTGTTGCCACTAGATACGTCATACCGTCATTCATACGTGTTATACCCAATTCGTACGACTTTGATATCTATGCCTTCTACGTAGTATAAAGAAGCTACGAGCAAGCTTTAATTGCGAGCCGCGACTGGACTCGCTTTTATACTATGTGTGATGCTTCACAGGTACCTACATGGATGTTGGCGTTCAAAGACATTCAAGTAACTTACGTAAAAAAATATCAGGCACATTAACTTTTAACTAAAGTATCAGCTAAATTACCTAAATTAACCGTAAAAGTACCAATCATTTTAAATAAAATAAACATGTAATATGTACGGTACGATATACAAGTCGTACGTAGGTTCAAGATCCCAGGAGTATCTGGTAAGCTTTGATTGCGAGCGGTGATTGGACCGGCTTCATACCGTGTGTGCTTCACAGGAGACTCTCTAATTAGATCGTCTTATGACATTACCCTTTAGCACACGACTGCCGGCGTTTCAAGGTATTAAAGTAGCTGATTTACGTATAAAATATTCATTTTCAAGTAAGCTACCAGCTATACATGAAGTGATAAGCACTAACATTTGATTTGTTTACTTAGTAGAGCTTACTTTGGGACTGGGTCGATTTGTGTGAGTTTGTCTGATATTTATTTTATTTATTCTTGAATAAACTGATTAGCAAACGATTATTGTGAAATAATAGCTCTTTATCAACTGTCATTTATCACTTCAAATTGCTAATTTGAATTTACATTAATTTCATACTAAAAGGTGCCTACAAATTCGTCCGTGGGGAAGAAATAGGTACTTGTTTTTGCTTTTCTATTTGGATAAAAAGTATCCTACGTCAGTAAAGTTTACGGATGCCCGACTGGGCCGTATAACCAAAAATAGTTGTAATCGGTCCAACCGTAAGGCGTGATGAAAGGACAAAGACACATACACACAGTCACACATACATGCAAACACACAAATTATAAAAAATAAAATATTGATTTTGTGACTTCCAAATGACATGTTTGATATTTTTTTTGGGAAAGGTCCTTAAATGTACAGACATAAAAAAATTACAATTATAAAATTGTAAATATAGTCTAAGTAAGTATATAATTCATACAAGCTGTACTTGTATGTGCAAGTGCTTCTACTGCACCTAAACACCGTTTTCCGATTCTTATACAAAATAAGTCCACGAATTGTAATTTACAGTATTTATTAAAATCCAGTCAGTATAAAACATTTTCCGAACGTTAAACTTAATTTAGGTGATCTCGAATGCCGTCCACGTTCATCATTGGCAGCTTAGTCCAGACTTGGTCTAGATCTAATCTAGTTATCTGGCTGGAGCGCTGCGGACTATCAAACTCCTGCCAATACCCTCGTGGAGTGAATAATCGGGTGAAATAATTGGACAACTGCATTAACTCTTGGAATGTCTATTATTATCTGTCACTGCTGAATATAACTCGATTAATAAACTTTCTAGATGCAATCTAGAATTATACAAAGAGAGGACAATCTTACCTATATACGGATACAGTGCGAAGTAAGTAATGCTTGTAGCTACGTAGTAGCACAGATTATATACAAGTTACTACGTAACAGATACCCCACTTGTTTGGACGGCAGGCGTTGCCACCGCTATCGATGCCCCCTCCCGCGGGTGACGCAACGTCATTGGAATGTGCGCTAGGGTTGCCTCCGTTATGTAAACGCTAGCTTTTTCTCGTGCCTTCGCTCGTTTGGTCAACCAGTCTAGTCAGCAGAGGCGTGGCGTCCAGACAACCCGATTCCCACTGGGTTGCCCACTTCAGGACGATTGAACACCATTCTCTACACCTTACACCGGTTATCTTTGCATCCGACCGTTCCCTCTTTCCGCTTCTCTGCTTTCCGTTCTCCGCACGCCGCTCTCAGCTCTCCGCACGCCACTCTCCGTTCCCCGCTCTCCGCACGCCTTTCTCCGCTCTCCGATCGCCGAATTAATTAATCGATTAAAAATTTAATCGCTAAAAATTAATCGACAATTAACTTAATCTTTCGAGATTAAATCAATCGGAACTCGTACGATCAGATTAACTAATCGTCAATTTTAATCGTTAATCGAGATTAAAAAAGTTAATCTTAATCGTTAATCGATTAACTTTTGCCATGAAATCATGTTTTTTCGGTTTAATTATTAAAATAATACAGATTTTGAAAATGTAAGACGTACACATTATAGTTAACGTCTCGTTATGTTATTATTAAAAAAAACTGATAACTTTCCCTGCAGTATTTATGACATACTAAGGGTTTATGTTGCTTTTTGAGGTAACTTTAAAAAAAAACTATCGAGGAAACTACAAGTAATCGTGTTTCTAAAACATAACGAATAATAGAGTGAATCTTTAAATATTTTACTTATTGATTGTATAACTAAACATTCAGTAATAACAACACAGCATGGAATCAAACCAACACAATTAATTCTAAAAAAAGCTAGGCGCCCCCATAAAGATTTTTAGAGAAATACCCAGACTTCATAGTTACGCGTCAATAGTGCCCCAGTAAACGTTAATTCTTAAACAAAATATTTTATTCCGGAGAGTTTAATGTGTTCTGGAACAAATGAAATCATTTTCAATCGCCTTTGTTGTCACAAAAACAATATGCCCGACTTTTATTTTTCGACATCGTACAGCACAGGTTGCGCGGGAAACGTTAACTGTACGCCGTCTGCTCGCCGCGAGGCGTGGCAGCCCACTGGCATTTTGTCGCGCGGGGTTGCTACTTAGAGATCGGAATGTTTCGCGCGGTTGAAACGCGTGGGGATAGCCTGGTAGTAGTCAAATACATATTTAGATAAAAATAGGTAAATATTTATTTCTAGATTAATTAGTATTAGGTATAACGGATATACATACATCATTTTTTTGTTGAAGTAATATTCCATCCCCTCAGTTGTTGAAAGACCCCTAGGGGCCGCGTAGTCTTAGTATGACGTCTTTTTGCATTTTTCTACAGTGTATCTACTTTTTTTTTTTACTCATTACGTCGGAGGCTCGAACGCGAGTATTTTTTTCGTAATCTTACATAAGAAGGGATGTGTAATTATTGCAAAAAATAAACAAGCAAGTAGGTAAGTACCTATATATACTTGTAGTGTGCACTCTTGATGTATCTGCTCTTTGTATTGCATGTTTTCTTTGTATTCCCTATACTGCGAAAAGGCACAGGTTACAATAACGGACCCAAGTCACGCTTCCCAATGATTTAAGGGGTCGGCTTCCGGGCGCGCTAATTGGTTCCCTCTAATGAGACAACTGATGATCTTGCGCTGCTAATGAACTGTCCCTTAACTTGGAAGATATCAATCGGGTTATAAGCGATTCCCCCGGTTTACTGAGATCATTTTTAATGGAGTTTCTTTTAAAATGTAGTTCGATTTTGTCTGAATCGCTTTTTAATTGACTTTGGTTAAAGGGGCTCAATCGTTAATTTATATTTCAATTCGAACGGCTCACAATGTAAAAACCATGCGTTTAATTCGTACCTACGAAGACAAAAATATGTTATAGAGGCACATTTATTGATTTCTTTAGGAGTTTCGAACGACATGTTTTTTCGTACATTCTTAAGCGGGACATTGTTAGTCTTTACGATGCTGTTATGTAGGTAAGGTTTCTAATTTTTACATAGGTTTGTCCTAAACAAGGTATTTAGATAAGTGAGCCTATTTTATTGGACATGTTGTTTTGGTATATTTTATTGTGAAGGTGTATTATTTAATACGGGCTCATAAATGTACGAGGGAACTAAAAAATCTTAAGTTTCATACTGTGCATGTTATTCGTTACTTACATACTGTCACACTATTAAATTTAGAATGCAGAGGACGTATAATGATCCAGGCTCGCGTGTTCATTATGTGGCTGTTGATTTACATATCCATTGCATTGTTCTGTTGTATTTAAAGCAACGGTGCGGTTGCAAGCGCGCAATGTACGTATACCATCTCATTTACTTCGTGTGTACGGGAGTAAATTATTCACCAAGTTCGTTGACATGGATTTGCTACCTACATTATGTTGTGTAGGGAGCATCATTTGCGATGCACAATTAACAGTTTTACATCAAATGTATGGCTGCTTGTCCAGATGTGCAAATCTCGTAGACATCATTTCATAGCTTAGCTTGGTGATCCTGATTGGTGGATAATGAATCATGCATACTATATCCCTAGTAGAAAAAGCTATTACGCTAAAAAGCTAAGCCAACACACATCCTATCTTAAACATGGCCGTCTTTTTCCAGACTAGAATTGCAGTGCGGGCATCTAAGCGACCTGTTACTACAGATATCGGATATTCTTTTTCAGAGAAAAGGCAGGCTTGAGAAGCGGTAGGGTTCCAATTCAGGAAGTTAAGTATGATCGGGTTGAACTATGAAAAAGATAATTTATGTAAGTACCTATATTAAGAGAACTGAAAATCAAAAAGTATATAGCTCTCAACTCTATATGCTAAGTGTATATTCAGATTCAGATTCAGATTCATTTATTTCATGTGAAAATAACTATATACATTTGCATTAAATATTCAAAAATATAAGTATTCACATCATGATCGTCAAAATAAAAATATAATAATAAAACTAACTATAACAATATAAGAACCATATTGGGACCAGTAATATATAAAGATTTATGTTTTGTAATGTACATAACTACAAATCTACGGTTTTGGTATATTTTTATTTACTTGTGCTACATGATGTTGCTTCTTTTGTTGCCAAATTTTATACGTAAATGTCAACGGGAAGTACCCTATAAGTCTCGATTTCCTTGCTAGCATCAACAAATGCAGCATAAATGCTGGTCGTACTCGTTTATTTTGAGTGCGTTGGCTTAGTAAACTTGATACTTTTCACGGCTACAAGGGTTAGCAGATTTGAGTACCCATATCTCCACGTGTTCCTGAGAAAAAGGTCTTGACCGATGCATAGACAGAAAGTGATTAATATTTTTTCCGATTGAAGTACCTACGGAACCCTAAAAATTATGTGCTTAGTGCTTACCTTCCCGACGCCAGTGGGTTCTTTCACGCCGAGCCTGCGCAGCAGCGCGGGCGGCGGCGCGGGCGGCGACTTGTGCAGTGCTGCGCAGTAGCCAGTCGCGCTCGCCTCTTCTTCGCGCCGTCGTTGTCGATGCGGGGAGCCGCTGCATTTTGCTGTTGATGTTCTGGAAACAAACATGTTATACATTTATGAAACATGAAACACTTTTTTATTACACACACCACAATTTTTATATTAAAAGATTACTTGAGTTACCTGGGGGATTCGACTCCCGGTCTCTTCCACTAGGTAACTATCATTTCAATTTTTCTCTGAGCTTTGATCTTTTTATCAATGATTTAACTAACGTGTTGTTTTAAGTAGTTTGTGTATTATGTTAACACTTCTTGACGACCGCAATCCTTTGCTTGCAACGGATTACTATAAAAATTAAAAAAAATGTATATATAATACTCGATGATTTGCAGAAGATGAAGACGCCAAAAATGATATTCACAAAACTCTGATTGTTAAGCATAATTGCGCTAATTGCGTATACTCTGTAGTAAATAACAAACACCTTCGTGTCTTTTTTTTTTCATTATATTCTGTATACAATAGGGGAAGTATTGCTCAACAATTTAGTAATTGAAAAGCAAACCCTTTACATTTTATCTTCAAGCTGTTTTCAAAACTCTTAAATTTGTTTCTTCCGAGTGAGAATAAAAGTAACAATGATGGTTCCGTATTGAATAAATATTTGGGTTCAAATTATTAGCTATTATTGAGAATTTGTTTAGATTTACATTGTCTAAGTAGGTACACGGAAAGAACATCTTGAAAATGAGATTTGAATCTCAAAATATAGAGTACGTAATAAACAATATATTGTTACATTCATATATACACATACACTTATTTATGTAACTTCTGTTTTTTCTCTAAAAAAACATGTAGGATAATTATATCCTTCCAAACTTCCAAATCACGATAAATCAAAAAGTTGATAATGTAATAACTTAAAAGTTCATAAGTAATATGTGTCTTTCAAAGTAGATTAATAGACAGCCAACTTAAATGACAAAATACGCTTCCTATGATACCCTAAAATAGCCAATACCTAACGCAATAAATGAGCGAAACGTGCCGTCTTGCAGTGACCTTTTTACATTTTTCAAAAATTCGTTTCGCGTCGATACCCCGCATAAAGGGGCCTGCACACTTGATGGATGGCGCTTACGTGATGTCAGCTGCTCCGGGTTTTATTTTAATAGCAAAACGCCTCAGGAGACACTCAAAATTGAAAATTCTTAACGTACGTAGCGCGTACACGAGCTGTTTATGAATTAACTGGAATGATGGATTATTGTTTTAATGTCAAAGCCTAAAGGGTATACAAGAAAAGTAATACATGATCTCAAACTTAACTACATGATAATCTTTGTATATGTAGCACTGTTGATAGAGTCAAAAATATTTTCTGTATTATAAAATTCATCTGTATTACAATTATAAAAGTAACTTAGTCATCATCATCCTCCTAGCCTTTGTCCCATTTTTTGAGAATGAATTCTCAATCGGGGTCGGCTACCTAAAATCCCAAGATGTGGCGTAGGCACTAGTTTTACGCAAGCGACTGCCATCTGACCTTCCAACCCAGAGGGGAAACTAGGCCTTATTGGGCTTAGGTGGTTTCCTCACGATGTTTTCCTTCACCGAAAAGCGAGTGGTAAATATCAAATGACATTCCGTACATAAGTTCCGAAAAACTCATTGGTACGGGCCGGGTTCGAACCCGCGACCTCCGGATTGAAAGTCGCATGCCCTAACCACTAGGCTACCACCGCCGCAGAAAAGTAACTTAGTACAAAAATAAATAATTTATCTCCTGACTAGCTTTTGCCCGCGACTACGTCCGCGTGGAACTTGGAAGTATGGAAGCAACGTCGTACAACACGATAGATATCCACCTAATCACGGGATTATTATAAGCGCCTAAGCAAATGTAAGAGCAATTGTGCTTTTGGTCTAATAATGACTTTTCCTACAGGGTCACCGCACCCCAACAGAAATGTTCACTCACTTTTCAATCTTTTTAGGTATAATTTCCAGGATGAAAACTATCCTATGTCCTTCCTCGGATCTTAAACTATCTCTATGCCAAATTTCATCAAAATCGATTCAGCGGTTTAAGCGTGAAGAGGTAACAGACAGACAGACAGACAGACAGACAGACAGACACACTTATGCATTTATAATATTAGTATGGATTTGTTTCTATGAAATCTCTGAGATGTATGTACATTATACAAGTATTTCCTTTACTAATAAAGCTTTTTCTGCTTCCAACTTTGACTACTTAATCTGGTTCGAAATTCTCCTTAGCGTTCGTCGCGTGCAAAGCTGACGTGAGGTGCCTCATACTTCATACAGATTACAACTATTAACATTGCTCAGCGGGAATTCTGTGATAACTTCAGTGCATTGCCTTCTGGCTCGGGTTTCTGTTGGCTAACTTTTAGCTGACAGTAAACTTGTGGATATGTTTAGTACCCTGTCGAAGGAGGCTATTTGACAGGGTCTTTGACAGAAGGTATGTCAATAAACCAACAATGTTATGGGTGTTGCAAACAATTTTATAATCATATCGTTATGTTATGATTATGATTATCAATTGACTTTGAAAAAGATGAAAATTGAGAAATTTTAAACAAAACCCTTATTATTTGTATAGAATCTATTTATCGATTCATATTTTTTATGTGGTAATACCACATTTTTATTTTTATAAATAATGACACAAAGGTAAATTAATAATAATTAATTAATAATCCCGCTTCGATTGCAGTAGATCGCATTCAATTTTTCTTTCTTAATTTACCTTTGTGTCATTATTTATAAAACCCTTATTACGGTATAATTTGCTATCTTCTGACCCGGATTTTAAGTGCTTATATTTATAAGGAAAACTACGTACGAGTAGCATCGCGGTTATAGCTAGGACCTATTCCAATCTGCTTGTATGTTTAACGCTACACCGTTTTATATTGAGAGAGAAGTAGCGAGTCTACTTTAAACCGATTACCAAATGGAATTCAAATATATTGGTGTTTCAAAATAGAAACATATGACCCGCCAAACTCAAGGATTTTATGATTTTTTACGACATCTTATATCGATGCGAATTTATACATTGATATGCTAAATGCTTGCGGAAATAAATTAATCTACTTAAGTATGATGGAACTATTGCTACGTAAATTCCACAGATTCTAATTTTTTTTTATATATTTTCTACAACATTATACAAATTTATAAAACATTTTCAATCTATCACTACTCTTGATGTTTTAACAGGCTACTTAAGAGCTTGAAGTATCTACTTTTGTTTTTAGGGTTCCGTAGCCAAATGGCAAAAAACGGAACCCTTATAGATTCGTCATGTCTGTCTGTCTGTCTGTCTGTCTGTCCGTCTGTCCGTCCGTATGTCACAGCCATTTTTTTCCGAAACTATAAGAGCTATACTGTTGAAACTTGGTAGGTAGATGTATTCTGTGAACCGCATTAAGATTTTGATGCAAAAATAAAAAAATAATAATAAATATTGGGGGCTCCCCATACTTAAAACTGAAACTCAAAAAATTTTTTTTTCTACAAACATATACGTGTGGGGTATCTATGGATAGGTCTTCAAAAATGATATCTAGGTTTCTAAAATATTTTTTTTCTAAACCGAATAGTTTGCGTGACAGACGCTTCCAAAGTGGAAAAAAGTTGGTCCCCCCCCTCTAACTTCTAAAATAAGAAAATGAAAAATCTAAAAAAAACATATGATGTACATTACTATAAAAACTACCAACGAAAATTGTTTTGAACGAGATCTAGTAAGTAGTTTTTTTTTAATACCTAACTTTGCAAGTTTGCACCTAATTTATATGGGGCGCTATACATACCAGGTGCAAACTTAACTTAAACACTTAGGGATGGAAAGTGTTTGTACGGAACCCTCGGTGCGCGAGTCCGACTCGCACTTGGCCGGTTTTTGCTATTGTATTTAAAATGTGGAGCGCACTATATTGTATGCCAAAGATACACTTCTTGAGTTAACACCTCTTTAAAGAAATCTACAAGGTACACATACATCATTAAATGATGTAGGAAGTAGGTAATCTACATTATAGGAATCTTCCAATAAATTTTCGAATTTATCAAGAGATCTGAGGTAATTAGATGATTACTTTGGTGCATTTTGTGGTTTACTTATTTTTTATTTGGATTGACAAATAAAGTGGTTTAATATGGATATTATACTCAACACATTGCCAGATTTGGCTGTTAGGCCACCACCTTAAGTTGGTACGAAAAATAAGCTCAATTTTTTGCCAAATATAAAGTTTTCGACAAATACATGCCGACACTGCCATACTCGTCTCCTCCCTAATGTTTGTAGGAGGCCGTTGATTTCACGGGCCGCTGGCCGCGATGAAAACAATCCGGAAAGGTCTCTGCTTGACATTTGATAGAATACGCCTTCGGGCATGAGAGCAGCTTGTATCGAGGATCAGATTTATTTTATTAAAATATCCGCTCGCTTTTATGTATTGATTTTGTTTGCGCAGGGCGGATTACACGGGGTCTTAGATTCCGAGTAGAAAGATGTCTAGAAACATTGTGGTAGTTATACCGTCCGCACCGCTTCGTCTTCAATGCCAGTGGCAATAAATTGACGTTAATAATAATTATGTCAAGGACTTATTTTATATTTCAACTGCTGTAGAGGTAAAATAATATTTGGACTGCAAAAATTAAAACCCAAAAACATGGTATTAGATGTTTTTGGGTTTTATTTTTTTAGATAAAAGGACACGAAAAATTTAACAGGACAGATACGTATTTTATTGGGTTGATGGATGGTTTTTAATAAGAGTAAATGACATAGGCATCCTACCTGATCAGTAGCGGCAACCATGTAAAGATGTATTCGAGAGATCGCGACCACGACATACGACCGCGACCAGCGGTTTAGTGTTGATTGTAATCCATAGAAAGCAATGCGTGCATTGCGGTTGCCGGTCGTGCGGCCAAGGTCCGAATGCCATTTACACGCATTTATATAAGATCTGTTCTATGATATTACATTGTCTTCATTACTGCATAAACCCGTCAAACCCACCGCAGATATAGACTAAACCTAAAACTACCCTCATTACCATTAACCCATGCGTGCGTGAACCCATTATGCCCCAATTACACGTAACAATTAATACTCGTAAAACATTCACTCACTCATTCACTCGTTCATTTGGAATGAACTTTTTTAATTCATTACCTTTTTATGGCGTTAAATGGCGGTATAAACGGTTTATTTATTCGTGATGTGAATTTTACTGGAGATTGTAAGGCGCACGTCACATTCTCATAGTGAATTGTGAACTTTTATATGAACTATGCATAAAGTAGGGGAGGTTAACTTTCCGGGAAATACATTTAAGGCAATTTTAATAGTATTTTATTATTTCAGCCGCCATCGCAACTATATTTCACAAACAATTGTATGCTGCATTTTTATTAAGTTGCTCATTCATTTAGTAGTTTAAAATAACTCGAAGTTTCATGGTAACATAACATGAAACCATGGAACCATAGAAATAACATACATAAGTATTTAACTGTTAATTAAAAATCATATTTCTTTTGGCCCAAAGATCTAGTCTCCGTTCCCATGGTAAACTTACAAATCTGTATTTAGTTTGACTTTAAACCGTTTACCTTAATGTTCGCAAAAATTCAGATTTGTAAGTTTACCATGGAAATGTAATCTCTTTTTTCTACTTTTTGTAAATTCTATTTAATGTCAAAACGTCATCCTCCTAGCCTTTGTCCCATTTTTTGAGAATGAATTCTCAATCGGGGTCGGCTACCTAAATCCCAAGATGTGGCGTAGGCACTAGTTTTTACGCAAGCGACTGCCATCTGACCTTCCAACCCAGAGGGGAAACTAGGCCTTATTGGGCTTAGGTGGTTTCCTCACGATGTTTTCCTTCACCGAAAAGCGAGTGGTAAATATCAAATGACGTTCCGTACATAAGTTCCGAAAAACTCATTGGTACGGCCCGGGTTCGAACCCGCGACCTCCGGATTGAAAGTCGCATGCCCTAACTACTAGGCTACCACCGCTTATCATGCCCTAACCACTATTTAATGTCAAAACGTATTTGTTATAAATTATTAAAAAAGATAATACAAAGTAACCATTATAAAAAAGCTAATTCCGAAATGTTCACCAGCACATTGGGTAACTGCAACAGCTAGTATGTGCACTTGTGCAGCATGATTCGGTGCTTCATTTATGATCTAACCGATGCTACTGGCTTACCCATATTTGGCAGACAGAACGCAATATAGTCCAACATGTACGCGGATCGAAAAATTGCATAAAACTCTCAGTTCAAAGTAACTTTTTAGTTATTATTAAAGATAGGTTAGTCGTTGTGTTTTCCTGGGTCCAGATTTAAAACGGTCTTTAGGTACTCATAATTATGTAAAACGGTACCTACTTCTTCTGCGTTGCCATCTATAACCGCCTAAGAATGCGTTGAATATTAATATAGATTGCAGAGTACTGCTTGTAGATAACGCCTTCATAAAATACCTTTTTTTATGGAATAATATAATTGTATTATGAAACGGTAATACTTATAATTTTTCGTGTGAATACTGTGAATCTTCTGGATACAGGATGCAGATTCTAATTGTTCAGGCTATTGTTTAGACGTGAATCTACAATAGACAAAAAGTTCCTTTATTTTTTGTTATGCGTGTGCGTATAGCCTAAAATCCCTTTTTTGGGGTTGTCCCCGTGACAAGTAAATATAAAACAACTGAGAGTTAAGGCGGGAACGTTACATATTTCAGACGCGATAACGCCACGATTTAAGGGGATGCGTGACTGCAAGCTACTTTTTTCTGAACTTTCGTTCAAGTATTCTAATGTTGCTTTGAGTTAACTGAACTAATTTTGATTTTTGTGTTTAAATTGCATTTTGTTACGGTATTACATAAAGATTGATAACTAGAATCGAACTCGAGTAAAAAGTCAAAATAAAACATGTTGGGTCATAAATAAAACAGAAGCCACGAAACGTTCACAACAATAGAACGAAAGACATTTTATAGCAGACTTCAGACAAGTTATATTGTTCTATTCATTCCATTCGTTTACAATACGTTCACTCTTTCGTTTATGTCAAAAAATTCCGATGAAAGTTGAAGCACGCTAGCAAAGTTCTAAATTCAAAATAGCGTAACACCTTTTATTTTTCGTAGACGAAATTTTAGCTTGGTCTGTGGCAACCGTCCAGTAAACTGCATAGCGGGCATAAGTTCTGCTATTTTCCATCATGTTTTTACATTTTCCCGCAATTCCAACTTTGTTGAAGCGCGAAACAGTCGTGTTTTCAGGGACATTATCATGGGCAATACGAACCTGTAAAATTTAGACCCCATTGTTCAATGTTTTAATATTTATGGATATATGTAGGTAAACTTGATTGCGTTTTATAACAAGTTATAGGTACTCTACATACATAAACATAATTAACACTACATTTATTATTATTTATTTACAACGAGTTCATCGCAATTTTGTTACTACAATTATCAATTACAGGTGTTCATTATTGATTGTGTTGTATTGACAAATGGTGTTTTGTTGTGTGGCGTCCATAGGCGGCCGTAACTGCTTAACATTAGGCGGGCGCAAGCTTGTTTGTCACCGTCGCGTCATAGTGTAAAAAAATATAAAAATAGTGTTAATAAAAATAACTTGGTTCCCCTCCGTTAGCCCGAAAAACTTTCATCCTAATTTCATTGGCCCTAATTTTGGTAACCCTAAAATCACTAACCCGAATTTTCATTCATCCTAATTAATGAATAGACCTAATTTCAGGATTCCGAATTTTCATAATACCTAATTATTTCATACCGAATTCTCACTAGCCCTAATTTGCACTTAGCCGATTTTTTTAGACTACTAATATTATAATACCTAATAATGCTAAAACCTAAATTTTATTAAACCTATTTATCTATAAACCTAAGGCGAGGGCTGCTCTACCTCCACCTCCACGCCTCCGGTTTTGGAATAACACTAGGGTAGAAGAAGGACAGGCAAGACTACGTGGAGTCAGAATTGCCATAGACTCAGGGGGTTACTAATGTGTTGCACAAAATTTATTGGCATATTTTCGTTTCGCATAGCAACCATTGGCACAATCATCATTTCGCACCATTGCTTTTTGCCTAAATTTCTTGGCATACCTACTATCATTACGCACACGTTTCTTTGGCAGAATAGTACATTGGCATAATGTTGATTAGAACAATACCCTTTCCTATGGTCGAATAATTGTGTCGCCGAAATTTATATGGCATAATATTCCGTTCGCATGATTATTTGAATACACCGAAAAATGAAAAGTCTGACTCAATATTAATACGAAACAACAAAATACCTACCTAATCTAAGCAAAGTCGGACCTGCGCAGCTCGCTCGCTTCGCTCGCTCGTTAGGGTCGTAGTTCAACCTAACACTCCTCCTCGCTTCGCTCGTCGTCGTACCTAACCTAAGCCAAGTTGGATCTGCCTTAAAGTGAACTTGGTAATGTTAGGAATCGTAAGCCAAGTCGGACCTGCGCGGCTCGCTCGCTTCGCTCGCTCGTTAGGGTCGCAGTTCAACCTAACACTCCTCCTCGCTTCGCTCGTCGTCGTACCTAACCTAAGCCAAGTCGGATCTGCCTTAAGGTGAAATTGGTAATGTTAGGAATCGTAAGCCAAGTCGGACCTGCGTGGCTCGCTCGCTTCGCTCGCTCGTTAGGGTCGCAGTTCAACCTAACACTCCTCCTCGCTTCGCTCGTCGTCGTACCTAACCTAAGCCAAGTCGGATCTGCCTTAAGGTGAAATTGGTAATGTTAGGAATCGTAAGCCAAGTCGGACCTGCGTGGCTCGCTCGCTTCGCTCGCTCGTTAGGGTCGCAGTTCAACCTAACACTCCTCCTCGCTTCGCTCGTCGTCGTACCTAACCTAAGCCAAGTCGGATCTGCCTTAAGGTGAAATTGGTAATGTTAGGAATCGTAAGCCAAGTCGGACCTGCGCGGCTCGCTCGCTTCGCTCGCTCGTTAGGGTCACAGTTCAACCTAACACTCCTCCTCGCTTCGCTCGTCGTCGTACCTAACCTAAGCCAAGTCAGACCTGCCTTACTTACCTGCCTTGCCTTCGTTTCTGTGAGGGACACAGTTTCAACCTAACCTAACTTTGTTTTCTGGCAGCGATTCAGTTCTGTGGGTATGCTATGGTACAATTATGCCGCAATAAATTCGGCGGGACTTATATTGTGCTACATAAAATTCTGCGAAATAAAAGTTGGCGATATTAGTATTCTGCTATACAAATTTGTGCCAAATGAATATTATGCGACATAACAATTGTGGTGAGTATATAATTATGCGATAGTATCATTCGGCTAAAAATGATTGTGCGAAAACGATTATGCGAAGTGTATTTCGGACAATAGAGATTGTGCAAGATAAGGGGTACCCAGACTCAGGATGTACATGGGAATCTTTTGACGCTCCGCTCGCTTCGCTCGCTCCGCTATACATTGTCACAATAGAAACCTAACCTAACCTACAGTTTTCGGGGTTCAGCCAATTCGATATTTGTCCAAATCCGTATCTTCTGTTTTAACGTAAAAATAGGTTTAATAATCTTTAGTAGTCTTGACATTTAGTGTCAGTAATGATTAGGTCTAATAATCATTAGGTGTGGTAATTATTAGATTATTTCATATTAGTATTGTTGACAATTAGTACAAATCATTATTAGAGCATTGGATTATTAGGTCTAACAACTAATTAGGGTATAAAAATTAGGTGAAATGACATTAGGGCTAATGAAAATTAGAGCTAACGTTCATAGGTGTAATAATATTAGCACTTGCGATATTAGGTCAAGTAGGGGAGTACCAAATAACTTACGTAAACTTTTGGTTTTTGTACAGTGGTAAACAGACACACAAAGAAACATGGCGTTTTCTAGTTTGACTACAGAAAACCAAATGAGCAAATTGCCTAATGCTACGCAAGTAACAGGAAGAGTAACTGAGGTTCTAATTATGAAATAATTTATACAGTATGTAACCAAAACGACAAATACGATTTTTCACAAACTAGCGGACATGAACCCAGTGTTTGTAGATGTAATGTTACTCGTTCTCAGCACTACCTAACCCTGAAAACGGCACAAAGCGAACATTGCTTTTATCAGTAGAATATGCATGTACCTACATACATTTGCGTATTTCGTTCACGTGCTTACAGCATCCGTCGTATGAATTTTTGATGTGAAAAACTGCTTTCCGTGAGTACTGCAGAGCACATCATATTTTCCGACTACTTTGTGTGTAAATATGTATTGTATGAAAGTTAGTAGTAACGCTACCTAGCTAGGCTCTAGTATAGCCTTGGACTAGACGCAAAATATAGTAATGATATAATTTAGGCAGCACAAAAGCTTCAGTACCGATCTGAATAAAAAGAATGGAATAATCATCTATTGACTAAAATTATACAATACAATACAATACAAGTACTCTTTATTGCACGCCTCATAAAAGATACAGGAGAAATACAATGCAAGACATTACAATTAGGGGTAAACAACCGGCGGTCTTATCGCTAAAGAGCGATCTCTTCCAGACAACCTTTGGGTAGTGGAGAACTTGAAAAAATATGATTTTGTTATTAGGCGGTGCAAAAATCGGAAAATAATAATATATACATAAAAAACAAATAAATACATAAATATACATACATACATTCAGCCAACATATAATAGGACCATTTGAATAAAATACGAATTATGAGAGGGATAGATAGTGTTCTTTCAGTTGAGTTTTGAAAGAAACAAGAGATTTAGCGCGCCTTAAGCTAACAGGCAAGGAGTTCCACAAACAGACAGCTTTAAAAGTAAACGAATCATTATAACATTTTGAGACGGAAGAAGGTATGGCAAGGAGCAAATTTTGGGCAGATCGAGCAGAAGTATTATATTCAATCATTTTCCATTATAAATTCATAAATAAGATACTATGAGTAAATAAAAACTAAAGTTAACATTTGAAAGCAAAGTTAAAAATGGATACTTAATGAAAGTGAATATCAGTAGCGTCATATTAAAAGCAAAAGTTGCACACGCCATTAATAAAAGACTTGTCCGTCCCTCTGTGTACAAAACTCTTCATTAGACATCATGGGGTAGTTGCGAAAGTTGCGGCTTTATGCAGGGGGACAGTCGGAAGGAAGCTACGAAAAATATATTTTCTACGCCTATAATAATTTCTGTTAAATCTACTTAAAAACTATACGTATTTAATGGCCTAAATCGTATTGAGCAGTACTTAACATCCATTATAGCATCGAAATTGGTAACGTAATGTAATGAGTTGTGTAAAATCTAGGGGAACCATTGCATGAAAGGATGATTTTCGATCCTATGGGATTCTTGCATTTTAGTATGATTAATTTACGTTAGGAAGATTATAGAGGTTTTTAGGATAAAGGCCATTGGTGTGAGACGTATTCTCGTCACTTCACTAATCATGGGTACGTGTAATCTTTTTATAGAGATAGTCGTGGTGACATTCTACGAAACAGATGCCAATAATTTAATTTCAAGAAAAACTTTTTAGATAGTCACTTCTCCGACATTTATGTCATTGCAGTTTAAATCTGTAAAGTATTCCTAAATATACTAAAATGCTGCTGTTACTAGTTTTTTTCAAATAACATACTGTAGTATTTTAGACACTAAAAACTAGTACTAATTTGGCGTCTGCTCTCCCGTAATGCCTCATGTTACGAAGCTGTCGTATCCTTCCGTTCGTAACTTGCTCCATAGATGGCCTCCCCCCAAACGCGCATTGTTATCCGATGGCGAACTCCAGTAAAGGCTGCATTGTGCGGGCCTATTAGTCAACACAAAAGAATGGCAAGATGATCGCTCCTTGTCTTTTTGTGTAATTGTTGCGTTATTGTTTTTGGGTGTATGTGAGCGTTTTCAATGGCAACTGGACCTTTATTCGCTTCGGTAATATCGCTCATGATCGCCAGTGGAATTGTCACTTTCTTCAACCCAAATTACCCTACTTGTAATTATTATAAATGTGAAAAATCGTTATACGTTTTTAACTCAGTTATAAGGTCAGGTGATTGATTGAATAAAACAAAATACTAACGGGTAACGCGGGCGAATGCCAGTCTTAAGTTAAATTTACTACTGAAGATATATTATGAAGACTAAAACGATGTAATAATTGATGAACATATTTATTATTGGAACGTTCTTGTGCTAGGCAAGTAAAAAAGAAGTGATGGACGTGTACATGATTGCTCCCTTACGTTTATTTTGAGAATATTGTTAAGAAATTAATATTTAAAATAGGAACCGTAAATTAGATAAGGATAGGGCGGATACTTTCACTGCCGTTAAAAAAACTCCTCACAGAAAGAAAATATGTGTTGAAATAATAGAAGAGAGTAAAATATATAGAATAAAAACTGCCGACCGTACTTCTCAATTCGATAAAACGATAAATCTCTAGTGCGAGCTTAGCTTTAAAATCTGCCTTTAGCTCCCCTCCCGGAAAGGGTGATAACTGCCCCACAATCTTTTCTCTCAAGTTTCGAGCTTTGACATTTATAATATACGAACCGTAATACCCATCCCATATGTAATGGCTGGAAAATAAAGTAGAGTTAAGTTGGGATTGAGGAGTAAGTCGATTTATAGTTTCGTTTTCCTTTATTATATGTAAAATCTTCTGATGTACAAAACAAAAATTTAATCTTTAATACCTAGCATGTAACTTTGGACGTACATATTATAATTTGACGCTAAAGAAATTTGCATATTTATAGCATTAATGATATAATGATACAATTGTTTTTATTATATAACAATGATGGCCGGGGCGAATACTCGCATGTATAATAAAAATGCAAAGACTTGACTGTATTTGCGGTGCATACCTACTAACATTTTATGCTTTTTAGCTTCTCGTACATCAATAAAACTTTTTAGTAATTTTCATAGAAAACCAATTATAGCGATCAAGAATGGAAATTTTGGGACATTTTTTTCGGGTAATAGGGTCGGATATATAAATGAAAGCAAAAAACTCAAAAGTTTATATTCTGAGAACAGAACGTCCTACTCCCAATTTTGATTTGTCGAATAAAAAAAGTGGCGACATCTAGTAAAATGGTTGCGGAAGTAATTCCCTTAGGTGAGTGCGCCTATTCTTTATACGCAGTGAGTACAATAAAGCAGAATTCCCCGTGTTGCCGGCTAAGCCCAGAGTTACGGTGTTTTTTCCGCGCCTTTTTTTATGTAGGCCAGATTTAGTAGTCAACACGTGTTGCCAGATTTACACACGCATTTTAGGAAAATACGTGCGTCAGGTATGGCGGGGCTAACCGTTTACCGTTTAAGTTTTTACTAAGCTGAAACTAGTGAAAATAAATCGGAGAAGCAATTGCTCTTTTTATTTACAGTTGCAACTGTAGCAAACACTCACTAATATTGGGATCCTACTTAAGCAGCTCAACAAGATAGTATAAAACAAAGACACTTTACAGACAGTAATTTATTTTTCTCTCACAACCTTCTCGTCCAACCGTCTAAGAAAGAATGCTCAACCGACCCAGCCCGTTTTTTTCAACGGCTCAGATCTTTTCCCGGTAAAACTTCGCCTCGCGATTGGACGGTCATCGATAGCCAATCAAAACTAGAAAAATGCTGACCTCTGATTGGTCGCCCAATCAGAGGCAAGGGATTTGACAGACTTCACTTGAGTTGCCAGTGCAGATATTTTATTAAGTTGCCATTTACATATTTAAATTTAATCACACAAAATGTTGCCAATTAATTAACCCTAACAATCGACCATCCTGACATCGTGTGCGTCCCTGCACACGGTACCAGGTGGAACCCTAACAATCGGGCTGTTGGCGGTTGAGCATGCTGCATACAATTCGAAACATTTAATCGTACCTATACTGTAACTTAACATTATAATAGAGAATCAGTACTTTGTTTTAAGGTTATTATAATTTTACATGACAATAGTTATGTTGATTAATTTAAACAAGTTTTGAGTTTTATGACCAAATTACAATCACCATATAGATTTAAATGGAATTACACTGAATACAAATAATATTAAATTATATTAATTAAATTATATTAAATATGCAGTCGTTAGGAAACAAGGAGAAACTTAACTTATGCCGAATCGAATGCTACTAAAACGTTTACTGACAAATAATCTAAAGGGTAATAGACGATCGATTAATCAATTACCCAATATTCAGAAAGCACACCTTGACGATCGATTAATCAAGGGTGTCTTCACTAATCACCTAATTAAGCCGATCGATTAAGCTTAAATGGGGCTAGTGAGACAATTACGGCTCTACCACTAACGAAATGATGCGAACCAATCGATTCTCGCATCAAACCTGGACGATCGATTAGTCGAGGAATTTTTGGCCGACTGTCGCTCAACTCGCTCGATTCGGCTTGTGCGATGTCAACCAGCTCTGGACCAGACGCGGGCCAATCAATTTTCGCATCCAATCTGCAACGAAATACCAGTTCTGTAGCCACATATCAGATATTAAAAATATACCTACAAATAAAGGATCGAATATCTACCTACAGATAAAGGATCTAATCGTCGTCAGATGCAGATTCTGATTCTTCGTTTACTTCTAGAGCAGCGACATTGATCCAGGGCATCATACGATCTGTAGCAACAGTTGTGGGACGCTTTTTTTGGGTATTAATCAATCCCTCAACTGGGGCTACTACATACCGGTCCATACCCAAGACTTTTGTAACTCTATATGGACCCGTATAAGAAGATAAAAGCTTTTTACTCTGTCCATCATTATTGAAGTTAGTTTTGGTAATTTTGACAAGTTCACCTTCTGCATAAACACGAGCTGGTTTTCTATTTTTATCATAGAATTCCTTTTGTTTAATCTGCTCACTGTCTATCCTATCTTTAACTTCCCGGCGAATCGTTGACAAATCGGTTTGTTCGCGAGTTTTCTCGGTGATTTCATTCAAAATCGGATTTACTTCAACATTCATACAGGCACCGAACAACACTTCAGCAGGCGTCCTTCCGGTCGTCCTCTGAACCGTGTTATTCAGCCCCCACTGAATTTTGCCTATATAACTGTCCCATTCTTTCTCACCGTATTTTACACTTGAAGCCTTCATCGAGTCAAGAATAGTTCGGTTGTACCGCTCGACTTGACCGTTTGACCGTGGACTAGAGACTGCATTGAGGATATGCTTAACGCCTTCATCCAAACAAAACCTTTTGAACATGTGGGACGTAAAGCAGCTACCGCGATCGCTAATAAGACGGTCTGGTGGCCTGAAAGTCCTGAATATATCCTCTAGTACCCTGATAGCATTTTGAGCATGTGTGTTTCTCACCGGCCTAGCAAAACAGAACTTTGTAAACGCATCCACAACTACCAAAAGATAAGTGAAGCCACGCTTAGATTTCACGAAGGGCCCGAGATGGTCAACGTGTAGAGTATGAAAAGGTACTTCAACTTTTGTTATCGGATGAAGCAAGCCCTCACGTTTATCCTGATTCTTTTTTGCGTACGCGCACTCGATACAAGCACTGACATACTTTTTGACGAAACGGGACATTTTGGGAAACCAGTAATTCTTTTTTAAACGCTCTAGAGTCTTTTCAACGCCAAAATGTCCGATTTCGTCGTGATTTATCCGACACAGTTGCCATCTCGCGCCCTTCGGTACTACCCATCGAAGTTCACTTTTATCGTCACCTAGACAGCGAAATAGCTTGTTGTCCTTAACAACGTAGTTCTCCTTTATGTATTGGAGGCCTTTCTCATCTAAATTACTATCCAAAACTTCCCTAGTCCTTCTGAGTTCTGAATCTCCAAGTTGTAGAGTGTGCAGCCAATCATCACTACTAATAGACATAACAATCGGAAGCGTGTCGGTTGCATTGTCTTCAGGCCCGGCTACAGGATTACGGGACAGAGCGTCTACGTGGTTCATCTTATTCCCACATCGATATTCGATGGTGCAATCGAACTCTTGCAACTGCAGCCACCAGCGCGCTATCCTTGGGATAAGATCCCGTTTTGTGAAGGTAGAGCGAAGGGCGCTGCAGTCAGTAATGATCTTAAATTCTTTTCCTAGTAGATAGACCCTGAATTTTCTCAGGGAGCAAACCACGGCCAGAGTTTCCAATTCATATGAGTGGAAGTTTTTCTCCTCTGGCGACGTCTGCCTGCTGTAATATGCAACCGGCCGCAATGCTCCGTCAGACGATCGCTGAAGAAGAATACCCCCAACTCCTATCCTACTCGCGTCAGTGTGAAGTTCGGTCTCTACTGACGGGTCGTATATTGCGAGAATTGGTCTGTCTACCAACCGAGATTTCAAATCTACGAAAGCAGCCTCTTGACTAGCGCCCCACTCCCACGCTACACCTTTCTTTAGCAACTTGCTGAGAGGATACGCTACCTGAGCAAAATCTTTGACAAATTTCCGAAAGTAGCTCGCCAACCCGAGGAATTGGCGAACATTATGAACGCTCTGTGGTTGTGGGAAATTCATTACACTGACTATCTTCTTTTCCCCTGGTCTCACACCTGCTGCTCCAATCTCATATCCGAGGTAATCAATTTTATCACGCAAAAATTCGCATTTCGATAAATTCAACGTGAGATTCGCCTGTTCCAGCAATTTCAGTATATCCTCAAGGTTCTTAAGGCATTCTGCAGAGTCTTTCCCAAAAATTAGGATGTCATCCATATAGGCTGTAGCTTTGCTGAAACGTGCGGATCCCAATATTGAATTTATCATGCGCTGGAATACGGCGGGTGCGTTTGCCAGACCGAACGGCATACGATTAAACTCGTATTGGCCGTCCGGCGTGACAAACGAGGTGACATGTTTACTCTGTTCTGCGATTGGTACTTGATAGTACCCAGATGCGAGATCAAGGGAAATGAAGCACGCCTGGCCTGAGAGACGAGCAATTTCGTCTTCAATTATCGGCATGGGGTATCTTTCCTTGACGGTCATGGAATTCAACAACCGATAGTCTACGCACATTCTGAGGGTCCCGTCCTTTTTGCGCACCAATAGGATAGGACTAGCATATTCGGAAGAAGATTCGCGCACTATCCCTGCCTCCAACATCTCGCCTACCATGGAGCGCACCTGTGATCGTTCGTGGTGAGAGAGCCGATATGGGCGATACACTACTGGACGTTGACTGTTGAGATCTATATTCATTTGTGCCGCGTTCGTGCAACCCAGATCCTTAAGTGATGATGCGAAACAATGTTTATACTTTCTAAGTAACCCGAACAGTTCTTGTTTCACGTCTCCATCAACAGTAGTACATACGCGAACCTGGCTCTCATCAAAATCGCCTTCCACACCGACTGCCAACTTGGCTGACTCTACAATAACCCTATTGACAAAATCAACCCTTTCTGCACGACTGAACGTGACGTCTCTTGGAATGTGGCAGGAACTAGCTTGAGGAACAACGGCTATATTGACAAGACCATTCTGCGAATAATAGAGCCCCCCACAGACGAAGTACTGCTGGTTGGGTTTTCCCACGATGCTATTTTTCACTAGGATACTACCACTAATTGCGGGTTCAACAATAGCTCTGATTGAGACTGGGCCACAAACTTCAGCAATGCCCAGAGACTTTATCCTCAATGAACCGACATTGTCAATATCAACGTTGGAAAAGGGCATACTTTCGCCATTATCGAAGAACTTTAACTCCGAGACGTTTTTATGGACTATTATGTGAGGCTGCTCTGTAAAAGATTGGCCTATCAGCATAGATTTTTCCAACAAACGATCATCGACTACCTTACACATTACTCTAGCACTAACATTGTCGATGCTCAACTCAAGCGACAATTCTCCTAGAGACTGTACAATAGTATTTCCAAAACCTTTCATTTGTGAAGGCGTATTGTCATGACGTAACCCTAATTGCAACGCTGCAGATTCACTGATCAACGTGACATCGCTCCCAAAATCGATAAATCCTTGTAATGGCACCCCGTTAGCAATCACCTCTTTCATAAACTTAGAGTTAGGATTATTCGTACAGTTACCAACAGAATCTATGCACATTGTCTTTTGTACGGTCTCAGAGTTTGTACCCTTTTCATCTGTTTTATGAAAACAAGTCTCTACTGTATGGCCAAGTTTATTGCATCGTTGGCACCTCAATAGAGGTTTCGGACAATGCAGGAAACTGTGGCCTTTCTCTTTACAATTATAACAACTTGTTGTCTGCCCTGGCCTAGGAGCAGCCTTTTGTGCACGTGTTTGATTGTTGTTAGCAACTGTATTGGTTTGATTGTTATCTACATTTTTACTTCGAAATTGGTTTCGTTCGAAATTGGAGTGATTAGATTCTTTATTGCTCAAGAGGAATTGTAAAAGCTCGTCGGGGTGATTGCAACGTAGTGCCAAAGCGCCGGATCTAAGGATCCTGTCACTTAAACCGTGAATAATACAATCAACGGCCCGCTTTCCTACTATATCGCACTGAGTGACTAACGCAAGTTTCTCGTAGTAGTATAATTCAATAGGCTCGTTAAACTTGCTCCTTCTTTTCAGCATTTCCTCCAAGGTCTGGCCATAATTCTGTTCGCAAGGGAAAGCACTTACTAATTTATCTTGCCATTCTGGCCAGGTGAAAAGAATTGAGTTCAGGCCTTCGTACCACGTTTTAGCCAGGCCTTGGAGTTTCTGCATAGCGAAGTGCGTTGTGGTTCTGTCGTCCCATCCATAAACAGAGGCGCACTCATTGACCTTTTTTAACCATACGTCAATACGTTGGTTCTTAGCGCAAGGATCAAAATTAGGCAGGATATTTTTATGGTCTATCTTTTGCAATGATTGCGCATTCTGATTATGCGGCTGGGACGACAAATCATTTTTTAACAGTTTAAACATTGTAAAGAGATCATTTTTAGACAAAGATGGGCTACATGACCTTTTAGAAGATCCTCGGTTGCCGCCGTCGCCGTGTCGCTGCTCTGCCGGCTGCTCTGCACGCGAGTCCGCCCGGCGCTCCGTACGCGAGTCCGCCCGGCGCTCTGCATGCGAGTCCGCACGGCGATCCGTAGGAGAGTCTGCCCGGCGCTCAGTACGCGAGTCTAGCCGTCGTCTGGAACTCGCAGATCTGTGCCGCTCATTGAGCTCTCTCGAATCTCTCGATGACGTACGGCGACGTTCCTCCGTTGCAAGAAGTCGTTCACGTTCACGGTGTAGCTCCATCTCCAGCATTTCTATTCTCTGTCGTCCCAGTAGTGCATCCTGACCATCCGCACGGCTTCGGCTGCGAATACGCAAACTGCTTCGGCTTCGTGAGCGGCCACCATGGTCAGGGGTCCGTAGGTCTCTATGGTTCTGATCTTGTATCGAGCGTTCACGCTCTCTGCTTCTTTGCCCCCTGGCCTGTTCACTCATGATCTGAAACTTGCGACGCGGGATGTTAGTGCCTATAATATGTATAAGTCTAAATGTGTTGCATAAATAGGGATATAGATAGAATAGTTATCAAGTATACTCGAAAGTGATGGAATTATGCAATCAATATTACAAAGAAAGCAATTTATCTCGAAAACGGCGCATTTTACGCCAAAAATAATGAAATTTTGCCCCCTTTCAATAACCCCTCGGTCCCATGTACTCTTTCTGATAACCCAAAAAAAGGTTGAAAAATAAACCAAAATATATATAGAGAACGGTATATTCTATGTTAAAATCCTTGAATCCTTTTAATAATCAATTAATTTAAATTGTATTCAAGTAGTTTTCTGGCTACAAACGATTTTATTAAAAAAAAACGAAATATCTCAGGAACGGTGCATCCTACGCCAAAAATAATGAAATTTTTGACCCCTTTTAAATACCCCTACTCTTTTTGATAAACCTTTGTAATTACCATTTTTATTATTATTTCATAAATCAACGTACCTGAAACTTGAACACACTAGTTTTTCTTTTTCTTAAATTTAACATCTTTTACTATACGTTAGCTAATAATTTAAAGGAACAATAGGAAAAAGAAGTCGGCTAATAATTTATACGTTGGCTTATAATTTAAATGAACAATAGAAAAACAACATGGGGGCATCGGCTAGTACCAAGTTTTAATAAAATCAGTAAGTACAAAGAAATCGAACAATTACCGTGCAAATGAGAAACAAGATGGCAAATAACCCCATTGGGCGTGTACTTACGTTTTAAGTTTGGTTTTCCGTGTCACTTCTGAATTGTAGCAAACACTCACTAATATTGGGATCCTACTTAAGCAGCTCAACAAGATAGTATAAAACAAAGACACTTTACAGACAGTAATTTATTTTTCTCTCACAACCTTCTCGTCCAACCGTCTAAGAAAGAATGCTCAACCGACCCAGCCCGTTTTTTTCAACGGCTCAGATCTTTTCCCGGTAAAACTTCGCCTCGCGATTGGACGGTCATCGATAGCCAATCAAAACTAGAAAAATGCTGACCTCTGATTGGTCGCCCAATCAGAGGCAAGGGATTTGACAGACTTCACTTGAGTTGCCAGTGCAGATATTTTATTAAGTTGCCATTTACATATTTAAATTTAATCACACAAAATGTTGCCAATTAATTAACCCTAACACAACCAAGTAATACGAAATATGTTAATTCTTATCCTTGAAATTAAAACGCAAGTTTTTAAGCTAGTAGATAGATGTTACAAGTTGTATATGTATATTTTTCAAATAGGTAAATTTTACTCTGGTTTAATGTGTGTCTGTCATGATGTGATCATGAATATATCATTAGGTACTTGATATGGGCTGGAAAGAGAAATAGATTATTATCCTGAAAAATGCAGACTTCTCGAAGAAATAGAAAAACGGCCTTGTCATGCGGTCAAAATAGCCGGATTTTGGACGTAACATAATTTGGGTATTTGGAGGTTTGCTTAATAAATAAGCAAAATAAAAAAATTAAATAACCCCGACACAAGTTGCTGGTCATCATGAGACCTTCATTCAAGGAGTGATATAGAAAATGCTACTAAAACTGAACATAAGTAAAAAAATGCAATTTTTAGCTTTAATATTTGCTGAGATCTTGTCACTTGTTCCAATTAAAGTTGAATATCTTGGAAACTACTGGTTCTCTTTCCACCAAACATTACTAAGAAGCATCACGACGATCAAGTCTTTTGATTTAAAAAAAAAACACGTTCAAATTGGTGCATCCGTTTGGGAGCTAAGATGCCACAGACAGTAACAAAAAAACGTCTGAAGTTAGTCTAAACATTTACGACCTCTTGTGATACCTATAAACAACTACTGCTCTGCTACTAGCAGTTACATAACTTCAGACTCGCCAACTAACGTTGCGTGAATGGCACAAATTCTACACAAAAAAAAATGAGTAGGTATACCCCTTTTCAGGTGCATTCTAATAATTCGTTATTCTCAACATCATAACTAGCAAAGAGATTATCGGCAAAAATTAACAGCGCATCATAACACGTCGACAAAGGCTCGGAAACACGGCACAGCCCTGACGGATACGACGAATAGAAACGTCGCGAAAAAAATATGGCGTTACAGGAAACGAATACAAAATACGAATAAAAATAAATGTACAAGCATTCCGGCGGAGGAAATGAGAAAAACCATATTCGAGTGCGTGGGGATAGGGTTGACACTTCCAAGATTTCGGGCGTGGGGGAGGTCGGTGTACAGTCAGCCCAGAAAATGTTCTACCACTTTTCGACTCTATATGATTCGTATTAAAGTTCAAAAGTGCTACAATTTCTTGGTCGACTGTCCCTATGCGAGTTACGTGGAACGTGTGTGCGAGAGTGAAAACTTTCGGAAGATTTAATTGAGGAATAGTCACGTATAAGCGAGGTGAATGCGCCGTGTTACCTACAATAACTTTTGCTAGATACTTGCGCCAGTTAAGAGTTGTAAACTTCATGTGAAAAGAATACATGAAACATGTATTCACTAGTTCCATTTCAAGCCGGCTTTCTTCGGAATTTTACATCGTTTGAAATGATCAACCAATTCAAATTAAACTTTCAAGGTAAGTTAAAAAAGATAACATTCAAAGCATTTCTGTTACTGTCAACATTCTGTGACGACTTATCACGTTACTGTTAAACAGCGTACGCGTGATTCAAACTTTGAATCACGCGAGATTATGATGAAATTTTAATTGTAAAAGACAGTGCCCTCTAAATAGCACAAAGCCATGCAAAAATGCAATCAGTCCAAAAATAACAGCTCACCTTAACGCTCCTTCATTAAGTATTTACTTGTAAACGTTTATTTAGATTTTATTTATTCTATTTCTATGCCAACCCATCATACATATACCAAAAGTAATCTCTAGGATGGCGCCGTTTTAGGATAAAAATATCCCGTGTAACACATTCAAACATTCGTAGAAATGCCCTTTAATCTCTCTTTCACATAATCTTCTAACTAATGTGGGCAGACGTGTGTTTTTCATGAATCCAGCTCCCCACCCTCTGCGGGTCTGCTCTCTGTCAGTCGCGGTCGACTGTACTCGGATTAACTCAAGCCTTGACGTTATTACGTTTGTAGACAATCGGTACAGACACGGAAAATTTTATGGCAAAGAGAATCATTTTTGTTGTTCGCAAATAATAGGATATTAAAGAGAAATAATGTGTTCAAAACGATATTAAACCGTTGTGACGCTGTGATTATTGAATTCTGTTGTGTACCTACAAGACTTATTTATTCAAGTAACATTTTACTTTTAATATACTTAAGTAAAGAGCTGACTGAAAAATTACATATAACCTAAACCGTATATTATAACTATTTCTCTAATAAGTCTTGAATTGTCGATGTCACGGACTTAAAAAGGGATAATTGAAACAAGATTCTTGTAGGTAAAGATGGCATTTCATCTTAAATCTATGATCTTCCTATAAATCTTCCCATGTGACGTCCTCGGCACTAAAAGTTCGAGCCCTGTAATGATTTAAATGATGTATACGATAATTACACGCTTATTTATGTTTTTACTAAATAAGTAAAACAATAGCTGAGAATGGGGCATTTTTGTCTGTTTAGTCACATTTATCAATAGGTGCACTTCGCAAATACTATTGAAAATAAGCGGGAAAATAGTAAAATCATCCTCTTAACTAAAACATACAAACAGATTATAGCATTGTTTGTAACAGTATTTAAATGCAGCACTAAAATCACATATCAAACCTCAAAACAATATTCAACGTGTTCAAAGTAATGCAAGTTCTCGCAGACGTTCATTGTGGCGATTTACACAATAGTATTTGTGTTTATTACATGTTCCGGAACTAAAGCTGTCTTCCCGTCACATTCGAGCCGAGCCGAGCTAACGGGATAACGGAGTTTCTAGAATGCTCGAGATTATTTTGGAGCGTTTCGAGAATTTTGGATTTTTCGAGCCGTAACTGAGTAACAATGGCAATGGAATGCGATAAAATACTGTCTCATATTTTAGTTATAAAAATAAATTGTTTACTTTAGATTTAATTTTTAGTTTATTTTTTCGTTCTTCGATCTATATCGCATTCGTATGGAAAAATTACATGGAAACGAACCTTACTTTTTGTGTGAAAGGAGATCAAACCAACATCTAGACGGTTTAATTATAAAAATGGTTCAGCAATTTGATAAAATACTACCGTCTTATAAGAATAGTGTAGGCGGCTGATTTAAGACTTTCAATAAGAAATTGATGCTATGGATCCAATTTTACTAATGGAGGTAAATCTCAGAGGTCAAGTTAATGACTAAACACGTGTAGTGGTAGGTATATTCACTGTATAAAATTAAATACACACTTCAGAAACTTGCATGGGACTGATATCGGCTGAGTGTGTGGTGCTGACTGGTAGACAACAAATAGACGAGCGTTTGAAAAGTTCAAACGGCGGGGAATGATAACACTTTACAGTAGTAGTACCAAGTATAATGATATGACACTTTGGCAATAAAAACTATTATTTTTACTGTCGATTAAACCATAAATTTAAGACTAATATGATTAAAATTTTGATAAAATATGCTGTACTGAAAAGAGTGAATAAGAATATTTAATTTATTTTATTCCGGGTTTCATAAATTTCATCGGCGGCAACCCTAAAACGCTCCAAAAATACGCGCTCTGAAAAATGGCTACCGGTTGCAATGCAACGCGGGCGTTTTATTTCTATGTAAATTTGCATAATGATATTTTTGTCGCGCGACTTGCGGTAGATTTACGGACATCTCGCGGGGAATCCCCTACTACTGAGTTACGAGTTTATGGTAAAACACCATGAATTGAGTTCCTGTACAGTTTAATGAAGCATATAATTCTATAGTGTGCGGTGATTAAATACAATATAGCGATTAAATCTGTACTGTCAAAATTCTAAAATTGTATCAAAAACAAAATTTTCTGTAGGGACAGAGGTCACTATTGTGGGAAAAATCATAAGAGCGCGATGCGCATAATGTTATTTATTTCGTTTAGACATTAATTACACCGCAATCTGTCGGAAGAAATATTTTAACGGCTTTATCACGTCCAAACATCTTACCATCAGGTGTTACTAAGGTCAATCGGTGGTCAGTTTATGAATGAAAAAAAAAGTGTGTGTGTCAGCTCCGACGCACGACTGGAGTTTACTCTTCAGGCCAGGCGCGCACCACGATTTTTTTAGTCGCGCGATAATTTTGTCGCAGAAATAAGCTTACTTATGGGTTTATGAAAATCGTGGTGCGCGCACTCTCATATAAATAAACCCATAGACGCTGACGGAACAATTCTACGGGTATGGCTACGCCGGGATTAAGAGCCGTCCAGGCCGTCAAAGCATCGGAGGCGTAAGGAATGATAGCCTTGTCACCATCAAAAGATAAAATTTGAGTGACAAGGTCCACCAGCCCACACGCCGAAGCCAGGAAGGCCGGGAGGCTCACATCTCGCGCGCGACGCACGCCCAAATCACCAGTTCGAATCGGCAGAGAAACCTGGTCCCATTGACCTTGGTTAAGGGAGACGTTCAGCACCTTTTCCAAACTCTCCTTCAACACGAAGTCAAAGGAGTCTGTCTGGACAGGGTGCAGCCAGGCTGGCACGGTGCACAAGAAATATGTCAGCTTAGGCACGGCAAAGCAAACTCGCAACATAACGAGGGCTACGTGAGCCGAAAGTTCATTCAACCTCTGCGCAGCCATCAGCAGAAGCAGCTTTCTCTCCTCGAAGGCTTCAGGAATGGCTTCTGGGAATATTGGGGACCCCAAGAGGTTGAAAGATCTCGCCGACAACACTTTCAGTCCGGGGAGCAGAGCACTGAATAAGGGGAAAGAATCGTGTGAGTTGGTACTGCAGGGGAAAAATTCGCATTTGCTGAAATTAATATCTAAACCCAGAGCTTTTAAACGAGGCAGGAGCATGAGCAAGTCTTGTTCCACTTCTTCAGGTTTACCACCTAGGGTACCGTCATCTAGGTACCAGATATTCAATGGGGATTTAACCTCTGAAATTACCTTTTGTATGGCCAGACAGAAAACTAAAGGGCCTAGCGGATCCCCCTGCTGTGCACCAACTTGGGAAAGCACAAGAGGACCATTGTAGAAAAGATTAGAAGTGGAAGAATATACTTGGAAAATGAAGGGGTAGAGTGATGGCACTTTATCCTTCACTTCGGACAGTAAAACATCACGCTCCACTGAGTTAAACGAGTTTTTTAAATCAATTTTAATTAATAATAATAATAATGAAATAATGAACTTTATTCTGCAAGTAGGCCACAAGGGCACTTTTACATGTCTGAGTCTACCGGCATTTCACAAGAGGAGACCACTGTTGAGAAGAAACGCCGAAAGAAACTCAACAGTCAGTCATTTTTTCAGAAAGCATAAGTACTTAACTATTACAATGATATGAACTTAACTATACGTATTAAAACGGATTCTAAGTTTTTGCTATCTACCGAAAAAGCCCGCGTAGCGTCAATTGCAGCCTCGCAGCCCAATCTTGTGCCAAACCCTAATTGGCAAGGTTGCAGATAAGCTGCCATTTCTTCTCTCACTGCACGGCATCCTAGCTTTACCGTTAAGCGGCGGAAAGCGCTGCCTATGGCAATGGGTCTTATACCACCGTCTTTTTTTGACAGCGCACATAAGGAAGCACCATAAATATAGGAGCAAACTTCAGGGTTTAATTGACCACTGAGCAAAAAATTACAAAGCTTGGCCAGATGTTCCAGGAGCCGAAAATCGGCGTCTCCCGCAGATGCAGACGTAAGCTCCTTAAGATGAACAGGGCGGATACCATCCAAACCGGCGGCCGAACTATTGTTGAAAGAGCTGAGTGCCTGCACCACTTCCTCCGGCTTAACAGTTAAGGCAGAAATAGATATGTCAGGTTCCGGTGGAAGTACCAGCGGCCGGGACGGGGCTGGATGCTTCGACTGCAGCGTAGCTAAAGTCTCAGGGCTCGACGGCGCCACGCCCTCATCCGACATAAGCACTCGCTCTGCACCTGAGATCCCCTTCATGTACTTTACGCTCAATTGTCTTCAGTATGGAGTGTGATCTCAAAGGCGTGGTCTCTGCACCGATGTTCCCACTGATATCAAAAGAAGCAGAGTTAATATTTCTCTTAACTTTCGTGGTTAAATTTCCCGTGGCCGTAAACTAAACCATTCGAGAGTGCCATTGGAGTCGATACACTTATCAATGAGGTCGCTCAATTTGGCCGCTGCCAAGTTTCGCGCCCCTTTGGGGATATGCCATAACACACGTACTGACTGCTTTAACGTAGCTAGATCACCAAAATCTAGATGAATGGGGTTGTTACCATGAGCTTGCTGTGAAACCGACAGTCTAGGGTTGGAGGGGATGACTTGGGGAAAATGTTTATGCATGTGCCCTATATGCACTTTAAGTCCATGAGGGGTAAAAGTTCGAGTTGAGTTGGGACAATGGGGACAGCGCAAGGATGAAGAAGGATCACTCATATTTATAACTAACACTTACAAATAAAAGTAAAAATACAAGCAATTATAGTAAAAAAAGATACAATTTAAAAGCCAACATCAAAAACATAACAATTTCGATTTAAACTTCATAGCTTCTTGTCGGTCGGCAAGACTCCCGTCTAGAAAATGAATGGCTCGGTTGTGTTGGATCCTTGATTTATGTATGTATTTATCCTGGAAAGTTTCACGAAATCAAAACCATTCTGCGGCTGAATGCAGGAAAATGAGAGCAGTGGTGATGGAAAAGTATTCACGCCTTCTCTATTTCTAAGCTTAAAGCTGAGTCACAATTAAAGCGGTCTCTCTCTCTACAGCAAGACGTCTTCTTCGATCTTAGCACCATACAAGCACGGCTTAAACACCAAGAAAACACGGTCTTTGCATTGCACGTTATAAAAGTTGTAATCTTGGATATCACAAAAATTCGTTAGGTTTGTTTGGGAGCTGAAACGAACACGTATCTTTTAGCCGATTGTGTGACGGGCGCTATTGTTTCAAAAGCAGCACATTTTACCCGTTAAGCGTAGATTTGATTAAATTTTATTTTATTTATAAAATTTTGTTGACACTCGACATGAAGTTGACATTGACAATTTTATAGTCTGTTTATGTGAACATAATGGTAGTTTAAAAAGTCGTATCTCAGTATACGATCGGGGTAAAAATACGACTTCTTAATTTAGCAGGTTATGCGTTAAGCGTTATAGACTAAGATCCCGATATAAAACGACCTTCACCGAGATGTTTATTTGATGAATGTATTTTATATTTAGTTTAATATGTCAATAAATATATTGCATATGGGTTGCCTAACAATTTTTAGTCCAGGGTATGTTTAGTAAAAAATAAAAATATATATTTTCTTAACATTTCACCGATTTGATTATTAGATAAATTCATAATTAAATAATCTTTAATTTTATTCAGTTTCAATTCAATAATCAGACCGTTGCAAAATGCTAGTAGGTATAGATTTACCTGTTTATACCTGGCTACCCGATAGTTGTGACGGGAAAAGAATAGGTAACCTAACGTTTGCATATTCTATGGGCTTCATACTTTCGATTGGTATAGAATTTATCTAATATTAATCAAACCGGTGAAATGTTTAAAACATTTTTTTTTATTATTAATTAAACATACCCTGGACTAAAATTTGTTAGGCAACCCATATGCAATATATTTATTGACATATTAAATTGATTATAAAATACATTTCATAAAATAAACATCTCGGTGAAGGTCATTTTATATCGGGATCTTAGCCTATAACGCGTAACGCATAACCTGCTAAATTAAGAAGTCGTATTTTTACTCCGATCGTATACTGAGATACGACTTTTTAAATTAGCACGGCAGATACGTTCGATTTTATACCCCATATTTTTCATACCCCGGGCTTATATGTACCGGGTGGAACGAAGCGATGTTCATTCCTGAAACTATAATGCTATGTATTTCATGTAGAATCGACCTGCAATAGTTAAATTCTTTTAATAATAAAAAAACGAAAATCGATTAAAATTGTATTTTTTAATGTATGTACAACCCTAGTTTTTTTAAACTATTATTTGACGTTTGGGAGTATTTACAATTACCTACATTTACATCCGGTGTTCGAAAGTACCGCCGTGGCGTACGATACACGCCGCTGCTCGTGCCCGCGTATGGCGATGCACCCTCGACAAGATGTTGTGTCGGTTATTTCTTCTGCGAAGACTTTCAAAGGCCACCCTTAGCCTTTCCCTCATCTCTTCAGCCGTCTCACACTCAGTCTTGTAAACGATGTCCTTTACGGTGCCCCACAGAAAAAAATCCAAGGGTGTGAGATCTGGAGACCTAGGAGGCCAACGGTGCGGCCCATATCGGCCGATCCAGCGATCCTCAAACACATTATTCAGTGTTTCACGTACTTCGACTACTGAATGAGCTGGTGCTCCATCTTGTTGGAACCAAGTGCGTCTTCTTTCTGCCAGCGTCAACTCATCCAGATAGTCGTCGAGCTCTATCCTCAACAGAGCCATGTATCCGTGTCTGTTTAAAGTCTGAGGCAGAAATACAGGGCCTATTATTGTATCCCCGTGTATCGCCGCCCAAACATTAACAGACCAACGATACTGGTGTCCCGTATAACGGTAGGCAAACGGATTTTCTTCGGCATACACGTGTTTGTTATGCCTGTTCCACATACCGTTCCGTGTGAACAAGCTTTCATCACTCCATATTACGTGTTTGATGAAGTCTCGGTCTTCTAACACCTTTTGCAGTAGCCACCGGCAATAGGCTTCGCGAACGGGGCAATCTCTTGGTAGTAATGCCTGGACTCTTTGTATTTTGTAAGGGTGACGGCCCTCACGTTTTAGTATTCTGAGTATTTTCGTATGAGTCATACGAAAATGTCGGCCCGCTTGTCTTGAACTTGACCTCGGATAATCTTCGAAGTACTGCAGCACTCTCTCTTCCAATCTGACATCATGTTGAATAACGCGTCCTCCGCGCTGGTCATCCTGACCCGTTCGTGGCACAATAGGACGATTGTTACCAACACGGTCAAGAGCGCGTAATATCGTACTAGAGTGTGTTGGGTGAGGAGGAGGATACCTGTTCCGGTATTGGCGCAAAGTCTCTCCAGTATTGTAATCGCACTCCGCGTACAAAAGAAGCAAATTCAAATAGCCTCTAGCGTTTAATTCCGGCATTTTTGCACACAGCATACGATACAAAAAGTCAATGTAACGTCTATCAATCATGTCAACTAAAAAGTCTAAAAACAATCTTAAGGGTATTTTCAAAGGTTTTTAAACCGATAAGAAATGGCTAGGCAATTTGTAAAAAGTTTGTTTACAAAAGTTAACTGTGTTATGAAGAGGTCATTGCACTCTAAAATAGGGTTGTACACACACACTTTTTCGTATGAAAGTTTAACATGCTATAACTGGAAAACGGTGAGAGATATTAATAAAGTTTATTTGGAGAAAATAATATTCTAAGCCTGTATAATGCCACAGTTAAAGGAAATAACGTCGTTTCGTTCCATCCTGTATATGAAAATCGATTCTTAAGGAGTAAACTCCAAAAAAAAAAAAACAGCTGGACGGATTTTGCACGGATGATTGGACACCGAAAGATACTTTTAATTGAAGTAGTGTAAACAAAAAAAGGAGGTTTACGCGTACGAATTTGTACGAAGAAGGGTACCTTCTAGTATTTACATAGTTGGTATCCTCAAAAACCTTATGTAGCGTTTCGCATTTCACCTATTTAACAAAACAAGATACAAACAAACCGTCGGCCGATTTGTCGAGATTATCTTCAGAGTTAATCAAGATGAACGCGCGCTCTAAACCGTAGCTAAATGTATTAATGTGCTGCGAGCAGGCTTTTCCTGCCCTGTGTTTATTCTGTGTCAGTTACTGCCAAGACTGAATACGGCCATTTACATTATAAGGCAAAGTCCGACTACTTCCAGTTTAAAGACGGGATTGGTCATAGAGATTTCATCACTATGAGTCAGGGCTATGTTTATTTCCCGTGGAAATTCAAAAAATTAACGGTTTTAAAGCCCAATTTTCTCGCTTGATACGCTTGCATAAACCTACTTAACGCCTGTACAATAAAAATATAAGTTACAAGTGCCCAAACCCTTAACCTTTGTAATTGACCACAGAAAAGACGGCTAATTAACGAGGCAATTTTCAATCTGTATACATTAACCGGCTATCTTCAGTCAAAGAATTTAATCTCTTCTACCTAACAGAAATTCATAATTGTCACCGTATCACCCGAAACAGGTCTACACAGAGACCTCCTTCAAGAATATTCGAAGGACAGTGAAAAAAGCCAAATAACGACGAAGCCAACGAACGGACGATCTGGTCCAGTCGGGTCGTTGAAAATAAATGACAATTGTCGGTTTTTAATTGAGAATTATTTAATCTTTACAATTGATCTATTTTATTTGTTATTCCTGCATCTTAGAGACAAAATTCAATCTGACCCTAAAATGCATGATATGAGACCTTTGCATTATTCAAATCAAATCATTTATTTTCAGGCTAATGTGGCGTATATTGTTTTTTTTTTCTTCTTTACTTTATCAGTAATCGGCTATGAAGCCATGATCTGATGTGATCATGGTTTGTATGAAAGTTAAATGGCTGATATTCCAGCGAATATCATCCCAATAGTTAATTTCGATGGCCCAATTCCAATATTTGCCACCTCTTTAGTCGGTTTATATTCCCTGTAGTATCCAGGAGCTTTTGCGCTAGGTCGTTGGTGTGATTTTTAAGTCGGTGTCTGTATCTTATGCTTGCGGCGGTTAGTGTTTCTTTAAATGTGGCGTATAATGTAGATAGATTTAAACCTTTAAAATTATACCTTAAATGTATGAAAAAAAACATACAATTCTCAACTAATACACAAACCCGTTAAATACGCAACGTGTAGATCAAATTCTTGGTCCAACCGCCTGCTATTTAAGTTACATCTTTTTGTATTGTGCCTAGCTCAACTTGTTCCCTGTATACAAAGTCACTACATTTTTCTGATACATAATAGTTTTGTATTGCACCATTAAATATTTAAAAACTAAAGACTCTTCAGTGTATAAAAAAATTCTTTGCTCCGCATTATTTTCTAAAGACACAAAGCAAGTCGCCCTGTATAATTTTCGACATGTTATGCTAAACCATTATTTGTCCCCGAGTGTATCTGCGCGTCATCACACTCCGGTTTCTCTTTTCTCTTTTTAATCACTGCCGCGTAAAAAACTGTTTTCACAGTTGGTTTCAAACATATTGCTTTATGCCATGTGACGGCGTATAGTTCCGTAAATACGGCGTACGGGACGTCTGACCGTTTTGACGCTCGGATGGTTGTATGAAAGTTGGAAATTTCATTTTTATTTCTGTATTGTTTCCGCACTCGTTAATTGGCGTTTCTGTTTTCAATTCAAGCTTCAATTAAATTAAAATATGAAACAAATTATTTTCTATCAGGCATTAACAAAAAAGAACTAAAAAGAGGGGAATATTTAAATGTGTACGTAGCAGTATTGAAATGTAGGTATATGTTTTTTTTTATGACACGCGTCATAAAACAAAGTCTGTCTGTCTGTCCCTACGTATGCTTAGATCTTTAAAACTACGCAACGGATTTTGATGTGGTTCTTTTTAATAGATAGAGAGCGATTCAAGAGGAAGGTTTATACAATGTATAATACATGCATAATTTATCAGCAATGCACCCGTGCGAAGCCGGGGCGGGTCGCTAGTATTATAATATTGCTGAACTATTGCTGGCGGTATTTTATTAACCGCGTTGCTTGTATTAATACATACACAAGCTAATAAAAAAAAAGATATTTACGCTCACCTTGACGATTACTGCGGTATAATTCTGCAATTTCATCTAATTGTTCAGGAGTTTTTTGTGTTAAAAACGGACAAGGAGTGATCACACTAGCTCAAAAGACGTTGACACCTCGTAAACGCAGTCAAACGCATGAAAAATTATGGTTGCTCCTTTACTCTAGAGCCTTTGGGCGCAAATGCGTTTGTCTGCATTATTCCATACGCAGTATTTGTTCACAAGAGTTCATATATCCTACCTCCGCGTCACCGGCTGTGAACAATAGGTAGATAACGCATCGACATAAAGCAGCGTTGTCGGCGATAACTCACGATAGGGGAATGCACCAGATGTGATTTACGCTCCACGTCGACAAGTATGGGTTATGACGGGAAAAATTCACGCCCTGACGGAATTAAAATATAGCATACCTTCATGCTCACACTCCAAAGTATACCTACATAGTTATTTTTATATACCAAGACCCAATGGCACTTGACATTGTGAGCCATAATGTTTTTTGCTGACTAATTGCTTTATGATCTCCGCTTTTCGAGTTGGTATGGGTCGTTATTACGTTATCGTTTGTTCCATTGTAACCCCCTGCTGACGTTTTGAAAATTGGGACTTGCCGTATGCAATGAACTATAATACCGTATATGGTATTTGTATCAGGCAACGGGAAATATTGGAATTACATAATATTATTTAGGACAGTTTTTTACTAAATCTAAATCATAATCTTATAGTCAACATAACTAAAATATTTAGTAACACTACAAAACTGTTTTCAATCATCATAAAATCTAGTTAAATGTTTTTTGAAATATTAATGAATGAAAAAAAAAAATTATGCGAACCAAACCAAACTAAGGTTAGACGCATTTCTCACACAAGTTCGGGATACACATAGTCTATTTTTCTTTAATCAGCGTCTATCATTGACATGTGCCGCATAATGTATACAATTACCCGCGTTGTATTTGTCTACAGTGCTGCGGCAAACACACTAATGGGATGCAAATGCATTTCCCTGTGCGTTCACGCAGTTCCCAACTATTTAGATAGCGTCGGACGGAATAAATAGTTGCCATTGTTTTGTTGGCGCCGATGATGGTGTTTAGTATGAGATAGTCGTGGTAAACGATATGGCCTGGGGAGATGATCCCAAGTAGCACACAGGCTGGAAAAGCACGTTGCACGAAAAGTGGTTGCATAGGCTCCTATCATACTGCCTGTTTACTTCTAGACTAATACGAGATAACGAGGGTTTTAATATGGAAAATACATGCTGCAGCAACACTTATTAATGATATCTGTAACGACTACTACTCTAAACTTGTCTTTTAACACCGTCGATAAACAAAATGCTCAATATTTCTGCTACGAAAAGAAAGTCTGTTCTTTTTTATTCTTTGAAAAATATATCACGCTGAAGATTACTTTCTACCTTTACAACTATTTCCTTTTCTTCCAAGTGTCCAATAAAGAGTGCGAGGTATTATTTCTTCGCTCTAAAGCACTTGAAAACTTGCAAAGGCTTGGCGAGCGTTTAAACTTATAACAACAATTGACAAGCCTTATAGCTGATTTCTCCTGCTTCTGATTTTCTGGATAGATTCGCTATAGTATCTTTTATGATAGTGCTACTTCCGCTGGTTTGATCATAATAAGTGAAACTCGAACCCGAGCCCGGCGAAATGGCAGGTGTTAGCTATATATATCTATCTAATCAATAGTCTAATAACTCACGATAAGTTCCAAATGGATTCGTGAATCATCTTCATAAGCTGTCTGATACTCTCGGGAGTTTACTATGTAATTATCAATATATGTATTATCTACATAGTATATTACCGTGATTACCTATGCCCAGATATTTTAAATACATGTTTCGTGTTGCATTTTACATAGTATAAAAACAACGTCAGTTCACCCGGTCACAGTTAATATTTTCAGTTCGCTTTGTGCTCAGATGTCCCGTGGGATCCGAAAATTCAGCATACGACAGCAACGTTTTCATTTTATTCCAGCAAACACAAGTTCACAACTATGCCAATATATTTTAGGCGATGGCATTGTTTCTGTATTGTTCAGAAAAAATGTTTTTGTCTGCTGAACCGTTCGCCCGATATGATATCATCTATGATACTTTTATCAAGCTATGCATATTTATTTTATGTATTATAACCTGAGGCTATTTGGGACCGAAGGGGTTATTCTGTAATTTGCAAACAAATTGGTTTTAAGCCATAATATATTGCAATAGTTGGAACAAATGTCTTATCTACCTAATACCTGATAAATTGCATATTCCTAATACGAGTATTTCAATCCTAAAAAAACAGGCTTAAAGGCATTTTTTGCTTAGTATCAAATAATCCCTTGGGATCCAACTAGTCTTACGGTATGAACGTATTACATAAGTATTGAAAAAACTCACACAAATCGGTCTAGTCTAGGTAAGTTTTAGCAGGCTTGTGGTATGGGTACTTACATAATACCCTTAACCTTGAAAATTTTATAGTTCAGTGGTCCAATAGGAAGACCGCCCGTGTTGGCCGGAAAATCGTTGGTGACGCAGGGTCGAACGCTGCCTGAACCATTAAATTTTTAAATTTCTCGCTTCATTGTCTTACTCTTTTTATTTGGTTTACTCTAGAAGACGATATTGCTTAATAAAAATAAAAGTATAAGTATATTTCATTCATTGGATTCAAATTGGAATGGACACGCTTGCATTACTAAGTCTTGAACTTATGCATTTTGGCTACAAATTGCTGTCTAATTATTAAAACCCTTAACACAAAAACGTCATGTCTACTTATACTTAAGGTCTACAACGATTTTCTTCGCGTCCCTTATTTCTTCGGTACACAATCCGTTATGTAGCTGACTGTCCTTTCAAGAAAACCTAACAAGCTTTTCCCGGCGCAGTATCTGAAACGCGATATGAATGTGCATGTTCGTCTAACTTTTATACAACTTTCGTAACTTTATTTGAATTAAATATCTAAAGGAGATAAGCTGCACATTTTCCAGCACAACTTATGTAAGTCACATCTTGCTTATTTTGTAAGGTGAAGGTATCATATGCTAAGTTATGAGGTATATCAGTAGTCATCTACTGCATAATGAGTTTGATACCACTCTTTTTACGTGATACATTAGGTATATATAAGGACAATTTTTCAGTCTTTCGACTCAGCATGCCAAAACTGCTGGACGGATTTTACTGACTAATTTTTGAATAGTGATTTGAGTGACAATACAGATTGACTAATTTTATTTATTATTATTTATCGATTCTAACTTACACGATTTTAACACACAATAGGGTCCCTTCGAGTCCATGAACGTAACGTTCAAAATGTCGAGGTAATTAAACACTTTTTTAAACGCGATTAAGTCCCGTTTTGTCATAATAATTCACTAATATTATGTTCCACTAATCCTAATTCAGCACTAAACATTTAGCAGCTAAACTAAAACCGTATTCACACTATCGACAAACAACAGCCGCAATAAGCAACATTTGCATTCCCATTAGAGCCGCTGTTCACGGCAATGTTATGTTCAAGTAAACTTTGCGATAAGAGCTGGTTAGAATTAGCTTCTATCTAATAAAGGATGAACATTTTCATTCAATACGAGGGTTAATAAAAATGTATACTGTTCTCAGTTAACTAGGTTTTGTGAAGTGTTTTGTAGAACGGGGGTTTCTACAACGCTTACTTTGTTGATAATGATAACTCATTCATGTAGAACATTTCCGAAGTGAACTGATTAGATTAACAGCTAATGCCGATTTTTTCCATGTGCATAGGGTCCACTATTTTAAAGTTAGCTTTTTCTGGCTGTTACTTCTTCTTAGTTACGTTACTTTATATATTTTTCTTTAAATAATATAACAATGATGTTCGCAAAAAAATCCAACACTCGTCCTCGCTTTGCTTGTCGTCGTACGAAACCGTGACTCTGTGATAGTTTTACGTTTTATTTGAGCAATTCGGGTGTATTGTGAACCGATAAACCTAAATGAATATTATACTGGACGATAGTTATGCTGTATATACCAAGTGTTATTATATCATTTATTAATTATACCCCTTGATGGTTATTGACGTATACTTAATATGTATATGCCGTTACGCACCCCTCTATAACTGCGGCTCTAAATGACAAATATTTGAACGCGTACTTTTTATAGACCGATCAACACGCCAAACAAAATAAATGTTCTCTCCGTATGTCATTTTCAGTATTTTTGCATGAGGACGCATTAGTAACGGTGGATTGGACGTAATTGGGTGTGCAGTGCGTTTGACGCGTATTGTGTGGGCGTGCCGGGCGGCGCCGCGGGCAGCAATAATAATGTGAATAACAATAAAATATCATAGTTTTTGTAATTTAGATATGTTTTGGAATGACAACAGATTATATATTACGATATTCGTATAAAATTTACTAATACTCGTAGCAGCCCGTAGATTTACGAGGAATACCTCTGCTCATTATTCCTTACTGATCGAGGTTTCGTTTTCCAATCGTTAGGATTTTTTAGGAACTGGAAGGAAAGGAAATGCTCTTTACACCGTTTCAATTTTTGCACTTATTATTATAAATGTTGTGTACTAGGCGTCTGTTTATGGCCAAAATTCTGGCGCAAACGGACGCCTACTACACAAATTCTATAATAATTTGCGCAGAAATCGGAATAGAATATACTATTCCTATTCATGTTCCAAAATGTTGTTACGGTTGATTAAGCTTTGTCTAGCCCGGTTACGTTAAGTGTGGACCTCGTTTGTATCCGACGCAATAGTTACCAGGTGCAAACTTATGTATGGCCTCTTAAGACACGTTTTTAGGGTTCCGTAGCCAAATGGCAAAAAACGGAACCCTTATAGATTCGTCATGTCTGTCTGTCTGTCTGTCTGTCCGTCTGTCCGTCTGTCCGTCCGTATGTCACAGCCATTTTTTTCCGAAACTATATGAGCTATACTGTTGAAACTTGGTAGGTAGATGTATTATGTGAACCGCATTAAGAATTTGATGCAAAAATAAAAAAATAATAATAAATATTAGGGGCTCCCCATACTTAAAACTGAAACTCAAATTTTTTTTTTTCATCAAACACATACGTGTGGGGTATCTATGGATAGGTCTTCAAAAATGATATCGAGGTTTCTAAAATATTTTTTTTCTAAACCGAATAGTTTGCGTGACAGACGCTTCCAAAGTGGAAAAAAGTTGGTCCCCCCCCCTCTAACTTCTAAAATAAGAAAATGAAAAATCTAAAAAAAACATATGATGTACATTACTATAAAAACTACCAACGAAAATTATTTTGAACGAGATCTGGTAAGTAGTTTTTTTTTAATACCTATTAATACCTAACTTTGCACCTAATTTATATGGGGCGCTATACATACCAGGTGCAAACTTAACTTAACCACTTAGGGATAGAAAAAGTGTTTGTACGGAACCCTCGGTGCGCGAGTCCGACTCGCACTTGGCCGGTTTTTAGGGTTCCGTAGCCAAATGGCAAAAAACGGAACCCTTATAGATTCGTCATGTCTGTCTGTCCGTCTGTCCGTCTGTCCGTCTGTCTGTCCGTCCGTATGTCACAGCCATTTTTTTCCGAAACTATAAGAGCTATACTGTTGAAACTTGGTAAGTAGATGTATTCTGTGAACCGCATTAAGATTTTGATGCAAAAATAGAAAAATAATAATAAATATTGGGGGCTCCCCATACTTAGAACTGAAACTCAAAAATTTTTTTTTCATCTAACACATACGTGTGGGGTATCTATGGATAGGTCTTCAAAAATGATATCGAGGTTTCTAAAATATTTTTTTTCCAAACCGTATAGTTTGCGTGACAGACGCTGCCAAAGTGGAAAAAAGTTGGTCCCCCCCCCTCTAACTTCTAAAATAAGAAAATGAAATTCAAATGCTCATTTTAATCAACGAAATAATTACACAATCAAGCCGGCTGCGGACTTAGAAACTTATTAATATTAAGATTTCAGCTCCCATATTTCTGTACGGCGCAAGGGGTACCAGAGATTGGGTTAGCGAACGCCCGCGGCTGCGTCTGGATGGGAAGCTCATTTAGAAATCTTGCCAGACGGGACATTTAATGTACATTTGTGCGTTTTAAGATATATAATTCTTCAAAGATTACGGGGGTGAGGAGAGCATTGAACTATACTGAAACTTTGTTTTTTTTTTCGAATCTGCCTTCATCGATATGTACACTTAACAAATTATATTTGCCAGACAAAAATGTCAAAAAGATTTTTGTGCTAGCCTCCAAAGCTCGATGAGGGTTAAACTATTATAAATAAACCTGCCTTATAAAGAACTTAACAATTAAAATCAACAGCTTTTTAGTAGACCACGAGTATGGTAGGGCAAAAGATTTGTCAAATTTTACCTGCTTATTTTTTACACACCGACCATCTATCAGCTGGATGTAAGTCTTACCTGGAAAAAAGAAAAACTGTTATTATTGTTATTGATCATTGTAGCGTAGATATTATGTGATTTATTCAGTGCTCGAAAGTATATTCAGCGCTTTAGTGAGTTTTATTTCGTCGTCATTATCTTAGCGAATATTGTGTCAGATGATGGTTAAAATCATGTCAGTCTTGACTTTGAGTGAATCCGAAAGGCAGTTCAAAGTCCTATTATTTTTTTTTATCACAATTATAGCGTATTGTTCTTCAGTTGTGTTAAAAACATGTTAACAATCATGAGACAGCAATACGTTGACGGTTCACTTGGTTCAGATTCGTCCCCGACTGCAATAACCACTACAATTACACAATTTGAACAAGATTTTCCTAACATGTTAGAAGGTTATTGATTGAGCAAGCGAACCGAGCGAAGTGTCTCCGTTTCAACTAGGCCTAAAATCCTTTCTTATTATGTCCGAATTCCGGATGTTCGGATTTCCGGCTGTTTTCATCTACAGTTCGCATTTTCTTAATAGATTCTCGTGAAATTTTGTGAGCAGGTTCGATAATTATATAGAATTTCTTTGTCAATTAAGTGTTTCAAAATTCTTCAAAATGGCGAAGATATGGGGGTCAAAAACGTAGAAACTGTCATATAGTATCAGATATTTAAAAAAATTCTCCGACGTCGGTCCTACGTGTCACAGAGCCATTAATAGGTAAATTTGTTAGAAAACGATAACTATATTGGAGCTCGACGTTTCTTTAGCATCCCCTTACGACAGTTGCACGCAACATTAGCAGCACACTGGAAGCCGGGAGGCATTAAGATGGATGTCGTGCCGTATTACTCGCCGGGTGTCTCGCTGGACGTATTTTTAGGCTGTCAGTGGAAATAAATTTAAGCAGTCGGAAAAGAAGCTTTTTGGCAATAAATATCACCTCTGTTATTGGTATGGTCGACATTTATACCGTTACAGTAAAGGTTTCTTGAAATTATGTTGTAATCAATTATATTTATTTATTTATTTAAACTTTATTGCACAAAACAAAAGTCAGTACAAATGGCGGACTTAATGCCAAATGGCATTCTCTACCAGTCAACCATAGGGCCAAACAGAGATACTAGAAGCATTGCACCCAGCAAATCAGAAATCTGAATTATATCCTTTCATCTCTTTCAAATACATGCCAAAACATTGCCGTATACTTGACGGTAGGTATATTGTTTGAAATATATTTGTTCTTTACTATCCGAAAGAGTATTGTTTTAATGGTGAAAAATCCACTGTAAATAAAGTCAAACTAGTGGCTTTGTCAGCTGACTACGCCAATTTGTTTCGAATGGCTTAAATTGGTATTTTTTTATATTTTCATAACTCCGCCAACTTGAAAAAAAAAAATAACGATACTACAAAGAAAAACTATATATTAACGAACCTACTCACAAAAAAATGCGGTCTCTAGGCGAGAACAGCTGGAAATCCGGACATTCAAACATCCGTACATACGAAAGAACTTTGGGCCAAGCTGAAACGGAGACGCTTTGCTCGCTCGGTCAAAATCACGTTCTATATAATTCGATTCATGATTTTTTTATTTAACATAGTAAATAAATGTAGGAATTATGAGTATATCTAGTGAACACAAAGCAGATAAGCATACGACTCCGCTGCAGACTTCGTTAGTTGCTACACCTGGGCCCCTCCACATGTCTTATCAAGCCTAATCGCCTTCATCCGATTACGCCAACTTGCCCCAATTCCCTAACCTCCCCTATTTTCGTAATATCGTGTTATGGGGTAATTAATTTGGAGCCAGACAATATTTTAATTCGTTACGACGTTTGTGGGATCCAAGTTTGTTCGGAAAGTTGGGAAGTCAGTACGTTGGAGAATTTATTTCGGTGCTCGTGTCTCGCGATAACTTATAGCGTCGGACTTAGAAGTGGTTTAGTAAATTAAACAATAGCTTTGAATTTTAATGTATACCTGTCACGATTTATCAGACAGGTAGTTTTAATGATATTTCAAGTACTGAGTGATTTTATATTTGAAAAATGCTGATTGTAATCAGCATTTTTTATTTACTTAACACACAATATGACGTTTAATTTTTAGAATCTGAATTGTATTGTACTTTAATTTAGGACCTAAGTACTTTGAACCTTTACAAGTAAAATGGGTCCTAAATAAAGATCTTGACTATACACGCCGTTCAGTTTGTTTATTTTATCTGTAAATCTGTGTCTTACGATGCTTCACCTCTAAGTTTATTACTTGATATAAGGTTCAATCATCAGCTACCTTAGAATTTGGAATGATAAATGGTAATAAAGTGCTAGTCCCTCTAAAAACGAATATAAATTCGTTCCAAACTGTAACTTCGAAAATCGATTGCGAAAAGGAATTCGGAAAAAATGAACCAATCAGATCGCGACTTTGTACCTATAGTTAATTCGGTGAATAGAGACTAAAGTACTATGGGTCACCTTACAAACGGTCCGGTAGTTTTGAATTTTTGATATGTTGTCTAGGATAGTTAGTCAGTGTTTAAAATGCAAAATGCACAATTCCCCCCCCTCCGCGCCCGCCGCCATATTGAAAAAACCGGCACTTTCTTCATATTTTTGCTCATATCTTCCTTTAGGAGCATTTTAGCTAGAAGAAAGCTTCGACAATGTTATAGAGAGTTAAATTTACTACATTCTCCATTTTATATTTTGTTTCTAGGACAGATAGTTACGGAGATGTCCACATTTAAAAAAACGTAAAAAATCGCAATTTCCTACTGAAAAACAAACTTCTGGATTATATCTTCGTTTAGGAGCATTTTAGCTAGAACAGTGCTTGGCCAATGTTGTAGAGAATTAAATTTACAATAATTTACACTTCAAATTTTGTTTCAAGGATGGTTAGTTACGGAGATATGCACATTTAAAAAACTGGTAAAGTCGAGTTTTCCAGAAATTTCTCAAAATTCTTGGTTTAGAACACTGTCCTTCAGTAACGAACTAGTCTAGGACAAATTAAAACATGTAGGAAATATAATTGCTTATAAAACTCATGTCCATTTTTACATACATTTTCGGAAAATGTGACTTTATTTTTTACATATCTCCGTAATTATCTGTCCTAGAAACAAAATTTGAAATGTAAATTATAGTAAATTTAATTCTCTACAACATTGGCCAAGCACTGTTCTAGCTAAAATGCTCCTAAACGAAAATATAATCCAGAAGTTTGTTTTTGAGTTGGAAATTGCAATTTCTTAAGTTTTTTTAAACGTGCATTTCTACGTAACTATCTGTCCTAAAAACAAAATATAAAATGGAGAATGTAGTAAATTTAACTCTCTATAACATTGTCGAAGCTTTCTTCTAGCTAAAAGGCTCCTAAAGGAAGATATGAGCAAAAATATGAAGAAAGTGCCGGTTTTTTCAATATGGCGGCGGGCCCGGAGGGGGAGGAATTGTGCATTTTGCATTTTAAACACTGACTAACCATCCTAGACAACATATCAAAAATTCAAAACTACCGGACCGTTTGTAAGGTCAAAATCATTTATTCACTGAATTAAGTCCAAAAGAAGTGCATTAAAGAGGCCTTATTACTTTTTATTTTTTCTTCATATTATGACAAATATTATATTGATAATTTCAACCAAATTTTGAAGGGACTAATACTACGAGACTAATACTTCGAGTTCTAGGTATGCTTTCATTGCGTGCAGTCGAAAATAAGTTGAAAACTAATTTTCCGCGTGAATTTTGTCAATTTCGAGTAGTTTTTTAAACAAAAATTATCAATGAATAATCGAAACTGTAGGTTTCGAATATATGCCAATAAATCCTAATGGCCCTGTTCTAGGTAGTGACATCAATAATATGTTAAGAAACATGTTTGACCATAGGGAAAAATGTCTAAAACAATCAGCGGTTTTATAAAAGGAATAAGGCCTCTTAAATCTGGGGAGCGTGATTGGTTCATTTTATATACAGTTCCGCTCCGCTCTAGTGGACAGGCAGCCAGCCTTATTGTACGTTCACTAGCTTTTAATTGTGTAATATCAATACATTCAACCTATGCGACGCTATTGAATCAACAGTAGAAACTCCTCAACAAATAATAATTTACGGTTCATTGGCTGAATGTCTACACGCAAAATTTCAGCCCGCCTGGGGCCAATATTCGGTTATAAATGGTATATTAGTAGTTTCTAATTAGCATTATTAGAACATGCAATGTTAGGTTAACTTGTGCCAATAAATTACTTGGATCTAGTTAGCATGGTGAACGTGCAAATATTAACGTAACTACAATTGCGGATTGTGAATTTAAATTTACTCCGTGAATGTATTATTTGGTAACGAGTTGCCGGTATTCAGGAGCGGTGTATCATTACTGTGTTCATGTGTGTTAGTAATGAGATTTGCATTTAATAAGTAGGTACTATAAAACCGTGCAATGTAATTATCCGTATAGAGTAAGTATTTATTTTACAAAAATAAGTAAATTAGGCTACACGGTTTCCATATTGGGACTGTCACTGAATTGAAAATAATTTTTCCTTGTTTTTTTTGCGTGTATGGAAGCTACATAGAGGGTGATCAATTCAAATGAGTCAATAGGGAAAAGTCAGAAACTATAAGAGATATGGAAATCTGTTCTTAGGAACCACATAGCCGTTAACTCACAGGATCGACTATAATAACCAATACGGTATGCGAATACTTACAGAATAATTGAGTTAATAATAATTAATAATTGAGTTCCCGGTTATGCATGAGTGTTACAAAAAAAATCATGACATTTTTATTAAATCTAAAGCTCGCACAGATTTCGCTATATCTGCTAGTTTCTGCCTTCTCCATAGGTACTAATCCATTTGGATTTATCGGCCTGTATTTATATGCCTTTGCGGCCTTATCATGAACGGCTAGATACATTTAATTTAAAACTCCTATTAGTACACTGATCGTCGGTCATTTGGCCACACTATCTATCCACGCTATCAATCTAGCCACGGCTGATTTTATAGGATAGGTACTTTTATCCTTTATTTTTAATTTATATAGAGTAAAATTAAAAAAAGGGATGAACCCTTTTCATCTGCCCATAGTAACGTGATAAAGTTCATCTGCAAGACTACTTTGAATACTGTTGCAAAAAAGTTTAACATAAACAATTAAAAGACCCGTTATTTAAAGGCCTGAATGGCTCTTAATTTTTTTCATTAAAAACTTCATCACGCAAAAGGACGTAAACATTTGAATAAAACTGCAAAATGGCGTCCATTGGAGAGTTTTAAAAATTAATAACGAGAGGGCGCTGCGATGGAGACATTAAAACCTTTCTGCCGGAGTACGCCTGAAGACAAAATGAGTAAGACTTCGGTAGGGCCAGGAAAACATGTCAAATGTCATCCTTTGAATGCCACTGTATGTTAGGGTAAAAACTTAATATGTAAAATCAAAACACTATCTATAAAATCCAAACTTACAGTTGTTTTTGCTATTTTTAGTGCTCATCTTAATTTTTGTGTTCTGCATTTTTTGCAAATACTTACCAGTTGTGTCATACATAAAAACTATTATTAAATGAAAAAAATAAAAGTAATGGATATCAAATGAAAAATTTAATAATATACAAAAATTTATTCGTTAATTTTACCTGATATGAGGATAGCTCTAAGGTACACAATTTTAGGCTTGTAGTAACTCAACTTTACTTACAGTAAAAACAAAAAAAGAGCAGGATCATTCAACTCTATTACGCACAGAAAGTAAAAAAAAAAAACTGCAGAATAAGAACGCAACCGAGAAAAATGCGTTGCGTCCAATTAAGTTCACTGACTCGCTGGCTTCCTAGCCCCGCGACCAAACGGCAGTAATTTAAAAATGTTCGGAATTCTTCAAAAGGCTGCAAGAGGGGCCACCTGGATAACTTTCTTTCATCCCATGAATACAAAAAGGCTGGTTCGCGGGTAGCTCCGATGTTCCAACCTTCTTTATTACGGCTCAGTTTGCTTACGGCTTGGATGGAAATTGATTAGGTTTACAATTGTAGTGGTTTTGGCTGACATTGATGAATGAAAACATGAGGAAATGAAAAGTTGGATCCAGTATACTATCATATTACAATATTTAACCTATTTAAGTAACGAAGCATTATTAACGAAGTATTATTATAAAAACTTCGCAATTAATTTGGGCATGCCAGCATTAGTTTGTGTAATAATAATGATAAATTATTGATTGATCAAATCGATAACTTAAAAAAAGACAAAATGCTCTGATTATATGTAATTATAAGACGTAAACAAATAATGACCTCACTGCATAGCGCGGTCAAATTGCTTGCCTTTATTAGGTTTTTGCTGTTTAATATATACCCAGCCGGTTGGAAGCTGTTATGTGACAATAAGAAGACGATTAATATTACGAAATAAATGATGGCGCAGTCATAGTACGGTCCTACCCCTGAAGAATGTATACGGGCACGACGTAGAATCGCGCAATATTTTCACTTCAAGCGCATCTGCCTCCACGCAGTTAATATGGAAATATTATGACGGCAGTGTAAAACTTTTCTCACGTATTTAGATTATCAGAACATCAAATTGTTTTATTTTGATATAATATTTCTCACAATATACAAATAAATAACGTGATAAATATTATATTTTCATCGAAGAAAACGTCTCATCCCCAAGGTAATAAGTTTAAAAGGATGCGCTAGGAAAATAACTTTGTTTATTATAGTGTCTGGGAAAATATAAGTTCTGTAACATATGCATTCGAATTTGTATCTACAGTAATAGTCAATTCTAACTAAATAAATCTGCAAATAAGTTAAAAATTCAGTTTGGTTTTTTTTTACAAAATAACACCAAAATCTCTTTTTTTTATCGGAGCGTAAGTAAAACACAATGTAAAGAGGGCTTGAAATTTGTGAAACGGCGACAAGAAATGAGGAAGATTTCAGCATCAAGAAGCCGTCCAATGAAAGCGCATTCAAGGAAAAATCCGGAAAACAAAAGAACGTTAAATTTTCTCATCCATTTGCCAATAATAAGCCATCAGTCAGTGAAAGGAATCGGATACCGGTCGTCGGGAGTTTTTAACGAAATTAAAATGGCATGATTTTCCTGTGTAACAAGTTCGGAGGAATCATCGGCTCTCGTGCCTGATTACATTATGTAAATTACTGTCTCACCCTTGTCATTTATACGGGTTCGCGGACGTAGCGATGCTAGATGAAGTAAATAACCGTGACGGTTAACCTGGGATATTGTTATTCTTACCGTAAAACTACCCAACTGTAGTCCAGTCCTTACAACTATGGTCCAATTTAATCCGAAAATTACTCGTTAATATTATGACAATTATTATGAATAAACTGTGAACAACGTAATTAAACAAACTTAAATAAAAACGTATAAAATCACTGATAGAGTATGGATTTTGATACAATTAAACGAGTTTTGTTTTGGACCACAGTTGGATGATTGGACTATAGTTGGGTAGTTTTATGGTACCTAAAATAATGTACACTAGATAATTACTCCCTCCTTTTACTGCAGTCATTTACTCCCATAGTTCATTTATAGTTTATTTGCAAAGGAACTATTCTTCCCAGGTCAATGGTCAAATTCCAAGTCTAAATTACGCGATTTTAAATGCATCACCTAGTTTTTTAGTAGTCATTTCACAGGTACCTAATGCTCTTCTTTAAAAAGTAAAACCAGTCACATACATTTATTGATACTCGTATATATCTTAGTTCGATGAATAAATTTATTCTAGAAGTATCTAACACTGTGTAGTTGACATTTCTAAACCCACCATCGGTATCTTTGAAATCCACATCAGTCTATTTCAGCGGTCCACCTCTCGATCAAGCTCTTTGTAATATATATATATATATATCATGAAGTATTGAGGACACCAGGATTAACCCTAAAGCATGTTTCTTTTTAAAACTATTTATTAGGAAAAGTACCCAAAACCAGTCTCTGACAGCGTTCTGCATCTCCAGCAAACTCCGTCCGTGTAAGAAATCTCATTAAGTATTGGGGAGAGAAATATTACCATAAACGATGTTTCTAGTCAAAACCTTTTCTTTGGAAAAGTAAACAAAATCAGTCTCTTCCAGCGTTCTGATCTCGATTAACTTTATCCAGCTCTGCGTTAGACATCTCATCTAGTATTGGGAACAGCAGGATGACCGTAAAGCATATTATATGTTTTTATTTAAAACCCTTGAACATTTCGGCCACAGCTTGCTGCTGAAGTTCTTTAAGAGATTTTAATCAGATGAATCACATTAATTATAGATAAAGTATCTAAGACTCATTGTAGAAGAATCAATTCCCAAACAGACTCCACACGTTTATGGAAAAGGAACCAAAATCAGTGTCTTCCTGCGTTCTGCATCTCGACCAAATTTCATTTAAGCTCTGCGTAAGACATCAAGTATTGGGAACAGTAAGAATTACCGTAAAGCATTTATCTATTTAAAACCTTTATCGAACTTTCCGGACATAGCTGCTGGTGACGTTCTATAAGAGATGTTAATCAGGTGAATGCCATTTGTTCAATACAAGATTAAACATGAATGGTAATCTTTATAATATATAACTGTGTTTTTGCCTCCTGGCAACTTGAGTAGGTACAAATAAAATCTTGCTTGTACCAACGTGCTCTGCGATGCGGGCACAAAAATAATTCATTTGTATTGTTTATTCCATAAATAAACGCTTAAAATTAATTACTCTGTTTCATTTATTGAACAGAGCAAGTGGTCCTTCGATAAAAACAGTAAAATACGCAGTGAAGTATATTCGCGAGTGCTAAAGTGGTCGGCGGCGGACATTTTCATCTCGTACGCGATCCGAAAAAACTACGCGATTACTTCGAATTCACGAGAAATCAATATTTCTCAATCGTAAGGCCGTGCATTACGATCATAGCAGTGGATTCAGTTCAATCTGTGAAGGAGAGGTCTACTTTCTCAAAAATAAGCAGCGCGAGAGTCGGCGTGCCCACGTGACTGGAAATAAAATTTGTCCGATCTGCATTAGCGTGTGCATTTTTGACTCAAAACAAAGTGCCTGCGAGAGGCTAAGGGTCTCAGGATCATCAAGAAACAACATTCGAAGAAGAAATACAGTCAACACAAAGGCGGCAAATTCAAAATTCGGCGACAAGCTACGTTGTTGTAACTCGATAGTAGTGTTGAACGGCAAGTGGCAGCACAAGCGGAGCGACGAAAACTGAACTGAACGCGGTTTGGAAGCGGGTTCGAGCATTATCTGTGTACCGATCGCCCAGATGTCAAAGTCACAGCTGTCAAGAGAAGTTCGTATCGAATTCGCGGTGTTGTAGAAATAAAATAAACCAAGTGCGTGCTGTGTGTTAGTTTATAAGAGCGGATGTGCGGTTAATAAGTGTATAAGTGCGTTGCGAGATTAACGATGACGGACAACGGTTCTCTACCTCTTTTACGTTTACGTACAAAACGGGGATACCTCAAAGGAACAATCACGCGCATTGAAACTTTCGTGAACGATCTGGTGAGTGTATCGCCTGCCGATACGGCGGTTTTGGAGGCGCGGAGGAGCCGGCTCGTGAGTACCTTTAAAGATTACGAGGACATTAACGTCGAAATATCGTTATTAGATCCGGAAGATGCGGAACAAATTGATACGGTTGAGTCAAAGTATTATAAACTTTTAGCAAAGTTAAATGAATATTTGAAAACTTGTTCTTCCAATGAAAATGTACACAATAGTAGCAATGTGTCTATGTCAAAGCTACCAAACATTGAAATCTCAACATTTGATGGCAGAGATTTCACTCAATTTAAGCCATTCATGGATCTATTTACAGCTCTCATTGATAAAAACAAATCATTGTCAGATATTCAGAAATTGTTTTACCTCCGAAAGTATTTGTTAGGAGAGGCCTTGTCAGTGATTGTGAATTTACCAATGGTCAATGAGTCTTATCCTGAGGCATTAATGCTGCTAAAGAAACGCTTTGACAATAAAGCACGACATCAGTGACAGTGTAGATATCAATCTAACCACATCAATCATCTTCTGGACTTACCTCAATTGCAAAAAGGCACAGCTAGCTCTATAAGGGCATTTATTTCAGAAGTGCAGCAACAAATATATGCACTCAAAAATCTTGAACAGCCCACAAAACAATGGGACATGTTATTGATCTCTATATTGAGTCGCAAGTTGGACTCATACACATGTAGGGCATATCATCTTGACAGAGAGAACCCTGACAATTTACCAACAATGGATGAATTTATTTCATATTTGGAAAAGCGCGCAATCGCGTTAGAGGACAGTCCCGCATTTAAAAGCACTTCATATGAGGCTGCTCGGGGCAAATCCAGTCCGTTCAAAGTTAGCAATGTTGTTGCCCAAGATACATCCAAACAAATAGCATGCATTTATTGCAATAAAAATCATCCCATCTATTTGTGCCCAACGTTTCAAACAGCTGCCATAGGGGACCGGATTGAGTTTGCAAAATCTAACCAATTATGTAATGTGTGCCTTAAGCCTCATAAAAATAAATGCAAATTTAATTTTAGATGCAAAATTTGCAAACTCAATCACAATACCCTCATGCATGAGGAAAGTCCAAAAGAGGAAGTTGTTGGTAACCTATGCAACCAGAAATGGGAAATATTTTGCTTCCTACCATCAAGGTAAAACTCACTGACATTTATGGACAGGATGTATATGTTAAAGCTCTGGTTGACACCGGGAGCCAAGCTTCTCTCGTACAAGAGGCTCTTGTCCATAAATTAAAATTGCCTCAATTAAAAACAAATACAAATATAATAGGTATTTGCAATAATCCCAATAAGCTTGATAGGTACACTAATATTGTGTTGCACACTTGTAATGATGTGGAGCTGCCAGTTTCTTGTCACATTGTTGGCACAATCACATCAAAGCTTCCACAACAGTATATTGACATATCCAAAGTAACGCTGCCTGAAAGTGTCAAGCTCGCTGATCCTGAATTTTATGTCCCTTCTGAGATTCACCTATTATTGGGTGCAGATTTCTATTTTAAAATAATACAGAATGGTCAAATAAATTTGAACAATGGTCTTGTGCTACAAAATACTCTGTTTGGGCACGTAGTAGGTGGTAGCTTGTCATTCACCGCTACTCAAGTACAGACCAATAATAATATGGTGACAAATTTTGTTATCCAAGATACAAAAGAAAACTTAACTGAAGTCATGAATAAGTTCTGGCTCGCAGAGAAAATCCCTGAAAAAGCAGAGGTCACCTCAGAATGTCAACAAGCTGAAGATATTTTTCAAAAAACTACACAGCTGACTGAAAAAAGATTTTATGTTGACATTCCTCTTAAGGTCCCCATGGATCAATTAAATCTGGGAGATTCATTCTCAATTGCTCTTCAGAGATTTTACTCTTTAGAAAATAAATTCAAAAGTCGCCCTGAATATTTTCAGCAATATAAAAAATTTATTGACCAGTATGTCGAGTTGGGCGGGGCCAAGATTGTTGACATTGGTGATTATGATATAAAAAATGATCCCGTCTATTTTCTAACGCACCATGGTGTCCACAATGAGCACAGTAAGACAACCAAATTAAGAGTGGTTTTTAATGGAAGCCAGAAAACTAAAAACGGAGTCTCTCTTAATGACAAGATGTATAATGGACCCACAGTGCAAAGTGAATTGTTTGACATACTTACCCTGTTTAGGACATACCGGTATACATTGATGTGTGACATAGAGAAAAGGTTTAGGCAGGTATATTGAAATAAAAGTCAAGTGGGATTGATAAATATTTTATGGAGGGATGACCCTAAAAAGCCTGTTGTTTGCCTACAACTTCAGACCGTCACATACGGCTTGAAAGCTTCAACTTTCCTCAGCACCAGGTGCCTGGTCGAACTTGCAATGCGGTTCCATGATGAGTATCCTCTTGCTTCCGAGGCCATCATGAAGAATACTTATGTTGATGATGTCATCACTGGCTGTGACGATCTGAAGCAAATGGTTAACCTGAAAAAAGAACTTATAAATCTACTGGATTTAGGGGGATTTAAGCTCCACAAATGGTGCTCAAATAATGAGAGTATCCTTGATGACATACCTGGGGACCAAAAATATTTTGATGAATTGGAATTAGGTAGAAATAATATTATAAAAACCCTTGGTGTCAAATATAATATAAATTCGGATTTATTTATATTTCATAGTCCAGAATGTGATCAAAGTGATTTAAATACAAAGAGGAAAATATTAAGTTTCATAGGGAAAACGTTTGATCCGCTCGGATTAATCGGCCCAATAATAGTAAAAGCAAAGCTTTTCATGCAAGAGTTATGGTCCTTAAAAATAGATTGGGACTCTATATTACCTCAGAGCCAACTTCAACACTGGGAAATATTCTTAAAAAATTTGCAGGAAATGGGTACTATTTCCACCCCAAGATGTGTGCTAGGAGGTGATATGGAATCCACAGAACTTGTAGGATACTGTGATGCATCCTTAAAAGCCATTGGATGCTGTGTGTACCTGCGAGTCATTTACAAGGATGGTACTGTTAAAGTCCATTTATTGTGCTCAAAGTCAAGAGTAGCTCCGATGAGCAATACTTTAACAATTCCAAACCTTGAATTAAATAGTGCAGTACTGCTTGCTGAAGTTGTAAATAGAGTTCAAAATATATTACAGTCAAGATTTCCACTGAAAACAACTTTGTATTCAGATTCTCAGATAGTTCTGTCGTGGCTTAACTCAAGTAATCTTAAAAGTGGAAAATATGTATTAAAAAGGGTAGCTCAGATTAAAAATTTGACATCAGGATTTTAACAGAAAGTTAAATATAGACATACCCACAATCTTTAGTGATAAAATGGAATATGTCAAATATAGTGTTGCCATGAAAATGACATGAATTACCCCAAAAATGTGAACCTGCCAGGGGTGGCTGCCCAGGCCCCAGGACAAGACAGTTCTACTGGTGAAAAAAATCCCAAAAAATTTGTACAAAAAGTTTTCCATCCAAGCCTTTTTGTAAATTCAAGAACAAGGCATTCGTCGCTTGGTGACATCCCAAGCCATATACATTTACAAGATAGCTCCAAAAATAATGCAGCTTTATCAGAACATCATACAGTGCAAGAATTGCTAGATACAACAGTAAATACAGCAGGAAACCAAAGACACAGCTGGCAATCCGTTCCAAGTCAACGTGGTCCGAAACGTAAAAGGTCGAGTCAAGATGATTCACGTAAAAAACCAAACCACACAGAAACTGAAGAAATCCTAACTCAAAACCAATACTCATATTTACCATTAGATGATGGAAATGATACATTTGTTCGAGTAAGAAAACCCCCTCCAATAGTGCTTTACGGGATTAAGGATGTTTCTAAACTCACCGAACTTGTCGACTCTGCTCTTAAAAAGAATGAATACCGCTTCAAAATTGTTACACGAACCCAATTAAGAATTATCTGCATCAACACAGAAATATATAAAAAGACGATGGATCTAATAAGAGAACACAATTTGATAGGGCACACATTCCGAAACAAAGATGATAGACCTTATCGAATCGTCATAAGAAACTTGCACCCGACTACACCAATAGAAGCTATAAGTGAAGCTATTGAAGGTACTGGAAATACAGTCAAAGGTGAAATTATAAACGCCAGACATGGTCCATCTAAAATACCATTATATACATGGTTTGTTAATCTTGAACCAGGTCCTAACAATGCAGCTATCAAACAGCTAAAGTACATATATAATACTGTAGTTAAAATTGAAGATCCCATTAAGAAACAAACAATACCACAATGTAAGAGATGCCAACAATATGGGCACACAAAGAACTACTGCTTACGACCATACAGGTGTGTCAAGTGCGCAGAAAACCACAAAACCTCAGACTGCCAGAAGGGTAGGGATACTCCAGCAAAATGTGCGTTGTGCTTCGAAGACCACCCCGCTAATCACAAAGGCTGCAAAGTTTTTCTTGAAATCCAAAAAAGGAAGATGCAAGCACAGGGTTTTAAACGAAGAACTGCACAAACAGAGCACGACCAGCTTATTGCAAACAAAATGAATGAACCTGCCAGTACTGAAACTGAAGAAATATATACTAACATTTCAAGACAACAACAACCTAACACATCTAATGAACCGACATATGCTCAGATCACCTCAAACGTAGAAAGGCCCCACAACGACATGAGTACATTAGAACGCATCATAACAAAACAAGCTGAAAAGCTAGATAGAGTCTTAGATCAAATGAGCTCAATGATGGGGCTATTGACCACGCTAATCAATAAGCTTGTTCGATAACTGTACAATGTATACTATACATATAGCAACTTTTAACGTTAACGGTCTTCTTCACAATAAAACTGAAGTCGAAACCTTACTCAAAACACACAATCTCGATGTCCTACTTGTATCTGAATCTCATCTAAATCCACAAGTAACTTTTGCCATTCGTGGATATTGCACCTACTCCACTTATCATCCAGACGAGACGTCGCACGCAGGCACAGCCGTAATAATTAAGGAGAACATAAAACACCAGCTGCTCCGAGAATACAAGACAGCACCTATTCAAGCTACAACCATAATGGTTTATGATAAGGATGGGCCTTTGACACTGTCATCAGTCTACTGCCCACCGAGACATAAAATCACTGCCCAACACTTTGACCACTTCTTTCAAACTCTAGGAACCAGATTTATAGCAGGCGGAGACTGGAACGCAAAACACACCTATTGGGGTTCGCGCTTAACTCTAACAAGAGGAAGAGAACTTAAAAACAGCATAGACAAAAATCTTTTGAAAGTTCTAACTACTGGTCGACCAACCTACTGGCCATCTGATTCCAATAAAATGCCAGACCTATTGGACTTCTTCATTTACAAAAATATATCGAGTAGCTTTTTAAAAATTGAAAGCTGTTTTGACGGCTCTTCGGACCATACGCCCGTACTCGCTACTATAAGCTCAACAATAATTGAAAGAGCCAGCAAACCTTATTTATATAACACGAAAACCGACTGGCAATCATTTAAAACCTACCTCCATGAAAATATTATCCTAAATATACCTCTTAAATCCGATGACGATATAGATCACGCTGCTATTACTTTCACTAAATTGATCCAATCTGCGGCATGGCTCAGCACTCCAGTCATAAACCAAAATAAGAGATATAAAAGCGGATCTAGCAACGTTCCAGTGGAGATAAAACAAATGATACAAGAAAAGAGACGTCTCAGAAGAGTGTGGCACACATCCCGACATCCTCAAGATAAAAGGGCCTATAACAAAGCAGCAGCTGAGCTTAAGACATATCTCAAAACAAATGAAGATGAAACTATACAACAGCAATTAGAAACCCATTCTCCGTCTGGTAAAAACGAGTACTCACTCAGGAAAATGATGAAACTTCCAAACAAACCACAGCTAGCACAATGTCCTCTAAAATTGGAGAGTGGCGAATGGGCTCAAACAGATGAGCAAAGAGCCGAAGCATTTGGCACATTTCTGAGTAATGTTTTCACTCCGCATGACGACTTAGGTGATACAAATAAAAACGAGGAAGTGCGGTCCTTTTTAGAAAGTGACCTACAACTAAGCCCACCAATGGAATGCTGCAAGCCTTCTGAAATAAAAAAGATAATCCAAGAGTTACAGTTGAAAAAAGCACCAGGATTTGATCTTATCACGGCAGAAGTGTTGAAACAGCTACCAAGGAAAGGACTTGTGTTCCTTACTGCACTGTTTAATGCTATTCTAAGAACATCGCACTTTCCAAGTATCTGGAAAGTGTCCCAAATAACAATGATAGCCAAACCAGGAAAACCGCCACACTTTGCTTCATCTTATAGACCTATCAGCTTACTGCCGGTGCTGTCGAAAGTGTTCGAAAAAGTGTTATCCAAAAGATTAAACCAACTGATAACCAAAGATGGACTTATTCCTAACCACCAATTTGGATTCCGAAAACATCACTCTACCATAGAACAGGTTCACCGAGTTACAGATACAATCAGACAAGCGCTGGAAAGAAAGGAATATTGTTCTGCGGTGTTCTTAGACGTCCAACAAGCTTTCGATAAGGTTTGGCACGATGGGCTACTTTACAAAATTAAAAAAGTAATGCCACACAATATGTATTTACTGTTGAAGTCATACCTACAAGATAGAATATTTTATATTAAGGTAAATGATGCATACTCCGGATTTCATGACATAATGGCAGGTGTGCCACAGGGTTCGGTATTAGGGCCAATTCTATACCTCTTATATACAGCAGACGTCCCCGAGACAGAGAACATACTAACTGCCACGTTCGCTGACGATACAGCCATCTTGACCAATAGTAAGGACCCAGAAGTGGCATCACAAAATCTTCAACACCACGTCGATAAAATACACAACTGGATGAATTCTTGGAAAATCAAAGCCAGTGCAGCTAAATCAAACCACATAACATTCACGTTAAGACATGACCACTGCCCTCCTGTAAAATTAGGAAATAATTTACTGCCAACAAGTGACGTCGTAAAATATCTTGGATTCCACCTTGACAAGAAACAGACATGGAAAGCACATATTATGAAACAAGTGCGAGTCGGACTCGCGCACCGAGGGTTCCGTACAAACACTTTCCATCCCTAAGTGTTTAAGTTAAGTTTGCACCTGGTATGTATAGCGCCCCATATAAATTAGGTGCAAAGTTAGGTATTTGGTATTAACAAAAAAACTACCTGCTAGATCTCGTTCAAAACAATTTTCGTTGGTAGTTTTTATAGTAATGTACATCATATGTTTTTTTTAGATTTTTCATTTTCTTATTTTAGAAGTTAGAGGGGGGGGGACCAACTTTTTTCCACTTTGGAAGCGTCTGTCACGCAAACTATTCGGTTTAGAAAAAAAATGTTTTAGAAACCTCGATATCATTTTTGAAGACCTATCCATAGATACCCCACACGTATGTGTTTGATGAAAAAAAATTTTTTGAGTTTCAGTTCTAAGTATGGGGAGCCCCCAATATTTATTATTATTTTTTTATTTTTGAATCAAAATCTTAATGCGGTTTACAGAATACATCTACCTACCAAGTTTCAAGAGTATAGCTCTTATAGTTTCGGAAAAAAATGGCTGTGACATACGGACGGACAGACGGACAGACGGACAGACAGACAGACATGACGAATCTATAAGGGTTCCGTTTTTTGCCATTTCGCTACGGAACCCTAAAAACGTGATGAGTTGAACTTTAAATTTAGATCAATGAAATGGCTCGTCGGCAGGCAGTCTAGACTAACTGTAAATAATAAACTTTTGATCTACAAGGTTGCTCTAAAACCAATCTGGACATATGGAATCCAGTTATGGGGATCAGCTAAGAATTCCAACATAGAGATACTTCAGAGGTTTCAAAATAACATCCTAAAAGAAATAGTTGCTGCACCCTGGTTTACCAAAACAAGAGAAGTACATGAATATCTGAAAATGCCTACTGTAAAAGAAGAAGTTGACCGAATGGCAACCATATACAGAAACAAAATACTCTACCACCAAAATGAGCTAGCATCTGCATTGAGTGAATCCCTACCACAGAGACGCCTGAAACGACTACACATATGGGACTTAACAACAAATTTAAATAAATAAATAAATAATAAGCATCTTAAGGTATCCCATCATTGGATGGGCCTACCTCACACGCCATAATAACAAACAAAAAAAATTTTTAACAAAAAAAAGAACCGACTTCAGTAAAACTAAAAAGCCGAAAATAACCCGTTCAAGTACAGATTACATTTGAGTCACCCTTTGAAATCGATCCCAAACCACTCAGTTATTACATTTATATATTAAAGTTTACGTGAGGTTTGGCACCGACTTCAAAGGGTGACTCAAATGTAATCTGTACTTGAACGGGTTATTTTCGGCTTTTTAGTTTTACTGAAGTCGGTTCTTTTTTTGTTAAAAATTTTTTTTTTCGCTTTTTAGTGATTCATATAAAATACTTATGGCGGGGTGATCAGGGAGGTCTTGAAGGCATGCATCTCGTTTGAATTATCTCCTAACTCCTAACTGTTAAGGAGTTGTACTTTCCATCATCAGTTCAGCATGAGAAGATGATGACTACCATATGCAAATACTTAAATAATTTTAGAAAATACATGAAAAATATTATGAGTGCCTATAAAATTTCAGTAATTCCTTCGATTCCTTATGGATCTCGTCATCCGATCTTCACCAAAATTTTATGGGACCACCCTTGAGATGTCTATTCATGAACCTAAAAAGAATTTTCCAAATCGACTCATAAATGACGGAGTTATTTGAAGTCGTTTAAAAATAACTGCTTATGGTCACATACAGACCGATTGCACGTTAGTAAACAAAATAATAAAAAAAAAAAAAGGATGTTCATGGGCGTATGTCAGGAGTACAGAAAATCCTTCAGATTTATTATCGAGAGGTATAGCGATCCCAAACCACTCAGTTATTATATTTATATTTTATAGTTTACGTGAGGTTTGGCCCCGACTTCAAAGGGTGAGTCAAAGGTAATCTGTACTTGAACGGGTTATTTTTGGCTTTTTAGTTTTACTGAAGTCGGTTCTATTTTTTGTTAAAATTTTTTTTTTTTTTCTTTTTAGTGATTGTTAAAAACACTTATGGCAGGGTCATCAGGGAGGTCTTGAAGGCATGCATCTCGTTTGAATTATCTCCTAACTCCTAACCGTTGAGGAGTTGTACCTTCCATCATCAGCTCAGCATTGGAAGATGATGACTACCATATGCAAATACTTAAATAGTTTTATAAAATATGTGAAAAATATTATAAGTGCCTATAAAATTTCAGGAATTCCTTCGATTCCTTATGGATCTCGTCATCCGATCTTCACCAAAATTTTATGGGACCAACCTTGAGATGTCTATTCATGAACCTAAAAAGAATTTTCCAAATCGACTCATAAATGACGGAGTTCTGAGGTAACAAACATTAAAAAAAAAAAAAAAAAAAAAAAAAAACATACAACCGAACTGAGAACCCCCTCCTTTTTTTGAAGTCGGTTAAAAATAACACTTTGTGGTGGCATGGTCCACAGTATCTCTCTGATCCAATGTATCAGCACAAAGAAAATGAGTTCTATTTCAAAATAAATTCTAAAACTGTACCAGAGACCTTGCACGAAGAGGCAGCTGCCAATGTTGGTAGCATTGATCATACAAAAAAATCAAATATATTTGACACATTCTCGGACTTGACAAAATTGCAAAGAGTTTTAGCCTGGGTATTGAGATTCGTAAATAATTGCAGATCAAATGACAAAATTAATGGTTCATTATCAACAAAAGAGTTAAAAAATTCATTGAAGTATATCATTAAGCATGCACAAAATACTAATTTTGCAACAGAAATTCAGAATTTAAAGTCTGACAAGCCAATTAAATCAAATCTTAGCAGTTTACATCCTTTCCTTGATGGAGAGTCAATTTTAAGAGTAGGAGGACGTTTACAAAACGCTCCCAATTGTTCCTTTGACAAAAAACACCCAATAATATTGCCAAAGTCTTCTAATATCACGGACATGATTATCCGAAAAGAACATCTACGACTTTTACATGTAGGAGCTAAATTAGTTCTGAGCTCGCTGTCTCAGCGTTATTGGTTGATTAACGGAATACGAGAAGTCAAAAAGATAACAATTAAATGTATAAAATGTTTCAGAGTTAAATCTACAGTTGCTAAGCAGCTAATGGGGTCTTTACCCTCTCCAAGAGTAACACCTACTAGGCCACTTTTAGTTACTGGGGTAGATTTCTGTGGTCCATTTAACATCAAAATTGCCAGAATTAGAAGGCCATTAATTAAGAAAGGCTATGTTGCACTTTTTGTCTGCTTTTGCACAAAGGCAATTCATGTCGAACTTGTCAGCGATATGACCACTGAGGCTTTCTTGGCGTGTCTACAACGCTTCGTGTCCCGGAGAGGATACCCATCACAAATTTATTGTGATAATGCAAAAACGTTCAAGGGAACGGATAATTTTATAAAGGAGTTAAATAAATTACATTCTTCGAAGACTAACAAAGACTCCATTGAAGGATTTTGCACCCAGAATGAGGTGGAATTTAAATACATACCCAGCTATTCACCAGAATTTGGTGGCTTGTGGGAGGCAGGAGTTAAAAGTTTCAAGTACCATGTAAAACGTGTGATTGGGAACATTAGTTTGACATTTGAAGAATTTGACACGGTGATAACCCAAATAGAAGCAATTTTAAATTCGCGTCCTTTGCTTCCCATGAGCTCAGATGTATCAGACTTTAAATATTTAACTCCTGGGCATTTCTTGATACAAGCCCCTCTGACAAGCTATCCTGAAAAAGATCTAAGTGATAAAAATGTAAATAGATTAAGACTTTGGGATGTATGCACAAAATTAAAGCAAGAGTTTTAGAAGGTCTGGTCCAATGACTATTTAAACCAGCTTCAAAACAGACCTAAATGGAAGTATGATAATGTTAATTTAAAAGTAGGTGATTTAGTTATTGTGAGGCTTAATAATGTCCCCTCATTAAGTTGGCCCATGGCTAGAATTGTAAAAACTTACCCCGGGCCGGATGGTAAAGTCAGAGTAGCGGACATTAAGATGGGTCACAATGGAAAAATCTATAAAAGGTCTTATAATAAGTTATGTCCACTTCCTTTTGAAAATTAAATTGTAATAACATCTGTAAATTTAATCAAAATAAATATATAATTATAAAGGGTCACAATAAAAATAATTGTTAAGAATTTAAATTCAATCTGTAATTCTTTATAATTTGTTAATTCATCAGTTTAGTTAAAAAATATAGTAAATTCTGTATAATTCATGAATACACTTAATAACATAGTATAATAAATAAATAAAAATGTACTTACCTTAGATAAATTACCTTGGCCCCGCCCAACTATGTTCAATACAAGATTAAACATGAATGGTAATCTTTATAATATATAACTGTGTTTTTGCCTCCTGGCAACTTGAGTACAAATAAAATCTTGCTTGTACCAACGTGCTCTGCGATGCGGGCACAAAAATAATTCATTTGTATTGTTTATTCCATAAATAAACGCTTAAAATTAATTACTCTGTTTCATTTATTGAACACCATTCATTATAGCAGATAGAGTATCGAAGACTCATTGTAGTAGAATCCATTTCCAAACCGACTCCACACATCTATGGAAAAGTAACCAAAATCAGTCACTTCCTGCGTTCTGCATCTCGACCAAACTTCATTCAAGGTCTGCGTTACATCTCACCAAGTATTGGGGACAGTAGGATTAACGTAAAGTTCCTATTTAAAACCTTTATCGAACGTTCCGGCCACAGCTGCTGGTGACGTTCTGTAAGAGCTCGCGACCAATCGATTCCCATTCATCGGACTAGTTATCTGGGATTAAATGATCCGACTTTATGTTGGATGTTTTTCTGTTTCACAAAAACATAACGTTTCATAATATAAGAGCTCGCTACAGATAGCTTCCCATTTATCGAACTAGTTATCTGGGCTTAAATGACCCGACTTTATTTATAACTTACTTTTTGACAAAAATTTTGATTTTTGAAACACTAGGTTGTCGCCCTGAAAGTAAGACTGATGAACTCTCAACGTATATACACGGTGTGGCCTATAATAGGCGCAATAAATTTAGACAGATTCTTCTCTTCGCACTGAACAACATTTGTTGGGCGTCATAAAAAAACTGATTTCAGATGTTCATTATTTCAAAGAAATTAAATAGGATTTTCAATGAGCGCCCGCCCGTCCAATATTGACATCCCTTTACCATTGACATAGCTGTCACCCTATATATAGATATTTTGTAATACATTGCTTCTTAGAATAAAGATTATATTTGTAAGCTATTATTTAATACAAGTTATTTTTAAAAGTTGCACATCAAAATAATGTACGTATGTTGTTTACTTTGAAGGGTAGAATCTATATTTTCATTTACTACTCCTATAACGGGCGACATCCAGTATGTAGTTTTTACATGTGTGCAAACAAAAAGTAAGGTAAAATAGTTTGTAGTTTGATGAACGAATCGCCAGACAAACCACGAGTAATTTTAATCCTTATAAACCTTTAAATCTCTTCAAGCGAGACATGCTGAATACATTTTCAGCACTTCTAGTTGCAGTAAAACCTTACTTTTCTTCCGCCGACTCCGACGAATCGGCAAATAGGCAGAGCCTGTGCCTGGGGTGCATTTTAACGATTCTGCTCTGGTACAGTCGGCCGCATATGTTTTTTTTATTGCTGACATTAACAATAAATAATTAGATAAAAACAAATATCACGTAAGATTAATAAATATTCATCATCATCATCATCATCTCAGCCATAGGACGTCCACTGCTGAACATAGGCCTCCCCTTTGGACTTCCATATATACCGGTTGGAAGCGACCTGCATCCAGCGCCTTCCGGCGACCTTTATAAGGTCATCTGTCCATCTTGTAGGTGGACGTCCTACGCTGCGCTTGCTGGTCCGAGGTCTCCACTCGAGCACTTTTCGGCCCCATCGGCCATCTGCTCTGCGTGCTATGTGGCCTGCCCATTGCCACTTCAACTTGCTAATCCGGTGGGCTATATCGGTCACTTTAGTTCGTCTACGGATTTCCTCATTTCTGATTCGATCACGTAGAGACACCCCGAGCATAGCCCTCTCCATTGCACGTTGAGCGACTTTGAGCTTTGAGATGAGGCCGATAGTGAAAGACCACGTTTCGGTGCCGTAAGTCATCACTGGTAACACACATTGGTTGAAGACTTTCGTCTTGAGGCACTGAGGTATGTCGGACGAAAAGACATTGCGTAGTTTCCCGAACGCTGCCCAGCCGAGTTGGATTCGGCGGTTGACCTCTTTCTCGAAGTTGGACCTACCTAATTGGACCACTTGTCCTAGGTAGATGTATGAGTCAACAACTTCGAGTACCGAGTTTTCAACAGAGACTGGGATGGGCACAACCTTGGCATTTGACATGAGTTTCGTCTTGTCCATGTTCATTTTTAAGCCCACCCGTTGAGAAACTCGATTGAGGTCATCGAGCATCACGCTGAGTTCCTCCATCGACTTTGCCTTGACTACGATGTCGTCGGCAAACCGAAGGTGAGTGATGTATTCGCCATTGATGTTGATGCCAAGTCCTTGCCATTCCAAGAGCTTGAAGGCGTCTTCCATAACGGCCGTAAACAGTTTCGGGGATATAACATCCCCCTGTTTTACGCCTCTTCTCAATGGAATGGCCTTTGTGCTCTGCTCCTGAACTCGGACCGACATGGTGGCGTTACTATACAAACACTTCAACACTTCAATGTACCGATAGTCAATATGGCATCGCTGAAGTGACTCGAGCACCGCCCATGTTTCCACCGAATCGAAGGCTTTCTCATAGTCCACAAACGCTAAGCATAATGGCAAGTTATACTCTTCAGTCTTCTGTATAACTTGCCGCAGCGTATGTATGTGGTCTATGGTACTATAGCTTCTTCGGAAACCGGCTTGTTCGGGAGGCTGGAAGTCATCAAGTCTATGTTCGAGACGGTTCGTGATGACCCTTGAAAACAGCTTATAAACATGGCTTAGAAGCGTGATGGGCTTCAATAGGCTATTATCACCTTTCTTGAAGAACAGTACCACCTCGCCTCTATTCCATGCTTCAGGCGTTTTGCCCTCGGACAAGACGGAATTAAAGAGCTTCTGGAGGACCTAAAGTACCGGTGTTCCACCCGCTCTCAGAAGCTCTGAGGTGATTCCGTCTTCGCCCGGCGCCTTGTTGTTCTTAAGCTGCTTCAGGGCCATCCTAATCTCGTACAGACTGATGTCCGGGATGTCTTCGGTATAATGTCGGGACAGCTTGGCTCTTGGATCGCCTACCAAGCTGTCAACGGGCTTTGCGACTGAAGTGTATAACTGACCATAGAACCTCTCGATCTCGCCTAGAACCTCTGCTTTGGTCGACGCTATGCTGCCATCTTCCCGTTTCAGCTTGTTCAGCTGGCTTTGTCCAATAGACTTGTCCTTTGCGAACACTTGGGAGCCTTTGTTCTGCTCAATGGTCTCTTTAACACGGTTCGTATTAAAGAGCCGCAGATCATGTCGCAAGGACTTCGATATACGTCTATTAAACTGCCTATATGACCTCGCGTCATCGGGAGACTGCAACTGTAGCGAGCGAGTGTAATAAATATTACGTAAGGTAAAAACAGCCCTTATCACTAAATGGCAATAAATTCCAGGCAAAAACATTAAAACTACTTTTGATATTGACGGTACTTTCCTAAATCTAGTACTAAATAGTTATAATTGGAAATGTGTGGAAATTTACTTCGTGAATTTGTAATTTTATTTATATAAAAAAATGATAATGTTCCAATTTATTATTCTATAACCTCACAATCACAAGTGTACTTAAAATTCTACGCTTTTTATTTCTTTCTCGTGGTATTTCTAACTCATATTAAGCCGCAGATAATACTTGGCGGACTGTACTTACTGATGTTGGTAGCCATGAATGTTAATGTTCGCCGGGAAACTTACTACCTTCTACGCAAGTCGCCATTTTAAGAGTTCGTAACATGCTGAATAAAAATATTCCTGAAAACCCGTCACCCCCTTAGTTCTGAGACGAAACATAGTCAGAGGAAATACATATGATGTGTTATGTTGTAAATCAATACTAATAATTAAAAACAGACCACATGCAAACGACACATCGTAATTTTCTAAGTTCAATTGTATATGTTACATACTTACAGATATTATTTCCAATGTTTGTGGATTAGCAAAAGTATCATACTTTCAAATAAATAGTGCCTTTATCCAAAGAAAACCAACTTAAATATTTTATTTATGTATATTTATTAAAGTGCCTAGGTACTCGTATTCAAAATACACAACACCCATGCCCAGCGAAAATGCATCACTCCAAACAGATCCATCACAATTATCATTGCCAGACACCGAGTACCTGGGAACCCCAGTCAAGAAGCATAAATCATTTCACTTGGAAAAGAGACTGTCAAAACAGAGACGTAAAAAATTGTATCTGTAACAGACGTAAAAAATTGTATCCGTCTAGAGCGTCGTATCAATCATGGGAGAGATTGGATCACGTCTGATCCCGAGACGTAATCCCTTCAGAAACTGAACGTTTGCGCGATTAGTGTTCTTTTCAATAGATTTGTTTGTTTATTTCGAATAACAGAAACAGATTTGGTATTGGGGAATCCGATTATGTGCTACGCCATTAATCTAAGAAATTCAAACTTCAGTTATGAGTGTTTTTTGGTAATCCATCTGTTAATTCATCCAACTATACTCTTTAATGGTATATATTATGTAGTTGATAGATAGGTACATAAGGTGTTTCGTGCGTCGTTCGTTCCAAAAACCTTTGGGAGAAACCTATGCACCCGCTGGATCGATTATCGAGGATCGATTGAAACCTGCCGATAAATGTGCGCTAAGCCGCATTTAGTACTCGTCGTGAGTAGACGCGTGAAAACCACTACCATTTGGTACGTGTTCGAGATCAGAAGCCAAATAGAGACCAAAATAACGCATTTCAAAAGCCGGCCAAGTGCGAGTCTGGCACGCGCACCGAGGGTTCCGTACAAACACTTATCCCATCTTAACTGGCCGGGTAAAGTTAAGTTTGCACCTGGTATGTATGGACGCAACCTTACGATCACGTTTGTTGTATGGGAGCCCCCTTTAATATTTGTTTTATTCTGTTTTTTTAGTACTTGTTGTACTAAATAGAGAATAATAATATATAGATATAGCAAATTTACTAAATAACGTGCCTTTATGTGTTTAAAGTAAAACTTCTTTGTTCTAAAGATTCATTACAAATATGTAACATAGTGAAACCTAATAATAATTATGTAAAATTCCTTTTCTCAAACATGCAATGAAATATTGTCTTTGCGTTCCTTATAATAGGCTCGGAAGTATCGGTTTTTGGGCGCAACAACTCGAGAGGACTGTAAAGGGATTTCATACTGCTTTTCAGGCCTAGGCCTGCAAAGTAACTTTTTTTTGGTTTCAACAACAAGGTCATTCACACAGCTGGCTGGTTTGACAAAAAGCAGGTTTTGTTTTTAAAGGTTGGTTGTTAGACACTTGTGGAAAAAAAAATTCAAGATGGCGACTTTTTTTTTTCAAAATTTCAAATTGGTGCTAGGCGGCTAAAACTCGGTATCGGGGGGCTCTCGGGGCTCAAAAATATGAATCTGAAATCTTGTCCGAAAATTCGGTCAAATTCGGAAAATATCGAAAAAAAAAAACGATTTGTGTGGAGAAAATTTCCAATTGGTCCTAGGAGGCTGAAATTCGGTATCCGGGGGTTTTTGGGGCTCCTGAGTCAGAATCTGAAATCGGATTTTTTAAATTCGGTCAAATTCGGTATCGGGGGGCTCTCGGGGCTCAAAAATATGAATCTGAAATCTTGTCCGAAAATTCGGTCAAATTCGGAAAATACTATCGAAAAAAAAAACGATTTGTATGGAGAAAATTTCAAATTGGTCCTAGGAAGCTGAAATTCGGTATCCGGGGGTTTTTGGGGCTCCTGAGTCAGAATCTGAAATCGGATTTTTAAAATTCGGAAAATATCGGACAAACAATATTAAGTGTTATTCTTTGAAGTAAATTTTTTATTTCATTGTATGTTTGAGAAAAGCACTATACATGCCTCGTCGTGAAAACGGATTCCCGGCCTCGTATCACTATCCGGCCTCGCTCGCACGCTCGCTCGGCCGTATATACCTACTTGGCCGGAAATCCTCATTTTCCCGGCCTCTGATGTAATGTACTATTCTCAAAGAATTTTTAATAAATTCGAGACGCTTTCATTTTAATTTCATCTCTAACAGAAACACGCTGGTTTTCTCGACGATTTAGTTTTCCAACCAGGGATTTTAGAGATCATATGAAAGGAGCTTTACGTAAAAGTGATTACAAAACTGTGTGTGTGATTTACCTTATAAGTGAGCAACATAAGAAAAAAATCAATACAGAAAACAAAAACAAAGCGACCCCAAATAAGCCGAACTAATGGTGCTACCTAAACGCAGGTGTTCTGCCTTGCCGATACGTCGGAACGAATGAACGTACGTGACTGGAATCGAACCCGCGACCTGGCATAAAGACGTGTGCGTTTACTATTTCTGAAGTCATCCTGTTGCTGAAACGAGCTTGAAGTGGTACTTACTGACGTATAATTTAGTTTATACGCATCAATCGCAACCTTTTTATTTGTAATTTAGATACCTGAAGTACTTATAGGAGATCAGGGGTCAAAATATATTTAAGTTTGTCGTGAAAATTGCCAAATGTATTTGCGCACAATGATGACAGTCGAGCCAAGCACGCCGACAGGATAAGTGCACCAGGTGCATCTACCATACAAATAATCGAAAACTATAGTTTGTGCGTAGTAGTATAACATGTGTAAGTGGGTTCACCCTTTTTTTATAGAGAAAAGTTCCATCGAATCTTCATTTTATAGAAATTTAATTTAATTGAAAGCGTTTTTTTTTCTGAAATCACAAAATAGTTTGGAATGTTATAACCTAACTTAACCTGATCTATACCTATAGGTGATCTGTATAGGTTGAAATTTTCAAGATTTGACTTCCAACGAAAACGTATGACTTCCAAGAAAAAAATTGTCTATGAAAAGAAAATTCTATGCACTGAAGCATTCGGTGAAGTGTTTTTCTATATAAGAAGTGGACAACGTACTAAGTGTCAAGGCACTGAACGTAAATTACCATGTTATCACTTCGTTATTTTTCATGTTATGTCTATAACATGAGCTGACACCCCCACCAGAACAAAAACCCTGGAAATTAAATACGTAACTAAAATAGAGTAACCTGCGTTTAAATTAGATTTCAAACGTGTAGTTCAGCAACCTTTAATATGTTTTCTTTCTCTTTTAAAGTTTTCATTAAACTTTATTAATGTTTATACACCCTGGAACTACACAGAGAAAATACAATATCAAATAAAGGAAAACAATCCTTTGTGAAACGCCGGTGGCTTGAATCCAAGCTTCTGTTTTTAATTCATTATCCTGCGGTTTTCATCGTACGCGATAGACGCAGGTATACGGGTCCACTTAAAAGAGATTCGTATAACGAGCCTTGTGATAATGATAACAAGTACCACATAGATATTGGATTCATTTATGCAAGATTGAATCTTAAATTACAAATGCTAAATAAGTGTAAGTATTTATTTTTAAAGTTTGTCATAAACAATTCCTTTCTAAGACTTGTATATATACAGCCTGTTACCGGCATACAGGCATTTATTAAAACTGATAATAATATGATCCATTAGTAATTTGTTTGCATGTATTAGCTAATCATGATTATGTAAATTAACTGCACAATTAAATTTCTTAAATCCCCACATTCAATGTAGTGGGTGTACAGCGTAATTGTCGTTACTCATATCACGCTGTCATTTAACAGTCACTTGTCAATTTACTTTACTGTACATTGCTGGCAATTAAAAGTTTGTTAGAAAGTTAATGAAGCCTGAATTTAAGTTTATTAATTAAATTAAGGTCATGGATACGTTAAAGATCTATGTTACTTTACTCTACTTTAAGAAAAGCCTACTTGGCGGTAACACACGTATGTATCGCTATCAATAATTCGATCTTAAGGGTGGGGTTTCTCGGCGCGGAAAAACGAGCTTAGATTGCGGATACTGCGAGTGCGGCTCAGTGAAGCAAACGCGCCGGTTAAACCGAACCCTAATAAGGCCAGCAGACGGTATAACAATATTGATAAACGACAATATTAGGAAACGGAGGTAATGATTTGAGAACCGACTTCTATTGGCGCACTAAACAAGATTGTTTGCTGCCTTAAGGTCAAGTAGAAAAGCAATTGACATTGATCGAAAGGACTACAGTCTAACATTATAATAGGAAGTTAAAAACTGTTCGATTGCGGATCAGTGAGCCAGACGCGCCAGTTAAACGGATCGCAGTGCGAACATCAGACGGTATAACAATGACTTCACGATTTTATTTATCGCAACTAGTAACATTTTTTGTCAAGTTAAAGAAGAAATGTGTCAATAGGCAGACATAAACTAAAATTATTAACTGAACGAGCAAACTAAGCGATTCTTCGCTTCAGCTTGGACAAAAAAAAATATTGTTGGGTGTTTGGGTGTTCAGATATCTATTTGTCTAGATTTCCGGCTGTTCTCACCTTAGGCTGCGTTTCTCAATCGATTATCGTGAAATTTTGAGAGCAGTATATAGATTTGTTTGTCGAGTCACTTTTTAGATTTTTTTCAAAATGGCAGATATATGTGGGTTGAAAACGTAGTCATATTTCACCCTTTTCGAAAAATTCTCGCGAGGTCTACAGCTCACAGAGCCACTGTTTGTTAATTCTATCTATTCTGCTCTAAGTCATCCCAATCCTAATCTGGTCTGTTGGAAATAAGTCACTCCTTGGTGCTCATAAGTATTTATAACACAAATTATATAGAAATTGTTCTATAAGAATACGACTGTAAGAACGTCCCCGCGATTTAGCACCATCTGCTCGATCGCTTCCCGCAAACTGATACAGGATAGGATTATTGCGGAGCAATCTTAACGACGGCATTGATTTCTAGTTGTTGTTTTATTTCCCCAGGCTTTGGATCATCTTTTCGCGATAATTTTGCTTCCAATTTAAATAAGGGCACATGTACATGTATGTGCCCTTGATGTAATTTCGACATTTTAGATCGTGAACCAATAACCATTACTTCCTAATATCTATATTACGCTAAAGTATTTTAGTATTTTTTCTTTTTATAAAAATAATAAGTATCTAAGAGAAAGGAAGATAATATTTAAAAAAATATATAAAAGTGTGTATCTTAGAATAAAATAAAGTCACGAAGATGCCACTTGTCAAAACATATTTTATGTCGCTATTATGGAAATACTCGTAAGACCGAAGACTAAATTCGGTATAAAATGTCATGCAATGGTCAAAATAGAGAACAATTCTGTAGTATTATAGGTACATTCTGTGGTTATGCTCCATGTAACATTTCAATCTAAGTAAAAGAAAACTATACAATATTTACACAGATAAAGTGATTTACAATCTCCAAGTACGAACCTATTTAAGTTCAAAGGGGACTAAACTACCAATTACGTCGTAAAGCTAAAAATACCCCCGAGATTTATATTTTAAAGCACGTCCTATTTTTGACGCATTTTTACGCATAAGCGACAACGCATAACGTCACATTAACCACGTGTGTACAGTTAATTAATAAACTATGCTGTTTGGTGTAACGACAAATTTAAATTATTTAAACAAGCGATGTAATTGAGAATGGGTACAAATTGTCGGCTCGTGGTTAACCTATACGGTTTACAATTAAATTTGCCGATAAAAAGGATCAATAGGGGATCGCTGGAATCGGCTGGAAGCCAAATAACGTTTAATTGTGGTTTACTAATGAAATGAACGATAATTATAAGGTTTTTAATCAATTAGAAAATATAAAAAAATAGAGCGAACAAAAAATTAACTTAGATATTTCCGATGCATTTTGATTTTAATAGTGAATTATTTTGGAATATTCAGTCGTGATAACGTTATAGGTTATGATCATTAAGATTTACAAAATACTTAAATAATACTTCAAACAATTATTTATTTAAAAGTCACTTTAATTGTCGTTGAAGTTCTTTCCAGTCCGTTCTATTTAACGCCAATTCTTTGTCACTAACGTAAAAAATAAGCGATTGCACAACAGTATGGTAAGTGAATTTCTAAATACATAAAATAATACCAAAAATCCCGCTAGTAACTCACGATTACACGACTTTGGATACCATAAATTTATTTAAAAATCGCAGCGGCATTATCCTACTTTTAATATTTGCCGAGGTGCATTTCAGCTATAAGTTATGGGGCGATTATCGGCGGGGGTGAAATATGGGGTGCTAGCAGGAAGGGGGTTAGGTCTTAGATGAGGATGAGTTTATTGTGTTTGACATGGAGCCCGCGGTATAAGGCTAGTTTTAGAGAAGTCAAGATAGATTTGAGTATAGTCAGCTCAGTCAAATTAGCATCGGGATAATCCTTACGATTCTGTATTTCCCTGCCGTTTTTAAAGCGACGTAAAATCTGATAGATATTTTATATTATCATAGTCTGATTTCTTATTGAAAAATTCTATGTATTATTGCTTATTTATTTACCAGCTGTTTTAGCTATTACAAGAAGTTTGCTAAAAGTTTAACACCTCCATACATGTCCATACAACTTCAACAAATTCCCCCGGAAACCATATTAATATTCCGCTAGGCATCGCAATGTAACCCAAAAATGTGACGCTAATCTAAACAGACCGACAAAGGCTCCACACCTATGCAAATGTCTCTTTCCCGGGAAAAACCTTTAAAATTGTATATTTCAGCCCCGGAAGACGGGCTGTGGAAGGAATTGCAATGAGTTTCCGCAATTTGGATCGGGTTCCGGGATCAACTGCGCCTCTATTAACACCCGCCCTTTTTACGCCACGTATTAGTGACGGTGGGTTATAGGGCTGTTAAGGTCTGATCAGATATAGGCAGTGAAGATCTTTGTAAAGACAAAAGTTGCTTGGCGCTACGTACACCCTATTAATTATATTATATAGGTTTGCAAAGCGCTGTAATTTGTGTGTTCGTTCGTTACTATAAGATAAGTGTAAGAGCTCCGATATTACGAAAACATAATCATAAAAGTATCTATCTATCTATCCGTCTGTTCTGCCCATGTTTTTTAATTTTGTGATAGTCCCAAACATAAACTACCAATTTTCAAGGTTCGTAAATAAATGGCTGTACGTACAGTCGCAGAATTAAGAACTTCGTCACTTTTGGAACTTAACTCCAAAACAGAAAGTCGAAAAGGACGAACTATTGTTTCATTTCCCTAAGTGTAGGTACTACATAATAACTATAAAGCCTGATGCTATGAACATAACCTTGGATGGTAACAATGTTATGAGACGATGAATGGAAACTAATATAAGAGATAAATACTTAATAGACCAACCATTTCATCCTTACAGAATCTCCGGGGCCATTCTAAACTTTAGACACCGAGTCAAGTTCTAGACAACGTGCAGTCGAGCACTGACACGCTTAAACTAAGCAGCGAGAAGATGTCGCGAGACGTTCCTCTGGGACGTGATACACGTAATAAGGTTACACTTCGCCGTGACAGCAGAGCTATGCACTTTTAAAATGCCATCTAAGAGTCTTTACAATGGGCGTTTTTATCGGAATACTCACTACTGGGTGGTATCGTTCAGCATGCGTGCCGGAGTATGGGACACAGCATGGTAAATAATGAACAATGACTTAGACAGGATAACAGAAAACGTTTGGATGAGTTTGTTGTGGAGATCTTTGGAAAATACCTTTGTCCAGATAAGAAGCATCTACGGCTGACATGATGAATATTTAGAACACATATCTTTCATTCTTTCATTTATTTATTACACAGAAAAAACAATACATTTAATAATAGTGCAACGAGCAAAACCATACTAAGGTTTAACTGCCGTTGAATTCACTCACATCACAATAAGCAGGTATTAACTAGATAGGTATTATTAATAACGATCGGACTTACATCAGCTAAGGTACATTGCTTTAACAATTCGTTTACAGTGGTGTGGGGTTTCACACACACTCGTTATGTTGGAATCGAGTTCGTTAAGAATACTCGGTAACATGTATTCCCACCTCCGTTTTCCGTACACATTGTTACATTTTGGCAGGACAAATGTAGGTAAGTAATCTAATTTCCGAAGATGTGTGTGATATAACGTATTAATTCTATAACAGCTCATTTACCTTTCAGGCTACTCTATTGTGGAACTCTCCCTGTAGAATTGAAACGTAGTCAATCCGTTGCTGCTTTCAAAACACACCTCAAACAACATTACTTGTCTGTTCTTTAATACTCTGGCACTGTGACTGACATAATCTGTGGTTCGTTACACAAAATATTATTTTAAATATAAGGTTTAAGTAAGTTTATATATGAGTATATATTTAGTCTTATGTTCATTTATGTATGTTTATGTATCAATATATATTATTATAGGTTTTAGTAGATTTTAATAATTGTTCAGTAGTTTTCTTGATTACTTTTTGCATCACCTACTCATCTCATTTCATTTGTATTAATCCGCTACCCAAAGGTTGTCTGGAAGAGATCGCTCTTTAGCGATAAGATCGCCTATTGTTTGCCTATATTGTAATGTGAAGTGTCATCTGTATTTGTATTTCTTTCTTCTTGAGGTGTGCAATAAAGAGTATTCTATTCTATTCTATAACGTACATAACGAACTTTCTTAAAATTCGGCCACAGATCAAGATAGACGATGTGGTCTTCTTTTCGTGTGGAAGATCGTCATCTACAAGCAGTCTTCTACTCTAGATCTGGCATTTCATAATGATAAAGGTAGTAGGTAGTACTCGTTACGCAGCTATTAATTGTGTGTCACTCTTGGACATTGGAAAATTCTCTGTATCAATAAATTTATAATAACAACATTATCGACAATAGGTCTGCTTTGGCTCTGAATACTTTTCGTCGTTAATTTTATCTTAACAGTCCGACCAAAAAGAGTAGAAATTAAAAAGTAACAATACTGTAGTGTCGTCCCCGTTTTCTTATATTGATTAGAAAGGGAGGACACTACAGTATTGCCACTTTTTAATTTCTACTCTTTTTGGTCGGACTGTATATTGTGTAATATTTGTTAATAAGAGTGGCATATAATAAAAAAGGATATTAGATTGGACGCGAAACAGAAAAGCCGCAATGCGAGGAATCTCTTAATTTCGCCTAGCATTAGCCGCCCGGGAATGCTAATATTGAGTCACGTCGTAATTAATATTTATATTAAATTGTACCTACATGTTTCATACGCCAATATCTTCTTAACATTAAGCTGTCGCGGAATATAAATGATCTCTACAGAGATTTCATTGATTTTTATTACCGATAGATATGTAACGAAAGGATGGCGATATGAACCAATTGTGTAAGTAATCAATATCCAAATAAACACACACGAAAACACGAATACGTGAATAATTATTATAGGAAGCACAATACCTTGAATTCTGATATTAATTTAGGTATGATCAACACCCTGAAAATGAAAAGTTTTATTGCCTTCTTTTACTATATGTAGAAACGTGGAAGCTTAAATGGCTCAGATAGTTCGAGTAAATATCCGGCGGAATTTAGTTACTAATTATCTCTTAGTTATATAATACACACTCGGAAACAAATAGATCCGATGCATCGTTGGTACGATATGAGATTTCTATGAATGTATTAAGAGTCACTGTTGATACGTTGCTACTTTAAATCGATAAAAATTATGCATTTACCACCTAAGTACCAACTAATAATATACAATAAATATATGCTTTTAAAGTATTCAAATAGTAAAAATAATATAACATAAAGAAAGAAATAACCACACATCGAACTACAAAGGATTTAATAATTTTCCGTCAAACAACAAACTGAGCAGCGCGATAAGTAAACGAATTGAAAATACCCCCGAGATTTATATTTTAAAGCACGTCCTATTTTTGACGCATTTTTACGCATAAGCGACAACGCATAACGTCACATTAACCACGTGTGTACAGTTAATTAATAAACTATGCTGTTTGGTGTAACGACAAATTTAAATTATTTAAACAAGCGATGTAATTGAGAATGGGTACAAATTGTCGGCTCGTGGTTAACCTATACGGTTTACAATTAAATTTGCCGATAAAAAGGATCAATAGGGGATCGCTGGAATCGGCTGGAAGCCAAATAACGTTTAATTGTGGTTTACTAATGAAATGAACGATAATTATAAGGTTTTTAATCAATTAGAAAATATAAAAAAATAGAGCGAACAAAAAATTAACTTAGATATTTCCGATGCATTTTGATTTTAATAGTGAATTATTTTGGAATATTCAGTCGTGATAACGTTATAGGTTATGATCATTAAGATTTACAAAATACTTAAATAATACTTCAAACAATTATTTATTTAAAAGTCACTTTAATTGTCGTTGAAGTTCTTTCCAGTCCGTTCTATTTAACGCCAATTCTTTGTCACTAACGTAAAAAATAAGCGATTGCACAACAGTATGGTAAGTGAATTTCTAAATACATAAAATAATACCAAAAATCCCGCTAGTAACTCACGATTACACGACTTTGGATACCATAAATTTATTTAAAAATCGCAGCGGCATTATCCTACTTTTAATATTTGCCGAGGTGCATTTCAGCTATAAGTTATGGGGCGATTATCGGCGGGGGTGAAATATGGGGTGCTAGCAGGAAGGGGGTTAGGTCTTAGATGAGGATGAGTTTATTGTGTTTGACATGGAGCCCGCGGTATAAGGCTAGTTTTAGAGAAGTCAAGATAGATTTGAGTATAGTCAGCTCAGTCAAATTAGCATCGGGATAATCCTTACGATTCTGTATTTCCCTGCCGTTTTTAAAGCGACGTAAAATCTGATAGATATTTTATATTATCATAGTCTGATTTCTTATTGAAAAATTCTATGTATTATTGCTTATTTATTTACCAGCTGTTTTAGCTATTACAAGAAGTTTGCTAAAAGTTTAACACCTCCATACATGTCCATACAACTTCAACAAATTCCCCCGGAAACCATATTAATATTCCGCTAGGCATCGCAATGTAACCCAAAAATGTGACGCTAATCTAAACAGACCGACAAAGGCTCCACACCTATGCAAATGTCTCTTTCCCGGGAAAAACCTTTAAAATTGTATATTTCAGCCCCGGAAGACGGGCTGTGGAAGGAATTGCAATGAGTTTCCGCAATTTGGATCGGGTTCCGGGATCAACTGCGCCTCTATTAACACCCGCCCTTTTTACGCCACGTATTAGTGACGGTGGGTTATAGGGCTGTTAAGGTCTGATCAGATATAGGCAGTGAAGATCTTTGTAAAGACAAAAGTTGCTTGGCGCTACGTACACCCTATTAATTATATTATATAGGTTTGCAAAGCGCTGTAATTTGTGTGTTCGTTCGTTACTATAAGATAAGTGTAAGAGCTCCGATATTACGAAAACATAATCATAAAAGTATCTATCTATCTATCCGTCTGTTCTGCCCATGTTTTTTAATTTTGTGATAGTCCCAAACATAAACTACCAATTTTCAAGGTTCGTAAATAAATGGCTGTACGTACAGTCGCAGAATTAAGAACTTCGTCACTTTTGGAACTTAACTCCAAAACAGAAAGTCGAAAAGGACGAACTATTGTTTCATTTCCCTAAGTGTAGGTACTACATAATAACTATAAAGCCTGATGCTATGAACATAACCTTGGATGGTAACAATGTTATGAGACGATGAATGGAAACTAATATAAGAGATAAATACTTAATAGACCAACCATTTCATCCTTACAGAATCTCCGGGGCCATTCTAAACTTTAGACACCGAGTCAAGTTCTAGACAACGTGCAGTCGAGCACTGACACGCTTAAACTAAGCAGCGAGAAGATGTCGCGAGACGTTCCTCTGGGACGTGATACACGTAATAAGGTTACACTTCGCCGTGACAGCAGAGCTATGCACTTTTAAAATGCCATCTAAGAGTCTTTACAATGGGCGTTTTTATCGGAATACTCACTACTGGGTGGTATCGTTCAGCATGCGTGCCGGAGTATGGGACACAGCATGGTAAATAATGAACAATGACTTAGACAGGATAACAGAAAACGTTTGGATGAGTTTGTTGTGGAGATCTTTGGAAAATACCTTTGTCCAGATAAGAAGCATCTACGGCTGACATGATGAATATTTAGAACACATATCTTTCATTCTTTCATTTATTTATTACACAGAAAAAACAATACATTTAATAATAGTGCAACGAGCAAAACCATACTAAGGTTTAACTGCCGTTGAATTCACTCACATCACAATAAGCAGGTATTAACTAGATAGGTATTATTAATAACGATCGGACTTACATCAGCTAAGGTACATTGCTTTAACAATTCGTTTACAGTGGTGTGGGGTTTCACACACACTCGTTATGTTGGAATCGAGTTCGTTAAGAATACTCGGTAACATGTATTCCCACCTCCGTTTTCCGTACACATTGTTACATTTTGGCAGGACAAATGTAGGTAAGTAATCTAATTTCCGAAGATGTGTGTGATATAACGTATTAATTCTATAACAGCTCATTTACCTTTCAGGCTACTCTATTGTGGAACTCTCCCTGTAGAATTGAAACGTAGTCAATCCGTTGCTGCTTTCAAAACACACCTCAAACAACATTACTTGTCTGTTCTTTAATACTCTGGCACTGTGACTGACATAATCTGTGGTTCGTTACACAAAATATTATTTTAAATATAAGGTTTAAGTAAGTTTATATATGAGTATATATTTAGTCTTATGTTCATTTATGTATGTTTATGTATCAATATATATTATTATAGGTTTTAGTAGATTTTAATAATTGTTCAGTAGTTTTCTTGATTACTTTTTGCATCACCTACTCATCTCATTTCATTTGTATTAATCCGCTACCCAAAGGTTGTCTGGAAGAGATCGCTCTTTAGCGATAAGATCGCCTATTGTTTGCCTATATTGTAATGTGAAGTGTCATCTGTATTTGTATTTCTTTCTTCTTGAGGTGTGCAATAAAGAGTATTCTATTCTATTCTATAACGTACATAACGAACTTTCTTAAAATTCGGCCACAGATCAAGATAGACGATGTGGTCTTCTTTTCGTGTGGAAGATCGTCATCTACAAGCAGTCTTCTACTCTAGATCTGGCATTTCATAATGATAAAGGTAGTAGGTAGTACTCGTTACGCAGCTATTAATTGTGTGTCACTCTTGGACATTGGAAAATTCTCTGTATCAATAAATTTATAATAACAACATTATCGACAATAGGTCTGCTTTGGCTCTGAATACTTTTCGTCGTTAATTTTATCTTAACAGTCCGACCAAAAAGAGTAGAAATTAAAAAGTAACAATACTGTAGTGTCGTCCCCGTTTTCTTATATTGATTAGAAAGGGAGGACACTACAGTATTGCCACTTTTTAATTTCTACTCTTTTTGGTCGGACTGTATATTGTGTAATATTTGTTAATAAGAGTGGCATATAATAAAAAAGGATATTAGATTGGACGCGAAACAGAAAAGCCGCAATGCGAGGAATCTCTTAATTTCGCCTAGCATTAGCCGCCCGGGAATGCTAATATTGAGTCACGTCGTAATTAATATTTATATTAAATTGTACCTACATGTTTCATACGCCAATATCTTCTTAACATTAAGCTGTCGCGGAATATAAATGATCTCTACAGAGATTTCATTGATTTTTATTACCGATAGATATGTAACGAAAGGATGGCGATATGAACCAATTGTGTAAGTAATCAATATCCAAATAAACACACACGAAAACACGAATACGTGAATAATTATTATAGGAAGCACAATACCTTGAATTCTGATATTAATTTAGGTATGATCAACACCCTGAAAATGAAAAGTTTTATTGCCTTCTTTTACTATATGTAGAAACGTGGAAGCTTAAATGGCTCAGATAGTTCGAGTAAATATCCGGCGGAATTTAGTTACTAATTATCTCTTAGTTATATAATACACACTCGGAAACAAATAGATCCGATGCATCGTTGGTACGATATGAGATTTCTATGAATGTATTAAGAGTCACTGTTGATACGTTGCTACTTTAAATCGATAAAAATTATGCATTTACCACCTAAGTACCAACTAATAATATACAATAAATATATGCTTTTAAAGTATTCAAATAGTAAAAATAATATAACATAAAGAAAGAAATAACCACACATCGAACTACAAAGGATTTAATAATTTTCCGTCAAACAACAAACTGAGCAGCGCGATAAGTAAACGAATTGCTGCGTAAATAAACATTTTAAAACGTAACGGGCAAAAACAAACGCGTACGATCTCTTCACAGTCATCGTATTGATTTTACATCCGCCTGCGGACCAAAATGGATCGCTCGTACCACCGGTTACGGCTTAGACGAACTCGAATGCAAATCGTATGGGTTCCTGTAAAATCATACTTTTCTACTAACTTAAATATCTTTGGCTACCTTAAGCAAAGAAAAAAATATGGTGCTGGTGACTCAAAATCTTGTCCAAAGAGGAGTCCCGGTTTGGGCAGACTTTAAGGTGTTACTCTTATTTGACGGTCTGGGACGAAGAACAGGAGGGAGAGATTTCGAATCAGTGGGAAGGTGTCGTTGTCAAAATTAGTTTACTCGTTCTTCAACAGCACTAACGCTACGACCAAAGCGTGGATAAATATCACCTTTTATTTAATCTTCAGCGTTATTTATAGTTGATCTGGAATTTATATAAATCTTTTTCTTCTTCGTTCCCTCATTATTGCGGACCGCGACCGCGACACATATTTTTCTCTAGTAAGTGCGGCCGTCAGCTGTGTGGATCGTGCAGTGTCTGATGCCACCAATCGCCATCCTTAGCAAATCAAATATTGGAGAAATAAAAGGTTTTTGAGCTATTCTATTAAGCTAAAGTCCTATCACGTAACTAAATTTTCTTTTTCCTCTGCCGCCGGTAACAAAACTCATTTGGAAGGGTTCACATAGTAAGATATTCAAATTGTCCAAACATTCAGTGTCCGATACGCGCCCAATTGCTTCATACACCGACATCGATAAAAGAGGTTTTGTTCCAGTTGCCGTAAACGTTTTCCGCGTTCAACAACTTGCCGCTATTGTGAGCGTTCGTTTATCCCGGTCGGTTTAAAAATCATCGGGATTTTCAATCAACTCGAATAAAGCCGTTTGGAGGTTTGAGCTGCTGATGGTTGCGATGGTCACATATATTATAATGACAATAAGTAAGGGCTTAAGTGGGGCGTTTGTAGAGTAAATTTTTCATTTACTCTAGAGGTGAAACTATTTGGAATCTAATCGTAAGGCATCGAAGCAGTGAGGATTTTGAGTGGCGACTGCGTACTGAAAAGCACGAAGATCTTAATGACATAGGTAGAGTCAGGATAGTCGGGTACCAAAACATTTCTGCCAAAAAGATCATCGGTTCTACGAGGAATGTGCCCCGTCTACTACCACTTTAGTCTGCCAACTCTCTAGGCTAAATATGTCTACATCCTTGGTTCTCTAGCGGACCTCCTGTACAAAATACTCATATTATGTTATGGAAAGTCACACAATTGGACCAACCATGGTGTGGAAACAGGTTTACCCTTGAATCGCCGACACTCGTTACGTCGAACTTTACTTCAAAGATAACGTTTCAAGTATTTTGGGTACATGTGGGTAAACATGGTTTTAAGGCGTTTAATTCTGCAAAGGTCGCAGTTCTAACCTAACCTACTTTTCTGTTAGCTGTTCCTACTTTTCTGGTAGCTGTTTGATTCTGCTAGAGTCGCAGTTCTAACCTAACCTACTTTTCTGGTAGCTGTTTGATTCTGCTAGGGTCGCAGTTCTAACCTAACCTAACCTACTTATTCTTCGTCAACAGTTCATTTGCCATTGAAATTTACATGTATTCGATTATATAAGAATGAGTTGAAATAAAACGTCGAAGAAATTAAAATCGATGTAATGTACTTCCTCCATTTAAAAAATATACGAAATGAATCATCGATCAAATAATATTCCTTGAAAAGTTTTTCTACGAATTAATAAAAGTTGAAATGAACTGTCGATGAGATAAAATTACACTAAATGAAAATACGCGAAATAAAAATTCGGCGAAACGTTTGCGGTGAAATGATATTCAATGAAAAGTTTGTCGGTGAAACAACGGGCACCCGTGGAAACAACTACTTGTACGATAACAGACATTATCACAGTAGCGTGATTGACATTTATTCTATTACTATTATCAAAAATATTGGTGTCAATAGATAACTGATGCATATTAAACGTCACATATGTCAATCATTTGTCGGTTTTCGATAAAACGATAGTGATGCTAACGATTAACTAATATGAAACTGGCGTGTGTCCAACAAATAAAAGTTTCTCCACGCGTCATTCTAGTTGTGATTATATCGATGACACCAATTTACAATATACATGTAATTTGGAATGTATGTCAAGATAAATAAAAGACCGGGTTTATTATTGGGATCGAGTGAAACAGTAAATGCCCACACCACCCTTAAAGTACTAATGTCCTCTCTATGTTTTGTCTGTTACAGACCATCTTATAAAAATCAGTGAAGACGAAATTGTTGACTGGGTAGTCACCAAAAAAGGAGACCCGTAAAGATCGTGTTAAATGGTTGGCTGTTGGTGGTGAAAACTGGTCATGGTGGAAATCAGGAAGTCTATATCACACAGTTCCTGAAAGAGTGAAAGAAAAAAGGAATTTGTTGAACAAACTAGAGAATAGGAGAGGGACGATGCTTGGTCACCTTATACGATATGACGTGTTTATAAGCAACATCATAGAAGAAAAGTTTGAAGGCAAACGAGGAAGGGGATGATAAAAATAAAAGTGAAGGTAATTCTCATGTCGTATAAGGAAATCAAGGAAGTGGCTATGGATGGGGTTAAATGGAGACAACAGCAGAGCTACACCGATAAGGGTTTGACTCTTAAATTTATGATGGTGATGATATCAAACAGTGGCCTGTTTTCAGTCAATTATAATGAAGAGTAAAAATTTCTTGCATTGTATTCCGGGTTTGAAAATGAACAAACTGTCAATGTCAATGTCAAATCTTTAACAGTATTTAGCTAGTTACTACTTTCTTTAAGGAATACAGTCCAGCATTAATATTTTTTGTTTCTTAAATTCTTCGTTCCACATTCAATGCTATGTCGTTATTCAAACCTGTGGACATAAACACATTCCTACTTAAAATTTGGCGGTGTCAGCATACATTTTAACAATCTTACCTTGGCAGCTCCTTGGCGGGACTGGACTGCGTTTCCTGATGACTGAATGATGCCATACTTAAAACTTGACAGTTTTCACACTCATTGTATTCGAAAAGTTTTTTCACATCTCACGGACACTTGAGTTAGTTATATTTATGAATACTGGCTGGAATATAGTGGAAATACTTATTAAATTCTAAAGTTTCGAAAAAATATATTTATATACATACCTATTAAACATACTTATTTATAATAATATGCTGATTTATTATAAATATGTATAAGATCACCTGTTCCACTTATTCGCATGAAGCGATTTGCTCATCATTGCTAAGGAATGGAACTCGCTCCGTGACCATTTCCAGAAAATTATAATTTGGGTCCCTTTAAAATAAGGGCTATTACTGAACCGGCGAGCTACATCCTTGACCCAGTAGCCACTTACCATCAGGTGATACTGAGGTCAATCGCCGGTCAGTTTGTAAATAAAAAAAGTGTATTCAAATAAATAGTTGCTTTAGAAGTTGTGACTTCTCAGTCTATTACTAGATATAAAAAATGTTAGAGTTGTCTTTACCCTAACTTTTTTATTAGATATTTGGGAATAACCGAAGAATTTAATGTAATTTTATTAACATTTTTATTTGGTCATATTTCAGACCTTCGATCCTCGACTTCGATGAATGCGTGTATCCCTATATCACAGACGGCTAAGGTATTTCTCAAATTTTATGCCCCAAGCACGTGGTGTAAAGCCTCTCGCACTTTACGACCTATTCCGCTATTGTTTAACTAAGTAATTGCAAACTTTAATTGGGGATCGTTAAGTGAAGTAGTAAAACAATAGGTGCATAAATCCCTTAGAAATTTGCTTAAATTAATTAATTTCAGGTCGTTATTTCCTTTATGCGCTTAAAATTATGGTTCAGGAAGTAGCTGTATTATTCTCACCGTTATGTGTTATAAATTGTAAAAGCAGATTTATTTCCTATGATTCTCACAGTTACAATTGATATTAAATGTATTTTTTTTTTATAATTGAATACTATGTCGGCTGTTAGTGTAAACTACACCTTAGTTTGCGAGATTGTGGGTGTTGTGTGGGACCAGGGTAGGAAGGAAAGAAAGGAAGGTAGGAGTTTCCTGGCTGCGGACTGCCGTGAATGACCCATCATAAATGCTAATAATAGTAATAATTTATTATTAAGTATGTCTGAGATTCATGGAAGTTCAGCCTATAAAAAATAAAATAGACGGAAAATGAATTAGATTCTAAAATATGTGGGCTTTTGTCACCAAAAACACTATCACGACTCATTGGAACCATATTATATATTCAGGAGCATCTTCTTGTAAACATTGGGTAATGATAGTTATTTTATAAGATAATAGTTGATAAAAACTTTCCTTTTAACCAACTCGTCTCTAGAGTGTCTCATAAAGTAATCGCAAAGGGACTAAATGAAACTCCCGTTTTGCGAAGACGTTAAAAATTTATGACCTGCCTTTTATTGTTGCCGTAATTAAACATGTTCGCTAAGCAGTGAATAAATTTAAAACTTTTACAGTTAAAAATATGGTTGCCAAAGCGGACGGTTGTTTATTCATTTTCTCGGTTCTTAGTCTTGTCTTTTTGGAAAAATGTTGCATTTTAAGTGATATTTTATGGGAAAACTGCGAAGTTATCGTTCAAAACTTAGTAATGCACATAACAAGGTAAGTATTGGGACGTAAATGCAAGCGTCAATATATCTGGTAGAGATCGAAATTCTAGATAAAAAATTAAAAAAAAAAAAAAAATAAGATGCTTATTTCAGGAAAAACATAAGTACCTACTAATTACATATTTGCTTGGCTAATCTTCTTATTTAAAGATTGTATGCTAAGTACTGGGAAAGTTATGTTTACCCAAGGGTTCTCTTCACTAACATTTTGGTTTTGTGTGGTTCTTCAACTATTGAGTCCACCATAGTTCTAGCGAAACCATTTAGGATAAGAGGCAACTGGTTTGACCAAACCCTTCGTCCATAATAGTTGGTGCTTTTTGGTATAGTAAAATATTTTTCTTTTGCTAGTTTTTTTAAGTTAGTCGGTCTCCTATACCTAGTTAGCTCTCCTAGTCCATGTTTGTACTCTAGTGTCACAGCCACTTTATCATAAATATTTAATACTAGCTGTGCCCCGCGGTGTTACCCGCTCATCCCACGGGAACACTACATTTATTCGGGATGAAAAGTATCCTATGTCCTTCCCCGGGACTGAAACTATCTATATACCAAATTTCATCTAAATCGGTTCAGCGGTTTAAGCGTGAAGAGGTAACAGACAGACAGACAGACACACTTTCGCATTTATAATATTAGTATGGATTCTAGTGTTTAAACAAGTTACTCTAAATATCGAGAAAATACCGAGATTCTTCTAAATATCGAGAAAATTAAAGAGAATGTTAGAAAACCATCTAGGTACTACATGTTTTGACCACCACCACACTTATTATGTCGAATGAGTGTCAGTTTCATAATTGCTTAAAAAAAATCTTTCCTCTATATTTCAATATTTTATGGCTAAAGCGGTGTCTCAAGCCCCGTAAGTAATATTGATTAAGAACGGGCACTCTAAAATTTCCGAACCCCTTCGGTGAGTTTACGCAGATTATCATCTGAGTTACGTAGACAAATCTGGAGTGACCCACTCGTTAGCCCGGGCCCGATGTAGTAAATGTGTTGAAAACAGTAAGATGATATTTACAAAAAAAGTAGAAATATTTTCAGATATTTAATACAATATTAGCAACCAAACCATCAGAATACCCTTTCATTATTTTGTTAAAGATTTTTTTTAAATTATAATCATAACAATCCTATGTAACGAAGTGCTTGAAAGTTCTAATGTTTGTAAATTTTACATTTTAACATACTATTTCGCCTTATTGTTAAGTAGGTACAATATTCCATATTATGAATGACGTCTCAATATCTACACAACGTACGTATTTGAAGTCATAGTCAATGAATCTTTCTTAATTGTGAAACAAATCATATCATCATACAATTAGATGACTGGACGTAATTAACTGAAATTCTATAAAAGTATTAAAAGTCATAAATGTCATGTAAATCATATAATATTATCAGACTTGTATTAGACTTCATTATCAATTTTCGTAAGCATATAGTAATTTCAAAATCCTTTGACATTTTTAATACCGCTGAACAATTTATTTTTAATGAAGTCACAAATTCGGCCAAGTTTTGCATTGCCGTACTGTTCTCATCCTGTGGCCTACGTGACGGGTCAGACGAGTCAATGGGGTGAATCCTAATGAACCCTGCTTATCATTCGCAATGACAACCAACTTTGTCTCCAGAAGCCCCGGCCAACTTTAATTAATTTATGAATTACAGGAAGACGCCTATCAAAATTTTAGTCCGACCAATTTGTAAGAGCTTCTTTATTAACTTTCTGTTGTTGAATTCCATCGAATTAATTTTCCAAATTAATTTCATCATATTGCTATAATGATAGCTCATAAAGTTATAAGTCGCGTTAGAATTAATGAAAGGAATCTGGAACCCTTGGACACCAAAAAATAAATAACTCAGATTCAGACTCGCGCAGCGAGGATTACGTACCATTACAATACACTTAAATTTATTTAAGCGTAGAAAGAAATCAGCAAGTGTAAGTGCAAGAAATCAGGAAGCAACTGTACTACCCGGTAAGTTTGCAACTGGTATCTAGATGACTTTGCATATAAATAAGGGGTGAACTAAACGTATTATAGCATACTAATATAAGTGTTATACATAATCACAAACTAGGAGTTCTCAACTATAAAGTGATCTTAAAAAGCCTCAGTTTTAAGGGTTCTGTAGCCAAAGGGTTCGAACCCTATTCCTTAAGCTTCCACTGGCTGTCCGTCGATTGTATCGGGTCGGATCGGGCTGTATTTTTCTAACCGTAATAGTTAGGCTTAATAGAGACTTGAGCATCGAGTAGATATGTATTACTATGGCTATAAAACACAAAAAATAAAAGAAAAGTTAAAAAATAAAAATAAATATAATATGTTTTGCTGGTACGGAACTCTTCGTGCGCGAGTCAGTTCCTTTTGAAATACGGAACACTAAAATGTGTTGACTGAAACAGAATAATGTTGGATCGCAGCGTAAACACAATCCGATTGAAACGTTTCAAATATATTCATTAAAAAACATGAAACACCTGAACATTTACAAGCCCCGAAACGTATCTTTATGGCAGACCAATTCACGGAATGAAAAGCATCTGTAGCGGGGGACAGACTCGTGCGGTTTTATGATTATTGCACTTTATAAAACAACCACGAGGGTTTACGGGGTATAAATTTCATTAGCGTATGTTAAAACGATTGCTGTTCGTATTGTTACATTGACATGGAGCTTAGTGAAAGATGAAAGTAACGCTTATTATCAAGTTTTGTTTTTTTTACAAGTTTACTAACTTCCATTTGTCACCAATGAGTCTCAATTATATAAGACTATGCACGCACTCATGCATGCCTATAAATCTGCAATGCACAATATAGTGTTCGTGTCAGAATGAGTATTAGCTAGTAAGTAAATTTTTTTATACACTTGTTTTCTATACTTGAAAATTTATAATCAGTTTCTTATGGGGTCAATATTCAGAAAAAAAATTAACAGCGCGATGCAGAATTTGTCTGGTTGCACGGCGCCAGTCGTACAGCGTCATCTATTGGTAAGAAAAATCTTTGTCAAACGAAGAAACATCTGGACGTATTTTAACCAATTTTGATACATGGATAGCTGGATATCCAAATGTGGCAACAGGATGAGTTTTACGCGGAAAAAAATGCGGGACACCTTCTAGTAAAATGATTATGTTATCACTAGATGATGATCCGGTGAGTTGTGTAAAATGACGAAATAAATAACTTTATTCATTCCAGACACAAATTAATGTGATTTCAAAAACCTATTTAGTTCAAATATTTAGTTGTCTTCATGAGATCTCGTGCAAACACCTTATAACTCTGCTAATGGAACTATTGAACTGAATTAAATCGATACTCATTAACGCATAAACTAAAGAAAATGCTAAACGCTCCGGTCGCATAGCTTTACAAGAATGCACTAAGTAGGTACTCGAAACTGGAAATATGTTCGCTGGGTTACCCTCATCTGGCAGAATAATATTGGTCAGAAATACACTTCGCATAACACATTTCGCAGAAACACTTTCGGTCGAATGGTAAGATGGCATAAAGGTATAGTTGGCATTACTACTAACTCTCATACGACACATTTTGCAGCACATTGTTTTGTAGAATATATCTTTGGCCGACTTTGGTTTAGCATAATTTTATGTACCATAATAATCTTATAGCATACGATTACAATAGCATAATTATTTTCTATACTAGCAGAAAAGTGCGTTAAGTAAACTTTACGTAGTAGAATGTAAGTACCGTTAGGTACGACGACGAGCGGTTCGAGGAGGTTAAATTTTTAATCACAACAATTGTAATTTTTTTTTTTTTTTTATGTCATAGAGGGCAAACGAGCAAACGTATCGCCTGATGGAAAGCGATTACCGTCGCCCATAAACACCTGCAACACCAGAGGAGTCACAAGTGCTTGCCTACCCGGAGGACGAAGATAGAATGCCTCTATGCTAGTAATTTCACCGGCTATCTTACCCCCACACCGGAACACAACAATGCCAACATTGCATACATTAGGTCCTGATTCCAAATCAGGGCAGGTCCGACTTGGATTAGGTTAGGTACGACGACGAGCGAAGCGAGGAGGAGTGTTAGGTTGAACTGAGACCCTAACGAGCGAGCGAGCCGCGCGGCATCGGCCGGCTACCATACCACTCCATGGACAAAATGTGTAATCACAACAATTTGTAATGCATAATTAGGTACTGATTGCACCTTAGGGCAGGTCCGACTTGGATTAGGTTAGTTATTCCGCATATGTCCTGTACAACAAGATAAGACAATGAAGTCTATCTTGGAATCAAATGGTATTGGGCTTGACAACTTTATGCCGCCTAAAATATTATGCAAAAAAAAAATCTGCGAAAGTACTATTCGCTTAGAAGACTGTTATGCTCATCAACATTATGCCAATATAAGATTCGGTATTATAAAAATCTGCGAAATGATTTATGCCAAAGCATACTCCGCGTAAGATATTTCTGCCAAACGTTACTTCTGCCAAGTATCGTTATGCAAAACAAATATATGTCAAAAAAGTTTCTACAAGATAATAGTGAACCATGTTCGCTTCAACGCGCCAGTCGAAAAGGGAAATTCAAATCAGCACTGTAAGCTTTCTGTAAAATGTGAAAAATAGAAGCGAATCTGGTTGACTTAATAAACATGTTGTAGTGAGAATTACGTAGATGATTAGAACACTGTTTTTATATGAATTAGAGGGTTACCTGTCTGAAACAGATTTTTTTGTTTCACGTCTGTAACTTTTCATTTGTCGGAAAGCCATTTTTTTTTTCAAAACTGTTAATTTTTCAGAATAATAAAACAAACCATAGCTAACCTAATGGGTTCTTTAAAATTATATTTATAAAATTCTAAGAATATTACAGGTTTTAGGAAAAACTTACTTTTGAATTAATACAAATTTGGCGAAACATTACATTTGGGAAACAATGTTTCGGAGTTGAAATAGGGTAATGTCTACTCCCGTATTTATTAGCTGTGTTTCACGTGTTTGATTAATTTTCAAGTTCTAATTATTACGGGATAATTACATCATTTCGCTATCAAAATTGATACGAAAACATATTTTGCAATAGAAGTTACCATCATTTGCAACATAAAATTACAAGGAGTCAAAGCTAAAGGTAAATATTAGCGATAGATGGTAGGTTTTCCATTAAGTTTAAACTCCCCCGTCAAGGAATGAACTAACAAGAAAAAGAAAACCACCGATTCCATTTTGCATTTATTTCCCTTCAGTACAAGGTTTACTGGAATACAACGGTATTTCGAGAAACTTCTGCACTTAACGTAATTGTGGTAGGAAAAGTGGGAAAAATACTTTTTACGGTTAAAATTGGCTCATAAAATCGAACTGCGGTCGGGTTACGTTGTATTTCTAGATAAATCTGGTTAAGTAGTGGTTAAGTGAAGCAATACGCATAGTTGAACGAACTCATCTATCAAGAGAAACATCCCTGTTTCAAGTTCCAAGTAAGAGTGTCCAAATATTCAATCAAAATAAAGAATGTGTTATACTTTGGATTAACTTGATTTGAGACACAATATTGACATAGTTATCTTGCAAAATATATGTGTTAAGTACCTACTTGCTAGGACTTTATAGTTGCTATGTTCGTATGCACCACATTTTATACTGACGTAAGATATTATCGATACCTCCTACGTATACTGATACAAGTGCAAAATCACGATTTTACAGGAGGGCTGTTCAAAGGTATAAAGTGCCATAACTAACTCATACATTGAAATATTGGAATGAAATTTTCAAATACTTTTAATGAATATATTTTCCTTAAATCTACATATTTACTATTTCAAAATTAATTGTACTTTTAGTAAAAAAGGTAGTTATACCAGTATACGTGAAATTTACGAGTTCTAGTTTTCGGGTATACTGAGACAACTACCACTTGATCCAGTATACGTCGTAAACTATGATTAGATGAATATGGATAATTATATTATTATTATGCCTATTATGCGACATGTACCATTTATTAGATATATAAACAAACTCAAAGCTCGTGTTTGGATGGATCTGATCGGTTAGTTTCATCTGATTTGTCACTTGTACCAGTATACGCCTGAATGAATCCGTTATGTACCAGTATACTGTTAAGGTTATTTTGTATGTTATGTCCAATATAGTAAGTTCAGAGGACGGTATTTAGGATATTTAAGCAAATTACTTTAGAAAGACAATAAATAAAGCAAATTTACACTAAAATTACGTTTATTTAAAAGGTAATTAAAATCACAGCCCGCATTTAGGGAATGGTGTTTTTTGTCTTTGTTACAGCGGTATTATCAACAGTATTACTGTTTCAACATTTATTTATAGTAGATTCCGGTTCCTATTTTGTCCATCACCATTGTCAGACCAAAACCTGAATTCATCTACATCATCTTGAAGTATTAATTTAATTAAGTCAAATAATTTGTCATTTAGTCATGTCAACAGTACCTAACAAGTAGCATTCCCAAACTTAATGCTGTGAAATTATACAGTTTAAGTTTCTTTTTTAATAAAACACGTTTATTGATGGTCGAATACAGCAGTCGCATTTTTTTGTTAAGTTTGAGTTTTTTTTCCTATTTATTTCAAGTCTCTTTCCTCCATGTGTCAATGTGATTGGGTGTATGTTTTCAAATTCTCATCAACTTAATATTTTGACTGAAAATATCATGGTATTGTCGAACAGACTAAGCTTGTGCTTCGTATTTGATAGAATTAAACCACTCCTTGTACAAATTATACATTTCAATGAAATTCAAACTTCCGCCAGCAAAAATGTATGTGACCAACTTGAATATTTATTCCTGGTCATGGATGTTATCTCTATGTACATGTACTTTATAAATTATGTATATATCGTCGTCTAGTACCCATAGTACAAGCTTTACTTTGCTTGGGACACTATTATTTAAAAAAATTACCGTTCAGACACTAAAATTTAACGTAATTATTTGTCTTACATGTTTATTATTTGTTTTCTTGACTTGTTTTTCCCGTTTTTTATTTTTATTTAAACTCATGATTAGATTTTTACTTTCTTTGTTCGTTGATCCACATAATATTTTTTAAAGGCATGTATTTAACGCGGCGACAAATTAATCTGATTTAGGGATTTATAAAAAATTAAAGGGGGTAGCAAAAATAATAAGTTGGCAACTAATTGCGGAGACTAGTATAAAGTAAAAAGTAGCAGCTAAGTAATCAATTTTCGGCTTTGTTTCAATATAAACTAGCATCGACTTTGGCGACTGAATTAACTAATCAAGCGGAAACATGACAGCGGATTAAAAGTTGAAAATGGCCTACTCTAATTGTTCAATGGAGATTGCATATAAAATAAATCAAGGTCATAAAAAAAATAAAAGGAGCGCTTTTTAGGGATATAAAAAAAAAACCAACCTAACCTAACCCGGCCGAGTCGGATCTTCTGCTAATATTAGTCGCCAAGTCATTATTTATAGTACCTCGCCTATGATTTCAGTAATCTTGTTTATTATTTCTACTACCTTAAAGTAGCTGCCATTATTTGAATTTTAAAATATCCTTAGTTTAAAGCTCATTTAATATAAATGATTGCCAAAATATTTAATCGCTGACAAGTTATTATTTTAGTTGCAAATAGTTTGCTGCTCTTTAATTTTTCTGTCGCCGCGAAAATAATAAGCCTTTTTTAAATTACACGTAAGTTACCGACATCTTTTTTGCTATTTTATTTTACGATTGCCTGTCGTTCCAACTAAGCAGCTGCCATTTCTAAATTCGCCGAACATGAACAAAGACTTAAAGACCCGGACATTTGGCGTAACTCACATTTTCCCCGAAAATAATAAAATTAAAAAAATAATTGCTTTATTTTCCCGCGGACGGCCTCAAACTGGGACAAATCTGGGGAAACCCAGACGGATATCAGCGCTAGTGGTGACTCTGATTTATCCGTAGGTAATAGGGACATATAGCTATTATTGTACTCCAAACAACCATCGGTACTGATTGGAGAAAACTGTATCATAACCAAAAGTAAGCCTAATTTGATACGTAGTAGGCAGAAAACACGTAGGCCGCATCGACTATCCGTCGCGCATCACTATACGCCCACTGGACATCTTACATCCGCAACGACGACGAGCAAGCATACTGAGCTAACTGCCACTTGCACCACGCCCGCGCCGCCCTTCCCCGATAGGTGTACTGCGTACAGTGGTACAAGTGACTTAGCTCAGTATACGATGTTCTAAATTGAAAAACGGTGCTAGTTGTAACAGTATACGTCACTTTATTTCGAAAACTAGCAGTAATTTTGTCATGAAAATTTTATAACATGTAGATATAAGTATTTTGATCCTAAATATGCAAAAAAACGAAATTCGTAAAAATGTCAGTTGTATCAGTATACGTAGGAGGTATCGTTATGCTCAAGCTTTGGTGACATATATTTTGTATGTAATGTGTGTGTGTGTTTAAGTAATAGATAATATAATATCCAAATAATAGTTTTAGCGGATAAAATTGACTGTATTTAATATACTTTAAAAAAATTGTATTAATTTTTTATTGATATTTTTAATTTTAATTAATAATACGCAGTGTAAGTTTAAGTAATAATACGCTAGTAACAGTTTAATAACAAAAACACATGTTAGCATCATTAAATTTTCAAAATTAATTAATTAAACGATACAAAAATCCCTGGTTAAATATTTAAATAAATCATAATATAGGCACTCCACCTCTCAACATTTCAAATCATAAACAACCTACAGCCTCACCAATCGACAATCATTCACAACAATATACCAGCCACTATACACGCTATACTACTCGTATATACACGCGACGAGCACGGGCCCCACGTCCTTCGCCGTCCGCGGTCGGCGTGCCACTGAATTCTGAACTTCAGTTTATCTGGCGCATCCCCCATGCCGATACAGCTTCACTCGCGTTCTGAAATCCTGGTACATGCCGTTTACTGTGTACTAGGTTTTTTTAAGTAAACTTATGGTGTTTAGTTAAAATGAAAAGGTTGTTTAATTTTCAAAGTAATAAGTAAGCTGGGAGGAGGATGAAAGAAAGTATCGAAACATAATATCATTGTAGTAATTAGTTGTCAATCTATTTGTAACTTAGTTTAATAATATAGTCGGTCATGAAATAATGCTATTGTCGATTTCATACAAATTTGTGCGTTTGCCATCTGTCATCTCAATAGGTACATTTTATAACCTAATTTCGATTAGAATGTATCGAGATTACGGACTTCACACGTCGAAATAGACTATAGTAAATAGCTAATTTAAGTCGGTTGGATACTAAATGTAATGACTGATTTTAATAGATTAACATTATGCATCAACAGGATTATCAATATGTGAAACAAATGTCATAATTTTAATAACGCAGTACTTAATATATATGGTTTGATGTCATAATAATGAACAAGGTAAAACGGAAAAAATAAGAATGATAGAAGAAAAACTAGGAAAATGATTATATTTTCCTCATATTATACAACGCAAAAGGAAACGAGGGAAAAGATTTATTTAAGTATAGTATTGTGAAGTGTGTGTAATGATCTGGATTATGTTCGCAATGTTTGCAGGATCATGATCATTACGTTAATTCTCTTTGCCATTTTCTACGTCGTTATAATGTAAGTATCTTCATTATTTTGTAACATATTGTGATTCTTACAGAACATTAAACCATACGCAACAAGAACATGTTCATGAATGAAGACTTTTGAGAAAAATCATATTATAGTGTATAAAATAAAAAAGGAAAACATAAATTTTTCAAAATGTACCTACAACATTGAACTATATTTAAAAGACACATTTTATGTATAGAAAAACACCAACGTGAAATTAAGAGTTTATTAATTAATTAACCCGAAAGAACATGTCTTGTCACTTTTTTTAAACGAAATTTTAGTAGGTATCAATATATAGAGCATTCTGTTGACTACAACTTTCCACTCAGTTATAGATACAAATATATATGTAACTTGTCTTTTTTTTCAGTAAAAAAAATATGTATACGAAAATTATAATGGATACATTATCCAAACTTTCAAATCGCCATAACTCAAAAAGTTGCTAAGGTGACTAGACATGTTTTTTCCGTGTCATCATAAACTTAAGAGCTAAGCTCTTGTCGATGGAGCAATTTCCAATTTTCTCTATCTTAAGCTCTCTCCTTGACAGCCTGGTACGACATGACGTTCACCTTTTCCTTTATTTGGTCCATATAAGCTCTTCTTGGTCTTCCTCTTTTTCTCCTTCCTTCAACTTTTCCTTCTATAATAGTTTTTATATATTCGTCGTGCCGTAACAGGTGTCCAATCATTTTCCCTCTGCGATTTTCGATAGTTTTTAAAAGACACCTTTCTTTCCGTGTAGCGTTCATAATATTTTACTTATTATAATATTTCCTGGAATCATTAGTTTAATCTACACAGCATTTAAGAAGTTATTACATAATATATACGTTGCAAAAATTAAATTTTTTTTTTAAGTATATTTATTTTTAAAATAACCCGATGCACGTTTTATTTTGCAAAACTATGCCATCTATTTAAAAAAAAAATGCAACATTATCACGCCTAAACGGCTTAACAAATTTTGGTACAGGAAAAGTTATTCATTCAAAGATGGTATAGTACCTACAGATCTTAGCTCCTATTTTTTTATGTACAAAAAAGACGTTTGAGATTTAAAACTATTTACGAAACCCCAATTAAATAGTTCCCCCGTTGGGCTCAGATAACAAAGAGCGAAGCGAGGTGGCCATTAGCTTTTTTAGGGCCGTTAAGAACAATCGAACTAATTGGCGAAGCACATCTAAAATAGATTTAAACCAGTAATTAGTTCAGTAAAAAAGTTATTTGACTCTTTACAAATTTTTAAAGTAAGCCCCATGCTTTGTTATTTTAGTTAGGTAAGAGGCTTCTTCTGCGGTCATGTGGAAAATACATGGCATTTTTTCCGGAAATGAGGTACTTTTACATGAGATATTCAGATATTAGAGAAAAACTGGTGGCCATACTCTTTTTTAGGGCCGTCCAGAACAATTAAACTAATTACCGTAGCACATTTAATATTGATTTGAGAGTCATGTCCTTGTCCTTGAGTGGGGAACATGTATTGGAAGTCGAAGCAGAACCCCTTTGGATTATAACGGCGAACGACCTTTTTGCTGTCGATATATCGAGAGGAGATTATGTCCAGCCCGTCTAGCACAAGTATGCTTCGCAACTCTTGTCGCGCGTCATAGCGCTTCCCGTCACCCTCTCACATTACTGCACAAAAAGAGACAGGCAATTATCTCGCGTGAAATAGTCGTTTGTGACAGTTGTGCTAGAGGTGCTGAAGTGGATTATACTTTCGGTTGATGCGATGATGATGCTGACGAGGTATAATTTTATTATACCACTCGAACTTGAGTAAACACCTATATATATCATAATATTAGAAAATAAATTTTCCACGCTGAACCAGTTCCTAGTTTATATTTTTACTTTTTATATAGGTTATGTTTTCTATAATAAATGGAAATCAAATACCCTATTCGGGCAAACAAATTTCTCACTAATTAAAGAGAAAATCGACCCCTGTCGGTTTAGGAGGGCTCATTTGCAATCCTTTATCGCCTGCCTTTTCATTTTCTATATAAAAAGCGCCTTTGAATCATCCAGGACTAAATTTAAGGGTAGAAGGAATCGTACATGCAAGTTGACCCAGTTTACTAAATTTATTTTACAATGCATGTATGTGCTCGAAAAGAGCGTACTGTAGGCAAAGTACTAAATACTTTGCCACACTAGTGCTTTTTAGTTTTCAATAAAAAAAAACTTGCTGTGTCTGACAGCCTTACGGATAGAGGTTTTATCATTTAAAAAGAATTTGATAAATTAGTCAAATATCGATTATTATTATATTTATTATATAGGTATAAAAGTACAATAAAACCAATATTCGATTAATAAACGAACTTTAAATCCATATTTTTATTAAATACACGGCTGAATGTACGCGCGCTCGTGACATTTTGACATGGGACGAAAAATAAAAAAAAATTGTATTGCACCTGCGCAGTACCTAGTAGATATGTCGAGCGCGATCTACATACAAATAACCCCGCCATGTTTTATTGATGTCTTCGAGTTCAAGTGACGAATCAATAAAAAACCCGTAAAATGTTGTTGAAAAAGTACAAAATGTCAACAACGGCCTCTTGCTGGATAAGTACATAATATACTTAATCAAAATACTTTTTTTCCAATGCAAGCAGTCTTTGTGAGTATTAAAGTATTTTCTATTTTCTCGTTCGTGCATAGTAAAGTTTTGTATGAAACTCATGTGCAAGATGATTTCTGACTAGTGTTTATTTAATCACTTGCTCGTACCTCGCTCGTAAATAAAAATTACACTCGTCGGAAATCACCATTGGCGTATGTAGGCGGGTGGCCGGGTGGGCCGTGCCCACCCCAATATGGTCTAGTGCCCACCTCAGAATTTTGGGTTACCCATAGAAATTCATGACTTTAACTCCTAGGCCATGGCCACAGGCCCCACACAGGCCCCACCCAGGCCCCACCTGAAAAATAATCTTAGATACGTCAATGGAAATCACCTACCTTACACACTTGTATCACAAATAACTATTCTCAAACATGCAATGAAATGTAGTCATAACGTGCGTAGGCTTCGAAGTGTCACGTTTCGAGCGGAACATATCGAGAGAACTGTAAAGGAATTCCATACAAAATTTAAGACCTAAGCCGGGAAGTAGTTTTATTTTAAACACGAGTTATGAATAGGCTAAACAGCTGAATTATATTTTATTGAGTGGTGTATGTATTTCTTTAATTCATTGCATATGTTTGAGAAAAACACTATACATGCCTAGCCGGGAAAAGAACGCGCTGGCTTCGTATCACTATCCGGCCTCCCTACGGTCTATACCTATACCTACTCACCCGGCTAGCCCTTCTTTCCTGGCCTCTGCTGTAATGTACTACCTCCTCATTTCTATTAAAAATTATTTTACAAGTTGAAACAGTTATAAATTACTTTTGCCAAACTATAGTAGCGTGGTTAAAATATAGCGTTAGTAATATAACATCTTTATCATTCATCGTTTTGACGACGCGGTTGGCTCAGTTTGCAAGCACCTGCCTACTGAGCGGCGGTCCCGGATTCGAATCTCGGCCAGGGCAAATATTTGTGTGATGAACTCGAATATTGTGTTTGTGCTTGGGTCATGGTTGTTCCTATGTATGTAAGTATATATTTATCTATATAAGTATGTATATCGTCGTCTAGTACACATAACACAAGCCTTCTTGAGCTTAATTTGGGACTAGATCGGTTTGTATGAGGTTGTCTGATATTTATTTATTATTATTTATTATTATTATCTTTATTTTTTGATTTTTCGAAAACTTTTTAAAGTCATTCTTTACAATATCTATGCGCGGAATTATTTCTACGCGCATTTTTTAATTAAATACCCGATTCACGTATTCTTACTAATACGAATATAGTTGATCAAGCAAAACTTACTTCGTACAACAATGTTTTCACTTTCAAACCACTCACTGGCGACAATACCTTCCTGTTTCGGATCGACTTACACAACAATGTCAGAGTGATCGGATGTCACTTAGAATTGACCACTATCGTTCCACACGAGATAATTTTATGTCCTTTTCTATCCCATTCACAGCGACAGGGAAAGCAATTTGGAAACCTAGTCTACATTCAAGTTAAGTCGTGTGAGAGCGGTTGCAGACAATTAGAGTGCGTCGTATGATGGAGATAGCTTGACTTCGCCATTTAGCTGTCAATAAAATACAATCAGAGAAGGAATTGGAAATCTAAGGCTTTCTCGCTGTTATAGCCCTTTAGACACGGAGATAACTATATATTTAACATTACCATATTACAGTGCGTATGTAAAAATAAAAGTAAAAAGTTGGCGTTTACGTCTTAATAATAGTGCTTAGAAATAATAATAATTATATTAAATATAAATATTAATTTTACACGGATAATAACGTTGTGAAGAAAGATCACAAGAGTGGTGATTATGACAAAAGTTATCAAATTAGTTAGATGTAGCAAATGAAATACTTAGTTGTTTCGTTTGTAAATAACATTTTAATTAGGATTTAACGTCAAATCAATCGCGGTGATTCGTTGCCAGGACGATCCCTAAATAAAGCAATTACCCGCCCCTCGTTTTAGTTTTTATCGCTCGAATAAACAACTTCATTATACTTTGTTATCATTCATTGACTTTATTTTATTGATGATTTTATTACTTCCTACTATTTTTACAACTCTTTGTTTTTTTTATAATAAAAGAGAAACAAAGTGAGGTAAAATTCAGTTAAACTAAAGAATCGTTTTCCATTTATAATGATAAAACATACATTACACCGCAAAATAAACATTTTAATCTCTGTAACTATTATATAACAGCAATAGGGAATGTGCAAGAACTATAGATGGCAGTACTTATAGATAATGTTCATATATTTACCTACCTATGAGGTAAAATGTTCGGATCGGCGGCACCAGTTGCCAGCACCTTCTTTGTGCAAGTCCCCTTGCAAAGACTATACGAGTATACTATAAATGCCAATGTTAAGTATTTATTAGGTAAAAGATTCTAAATGGCGGCTCCCAGTTAGCAGTATTTTCGTTGTGCTCGTCCCCTATACCAATAAACATAAACAATGCACCGCACAACTCAGCGCAAAGCACATCCCAGATGTCTCAATGTTAAAAAGTATAAATTTCACGCATAAACCACCAAAATAAATAAATAAATAAATTTCAGCGAAACCACTAATTAAATCAAAGCACGTTCAAATTGCCCGCGGGAAAATATAAATATCACTGGTGCATTTAAGTGAGTTAAACTTGTTTGCGTTCCAATATTTACCTGCCCACTGACCCGTTTAATTCTAGCCTATATTGCTTGGCTTTCAGAAAAGGCTAACTTTGACAGAACGCTGTTGAAAGTTGCGACCTTTCAGGCACGGATTGCAACAAGCCCTGAGGGGCTCGTGACCCCCGTAATGCAAACGTCATTCCAAACACTCTTGTAACAGATTTTTATATCTACAAACTTTGTATTCACTACTGTACTAAAATGTTGCTATCTTAGCGCTTCGAGGTAGAGTTGAAATTTGTTTAACAATAAGGTAAAATAGCTATGTTTATTGTGAGAGGGTGAGCGAGCCTAGAATGCGTCCGTTTTAGTAATTTGATACTGTTTAAGTCGTGGGAAATTTAATGTATTTATGCGTCTTGGCCTAGCAATATGAAACGTTGAAACGGGTCATTGCCTATTAATGGTTACTTATGTCTATATTTAACTAATGATAATGACGGATGACACTTTTTGAATAAGCTTTTTGTATATGCACTCTGGTTCGAGTAGTTTTTGAAGAAGCAATTCAGTGCCTCCAGTGAAGAACGGAATAAGACGAGTTATTCCCTTTGGATTTTATTGCACCATTGGAATCAGCTCGTCAAACTACATAACATATCAAAAGGACGTATCTCTAGCTGTCTCCTAACCTAGTTTTTTCGATGAGCTAAAGGGTATAAGTCGAGGTTCAAAAAGGTATAAGTTACTCTTATTTTGCATTGCAGACGTTAACAAGGGAATAAATGATGTCGAGCCAAAATTACGCATGAACCCAAGGAAATATTTACACTTATATTTTTGAATTTGGACATAAACACATCTATGCCATGATTCTAACATGAGCATAAAGGAATAACTCGTTTAGTGCCACCGGACCAAGTAGCGCTATTTTGACATAAACACATTTATGTAATTTTTCTAACATGCTCATAAAGAAATAACTCGTTTAGTGCCACCGGACCAAGTAACGCCATAGGACAGTTTCGCTACCAATACCGTCTTGCTATTGGTCTATTTGCGTACCGCAGTTATTTCATTAATTAACCTTTGTAGTTTTAATAAAACCCCCCTCTCAATTTTAATTTTTTTTAAGTTATAAAAGCCTTAAACTCAATGGATGAAAGAAAGTGGCAACAGTTTTACCAGTGAGAAGAAATTGTAGTGGAAAAAAGATTTCTACTACAATTTCCACATAGCATATGTATATTTTGTACTATAGCTTTCACTTCTAGCTGTTTTTACATAGCACCTTTATGCATGTCACAGTCGCAAATGTGTATTATTTTAATTTTTTTGAGAAAAAAGAAAGTGTTATGTTGAAATTAAATCACATTATCATTTTTATAACGTTTATTTATGCGGGTACTTGCGTTAACTGGGTGTTAGTTTTTGATGAAAATGTGACTAATTCATTGAAACTGGGCTAAGTTTTACTTATTTACATGCAAACTTTAACCATGAATGAAGTTATTCAAATTAATTATCTTTAAAATATACTTATATTGCGTTGTATTTCTCCTGTATGTTTTAGTTATGAGGTGCCCAATAAAGAGAACGTACTCATGTATGGTATTGTATTGTACCTATATAATTATACATTCAACATATTATTACTGACATTGTCATGTATATTTCAATATCCTATCGAATCAGTTACAGTTTCTACTTAACTTTAGTTTTCTGACATGACTCTTTCATCCACTATTGAATTGTGAATAAATATTTAACAAACTTTTAAATCTCACTGCATTATCTGAGTAACGTGAACAGGACAGGATGATACTTATGTTGTATTTTTAAACTCAAAAATATACAAGTGGTAAGAAAGTTGAAAATTTTGTAAATTAATCCATCGAGAAAAGTATGGTGTCTATTTACTTTATTATAATTAATTCATCAGTCTGGACTTTGTCAACGACTCGTTATTTTCATTCTATTCGTGAAGTGTTTTATTAAGAGGATAGTTTATAAAAGTGGGCTAAGCTTGACGAAAAAAACAATAACAAACGGAATAATAATGGAGGAGGTATTAACACGTTCTTTATTAAAAGTTTTTATTAATATTTACATATTGTATGTTAAAAAATATTTCAAGGAAGATTTAATTCACTTTCCGAGGACTTGAGCTGAAATTAGGTTTACATATACTTACATAACATACATAGTTTCAACTCAAGTCCTCGAAAATTTTAATACAATAAGCATGGACCTGATCTGATGATGGGGCCAGAGATGGTGGGCATAGGCAAAACTCTATAATAAAATAACGCAATCCTACTGAGTTTGGGCTTCTTAAATTCGTCTCGGTACTTGATGAATTCCAAAGAAAAATGTACGCTTTTAATTAAAAGGCATGGAAGATATGAAAATCTTCTTAGTATAACTTTAACAGACATTATCCGAAATTCCGTTACTGATATGTGTTGAGAAATCGGAGGATCTAAATAGAGCTGTTGCCATTCATTGACAGTGAGTGCAATGATATTTATGTTGATATTGATATATTTGATAATAGTAATAAACGAGAATTATTTATTTCATCAATGTTTTCTTATGATCATTCTATTACACAGCCACATTTGACTCCTTAGGTAGCCAATTTCAAACTTGATAAGTCGTGTAATATTTAAAGTACCATATTAAAAATTGGTATAAGTCGTTTCGTTTCGTTTATGCACGTCTTTCACATAGGTATAAGTCGTACTTTTTTCGTTTATGCACGTCGTTCACAATGGTATAAGTCGTGTTCATCTTTTATGCACGTCGTTCATAAGGGCATAAGTCGTTTAATTGCTAAAAAATCGCTAAAATTGGTCCATATAAATTGAGTTATGTCCTTAAATATTCGTGAACAAAAGGCATAACTACAAAAAAACCTGAAAAAAACATATTTACAGGGCCAAATTATTAGTTCTTTATTCATAAAACGAATGCCTAACACCATAGCTTGTATGAAAATGCTTAAAAAGTGAAAGTTCTAAATATCTTCTATTAAAAAATCGTTTTTTGTCTCTCCTGAAAAGTGCCGTTTTTGAGTTATTCCCTTATTCACTGGAGGCACTGAATTTAGAGCACACAACGGTGTTTTGTTATAATCGTGGCATGTAAAAGTACTCTGTATTTATTACCAATGAGTACCCAATAGTTTACCTGAAAATATATTTATTCATTTAAAAGTTAAAAACATAGTGACACTAGGTAAAGTTAAAGTAGGTAAATTTTCAATGAAAAATATCGACAGCTTTTTATGGATACACGAACACGCATCTAATGAATAATTATAGGGCACTATGGACCTCTCAATAAAAGTATACATACACTTTATAAAACCCCCAATCTGATTAGTATCACAGCTTATTATCCTTATAAATGTCGCGACCAACACGATTTATTACTACACCTAAGGCAAGGTAAGGACCAATTTCGCCCGGCTTACCGACTAGTTCGGCCATGTTTGCTGTCAAGTCTCATCATATTACAGTCCCTGTTACTTCGGTCCACCCGAAGGATAGCATGCCAGTAATATGTTTTTGTATGGACTAGTGGCTTCATATGGCATCGCTGGCGCTGGTAGGGTTAATTGACTGCTCCGTTTTAGGGATCGTATGAGATTACTATAACTTCATAATGGAAGGGATGTTTGAATTAGTTGCGAAGAAAAGTATAAGAACTCAAAATTAAATGATATTACATTCTAGTGGGAAGTATTAATCTTAGTACAAGAATTAAAGTAGGTAATGTTTTTAGTTGCACATGTTTCACACCACAAACCTGTAAGTAAATTTTAATATTTTGGGGTTGAAGATAGTTACATCCGCATCCTTACCTGTAACAAAAACTTAAACTTTGAATGCGAATTTGTAAAATGACTCACCTTAAATCTTAGTCATAAGTACGTACTTAGTTAACTACTATAACAAGCCAATCTTATTCAGATTTCATTAATCTCTGTGTTAGGTACTAACCAAACTTCATAACCCAATCTAAGTGACATAATAAAGTTCACAAAGTCGTTATAAAGTGCTGAAATCGTTCTCTTCTTTGTAACCAGGTTCATAAATACTAAAAATTATTTATGAAATTATGACAATATGGTCCGAAATCCAACGGCTTCTTCCATTTACTACATAAATCAGGACAACGGAATAATTATTTTAACTAACGCTGCGAACGGTAATAAAAATGTCGAAGCAAAAGTAAATACTTTCGTAGCACAGTCGATCAAAGTTCAGTAAAGACCGAAGCGATGGGGCTAAATTACATGTAGTTAGCACAATTCTCCAAAAGATCGTCATTGTATTTATACTTTATTGATTTGGTCTATTCCGAGGAATTGTCAATAGCACTTAGGACCAGCCTTTATGAAAAATACCAGTAAAAATTCAATTTACGTTTTTCATTGGATTTCTATTTCTTTAGACTTCATTTTTCCTTTATATTATATCGGAAGTTATAATAAAGACACACGTCTTGTAAAATAATAAAAGGAGTAGTTTTGTCTAAGTCAATTACGAAAAATACTCTGCGATTCACAGTCTCGCTGAATTCTTCCCACTGTGACTGAAGCCAGAACAAGTGGAGGGTTGGGCCAAGTGAACCGAGCGTAATTTGAAATTACCCCGCAATATGGCAAATGTTCGCGGCATTTTTGGCACTCACTTTAATACGAAATTGCCTTTGTGAACACGGGAAAGGAATTTTAAGACTACGTAGGTAACTGGAGATGTGCTCTCACTTTACACGCAAAATTATGGGTTTTAATTTCACTTTTTGGCAGTTTCACGAGAGTTGACACATTTCTTTTGCATGCTATGAATGATAAGGGAGTAAAAACTGTTCATTTTTATTACACAGAAAATTGCTTTGAGGTTGAGAAATATAATCATACTTTCAAGGAATATTTTTTAATTCTAACATTACGAGTATCTCATTTATAATTTATAATTGTACGAACATAATGCTGATATGCATTTAAATGGCTGTACCTATGTAAGTATTTATTTAAAAATAAATACTGCTATACTGAATAACTAAAAAATAAAACAAAATTTACGTCTTAGTGAATAAATAAACATCTGAAATCGTCGCCCTAATTTCCCATCGCTTGCACAACGTAAAATAAGCTCCAGTGAAGTGGCGGACATTTTGAAATTAAAACGCTAGGCTATTTGCACTCGAGGCGGGGACAAAAGACAGCCTAGTGCGTGGCCCCCGGCCTTTACACCTCCAGCTATTCAGAGAAACGGGATGCACGCCGGCGGGCATACGAATGATGAAAAAAGTATACAAAAAAAACGAAAAATTAATTGTTTTGTTTGACTAGAGCAACTCACTACGCGCCACGAATCGCACTAGCATGCACCATGGTGCACGGCTCAGTGTTTCGATTTAGTTTGGGCAAGTTAGCGCGCGCTCGTAATCAGCCAGTTTGAAATTAAATCGCTAGGCTATCTGTACTCGAGGCGGGGACGAAAACTGTCTAGTGCGTGGCGCCCAGCCTTTAAACCTCTAGCTATTCAGAGAAACGGGATGCACGCCTGGCGGGCATGCAAATATATATATTGATTTAAACTTACAAGTTTACATTGGTTTGACAAAACAGGACTTGGGGAAGGTGAGGTATAATGATCCCCTTAAGGGAAAAACTTAACTGTGGCTAAAGTTGAAAGCCAAATCGCAAGATTTCTATTGTTAGAGGTAGTGAATTTACTTAACTTTGTAACTGCATACTTATTTTTTATTATATGTATGTAGTTTTTTTGTACGAGAGGATTTTGTTAAAGTTTAGTAAAGGATCATTTTATACACACCTATGTATAAAATGATCCCTGGGGTAGGGCTAAAATTATCCCAGGGATCATTTTATACCATAAGTTAATAAATATCGTGCAGTCCCAGGGAAGGCACCCGTAGCGCGCGAGCCCAAGGGCCCGAAGGGCGAGCCCACCCAGAACCTGACACTTCTCCCAAGTAATTTCATGCGAGGCCGCAGGCTGAGCTCCGTGTAGCACCGAAGGTGCGAAGCGGCAACCCCGTGAGGCCGAAGGCCGAGCTCCGCGTAGCACCGAAGGTGCGGAGCGTCCCAGGGATGGCGCCCACCTAACTTACTACACGTTTAAGTAACTTAATGCGAGGCCGAAGAACGAGCTCCGCGTAGCACCGAAGGTGCGGAGCGTCCCAGGGATGGCACCCACCTTACTTACTACACGTTTATAAATAAATAAATATCAGACAACCTCACAAAAATCGATCTAGTCCCAAATTAAGCTCAAAAAGGCTTGTGTTATGGGTACTAGATGACGATATACATACTTATATAGATAAATATATACTTAAATACATAGGAAAAATCATGACCCAAGCACAAATATTCGAGTTCATCACACAAATATTTTCCCTGGCCGGGATTCGAACCCGGGACCGCCGCTCAGTAGGCAGGTGCTTGCAAACTGAGCCAACCGCGTCGTCAACGCTACGTTTAAGTAACTTAATGCGAGGCCAAAGACCGAGCTCCGCGTAGCACCGAAGGTGCGGAGCGTCACAGACAAGGAGCCCAACCACTTACTATAATTGAAGTAACTGAATGCGAGGCCACAGGCCGAACTCCGCGTAGCACTGGAGGTGCGAAGTGTCAAAACCGCGAGGCTGAAGGCCGAGCTCTGCGTAGCACCGAAGGTGCGGAGCGTCCCAGGCGAGTCGCCAATAGCGCGCGAGCCCAAGGGCCCGAAGGACCCGCAGGGCGAGCCCACCTAGACACTAGCACGCTCCGTACCTTTCCAAGCAAACACACTTGCGTGCAAAGTCGCTTCCATCTTCTACCTCGCTCCCCTTTCTTAAGCAATTTACAACTCGAGCTACTTTTTCTTCTGTATTTTCCACTGCCAACCCTCTCTCGGGTGACAGAACCCCAGGACGGACCCCCTTGCGGGGTGCTTGCATTGTATCTGTAAAAACAACAAATACTAATAGGGTAAAATGATTCCAGTGATCATTTTAAACACACAGAAAGGGACCATTTCGCCCCAGACACCAAATTCCAAGATATCGATCAAAACATAACCTTCAAATACCGCGTTCGGAGATCGAACATTGCTTAAATATTAGCTAACTGCTATTTATACCCGCAAATAAAACAACATTTCAAATAACACGAACATGTAAAAAATAATGAAAGTTCAAAAACAGACTTACTTTACATCAGAGCCACACTTTTTGATTATTTTTTAATCAAATCACGCCAAGCGCTCGCACAGCCATGACACTCGGTGAGGCAACTGGCAGGGGTGCGGGACACATGTTTCATGCGCATTTGGATAGATGGCACTAGTTGTAGTTAGGACTTTATAGGACAACACCAATATTTTTGTCATTAAAGCATGAGCCTTGGCACACTTGTTACTTAGGTGGACTAGAGTTGAAAACGCCCGGGAGACGAGCGCGGACGCCCCGCTGGTGGGGAGGGGGAGGGGGGGAAGTTACGTTCCGCCGCGCGTTCTTTCGGTCCTCCTATCATCGTATTTATAGAGACTATGGCATGTTTTGTATCGTTTTCGGATAAATTGAGGATGGGCAATCATTTTCTGGGACATTAATAACATGTTTTCATAGAAAAAAATAGAAATAAAGGCAAAAGTCAGAAATTCTTAGTTACAAAAAATCCATTCTGCACCGATTACGTGAAAATGAGCAACGATATAGGGCATGAAAAAAATATTATTATAAAACCACATTTATGTAGATTCAAAAAACATATAATTTATTAGAACTACTATAAATAACATGTACTAAAAAAATTTTTTTTTGAACAACAGACTTCTCAAAATTTTACTTTATAAAAATAAGGACCCAACAACAAATTTTATAAATGTCGGAATAGGTAACGTAAGTAGCTTAATTGTATATTACGTAGTTTATAGCTGTATTTACGTTTGTTAGCATGTGTATTATATTTTAAATTGCGAATAATATAACCGTTTGATGACTTGAATTGACTGGTTCAAAATAAAACTTACAAGTGACAGATCCGATTATATATTATTGTTAATCTGTTTTTTTTTTTTTTTTTTTCTTATGTCATTTTGTTTCTGTACCTACTAACATAGTTATTAAGTTAAAATTGTTACTAACATCCTATGGATCATTGGTCTGCAATAAACTATTTTTATTTTTATTTTTTTATTTTATAAATACTTAAATTCGTGCATATATTTATGTGTAACATGCTCCATCATATGCACACAACTCGGTGCACTTGATTTTTTGTTGGATACACCTGCATCTAGCAGCGCATTTCTTTTTGCTGCACCTGATCATTTCCATGCAGGCTTTGGGCTCGAAACCTACTGGCAAGGTATTCCATGTAGGTTCCCATCTTTCATCAACTTTTGTACATCCCCAATCAGATGGTCTAGGAATATTTCGGATCGTTTATATTGGACCCTATACATGAACTGCTTGAAAAAGTGCCCGCAAGAAATGCTGGTACAATGTAGCATTCGTTGGTGCATTATTTCGTAAATAAATGCTTTCGGCAATCGTTTACAGCCGCTGAAACTGAGCTGTATCTAGTTTTAAATGTTAAATATGCAGAACTACCCTAAATTATTCATAGTTTTATGCCTAAAATATTTTTTTCCGCTGTCTCCATTGCATCTTGAATTCTGCCGGTCCTTGGCCGCCTTGACCGCGTCGTGAAAGTTGCAGTCAAGTGCAGTGCGGATTTGGTCGGACCAACGCATCGGCTGCGGCCCCAAGGCCTCTTCCCCTGGTCTTTTCGGTGACCGATAGTTTTTCCAGATTATCATTTTCTCTTCTGGAAATGTGCCCAAAGAAATCCAGCACTCTTTGTGAGACGATGGTCGATAATCTGGTAGTCAATTTTTGTTTCTTAAGAATGGAAACATTGGTCTTGTGCGCAGTCCAGGGGATGCGACATCTTCTTCCAGCACCACATCTCGAAAGTGTCAACACGCTAACGGTCCGCTGCTCTGAGGATCCACATTTCATCGTCCATATAGGAAGATGGAGGATATCAGTGTGCGCACAAGCCTTGTCTTCGTTCGCAGCGTGATTCTCCGATCTCTCCATATCTTGTGCAACTGAGTTATGGCATCTTTGGATATCCCGATACGTCGCCGAATCTCCATTTGGCAAGAGCCGTTGTCAGCTATAAGGGAAGTTGAAAGTGACACGGTCCAGTGTTAACATTTAATCTCCCAATGAGTTTCAGTTTCTGATTTCGGTTCACCACCATTATTTTGGTCTTCGACCTGTTTATGAAGAGACCAAGCCTGTTGCTAATGCACTCCATTCTTGCCAAGAAGTTTATCATTTCAGCTGCGATTGCCGCTATAATGGTGGTGTTGCCGGCATACCGCAGATTAGTGAGCTTCACTACTCCTGCTGACGCCTCCTTCCCATTGGTCACATGTTTGCCGTATGATGCATTCTACGTAGGCATTAAAGAGAATAGGGGATAGAATGCAGCCCTGCCTCACCCCTTTTTGATAAATGAAAGGCACAGATAGCGTATCCTCAACTCGAACAACTTCCTGACTGCCATAGTATAAACTCTGCACAAGCGCTGTCAAGAGGGCGGACACGCCACGACAAGCATGTCTAGTCAACACAGTCAAAGGCCTTGTTGTAATCTATGAAGCACATAGGCGTGTCTTTGTAAGCCTTCTCAATCAGTTGTCTAGCATTAATAGACTGGTAGAAAAATCCAAATATCGGCTTCCTTTACCGTCCTAACGGCATTTTGTGAGCCATTTTGGCAACATGACTTTTCCGATGTAAAAAAGCCTGCTGAATTCGATTCTGGATGTTGCCAAGCCGAATTTTGCCCCCTTCCCCCCATTTCCCCCCTTTTTACATCAAAATATGTCCCTAATCACGGTTTTTACGGTTTTATACAAAAAGTATTACAGCTAGAAAAAAAGTATCAAAGACAAGACTGATCTCTATAAAATTTTCTATAACATGGTGTATAAACTTTTTTAGTAGGCCTTATGGTTTGTGAGCAATATCTTCCCGAACTTCATACAATGGTAGAAAATTCTAAATATCGGCTTCCTTTACCGTCCTAACGGCATTTTGGGATCCATTTTGGCAACATGACTTTTCCGATGTAAAAAAGCCTGCTGAATTCGGTTCTGGATGTTGCCAAGCCGAATTTTGCCCCCCTACCCCCATATCCCCCCCTTTTGACCTCAAAATATGTCCCTAATCACGATTTTTACGGTTTTATACAAAAAGTATTAAAGTTAGAAAAAAGTGTCAAAGACAAAAATGATCTCTATAAAATTTCCTATAACATGGTGTATAAACTTTTTTAGTAGGCCTTATGGTTTGTGAGCAATACCTTCCCGAACTTCATATATAGGTATATTTTTTAATTGATATACATGGTCGAGGCAGTGAAATACACTTATTTTGGGATAATTGGTATCGCACAGGATCCAGCCGCTCTGCAGTTCTTGACGCTGACATCCAGTTGGCGTGCTGCTTATTATATGTCAAGCCTTACGAGGCTTCAGTCATAAGCAGTCGTCTGATTTACACGCAGAACTGTATGCAAGTCGGGCTAAAAGCGACGTAGAAAATAAAAATGCTATACTTCTGACCATGAAGTCATTCAAATGCTCACGCCAGATTCTCCAGAAACGGGCCTCAGAAATGCAGTTACCCAGGATCTTGCAGCAGAAAAAAATGGCATGGTCCTTGAAATCAATCTTCTTCCGGATCTGGCGAGCTAATAATTACCGTTTCTGTTTCGTTGCAGCCGTAATGTTAATGAGGTGAGCATCCACAAGTGATTCAAGAACTTGCGGATATTCTACTGTTTCGGTGATTAGCCTGAAAACATTAGACTTTTCCCGCCCCTCAGGGATCCATCCGGGATGTAAATAGCCAGGGAGACAGCATGTAGCTCATGATTCAAGATCTCTCACAGACTTACAGTTCTCCCAGCCTTGTCAACAGCTGTCAAGCGTTGTTGGACGCTACGGTTTTTCTAATTTGAAGTTTTAGCAATTGCAGATTTTGAACGACCTGTCAAGGCCTTTGTTAATTTTGACTTTAGCGCAGTTGCTTAACCTGCTATTGGTGAGCCTTTCGGAAGCAAACTTCGTTACTTGGAGTGAGCCAAGCTGCTTGGCAGTGAGAAGTGACACTTTATTTTTTTCTGCTGCAAGATCCTGGGTAACTGCATTTCTGAGGCCCGTTTCTGGAGAATCTGGCGTGAGCATTTTGAATGACTTCATGGTCAGAAGTAAAGCATTTTTATTTTCTACGTCGCTTTTAGTCCGACTTGGATACAGTTCTGCGTGTAAATCTGACGACTGCCTATGACTGAAAGCCTCGTAAGGCTTGAAATATAATAAGCAACACGCCAACTGGATGTCAGCGTCAAGAGCAGCAGAGCGGCTGGATCCTGTGCGATGCCAATTATACTAAAATAAGTGTATTTCACTGCCTCGACCATGTTTATCAATTTAAAAAAAAATTATGAAGTTCAGGACGATATTGCTCACAAACCATAAGGCCTACTAAAAAAGTTTATACACCATGTTATAGGAAATTTTATAGAGATCATTTTTGTCTTTGACTTTTTTTTCTAGCTTAAATAATTTTTGTATAAAACCGTAAAAATCGTGATTAGGGACATATTTTGAGGTCAAAAGGGGGGGATTTGGGGGGAGGGGGGCAAAATTCGGCTTGGCAACATCCAGAATCGAATTCAGCAGGCTTATTTAACATCGAAAAAGTCATGTTGCCAAAATGGATCCCAAAATGCCGTTAGGACGGTAAAGGAAGCCGATATTTAGAATTTTCTAACATTCTGTAGCGGTTCATCCGCTACCCGCTCCGCTCATGACACTCGGACCGCGCGGCAAACTGATATCGCCTCTGCAGAAACAAAGCGCGGCCTCTCGCCCGCGCGCCCGTACAAGCCCCGCGCTCGCCTGCCGCCCGGCCGGTGAGACTACCGAGGCGCTTACGTCACTCTGCATCCAACCGCCGCATAGACTCCCGCGCACTTGCTTTGTATTCGTACCGCTTACGCTTCATTGTAATTGTAGTTTTAAATATTAGTTTGATATTATATTAATTGTTGTTGAACGCGTGAATATTATTTATCGCTTCGCTTCGAACGCCCTGCTTCGTGCTCAACAAATTACATGTAGGAGTCGACTCGGCTCCCACATACTGGTGACCCCGAGTAAGAAGAGGACACTGCAGACTTCAGCAACAATTTAGAAGCAATCCAGGATGACTGACAATGGAAGTAATCAACCAAATTCCAACAAAAATACAGCAGAGGGTAACACAAGCAATGCAGGTACTGTACCGTTAGGTGGTGGTCCAAGTGAAGTGTTTCGAGTGGGTGTGCGAGTGCCTCCGTTTTGGCCAGACGAACCAGAGGTTTGGTTCGCGCAGCTAGAAAGCCAATTTTCTTTGTCTGGCATCACGGCAGACGAAACAAAATATCACTTCGTGTGTGGACAACTTGACCCGGAGTATGCAGTCAAGATCAAGGATATCCTTCGAGATCCCCCAGCCACTGGCAAGTACCTTAAGTTAAAAACAGAGCTCATTCACCGTATTTCTACCTCCCGTGAAAAAAAAACCTTGCAGCTGATGCAGCATGAGCAGATAGGAGATAGAAAACCCACAGAATTCCTGAGACATCTTAAGGACCTGGCTGGGCCACACATGCCAGAGGAGTTTATACGCACAATTTGGACCAGTAGATTACCACCTAATGTACAGACTGTTGTTGCATTTCAGCCAACCTTGGAGCTCGACACCCTAGCAGGACTGGCAGACAAAGTCGTCGACGTAGCGCAGCCACACTACCACGTTGCCAGCGCCTCTGCGGGAGTACCAAGTACTGCTTTGGAACAGCGAGTAGAAGCACTGACGCGGCAAGTAGAAAGCCTCCTTAAGGTTCAAGGACACAGTTCAGGTTCATTCCATCACCGTAAGCGCTCACGTTCTCACTCTCGATCCAGAACCAGATCTCGTTCCAGACAACGCCCTGAAGGTCATCCACACTGCTGGTATCATTTCACTTTTGGCAGCAAGGCGAAGACATGTAAGCAACCATGCAGCTACCATGCGGGAAACTCTCAGGGCAGCCACTAGTCGCGGCAAGCGACTGCCCTTCAGCATCAGGCCGCCTGTTCGTTACTGACCGCACAACGAAGGTGCAATACCTTATCGACACGGGTTCAGACCTATGTGTCTTTCCAAAGTCAGCCGTTCGGGAGCCACGCACAAGGACGAAGTACCTACTGTTCGCCGCAAATGGGACAGCCATCACGACGTACGGATCCATCAGCGTTCGTTTAGATTTCGGACTACGACGAGCATTCGAATGGCGTTTCACAGTCGCTGATGTCTCAAAGCCTATCATCGGTGTCGACTTCTTAGGTTTTTACAATCTTCTTGTCGATTGCCGGAACCAACGTCTCGTCGACGGTGTCACATCGCTCAGCACCTCAGCAATTGCCAACGACAGCACCGAGATCATCTCATCGGTACGTACAATGGTAACTGAAGACTCGCCCTACCACAAATTACTTCGTGAGTACCCAGACCTTACCCGTCCAGCTGGTAAGCCGGGCACTCCGAAACACAGCACAGAGCACCACATCAGGACTACCCCAGGCCCACCGGTCTCCAGCGACGACATAATCATCTACTCGGAGTCTGAGTCTCAGCATCACCATCACCTTCGTCAACTGTTCGAGCGACTGCAGGAATATGGTATGCTCTTAAACACCTCAAAGTGCACTTTCGGACAAGCCAAAGTCACCTTCCTAGGACACTCCGTATCAGCAGACGGTATCTCTCCTTTAGAAGATAAGGTACAGGCAGTACAAGACTTTCCAGTACCCACAAACACCAAGGAGTTGAGAAGGTTCCTAGGCATGATGAACTTTTACCGCCGTTTCATCCCTGGAGCAGCAGCCATACAAGCTCCACTACACTCACTTCTCAGCGGCGCGCAGACTAAAGGTTCTAAGCCAATAAAACTCAGCGCAGAGTTATCGGACGCCTTCGAAACCTGTAAGTACAGACTCGCACAGGCAGCACTTCTGGCACATCCAGATACTAAGGCCGAGCTAGCCATTCAAACAGACGCATCTGACGTCTCAATCGGCGCGGTCCTGCAACAACGCAAAGACGATACGTGGCAACCCTTAGCGTTTTTCTCGCGAAAACTCACCTCTGCGCAGAAAAAGTACAGCCCGTATGATAGAGAGCTATTAGCAATATACGAGGCTATTCGGTACTTCAGGTACATGGTCGAAGCACGTACTTTCTCTATCTACACCGACCACAAACCACTCACATACGCATTCAGCACGCGCAGAGAAAACTGTTCGCCACGCCAGTACAGGTACTTGGATTATATATCCCAATTTAGCACCGACGTCAGATTTATCTCCGGCGTAGACAACACTGTGGCCGATGCACTATCGCGTATCGAAGAGCTCTCCGCATTGCCCTTAGATTACCAGTCTCTAGCCCGCGACCAGGAGACAGATGCTGAATTACAGGATCTGCTCAGCAATGGTTCCTCGCTAGATCTACAGAAGGTAACTACACCTCACTCAAACATACCAGTCTACTGCGACACATCAACTCCAGAGCCTAGACCGTATGTCACACCATCTCATCGGCTTCAGGTGTTCAATACTCTCCATGGACTCAGTCACCCTGGCGTTAAAGCAACGGTTCGTCTCATCACTCAGAGATTTGTGTGGCCTGGCGTGAGGCAAGACTGTCGACAATGGGCAAAAGAGTGTATAGACTGCCAGAGATGCAAAGTAACCAAGCATACCTCATCACCAATAGGCCAATTCAAGCCACCTCGAGCCCGCTTTCGTCATGTCCATATTGACATTGTCGGACCCTTACCTCTCTCTCATGATTTCAGGTACTGCCTCACCGCCGTCGATCGCTTCACCCGATGGCCTGAGGCGTACCCCTTGAAGGACATCACAGCGGAGACGTGCGCAGCCGCATTCATAGCTGGCTGGGTGGCGCGTTTCGGATGTCCAGAACGCATCACCACAGACCGCGGCCGGCAGTTCGAGTCGCGCCTGTTCCAATCCATCGCATCACTCATGGGTACCGAGCACCACACTACAACTGCATACCATCCAGCAGCCAACGGCCTCGTAGAGCGACTTCACAGGCAGCTCAAGGCCGCCATCACTTGCCATGCATCTCCGTCCTGGACAGAAACCTTACCCTTGGTGCTTCTCGGAATTAGAAGTGCCTGGAAGGAAGACCTTCAAGCATCCGCCGCCGAACTGGTGTACGGCGAGCCACTACGTCTACCTGGGCAGTTCCTGGAGACAACACCGGACCTGGTGGTCGACTATGAGGACTACGCCAGCCGGCTTCGAGCACACATTAACAAGCTGGTACCACAACCAACGTCCCGCCATGGTACTCGACCATTCTACGTGCCCAAAGACCTCAGTACAGCCACTCATGTCTTCCTGCGTCAAGGTCCAGCTCGAAGACCACTTCAGGCAGCATACCTTGGGCCATACAAAGTTATCAGACACGGCTCAAAAACATTCAATATAGAAGTACAGGGCAAAGAGATGACCGTCACTATTGACAGGCTCAAACCGGCGTATATGGCGAGAGAAGAACAAGTGCCACCAGCGATCAACCAGACAGCCAACACCAGCAACAAGCAAGACGCGGAGAAGAGAACGAGAAGTGGCCGGACAGTCAGATTCCCGGATTACTATCGCCCGTAGTCACGGTCTCGGTAGGGGAGTACTTGTAGCGGTTCATCCGCTACCCGCTCCGCTCATGACACTCGGACCGCGCGGCAAACTGATATCGCCTCTGCAGAAACAAAGCGCGGCCTCTCGCCCGCGCGCCCGTACAAGCCCCGCGCTCGCCTGCCGCCCGGCCGGTGAGACTACCGAGGCGCTTACGTCACTCTGCATCCAACCGCCGCATAGACTCCCGCGCACTTGCTTTGTATTCGTACCGCTTACGCTTCATTGTAATTGTAGTTTTAAATATTAGTTTGATATTATATTAATTGTTGTTGAACGCGTGAATATTATTTATCGCTTCGCTTCGAACGCCCTGCTTCGTGCTCAACAAATTACATGTAGGAGTCGACTCGGCTCCCACAATTCTATGAAGTTCGGGAAGATATTGCTCACAAACCATAAGGCCTATTAAAAAAATTTATACACCATGTTATAGCAAATTTTATAGAGATCAGTCTTGTCTTTGAAACTTTTTTTCTAGCTGTATTACTTTTTGTATAAAACCGTAAAAACCGTGATCAGGGACATATTTTGAGGTAAAAAGGGGGGAAATGGGGGGAGGGGGGCAAAATTCGGCTTGGCAACATCCAGAATCGAATTCAGCAGGCTTATTTACGTCGGAAAAGTCATGTTGCCAAAATGGCTCACAAAATGCCGTTAGACTTGAAAATTTCTATTTGAACTACCAGTCTATAAGGATTTGCTCACGAGTGCCTCTACCTTTAACAAAACCTGCCTGTTCCTGTGGAATTTGCCAACCCAGGAAAGGCCGGATGCGACGGTTGACTATGTGGGGCAGTATCTTGCTAGCATGTGAGAGTAGCGCGAGTGTGCGGTAGTTATCACATTTGACCGTCGATCCCTTTTTATAAAGAGGCAGAACGACAGAATGCGTCCAATCTTTGGGCAACTCTCCAGTACGCCAGATATTATTGCATATCACGTGTAATGCGTCTATACCATTGTATCATAATGACTTAAACACTTCTGCCGTTATTTGATCGGGTCCGGGGGCTTTTTTGACCTTAAGTGATCTTAGAGCGGAGCTTCCGATCGGATTATGTCCGGTTCCCAATCAAGTAGCTGCCAGTCGCCGGAGGGCAGGTCTCCGAGGTGGGTTTTGTGTACTCCTTCACATGTCGTGACAGTTTCTATCTTTAACGGAAATGGAAAAAAAGAGTGCCTTCGAAGCCTCAAATGCAGTCCCTAATGCCACAGAAAGTTTCCTGACAGCATACGACGGCAAAATTGAAGATGCAATGGCGATCGTGGAAAAGTTTATTGGAGTCATGTAGGTATTTACTTTATTCATAAAACAATGAGCCACTTAAAGGGTAATAGTGCATATTTAACATTTTTGTTTTAGATCCAGCTCAGTTTCTGCTGTAAATGATTGCAGAAAGCAGTTGCTTACGAAAAAGACCGCCAGTTGGAAATATTCCACCAACGAATGCTGCATTGCACCAGCATTTCCTGCGGGCCGTTTTCAAGCAGTTCATGTATGGGGTCAAAAATGTTACCGATCCAAAATATTCCTAGTCCATCTGATTGGGGATGTACAAAAGTTGATGAAAGATGGGAACCTACATGGAATAGCTTGCCAGTAGGTTTCGAGCCCAAAGCCTGCATGGAAATGATCAGGTGCAGCAAAAAGAAATGCGCTGCTAGATGCAGGTGTAGCCAACAAAAAATCAAGTGCACCGAGTTGTGTGCATATGATGGAGCATGTTACACATAAATATATGCACGAATTTAAGTATTTATATACAGATTAACAATAATATATAATCGGATCTGTCACTTGTAAGTTTTATTTTGAACCAGTCAATTGAAGTCATCAAACGGTTATATTATTCGCAATTTAAAATATAATACACATGCTAACAAACGTAAATACAGCTATAAACTACGTAATATACAATTAAGCTACTTACGTTACATATTCCGACATTTATAAAATTTGTTGTTGGGTCCTTATTTTTATAAAGTAAAATTTTGAGAAGTCTGTTGTTCAAAAAAAAAAATTTTTTAGTAAATGTTATTTATAATAGTTCTAATAAATTATATGTTTTTTGAATCTACATAAATGTGGCTTTATAATAATATTTTTTTCAGGCCCATATCGTTGCTCATTTTTACGTAATCGGTGCAGAAAGGATTTTTTGTAACTAAGAATTTCTGACTTTTGCCTTTATTTCTATTTTTTTCTATGAAAACATGTTATTAATGTCCCAGAAAATGAATGGCCATCCTCAATTTATCCGAAAACGATACCAAACATGCCATAGTCTCTATAAATACGATGATAGGAGGACCGAAAGAACGCGCGGCGGAACGTAACTTCCCCACCTCCCCCTCCCCACCAGCGGGGCGTCCGCGCTCGTCTCCCGGGCGTTTTCAACTCTAGTCCACCTAAGTAACAAGTGTGCCAAGGCTCATGTTTTAATGACAAAAATATTGGTTCCCATACATTGATGTCCTATAAAGTCCTAACTATTGTGTCAGATTTACGGCGGGGGATCATTTGACCTGCAGGGATCGTATTACCTCACCTTCCCCTAATAGCATTCAAAAGGTGTTTATTTAATCACCTCGACGTTTCGGATGTTATTTTATTCAAAAAAATTGTTTTAAAATGGGCATATCTTCGAGTGACACTGTTTATTAAACATAGGTACATATAATTGGGATAAGTTTTGATCGCCGGCTGTACTACGTTTTTTCACTGTTCGGCTAGACCAATGCTTTGTCAAAAATTTAGCATTAAAATTGGAGGTCAATAAAATTTTAACTTAGGCGTTAAATGTTATTTACACTGATCAGTGCTTTGAAGTGGGTACCTACCAAACATATAGGAAAAAAAATAATATTCCAAATTGCAATTTAAACGTTTTTGTAATCGGGATGCCTATGCGGTGTAATAAATGTATTTCTTTATTTAAAGGAATTTGTGTGAACCAGCGACCGCGAAACGATGCCTTTTCAATGACAGTCCTCGAGCAGGCGGCAGGATAAATACTAACGATTTAGGAGACGCGAATAGCGGGGTTTAAAGTCTGTATTTTGTTAATAACGTCTTTGCAATTATGCATCTTTGAAATTCGTGACAAAACTTACAAGAAAAACAAATTTTCAGTTTTATTTGTCCAAAGTTGCGTTATTTTAGATAAATAATAAACTTTAACATATCTCATCGTCGAGAGACATTACAATGGATATTCGGTGCATAATAAACAAAAAATTCATACTCAATACAGCGTGTATATTTGATATATCGCATATTGTAGCCAGACGGAGATTTTAGTGCTATAATCTGATATTTATAACAATTATTAATTAAGCGTCAACTGCAATAGCGTAATTAATTTTTGACAATTTTCTGAGCATTAATGTATGGCGTAGTTAAATAATAAATAAAAAAATAATAAATAATGAGGGACAATCATACACAAATCGACCTAGTCCCAAACTAAGCAAAGCTTGTACTATGGGTACTAGACGACGATATACATAATATATAAATACATATATAGATAACATCCATGACCCAAGAACAAATATTTTGCACAAATATTTGCCCCGGCCGGGATTCGAACCCGGGACCGCCGACTCAGTAGGCAGGTGTCTACAAACCGAGCCAAACGCGTCGTCAAAAGTTATTACTTGTGAAGTGACAGTGGTGACATCACGATGTTAAGTGTCAACAAACAACAACAAACAAATACATTGCGTGCTGAATTATTTTACATGGAAAAAAAGTTATAAATATGTGCCTATACTAAGACCCCGTACAGTTTGTGGTTATATCAAATACACACGCTGTATAGCAAAATCCTTTAACATTATTTTTTCTTATAATTCCATTCAGAGAGTTTCCACTCTGTAACCGACACAGCTGCACAACTAAATAGGTTTATTAAACACCGAACCTTTGTTCCGCAAGTAGGTTAAACAGTTTAACCGTTAGCGCAGAAACTAGTCCCGTCAGTAATTCAATTGATTCCGTCGAACCTTATTAGGTTAGTATGGATCCGAGTGCCAATGTTTTGTGGAAGATACGCTCTCATTGTTAAATAACTTTTCTTTGTTTAATTGCTTTTAATACCTGACGAAAAAAGAGGAGTGTTATAAGTTTAACATGTGTATCAGTGTATTTCTGTGTTTGTCTGAGGCATCGTTGCTCCCAAACGGATGAACAAATTTGAACACAGTTTTTTTAATCGGAAGACTTGTCCGTTGAGATGGCTTTTAGCTATGTTTGGTGGAAATAGGACCAACAGTTTCTAAGATATTTTGAATTCATTGGAACAAGTGACAAGATTTTAGCCAATATTGAAGCTAAGAAATCCATTTTTTTTAGTTATGTTCTGTTTTAATAGCATTTTCTATACCACTCATTGACTAACTTCTTGTGTCGGGGGTGTTTATAATTTTTAATTTAGGTTTTCATTTACAACTTCTTATTGTTTTGGTCCACAGGCATGTCATTTGTTTTCGCAATCCATGGAAATCCTTACCTACTTTTATGGTTCAAAAGTTTTGATGAAATTGAACCAATGGCCTGGAGGAAAAGCGATATCTACTATGAGGAAATGTAAGATATTTGCCCAGTAAGGTGAGGTACATGACTGCTAATACTGAACAAAAAGATGTAGAAGGTGCTGAAAGGTGATGGAATTACGGTAAGTACGCTTTAGTTTTCTTATTCATCAGCAATCGTCAAAATTAAAAAAAATGTGTTGAGACTTAAATGATAATGAGTCAGCAAAAACGTATCTACTTTTTGCTGACGACTAAACGGATGTATCTTGGCTAGAGTGGTGTATATATTTTAATTTGTTATGTTAATTGTGTTTCTCGGTGCATTGGTCTATAGCTGTAATGCCGTGTAAACTTTATGGTAAATAAATAAATAAATCATTCGTCTGACACATCAAAACTACTAGAAATTTCCTCGATTCCGGTACAGTATCACACAACAATACAACTCTACACCTTGGCGACAATTTCCCTAAAGCTCCAATTAATTGGGCACGCAAAAACTTCAGCCCAGCGTTCATGAATCATTCCGGGAATTTATGCCTCTGGTCTTGCCGAAGCATTGCCACTGTTACTTTCCAAGCTTCTCATATAATTGAACTCATTAAACACAAAAGCAACTTTACGGCTTGGGAAACATGGTTTTAATCTCATGCACTGTCAATTTCAGATCGCAGGTTGAAAGGACAAATGGCGTATAGGCTTCAGTTTTTGCCCGGGGCGCCTCGATAATCCCGGGTTGGTTACAAATGCCCCGGGATTTGCGCGGCGGGGGTCGAGATAAACTGAGATCTGACTTGCATGATCAGTTGCACGTTCAATTTGATGTTAAATATGTGTCCTGAATGGACCTCGAACGTTGTCAGCTGAAACAAACAGAAACTTATTTGAAGTCCGGGAATTCTTCTGTGTCTTTACATAAGCTTTATCAGTTCGTGTTATATGATTATTATTATTATTTTTGTCGTGCTTCATAGTGCTCAAACCGTATCTTTCTTGGGTGTGTGAAATCACTAATCGTAATATTCACTATTTATGTATCTACCAAATTGTACGGCTTACACGTAAGTATAAATAGTATGTTCTACAGTCGCCTCTAAAGTAGCTGCCCACTATACTACTAGAACTTAAAATAAAACACAGAATAAGAGCACTAGAATTTGTTAAATTGTCAGCTACTTTTGATGCTACTTGTGCCTACTTACGAAAGTGTGTTGGTATGTCTGCAAAGATTTGTATTTATTTTTATTGGGATTAGATACCTAGTGTGTAAGTTGGAGAGGCACATATGTAGGTTAATTATATCAGATAATTCCAGAAATATGCACGGTTCTCAGGTATAAACAACAAAGTAATGACACGGCAACATTCGTCGTTCGTGGAAAAACTTTACTCGTCTTGACAATTTAACTGTACAAAAGACTGGCATAATATATATCTTTTTAAGTAATTATTATTAATAATTTGTTATTTCAGTTACTGTTTGTGTAAATGAGTGACTTCTTAACTATAGCGAAAACCATATTCTGACGATACGCAGTAACCTATGAGTAACAAGTACAATGAGCACCCTAAATGTAAGTTGCCAAAATCATAAGACCAGAAAGGTCAACGACACAAACCGAAAAACTCCTAATAGAAATAAATCCCAGTAGCTTAAAAGGACACAAAATTTATACCCCGATTAACGCTAGCAATAATCAGAATAAGAGTACAAAAAGCAATCCTGTTAATCGAAGAGGCCGTTTGTTACCGTGCCACGGCCGGCAAATGGACAAATCAGATTATTTCACCCACTATGAGTCTGTAGATAACAGGACGTATGGGTGCAAGTTATAAGTACCAGCGAGTTGATGGTAATGTTGTACATTTTTGCAATTATATTAACTATTTTCGGGATCAGAATATGTGTATTAACTACACTTAGACTGCTCTAAAACTGGAAAAACAACTCATTTTCCTATTTCAGCTGTGAATAAAAAGTAAGTTTATAAATAAATATAAATAAATAAATATCAGACAACCTCACACAAATCAATCTAGTCCCAAATTAAGAAGGCTTGTGTTATGGGTACTAGACGACGATATACATAGGTACTTATATAGATAAATATATACTTAAATACATACATAGAACAACCATGACCCAAGCACAAATATTCGAGTTCATAACACAAATATTTGCTCTGGCCGGGATTCGAACCCAGGACCGCCGGCTCAGTAGGCAGGTCTCTATTAACTGAGCCAACCAAGTCGTCAAAAGTTTAAGTTAATAACTGTATAAAAAATATTATTTTGTTCAATTATGAGAATTCTAAAAACAATTTCAATTGTGAGCTATTTTATTTTTCATATAACTACAGCATTGTTGTAGAATATAACATAAGTCATGATGCCAATGAAACAGATCATGGTTTAAAATAAAACTAAGTAATTTATTATTAACTCGCCGTGTATCGTCAGGTTACAAAAATTACATTGACAGTCAAACACCTTATACTATTCAGCCTTCCTTCAATTCAACTCCCACAAACTATTTGCGCCTTATTAATAATGTGGTCCGTATATTACTGACTGAAACGAAACATTTTGCGTACCTCTCTATATAGCATAACAAAAGAGTAAAAACAACAGTGAATAGACATTTTCTCGGTAGGCGAATTGAGATTAAAGCTTAGTAAAGCTCACTTTGATAATTTACTAATTAAGGTAAACCTGGCATGGAGGTCAAAAGCTTGCCTATTTCAGATTGCAAAAACGCCTTCACTTTCATCAGGTGCCTGTAATCGTGCCCGCGTGTACCTTGGCCTGCGGCTTAGTGCAAGGCTATAAATTAAGAGATTCCTGCTAAGTCCCCATCAGTTGACGCGCCCCGCGGCGTTACTCACTGCCCTTAAGCGAAGACATCGGGTACCTACTTCGGTGGAAATTATCAAGGAGCTCTGTAGTACTTTTATTTTAGGCATGCTCCGTTACAACATTGTTAGAGAACCCCGTGTTACTTTGTTAAGGATTTTACACTACATGAAAGTACACAAGACTGTTAAATAATAATTTTTGGAAGAGCTAATAATGTATTTGCCAATGTTTATCTTGCCTAACAAATTCAGTTTGCATGATAAAAAAAAACATGTTTTAAAAATCAAAATTTTAAACAACTACATATATTGAAAACAAGTACAATAAGAAGTTTAAAGTATTTATGAATCGCAGGGTATTCACACAAATTTGCCCACTAGCAAACTGCCCCTTTTCTATGTTAATAAAGGAAAAACAATACTACACTTATAAGAAGCTTTATACAACTTTTGCGCGAAAAAGAAAATGCCCTAAATTTTCTTTTGCTTTACTATCTCCAAATACCCAGGTACCCAAAATTCATTGAAGCTTGTTTAGCCAGTTTCGATTGATAAGGTTACAAAATCACTTAACTAGTACCCAAACACAAAAGTAAAATAAAATTATAAACCGATTCAACAACACTCCTATCCAAATAGCATTATTTTTGAATAATATCTTTAATGTAAGGTTTCAAAACATTTCAATTTATAATTGAATTATAGTTTTACACTATTAGGTATATGAAATTACCTCTGACAGTGATATAGTTATAGGTGTATGTACGTGGTAAAGCTGATATAAAATATTTAATAATACAAACCCGTTAGTCCAAGTGTCAAATCTTATCACAATTAACCTACAACTTCAAGCATTCTAAGTAAAACGATCTCGATTAAGGCGAATTTCTAAACGGTTTAGCTCCTTTCACCGGAGGCATTTCCCTTTGGCCGTAGGCATGTACAAAAATACACCTACAACAGGACATAAAACCTATTTAGACCATTACAATAGGGATATCTTCATTGTCTGAAGGCTCTCGGGGCTGTTCGCATCGCCAACGGTGATGCGTGGCGCAAGTTAGGAACTCCTTCACTAGTAAATATTGTAATGAATCGTTCACTAAACCTTTGAAATACAATTTTCTCTATTACATTTTAGTTGGTGACATATTTATACTTTAGCGTGGGTTTAAATTGGTATGGCTATGAGAGTATATTTTCAAAATAAGATCAGATAATTTCATTGTGCTCTGCTATTTGTTTACAATTGCTTATCTTTCGTTTAGGCCTATCAACAGGTAAATATTGACAACCCTTTATAATGACCTCAAGGAGCATTGTGTATTTCAACCCTAAACGCTGACCTCCACTCGCTTGAACTACAAAGTAAGGCGTTATCGAGGTTTAAATTGCAAATTTAATACAGCTATTTGCATCTGAAAGACGCTATGCAGAGTCCTCGTTTTTGTCAGCAGTGATTTGTACAGTTTATCTAAAACTCTTATCTAAATTTGATGTGTGCAGGAACTCTATTTTATATTTATATAAATGTACGCTGTTATTTTGTGTTTCGTCGATGCTAATGGTCATCGTTTGGCGTTTAGCCACTTGCAATGTACATTTTTAATAACATTGTAGTATATGATTTATATTGTTTTATTCCCATTTTAAACGGAAGATGAAAGCTATATTAATTATTATATAGCATTGAACTTCAATCTTCAATCTGATCAGTCTTTTTTGAAAATCAAACAGCTCGTTATCATACGTGTATGTAGAGGAAAAGTATCTGTCATACGTGAAAATATTTATATGCATTATAATGCAGATGATACTCCTTGTGAACCCGATGATAATGACTGAGCAAACAAAACTAGGACTCTTAAAAGACATTACATGAAATTATATTATGCACACCAACCTCAATAATAATATTATAAAAGCCAAAGTGTGTGTGTATTTTTGTATGTTTAAGTTTATTACTGTTTCATGTTGAAACACACACATGCTGGATAGATGTCCATTCCAAGGAACAGATACTTTGTACCCTAACATAACAGATACCTATGCTAATATTTATCCTGAAAAGACCTTGGTTTCCGTAGAATAGTGTAACATACGATTTCAACGCGAGCGAGCCGCGGGCAAAAGCTAGTACAAAATAAATATGAAATAATTCAATATTCACTTTACTTCTTAAAACTATACATTAAAGTAATAGTACATTACGGCAGAGACCAGTAAGTAAGCCATACTGGCCGAGTAGGAATTAGACGGACCGAGCCGTAGGCGAGGTCCGGATATAATACGAGGCCAGGTTGGCTCTTACGGTCGAAGCAAGTATAGTGCTTTTCTCAAAAATTAAACAAGAAAATTAGATTAAAATTATATTTTGTAGGTGACATTCATATTTGGCCATTTTCCAATGAATATTTTTGTTATATCCCATTTTTATTATTACACATTGTGATATTCGTCGTCGCAGGCACCATTAACTCCCATGATAACAACCTATAACAAAAATAATTATGAGTTTATACTTGGATAAAAATATAGTATATCGTTATCAAATAGTGGCAGCATTTATATACCTTCATCGCCAAAATGGTTATCATCTAGAGCTTGATTTAAGAACTTTTCTATATTTTGCTGCTGAATATTTGTGATTTCTTTCCTTTGTAGCCATCCGATTGTCTCAGAAAGATTGCTGAAATATTCTGACCTTATCACACATTATCTGACCAATTATTAACTTGATTTTCTTCCTTCCATTTAATGAATCTCTTGTATTTTTTTATATCTCCTTGGATTTAGTCGGAAACTCGGAAGTAAATTATTTTAGCTAACTCTGCCTCCGCTTTTAAGTATGGAGGAGTGCCGTCTATTCGGAATCAGACTCGTCTGAACTCATTTTTGCTGAATTATTGTAATAGATCACACAAACAAATTTGAAATTTTTGTCTTTTAATTTAAATCCCGCCTTAATTTCTTTTTTTATAAATACTGCGTTTAATTATTTGCACTGTCTTACAAATCTAAGTCTTAAAGATAAAATTTAATTATTGTTATAAAATTGTTGTATTTTCTAACTAATTTTCATATCATAAAGCTTACCTTCAATTTTAACTCCGAGGTTTTTTCTAAACGACACAAAAAAGGAAGGAATTCCGAAATATCATTGTCATTTTACACAGCACAATTATGAACTAAACGCTGCATACAAACTTCCGCACTAAACCTTGTCGCTACTTTTTTTTTTTAAATATGCATCTTGAGTTACGTTTATACTGCCAATAGTGCTAACCTCTTTTTATTTTACATTTGCTCTTAGAGTAAATTGCAAGTGTATACTGCAATGTCGTCTCTTTCTATTTAAACTATGAAAAAGGGACGCCACTTTTTAATTTCTACAATTTACTGTCGCACTGTACTTATAATTAAAACTATTTGTGGAATGCATCCTTTTTACATTTATATACGACCTCATCGCCTTCACATCCTTAGTTTTTTTATAGGTCGGTGTCGATGTAAATCGTGTTTCGATATTCAAATATTTTGATACGTAATAGGAATTACATACTTACTTACTGGACAAATATTGATTCCAGATTTAAAATGTCGCTGTTTACTGGACACTTCTAAAAAGTCTTCGGTATGTTCCACTTACTGTAGTCTATCTAGCGATGGTTAGGCAACGTTACATGCAATTTTTGAGAAAATTTTATTACTACTTATATATATATATAAAAAAAAAAACAAAACGCAGTGGACCCATTACATTTAGAATAATATTTGTAGTGCATGATCTGTTTATCCTGGTCATACATGATGCCTTTAAATCATGATTACAGTATATTAAAAAAAAACGGTAATTAATCTTTAGTTTACACAGCTGACTTTTTCAAACACACACATGGTCAGTGATGTGGCACTCAAATTAATATGTCCACTTCCTCCCCGTGGCGTCAGGAAAGGCATTAAAATAATCAACTGTTCACGGCTGATTACACAGCATCATTTATTCAGCCAAAAACTAAATTAAAACGGTTGAATAACCAGTATTAATTGTACTATAATGTGTTCTATTCATAAGGAACCAAAGTTAACAATGGTTTAAACGCCGATTACGATTGTAACTTTTCACAGTGAGTAACAAGATTCATTGTCATCCAGTCATGCATAACTTGGATCCTAATTTCAAACAACTAACCCTTATTCCAAACATGAGAGGGTAGATAATTGTGTGATTATATTTAAGAGTAGGTATCAGTGACATTTCGGTGATGGGCAGTGCATGTGTGCAGTCGCATTTCACTCGAGTTTAATGACGCGGAAAATGTTTATTATTTACTAAAATTGAGTTTTCATTTTGTAACATTATATAAAATGCACAAAAAATTAATATATATAGATACATTATTTAGGAAATTATGTAAAACATTGTGTATGAGTTTGTAATATTGTGTAGATAAAGCACCATTTTCCAGTGAGAAAACAATATACGGAAGGTTTGAAAAGATCCTGTGTAGAAACGGTAAATAGTTACTTCTTGAGCTTAACTTAAGTAATTCATGATGACATTGATGACCCTGTAGAAAATATAATGATTAGACCAAAAGCACAATTGCTCTTACATTTGCTTAGGCACCCCCTTTTATTAATTAAGGTGATTAGGTGGATATCTATCGTGTTGTACTTTGGTTGCTTCCAAACTTCCAAGTTCCACGCGGACGTAGTCGCGGGCAAAAGCTAGTTATTTAATAAAATAAAACTGTGGTCATTTTACAAAAAACCTTGTTATAAACCGCCAACCTATAAGACCTTTATATCCATACTAAATATTATAAGATTTTAGATTTGTGTTGAAAATCACTTTTCTATGGAGCGGGGTCACGATTTCAGGAATAATCTTAGTAGCTTGATGCAGGATCGTCATTTGTTTTGTATGAGCGCGCGGCGCTATTTCAGCCTAGCGCCATCTGTTTTCATAATTTCCTTTGTCCTTACATCACACAGACAGATTTTAACCAATTTCGGTACACGGATAGCTGGACATACAAAGATAGGATAGTTTTTACCCGACAATGGTATAACAAAAATGACGCATACCTTCTCGTAAATATATAAACCTAACATAAAAGTGACGTGAGGTATATTTCAGCTATTTCCCACTAGTAACAAACTTTAATAAGCGTCAAAATATCAAAATAAATCGTCCCACAGTGTCTTGAGGCAATGCACCGTGTCGGTCGCGGTGTGCGCTCCCGCGCCCCTCGAACTTTAATATTACAAATGAACTTTACTCTATAATTGTTATACTTGTGTCTGAGCAGGGTGAAATGTGAGACGTCGTATAAGTTGGTAGTAAGTAGGGCATTGTTAATTAGGAAGCCATGTTGAAGATGTTGTTTCTTTTTGTTCGTGAAACTGAAATAACGATAGAAAGACACTACATCGCTTATTTTTTAATCGTTTTATAATGAAACTAAGATTCTTTGTAGGCTATTGACTTCTAAAATCTATTATTTAGGCTTGTGCCTTTGCGCAGAAAATGAAGGCTTTTTCTTAAATGGGTCACCGTAGGAAGTATGTATAATATTTGTCTGTTCACAGTTTATAAGTATTTGAAGCCAAGGATTAAACGAAAATCATTTAATGGGGTGAAGTGAAGACCAAAAAGTTTACCACCATCGAATAACGTACTTTACGGACATGTCACGACTTCGACGGCAAGCGGCAGCGTCAAGCAGCGACCATACGAGTGTCTCGTTCACTCGTATGACCGCCACGCCCGCACCTCTCGCTCTGCCGCTGATCGCTCAAGTCGTGGCTGATTCTTAAAGTTTTGCATGGCTATAATTATATCTATGTTTCGTCCTTCTTGGTGCCTACCCTAATCCAGTGAATAAGTATTATTGCTACGTTGGAAGAGACGTATTGGGTGGTCATACTCTAGGGTTTGCGTATGAAGTGTGTCTGCAGAACAAACTACGAGGGAATTTTCTACTTTTTCTTCTAGTATAATAATAGTATCTTTTATAAATATTTATCCGCGAAACGGTGCAACAATATTAGCGGGCCACTGACAGTGACGCCTAGCCGTCTAGCACGGGCAGCGGAATGAATAATAAATCATCTCCTCTTATTATGAATGCTTTATAGCATTTTCCTGGCTGGTGTGGTCGATTTTACAGTCGTTTTTAATACCGCTTACACTTTTATAGCGCACTTATTCGGTTTATTATCATTTCCATCCGTTTTAATCTAAATAAAGATAAAATATAAAGGACGTCAAAATAATAAACAAAACAAGACAACTTTTAGTCGTTATACTTCTACATGCTTAGCTACACAGACTATATCTTTATAGGCATCCGACAAAGCTTTGTGCTTCCAGGTGGCTGGTTTCAAATGTACCGATATTATTAAAAACAACAAAATCGTTTGTGGGAAAATGGAACAGAAAGAAGTTTAGGGAGCGCCCTGACGTACCAATTTCATTCGTAAATCTCAATCACCATAAAATTACTTACTTAATTGTTGTTACAACCTACGTCGGTTTCCCAGTAGGTTCAGACAATAGAGATTATTATGGAGTATTCTCACCACTAGATGTCTGAAGCCAATCAGTGGTCTACTGTCATGTCGTGGAGCAGTTACGGTAAGAGAATTATTTAGTGAAATATATATTGTTCCATTATTTCTACTGTAAAATGTATTACCTTAAAAAAATTTGGTCATAGATGGTCTAAGTTCAGTACTCAAAACTGTCCATCTATGAGCCTAGCAAACATGACAACAATTTACAACAGGACTTAATCGCGATCAAAAAGTGTTTACTTAATTACCTCGACGTTTCAAACGCGATGTTACATTTTTGGTCTCAAAGGGAGCAGTTCCTTTGTTATTGTTTAATATTGTCCCGTAATTTATTGCATTTTGATTAATTTAGTGTTTTCTGGTTTCTTCTCGCGCATCTCTCTCTCTGATCTCTTTTCCCGCATGTATAGTCATTCAAAAAACTCCTGATGATAATAATCCATGCGACAATAACTATTAACTATCATCTATAATTTCTCTAGACAATTTCTTTATTAGTAATTTATTAGTAAATAAATTGTATTCTACAATACCAATGTTTTTTTTAATATTTCCTCCCAATATATGCACGTATAAATACTTATAGTTAACCTAGATGTAGTTACACATGCACATTGATCAACGAAACAACATCTCACTTCAATAATGAAAGTATCCCGCGAAAATTATCTCTCACTTCAAAGCCCAGCGTGTTAAAACAAACACACTTTTATCTCGGGCCAAAGGAACCGAACGTGTGACAGGGATAAACAAACCTCTTTACGTTTCCCTTTTTTGTGCGTCGATATAATGGATGTGTAAACTTGTTATAGCAGTGCTGTCTATGGTAAAGTGATCTCGTAGGGGGGCGTTTTAGTGGATGAGTAAGACCAAGCTTTACTCTAAGCTAAAATGAAATTACTGTGATGAAATTACTAACACTAAAGATGATATTTCTGTGTTGCAGCAAATCCGCATTTTTCATTTGTCGTTTGAGTATAGCATAAGATGATTTTCACGTGTTTTATTTCAATAAAGAGCTGTTATGTATTGTTTGTAAATCAAAACACAATATTAATGTTTGGTAGCACAAACTTGCAGTAATTATATATATATCCTAACAAGTTGCGGTTTTGCCCTGGGCTAGTTGCGCCACAAAAAGCTTTCATATGGCAAAAATGTGCATAAGTCATAATCTGCACTATAAAACATCTGTAACGATTTATCATAAACTACATTACTGGAATGCTGCTTCCGTTTTTCCTCCACAATATATATTTAGTCATGTTTCCTCTGCTTAACATCAGACGTTGACTGACTGGACGTCAGTTTCCAAAAACTTGTTACCAATGAAATAAATTAGTGACTTTTACTAAAAGTCCGCAATATGGCGTGGGCTAAATACTTGTTGAGCTTTAAATACTACTACAAGAAAAATATATAGTAAGTATGTTTTCCAGAATTTAATTTGTTGCAAGATAGCCGTACTTTTCAAATTTCGTTGCAAATTTGTGTAGCATGTAGATTTCTTCATAAGTATTTACATATGACATATTATCGTGAAATTGAATAAAATGCAATAAAACATGCCATAAACATTTATCAAGACGTCAAATGTTTTATCTACCCGTTTTTTAACCAAGACGTTTTTTGAGTCATAAATTTGTTGATAGGTGGCAAACATTTACTAACGTATCTCTTAACATTAACTTGTAAAGGTGGAATTTATGATTTTCATAAACGGCAACATTACGTGCCGGTGGTCGTTTGACTTCGGGGTAATTTATTTCAGAAAGTGATAACATTTTTACTCTGAGAAGCTCCATCATAAAAAAACCGGCCAAGTGCGAGTCGGACTCGCGCAACGAGGGTTCCGTACAAACATTTTCCATCCCTAAGTGTTTAAGTTAAGTTTGCACCTGGTATGTATAGCGCCCCATATAAATTAGGTGCAAACTTGCAAAGTTAGGTATTAAAAAAAAACTACTTACTAGATCTCGTTCAAAACAATTTTCGTTGGTAGTTTTTATAGTAATGTACATCATATGTTTTTTTTAGATTTTTCATTTTCTTATTTTAGAAGTTAGAGGGGGGGGGACCAACTTTTTTCCACTTTGGAAGCGTCTGTCACGCAAACTATTCGGTTTAGAAAAAAAATATTTTAGAAACCTCGATATCATTTTTGAAGACCTATCCATAGATACCCCACACGTATGTGTTTGATGAAAAAAAAAAATTTGAGTTTCAGTTCTAAGTATGGGGAGCCCCCAATATTTATTATTATTTTTTTATTTTTGCATCAAAATCTTAATGCGGTTCACAGAATACATCTACCTACCAAGTTTCAACAGTATAGCTCTGCCCTCACAATCAGAAAAACCATAAGTGACATTTTTGTCAAAATTTAGTTAAGTATTACCAGCCTCGTAATCAGGAAAAAAATGTGATATTTCCACCTTTAATTTTTTGGATAGGCCTTATTAGTTCATGATTTAGACAACCACAAGTACATGAAATTTTGGGAAAACTGCATGCTGTTTGAGAAAGAAAAGACATAACTATACATTCATAGGCAGAAAAATGCTAAGTAACCACTTCTGGTTTTTATATTTTTGTCTTGGACTTGACCTCAAAATTTTTATCATAAGCAGAAACAGCACATTTACATTATGATGTAAAAAACACATAAGTTGATTTAAGTGTTGTTTCTAGTTAGGTTAAGAATTTATGAGTCGCAAATGTCGGATACTGAAAAACCACAAGTGGCCAGTTATGTTTTTTCTCCTTTGAATAGTTGTTACTTGTGATTTTACTACCTAGTATCAGTTTCAAACATGAATAACTTGTGGTATATTTTTTAAAATGTTGTTGCTACTTATGCTTTATTAGGTTAGTACAGTCCCCACTCCGACCGCTCAAGAACGACAGCCAGCTCGCTCGGCGCGCACGACTGTTTGCTCTGTCGAGCCAGCCAGGTTACTTTTATACGTAGGTGTTTGCGCGCGCACATGAAAATACGTTATTTACTTTGCGAAGTTACTTAAATATTTCCAAGGGTTAAGCTGCAAATGTGCCGGTAGTAAATAATTGTAAGTATAATAAATACCAATATTACAATCTTCACAATCGCACATATTCTAGAATGTATTTCTGTTATGTGTATGCGATACTTAATATTTTACGACAGCATGCATTGCATCTACGGAAAGGCTGCGTATGCTTGCTTTTTGGCTGTTTGTTTTTTCAATACCCCGTGTCACATCAGGTTACTGTACCAGAAACTTACGAACCCCCTATGGAGTATGAAAGTTCATATGAGTATCTGAAAACTGGTGATTCCAATGCATTAAAGACTAACTCATGTCCCAGACCTCAATCTTATTTAGGCGACTATGACAAGGAACATGATATGCCTGACAATTCAGATGACTCCGTCAAAGATAAAGACTATGTTCCATTTTGATGAACCTTTATCGACCTCAGATAATGACTCCGAAGAGATTTCAGAGTTAATGACAGAATCTCAGCTTTATACTTTACAACACAGTAGGTATGCCCCTAGCAAGTTCACTCATTGCATCCCAATTGTCTACTTCACAAGTTATGATGTCAGTGAATTCAGTTATTGAACCACGCTCAAATTATTTCCGCTAGTTCTAACACCGACTCACAACCATCTACTTCGCAAACTGCGGATGTACAAAATTTGGGAGTTAATAAATCAGGTAAACCTAGAAAACTAAAAGAATGACATTAAAAGAACGGGCAGCAAAGGACCTTATTGATACTAAAAGATCCAAACAACCGGTAATTTTTACCGAGGACCATAAATGTAAAAAGCGCTGCCCTGAAATTATATCAGTACCTGATCAGCAAATTATTAATCAAGTGTTTTGGGACATGAACTGGAGCGAACAGATTTTTTTTATCGCTCAACGTACAACTTGGGACATAATCAATATTTTTTTTTGGTATAATAAAGTAATTTGATTTTTATGAGCATGTTGATTAAATATTATAAAATAGGTAGTAAATAAAAAAAAATAATGACATGATTATAACTTGCATAATAATGTCTGAAAATTACTGATTTGTTTAATTAATAAAGTAATTTGATTATTAATTGTGTTTTTATGATACCCTATTTTAAAAGAAACCATAAATTATACTATATAAATAAAACACAAGTACCCACTAATGCTTTTTCAGTTTCCTGGTTGATCCGGAAAAGCTAGCATATGTGTCCACTTGAGGTTTTTTTTGTTAGAAACCTAGATGGAAAACGTGCACAAAAAACACAAGAGCGCACTTATGTTGTTTATTCTTAGTAACACAAGTTTTTCATTATTTATTTTACGAAGCAGAAACAGTTTTTTGAAAATATCTATTTTAAATAAATAGATACCTGAAAAAAATGCATTCGATAAAAATTCTATAATAGTTCTTAATTAAATTCCTAAAAAAGTGACTATGATTTATGTATTTAATAAAATTTAACACATGCGCAAAGTTTTTTGGATTTATCTCGAAACTACGAGTATCTTCTTGTCACTTATGGTTTTTCTGATTGTGAGGGCAGAGCTCTTATAGTTTCGGAAAAAAATGGCTGTGACATACGGACGGACAGACGGACAGACGGACATACAGACAGACAGACAGACATGACGAATCTATAAGGGTTCCGTTTTTTGCCATTTGGCTACGGAACCCTAAAAAGGCATTTTCGAACAGGTTAGAGTTTTTACATTTTCACATATACCATATAAACCATTAGATTAAATCGTGTGATTAGGCAAAAAGAAGCTTGTAATAAGTTTATGTAAGTCTTAATTTATTTGGTTTGTTATTTCAGTCTCTTAATATGCAAACGATTATAAACTTGAGGTCACGCGTTTTTTTACCTGTCAGCATTAAATTAAGTTTTAACACAAACGTTATATAAATTACTCTACACCTTTTGTTCAAAACGGTACTTTCAACCAGATGAAGCGATTATCGCTCCATCAGTAGCTGTCTTTTAGTTTCCTAAATTAATTCTGTGGCACCCGTGAACAACCTTAATTGTGCCATGGCGTGTGTATAAAACACCCAATTCAGAGCTGTTTTTATTTTTAAGCGCTATTTAAAAGTCGCATTAGATAGCCACTTGTTCGCCGATTAGCATATAAACTTTGGTTGATACAAATAGAGTATGGGGTGAAGTGAAGTGATAAAGTTGTTAATACACATATCAAGTGATAAAGTTAATATGTTACGGTGCGTTGTGGCGCACAATTTAGTTTGTGTATGTATTAGATTAAAGTTCAAATAATTTGTTGTAACACGAGGGTTTTAGTATGTAACACAAAATTAAAAAACCTGTACCTATACAATAAAAACACAATATATATATATATAGATAGATAGATAGATTTTTTATTTGTAATAATCATACATTGTCAATTAATCTAAGCTATTACACAATCATAGCCATTATTATTATTACATATAGAATAAATTAAATTCAGTATTCTATATATATATATACCGGCAATAAAGTACCTATTGTTTATTTTTACTTACGAATTAAGAAACTTACGAAAATTCAGCAACACTATAATATTACTCCTGCACAATAATTACCAGAAAAAAAAGTTTTATTACTATTACTTATTTAATAAAATTACATCTCATCACAAACATAAAACACACAGATATAATTATATGACATTTTACCAGCAAGAACCAGTGTCAATCATATTTGGCTAAAACTAATAAGTATGGAAAATTTGCCGGAAGACTGATTCTTCTGATGACTATACATCACAGGACAATTCCCTAAATTAAACAGTCCAACTCTTTTGTATGCCCCACATCGATGATAAGTAATTGGGCGGATTGGATCACATCAATCGGCACAATGCGGGCGATCCGTCGCCTGTTGCTATCGACACACGCATTTGTTTCTGTGAAGACGGCCATTTTTTGTGTCCTTAGTGACTGACACGTTTCCCTGTATAGCCAAAGAATCAAAAAATACCCACAGAAGGTTCACTCTTTAGGTCTACGCAAAAGCTGCCAGAAATTAGCCTACATTGTATTTTATTGATAATTTGTTCGTTAGGTGTGGCGACGCAACCGATCGAAGCGTGTTCTCCTGTAGGAATGGCAGTAAACAAAACAATGATTGGACGAATTTAGCATTTGAAGTAAGACTAAACAAGCACCTGACAGAACTAGTTGTTTACGAAACGGACTTTGTCAAGTCCGTATACAGTAATTTGACAAACCGAGGTTTAGACAAAACTAGAATTTAGCGAAATAAGCATTTGACAGAACACGCATTTGTCGAACAACAATATCACAAGCGGATTTGACAAGCGTCTGAGGTAAGAGAACCTAGCCCCTTTAACTGATCAGGCTCCAGTGTGAAACGAAATGAATAAGAGTGATTCCTCCTGTTCGATATTTATGCGTAGTCTGGAAATATTACGCAACTCGTATATAGTAAAATTAATAACATTTTCAATAATTGTAGTCGGATATGGAATAACTCCCACGGGCGGCACAGCGGGCTGGCTTCTCATATAATTGATTAAATAGGGATGAAAAAATATGTTTCATTTCATATAGAAGAATATAATAATTATTATTATGTTTCCTCGTAATATATCAAAGTGATGCGTGACTAACTATGTTACGTTATTAACTATAGTTAAGAATGGTATTAACTGATTACTTATTATTTATGTCTGTAGGCCTTTACGGGTACCTACGCTACGCTGCGTGGGAATTTAAAAACCCCATCTTTATTATTCATCAATGTGACATGAACCTTATGCACTAATATACTCATTTCATACTTAAGATTTTGGCCTGAGGGTTTGTATGATCTTATTTTGAAGCCTTTCATAACCCGGACACGAATAATTGACGGAGTCGCTGTCGCCGGACACGGCGAGGAGGACTATATATATATATATATATATTTTTTTTTTGAATTTGTAGAATTGGCAGTATATCACTTCATAGTATAAAACAAACTCGCTTCTGTCTGTCCTATGTATGCTTAGATCTTTAAAACTACGCAACGGATTTTGATGCGGTTTTTTAAATAGAGTGATTCAAGAGGTAGGTTTATTATCATATGTATATTAGTACATGCATAATTACCAGCATTGTTCCTGTGTGAAGCTGGGGCGGCTCACTAGTTGAAGATAAAACACGTAAATGGGTAACATCAACAATAGTTCTGCCATGCTGCGGCAAAAAGACGTATCTTACTATGACATCCGTATAAAGATACGACCTTTTACTGTAACACGGCCAAGTTACAACCGTATCTATGTTTATTCTGCTACTATTCTATGTAGGACTTAAAGGTACTATGCGTTTGTTCTTTACTTTTAACATAACGTGTATCAATTCTTAATATTGCTCTAGCTATTAACAAAAATGAATTAATAGATTACTTAATAAAAGGGAGAAGATTTTCATGAGAGACTAAGTTTCTAAAAATATTCTGCCAATTGTATCGTAACATTTATGCTACATAGCGTTATTTTCTTCGGTAAAATATTAAGGATTGTACAACCGGGTCTCCATTAGGTATCTAAGTAATAAAATATTAACTTAACTTTCTGACTGAATATAGTTGGACACTTCACCCTTATTATTTGTTTGACAGACCCACAGAAAAACTTTCAGGACTGAATAAGTTATTAGTTATCTTTGATTTTTTTTTGTGAAATGTTTATCAGAATTGAATACTTTTGCCTCGAAAATACGGTTGATTGATACAGGGATGGCTTTGAGTGGAAAGGTAGACATTTTCTGTTGTAGTGGTGTCCTTTAATGTTGGTAATATTATAGAGAGTTAAAAGAAGTATTCTAAACCGTGCAGATTTTAAGTGAAATATCTGGCATAATTTATCGAAACAGTAGAAGCAATGTGTATTTAGACTGAAAGTATCAATACTTTTATCTTCATTTAAAATTGAAATCATTTATTCAATAAGTAGGTCACAAGGGCACTGTTAAAAGTCAGATCGTGAATCACCGGCATTTCCCAAGAAGAGATCGTTGTTGAAAAGAAAGCCGAAAAAAACCCAACAGTAATAATTTTTCATAAATAATATTTTAAATAATCCATTACATTAATGTTATTGTTATTACTTTGGTAAACCTAAAGGAGATGAGGTAGTTTCTCCAGATCAATGTTAAAATATATTAATATAATAATTATAAAATTTCATCTATATACGTTTTCCTAGAGATGTATAAAGTCTCGACATGCCATAGATAATTAATTCATTAATTGCCTTAGAGATTAACAAAGTCTCGTGTCATTCTACAGATCAATATTCAAAATAAATACATGATATTAGTTCAAAGTTACTTGTAAAATCAACATTTGGAAATTCTAATGACTCTTCAATCAAATAATGAAAATAGATTTATAGCTAATCCAAATCTACACATTCTCCCCTTCACCGTTACACAAAATGACGGTAGCACAAAGCTGAAAACTCATTTATCTAAACAGCCACTATAGAAATCTCACCGCGTTCTTGAAAACGGCTGAAATCATTGCAACCCTAATGCAAACCCTTAAAAATCAACTGTTTCGTAAGGGGGCGAGAACGTTTTGAATGTGAAAAATAGACATTTAATAGGCGGGCGGCTATTTCGCAAATGGAGAAGTGCCGAGAAGGGCGATGATTTAAAACGAAGAATTCTCGAGCTAGCCCGGAGTCTGCAAGGGTTGCGATGCAATTCTATAAAATGGTATGTCAAATTTGATTAAATCTCTCGTGAGTACACGTTACATTCGAGAAATATTTACTCGAGTAAGTTTATTTTCTTCTGCAAAACTAATACTTTAACTTAGCACTCCCGCCGTACATTATTGAACGAAATAATTGTTCCGAAACCTTTTTTCATCTTTATTAACCAACGATGCCATTGTTGTTTGAACCATGGTTGCGCATGGAATGGCAAATTGATGACTTTTCGACTTTTCAATAAGTAATGTATTTCTATCAAAATAGCATTAAATCAAATTTGAGTAAGTATAAAGGCTCAAAAGAAATGATTTTATTATGTACCTAAGTAACACTAAAACTGTATCACAACAAAATAACATTTACATTTAATCTAAATTGTATTGAAAATAATATTCAACTACCTACTCAAATATAACCATGATACGACATTAAACAGATGCGCATATTTTAATTATTTCACCAAATGCATCGATAACTTACGATATGAATTATCACACAAATACAATATATAAAAACGCCTAACTATTGTATAAACGTAGCACTAAAACTCCGAATTCCTGAAAGTCGTGAATATTTCAGCTTCGGTAAAAACTGTTCTTATACGATGGAAGTCACATGCCGAACTGCAGACCGAGGCTGTGACGTCTCCAGGAAGTAGCACGCAGGAAGTCAAGGGAAACAGTCAACTGCTGGTTGCCTGAGTTATAAGAGATAGCGGGGATGCACTTGGAAGTATATAACATTTTTGGCGTGAATATCTTAGACACTAAATTCTCCAGAATATCAAAGGAAACTGTCAACTGCTGGTTGGGCTGAATCATGATAGAATGCGGGGGCGAGACGCACTTGGAATAATTTTAGAATTCTGGTGGCTTTTGTTCAAAATGGCTCCCAACCGGTGAAGAACTTTACCTACTCGGGATTGGTAAAAAACTGTTCTCATACCTTGGAAGTCACATGCCGAACCGCTGTGATGTGTTCAGGAACTGGAATGCACTGCTAGTTGGGATTTGGGATGTCATGAGAGATAGGAGGAGAACTATGTAACAATTAAAAAAATGTTGTAGTTATCATTCGGGGACCGCTTACTCTGTAGCTCAAAATTGTCACCCATGAGTTGAACTGTATGTATTTCAAATAGCGATACGGTGGCTTTGATACGAACCTCGACAAAATTATAACAATGGCGGAAAATACTTGAAAAGCTCGAATAAAAGGGCACTGGATGACAATCTGGATCTAACCGACGACGATCTATGACTATGGTCGGTGATGGCTTCTAACTTGTCCAAGCTTGACCGCTCATCCTCTATGGAAATATCAAACGCTGCAATTTATTCACTTGCGCCACATCAGCGCTGAAGTATTACGTACGACGCCATTTTGATTTACCCAGTGTACGACGGAGTTAATTTATTGCTCACGAAAGTGTTTGAATTGTTAATGTTCTGTACTTAGCGATGGTGGAAGCAGTTACTGATTATTTTTATTGTTGCTTTCGGATTTCATAGAATACCACTTTAAGGTAAGCAGAGCAGATGCTTTGTGTTAGTTGATTAAAGTGAATTGAATGCTAGCAGTAAACTTGTTGAAAGCGATGTTGGTGAAGTGAGAATTTTTACGATCATTATGCACGTTCATAAAGAATGGAAAATCTATTCAATTTTATTATTCACGTTAATTTACATTTAACAAGTATTAATACAAGTATTAATGCACTTAACAAAATGCCTATTTCATTATATCCCGTGTACCTAACACGTTACACATTATACTTTGACACTAACTTTATAATAATAATATTGAACTTAATATTGCATACTAATTATTAACAAGACCGAGTATTAATTACATAAGCTAACACATACATTTTATGTTAAGTTGAGCTATAATTATCGTAGAATAAATTATGGCGTGGGAATCGGAATGTATTGGAATGGCAATTGCAGCTAGGGAAATGATCAAAGTACAGGACAGATACAAACTTGAAGGGGTTTGAGGCAGTTATCCAAGTACCCAAAGAAGATTGATGAAATGTGCAAATAGGTAGTGGATAAACTAAAAAGAAACGCTTCCGATACCTATCCATTTTAAACGAATGTAATTGTTAAGTAAAGTTTTGTTTTTTGTTATCAGCCCGATCCCAGATAACCCTAATCCAGTAGGCCATCCCCCTCTGCGTGACATACGCAACTTGACAACGTTAATTATTAACGAGGATGGATGATCCCCCAGGCACGCTGCCTTGAGTGAGGATATACGACCTGCTGGTACGCGCAAGTTGTGCTCTTTAATTTTAATTTAGATTTCACAGATGGAGACACGTTTTGCCTTCTGCGTATGTGTGCATTATGGCAACTCTTTAATTTTAATTTAGATTTTACAGATGGAGTCGGTCTGATAAAGTTTCGGTGACGTTATGAGTTTTATGAGTGTTTATTCGTTTCATGTGGTTAATGTTGTGTCGTGAGACATGCGGCATTTAATTTCATTATGATTGTAATGCATGCACTGCAACCGTAGGTGTCATCTGGCATATTTTAATTAAAGTATTTTGTAGCGGGTTTTGTATTCATTTATTTAACGAATAACATAAAAGTTAGCGAGGAAACCATAAATATCTCAAGGGTACAATTTGGTTTAAATTACGAGAAAGATTTCAAGCTCTATAAAAAGGTCGTAAACGCCAAAGTAACTGTAATTACTTATTACCTTCTGGAAGTTATCGATTATACGCGCCAGATTGAGCGGAATGTTTTAATGCAGTATGGCACTTAACTAATATGTGTAACGTTCGAAGTATAAGGACACCGCGCGACACTTGCGTCATTTTAAAGAAAATTATGAAATTTTGCGATAACTCAAAAACGGCTCGACCGATTTTATTCAATATAGTTATCATTGAAAGTACTTAATTTTCTATCTTATATTATAAGGCTTAATTTTCATTAATTTTTCTATAATTTTTTGACCCATGGTGGAAAAGTTAGAGGGGGGGGGACGCTATTTTTTTGATTTCCGGAGCGAATATTTACCAAACTGGTGACTTTATAAAAAAATTATGTTTGGAGACCCCTATTATTTTTAAAAGACCTATCCAGCGACCTCCCACACTAGTGTTGGAACGAAAATAATCAACCCCACTTTAGGTGTACGAAAGGTACCTACCCGAAAAAAACCGTTACCGTTTTGTCGGTGTGATACATACAGATACTCATACCAAATTTCAGCTTTCTAGTACATCATGGAGCTAAGCCGCGGAAACTACAAGGGTTCCTAATAGTTGACTACGGAACCCTAAAAACAGATACAATAAATATTTTTAGTAGTTAGCAATGGCGACACTCGACAGCGAATTGTTCACAAGGATTAAAGCAAACAAAGTCGCCCTCCGAAAGAGATATCTTTTTTGTGAAATACTTAGAGAAGACGAATTCCGGGAACGATAAGAGCACGTCGCGTCTGACGCCGGCGCTTGGCTCGAGTTATAAGAAACTATCCACAATTACTTGTAAATATATTTGGCTTGTCCGACAATGAGCGGTACATTATGATGATGATAGTTTGGCGACGACACCGCTACGGTCAAAGCAGCGACATATTTTTTTTTGGAAATAAGTAGAGAAAACGAATTCCGGGAACGATAAGAGCACGTCGCGTCTGACGCCGGCGCTTGGGTCGAGTTATAAGAAACTATCCATATTTATATAGATATTTCCAGGATTTTGTTGTAAACATATATGTATATGTAACGCCAACTTATATAATTATCTAGCTCAATTCTAAGTTCAAAGCCTTTGATATGGAACGGTTTGCAATTTTTTTTTTTTTAATAGCCTGTTTAGGGTGTTCACTGCTGGGCAAAAGCCTTTCAAGATTATAGACCAAAAACTACAGGGGCTCAATACGCGCCACGAGGCTATCAAATAAACGACGTATCAGCACGTACCATAAAGCACGGCTCCGCCTTCCGAAGTTCAAACACATAAACAATTGTTTCGCGAACAATCAATAAAATGCATTTCTCAGGAAAGTCGACATGCCTTTACTTTTAATATCATTACATTACACTGCATCATGTCATTTATGTCGTAATAAAGTCCAGAACTAGGTACTGACATCTTTTTTTTTATCATCACCCTCCGAACTCTCACTCTCTAAACCACATCCGCGTCTCCATCACCTGGCGGCAGCGTAGAATAATTTATTACATTTCTTAAAAGCCATTACAGAGTGACACCGTCAATGGACCGTCACTCCCTGCCGCAATTAGCATGAATTTTATAACGACTACCATGCCGAAAGCATCGGGGTACTACTACGGGGTAACAGAGGGGTTAGCTTGGTTAATCTGTATGATGTATGGCTGTTGAGAGCATATTAACCAAGCATATAATGCACGAATTTCATAGCTAATAGCAGTAGGGCAACTGTGGCGCGAATAAGTATATAAACCATTTTTATACCTTGGGCTAAAAATGGAAGGGTTAAGTTTGACGCTGTGTCTGTTTGTTGTACCGCACTTCTCAATTTAGTGAACTAGTTGGCAAGTTGTGTTTTATGACTATGACTAAATAAATAAAAATATACTGTTGCTTGCTACTTCTTAATAAATAATTATGAAAAAGTAGCAAGCAACAGTATATTTTGTATTATAGTTTCCGACTACCCTTTGGAAATCAGGCTAGATTCATTTACATATACTACACTACAGATCTAGATCAAAAACACAGACTTGAAAGGTCAGATTGTCATTTTCAAAGGATCAATAAAGTAATAAATAGCTGTAATATAATTCTCGTGACTATTGTGACATTGATTTATAACATCAGCAGCAGTTGTCTCATCAAACACTAAAGATAGCAACGAAATATTGAAATTTTGCTTGTTATAAGAATGTTCTTTAAAATAAAAGTGACTCTAAATTTAAATTGAACGTCATAAATCCCTCATTTATCCTAACATTTCAAGTAAATGCACTGCATCACACTTAATTTGGTTACACGCCACTCTGCCACAGAGTAAAACAGCGAACTCACTACACGTTGTGCTTCATTGTACTTACCCATGATGGTCACGTTTATGATGCGACAAATAAATGACAAAGCATCTGTCACGTTTTGACAAGTATGTGAGTTCGAGAGTGACGCTTAACCGTTTATTTTATCAAAGCAACCATCATCGTCATCAACGGCCCGCTGAACATTGAACAAGATAGATATCTTGCAAGATCATATTGACTGTTTAAAAAAACAACTAAGGTAAAAGAGAAAAGTATGGCACTGGCTCTCACTTAATGTATGTGTAAATAAAATGCATCAGGAGTTTTATGGCCTTTAAGCGAGCTACTTAATCTTTATGGTTAGAAACTAGTTTTAACTTAACGAGATGAAGTTATTCTGGAGTGATGTTATCATCCTTGTTAGGGAAACACTGATTTTAATAAAAGTGAACGCGCATACCTATACAATGGATATACGTAACTTTAAACAAGATATTTGATGTCATGATGAGTACCAAAATATTAATTATAGATAAATAATTGAACTGGTATCTTATACTTAATGAATCCTTAGTATATACATGTTTCTATATTTAATTACCGATACATATTGCAGATGATTTACGGAACTGAGACATGGTCGTTCATAATGGGACGCATAAAGCGGCTTAGAGTCACGTAACGAGCACTGGAAAGGGCTAATATGCGCGGAGTTTCTCTGCGTGATAGAATCAGAAACGGACTGGACTGGTCTTCTACGACGTGAGTAAATCCGTTTCGTGTGTATTTAAAATATGTCAGAGACTCACGGGTTCTTTCTATGTAAAATAGCGAATCAGAAATGAGGATATTCACAGAAGATCCAAAGTAACCAACACAGCTCACAGGATTGCGCGGTTGAAGTGGCAATGGGCGGGCTATGTAGCCCGGAGAATGGATAGCCATTCAAGCAGCATAGTCCTGTAATGGTGACCACGTGTGGGTAAGTGCAGCGTGGTGGCCCCTAACTAGGTGTACGGGTGACCTATTGACGGTAGCGGGGAGTCGATGGATGTCAGTCTGCACAGGACACAGATAACCCTCTCAATTACTTTACTTGGATTTGATTAACTTTTATTAACATTAATATTAACATTGACTTTTTTATCATACCTGCTAATATAATTTTGTAGTTACTTGCATCGATTTATTATTAAAAGTAATAATTTATTAATATTTTTAACTCCATACAGTCTAGGTTTCTTCTGAAGACGCAAGATGATGAAAAATTACATTAGAGTGTCACCGAGGAAGTAGCCGTACAAATAAAACTGAAATACGCCTAAGGGTTTTTACAAGTGATATGGCTGTTAACATGTTTAACAGCATTCGGTAAAGTGATCGTAAATAAAATGGCGTCGCTTAAAACGCTTTTTTCCTGTTAAAGAATTGCCCTGTACGCATCGTAAATTTCCATAATAGGATATGTATTTCTGGAAAAGGCGCTAAGGTTATTTAGTAATATCCTCAGCCATCAGTGTCAAATACCTACACCTATGCTCTTTAATTAGATAAGTGCAGCTATATATAAAGTCAGGTGGCTATATGTGGCGTTACTTAGCAGTACAAGTATTTTTTTATATTGTATATTTAATGTAGAACTCATACGACGCCATCGACTTTTATAGAGGTTTCTATTGCTTGCCTGTAATAATATTAAATTAATCATTAAAATAACCAATCCTTAATCTTATTTTAGATGTATACGAGTTAAACATTTGCACCTAATATTGTTGCACCAGGTAAGAAATTTGATCTTTCTAATGTATAAACTTTGTAGGATAATACGACAGTAAAAATGTCTTCAGTGATACGATGCTTATCATTATTTTTTTCCTGTCCAAATAGTTATATTATATGACCATGTCAATCGAATAAGGCACCCGTGACTAAGGCAAATGTGATTCAATCCAGATTAAAACTAGTGAAATAGAATTAAAATGTATAAAAATTCTGTGTAATGTGCAATTTGACCTACAATTACTGAACACATGGTTTTTGCGTAATCTACTAACTGTTAATATAGAAAAAACAAATTATATAATATTTGCTGCGAAAAACAAAAAGATAGGAACCTTCACAGATCCCACCCTAAGTGACAAGTTCATTAGACAAAAGACATCTGAAAAATATCTTGGTCTAATACTAGACAGTAAACTCACATGGGAACCACATATTCAGAAGATCAAGTCTAAACTGTCATCGTTAACTGGTGCTCTTCGTGGTGTGTCACGATGTCTTCCCCTCAAAGTTCGCTATTTAATATATAACTCATTGATTAAGCCACACATCGATTACTTAATAGAGATCTGGGGGACAGCAGCCAAAACAAATCTAAAAAAAATACAAATAGCACAAAATAAATTAATTAAAGCTTTATTCAATTACAACTACCTAACTCCATCTGAGACTCTGTACAAAAACACGAAAATTTTTAGCATAACACAATCATATATCTACAATACATGTATATTGGTGCGAAAAATACTGAATAAGGACATCCACACCAATATCAAATTCAATAAAAAAACCCACATTCAAAAAATTCAACTACGAAATGCAGATCATTTAATCTTGAGACCCCCTCGAACTAACTACGGTAAAAAGTGCATTAGCTTCGAAGGTGTCAAATTATACAACAAATTGCCGAGAGACATTAAAGATGCCATGTCTATGGCTAGCTTCAAAAAATCTTTAAAATTCTACATTACTAAAAATATAGCCCCGTGTATCTAGCAGACATAAAATCGAAGCTCAATAATAAAAATATATTTATAATATTTAATAAAAATAAAAAAAAACATACATACTTATACATGATATATAGACTACGTAAAAATGTAACTTAAAACAATATGTATGTATAAAATAATAAATAAGTACATATATATGATAAACATAACACTTTGCTTTTACTACAAACACAAACTCACAGGAACGAACAAATATGCCTAATTGAATTATATTATTTTGAGCACACCTAGTTATGCCGCATCCGTACGCGATAGGGCGCGCCCGCATATCTTCTTCCTACATCACTGTGCTTGACTTGCATCTGTTGCATACATTCCGAGTGTATAGCGTTGTAAACTAATTAATTTCTACCCACTATGAATTTTGTATGAGATTTCTTTTGTATATTATAAGATTTGTATTTAACATTTTGTACACTGTATGCTTAGTTTTAGTTTTAACTTGTAACCTTTCTCATGTAAGTGAATTTCTGTAATTCTTTATGAGAAATAAAATTCTTTAAACATAAAAGCAACTTCGTCCGCGTAATAATAATATGCAAGCTCTACACTACTCACGAAAAATTGGGCGAATATGATAGTGTTGAGACGGATTTCGGTGGAGGAAGTAATACTTCGGCAACGGGACTCGGTCAAGTCGGGTAAAGGCCTCTTCGGCTATCCAACTACCCCTGTACGAAAATTCGTTAAAAGCCGCCGAGCCCTTTCGGCGTGATGAGCGGAGAAAGACATTTTTACCGGTAGATCCGCGCGTTCATCCAAAAACTGAATCGCGCTGTTACAAATCTTCCTGAAATAAAGGCTCTATAGAAAACTGATTTTCAATACAAACTTAGAAGCTTAACAGCGTTTATATTGTTACAAAGGGATTAGATATAGTAGAACATAAATTGTATGTCTTGCACTGTAAGCAGAAACTGAGACTTTAGGGTAAGTTTCCTTAAACACAAAAAACGTCTTGAATGCTTCCGTGACAGTGTTCTTTATACGGGAAATGTAAACGCAATTATGACGTTTTTTTCGTTGAAAAACTTACACTTCGGGCTTGATAGGTAATATTGGTTCGTGACAGTAGTTAATGCAAAGGAATTTTCGATGGTTCATGACCCCTGATCCATCTGGCCAGTTAACCTGGGTGGACTATGGGCATTCGTTCCCAGGTGAACTTACTTTTCGATTTCGCACTAAACATTGCGAAATAACGGTAAAGTCACTCCTCACAATGGGAATTTAATAGACATAGAACTTACAGCCATGTCAAATAAATGTCTACCTGTCGCTCAATTAGCTTCGGATAAATGCACCGAGCTCGAAAATTGCTTATCAAATTTCAACTATAACCAACTCAATTTGAGCTCCGAGGCGGTAGAACAATAGTAGTAATTAGAGATCTTAGTTAGCTGTTGATACAGTGTCCGTGAAGACCGGACACTAGCCAGTGTTATTTGAGCCATGTACGAATATTATACAGAATTGGAGTTCAATAGTAATTGTGTTACCTTTCCTGATGGTTACCCTAAGGGTCAGTTTGTTTAAACTGTTGGAAATATTGCTTCGGCCCTAAGTGATAAATTTGATTAAGATGTATGAAGTTAGCAAGATGTTTGATAGAGTTAGTGATTTAATGAAAATATAGCGAGTAGAGTACGTATATCCCTCTGAACACACAATATTTTTTTTTACTTAACTTACATCAGGTACTCATAACGAAGCATCTAAAAACAGATAAAAAACACTATGCTCGAGAATATTTAAAGCAATATCTCTATTTTGAAGAATTCGCTGAGGTACAACTTGAAGAGGGAAAATCACATTGTGAAACTGAAATGACACCAAAAATCGATATATCAGTAAATATTAACGTGATATATCTAAATTGGGGATATCGCAATGCCTCGTTCAATCCGGGCCTAGGTGGCATCCAACTGTATCCTGTTTTCGTATTTATATTATCTGTCTCAATATCAGCTTTAATCAACTTAATCGGCCCATCAACGTTATCGAGTCGTTAAACATTGACAGCGACCAGTTCTGTTAATTGATCCACAATCTTCGCTCCCATCTCGCGAACGACAAAGTACTAGATATTTCTAGTAACGAGTAAATTAACATGTTTTCTATCTTTATGGAAGTTTTTATTATCTAGGCCTTATCCTAACTAACGACAGGTCCGGCACAATATTACTCTAGCATAAGTACTACACTATTAACAGCGATATTGACAATGCGATGAATTTTACACTACTACCTACAATTAGCTTTTAGGTTAACCCACTACTGCTTTAAATCAAATGCGACGACCCACGTTGTAATACAATTCTATTTTATTTTAATTTTTTTTAATAGCCTATAATTGTGTCCCACTGCTGGGCAAAGGCCTCCCCTCTTTTGCGCCACTCGTCTCTATTGGCTGCAGGCTCCCTCCACTCGTAACTAAATGCATCCAGGTCATTCCGCCATCTTCTTTTCGGTCTTTCCTATTCGATTAATCAGATTTAACATTATTTACCATTGCTGGACTAATTATATACACATATTGTAATGTTTTGGCTCTCATGATGACGATGAGTGATGGTGACGATACCGCCACGGGGTGTAGTGTTTTTGGAAAGAGAAAGAGATTGCCTGTAACAAACCATTACTTACAAGCCTTAACATTTTCTAAAACTGTTTGGTATAGACAGTGTTATCCTTTTAGATATCTGCAGGCAGATTGTGAAAAACAGCTATTTTTAATCAGCGTTTAATAATACGGATAGTCCCTCTTAAATGTACTTAAGCGGGTTAAAACACTTGTAGAAGATATTTTTTGTTCAGAGTTACTTCAGGAATCTTAAAAGTTTGAAAGTTTTGAGACTCTTCTAGCGATTGCATTAAGTATTCATTTATTTTTGCTTTTAAAATGGAAGTAGAGCTTGCATATGGTCGCAATTCTACTCGTCGCTGAATAAAATTTAATCGTACCTACATTATAATTCATTTTCCATTTTAATTCATTTTACTATTTACATTTGCATAACGAAATATTAAGCAAAATTCTCAAATACAAAGTTTTGGTGGCAATTTTGATTTTCCTATTACAGCAGAACCAGCCGAACCTTTGTGGGAGCTGATCTCAATTCTCCCACTTCTACCATGTTTTTCTGTACACATTTCGTAAAAACCAAAAAATCCAACGGAGACAAGAGTCAATGACAATTTAAATGTATGATTCCACATCTAAAGTTTTTATACATCAACTGTATCATCAACTTTAACTACATAGATCATGGGAAAGAGTTACTTGAATTTAGTAATGCTTCCTTCTTAGCTGATTGTGTAATGCATGTAGATATTATAATTCAGCAAATGAACGACACAAAACGCTGAACTCTCACAACCGACCCTTTGGCAAAGCCTTAAACAATGCCATTCACGACCGGATTAAACTTCACAATGCTCATAAAGGAATCGCCCGGAGTTCTGAGCGAGTGACGTATGTATGACGATGCAGGAACCAACTCGAACTTGCAGTTGCCACTCCAAATACAAGCAATTATGACTTCTGTGGTGTAAAATTAGGATATATATTACTTTTGAATGATAGTAAAGTTAATACTGTTCAGGTGCATACAGCTTAATTGTTTTTTTCTTCTTAATGAGGCACAAGTGGTCGACAATGGCAGTAATTGTGCCATGAAATAACATAGAATATTTCTTTACGTTAATTTGTCCTTTCGGGTTCGCAGCGAGCTATGGAAAAGAGAATCGTGGAATTGTCTCTAATCAGCATTTAAGGCACGTTCGTTTTTGCGACATCCATGGCTGCTGCTGCCAAGTCATATCGTATTTCATTTCGCTATATGAAACAAGACCTGTATAAAGATTAATAAATATTATAAAGTAAGTACCTACCAACGAGAAAATTATGACACTTAATGTACGTACTCGTATTACTTCGTTGGTTCACCCAAAATAGTTTATGGTCTGTCAGGAGATCATGCCATTTTTCTTGAGTCTGCGCCAGTTCTCGTCAATAGTTAATTGAACGATGTAGGTAATATCACAGCATTAAATTCAGTGAAATTTGATACTGCTAATAGCGTAAAATACCTACCTATAATTAGGTACACCGTGTGTTTTGTCCGACGTCGAAAATTTAAGGCATTCTTAAATCGTGTTAAATGATCCAAAAGTTTCCAATAACTGAATACCAATCTTCTGATTCAATATCAAAACTATATTAGGTGATAACTCTCCTAGCTTGTTCCATGATCAATAGCATAATTCCCATAGACAGCACTTTCACAATTCGGACTCCTCGTCTGTCTTCCCGCACTTTATAATCCATTTTCCGTGAACCGCATAAAGTGTTAATTTGTTTGAGTCGTGCTTCGTGCACAGGGGGTCCAAACGTTAGAAGCGTCTAACTGTAGCTCGTTAGGTAATCAAATTTGTTTGTCGTGGACTAACGAGGCTGGCTGGGAGCCTGGTCGCCAGTCGCATCGTGACTTGGGTTATAACGGGCCATATTGATAGTCTTGGCGACAGGACATGTCATAACTTGTTTGGTGCTAGTTTAATTGGACAAAGGATTGTTCTCGTAATCATCGTCGTTTCCTTCTTGAATTTTCAATAAAAAGGTCTCCTCTTATTTCTTCTACGACGGATAAAAGTAAAGTAGCATCGCATTGGAAAAGTTACATTTAGGCTGAGAATTTGGATCCCTTTCACACAATACGACGGAGAAGATATAAAGATATAGGTAGGTAGGTACGGCTAAGTAAAACTTATATAACATTTAAGCTGACAATTTTGTAACTCGGTTTCGGTTTAAAGATCTTTATTTCTCAAAAAGAATAACAAATATTCACTTACTTGAGAGATAAATATTATATGAATAAGTAACGTAAGCTAGTGAGCGTAAATACATTTCTATTTAATTTGGCATATACGCAAAACTAAACCTGCCACTAACTGCCAGTTAATCGTACATTGGAATGGCCAATGGGGAATGGATGAAAATATCGGAATTGCTTGAAATTTTTACTGGTGGTAGGAATAAGCTTTCTTAGCACAAAAAAAAAGTTTCAGATTTTTTGGCTGCACCGGTGATTTAAAAAAAATCAAAGAGGTTTTAGTTCAGTGCATCTGAACCGTCTTCGGCTGTTTAGAAGTTCGCCCAAAGCTATACAAAAGTCAAATGACGCTGTCAACTTCTTTGATACCTTTGACAGATCTCTTCAAAAACATAACGTCTTTTACTTTCGCTGTGATCGCTGTATTTCGACTGCTTTCGACGACTTTTTACGCTTTTTACGAATAGTTTCTGCCCTTGGACCTTGATCATTGCCTGCCTGAACGACGACTTACGCTTTTTGACCCTGGATTTGATATTGCAAGCTTAAACGACGACCATTGCAACTCATTGGACAATTGACTTGTTTTGTCGGCGAACGTATATTTTTACGTGTACTTTGCCATGGCCGATCACAAATATGAAAGATATAGAGATCCAAAGACATGTTTTGGTTGGGGTATAGCAAAAGGGGCCCTATTTTTAGGACTTAGAAAATTTACGATCAAAAATTTTTTTTTTGTTTGTTTGGGCTTAAATTAGATTGAATCTTGTATATTAAGCTAAAATAAGCATATTTTATTCTTTAAACTTTTTCTCTCAGATCGATATTTACCGAAATATTGGGGTTCAAAGGGGCGCGGGACTTAGAAATTTTTTGATTGTGGTCATGTCATTATAACACTTATTTTTTATGATGCTATCGTATAGATGACGCTAAAATAAGCATGTTTTGTACGGGCAACTTTTCTCTAAATTTAATAATTACCGAGATATTGAGGTTTTAAGGTAAAACTGCTTGCTGAAAATGGGCCTTGCCAAATACTGACTTGCACACTAATTATCCTCGCACTGCACACTAAAACCCGTTCCAGACCTTCCGATCCTACCCGATCCGATCCTACTTATCGGATAATGTGTAGCGTAACTGTTTGGAAATCGGATAATGTGTAGTGCAATAGTTAGGACCTAAAACACAACACATTATCCGATTTCTTCCGATAAATCGGATCGGATCGGAAGGTTTGGAACGGGTTTTAGATCCGACTCGGCCGGGTTAGGTTAGGTTAGTTTTTTTTTTATATCCCGTAAAACAGTTTTGCAAATACCTTTAAATATTTTGATCGAAAAAGGAGAATATACAGATATCGATTTATATTTGTCGGCGGCCGATCGTAAAATCCGCCAGATCACGAAATTCCTAGGCATATCGTGAAACGCCGCCATAACCATCCCGGCCGTAACCATCTAATCCTGATCACCTTTCAGAGCAGATCCGACTCGGCCGGGTTAGGTTAGGTTAGTTTTTTTTTTTTATATCCCTAAAAAACGCTAAGTCCTAAAATCGGGTCCCCTTTGAACCCCAATATTTCGGTAAATATCGATCTGAGAGAAAAAGTTTAAAGAATAAAATATGCTTATTTTAGCGTAATATACAAGATTCAATCTAATTTAAGCCCAAAAACAGCAAAAAAAAAAACAATTCAAAAATTTTCTAAGTCCTAAAATAGGGCCCCTTTTGCTATACTCCGACCCATGTTTTATACCAACGTGCTCAAAAAGTGATAAAAAAAACCCTGCCTTAGATTTTTTTATGTAAGAGCAGAGCTAAAAGAAAATTGGTGTCAATTGGCTGGCAGGAATTGTCCAAAGCGCCCAATTTTTTGCTGTGAAGATCATTTAAACGTAAGTATATTTAACATAAAATTATGATCCACATTCAGACAAGGGGAGCGATTTTATCCTTATGTTGTCAGTTTAGCACGCCCTCACACCCTCGCTCCCATTGTGAAAAATATTACCGTTGCTGAACCAGCAAGCTACATCTTCGATCCCATACTCACTCGCCAGTTCAAGGAAATATCAATTAATCACCATTCAAACAAATAACAAAATGAAGATTTAAAGAAGTTTGGATCTGAGGAAGTAGGTGTTTTGGTATTATAGGTACTTTTCACAACGTTGATACAGTTATACTTGAAGCTGCCTGTAATTCACTTACATATATAGAAGAATAGTCATATAACAACCCTCTACAGTTTGAAGAGTAAAATGAAAGTAAATAAATATCGGACAGCCTCACACAAATCGATCTAGTCCCAAACAAATTAAGCTCAAGGAGGCTTGTGTTATGGGTACTAGACGATATAAGTACTTATATAAATAAATATATACTTAAATTTAACTTACATAGAATAACCATGACCCAAGCACTACAAATATTCGAGTTCATCACACAAATATTTTCGCTGACCGGGATTCGAACCCGGGACCGCCGGTTCAGTAGGCAGGTGTTACAAACCGAGCCAACGCGTTCTCAAAGTTGAAATTTATTGACTTTATTGTCCATTATATAAATAGTGGTTGTAAGTACTATGTATTGCAGTGGTATGGCATCTAGCTTACTCTTGGGTAAAGCCCACACGGACCCGAAGGATATTTGTTTTATTTTTCACAAATTAAATCATTATTATTATTTATATAATTTTATTATTACTTACAGTTTGAACAAGATTTGGAAAATTACCACAAATGAATAGCTGGTGCTGCTCCAAGGTTAAAATTAAATGCTACATTAAAGAATTTTTCAAGGAAAGGAGTACAGAATGTTAAGAATCTTACACAAGCATCAACTTCAAGTGCTGTTGCTGATGAGCAAATTTGTCATAGTGTAAGTATTTTTTACACGTTGACAGATACTTATATCCAACAGTTAGGTAACTTCTTACTGCAATTCTCATCGTAAAAAACGTAAAAAAACGTATATAATAAAAAACATACCCACTTATAAGTAGTAACTTTAATAAGTTAATTTCTAATGTCTAAAGGAGTAAAAAAGGTTTAATAACATTAAGTTTTTTTTTATTTACCTACTTATAACTACAAACAATGGAAATTATACTATATTTTATTTATGTACTTATGTTAAATATGATCAGGAATGGGTTGCTAAAGTCTCGGGTATGTATGTATGTTTGTCCATCGATTATTTTTCGACTCTTATGTCTGTCCGGCTATCTATCTGTCCGTCTGACATCAAGCTGTATCTCATGAACCGTGGTAGTTGAAATTTTCACAGATGATGTATTTCTGTGCCACTATAACAACAAATACTAAAACCAAGATAAAACAAAAATATATAAGTACTTACATACCATAAACGTGATTGGTGGCGTTAACTTAGCGCTATACATACCAGGTGTAAACTTAACCCGGATAAGTAGGTATTATCAGCACGGAACCATCGGTGCGCGAGTCAGACTCGCACTTGGCCGATTTTTTCTATCATATTATTATTATTTTTAATTTATTTGTTTCAGGTTGATGCCTCTGTACAATGTAAGAGCATAGCCAAATAAGTCTATAATGGCGAAACCGAAAACGGCAGACAAAGGCACAAATTTTCGAGCAAGAAAAATAAATAAAGTCATGCCATCTCTGGTTTCAAATGTACCTGATAGTGAAAGCAGCCCTATAAGATCGCCATCATTGTGTGGATCGTCCAACTTTGACTCGGCTACATCTCCGAGCACTAAAGATTATGATAAACTATTAGGTAGAGAACATTTATTAAAACAGATTTCTAACAGACCCAAAATGTATTTAGGTTTGCCAAAAAACTTTTGGTGGGTTATTGAGTACATAGCCCAGGAAACATCTAGTGTAGCTTTACATGTAATAATTACACTATTTAAACTAAAGAATAATGATTCATTTGCCAAGATGAGTGACGGATTTCAAATGGCGAGGTCTACCATTCGTGTCATATTTGAAAAAAACGTCGTAGGTTTATCAACGCTTTTACAAAATACAATATACCTACCAACTCCAGACATAATAAAGAAAAATTTGCCTCTAGTTTTCAAAATCAGATATTCCAATGTACAGTGTATAATTGACTGCTTTGAAATTCAAATTGAAAAACCCACGGATCCGAATAAACAAGCACAAACTTGGTCGACATATAAGTCATGTAATACTATGAAGTACTTGATTGCCTGCACACCAGCTGGCTATATATCATTTGTATCGGAAGGTTATGGTGGGAGAATATCTGATAAAGCAATAACTGAGAAGAGTGGATTTATAGACGTTCTTCCCGTTAATGCTGTCATAATGGCAGATCGAGGATTTAAAGAAATAGAAGCCTCATTAAGCACAAAAAATATAAAAATTTTACGACCGCCGAGTGTCTTTATGAACAAAACCTTGTCGAAAAAAGAGGTAATCCAAACTAAGGTAATAGCTAGTTTAAGAGTCCACATTGAACGAGTAATCAGGAAAGTAAGAGAGTTCCATGTGTTAAAACCTCATTCTGTGGTCAATAATAAACATATCAAGTATTTGGATGAATTCGTTATTATAGCGTGTGGGTTAATCAATCTTCAAGATCCAATAATAAAAGACTATTGACTGACTTAAGGCGTTTTATTTACAATGTACCTTATAACCTTATATTTGTTGTTAATTACACAATTACAATAACTTAATTATGAAATATACAGGGTGGCCCATTTAGATCGGTCTGTATGGGGAGAGTCTGAAACTATAAGACATACGAAGATCTGTTCTTTCTGAAGAATATTATGACCACATTGAGATATTTATTTTACTTACACCCTAGGCCAAAAGTATGGAAACAAAACGTTTCTTTTAATATTTAAAGTTTCCTACCATGAGGTGTCTTGCACTGAGCAATCTCGTATATTTTTGAACCCGTTATCCGGCCTTGCCTCATGCTATGCCACAGCTTTGAGTTAACTTGGGTCACTGTTTCACTACTGATTTCACCTTTTATACTTTCTACCTTCTGATCACTATATAATTTGAAATTGTCATAGTTATGATTATTTTCATTAAGGACAAAATCAACCATTAGGTCAAATACACAATAATTTGTCAGCTTATCTATTTCATTTGTTGGATCATGCGTCATTAAGAGGCTTTTTCCACATGCATGTTTTTTTGCTTCGTTCCGTAGTTTTTCTAATACTGAAGCATCCTTTGGTCCTCTCTTGACAACTTTGCCCTTACTTAAATTTTTACACAAGATTGGTTGATCCCGAGCTCGTTTGAGGTTTGGCTTGGTCCAGTAGCACTGCACACTGGTAGATGCAGGTTCATCATTCCGCTTTTGCAGCCAATGTAAAACCACTATAGTATGTTTGCATCCTCCTGAAAACAAAAATTAAAATTATAATTACATAAGATAAAGTTCTTCCTATGTATCCTGCTTGGGACTAGCAGTGCATTCCTGACAATTAAACATATAAAGTCCATCCTGGATTATGCAAAAAAGTAGGATGGATTATGTAAAAAAGTTGTCATTAATAAGTTTTTAGTTTAGTGTAATAATATAAATATTAATTAATCTTATAGGTTAGTGTACCCTTAAACAATTTGAATGCTGATGCACTCCTGTCATTGGTTCATAAACAGGTTTTTGAGTATGTGTGTTTTATACTATTTACTTATGTTTTTGTTTATGTACTGTTGGTGCATGTTATAAATAAATAAAAAAAAATTGGGTATGGGAAATATTTTCATGTATGAAAATAAAAAGTTAATATATACACTTTTTTCAAATAAATCATGTAGTCTGAGGCAATAAACATAAAAAATAGCAATAAGAGAACAAAACTGTACCTATTAAGAAACTCCCCTTAGTTAAAGTCGATTCAAAAGCAAAAATGTCCCTGTATTTATAAAACATTATTTACTCCTTTGGACCTTACCAGCTTCTTGCATTGTGGTACTGTTACCAACACTGGGGTCACACAAGACATTCATATAGTACAAGCATAATTATTTAAACTTTATTGCTCAACATACAAAATAAGTAGGTACAAATGGCAGGCTTAATGCCAAAAGGTTGGGTTATTCTGAGAAGCGTTCTAGCCGTCTAACATAAACTATACTATGCACAGATATTTCCAACAAAACTTACCAGCTCCTGCTGCACAGGGGTGCGTCCCATGAGATATAACTACATAATATATAATTTCATATTAATAACGTTCACAAGATATAATAAACTTTTGATATAACATCAAAATCAATATTTTTATGAGGAATAACGGTCAATTAGCATAATACTCATGTTGTAGAATGATTTTTTATATAACACTCAAAACTCTAAATTCAGTTGATATAACATACATAACGTATATCGATCATAGTATATACTTTCTTTTAGTATAACGATTAGAAAATATAATAGCGTATGATATACTAAATAATATATATGCAACGCTGGGTGCGTATTTTCTCACATAACTTTTTAAGTCCTATTATCTGAAGTCCGAAAATATTTCTCATACTATTTTATATCATAATGGTCACTCTTCATAAAAAAAAAAAATACTAACGATCGGAACTCATAATTATCAGAACTCATAAGATCACTAATCATACAACTTGTTTATACTAATATTTTTTTTTCATATATTTTCTTACACTACTAATCGTAACTCATAATCATCAGAATTCATAATCATCCGAATTCATAATCATCAAACTCATAAAATCAACACTCATACACCTTGTTCATACTAATATTTGAACCACTGATAATAGATTGGATTACAAAATTTGAAAAAGCGAGCGAGCGAAGCGAGCGAGCAAAACCTTTCAGAGCAGATCCGATGTGGCCGGGTTAGGTTAGAAGGTCAGGCGGGAGCGAAGCGTAGCGAGCTCCCGCCTGGCCTTCGAGGTTATTTTTTTTTTGCGTCCCGAAAAAAAGGCTTGCTTATATTCATACTGTTTACATACAAGAACAACCCACCGAACCAGGCAAATAGATTGGATGATAAAATTTGAACGAGCGAGCGAGCGAAGCGAGCGAGCAAAACCTTTCAGAGCAGATCCGACGTGGCCGGGTTAGGTTAGAAGCTCGCTACGCTTCGCTCCCGCCTGGCCTTCGAGGTTATTTTTTTTTGCGTCCCGAAAAAAAGGCTACCCCTATGACCCTAAAATGGAATATGGGTCAAAAACCGAAAACTGTAGGTTAGGTTAGGTTTGTTTTATGACCATGGATAGCGGAGCGAAAGAAGCGAGCGGAGCGTCAAAATGCTTGATTGCATGGAGGTACCTACACATATTAAAATTTTACAGCGAACTATTGCATAAGTATGTACACAATTTATGTGCAGGCGGTTATTCTATACGAGCATTATGCATTTTGGTGTTAGATGTATTGAATAATATACATTATAAATCTGAGATATTATGAACGTTATACGTTATGATCGTTATATACAATGATATTATACTTAAATAACGTTATACTTAACAAAAATAGATATTTTGATATTATATCTAACGTTCGTTATACACCTTGAACGGTATACAAAACAAGCTTATACAATATGAGCGTATATAATATGAATATTATAGTATAAGTTCTTATATCTTATATTACTTACCCGCTGCACAGCCATCACATGATGTATCTGTGATGGTTTCCTCCAACTCATTTATATTTACAGCAACAATATAATATTTGTTGGACAACTTGTGTTCTGGTACCACTTTAGGACGCACAGTGCATATACTTCCATCTCTATTTACTTCCACATATCCAATAGCGTTTTCTACGTAAGAATCCCTTGAAGACCTTAAACAAATAAATAAATGTCATTCAAGTATAAGTCAGACTCGCGCACCGAAGGTTCCGTACGAACTAAAAAACACTGCATACTTATTACTGTCTAACAAAAAGATAAACAGTAGGTACTAAGCGTCAAACTTAACTTTACCGTTGGAAAACTGATTTACGTACTTTTAATAGAGGCTATATCTTTTATAATTTAATCACAAATTTATATTTTGCAGATTGGTCCCAATATTGTGGTATAAGGTGGTATAACTTGCCAAATTTCATGGTTCTAGGTCAACAGCCTTGAGGCCCTCGAGAGTGCCGAAATATCAGATTGTGCGGCATAAACGGCAGAAGTTTGAGTATTTTACAGCCTTATAGGCCTGTAGACTTATGGTTAGAATATATGGTTCTTGTTTTTGTTTCCTTAGCTAGCACACAGCTGTGTGAAGAGCTCTATAGGAGTTCGGGCCATGTCAGACCATCCTGATAATTATTACGTGAGTTTGAGCCGTTTGTAAGTGTTACTATAAACTTCAAATCAATGAGTACGTAATCATAATCAAACATACGAAATTCTCCTCAAGAATTTAACTTTATTCATTAAAACTAAATCATGATTAATTTACTGTATTTAACGAGTGTTTACGTCAAACAAAAATAACATGCTGAGGATAGGCAAGGCACTAGATAAATGTTAAGGTGATACTTACGATAACGCTTTGGCGCCTCGTATTTCAGCGGCATTGTGTTTCTCACTGTTTTTCATGAACTCCATAAGCATGTAAGTATCTACATTGGGCAAATTTGTCGAATCTGCTTTCACAAAAGCGGCAGCATCCATCTCGGCGAATTTCCAATTCCAGGGTGAGTTGCAATGGTCGTCGTATAAGCTAGCAATATCAAATCCAGAGTCAAAAAGCGTAAGTCGTCGTTCAGGCAGGCAATTATCAAGGTCCAGGGGCAGAAACAATTCGTAAAAAGTACTATAAGTCGTCGAAAGCAGTCGAAATACAGCGATCACAGCGAAAGTAAAAGACGTTGTGTTTTTGAAGAGATCTGTCAAAAGTATCAAAGAAGTTGACAGCGTCATTTGACTTTTATATAACTTTGGGCGAACTTCTAAACAGCCGAAGACGGTTCAGATGCACTGAACTAAAACCTCTTTGATTTTTTTAAAATCACCGGTGCAGCCAAAAAATCTGAAACTTTTTTTTTGTGCTAAGAAAGCTTATTCCTACCACCAGTAAAAATTTCAACCACTTTTAAAGCACTTCTGAAATTTTCATCCATTCCCCAATGGGGAAGGTATGTTCTCTTCTTTAAGAAAAGTCGAATTGAATGGAGTTGTCTCTGCCTACGACGAGGTGTATTAAATTGCCTAATACTAAGTTTTAATCGTAAAAATGACAAGCAATTTGCAAATTCTAAAATTTAGGGTGAATTTAACAATAGCCCTATATTTATGAAAGCGAACACCAGCAACTATATGTAAATAAGTAGATGTGCGTTTCAATCGCTCTCAATTTCTTGTCACTATGTTACAAAAGTAAGCCATAATACCTAATCATAATATTTCAATAAATCCAGATTGATACGCAGGCACATTATATCGTTGCATTAACATCAAAACTATACGCCGCTGATTTATGAAACTGATAGCGATTGAAACGCTCGTCAAACTACCCAACTACATGATATGGATATCACAGGCAAAGCAACTTGCTTCCTTTTTGGTAAACATAATTATCTCACAAATAACAAGATAAATAGAATGAGATATATATAAAATCCAATCCAAAGAAAATTCAAACGGCCCGTAAAGGTTTGCAAATGTTGCAATACCAACAAGGTCCCAATACTGAAAATTAACCGACATTGCTTGCAATAAATCTCTATTTGTCTGTCTGGCCGCTGTCTGGCGTTAAAAAAGGGACGTCAGCACTCATTACGCAGACCTGCCTATACTGCAGTTGTTTATTTTAAGGGGCTATGCTTTATTTTAGAGTTATTTAAACGTGGTCGCCCAGTTTGGCTGTGCTGTGGAAATTGGTTTCCACAAACGAAACGGTCGCCATAATTCATAACCCGACGACATAATAAGGTTTTACTTAAAAATGTGATTTCACCTATTTTTATGGGTAACCTTAATCTATGGCCAAGTATAAATCCTGAGTTAATTCTAGGTCGACATGAAACCGATGACTGAGTTTTCAACGTTAAATTTAATTAAAATAAACCACCAAAATTGACATATTTAAAAACAGAACGGCAAACCCCACAATAGAACAAAATTCAAAATTTGAAAAAGTTCCAGAACGTTCTAACTGAAACGGCCGCTGGCTACTGTTACTGTTACCAGTTACCGTGTAGGAGACCGGCCGCGTTCTGCCAAGGGGAGGGAAACACGAAAACTCGATAAATTTTAAAGTGCTCTATGCCCTCACGCCCGGAGCCCAATCCGTCCGTTTACAGCTGCCAAAATGTACGGTGTTTTGAAAAGTTCATTAATATTAAGCGGGAATTGTTAACTATTGTTTTTCGCTTTAGAACGTTTTGCGGCAGTAATAATTATTGCACGCGATAAAGTCTATCAAATTTATTGTATACCGCCAAATTTTATACAGGTAAAGTTTGGTAATTATTTTTCTGCTATGTTATGTACATTGATAAATTGCATTTGTCTTGTTTCCTTTTGTAAACTTTTATTGGTGTGCAATAAAGTATTGTTGTATTGTATAAATAATTTGAGAATAAATTAAATGCTAATGTTAAACTATGTATAAGTATTTATTATTTATTTATTTTACTTAAACTTTATTGCACAAAATACAAAGTAAAAGTACAAATGGCGGACTTAATGCCATGAGGCCTTACCAGTCAACCACAAGTTCAAACAGAGACATTACATATTAATATCATTAGTATTATACATATATTATGTATACATAAGTTTTTATGTTAACCACTCAATTGCTTACCTGTCACTATGGCTACCTGTCACCGCTCTTATTATATTATATAAATAGAGTTCAACTCAAAATTCGAAGCAATTGAGTGGAGGGCATTTAATAAATAAAAAATTGAGCCAATACAATCTCCTCTTATTGTCAAAATACAATGATATTAACCATTACGAATTTTAAAATTGTCTTGTCTTTAATGTTACTGAAGTTCTTTTTATTCTTAAATTTATGGCTTTATAATTTATTAAACTCGTCAAACCTCGGTCGTAAAAATGTATTTCAAAGTATTACAATATAATTGGATCGGGGCAGTCGTGTCGTTTATTGACTTTTTCCTTCTGTTTCAAATCAAAAAGCAATAACTTTAGCGGAGAACAGAGGTGGCTTTAGGTTTTGAACTTGTTCTGTGATTTATGACTTTTTCTGGTTTGTTTAGTTGTTACAATGAGTTCGATGATTCAATTATTGTTTTTATATATTCAGTGAGTCAAAGAAACCACATGTGTATGAGTTCAGTTTCTTTGTCCGCTGATTTGGTTACCAAAATTAGTCTCAATTATAATAATTAGCCAAAAAGATCGAAGATGGAAAAAAACAGTAGAAGCTTCATTGTTCAACAGATCAATATTACCTAACCACCGAATTGGAATATAACTGATAGGCGAAATAAGTAGTCGTACAATCGTGTGCTGAAAACCTGGGAATTAAAATAGAAAAGAGTTTGGTTACCTCTGACACCAGTAGACACTGACAAAGTTGTGATAACTCCTTGCAAAACAGACGGTAGGTGGGTTCAGGAGTCGTTATGTAATGAAGAAGAAACAGGGGATTGAAGCTCTGACACAAGCACAGCCATATGTCATAAAGTTGTGATAACTCCTTGCAAAACAGGCGGCAGCCGGGTTCACGGGTCTTCGTGTAATGAAGAAGGAAGAAGAGAGCCAAGCTCAGACACTAGCAGAGCCATATGTTATAAAGTTGTGATAACTCCTTGCAAAACAGACGGTAGGTGGGTTCAGGAGTCGTCATGTAATGAAGAACAAACAGGGGATTGAAGCTCTGACACAAGCAAAGCCATATGTCATAAAGTTGTGATAACTCCTTGCAAAACAGGCGGCAGCCGGGTTCACGGGTCTTCGTGTAATGAAGAAGGAAGAAGGGAGCCAAGTTCAGACACTAGCAGAGCCATATGTCATAAAGTTGTGATAACTCCTTGCAAAACAGGCGGCAGGCGGGTTCAGGAGTCGCCGTGTAATGAAGAAGCGGCCAGAGGCGACACTCGCCTTTAATTAAAACTCGAGATTCGTTCGCGCTGCGTTAATTTCATTGCGACTTACAGAATTACAGTGAAACCAGTATGGGAATTTGGAATGAGGAGTTTTTAGAAACAGGAGAATATTAATAATAATAAATTGTTTGTTTCGAAGCATATCATAAAGAACTTAAAAACTAGGAAAAGCGAAACAAAATTCGGTTGTGATTATGAATTCCTAAGATTAAATATTTTTATTTTTATTCTCTACGACTTCATACTAATATGTAAGCAGCATTAGATCTTACTAGTAGCTGGAACTTACACAAGATAATGCTGATTTGTATCGCTGCTAAAACTAATTTATTAATTAAAATTGTCATGGCATATTAAAACGTAGTTTAAAATAAGTGTACCTAATCACAATATACAGCAGCGGAAAAAAGATCCACCTAAGGCTGGATTTCCACCAGAGATGTGTAGCGAAGGATATGTTAATTGTTAACGAAAAGAATAACTTCATTTACCTATACTCGCTTAGTAGCAGCTGATTCTATTCGTTAACAAAAACACATCCCTCGCTACACATCTCTGGTGGAAACGCAGCCTTATTCGAAAATTTTAACTTTATAGAGCTTAGAATTTTCACATTATTAGAATTTTCATTTGGTGATGTAACAAGTAAGCAGTAGTGTATTAATTGTGTAACATAAATAAGATTATGTACTTATTTTATTGGTGTTGTTTCAAATATAATAGTTGATTCTGATTCTGATTAACCCCTTACTGCATACGAAGCTATGTTATTGGCGGCACAGGTCAGATTTAAATTAAAAAAAACTTTTTTTTTTATACAGCGTGCATATTTGGTATAACCGCAAACTTTACGGGGTCTTAGTATAGGCACTTATTAATCCGTAAATAATAAAAAAACTTCTTTTTTTCCAAATAAAATAATTCAGCACGCAATGTATTTTGTTTGTTGTTGTTTGTGTTGACACTTAATATAGTGATGTCACAGCTTTCACTTGTAATAACTACGCCATACAATGCTGCTTAAAATAATTTAAAAAAATAATTACGTTATGGCAGTTAACGCTAAATTAATAATTGTTATAAATAACAGAGAATAGCACTAGAATCTCCGTCTACAATTTGCGGTTATATCAAATATAGACGCTGTATATGTGACAGCAGGTTTTATGATTGTCGACGACTTTTAAATAACAGTTTGAGTAGAAAAATAGAAGTCTCACAGCTCAGTTCTTTGTTATAACACCTTTCATAATAGTACAAGTTTGACAACTTTCTTACAAAACACACCAATATGATAGATTTTTTCGTGCTATAGATTCATGATGACTTAAAATAACAAAAATTATAAAAAAGGGCAAGTATTAAAAACATAGATAATTAAAAGAAAGATAGATTTGTTACGTTAGTATTCCTTTACCCTACTGCTATTTCTTAACATTGTGCACTCCTTACCAGATGACGGGTGCCGGCCCTTTACAAAGTAAACTTTACAATTAATTCTATCTGCACAGAAAGAAGCGAGATATGATTACGGGGTTACTTTTCTAATTAATATTTGTTAAGGTTAAAATTAAGATCAGGAAAACGAGTAATTGTAAATTTGAAAATTAATCGTGAATAATTGAACGTAGGTAATGAATACGTGAATAATGCAATAATTTTGGTTATATAAATATGGTAAAGTGCTAAGAGAGAGAATAACTAACGTCGGCAAAATAATAACAACAAAATTAAAACCTTTTACAACTCAAACAATATGGTATTACGAGTTAACAACAAAATACAGATAGTTATCAGCACGTACCGAAGGAAGGTAGGAATAAGCGGAAGCAAAAATTGCGAGCATTTGTCAAAGTCTTCCCCGCGGAAATGGTGCATAAATAAAGGTCCAGTTAAAAAAATGTGCGCTGCCGCTACTATTGGTGTTTCACATTATATGGTTGTAATATAATATACCGGGTGTTGCCTGTAATAGGAGCAATAAATTAAAACACACATTTTACTCTTTAAACTGAACAACATTTGTTCAGCAACTTTAAAAATAGTCAGTTTTCGTTATTTCAAACAAATTAAATAGTATTTTCAATGTACGTTGTCCAACATTGACATTCCCTGAGCATTGACATAGCTGTCACTCTCGCACATTTCGCAATACATTGTTTCTTTGTCTTAGCATTATTCTACAAAACATCATTTAATACACGCTATTTTCAGAAGTGGCTTTTTGTTGTTCAGTTTCAAGGGAACAATCTATGTTTTAATTTATTGCTCCTATTACAGGCAACACGCGGTATATACTGAGTAAATTTCAATAATTATTAATATCAAACACCGTTCAAATATTCGTCGATATAAGAATGAGATGTTTGAAAATAGACGATAGCTCCTTGGTCACAAGATAATAAGTAATTTTGGCCACAAAACAAGACTTAACCTAATACATGTTTCACTTATCGGAATATGTTAGTATGGAGTACCAGGAATTCCGGGTACTGCCATATTAAATATCCTGGCACAGCAGTATCACTTCTATCCCAAGGTGTCGGTATAAAAGTAATCTTATTGTTGTAACGTCTCAATACAATACTTTGAGGAGTTTTAATCGTTAGAGCCGTTTCGGTTTAAAAACAATGTGATTTCTCAAAAACGTCTGCAGAGCAGACATGACATGAAACAAACATCGATTCTCCAATGCTCCCATTTCAATATTCGTTTGAAACTTGATACTGGCTGATTTTCAATTTGAAAATCGAACAAGAACAGAAACAAGTGAAGACCGTCATACAAGCCTGTCATGCTGTCACGGCATTTGAGTTGCGTGCTGCGCATCCCCCGGGACTCGATACCGTGGTAGAGGCAATGATCTACTGCACATTTTACGAAATAACCCATAAATTGGACGAGAAAGTTATCCTTCCGCAGTTTAAGTAATAAATTGAAGTCTCGTTATATGGATTGGTTTATAGACGTTATGCGGTCATTGGACGTGTTCTGGTGACGTACCTACAGATATTTTATTTAAGGATTATACGTAAGTTAACATCATAATGTGGCATTTATACTTTTTAAAATGAGTCGATATCTATAGTACAATTCGCGGTTAACATAGTTATATGTTTCATGTAATTGGCCACCCTTATTTTGCCGCCCGTTATTTTGAGGTTGTGATGTCTGCACTCTGCAGTGATCACACAGGTATGCGATAAATTTTAAAATTTTATATTAATTGGAATTTCTATTCTATCAATTTAATTTTCTTCAAATCCCTAATATTATCATCTCATCTATATAAATAATATGTATTTTTAAACTACATGAAGGTTTATTATGTTCATCCCTATATGAACCATTATTGCACGTGTGCAAGCAAAATATGTTGTAAATAGACTTGTAATTTATTTCTGAATACGTAAGTACGGAAAAGGTATAATTTCCTCATGGTGGCTAAGATTGATACGTTTTTCAACGCTAGTTTACGTCGTGCACTATGCACTTATACTTTACACCTCCGTGGTGCCAAGGAATATTTATATTTGTTTACTAAAGCTTTCCTTGTCCGAGCAGGAGGTGAAGTCACAAACCTCTTTTTCGCTTATTGTAGCTGAGTAAATAGTATCTAATTGTGATGGCTGACGCAGATGTGGCATTTTCGAGAACCTTCCCCGATTTGTATGAGAAATGTTCGAGAACATTCTTTCTCCATACAAATCGAGAACGGCACAACTTTAGGCGTGACGCCATAATATGATTGGCACACCGAACTATCGGTCATGGAAATCTAATTGTCACTACTACTATCTTATGATAAGGCTGTAAGAACAGCCAAATCTAGGAGAGAGGAGGTTGGCAAAAATAGGAGTTCACCTTACGCAGCAAGTTTAGGGGTCATTTAACCTGGTGAGCTCGTATACTAATTCTAAACGAATAAAGTTTTAGTATTTTAAGGGTTCATTAAGTAGCGTAACACATTCCTTAAAATAAACCCTTTAAAGTATTAATCAGCGAGCAAGTTATCGCTATAGTGCTGCTAACTTTAAGCAATTCCCATGACTTTAAACAGTGATAATAGGGACACTCGAAAATGATATTCATAACGTGAGTAAGGAAACAAAATGTACGTTTACACACATAAATACATATACGTATATACGTCTATTGGAGTTAAGTAGGGTTAAATTTACCAAACGGAATTAATGGCTACAGAACGTGATCCCTATCTGAATGTCATTAATTAGAAACTGGCTGAAAACTATCGCTTGAATGGACTACGTGTGGCCGGCCCAACACCGAACCATGGGGAATTCTGAAAATGTTCGATATTTCATTAATGTATAAGCAGAGGACGAAACTATGTTTACATACACACACACAGCATATTTTTACCAAATATGCTAAAAATCTATCATAGTAATTTTAATATAAGTAATAGATAAATATTATAAAAATATGATTTATATTTAGCAGTAGTAGCAAGAGCAAGCGTATTTTTTTAAACACGTTACAATGTCGACGTAATTGGAAAATACACAATACATTGGAGGTAACAGTGAAATAGCAGGTTAGTATTATTTGCAATTGTAAAATTGTGACATCTTTTCTATAAAACACACAGAGACCTGTGATTTTTGCTGCTACTATAAGTAGGTATTTAATTTACAACTCTTTTACGCTAACGGTATAAGCGCAATTGTCTACAACTTCTACGAGCTACATAGGATACTAGTCTGGGAGGGGCACAAAATTGTGTTATGAGTTTCTTAAAATGCGAGCAAAATTCGTTGAAGTGCTAGTATAACAAGGCCGTAACTGTTTGTCATAACGTCATTTCAATCGATTTTGCTCACCATACGTTTGTACGTATATACGTAGTATGTTATGTTACAAACAAAAAAAATTGAAAATTGTTGTAGTATTTTCGAGTGCTATGCGTTATCAGTCAGTTCCGAAAGAATGTTTCAGTCTAACCAATAATACCGCCCATTGGAACCAACGAAATTAATTAAACGGACACGTGCGTGCCGACGTGCCCGACACGACGTGTCCGACACGGCACGGCGCGTGCCGTATATCAATCAGGAAGACACCGGATCGGGTCCATTTGTTTCGCGATGCCGACGAATTAATAAAGTGCCCGGTGGCTTTTGTTAGTGTGCTGCTCATGTGGAACACAAATAAAACATAGTCGAGCTACATATTATTATAATCAATGCTGTATAAAAATATTATGTAGCGAATTGGATTTAAATATTTTTATTTTATTAGGATTTAGTAGCCTGTTTAAGTGTTCCATTGCAGGGCAAAGGCCTCTCCTATTTCCATTCGAATCTGTCGCTGGTGTACTTCTGCCATTTTTACTTTTCAGACCCGATCGTCCCGCCGTCCCCTTCTTCGTCTTCCTCTGAGTCGGGATGCGTCTTGAGGGACCCACTCGGTTAGGTACTGTTTTTGTCCACCTTTCCGCGTGCATTTGGCAGACATGTCTTGTCTAGCCCAGTCCTATTTTCTATGTAGCGGTCTTGACACCCACATTGAATACCTAGATCAATTTTGGAGCGCAGTTCCATGTTTCCGTCTCGATCTCCAAGTAGCTGAAAAAGGGCTGTATAAGTGCTTATATGGGCCAGTTCTTTGAACACCCAGTATACTGCGCTACAAGTCGATGAGTACACTACTAAACTAAATATTATTATTTATTTTTATAAAATTCTGCGAAAGGTACCCTGTTTCAACGAAACTCCTCTCTCAAAGTTTGATTATCTTCCTTCAACCTTATCTTAAGAAAGCTGAGTTGATAATAGATTCCAATGGCTGATACTTTTAAGTACCGACTATAATATCTCCGTAAATGTAGGCCAATATTTGGCGCTAATGCAGCAGAGTCTAAAACGCCACACTACATTCTGGGACAAATATGTCTTTACGATATCTAATACAGTAAGCGGGTGAAGCACAACGTTGCACAAGCATCGTGTAGTTGACAGTATTTTTGAATAATTCGTCTATGCCAAAAGGTACAAGATGTAAAGTCCAATAACAACTGCTTCCGCCTTCAAAAATCACGTTATCACCAAATTATCTTCCGAAACAAAAATAAAACAGCAAAACGTCTAGTAATAAAACGGGAACATCTTGTCCCCATGTCCGAGTTATGGCTCCAAGCGTTATTGCGCTCATAACGGCAGCCAGTTAGCATAACTGTTATGGCTATGGAGCCCTTATTTGAGATATCGTTATCGTAACCATTTATACTGAATTAGGAATTACCCTAAATCGCATTAATATAAGCGTGCAATGAACAGTAAGCCGTACTTGCATAAGGTCAGAGAATGATCTTTTTTAAAAAACTGCAAATCACACACCTTGTTTAAAAATTATAATTTAAAATAGAGATACTCGTATATTACAACACTTTGTATGCTTATTTCAGCACTATATCCCATTCAAAATTGTAACTTGATAATTTAAATTAAAGTGGCTCATATTGCCAAATCGAAGTTATAGGTATGTACGAGGGCGGTTTGATAAGTCAGTGACTTTAAGTAAAAAAAAAAACTTTTTCATAATCGAACCTTTTTATTCTAATTCTTAACTCTTTGGTTACTGGCTGTCATATTTTTTTTCTTATATTGCGAAAATTAAAAAAGAAATCGAGGCATATGTCAGATAAGAGCGGGAAATTGACGGAAAATGGAGAAAAGTGAATTTCGTGTGCTAATTAAGCATTACTTTTTACGTGGTAAAACTATCAAAGAGACTGAAGACCGGTTAAAAAAATATTATGGGGAATCTGCTCCATCGCATGGAATGGTACACAAGTGGTTTACAGAATTTCGTTGTGGACGTATCACCACCAATGACGCAGTACGGTCTGGAAGGCCGATTGAAGTGACCACTGATGACATGGTGAATAAAGTCCACGATATTGTTTTGGATGACCGTCGCATGAAGATACGTGAGATAGCCGAGATTGTACACATTTCATCTGAACGAGTTTTTCATATCTTACATAATATTTTAAGTATGAAAAAACTTTCCGCAAGATGGGTGCCGCGCTTGCTGACAGCCGACCAAAAACGAATTCGCGCAAGAACTTCCGAGCAATGTTTAGTCAAATTGAAACATAATCCTAATGAATTTTTTCGTCGATTCGTGACGGTGGACGAAACATGGATTCACCATTATACGCCAGAGACGAAAAATCAGTCAAAACAGTGGACTTCTGCTAGCGAACGGGCCCCGAAGAAAGCGAAAAGCGTTAATTCGGCTGGAAAGGTAATGGCCACTGTCTTTTGGGACACCCAAGGTATTATTTATATCGATTACTTGGAGAAAGGTCAAACAATAACTGGCGTTTATTATGCTGCTTTGTTGGAGAAATTTAACGCAGAAGTTGTGAAAAAACGGCCACATCTGTCAAAGAAGAAAATACTGTTTCATCACGACAACGCCCCTGCACACTCGTCGGCAGTCGCAACAGCCAAATTAGTAGAATTACGTTATGAAATACTGCCGCACCCACCATATTCTCCAGATTTGGCACCGTGTGATTTCTTTTTATTCCCAAACATGAAGAAATGGCTCGGCGGGAAAAGATTTTCATCGAATGAGGAAGTCATCGCTGAAACTGAAGCCTATTTTTCAGGGTTTGACAAAAAGTATTTTTTCGAGGGGATACAAAAGCTGGAGCATCGTTGGACGAAATGTATCGAATTGGAAGGAGATTATGTAGAAAAATAAAATAAAAAAATTTGAAAAAGTTTTTTTTTTTTACTAAAAGTCACTGACTTATCAAACCGCCCTCGTATATCAATAAAATGATAAAGACTCTCGTCGTTGTTAAATTGGGAATACCGCAATGCCTTATCGAATTGGGGTACAGAACTGATGTAAAATAAAAATAAAAGTTATTCTTTTGTTGGGTGGCTCATTTATTGATAAATGATATTATAACAATAAACGTGACAGTCAATTCTTAAAATAAGCTATCTTTATTATACGAGTACGTAGGTAATTTTCTAACAAAACAAATACCTAATTAAAGGCCCAAAGTATAGCTACCTAATGGCTACCCCCAATTAAATAGCTAATAGGTAATTGTTCTATCTGTCAATTGTCGTTATTTATGTTAGTTGCGACAGTCGATGTTTACACGAAATTTATTAAAATAATTGCTAAGCACTGTATTTTGCGATGTAAATTAAAAAGACGACATATACATTCTTTGAATGTTAGTGTAGGGGTAAAGACGAGACATTTGTTTTAAACTCAAAATCGTACGGGAAAGCTTATAGTAAGATTGTTCAACAAGGGACTAAAACAAGCCATAATGACATGAGATGTTTTAGCCACCCGAGCTAAGCGAGGGTGGCTAATAGTTCGAGTGTCATTATGGTTGTTTAGTCTCGCGTTAAACACTCTACTTTCCACTTTGAATGCGAGGAAAATAAACGAATTTCAATATAAAATTACGATATTTATTATAACAAAGTTTCTTACAATTACGTAGTACAGCCGTTAATCTAACCTCAGAAAAATTAAAAAAGCAATTTGTACAATTCTTTACATTTAAATGTATGGTTTTCACCTGTAAACTAAGCTGGGTCGGCGTGGTGTGTATTTGAGAAGTATGTTCAATATTTTCACTCGAAGTCGAAGTAAAAGTTGGTGAGAATGGAGAGTAGGTATAGTAGAGACGTAGACCTTTTCTCAAAAAGGTTGCCGATGGTCATTTCATTAGGCTCATTCTCAACCCGCGATGTTGATGGGCGTGGGTCAAATGTTGGTTGTGATTTTTGCTTTGAGGATATTTTAATTCCTTCAATATAGTATAACCTTCGATAGATACTGTGTTTATTTTGGATTATATAGCCTTCAGCTTTATTCTTCTTCATTGGAAGATGATGATTACATATTTTGTCCGTAATTTATAAAGTGACACAGTTAATTGGTCTAATTGGTGACTACAATTCAAGCTTAATACAAGTAATGGACATCTACTCATTCCATTCAAAATTCTAATAGAAAAAAGAAATGTTCCGTGGTTTTTTCTTTTTATTGTAAAGTGACGCTTTAAATGCTTGCATATTTAGCCAACAGATTCAAACTTGAAAACTATTTTATTTAAGACTAGTATGGACTTATGGACCATGCATGATAAAATTACATTCGTATTCGTAATAATTAATCGAGTTTCATTAAAAAAATTAGTTATTTTCACGCACCAAAAAGTTTGTATACCTATCACTGAAAATGGCTATAAACCTCCATTCACAAACGTCGTGATTGGCTGTTTATTTTACTTTTTTTGAGCAGTTGTAATTTTGAGGTTATTTTCACGCACCAAAAAGTTTGTATACCTATCACTGAAAATGGCTATAAACCTCCATTCACAAACGTTGTGATTGGCTGTTTAGGGGTTTTTCAAAGTAAATTAAAACAATTTTACTTTAGTCCCTAGAGATTAATAAGGAGCTTTAGTCCCGATATGCAGAGACTAAAGTAACATTTTAAGAGCATGAGAAGTGAAAAGTATTTTATTTGACAAGTAACTATTAATAATCAAAACACGTTTATTTCAGAAATGCAATGCCAGATGATAACCAAAGGGGAACGTGTTGATTTGAAGTACTTTTAACCTCTTTGTTTTAAATCATACGTTCCCGTCGGTAACCGCATTAAGTAAAAAAAAAATATAATTAGAAACTCAAAAATAATATTTTTTTGTTTAATTTCGAAGAATTAGACTTAGTACAATACAATTTGAAGTCACCCCGTTTAAGTCTTTGTTACCAGTGAAAATAGTATAAAAGTCTAGTGATTGGTAAAATACGTTAGTTGCGTAATCTTAAATCTTGAAACACTTTTGAATCTAGACTTACAAGCCGTATCCATTGCATCGATAACAAGACTATAGTAATATAAGTACCTAACAACCAGTTTATCGACTATAGTATAGTAAAAGACATCTAAGATGTCGGAATGGTGATTAAGAATTGATTTATTATTATTATTTATTTTCTAGCCTGTATATTTGTGTCCTACTGCTGGGGAAAGGCCTCGCCGCTCGACTTCCACAACTCCCTGTTCGGTGCTATTTCAGTCCAATTATTTAGGAACGTGTCCAGGTCGTCCCGCCATCTCCATCTTGGCCTGCCACGTCGTCGCCGCCCTCATCCGGCACCCACTTCGTGGCTCGATTAGCCCATCCATCACGTTGCATGCAGCATACGTGGTTTGCCCAGGCCCACTTACCTATACCTGGTGGTTTGCTCTCCAATGTCAGCAATACGTATTTTGAGAAATAAGAATTTATCTTTGTTAATATGACCCCACAATGCCACTGTCTTACTCGTATAGAGAAGCTCACTTAGGACGAATGGAAATAAAAACACAACTCTCCTGTAAAAAGTACAACTGCTTCTAAGACCAGAAGCTGTACGGGTTATCCACAAGTAAACGTAGCAAGTGTTTTAATTTATTATTTTTATGAATGGTGTCCTGCCGTTTTAAATTTCCACTCTTTCTCGTCGGACTGTATGACTTTGACTTTTGCATTAACAAATGTATACAGTTATTTGGACAGAAAGTAAATGAATCTAAATCTAATAAAATTAAGTCAAGATGCTGCTAACTATACTTTACCTGTGTTCAGGGCTTATCGGAAAAGTCTTAGAGCTACTCGAGACGATCCTATTACTAATGTTCGCCCATTGTTCCTGCACCAACGAACTTTGGCACCGACTTAAAAACAGAACTAACTTCCACAATTAAATCCTGAAGCTATTGTTCTTCGGAATCTCTGTGATTAGAAAGAGCGCTCTTTAGTTAATAACTTACGTGATAAGAAAGATATATTTGTGCTGTATTTTCTGACTGTACTTACGAGCGTCATGCCAAAATAAATTAGATACTCAAAAATCATAATGTCTATTATTCATTAAAGTTGTCTATTTTTTCGAAGTATTCACCGTGAACACGTATACAATTTTCCATCCGTCTAAACCACTTGGAAAATACTAATGACCACTCTTCTTTAGACACTTCAGAAATTTCATAGTTATAAGCTGCCAGGGCATCTTCTTTGCTTTCAAATCGCCTTCCTTTTAATTTGTCTTTTATTTTTGGAAACAGATAAAAATCACATGGTGCTAGGTCCGGTGAATATGGAGGATGAGGCAAGATAGTGACGTGTTTGGTACTAAAATAGTCCAGTGTTCTAGCAGAAGTGTGCGGGGCTGCGTTGTCATGGTGCCAAAGCAGTTGCTAGGTTCCTGACTTTGGCCGCTTATCACACCAAGCTGACAATACTTTTGGGGCACAAACTGTCACGTACCATTCCGAATTGACTGTTTTTTGATCTTCTAGTACCACAGTAGCAATATGTCCCGTTTTGCAGAAAAACGAGGCAACCATTTGTTTCTGTGTGCTTCGCGTTTGGCGACATTTTGTTGGTGTCGGTTCATCTTCAAAGCACCATACTGTTGACTGTCGCTTTGTTTCAGGATCATAGTTATATAGCCATGTTTCGTCACCTGTGAGTATATCATTAACATTTTTTTTTTCACCGGCATTAAATTTATTTATCATAAATTTGCACCAATCCACGCGACGTTCCTTTTGCAAATCATTGAGCTTGTGCGGCACCCACCATGAACAACGCTTGTGGAGGGATAATTGTCCGTGAATTATAGTTTGCAACGCTGCTGATCCAATACCTAGTTCTCGCTCTAGCTCTACGTATGTGATTCGTCGGTTTCCACGAATATTTTTTTCCACAGCTTGCATATTTTCTTGATTAACTGCGGTTGGCGGCCTACCTGATTTCGGATCATCTTCAAAACTCGGCCGTCCTCTTTTAAATTCAGCAAACCAGTTAAAAACTGTTGCACGTGAACATGCAGACTCACCAAAAGTCGTGACTTAAAGTTCAAAACATTCTTGAGGCTTCAAACCTTTTTTAAAGTCATAATACATCATAACCCGAAAATCACGTCGTGTCAGCTCCATGGTCGTAGAAAATTCCCGCCATATTTAATCAGAAAAAAATTCATAAAAAAGATATACGTAGTTTTGCCGAGTGTTCCATTTTTAAATTTATAAGTAAATAGCCAGCCTTTGTGGTGATGTATTACTGGCCAGTATCAATTAAATGAGCAAGGAGTATCTAATTTCTTTTGGCATGCCCCTTGTATTTCATTGATTTGACGTCAAATGTGTGATTGCGGCAAAAACATTTCTTTTATATAAAAAAAAAATCATCTAAGACTTTAAGGTACTTACTTACATAAAAAATAATCTCTAGCCTATATAAATTTAAAAGCAACATCATTAAAACCAACAGTTTATAGTCATTTTTATTCCCGCCGAGCAACTATTTTTTATTACAAAGCATTTTTAATGTCCATTAACTTTCTTTAATGGTTTGACAATGCATTTTTTGCAACCACTCAATGTTTTTAATATGTCGTAAACTATAATGGCCTCGTTAATATTTCGCTTAAAATACAAACTAGTGTTTCTTATTCCCTCGACAGTGTGGTTCAAAATGTAAGAACATCAATTTCAATACAGGTAACAACGTTCTGGTAGGTACATGTACTGCGCCACGCTAACTGTGCTGGTGTTTAAAGTGTTGTTGAGTATTTTCAGTTTTATGACTTGCTGATTAGGGTTTAAAATTGATAGGTTTGTTTTCGATGGCGGTAAGTTTAAGATGGTACTTTGGAAGACAAGTCCTAAGTGCGACTGTCTTAGTAGCAGGCTTTATGTCTCCGCGAAGCTGCTTAACGCGTCCCAGTAAAATGCTTTCCTGGTAGATTTCTGGTTGCTTTCCGAACACGAAAATGACATTGTTTAGGGTTTTTACCAAAACACAAGAACTGGTAATGTAACCGTGGTCCCGAAAGCGCGTCATTTCAGTATTTTGTCCTAGCAACTTTACAATACCTGTAACATTTTAAATATTTTGAATAAAACTGTCAAATTAGGTATATATGTGACCAGCTTTTTGAGATTAACCGTATTTTTTTGTGAAAATAATATAATATTGGACATATTTTTACAATGGAATTACGACTACAACTCTCGGTCCTTTACATGAGTCTCAACTTACCCGATCAATAACTATGATGTACGTTGTCTATCTATCAGCACCATTAAAATTATATGATAGTTATCACGATCGAGCAGCGTACATACCTGAAACGAATAAATTACAATTGTAATACTTATTTTCATACCGTCATAATTTTACAAGAACATAATTTTGTAAATCCATATTAATCAATTCCAATAATAATGCCATTGCATCATATATGTTGGCTCTGATAGTATGATTATTATGTTTTTTGTGCCGCATCGACCATTATTGGTCCTTTGTGGTAGCCCTTTTTAAAGTTCATTGCTGGGACTCGTTGTGTCCAGGAATTCCCAGATTCTTTGGGCAGTGAGTTGTTATATCTCGTCTGGGAGCACAAAATGTTACCCTAAGTGAATACTTATTTTGTGCATAAGTGGTCCACAGGAGCAAAGGATATGCATAGCGGTCTCCTCTGACTCTTGGCAGAACCTGCACGTGGCGTTTTGTTTCATAGTAGGATTACCTAACACAAAGTAAGTTTACCACTTTCTCGACTTTATCATGGTGAAAATTCACAGAAAAACAAGCTATAACTCCCATCGCACGAGTCACATCGGGATATCGAGGGGCCCGATCATGTTTTGACTTAATTTGCCGCTTGTCGTCTAAAAATGCCACCGTTAATTCGGTCAGCGGACCGTGGCTCTAATTTAATTACCGAAAAGATTAAATTTTCCATGTCACAGAGCTGCGGCTTTCATATGCAAATGATCGCGACAGATACGGCGGAGCTGTGCGACAAGTATCTCGTGGTACAAACAGCAACACAATTAGCTGACCATAAGGGACAGAGCAGAGAGAAAACGATAACGTTTGAAAGGGATAAACATATGTGTATCTTGTCAAATTCAAATCAAATAATGTGAGGCGTGCATATGTGCATATGCATATCCGGAACACACTATCGCGAAGCGGTGATTATTCGGAGCGTTTTAACCGATTCATAACCGTAATATTGGCCAACTTATAGAAGCAATCAACATCATTTTGACAAGAATTTTAACTTCTACAAGACAACATAAAATGGCACCTTTGACCATACCTACATAGTTTGTCAAAATATAGTGGTCGCGGTAATGAGGCGGTTAAAACGCTCGAATAATCAACTGAAGTTGGCCGAAGTATGGGTTTCCGCAGCGAAGTGGCTCTCCACACTATAATATTTTCCCAACCTCGGTCAACTTCGCGAGTAGTGTGAAGCTAGGGTTAGGCTTGCTATGGCCTAGATCCGATGTTTCTCATGGCATCTGTTTCAGATATCACCACTATATGTTACAATAAGAAAACATTATATCTTGATGGCCGTAAAATTCAAAAAGAAAAATAAAATAATGACAGACGAGTTCACACTCGTAAATATGTAATTTTTTTGATACCTATATGTGTTTATTATAATAATTATCGACAGATAAATAAAACTACACCACTAGTTCATACATAATGAATACCTACCCGTAGATATACGATAAAAAATCGAATAAAATAGATTTAATTATCGCGTACGTTACGTGTGCGTTGAGTTGTTGGCCGATCGGCCGCGACAGAGTTACTACCTTAACTCATTTAATTAAAATTTGTATCAATTTTTCCCTTGTGCGACGACAAATTAACTATCGAATAATGTACCTTAAGGTACTGTTTTAAGGTTCATCATTGTATCGTTAATTTTTGTCGCACAACGGAACTTTTTCCGATCGCTTTTCTTCTAAGGCTAACTACGCATAAATTACGTCCGACTTTTTGGTCCTTACCCAATTGTCGCGCGACGAAGACTCGCATGACACAGTTATGCAAAGCGTAGGTACTGAATGTTATCGGCGACTCGCTCCGTCCGTGTGTCGCCAACAGACCGCAATATTTATTTAGTCTCCATATCAATCCGCGCGATGCGGCTTATTTTGCATCCCAAATAATAAAACAAACCACACATATGCTGATGATGTATATACATTACTAATTATTCCCTTTGACTAACTCCGTGTATGAGGTGCGTTTCATGTGAAAATTAATGAAAGCTTTTATATATTCAAATGGTGAAACATTATTGAATTTACTAAGATACAAATAAACATCGAAACTTAGGTTAAGAATGAAATCAAAACAACACGGTATTTAAATATAAATCATAAATTTTTCATTCGTATTTTCTAGATTTTTTTTTCATATTTTCATTTACCCTACCTATTATGTTTGTTGCATGTCTTGAAAGTAAATTTTCAAACATTAGCCCAATATTGAGAGCTTATAATAATGAGACTTTAATATGGTCAACAAAAAACGTTCTTATTAAAAAATACAATCATATAATTAAAATTTTGCCCTTATGATAGAAGAGCTTCTGGTCCATGAAAGCACTAATGAAGGGCAACCTTCCTCTCTCGCTAAAACGAAAACTTGTCGATATGTGTATTCTTCCCGTTCTAACCTACGGAGCACAAGTTTGGTCATTGACTGAAGCTCAAAAGACCAGGCTCAGCCTTTGTCAGAGAGCGATGGAACGCAGCATATTAGGTGTTCGTAGACAAGACCGTATAAGAAACACCGAACTGCGTTCCAAAACACGCGTTGTAGACGTAGGTGCCAAGACTGCAAAGCTGAAGTGGGACTGGGCTGGACATGTCTGCCGCATGCATCCGGAACGATGGGCTAGAATAATCACCGACTGGATACCGCAAGGTTACCGGAGCAGAGGCAGACCGAAAAGAAGATGGCGGGATGACCTGGATGCATTTAATAACGAGTGGAGGTAGCATGCAGCCAATAGAGACGAGTGGCGCAAGAAAGGGGAGGCCTTTGCCCAGCAGTGGGACACACGTATAGGCTAGTAAAAAAAAAAAAATGATAGATAAAATAAAATATACAAGTGTGAAATAGTAAAACAGAAAGACTCAAATTCGAGTTCTTTTTGAAAACAAAGTTTGAGGCTCCCACAGCCTTGTATTGTCAAATAGAGGCGGACTCTGTTGTAACCCATTTACGGTTGTTCAAAAACAATTGCCAACTCAAGTGTCTGAGGTTAGTGCTGTGTCCTGCCCGAGAGGACAGTAAACACGACTGTGCGGCGGTACCGCTGGTGTGGCGTAATGGTCGACGATTTGAATATTTTAAATAAACATACAGGATGCCCTGTAATTCATGGACCACTTCTATCTATTGACCCACAAAAAGGCTTTTAGGCTTTGTAAAAGTGTCATGTATTTCAAGATTAATTAACTTTTTTTTATTATTATTATTGGGAAGTTGTTTCGGTCTGGTCTAATCGACCGTCTACGCCAAAGATGAAAAGATTTTTTCGTTCTGTTTATTGTTCACTATTCTTTAATTTATGATGCTAACTAGAACCTACCTATTAGAACTTTATGTTAGCCAGAACGATTTTGTTTTAATTAGATGTTTTAAAGAAAATACACTGTTAAAATAATCAACAAGTTTAATTGCTTATGGTAAAAAAAAAACATGTAATCAAAACGGCCAACTTTATGAACATTAATTTATGTAATAGGTAGTGATTCTAAAATGGTATAGCACATGCTATTCACAACTTTTCAAAGATATTGCTACAATTACATTAATCAGGGGCGATCGGGGCCAAAAAACTCCGTCCGTTTGGATAAAGTTCCAGTATCAAACATGTCTTTAATAGATATATATAATATATTTACAATATTTTATTATCAACAAAAAAATGTTTAATTTACCTACACAATTTTCGCACAATCAGAAAACAATTTTTTACTTCTATTACAGGCAACATCCAGTATAAAACAAATTTCTAGCAGGTACTGTAACCATATGATATAATTTTTAGGTTTTAGGTAGGTAAGTATTTGGCCTCTATTTTCTCAACTGATGGTAAATGAAGACGAATCCGATGATGGAGCATGCTTACCTAAACAGTGGTTATTCACTCTCACCTCAAAGAGATACAATTTAACAATGTAGTTGTGTTAAAATATTACTACTACTGTATTTAATGTGTATCATCCACGATTACACTACTCAAAAGTAGTTTTCATTTCACCTCACTCGCAACTCCCTCGACATGCCATCGAGAACCATCATTAGAAGTGTCAACGTTTCGAGTAAAGTGCACTCAGAGTACGGAATGAAAGTTTCGCCAGCGTTTCATTTGTTTTTCCCGGGCCGCTGCGGCGTATATTTGATTTATTATTCTTCGCGCAGAGTTTATTTCCAATTTTAATGCGATTTCCAATGTTATCAAACGAATTTCGTGCACGCGCTAGAAGTTCCGTGACTTTTCCTTTCAAATAAATAACATAATTTAAATTATTTACATATTACTGACATAATGTTCACTCGTTATGGTGTGTTTTGATGCAGCGTTATCTATAAATTTTCTAAACAGGTCTTGAAATAAGGTTTTTTCTGTGTAGGATTGATTTTAAAGTAAACAACAAAAAGATGACAACAAACACCAAATTTACAATATAACCAAAAAAAGGTATATTTTAATTAAAAAATAAGACTAAAATAAATCCTGAGTAACATCTGTAGGAAAAGTATTCAAGTATTCATATTTCAGCTGATTGTGATGCCGCGCAATGACGCAATTCCAATAAATATTAAATTACGTCATAAACTAAAATTACCACAATTACCGACAGTTTATCTTAATTAACATCGACGAGTGTCATTGTCTTCGGAATGGTCAGTAAATTTGCATATTGATGCGAGGATTTACTGGCTCGTGTTATGACAGTGTTATTACCGCTCTACTGTCGGTGTATGGAGTATAGAACGAATATTGGAATTAGATGTCGTTGTAAATCATTATATTTGATAGATATATAAGGCTTGTTCACGAAATAAAGTAGCCACAGATAAATACAAATAAATCGTGTATTTTTCGCAATATTTCAAACAAACAAAATTAAATCTGTACCCTATTATTTGAAAAATTAAATAATATATAAAATATTAATGAGACCAACTGCTTGACCTTTTTTCGAAGTCCTACCATTAGTATACGAATTGAACTAGAAGTGAACTGACGAGCAGCTGCGTTCCATATCTTTTTGAAGTCAGCTTCACTGTCGGCTACTGCACCTTTCTTCAGCAGGTATCTCTTAATGTTTGCCCAATATCTTTCAATCAGGCGAAGTTCTGGGCAATTTAGTGGGCTCATTCTTTTCGGAACATAATTGATACTTTCTTTATCAAGGAACTTTAAGGTGTCCTTAGCGTAATGGGCAGTAGCTAAATCTAGCCAAAATATTGTTTCCGATACACGGGCAGAATTCGCTTCTTAAGACACTCCTTTCGGAAGACATCGCCGCCGATTGTACCCGTAGTGAAAAAGCTGGAAATTTTAAGCCCACATGAGCAAATTGCTTGCCATACGAGGATTTTTTGGAGCGAATTTTTCAAATGCCACGCACTTATACTCTTCTGGAATATCCTTGCCAGCCTCACACGTATATAAAACTGGGGTCCGTAACGTTTTCATGTCTTTTGTAACGCATATTTCATCATCCATGAGTATGCATCTGTCGCGATTTTTTATTAAAAACTTCTTAAATAGTTTAGCTCGAGATTTCGCTCTTTCAAGCAGGCCAGCACCATTTTTTTGGGATTTTCTGTTTCTTCCTAGTCTGTAAATTATTTCTTTTTTGCGTAATGCACGTTCCCAACCGCAGTTTTCAACTTTTTTGCTATATCTCGCGTATACGCCGATGGATTTTGACGAAACGACGGAACTATTGCCTCGTCCAATTTCGGTTTAACGCAGCTTTTTCTGCAAACTTCACCTGGCAGATCATCTAGTGTATTAAATTCCCCAAATTTTTGTATCATTTTTCATACACCATCTTTAGATATCTTATGTCTTTTTGCGAGTTGACGCATGGATATGCCCTTTTCTGCACAATAAGACACCACAATTAATTTACAAATATTTTCATTTATCCTCGGCATCTAGATCTTATCAAGTCAATGCCATCCAATATTATATTTTTCTTAAACCAGACATTATATGTGTTGAACTATGACATGAAACCATATCAAAAACTATTTATATAATTATATAACCCCGAATTTACGTGGCTACTTTATTTCGTGAACAAGACTTATAAAGGGCTAAGGGGACCATGAGATACAGCCTGGTGACAGACGGACAGACAGACAGACAGACAGACAGACAGACAGATGGACAACGGAGTCTTAATATTGTATTGCTTTATCAGCTCACAAAGAACAATCTTAAATTGTAATGACATTGATTACCTACATTCTAGTAAATCATGCTGTACTATCCTTCGTGAGAGACTGGAGTGTGAACTGCTGTATTATAGTATTCTTAGTAATAGGGTCCCGTTTTTTACCCTTTGGGTACAGTCGCCATCGGATAAATCGCAGCATATAAGGCGTTCATAAATATCTGAACACGACTCTTATTGACTGGGTGTTACAGTACATGTTGAGATATTATGAATGCCTTATATGTTGCGATATATCTGATGGCGACTGTACGAACCCTAAAAAATCTATCTAAGTAAGGTAAGGTGGGATAAAACTAACATAGTTTATTGTCTAATGGGGTACGACTAACAATTAGTTATTTATTGGACTGTGGCAGTCTTCAGTCGAAAACTGGTGAGAAACTGCGCGGTATCGGGACAAGTGGCGTGCTCTCGTTTCGGAGGCAAAGATCCTGTTTGGGTCACTGATATTGATATACCTACATACAGTCTGACCAAAAAGAGTAGAAATTAAAAAGTGGCAATACTGTAGTGTCGTCCCCGTTTTCTTATATTGATTAGAAAGGGAGGACACTACAGTATTGCCACTTTTTAATTTCTACTCTTTTTGGTCGGACTGTAAGTTTACGTAACTAGGTACGCCATATATTCAGTTAATATATTATATTAATATATATATATCAGTGACCCAAAGAGGACCTTTGCCTCCGAAACGAGAGCAAGCCACATGTCCCGATACCGCCATATATTCAGTTAAAATGTAATAAAATTTTGCAAATGTGACTTGGCCAGCTTTTCTCCTTAGCCCTTCCTATTAGTATTATAATGAAAATGAATCAAAGGAATAATAAATATCTGACACTAGAATTTGATTGCCCCTTTCTGCTGAACCTGAAATTTTAAGTAGGTAAGTAAGTAAGTAAACACTTTATTGTACACAAAAACAGTTAAAAATACATATAATACTGTAGCGGGATAAAAAAGTGACCTCGCGCATTCATTTTGTATACGGCCATATCTCGGCGATATTCCAATATGATATATTAAAGTTGACACATGGCTCAAATACCGAATTAGGCCCCAGATTAATGGGTTAAGCTTACACTGTTTTGTCCGTATACACTGGTATTCGGATCTTTGTATACTCTATGGAAACCCAAATTAAAAGATTATTCTACTAAAATAACTATAAATAATCCCAAAAGGTACCTTTCCGCTAATATATCACTTATGGATTGTACATGGCATTTTGCTTCCGATAATCCATAAATAACAGCCATATTTTTACCACTTAAAAATATGTTAGCGCTTATCCACATCCTTTGAAGCCGACATCATAACAGAACGAGCCCAAACGAGTGTAAAACAACCAAACATTGAAGAGCTCTCAACGCATCACTAATTCCCTTAAAGAGGTACAAAACTAAATAGAAAAGAGGAACAGGGTAGTTCAATGAAAACTGGGAATGCATGTTGCCATAAATACTCAGCGAGATGCATTGACAAATTTATGTATACATCCCGGTGGCTGGGAACTAGATTCTAATTTAACATTGTAAGGTGGAAATTTGAATGATTACTATTTACCGATGGAAATGAGGCTTGATGTTTTTCGGTAGCTTTTAAATAGACGTTGAAAGAAGTCGACAGGCAGCTATCAAGATGTCCTAATAGGCGTGTACGCCAGAAATAATTTACAAATTGCGTCGTTGTCGGGAACCATTCGTTTCGATCTGCGTTCGTTGCTTTTTCATTGCTATTTTCGGTATCTCATTATTCAATCTGACAAACTTTAATCGATTTCCTAAGGGAACTAAGTACTTGTGGCTGTTTTAGATTGATTTAATAATACATACTAATAATGCGTTTTATTGCTGGACGTGGACTTCATTCAATGCAATTTGATTAATGTAGGTTTTTTCGATACATCATCATGATTGTAAACAAGTATAAGTTTTGTCGTGTTGGCCCCATGGCAACTGTTGTTTACCTCTGATTATAACCAAAATTAAAAATGTAAAACACCCCACGATACACATAGCTGGTCATTATGAGATCCTCATGTGAACGAGTACAAATTGTGGAACTCTCAGCTTCAATATTGGCAGGCACTTGTTCCAAGTAAAACTGAATAGCTTAGAAACTACTGGTCCAATTTCCACCAAACATAGCTAAGAACTATCTTGACAGGCAAGTCATTCGATAAAAAAAACCACGCTCAAATCGGTTCATCCGTTTGGGGGCTACGATGACACAGACAGACACACAGATACACATGTGAATTTATTACACACCAATTTTTTCGTCAGGGGTTAAACATAGGTGTCTACATAATTTTCTTCAACGATTACACACTTTCGTCCAATAAATATACTACTACGCCGATAGACGCTTGCGCCTTGATAAATTGTATAGATTCATTTCATTATTATATGCACAATATTTGTGTAAAAGTGTAAAAAGATAATGCGTGAAAAATAATAATAAAGGTTTGTTTTTATATTTTTTTGAGAACGCTCCATTAGTAGTAGTAATCCAAATATGTTCCACATATTTCAGAGCAGCACAATCAGGAGTTCAAGCACAAGACCTAGAGCAGAGCAGGCAAAGTAGTTCACTATCCTTGGATAAATTTACACGACTCTTGTGGGGACTTAGTTGACGATCCTTTGTAACTGCGAAGCAGTAAGCACTGACGCGTGATGCGGTGGTGCAACGAGAGGAACACACTGGAGTGCAATGATGAGTATTTTAAAAACTCATCCCATTAGAGTTGATAAGGACTGCTGGTTGGAGGTCAAAATATGTTACATATTTACTGAAGTTTGAGATATTAGGGCTCTGATACGATGTGTCATTACGATATCCTGAAAATATCAATATTTCGACTTTATTATTTACGGCCTTGTGGCTACAAAAACAACCAATCGTTTAGCGTTTCTTTATCGCCCGTTCTATTTGTTCCATAATCCATGTTCCGTTTATTTCAGAGCGCAACAATCAGGAGTTCAAGCACAAGACCTCGAGCAGAGCCGGCAAAGTGGTTCACTATCCTTGGATAAATTTACACGACTCTTGTGGGGACCTACTTGACGATCCTTTGTACTGCGAAGCACTGACGCGTGCTGCGGTGGTGCAAACGAAAAGCGGTTTGACAGGAGTGTAATGATGAGTAGTTTAATAAGTTATCGATTTAGACTTGGTAATGACTACAGGTTGCACGTCAAAAAGTGTTCCTCGAGATGGATACGGTTCACTATCCCGGGATAAATTTACACGACTTTTCTGGTGACCTACTTGATACTCCTTAATTTGTATTGCGAAGCACTGACGCGTGATTAGGTGGTGCCACACTAACGAGAAGCAGTTTCAATGTAAACGAAATATTTAACAGATTTCCAAAAAGTAGGAGGTTCTATGTTCGTAATTATTTTTATTTTATAACTAAGTAGTGTTTAAAATACTTATTGTTTTTTTATTAGAGATGCCTACGACTCGAGATGATTACAATGACCCTGGTCTAGCATAACTGTGACACGCGACTCGTTGTCGTGCGACAAATGCTACCTGTCATTTTCCTTTCATTGCGGTGCGAGCAAGACAGGTGATACTGAATCGCGCGACAAGCGAAGTCGCAGCAAGATTCTAGACTTGCACTACTTGTGGACCGATTATGATACGCGATTTTTTAACACGTTCGTGACAAATATTTCCTGTCATCTGTTAGCCCGGTTTGATATGAACGGATGAAAACGAGTTACGAGTCAAGTTTTCATTATCATACTAATAATATCATGCTTGCATAATCGCTTCTCACTTGCAGCAAAGCCTGTTCGCTTTAATGTAAAGACAGAGGTTCAGTAACTAGACAAAATACTGATACAAGTGGTGGTTTGATATTACACAGTACACAAAGGGGCTAAAGATCGTATCGAAATAGAAAAATGCCTTTTGACAAAACCACTACGGATATATTTTACCGCTTATACGTTCAAAAGAAGTTAGTTTTTTTAGTAAAAGGTTTGAATTGAGTCGTACTAAGCGACCAGTAGGTACTAGTATGTAGTCACAACGCGATTGGCGCAGGTAGTGCAGCTGCCTGGGTTCGACTCCCGGCAAATGTTTTTTGTGATAAACTCATACAGGGTGAAACAGATCGAGGGACTTTTAAGCAAACAGGGAAATGTTCAGACTGAGTACTTCATTTTTCACCAATAAACTATGTTAATATTTCTATCCATTTTTGAGATATTAAACATTCGTGTAAAAATCAGCACATATATCAACCCTAGCATTTTTAGAACATCGCTTAACTTAAAGACAGGTGTCAATTTAAAATGTAAATAAAATAAAACCTTTGAATTAGTAGGGTTGTCACTCATATTATTTAATTTTTATTTTGATGACTTTTTTTTACTTTTTAATCCAGGGTTTCAATTATAATAAATAGGTCGATTGTAGATCTCTCAAATGACACTACCCTGTCAGCGCAGTCTTTTAGAAATGTTCCACCCAGTATATGTGTTACTGGGTCATGGATGTTTCTATGTATTTAAAGTATATATTTTATCTATGTATGTATATATCGTCCAGCAGTGGACGTCGATCGGCTGATATGATGATGATGATGATCTATGTATGTATTATCAGCCGTCATAACACAAAGCCTCTTAGACTTTGGGACGGTCGATTTATGTGAGGTCGTACCATATTAATATAAAAACAATTTATATTTTTGAACGGTGCAAATGAAATCTTTCCAAAATATTGGCTTAAAGAAAACTTCTGAATCAGAAAACCAAGTAAAACTTCAGAACATTAACTCGAATGCGGTAATCCGTAAAATTATCTATTACCACAGTAAGTTCTTATGGAGTAACTTTGCAATGTAAAAAGAGAGCCACAGTTATGTCTCACGCAGTATATTCCTTCAGTATTACTTTCTAATAATATTACATAATATGATGTGTGGTGAAGATGATTAGATTTCTGGTTGTTATTACTCAAAATATAAACCCATAAACATGTATAGTTCTGGTAAGTACGAAAACAAAACACAGGAACCTCGAGAGATACCTAATGAGCTACATTTTGAAGTCGTATTTAAAATTGAAATAAGTAACAAATTGTATGCAACAACTAAAAATGTTTTGCTGATTTTATTATCATTATTGATGTTTGATACATAATCTTAATTCTAGGTACCTTATACCTTCAAGATGTAAACGGTAACTATTTTACTAACTTGTTAAGAAGTTTGAGATAACCAACGCTTGTCTGCGAGAATCACAATATACAAGTGAATAATACTTAATCAATTAAATTAACAAACTTTATTTAAGGGGGATTTTTGAGAGCAGCGGGTCTATAATGGTTGCTTTTGTCACGCGATAAATAAGTAACCAAGCATCCGTCACGTTTTGACAAAATGCGAATGTGAGTGACAGATGCTTTGCCACTTATTTGTCGTGTAATAAAAGCATCCATATAGGCCCGCTGGTGTCGTTGTTTTTGGAAACTAGCTGTATTTCAGTAAGTTGTTTAATATCGTAAATATAACAGAACAAAATAAACAATAACCTAATTAAAATAAGTCTATCTAAATCTAAAAGTAAGTCTAAAAATGGCCCCCGTGGCATTGTACCAAAGACGCTGGCAGCATTACCTCGCTGTATTGCTATACTAAGACGCTGAGCGAGAAACTGCCAGCAGCCCTTTGGTTACCATGCAGTGGTGTCGACGAGCCGTTTCGCAAGCTCTTTAAAAATAATTCTAGTGCTTGGACTCCACGGGCCCAGGGTCTCGACACCAAATGCGGTGAAGTGGTATTGAGAGCCGAGGCCCTGGTTTTGCGGTTTTCAGCCGTCTCCGCCGCCCCGCAGGCCCGGATCGAGGTCCGTGGAAGGGGTGACGGTGCTAGGGTATCGACGCATGTTGCGTCCCACACCACAGCACGCGACCCATCTTCCACGGGACCAGGACATTTGACCACTCGCTGTATTGAATATTCTACTTTCACTGTAACTCTGATCACCTTGCCAGTTCCAACAAAGTTTGAGGAAGTTAAGAAGTTTGCTTTAAAATGATTGTTAGGCAATTAAACGTTAGTGCCCGTTGAACCGTAGAGTAAGTTTTCGGAGTGATTTGTCATATACGCCAGTGTTACGGATTCTGGGCTAAATATTTTTATAGTATATTTTTTCTTTAGATATGTAACATAGTACTTGTTGGCGCGTTTGGCGCCATCTACATCCAATTATGCGAAGCGTCGGAGCTTCCCAACCTGGCCGCGAGGGGGCGCGGCGACACTCGCTCATCTTTACCATCCACGGGCGCATCATCGCACACGTTACCATACGCGATTTCCAAAATTTGTATAAATTCGCCTTAATAATAAAACACAAATTGTAATTTAATTACTTAATCGTATAATAAACCAGCATTTGTTAAAAATCAAAGGAGAAATAACATTCATTGAAGAGACCCGTCTGCTGATCCTGAAAATCGTCACACTAACCTACAAACATTGGTCCTTCGAACCGGATGCCATCTACCAGCGCCAGGATTCGCAAGACACGGTCAGCTAAGCCATCCTTTATTTCCCTTTCCAAAATCGCATTGTGCTAATACCGTGTTAATTAACCTTCCAGTGCACGTGTCGCGTAGTGCAGCGCGGCCGCCATTTCGTGCCATCAACGTGTTTTCAGGATAAACTGTAAGTACTCCACTCTCACACAACATGCCTACTCCAAAAGGAGGTTTAACTCCACTTTCGTTAAATATCGACTACAATGACTTACGCAACTTGACACAAAGACGAGGCACAGTAAAGGGTAAACTCACGTTATTTGTTAAATATGTCGCTACGCTTAATGATTATTTAACTAATATTCAAAAGGTCGAGTTACAATTACGCCTAGGAAATGCCACGCGTTATTATGAAGATTTCGATGTTGTTCAGAGTAGGATCGAAGAGTTAGCTGAAGAAAGTGAACTTCCCGGTCACATAGAATATCGCGAAGATTTCGAGAGGCAATATTATCAGGTTATGGCGTTGGCCTCCAGGTTAGCTGATGCCAGCGACAGCACAGCTGCCGCTGCCAACAGCAATCCTGCTGTGAGCTCATGTCCTATTAAATTACCTACAATCTCTTTGCCGACCTTTGACGGTTCTTTTCACCAGTGGTTAGGTTTTAGGGACACGTTTACATCTCTGATACACAACTCTAAGGACATTGGTGCCATACAGAAGTTCCACTACTTACGCGCAGCCTTAACAGGTGACGCTTTACAGGTGATCAAGTCCTTGGAGTTCTCAGCAGAGAATTATACGGCTGCATGGGAGTTACTTGAAAACCGTTACAATAATAATAGGTTACTCACACACAATTACGTAAAGTCGCTTTTTAACACGCAATCCTTAAACAAAGAATCAGCACCACAAATTAGAAAGCTGATTGACTCTGTACTACGTTCTCTTAGAGCTCTTAAAACATTAGGGGAACCGACGGATTCCTGGGACACGTTAGTGATCTATTTAATAGTGACTAAATTAGACGCGTCCTCAGAACGTGAATGGGAACAGTACAAGGGTTCAATCAACTTAAATAAACACGATTCTTCCACAAAAATAACGCTGACTGATTTAATTACTTTCTTACAAAATAGGGCCGATATGCTAGATTCTATCGCAGCCAATCATTCTAAACATACGCACACACATTTGCACGAAATAAGAAAGCCATTGAATCAGTCACAATCACAACACGGGCACTCAACTCATAGCTACGTTTCCAGCTCCACTGTTCCACACACAAACAAACATAGCTCCAAACGTACTTCTCAATCTCAACGCATTTCTCCGATGTGCAGCGCTAATCATCCGCTTTATTCATGTAATAGCTTTCTTAATCTAACTGTCGATGAAAGATTGAAGTTGCTCGAAGATAAGAAGCTATGTCACAACTGCTTACGCGCTGGTCACACAGTTGATAACTGCTTTTTTGGTCCGTGTAGGATATGCCAGAAAAAACATAATAGTTTAATTCATAGCCTAAACAGTGACGGCGCCGGCGCATCGACTTCGGCTGTTCGCGTAAACAACACACCGTCGACGAGCTCCGTCCCCGCCACCTCGGCTAATCACCACACTATTACTAGTCTTAATTCACACACACATTCATCATCATTGCAACCGGTCCTTTTATCAACAGCTCTAGTAGACGTACCCGATAGCAATAACACATTCCATCGGGCTAGGCTGATTTTAGATAACGGGAGCCAGCATTCATACGTCACGCAATCATTCGTAAATAAATTAAACGCACCTATGATACAGTCCTCTTATAAAATCACGGGAGTAGGTCAATCCATCACGCAAAGCACACATTCGTGTAATCTTAACCTACACTCGACAACAAATAGTTTCCATACACGCATCAATTGTATGGTACTTCCTTGCATAACAGATCAGCTGCCCACAGCTACTATAAACGCACAATCTATTCGCATTCCAGATAATATTCAACTCGCAGACCCTAATTACTTCGAACCTTCACAAATTGATTTGTTGTTAGGCGCGGATATTTTCTGGGATTTATTAAACGAAGGTCGTATTCGTCTCGCAGAAGGACCTTATTTACAAAACACAAAACTCGGATACATTATTTCGGGTCCGATTCAAAACAAATACTTAAAATCAAACCATACTATTTGTCATTTCACGCAGACATTAGACGCACAATTGAGACAGTTCTGGGAGCTTGAAAATGTCCCTATGGTAGGAGACGGACTGACTGACGACGAACGTGCCTGTGAACAGCTGTTCACGGCGACTACTCAACGCACAGCAGAGAGGGTCGTTTTTCCGTGCGTCTTCCGTTAAGGGAATCCGCTGATTCTCTCGGTGATACCTATGAGATAGCAAAAAATAGGTTCTTATCGTTAGAACGTAAACTGGAGCGGCTACCAGAATATAAAAAGATGTATTGTGATTTCATGCGCGAGTATATCGAGTTAGGACATATGTCACTCATACACACATACACAAAGCCTTATTGCTTTCTCCCACATCACGGTGTATTTAAAGAGCACAGCCTTACTTCTCGTTTACGTGTTGTTTTCGATGCTAGTATGCGATCTAGTTCCAATAAGTCTTTAAATGATTTGCTACTAACTGGTCCGACACTACAAAACGACATATTTTCTATATTGCTTCGTTTTCGCGAATATAAATACGTCGCTTGCGCAGATGTGGCGAGAATGTATAGGCAAGTACTTATACAACCTGACCAACGGAACCTTCAACTTATTTTGTGGCGAGAGAACCCTTCCGATCCGTTAAACATTTATCAGCTTAATACTGTCACTTTCGGGACGGCGCCAGGGCCATTCTTGGCCATTCGATGCCTAAATCAGCTGGCCAAAGAGTGTACTGACGAAGCGATCTCTCGTACTATTCTGGAGGACTGCTACGTGGATGACCTTATCACAGGAAACAACGATAAACACGCTTTAATAGATATATGTGAAAAGGTCAACGACGTACTCCTCTCGGGTTGTTTTCCTCTCCGAAAATTTGTATTTAACTTCGACGTTTCACCCTTTTCATCGTCTAAAATAACGTCACGCGAGTTATGTTTAGGTGATAACTGTCAGAGTAAAACACTCGGATTAGGATGGACAAATAACACAGACGAATTTCATTATACGACTGACATAAAACCTGATACTGAAGTTATCACAAAACGCAAGATATTATCTGTTATCTCACAAACATATGATCCCTTGGGTATATTACAACCGGAAATAATAATTGCAAAAATATTATTGCAACGACTATGGCTATGTAAACATATAGGTTGGGATGACCAAGTACCTGATGACGTCGCGTCATCATGGTCCAGATATATACACACGCATACACAACACATACATAACCTACGCATTCCTCGTTACGTCATGGATGCACACGCGCAACACACACAATTGCATATTTTTTGCGATGCTAGTCAGGCTGCTTACGGTACCTGCGCCTATGTACGCACGCTATCGGGAGATGACAACAAGTCAATCATAGTGCAGTTGTTATGTTCGAAGGGCAAGGTCGCACCTCTAAAATCCGTTAGCATTGCTAGACTCGAATTGTTAGGTGCATTGTTAGGCGCGAGGTTGTACGCGAAAATAACTCAATCGCTTAAAGTGAAGTTCGATTCTGTGACATTCTGGACGGATTCTACTATCGTTCTGGGCTGGCTGCGAATGTCGCCACATACGCTTAAAACATTCGTTCAAAACCGAGTCTCGGAAATAAATGAATTATGTGGCAGTGCACAGTGGCTTCATGTAAGTAGTAAACACAATTGCGCAGATTTAATTTCGAGGGGTGTCGAGATGGACGCGCTTATCCATAACGAGTTTTGGTTTCACGGGCCATCTTTTTTACGCGAACCAGAATCGTCCTGGTTACATAATACGACGTCACACACATCTAAAGTAATACCTGTAGATTTACCTGAAATAAAAACAAACACAATTAGTTTGGCAAGCCAAATTGACACCGACGTATTCAATTTCCATAGGTTCTCGTCTTATAATCGCTTAAGGCGCGCGGGCGCTTATGTTTTGCGATTTATAAACAACACGCGCATTAATAACAAAATTAATCGTAAAACCGGCGCGCTGTCTGTTGACGAATTGAATGCGTCGGCGCAATGCTTGGCGCGTCTTTCACAAATAAAGTCATTTCCTGTGGAATACGAAAACTTAATAAATAACTTACCTATGAAATACACACGTAATATTGCGAAACTCAATATATTTTTAGACGATCAAAAACTGATAAGAGTCGGGGGTCGTATTAGCAACTCACCTGATTTCTCATACGACAAAAAACATCCGGTTTTGCTTTGTTCGAAACACCGTTTCACACAACTTTTGTTTCAGAGTGAACATAAACGTTTACTGCATGCGCCGCCGCAGCTACTGCTTTCTTCAATCAAAGACTGCTGGTGGCCTCTCGGTGGTACGAACCTAGCAAAAAAAGTGGTACGCAACTGCGTGACCTGCATTCGCATGAAGGGAAGAACGTTCGCGCCTATTATGGGTAACTTACCTTCACAACGTCTAGACCCAGGGTTCTGCTTCATGCGTTGCGGTGTAGACTACGCGGGTCCCGTATACATACTTAATCGTAAAGGTCGGGGTTCTAGATTAGAAAAAGCCTACATATGCCTGATAGTTTGCTTCACGACGCGCGCGGTATATCTTGACCTTGTCACTACGCTCAGTACTGAGGGGTACCTACTCGTATTGAAACGCTTCATATCTCGCCGTGGCAAACCGGAAGCGATTTTTTCGGATAACGGTCGTAATTTTATTGGCTCAATAAAAGAACTTTCATCATTCCTGCAGGATAACTCTGAGAATATTGTTAACTGTGCCGCGAATGATAATATTAATTTAGTTTTTGCCCCTCCGTATGCTCCACATATGTCAGGGTTGTGTGAGAGAGCAGTACAATCATGTAAACATCACCTGAAACGCGTTGTTGGCAACGCGCATTTAACTTATGAGGAGTTCAGCACGGTATTAGCACAAGTCGAAGCCGTCCTGAACTCCCGACCCATGCATCCTATGTCCACAGATCCAAATGACCTTGTCGCACTTACTCCAGCTCATTTCCTTATTGGCCGACCGATGACAGCGCCGCCCTGCAAGGACTTGACAACAGAGACAGGCCGTCTCCCTCGCTACGAAAGGCTGGAGCAATTAAGGCAACATTTTTGGCAACGGTGGTCCAAGGAGTATATCTCTGAGCTGCAGACTAGAACGAAATGGCAGACGCACGGCCAGGATATCACGCTCAACACTCTGGTTCTGGTCAAAGAAGATAATTTACCACCCCTCAAATGGCGTTTGGGCCGGGTGGTAACCTTGTTTACAGGCAAGGACGGAGTATCTCGAGTCGCCGACGTGAAAACGGCGACCGGGATCATACGAAGGGCGTTTTCCAAACTCTGCCCACTCCTGCTGCAGCCCGATGACGACACTGCATCAGCCACCCTGTCGCAGTCACATTGAAAGCAGGTGCTTTCAAGGCCGGGGGCATGTTGGCGCGTTTGGCGCCATCTACATCCAATTATGCGAAGCGTCGGAGCTTCCCAACCTGGCCGCGAGGGGGCGCGGCGACACTCGCTCATCTTTACCATCCACGGGCGCATCATCGCACACGTTACCATACGCGATTTCCAAAATTTGTATAAATTCGCCTTAATAATAAAACACAAATTGTAATTTAATTACTTAATCGTATAATAAACCAGCATTTGTTAAAAATCAAAGGAGAAATAACATTCATTGAAGAGACCCGTCTGCTGATCCTGAAAATCGTCACACTAACCTACAAACAGTACTTATACTGTATGTGTATGGCTAACGTTCGTATGCAGATTTTATACAGTTGGTTTGATTTGAAGTGATACGATAACTTTTGGAATAATGATAATTGAAAATCACTATTTATTTTAATTTATTATAATATAATATGAGGTAGATGCTCAGTAATTAGTTTCAAAAGAACTGCAAAATACGTTCTTTATCAATAATGTTACTACATTAAATTTTATTTGTATCCTAAAGTACTAGCCTTAAAAAGTCACTGTTTATCACTGTTTTAACAAGAAAAACTGAAACGTTAAAAACACTGACATAAAAATGCTGTTGATCCACAAGCGGGTGAAACATTTTACCTACTTACTTAATTTATAGCTAGACACTCTATGGAAAAAAAAACTTAAAAAAAAAGAACTAAGTACACGCTAAGAGCTATGATGATACTACCTCAGCAGACTTGTAATGCCCCTTACAGATATTTAGATACGCTAATAAAATAGTTGATATTTTTTTTATCTGGGGTTACTTAACAACATACTAGCTTTGTTTAACATGAAGATACATGCGCTCCGAATTTCACATTACTGAGTCTAAATTAAACTCGTCTATTCATAGTTGTCTCAACAGTTCCAAAACCGTAATATACTTAACAGACAGCCGTCACCCCGTCACGATACTAATTTCATCTCGATTTAATAATAAATACGGTGTCAAATCGTCCGTCTGTCTGTCAGAGTGACGCGGAATTGCTTTCTCGTGAACAATACGATGGGGCGTCTCGCGCGTCATAATCTGCGAAATGTTGCCGCGTACTCACGGCTGAGGAGGAATGTTCACAAGACATTGTCAAATAACGGCATTGCTAGTATCCCTCTTAAGGCTGCGTTTACACCAGTGCGAGGATGCGTAGCGAAAGCGAGGGATGTGGTTTTGTTAACCAATAGAATCAGTTAGGTACGCTGAGCGACGACAAGTAAATGAAGTTATTCCATTGGTTAACAAAAACACATCCCTCGTTCTCGTTACGCATCCTCGCACATCTCTGGTGGAAACGCAGCCTTATACACAATTACCCGCATCCTTTCTGCTGGTTAAAATAAGTGTAAATATACAGAAAAAAGGATCAACTGTAGTACCTATAAAGTTAATATTGAATACTACAATCATGGATAGAGAGGTGAAAAGAAGCATAAGAAGGGATATTCGTAATTTCAACACGAAACTCGTCGAGATAGCTTAAAAACTCATACTTCACTCCGAACGGCTAAGCAAGGTATCAATAAAGAAAGACCATGGATTACCAGCCTTCGGGATGAAAACGGAAAGAAATGCAGCAGTCGGGACCAAGTTACGAGTACAGATATTTGCACAAAATTCTACAAGACATTATATTCTGCCGATCCTTTACCTTCACCCTCATCTACAACACTACCACGCAGTTATTTTTGCCCAGACACCATCCCTCCCATATCAGGTTATGAGGTGAACGCTTCTCTCAAAAGCATGAAGTATCAAAAGAGCCCCGGAGAAGACGGCGTTACAACAGAAGCCCTCAGAGAAGGAAAGACAACCTTGCTGCCCCATTTAAGTAACTTGTTTAACTCCATCCTTTATAGCGGTACATTTCCAGCTCACTTGTGCCACTCAAATATTGTACTTCTGCACAAAAAAGGAGATAAGTCCGACATCAGTAATTACAGGCCAATTAGTTTGATATCACACATTTACAAATTGTTCATAAAAATAATTGAGAACCGGATTGCCCCATTACTGGACAAACATCAGCCGCCCGAACAAGCTGGTTTTCGACCTAGTTTCTCCACAACAGACCACCTTCATACTCTGAACCAGATTATTGAAAAGTCCAACGAGTTCAACAAACCTTTGTATCTCGCTTTTGTCGATTACACTAAAGCGTTCGACAGCATCAAACATTCTGCTTTATTTTCTGCCATGCAGAATCAAGAAATAGACTCCACATATGTTGAACTCGTGGAAACCGTTTACCGCAATAGCACAGCAAATATAAAACTACATGCACCCGGTCCAACATTTAGTATCGGAAAAGGCGTCAAACAGGGAGACCCGCTGTCTCCAAAATTGTTCACCAGTGGCCTCGAGGAAATATTTAAACAATTGGCGGTCTCGTGGGAGAAAATGGGCATTGAAATTGGCGGTAAAAAGCTAACAAATCCACGATTTGCCGATGACATTGTTCTTTTCTCCCACGCGGCATCCCAGCTACAACAAATGCTGCAAGATCTCAGCACGGCAAGCTTTCAGGTAGGACTCACAATGAATAGAGCGAAAACTCAGTTGATGACCAATGGAGCAAAGTATAAAGTCACGGTGGATGGGCAGGACATGCATTATGTCGACGAATACATTTACTTGGGCCAGATAGCTTCTTTCGAAAACAGGCAGTGTAAAGAAATCGATAAACGTATCGCAAACGCCTGGAAAAGCTTCTGGTCCATGAAGGCTTTATTGAAGGGTGACCTTCCTCTGTGTCTTTAGCGCAAACTCGTCGACATGTGCATACTGCCCATACTAACGTATGGTGTTCAAACCTGGTCATTGACTGAGGCTTTAAAGTCTAAACTGAAAGTTTGCCAGAGAGCGATGGAGCGCAGTATACTAGGTGTTCGGAGGACTGATCGAATCAGAAACACGGAACTGGGCTCCAAAACTGGTATAGTGGATGTGGGTGTCAAGACCGCAAAACTAAAATGGGACTGGGCCGGACATGTCTGTCGCATGCATCCGGAAAGGTGGGCCACAATAGCAACCCAATGGATCTCACAAAATGGATATCGGAACCGAGGCAGGCCGAAAACGAGATGGCGGGACGATCTGGACGCATTCTGCAAAGAATGGCAGAACCGCACTGGCAATAGAATCGAATGGAGAAAAGAAGGGGAGGCCTTTGCCCAGCAGTGGGACATCTAAACGGCTATATAAAAATAAAAAAAACTACATTAGAAATAAACACAACGTGTGTAATAAATAAAATGACATTCTGGTTTTGCTACGCTCGCTAGTATGCAATCGAGATTGAAACCGGCATCATTTCATCCAAATCCAAAGGCAAATCTAAGAGCACACGATACTGTTTTATATGGGTTTTTATTATAATGCCACCTATTGGTCGAAATACTTTTGGGGCCTCATCACGCCAAAATGGCTGGACGGATTTCTACTATAGGTACTATGCTATAGGTACTATAAGTAGGTGATTAAAGACCAATGGGAGAAAAAAGAGAGTTATAATTATAACTTTTCCTTCCCTGCGCTAACGATGCTGGCACCTCATAGATTTACTAACGGATGAGAACAAATGTCGACATTTCATCACATAACGATAATGGGAAGATGCCCGCAACTTCATCAGTGTTATACGTGCTCCTTTCTATATCGTAATCAAGAAATTACTAGCTACTTCAATGCTAAAAACAAACCTTATCTTCATCCAGATCCAGATGTATGTTCCTTGCAGGATACGCCCTTGTGTATCACATGTGTGGATCCGAACAGAATAAAATTTACACACATCTCCATAATTTACAGCATTATCCAAAGCCTCAACTTCAAAATAGGAAGGCTACATTTCATCCTTTAGTACTGAAAGGATCGTAATGTCTGGTGTTCATAATGGTAGTCAGTTTATTGTCTACTCCTAAATGCAGCATTCACAGAAATTATAGGTACTGAAACTAACCATACAAGCATCAAGAAAGCGCTTTAATAATCGAATTAGACATGCCTCTTTTAATTAAGTATGTGCCTTCACATTACAGTTTATTTACAAATTGCTAGGAAAAATAATAAGGCTGTAAATCAAACGCCACACAGACTGCATCGAACCCTAATGCAAATTAACCTATTTTGGTACATAACAAATAGCTGGATGAGGCTGGGTAACATACAGAAAACTCATTATTAAAAAAAATCGAATTTAATAACCTCCTGATAGTATTCACTAAAAATGTTAAAAGTTGACTTTTAGCAAAACCTATTCTAGACCTTGATAATTTATTTCAATATCTACATTTTAATTCAGTAATAATCAAACAATCTGAAACGATGTAAGTACCGCCATCTATCCTCTAACGCAAGAATCAATTCCCGTACCGCGTAGTCTATTCCTTCAGGAACTCGCGAGTTTGCAAACTTCTCACAAGCCGGCGCCACTGTCCTTATCATGGTTTTATATTGTAAGGTGTTTAGTTATTGTTGCTTATTAATGAAATAGTTATTTTATAAGTATAATAAATACCATAGGCTACTACGATTTCGACCTGTATCTAAAAAAAACTGAACAAAAGTTCGTTATTGTGTAGGTAATCAAAGTTTTATTTTTATTTAGGTACAGTCCACCTAAATAAAAATAAACGGTTCGTCGATTTTTAAACCATAACAGATGATAAATTCCTTATGGCTAAAATTAGTTACGAAATTATGAGACTTCAGACACATTAATGTTAAGTAAATTTTATTACAAGGTGAGTATTTTTTATTTTACGCAATAAGGGAAAATATTAACTTGAATTAATTTAAAATACAAAAAGGGCTATGAAGAAAGCATAAAATCATTTTCACATTTGAGACAAACGAGTTTCTGATACCTATTACTATTATTAAACACGAACATACGTAGCAAAGCTTCGTTGAACCTAGTTAAAAAATAATTACAAAGAATGTGAAAATTACATTAAAATATCGTTGACATCATCAATAATAGTCCAACTGGATTTACAAAAAACCTTTCAAAAGTGTCCATCCCTTTTTTGAGAATAAAAAGGATGATATAAGAATAACAATAATATCCTTCCACATTCTAGACAAACAATCCCAGTACTATTGTAAAAACCGACAAAGGTTAACTGGAAGAAATCCCTTACAGGGATAAGTTCGCCTTTGTACATATCATTAGTTTAATGTCCTTGCTATGTATATGTATATTTTAATGTACAATAAAGAGTTTACATACATTCATACATACTATTGTAAACGCGAAGGTTTTTGCGTAAGTATGTGTAGTAAGTATTATTGTGTTTATTTATTTGTTACTTTTTCACGTCGCTGAAACGCAATTTGCATGAAATTAGGAATAAAACAGTTTATACCATAACGTAACACATATACAAAGATTACTTTTATCCCCGAAAAAAGCTTGGTTCCCGTAGGATAGTGGCATGTAGTAGATCCCGATAAAGGAAAACATAAGTTTCCATGAAACGAATGTGAAAACCGCAATTCAAATTCCACTGACGGCATCAATAATTGACCAACTAGATTAACAAAATGATGAAAGGCTCACCTACAATTAAAGACTAAATCCGATTACCAAAATTTAACTTCTGCACGCCGCAAACTTTTCAAAATCCCTTTGAAATACCTTTCAAAATTGTCCGTCGCTTTTTTGAGTTCTCGACATGATCACGTTCGCACGCCACTTCATTAGAATTCACGTCTGCAGCGTGACAGTGACAACTGTGTCACAACGCGCCACGGCTCGTGCCATGAATGAAACTTGCAAGTGACGAGCGGATAGCGGTTGTCGTCAATATGCACATATACATATTTGTGGATGATTTTTGAACACTAAAGTACAATACAATACAATAAAATAATATTTTATAGCACACCAGAAATATTTTATAGAAAAAATACATAAATACAAAAAATACAACCGCAGACAACCGGCGGTCTTATCGCTAAAGAAAAATCTCTGCCAGACAACCTCGTACCTACATTATTGTGTTAGGTACTTATACCTACAATTCATTGAAATAAAGCGTATCCTTTTGAAATACCTTTAAATTGAGTTCTCGGCGTGATCACGTTCACATGCCACTTCATTATAATTCACGTCTACGTCGGCGTGTCAGTAACGACTGTGGCACATCACAAGTGTCACAACCCGCTATAGCTCATGCAATAGATGGATCTTGCGAGTGATGATGGGAAGGAAAGAGAAGTGGCGGATTATCTCCTGACACGATGAGACGACTTACCTGAAAAAGAGAGAAACGTAAAATTATATTCGATGTACGATTAGATGTTTAATGGTAAGCGATGCTTAAAATTAACTGTTGTGTAGACGTTCTTCATTTTAAGCTTCTTTATAGGCACATTTATTTGCTAAAACTACCCTATTGTACCACGTATGACTATGACTACGTACTCTTTGTAACGCGTAGTATATGTAAAAAACACTATGCTGGAATTCAGAAAATATGAATAATGACAACGAAGAAAAAGTTACCACGAAAAGTACTAATTCTCCTTTAAATAATTTTGCAGCAAACTCTGATAACTGATAAAAACAAAGTCAGGGGAGTTATTAAAAATACAACTCTACATAGCGCTAAAAATCAATATTACTATGGTGTGATCTCAACTTTAGAGAAAATTACAATAGAACTGCTCGAGACCATAATAACTATAGATTTTTCGCACTTTGTAGAGTTGTTTACACAACACACATACTGGGAGGATAAAATGTGTACCATGGTTTATCCATCGACACCAATAAATATCTAAATAACGATGAGGGATAAATTCATTCGCTTCCTCTTACACATCCGCTCTCGCTACGTCCGATCCCGTGAACCCGCCGCAAAGCCACGGTGATAGGAATACGAACGACTCGTCGGTGGTCGTCTCGATTCGTGAGTTCGCTTCCACATGGTGGAGTTCTTCAAAGTTCCGACTAATCACAAGGTGGGCACGCACCGAACACCGACACAGAAGGATTTCGTGGAAAGCATTATAATAGACATCATACGACATAATTTCCGAAATGCCGGTAACATTCACAAAGGCCGCGGATGTAGGTGTGACTAGTTCAGCCACAAGCCTTTCTCCTTGTTGTCGTAAGTATTATGAACAATAAGTTACCCGAAACTTCCTCCACGGAGGAAAAGTATTTTAAGCTTTATCTTAGTTTCGGTGTGTTGGGTAAGAGCATCTTACTCGTATCTACCTTCCGTTTCCAGCTACCAATATGTCGTAACTTTTTACAATCGTCTGAGGTCCAGTACATGAAGGATGTACATTTTATGACTCAGGAAAACAAGTTCTCTACCTAAAACCTTATGTTGTATGTTTATAAAATGTAAATATTTCAACGTATGCGGCGAAGTTTGTAACTCATTTAACAAGACAACAGTCAAAAAATAAAAGTGTTTCAAGTACCTTCTTATCACACATTATCCATCCATTTAAAACAAGAAGACAACGCAAACAAGGCTACACACGTGCATAAAGACAGAACAACAATAGATCCCGCATGTACCGGGGTTATTTTAATGTGATTGGCGCGAACTGCATCCCTCTCGTCTCGGGCAGCGTCGCGTCACTGCATTAATAATGCATCGCGAGTTAGGAACAGAGACGAGAAGGATGTCGAGCAAATTCGTGTTTGCATGATGGTGAATTACTTTACGTGCGGTGCTTCAGTAACTATTTCAGATATTGGTATTACGATTAAAATTAACTTAAATATGATGGTAACACGATATTGTTACTGACCATAATATGTTATATAAATAAAGATGTGTTTTACAAAAATAAATTGCTGTTAATGTACAAAATATTAGTGCCATCCTTTTATGTGTTTGATGCAATATGCTATATTTTGCATGTATTGCAGACTAATAGTATAATGTCGGGAGACACCATTTTTGGTGGCTAACTAAAATGATACAAAATCAGCATTTTAAAAAGTTTAATTTCGTGTAACCTAAACTTAACTTAAAATAAACTTTATCACGCACATCCCCCACAATATTATGCATATCAAGATTTGTACAAATGATGATTCGGCAAGATAAACATTCGGCGGTATAAAATTATGCAAAACGTGGTAGGTACACGGCGAAATAAGTTTCGGACATCAAGAAATATGCGCAATAGATTTTTATTAGTTCGGTTGCCGAATTTACTTAATACTTCATGCATATAAGAGTTAAATTCGCATTTAACGTTTAGAAAAAAAATAATGTTAAATTTAATGATCAGAAGAACCCACCTGTCACCCATCTTTGCTCTCAGGCCATGCCAGCCGTGTGTCACGCGGGTAACACGCTCGCTTCGCAACTAATTATTACGCTACATTTAGGCATTCCCTTTGCTTCGTCAAAGTCTGTGAAAATATTGTAATATCCGCCTCTGTCACGGTAAGCTTTATTGACATCAAGCTTACGTTTTAAGCATGGAGTAACTGAGTCTTTGCAGTTTTATGATTAAAGTGGCCAATTTGCGTACGCTTGAAGTTGTTTACGTTGAGGACTGTGTAAAAAAAACATTGTAAATTACTATATTTATTTATAATGTATTCTTATATGTGTGAAAGAAATCTAATCTAATCTAAGTACAGCGGAAGCATTTATATTTTAAGATTAATTAGGTCCGTAGTTACAAGGATCTAGGTAAATGAAAATGTAACAGATTACCAATTTAAAAGTATGATTTTTTTGTGTATTTGTAGAGTTTAAATTGCAACAACAAATGGAACAGACCGATTAACGTTTACTGACGGCCGCCATCGTCATCTCATAGACGTACGTAAATACGTCAAATACCCTATATCACCTAATATACTACCGAATTTAACGTACGAGTAGGTATGAGTAAGTAAGTAACTTACGCTTACCTACAGACACTTTTAAAAGAATAATTAAACTGTCATTTATTTGCCAGTAATGGGTTACAAAGCATAACAGTTTTACCTGTGAGCAAGTTATGCAATATACAACAAGTTTTGACGATTTCTTCGGCAAAGTCAATCCCGACATTTAACGGTCGATGAAAAATACGCCATTTATTAGTCATAATTCCAAAAGTGCACTCAATATATCTCCGTGCTCGGCTTAGCCTGTAATTATACACTCTTTTTATCGGTGATAAATATTTGCCAGCATATGGTCGTTGCATGTATTTTGACAATGGAAATGCTTCGTCTCCAATAAAAGTAAAGGGAAGTGCTATATCGGTGTCGTTTAAGGGTTTTGGTGGCGGAATACTTAAACGATTTTCTTCAATGTCACTTTTCAATTGGCTTCTTGCAAATATTGTTGAATCGGAGCTTTTTCCATAGGAACCGACATCGATAAATATATTTATAATTGGAGTCACATACTGCTAGCAAATTTAGGGAAAAATACTTTTTGTAGTTAAAGTAAAGTGAACCGGTTTGACATGGTACATAACAGTCTAATGTGTTTCCCATCAATAGGACCTAGGCAATTAGGAAAATCAGCGTTTTCTTGAAAACCTTTAGCTATCTCTTCCCAGTCTCTTGTTTCTTTCGGCGGCATACAAATATTTAACATTTTTCTAATAATGGCTTGACATGTCTCCCGTACTACTTTTTGAATCGTTGAAAATCCTCTTCTAAACGCAAAATGCAAGTCCATTAGAGAACATCCAGTTGCCAAATACCTGAAACATATTTTTGTTACAGCTGTAAAAATCCAAAAAAAATGGAAAGGTCTCCGCGACACGTACACTAGAGATAGAAACAAAAAACTTAAAAGTGGATCAGGAGCATCAACGTCCAAAGATTATTTGTATTCGCCGTTTTTATCCTTTTTGGACCCTATGACGCGGACCCGTCCATTAGAATCGCAGGAGCCTGGAGCATTGGACTGTGATGATCCAAAAAACACAGATGACAGTCCAACAAAGTCTTCAAAAAGGGCAAAAAAATCTAATGATGCTGAGGATAAATTAATTCAAATTTTACTTCAAAGGATGGACAATAAATATCAAAACAATGATAGGAGTGGAGGAAGTGAACCTGAATATAACTTTGCATTGTCATTAGTAGATGACTTAAAAGCGGTTCACCCTGATTATAAGTCTGATGCTAAAATGGAGATATTGGGAATTTTAAAAAAATACAAACAAATGTCTAATTATTCTCAAAACTATTCAGGATATTATACCACTCCACAACCACTCCATAATGTAACACCACAACCAGCCAATCAAGTAATGTCTTCAACAAGCCCTAATGATGACAACAACACCACCGACAGTGCAATTTTTGACAATTTGTATACAGAAGACTGATCATTATCATTACTTTGATGTCGATTGTTGATTGTTGATAAGGATAAGGTGCGCTGGTTTATAAATAAATAAATCTTTATACTAAAAACAGCACATATTAAAATATATGTTGATTGTTACAAAAATGTTGATTTTTCCGAAAATGTTGTTTATGTTCATTAAATAAATAACGAGTTGATTATAAATATTACAATGTGGGTTTAATTTCAAAAACATACCTTATTGTAATTACGAGCTTTTCTTCAGGTGACACTGACATTCTTAAACGAGAGTTTACACGTCTTAAATCACTTTCGATCACATGTAACAACTCGTAAAATGTAAGTCTTGACATGCGCATATAGGAACGAAATTTTTTGGGATTATTTTTGATTCGTTCACAAAACAGCACATAATATAGTCGCTCTCTTGCAGTCGATTACTTAAAAATGGATCCTCCCAAACACGCCGTTTCTGATTTAGTTTTCGTTTCTTACTTCTTCGAAGCAATAAAGCTAACAGAAGTGTTTCGTCGTCGGAATCCATTATGTAAGTGACTGTCCAAGACGCAGATCACTTTCAGCGAATACGCAGCGTATTCGTTACGCGCTCGCGGCGAATTCGCGACGCACTCGCTGCGAATTAGTTACGGGCTCGCGACGAACTCGCTGCGCGCTCGCTTCGCTCTCGCCTCGCTTGTAAATCGCAAGTGTGATAAGGCCCTAATCCTATGCAGCGTGTATCATGATCCCAGAACCCCCCAGCTATTGTCTATCCCGGTATAAATAAAACAATGGAAATAATGATTAGTCCGATGTACCAGGAATGCCTTTCGGATGGCTCGCTTTCACACAGACGCCCATTATGGCAGTAATTGAATAGAGAGCAGAGGTTAGGCGACAATGATATTTACTTCTTTGAAAGAATGAACTTTTACCGTAAGTTGTAGACGAACGAAAATTCATGGTGTTTTAAGCTTAAAAGAAAACGATTGGCAATATTTTAAGTTGAGAAGAGGTTTGCTATTTTTGAAAATGCTGGAATGTAATAAAAAATTCTTGTCTATGGTCTAAAATGAAAACTTGATACATAATAATTCTAAACAGCCACTGAGTGTTGGCGGCGGGTGCAAGTACATCATCAGCATTGCACCGCCGCCAGTGGCGCCATCTACTCGTCAAGGATGAAGTTGGGGTCCCACCACGGGCGGTGTAACGGCGGGGATTGAGAATCAATAAAAGGGCTGCGCCAGAGCGCCAGGCCCTCTTTCGGCTGGTGTAACTTGCGGTGATAACATGAGGTGTGCGTGTGTGTGCATAATTATAGTTATTAGTGTGTTCCTTTGTTTGTTTCATATTATGTTTTATAATAAATCTATATAATTTATCCGTTGTTTGAAGAATATTAACCTGCTCCCTCTCTGATCGCTAACATCAGTAGTGGGATAGGTTGAATTCACACCCACGTATAAATTTTTTTTTTTTTACCTCAAAGATATTATGCACACATTCGTTTAAAAGCTATACATTTGATTTTGATTTGTATATTGGATGCGTTCGCGCGCCGCGCCGTAATTATGTTCTTTGTTTAAATTGCAAATTGATGGTAAACTACACTCTATTGTCTTCCGAGCTACGTCACATGGTCATGTTGGAGCAAAGGTTGGTGCATCAGGCAGCATTCATGCAGAGCTTCATGTGGACGTGGAGCTAAGCAGCGGTGGTCGTGAGAACTGCGGCAGACGTAAATGTATCCCATACGTAATGTGAAATTGATGAGAAAATCTGGTGAGGTCTGATAAACATTTTTATTCGTATTTTGGTATTGGTGTTGGTAATTTAAAAAGGCTTGGTAATTTATAAATGCGTGATCGTAAGCCCTTATTGGTTAATGTTAAATAGACAAACAGTAAATGACAAAAACTAAATGGCATTTGATAACTGCTATAATTATTAATTATTGATAACTGGTATTTATTAGAAATTTTAATTGTGCCAAATATATTTAAGATATGGTCATGTTTTCGATTTCGTATACAATATGATTATAGGTGTAGATTACTGATATTTAAAGTAGTTTACGTATTTGAAAGAAAATAATTTATTTTGAGATGGTAAAAGAAGGTAATATTTCGGTTATTTTTTTGTAGCTACCCGCGTTAGGAAAGAAAACATTTAAACGGAAAAAGTGTCGCGATGATTTTGTTAATCGGAGGTTGCATTTTTAGTGCGGATTAATATTTTGTTTATTCAGATATGGTTAGACTCGGTATGAAAGGTATATAGCTTTAATTTAGTAATTTTAACGGCTGTTCGATGTGTTGCGTTGTTGCGTATAACAAAGGGTTTATTTTAATCGTGATAATTCATAGGAGGATTTTATATAGAATTGTCGCTAAATTGACTGATAGGAAGTGTAATAAAATGAATGTTTGTGAGTAACATTGTTATATAAAATATAGGTCAGGAAAAGCCGAGCGTACTGATTTCTTTATAAAATAGACAAAATTAGTACATTGAATTCGAGAGGTTAACGAGTTGCTTGGGTGGAAACTGTTTGTTGATATTAGATGCTAATTTATCCCACATTATATGCTCAAATGTGTAAATGTATTTGCGTGCAAAGGGTTATTCATGGTGGAATATGGTGGTGTTATTTGGTGGTATTATTTGGTGGAACATTTTATGATCGTAGTGCAAGCCAAGGGATATTTGTCATTGGGTGTACAGGCGTTCATTTGTTCCCGTGAATAATAAGCCGAATCACTCGTATGTTAGGTATTTACTTAGGTGCTTAGTGTTTAATTTCTTTAATAGTCATTTCACGACGTCATTACTCAAGAAGTTTGAATTAATATTGTAGATATCATTGGGAATAAATAGTGGGACAAAAACATTAAGGTTAAATATCAGTCTTGTGTTTTATTTGCTTCTTAAATTGTACTTCCATGTTGCAATAGTAATACTTGAAAGATTTCTATATCGGGTTCACGTTAGTTTGTTCGATATTATAATAATTAAAACTAAATACGTGCAGATTATTTGTTTATATGTTAAACAGTTTTGGTTATACTTATGTATATTTGTAGGAGACAAATCAAGTTAAATGCTTTATTTAATTAAATTATCGTTTTGATGCATTTATCGCGTGGTATGGGCTATTGCTATTACACAGAACTAAGTGATGGTATTGTGTCGGCAAACAGTGATAAATCTGGCTGGTTTAAGTGAGGCATAGTTGGTTAACGCCGCTTAAGCAGAGTTCAGATAGAACTGTAAAGGTAACTTGCATAATAGTCATCACAATAGTATGAGTGTAACCGCAATGTCATAATTGGAAGGCTAAGAAATTTATTAGGTGTGCTTATAAATGAGCTATGTTAGATCGGCAGGAATCATGATAGGGATATAGGGAAAATCGGCAGGAATCATGATAGGGATATAGGGAAAAAATGATGCTAACATAAAACTAATGGTGATTTTGTTATTATAGAATGAACTCTCGAGGTGCCTGGGGCAGGCACCAGCTCAGGATGGCCGTGTTGGCGGCGGGTGCAAGTACATCATCAGCATTGCACCGCCGCCAGTGGCGCCATCTACTCGTCAAGGATGAAGTTGGGGTCCCACCACGGGCGGTGTAACGGCGGGGATTGAGAATCAATAAAAGGGCTGCGCCAGAGCGCCAGGCCCTCTTTCGGCTGGTGTAACTTGCGGTGATAACATGAGGTGTGCGTGTGTGTGCATAATTATAGTTATTAGTGTGTTCCTTTGTTTGTTTCATATTATGTTTTATAATAAATCTATATAATTTATCCGTTGTTTGAAGAATATTAACCTGCTCCCTCTCTGATCGCTAACATGAGCGTATTCTAAAACAAAACAAAAACCGAATCCCTGTCTCTTCTAGAACTTGACGTTTTTGGGTTCATCTTATTCTTTGATTACGTCACGATTGAATATGAAATTTATATTTAGAGCGTTACGGGGTGGAAATAAAAATTTTCATACAAATTATTGGACACTTTTATTGAAAATGCTATCGATTCTGTGTAAGATGAAACCAGAAACGTCAAGGTCTGGAAGAAACAGGAATTCAGGTTTTTTTTTGGAAAACGCTCCGTTGCGTTTAACGCATTCACTGCCAGAGGACGTGACCCAGGAATAAACTGGTATGATGGTGAACGCATATAGAGAAATGCGTTGCTCGCAGTGAATGTGTTGAGAACTATATTTTTTATTACGTTACAACCAAGTACATAGGCCAAATAGGAAAAAGTAACATACAAATATGTCAAAACGGGATACTAAAATTGACAGCTACGTTTGATGCTCAGCGTGCATAAGTCTGTAAATAAACAGTTGCTCGTGAATTTTAATGGATACTCTTATATAATGATTTGAAATCCCCCCTGTCCGAGCTAAGCCTATACTTACAGTTCGACTTGCATTCGTGTTTGTTTTAAAATGTAAATTCCGGAAGAACCGCAGACAAATCCGTGGCCGCGGGATGAATTGTTTCCATGCATAATATTGCCTAGTCCTGCCCTTCATTATTTGCATTTTTTTCAATTTTTTATCAGTGGAAGATTATGATAAACTGTTTTACACAGTACATTTTAAGTATGGACATAGGAACATCGGAGGATTTTATATTTTACATAATAAGTAGTATTTTACCCTTTTCGCAACCGGTATTTGTATTCAACCGGTTTCGCACGGGTGCAATGCTGATAATTATACATGTATTATAAATACAAACTTACTTACATACTACTTTTTTTATTACCCAATACCCTTATTTTTGTCAGACTAATTACGACAGTTATGTTTTATGCTCACGAATAAATTTATTTCTTTCTTTCAATACCGAAATTAAAGTGAAGTTTCAGTTCGGGCACTAAGCATCAATTTAAATACTATTTTATAGCAACGTGAAACTTTCGCCAGCGCGGGTCACTCAGCGGTCACGTTTTAAATTAATTCTGTTCTATTTTAACTTTAAGTGATCTGAATACTTAAACGCTACGATTAGTAAAAGGGCTATATCAAAACAAAACCATTAAGATATACGGTGATAGCCTCGAAAAAATCACGCGAACGAAATATGTATATTTCAAATGGAAAGTCTTTTGTGATATAATTATTTTACAATGCCGGTGCTAGAAAAGAGCGTTTTCTAAGCAGACAAACTGTGCGTAAAATACTGCTTTTCTGCACAAGTGTTTACGTTAATTTTTTTAATCAGTATGATGCAATAAGGTTTTATTATTTGAAAAAAGTTTTATAAAGTGGTCAAATACGGATTATTATCAACATATTACCTATAAGTACAATAAAACTAATATTTCATTAAGCATGTTATTAATTACTTTCAATTTAGAACTTGATGGATAAACTAATTTTAAGTACTGATTCATTAAATACATTTGACTGAATGTAAATGCACTCGTGCCCCATGCACATGTGCATTGCAGGATTCGCATGGGCGCGTGGCGCAGCCATAGAGCACTCTCTGTTGTTAAAAAAATATAAAATATTTGTTCTCCCATCACGTCGAAACAGCAGGACAAATTTTAGTCAATTTCCGTAGCTACAGTGATTGCTGGATATCCAAAGATGGTTGTAGGATAGTTTTTGACCGACTACGATTAAAAAATATGTTTTACGCGGTCGAAGTTGCGGTAACTTCCTAGTATGTTGTTGATGCTATTTTGGTAACGTATGCAGGTATTGTGGCAACATCTGAGTGCAAGACAGTAATCTTGTTACATACAGGTAATTAGTAATTATATACTCTGTTTATTATTTATTGGCTATTTAGTCCATTGAATGAGTCCCTCCAAGGGGGGTCTAGAGTGCGTGAGTTAGTAACGTAAGATGTTTCTTCGGAAACATGTCAAGAGTCCCTAGGTAATAAACATACTAAAACCCCGGGACACTAGGAGGAGCCCCGGAGTGGGGGGAGGGGGGGAAAGGGTCCATTTTTTCATTTTTCGCTTAAATCTCAAAAACGGTACATGTTAGAGAAAAACTTTCAAGGAAAAGTTGAAAGCCCATAAAATTATCTACAAGTTGTACCTAAATATTTTTTTTCTATTCGCAGCCGTTTTCGAGCTACATCCCATGAAAGGTGAAAAATTCGAAAACTACCCTTATATAATATTTTGACAATCGATTCCTCCTAAAGGCTTCCATGGAGGAATGTGTTTTTTTTACCAATTATAGACCTAATTAAGAGCAATCTATCAGTACCGGTCACAAGTTGCACTTTTGAGCTTTTTGGAAGAAAAAAAATAAAAAGGTCAAGTTGCGTAACTACCCTAATATAATATTTTGACAATCAATTCCTCCTAAAGGCTTCCATGGAGGAATGTGTTTTTTTTACCAATGATTGACCTAATTAAGAGCAATCTATCAGTACCGGTCACAAGTTGCACTTTTGAGCTTTTTGGAAGAAAAAAAAATAAAAAGTTCAAGTATCGTAACTATCCTAATACAATTCAATTCCCCGTAAACGCCTCCGTGGTGGAATCTGGTATTTTTATCAATGATAGACCTAATTATGAGCAATCTATCTGTACCGGTCACAAGTTGCACTTTTGAGTTTTTTTGGAAGAACAAATAAAAAGATCAAGTTCAGTAACTCAAACTGCCCTAATATAATATTTTGACAATCGATTCCTCCTAAAGGCTTCCATGGAGGAATGTGTTTACTTTACCAATTATAGACCTAATTAAGAGCAATCTATCAGTACCGGTCACAAGTTGCACATTTGAGTTTTTTGGAAGAAAGAAATATTTTTTGATCGATTGATGTGATAAACATGGGTATGTAGTATGGGGAAATTGTTTGAGCCAAAATCATTTTTTACTGCGTGTAACTCAGAAACGGTAGGATATAGGAAAAAAATATTTAGGTACAACTTGTAGATAATTTTATGGCCTTTCAACTTTTCCTTGAAAGTTTTTCTCTAACATGTACCGTTTTTGAGATTTAAGCGAAAAATGAAAAAATGGACCCTTTCCCCCCCTCCCCCCACTCCGGGGCTCCTCCTAGTGTCCCGGGGTTTTAGTATGTTTATTACCTAGGGACTCTTGACATGTTTCCGAAGAAACATCTTACGTTACTAACTCACGCACTCTAGAACTTTTTATTCAATGGACTAATTTGGGGCTTTGTAACTTAATTAAGATGGACGGTAATCATTTCAATGTAATTAAGTTATCATATGTGTTAGAGCAGCATGATTACCGCTAATTCGGGGTTAGATTAGATCAGGGTATTTGATGGGACCAAAGGATTTTATTTTAATTCCGTAGTCCTGACAAGGAATCAAAGAAAAAATTCTAAAAGGAAATCACGACGTCTGATTCTCACTTGACTGGATTTATTTTATTTTATTTAAATAAACTAATTAATAAATATTATGGGACAATCATACACAAATCGACCTAGTCCCAAACTAAGCAAAGCTTGTACTATGAGGACTAGACGACAAAATACATAATATATAAATACATACATATATAGATAACATCCATGACCCAAGAACAAATATTCGAGTTTATCACACAAATATTTGCCCTGGCCAGGATTCGAACCCGGGTCCGCCGGCTCAGTAGGCAGGTGTCTGCAAAAGTGCAAACTGCGCCAACCGCGTCGTCGAAATGTATTATGCTTAAGTCTCATCTTCTCTATGCACTATTATTGAAAACCTATCATATTAAATAAAAAGTTAAACTGCGTGCAGGAAATCTTATCACGTCCAAACAAGCCATTGTAGTAGGCATAAAACTTCACATTTGTCTTCTTTACATAGAATATTTACATCGACCAGTGGTTACATTCAAATTGTGGGCTGTTTATGAAGTAAATGTTTGCGTCGGTGATTCACTGATTCTAGAAATTGAATCAAACAATATATATTATATTTTAATATAATATATTTATTTATAATAGATCACGTTAGACAGTTTCCATAGCCAGTTAAACTAGCAGTGCTCACAGTTAACAGGTAATGTGGCGTGCAATTTAAGATTGCTTGAATAAAAAATCAGGTTTACAGAAATCAAATAAATAAAAAATATATAGATTTGGATAAGATTTCAGTTACGAAAAAAGGTTCAGTTTCGTAATGAAAAAGTTTTGCGAATCAATTTTGATACCTATAAGTATAGTGAGACTTGGGAATGTCGCAACGAGATCACGTTCTGTCGGACAAACTGTACGACTGAACTACGCTGTGTCATTGTAAACCACCCATACTACATTAACCATAACGGTCCTCATTAACAATACGGCTTATCGTACTAATACACATTTTAATGATACTTTAAAAAGGGGCGTTACTATATCGTTCTATGGCATTTTATCGAATCCCATGTTTCATAGCTGGACTTAATGTGTGTCAGCACGCACGAGGTGGTGATTAAAATTAATAAAATTAGTTTATTTCGTGGCCAGGCGGGGTTGAGTGTAAATAGGCCACCGTGGTCGTTTAGGCTTGTTAAACAATTTTGGTTTTATACGGCAGGTTAACTATTTTAATGAAGTGCTTAGTTTAGTGGATCGTTGAAAGTGACCCGATATGTGCAGCTAAGCTGAAATAAATGAACCGTGTTTGCTTAACCGGAAGGAGCATAGGTACAGAGACTACTTAGGTAATTTAGACTTGTTAAGAAATGTTGGTTTTATATGGCAGGTTGACTTTTAATGAAGTGCTTGGTGGTTTGTTGAAACCAGGGACCTAATTCGAGAATGCCGTTTGAGAGATCGCAAAACGTCAAAACTCTATTAAATAACAGTGATATCGCCTTTGAACTGTTAATATAATGCGATGAGCTTCAAGTGACATATCTCATCTCAATTTTGGAAATACGCAGGCGATAATGATTGTCAAAAATGATATATTATTCATGCATATGAATTTCTGTTTTGAACAAAACGTGACTGACTAATTTCACGCACAACACGGTCAACTTAAATTATGCGCCTGTTATTTATGCCGTCACATACAAAGGAAACGCAAATTAAGCGCGACCAGATTGACGAAGTAGCGATGTTCTAGGGATATCCCCACTTGTCAAGCAGGGACACGTCAAAAGTAACAGATGGCGACGAAATGGAGAGATCTCCATCATCTCTCTAAAATTGGTCGAATTACCCCCTGATCGGCATTTACCTTTTGTATGAAAAGAAACAATAATGAAATGTAACTTTTGGTAAACAGTGGGTGGGGGGTGTATGCACGTGGGATGGAATAAAGTAGCCGTTTTTAAATTTATCCGCTTCAAATAATGTAGTTATTATTTATAAGAAAGCAACAGGCAAATCTATACATAATCATTTTTACTCTTTTACGGTCTTAAATATCTATTTAATTTATAAAAAATACACTGTAAGTACAAGACGTGAACTTGATCGATGAAATTATGTAGATTATGTTTATTCTTCGTTTTATATAGAAATATTTGTACCTATTCACTCAGTTATCCATCTATTCATGCAATAACAGGAGTGCCTATAAAAATATTCCCTATTTGGCGAATTTTCGACGCTGAATATGACAGAATCGATAAGTGATCACATAATATAGAGGTTGTTATTAAAACTTGCTCGACCTTTAATATGGCCCGCGCGTCCCGTAGTCAAGATATCCTGAATATTTTATTCAGAAAGGTATAGTGGGCGCATTCAGTGAAACCTCATGCTGTCATTCAGTATCATTCCACTAAGAAACTTATACACAAATATAAAAAGTCCATTCTCGCACGGTCTATTTGGCAGAATTTGAGCTTTGATCACTACGGGGACTGCAAAGAGGCCGACAAAGAAACGTGAGAGAGATCGTGGCCTAAATAAACAGACCTACTATTGGATTGAGTAAAATAAATAGTATTTCAACAGTAACATACTTATTCCATCCTGGAGTATGAGAACAAAAAAACAGATGAAAAAGGTATTTTTAATACAGTTGCTCACAAAGTGGTACTTTTTGTGGCTGCGTAGCGTGCGAGAAGCTCAATTTCTCGAACTAGTGCTTTTTACTTTTTAGTTCCAAACTATACTTTCGAAATGCAGTAATTTTATATTAGATTTTTTACTTGGAAATTATTTAAAGTATTCATTAATATATAAATGACGAAAAAATATTAAGAATTTGCTTTTTATAGCCTACTCTGTCTTAGGTATCTATGTATGAAATATTTACTTTCCTAAAAATCGTTCTTTGATTTGGCTGAATGCTACAAGCATATGCCTAGAAAAAAAAAGTTTAAAAGCAAATCAGCCCGCCCTTTTGAAATAACTTCTAACATTATTTAAACACATTAACGCATATAAATATATAATTTGGTACGAGAAGTTATAAAAAAATATTGAAAATGAGTGATTCAAACATTGATATGACACCACCAGACATTCGTGCTAGAGCAGCAATTGCCAATGACTGTGTTATTCCAGAAAAATCTAAAAACCAATATAATGCCGTCTATGTAAAATTTATCGAGTGGAAAACCTTACATAATGCAAAGTCTTTTTCAGAGACTGTTTTGATGGCCTATTTTCAAGAGCTGTCTGAAACCTATCGGCCATCAACATTATGGTCAAAATATTCTATGTTGAAAGCTGTTATAAAGTTAAAACATGACATAGATATAAAAACTTACACCAGATTGACTGCTTTCTTAAAAAGGCAAAGTGCAGGATTTCAGAGTAAAAAATCGAAGGTACTAACAGCTGAACAAATTGAGACGTTTATTAATGAATCTCCAGATCAGCAACATCTAGCTACAAAGGTATAAACTTAAATATAAATCTAATAAAATATGTACACAATTTAAGTAAATTAACTCTAAAAATAAAGTAGGAAGTTAAAAAAAATAGAATGAAATAAACAATTGTCTTACAATATACCGGGTGTAACCGACGGTGTACCGAAAACTGAAACCATGGCTTCAGACCATTATTCTGGGCTGGAAAATCGTGGAAATTTCTTTGAGAAAATTCACAACTTTTCCTGGCGAGTTTTCATTTTTTCTTTATTTTTCCGTTAATCGAACTCTACCGGTAACAATTTTTCATGAAAAATCGCATGAAAATAGAATTTTCCGCAAAACACGCAATGTATCACAAACAGTATTATGTAAGCTTTACGGTACAACGCAGGCGCATGGAGTGGGAAAGATAACGGTACTGGCCGGTCATTGATCCGCCAGGCCAGTGCGCTCGCACTGTTTTAATTACCTACCCGCATCAATGTTTACCTACCCGCACATTTTATTTGCTTTACTTGCTTGAATGAAAATAATCTTGTTAGTCTGTTTTAATTTATCGGTCAGTTGTTATTGGTGTTAGGTAGTACACTAGTTGTGATCTGTGGTTGCGTTGTTTTTGTGGTTGCATTTATTCATGTCATTCGATGAGCATTGGCGTAACGGTATGTTTTGCGCTGACGCTTGAGTGGAGTGGGGAACGCGTGGACCGGTCGATGCTTGCCGCGTGCTCCCCTCCCCGCGCGTCTGCACCCGAGAGAATTGGACGCAATACATTGCGCATCGAGTTTTATAATTTATTTTGGAAAATCTTATCCTTGAGTTTTCCGAGAAAATGAACACTCGTTTTCAGTTCGTGATTATGGTCTAAAACTACACTTTTCATTTTCGGTACGCTGTCGGTTACACCCTGTATAATAAATATGTAACTTTGTTCATAGGTTGCTCTTATATTTGGAGTCTGTGGCGCATGCAGACGCGAAGAGCTCACAAATGTATCAGTAAAAGATATAGAAACACATGGGGACATACTTCTTGTCAAAATACCAAATACAAAAAATTCAATTCCCAGGTCCTTCACTATTGACGGCCCATTTGCAGAAATAGTCAAGAAATATCAGAGTCTGCGGTCTTCTAAGGGCAAAAGTGACCGATTCTTTCAGAATTTTCAAAGAGGAAGGTGCACTGCCCAGGTAATAGGCTTAAACAAGTTTGGGAATATGCCGAGAGATATCGCTCAGTACTTAAATTTGCCTGATGCAAATCTTTACACCGGACATGCATTTAGGAGAACCTCTGCTACATTACTTGCCGACTCAGGAGCTGACATAACAACTTTGAAGAGGCATGGAGGTTGGCGGTCAAGGTCAATGTTTCTTTTACCTCTAATTATCCTTGATAGTCTTCAAATATTCAAACAATTCATGATATTTTAGTTGTAAACGTGTCCTTGGTCACATGTCGCAGATCACAAATTTGGCACTAAAACTCTTGTTGCATGATCTGTTTCTGTTTGTTGATACTGTAATGTCTTGTACTTCTGTTTTGATAATGTTAAAGGTTCTAATTAATGTCGTTTCAGTATTATAATTATCTGCATTGGGCTGTGGCAAGCTAAATATTATCCTTATAAATACTGTCAGTGTCAACTGCCAAGTGTCAATTTAGTTTCTCAACTCGAGGCCGATGGCGCTGATTCCAATAGTATGTTGTCACTGTCAGTGTCATTTGTAAAGTATGGGTTCGTTCAAAAATAACTTCGAAGCAAGCATATTTTATCGCAATGATATATTAATTTATTATTTTTTCGCAATTGCATTAAAAAACGTCGTTTACAACACGTGTGAAATGTCTTTTTACTACTCGTACCGAGTCTTGCCACTCGCTTTCAGCTCGTGGCAAGATACCTCGGTACTAGTGGTAAAAAGACATTCTTTTCACACTAGTTGTAAAATGTACTATTTTATCGCTTTCAACACTTTCAAATAAGCGCTATAAACTCTAGCAAGTGCCAGAGAGGGTTCAATATGTTCTAGGCTGATTGTATTTTCTTGGAGTCGGAGTATCCAGGTTTTCAAAGCACAGGTCCTACTGAAAATTATAATAAAATTAAGCGACTAGAAGTAAGCAAAGATCTGACACAAGAATTAGCCAAAATATAATCACCACAAAATATAATGATTACAGTTCAAGGCTTTAAATACGTTAACAAACCTTTGGAACTCGATCGATGAAGTAAATTAGTTAAATCTTGTTTCGGAGGCATCCTGTGGTAACCCACCCCGAAGGTACGGGCAACACGGGCTTACCCGTCGGCCGAAGCATTATTTATTTAATACACTCAAAGGCTAGAGTCAGATAATTGCTCTGAACTCCGTTTGGACACAGTAATCCTCTTCAATGGTCCTCTAAAAATGAGAAAACATTTTCAAAGGTCTTTGCACCTGGGTTTAGTTTCAAATTCGGAACTTAACAGATGCAAAATGAAGCCGAGGCACGCATATTTTCTCACCGCAAGCTATACGTAGTAACATTACAAGTACTCGTAACTGGAGTTTTTGTAATGTTCCTTTGGAGCCTCATTTTTTCTGTAGGGATGTTCGAATTGAAACTTGCTCTCTGAAATTTAATTTAAACAAGCGCGCCCGCTTATAAAAGTACCTAATACTTATAGGTTTTCTTTGGGAGAAAAATGATATAGAGACGGAAAAACTATTCTAATTTTAAAATATGGCTTCCATCAGGTTAATGATGATTTCGCCAATTTCAAGTTAGCTCGTAGAGCATGCCGTTGTTCGGTGAGGTTTTGTTTTGAAAAACTATTCCAAATATATTCGACGATGCGACGCGATTGGTCGTGACGTATGCCGACACCACCGACCACAGACCGATATGTGCGTTACAAACGCGCGCAAAACCACAAACTTGAAGGAAGAAGGAAGGCATACACAGGTGCGCGTTGGTGCCTGAGCTGCTTAGCGCGATAAGCACCGTGTAGACAGTCCGTTTTGACAACATCTAAGCAGCACGCAGGCTGCATAAGGGTTTATACAGCCCTTGTACTATGGGCTGCATAACTTCATGGCCATTCATAAATTGAACATGTAATTCTGCAGCTCACAGTTGCCTCCAGCACACTTATGCATTCTATGTGCTGCTTGAACAGTCAAACTCAAACTCAAACTCAAAGTCAGCAGCAGAAGTTGCCACACACGCCAGGTGCTCAAAATGATAAACACACGGACTCTGTTAATATCTAGAGAATAAGGGTTGTACTGATCATTGTGAGCGTTTCATAATGCTTAGCTACTTTTGCTGAGGACAGAACATACCAGTCTTTGATGTCGTACAGCTGGGTAAAAAACGCTACTGTAAATACATTCCATAGAATAAGTAGATTATCAGATTTCAGCAGCGAACCGTTGAACCCTATTAAGGCTGCACTCGTAAGGTAATCCTGGCTCGTACATGTGCAAAGCTAATTATGTTTTATAAGTTATTCAGCGTGCGTAACTAAATGACTGCAGTTCGACTAAATATTAATATCCTAATTACTAAATTAGGTGTATTTGTATAGAATCTTTTTATCGATTCATATTTTTTTTATGGGTTTTTATTAGGTGTATTGTTTGATTGGCTTATATTTCGTAATTTGTACTATGTCCTGTGCTTCTCTACGTCACATTTCTCGTTCCGTCTTCTTTTACTTCAAGTTCCATCTCCATCCCGGAGGTCAGCCATTATTTGACCATTATGTCGATCTATCTTTAGTCATGTGAATTATTTTTTCCGTGCTTCCGCCTCCAACCAGTCTTTTATATATTCTGCGTACATCTGCAGCCTCTGCCTCGTCTCTTCTCTATTTTACTCTCAATTATTAGCTTCAAAAGTTAAAATTTTATTTCTCTACATATATGTGTCCAAAATGTTTGTATACTTATGCATTTCATACACAACTCATGTTGTTCATGAATAAATGATCAAATTGAATTGAATTGAAATATGACGCTTTTCTTTTTTTAATAGTTACTAAACTGAAATCCACAGACCTACGGACTAAATTGACAAATGACTGACAGGTAAAATGATACCAGGAATAGCAAAATAAAAATAGTGAAGGGAACAATATATCGACAAGTTGTAAAGTACAAATAACAGACTAGTTTAAATCAAAAATAAGTATATTAGTTTCAAATAAGAGGTCCAAATTTTGGTTTGTTTGATTTTCGAGGTAGTGGATGGATAAAATGCGTTTTTACCCACTAGTTTTAAAGCATAAAAAGGTTTATGAGCCTGTAGGTAAAAAATAAAACACCTTGTCCGACGATGACTAGTCTTTATTAAAAAATATTATTCATTCCCAGGGTCCGTTATTTCGTCATCTTCATCATCATCATCAGTTATATTTATAATAAAAGGATCCGAAACAATGTCCACTAAAATAAATGGTCGAGTTGTAACATTTTGTAAACTTTTCTTGTTCTTTGTATTCCTTCAAAACTTTAAAAACTGAACTTCTCGAAATACCAAGAATTTCGGATGATTTCATGACACACTCGTTTTTATTGACATGAATGTCCTCTGGGATATTTTGTTCGTCCTGCAATCTGTGTAATACCATCTCATTATAAATATAAACGTATACTTGATGAATCGTCTCTTTTTCAGTTTCACTAATAGATTTTTTTCTCCTTTATATCGGAGGCGAACTTTTTGATGAACATGGCTCTTCATGTCAATCTTGCGAATCCATAATAACGTAACAATATCAATAAACACTCGTAATAGCAATGATAACGTATATGTGGCGTTATCTGGGGAAATGGACCTTATTGTCTAGTTGCCGAGATAATCGCGTTTAAAGTAAAATGTCGAAAAAAAACATTTTTTCTTTTTTTACTCTATATTAATAAGCAGGGTCTAAAATTTAATCTGACAAAGACACAACTGGAGCTTTATCTCCTCTTCTTATTTCCCACTGTTGGTGGTGGTGGTGGTTTCGCTGCATCTGCAGCTCGTAGCAGCTCGTGGCGGGATTCATCAGCTTTCCGGAACATTGTGCTGGCCAGTCTGCTGATCTAGGCGTCTAAGGGTTTCCATTTCAGTGCCCTCTGTATATAGTGATTCCGCACGAAGCGTGGGCAATCTGTAATGTGTCTCAGTGCCAGGTTTTCTTGGGCTCTCATTTTGTTTCGATTTGTGGTAGCCACTAGGGCCTACCACACCGGCGCCGCGTATGTGAGCCTGGACCTCACATACGTTTTGTGGATCCCCAGCTTCGTGCGGATCGGCAGGTTGCTCCTTAGGACTGATCTCAGCGTAGTTCACGCTGGTCTGGTTCTTGAAACCACTTCCGCCACGTGCTGCTTCATGGTGAGGCCCCGGTCTATGGTGACACCCAGGTACCTCACCGTGTGCTTCCATTCCACGTCTTGACCAAACATGCGGAGTGGAGGTGAAGTCTGTTTTCTTCCGGTCATGAAGGCCTGAGTCTTGGTGACGTTGACAGTAAGCCTCCAGTCCTCAAGCCATCTTGGTAGGGCGTCTAACTGGGTCTGTATCTTCCTGACGGCATGGGTGGGGCTGACGGATGCGGTGTAAAAGGCCGCGTCATCCGCGAACAGCCCCAGCTTGACGTCGCCTCCTACCACTGGGATATCATCGGTGAAGGTTGCGTAGCATGCTGGTGTAAGGCAGCTTCCCTGAGGGACTCCTGCTAGGATTGGGCGCTCCGAGGACAGTGCCTGTTCCACTGCCACTTGGAACTTGCATCCGCTCAGGAAAGACTTTATCACCGTTATGACGCTGCGTGGGGCCGTGGTGTACAACAGTTTGTACAGCAGCCCCTCGTGCCATACCCAGTCGAACGCTTTTTCCATGTCGAGCATGACAGCCACAACATGCTCCTTCTTGTTGCTTGCATTGGCCATAAAGTGAAGCACGCGAGTGAGCTGTAGCGTTGCCTGAATCCGAACTGTTCTGAACGGGGCTCGACGTGGGGGAGAAGTTTCCCCAACAGGAGCCTCTCTAACACCTTGGAGAGGGTGCTGAGCAGAGTTATTGGCCTACAGCTCTCCGGTCTTCGGCAGTCTTTGCCAGGTTTGGGCAGCATAACTACCCTCCCAGTCTTCCAAGTTTGGGGAAAGTGACCCGAGCTCATGATCCCGTTGAACAGGCGCGTCACTGCCACAATGGGGATCGAATCGGCGCCCGGGGCTTTCTTGGGGTCGCAACGTTGGAGGGCTCGCTGCATCTGGCTGGGGGAGAAGAAGACCGCGTCTTCCTGTGCTCTTGCTGGTGCCTCCGAAGTACCTCTCCAGGTGTTCTGTGATGCTCTGCTGGTGTTCTGCATTGTGTATCGGGTTGGGCCTAAATTGTCCCTCCAGGTACTCGGCGAAGATCTCTGCGCGATCCTCAGCCTTGTAGCGTGGAGTGTTGTCTACAGGGTCGTAGAGTGGTCTTATTGCCTCAGGTTTTGTCACTAGCTGTTTGCAGATACGGTGAATGAAGGGGACATCACCCTCTTCAGACGCTAGGTGGCTCTCCCAACTCTCGGCCCTGTGTTCTGTGAGTGCCTTCTTGGTTTTTATGATCATGGCGTTGAGCTCTGCCTTGATCGTCGGGCATCTTGTAGCCTGCCATTTTCTGCGCAGGCGGCGCTGCTCCTCGATCATGCTCCTAATCCTCGCCGGGAGGGGCGTGTGCCTCTCTGTGGCGGGGATGGTGTGGGAGGCTGTTGATAGCGCCGCCTGTAGTCCAGCTGTGACCAGGTCTGCCGCTTTTTCCACTTCGTCAGCTGTGGAGACCGGAGTAGTGTGGCACGTGGTGGTCTCTTCTAGTTGTTGTGTGAATGTTTCCCAGCTGACTCGGTGTTTGGGTCTCCTAATTCCCATTAATGGATCCATTTCGATACACATGAGGATTGTCCGGTGATCGGATGGTAGGTCCGGCAATGCCTCATGTGTAAATCTGGCGTCAATTTGGCTGGCGACGCAGCAAAATACAAATTAAAAGTATTTTTCAAGACTTATTCTTAACTATATCACTAAACATTTTACGTCCGACACTAAGGTCCCTTTTCAAATACGTTAATCATTTAGTGTTTGCCGAACCAAAGTTATAGGTTTTTGGTAAGAGTTTAATAATAAAGTGCTCTAAAAATTAAGACTATCAAAATTAAACATAAATTTATAGTCAATATCAGATGATATCACTAAATATTTTACCACCGACGATAAGGTCCCTTTTAGAAAATATAAAGTGGTTGTACCAACTTTTTACTAAACTTTATCTTGAATTTTGAGACTTAAAAAACTACTTTTTTAATATTTGTTCTGTTAATTTGATCTCATTTGGCTATGTTTAACGTAGTAGATGTATATGTTTGTTGATTTTGACTGTTTAATTAGATTTATAAACACAAAGCTATTTTTGTTAAAATAAATATTTTTTTATAATAAACAACGTTGATTCAAATCGAAGTAGCTCTTATTGAGTGTCTAATTACATATAATATTTATTCCTTCTATAATATCTAACGAAAATACACTATAAATAGGAATTTAAGTAAAAAATCCATCAATATATATTTTTTTACTTTATGCACTTTGGCACGGTAAACTATACGAAAACAGATATACAATTACAAAATTGTACTTGAAACCTGAAAGCCCATACAATCTACTCCTCAAATAGCATGTTATCTATGTAACTTCCAACAATAACATACTTTAATGGGGTGTAGAAGTTTGAATTCAATTTTCTCATAATCACCTTTTCTGACTTTTGAGTTTCAATTATTTTTTAAAAAATATCTATTGAACCGACATGCATGTTTTTTACATGGTTCGATAGCTCAATGTATGTAGATTATGGAGATATACATAACTCAATACCGACAGTAAGGTCCCTTTACCCAGATAACGCCACATATCGTTAGATACATAAAAGTAGTTTGTAAACAGCGGTCAATTATTTCTGAAGATACCCGCTTTTTTTTGTTAAAAAGATGGACCACATTGTTGGGAATATGAAAATAAAGAACAATAATTTTATTAGTTCATTTAATTAAATGTATGTATTCAATAAACTATCAACTATCATAAATATATAATTTTCATGTAAATTATTGCTGGTTTGACATTAATTATTTATCTCTAATTCTCTGGGGTCTACAGACCTTTTGATCTGTCAAAATCACTGGAAAAAGTTGGTATATCGATTAGCCGATCAAATTGCCAATTTGATTGTCCCGTCTGGGTGGACCTTAAACCTACGATGTAACAATAATTTTAATATCGATGAGAACGACACTGTCCAAATTGTGGCAACATTTGTTCATACTTACTTGTCAATTTAGTCCGTAGGTCTGTGGATTTTACTTTATGACTTCCATGTCTCTTTCTTCATCTAAGTAAAGTAAGAGGGAATAGACTTCCGGTTCGTGTCCCAAGATGGCCGCATGCGTTTAAGTTTAGTTGTTCATTATTTATTCATTTTAGTTGTTCAATGTGTAGTATTGATAGCGTATTGTGCAGTGATCTAACGTATGAGTGAATAGCTAATGAAGAATTCAACTTGAAGCGTTCATAGCCCTTCCTGGGTCAAGGCCCGATAGTCCGCGTGGTTTTTTGTAAATCGCTATCACTTTACAAAAAGCACGATTTTTTCAACTCACCGTACAACGTGGTATCAATCCTCTATCTAGTCGCCTAGTGCGATTGGCAACGAGACATTGGCAGTAATGGTCGCTTAACTGTGACCGGTTGCCATTTTAAAAAAAATAGAATAAAGTAAGAGGAGGAGGTCTATTTATAGTAGTTTATTTTTTAATTATTTAAAGTAAATTCATATATACTTAAAATCATAACATAATCAAAAATGTGTATATCAATTCTCCATGAAACGTTATTGTGTCGAGGTAATCCGGGTCAGAACGGTTCCCCAAGGATACAAAGTAAGCGGAAAGTGCAGGAACAGATCCAAACATTGGAATAGCATGTCCGAACATTTGTAAGTGAATTTACGTTAGATGGAAAACAGCCGAATACTTGTCCTGCACTGGAATTATCGAATAAAATTCTGGTACTCTGGTTCTGAGTCAGGTAGTGGGTACAGTAAGGTTATATAGATTTATATCTGGAATTATTTAAATGAGTATACTTTTTAATATTTAGTTATTTTTTTAAAATCTTTATTAGTGAAAAAGGAGTTTCATCAGTTACAAATTACTTTCGTACAAAAACCCGCTTGATAAAACTATTATTAAAATTTGATACGATGAATGGTAGGTATCTATACTCTGCTTGAAGGTGAAAACACAATAATTTATAATATACTAGCAACCCGCCCCGGCTTCGCACGGGTGAAATTAATTTATGCATGTATTATACATATAAACTTGAATCACTATCTATTAAAAAACCGCATCAAAATCAGTTGCGTAGTTTTAAATATCTAAGCATACATAGTGATCACACTATCTTAATTTTATGAGCTATCAAGCTCATAAAATTTATATTCCTTGTAATCCTTCTTAACAGTTGAATAATTTTTAGGTCACGTAGTACAAATTTGTTTTCCAAGCCTTTTCTCTGATGCCTACTTGGCTGAGATAGGAACGTCTTCAGTTTTATAGCCGTACATTTAAAGTCCAGATATGTTTTATCATTTGTTATTTTACTCCCATTCAACTACGTACAATTTCATTTGAGCCCTTGGTAATTATTATATTTCTTTTAATTTATTAATTCCAAGGTCCTTTTGTTAACATTGATGGGTGATATTTTAGACGTTAAGTTGCATTTTCAACACATTTTTGTAGGGGGTAAGTAGATTTCTGGATATTCGGTAAATGCTTTTGATTGTTGCCATAAGTACCTCGAAATTAAAAAAAATATGAATGGTATGTAGGGTTTGTATTTTTTATTCGCATAATGGAAAAAGTTAGTAACTTATTATTTCTAGAACATTATTATTAATAATTTATCAAATTCTAAATTTGTATTGGAAATACATTTTCTATGGAGAGTTTATTTCAGGAAAAGTAAGTAAGTAGGGCGATGCAGGATGGCCTATGTTCTAAATAAGTCGGATTTTTTTGTGCGCTCGTGACGACAAACAGCTGAATGGAATTAACCAATTTTGGTACAGGCATAGATGGACTTCAAAAATAAGTATGGCTCAGGATACTTTTTACTCAGGTACGGTAAATAATGGTAAAACTAGTATTAAATAAAAATACAACACCATTCAAAGGACCGTACACTAATAGGTACAACTAATTAGAAAAGTCACTTTCTCTTGAATGGGTGTATTCAGCAACGAGCACATCAGTGCATGGCGGAGGGCCTGCAAATGATGTAGTTTCTTTTAATTGAATAATTCCAAGGACTTCTTATTAACATTCATGAGTGACTCTTGAATGAAAAGTTATAATTTTCAACACTTTTAATTGTTAGTAGCGACTGAATAGATTTTTGATGGATTAAATTGTTTACTGTTGTAGGTAAGTGCTCTTTTTAACAGATTTTAAAAAAGGAGGAGGTTCTATGTTTCGTATGTGTTTTTTACTCCGCCAATTGTGGACCGATTCTCAATTCAACTCCTTAACGTTTAGGAGCTAGGGCATATGCGCTACGAGATTCCCATCTAATCTAAACTGTAAAAGCACTGAATAGCACCCGTAAAGCACTTTACGGGTGCACACTTTCGTTTTATAGTTTGTCAATTTTTATACGTCAAAGTGAGATTTCAGACACTCTCAAATTCAAAATCCATACAAACGCTCAAAGAACAATAAAGTGCAAAATCCTCTTAACCCGATGAAAAATGTGAGTTTATAATGAGGTTTTTAACTGAGATTGAATGAGTTAGTACAGTAACCGACTGTCCAGCGGCGATTAAGCCGTTAGCCACGGGCGGACACGGGAAATGCATTAAACTTATAATGACGGGTGTCACTATGCAACTTGGGCTAATTTAACTAGCATTTTATCTCGGCTTGCAGATGGATTAATCTTATTATATCTAGTAGGTATAAAGGTCGTGAAAAAATAAGGTATTCTGCAATCATCTCTGGATGTTTAGCTACTCGTGTGCCAAAATAGTTTAGATTTCGGTTAAACTGTTTGGCTAAGTTCCTAACATACATAAACACTGAAACGGAGACATTTCACTCGCTCATCTAATGAATAACTAAATGTACTTACAAATGTACCCCTTGAAAATACCCCTGACGGATCACTTTGTCATATAAATCAATATTTTATAAATGTTGGCAAAAACCTAGCCCAAAATATTCGGCATACACCAACTGTTAGTGATTTCACACACGTCACATCGACTGCACACTCGTTTGTTCTGATTAAAACAGATATATTAGAAGTTGAGACTATAGTAAATTCCCTGCGCACCGACTGTGCACCAGGAAGTGATAATATTTCAGCAAGTCTACTTAAGCAACACAAGGATGTTTTAATTCACCCACTAACTCATATCTTAAACTTGTGTTTAGAAACGGGTGTATTTCCTGATGCCCTGAAAGAAGCCCTAATTCTGCCTATTCACAAGTCTGGAAGTAGGGAACTGGTCAATAATTATCGGCCTATATCTATTTTGCCAGCGTTATCTAAGGTCCTGGAGAAGATTATGAACAGGCGTCTAAACAAGTATTTGGAACATAATAAGATACTGTCCGATAATCAATACGGTTTCCGAAGTTGTAAATCTACGAATGACGCTGTACATGACCTTACCAATCATATAGTCAGAGCTTTGGATGATGGCAAAAAATGTTTGGCAATTTTCTTAGACCTTGCGAAAGCATTTGACACGGTTTCAATTCCTAGACTTGTGAATAAACTTGAGAACATTGGTATCCGTGGTAATCAACTAAAACTGTTTCAAAGCTACTTAACGAACCGCAAACAGAGGGTGAAAATCGGCGACCGCGTTAGTAGTGAATTACTAATAGAATATGGTGTGGGACAGGGTAGCATACTGGGTCCCACACTGTTCTTACTTTATGTAAATGAAATGTGTGACCTGGAGCTACCTAGTGGCAAACTGGTGGCTTTTGCTGATGACACAGCTTTAATTTTTAGTGGGGATTCGTGGGGGGAGGTTTACTCTAACGCACAAAAAGGTTTTGACAAAGTTATGGCATGGCTTGCAGAAAATACCTTAACGTTAAATGTTGAAAAAACTAAATATTTAACATTTTCTATTACAGCTGGCGGAGCAAAACTATCCGACAATCTTGCAATCACTGCACACAAGCATGGCCCTGACATAGTTTGTGACTGTTTATGTCCAATGCTGATGAAAGCTGAGACGGTTATAAATATTTAGGGATAACTCTTGACAATAGACTTAACTACCGAGCACACATAGAAGCGCTCTCTTGTAGAGTTCGTAAAATGATGTATATTTTCAAGAACCTGCGCCACGTAGCGAATTCTAAAATATTGAAGATGGTTTACCTAGCCCTGTGCCAGTCACTGCTTGTGTACTGCATCCTTTCTTGGGGTGGAGCAGCAAAAACTCATCTCATAGTTCTTGAGCGCGCGCAACGAGCCTTGTTGAAAGTTATTTTTTGCAAGCCGTACCGTTTTCCCACGGTAGATCTCTATAAGTCTTGCGAAATACTAACAGTAAGACAGCTATTTTGTAACGGAAGTGGAGAGGAGCTTGCTTGACTTGGTGGTGCAGCGGGGTGAGGTGCGGTGTGCTGAGGAGAGGAGGGGAGCGAGGTGTTATAAGCGCCTGTCGAGTGCAGTTCGGGTTGATTTTTCGGATTGCATCGTAAAGTGAACTGATCAAATTTAAGTGTGGTAAAATTATTAAAATAATTAAATAAAAGTCGATTGCCGTTAATGCTTGCTTTATTTCTCATACCTGACATATTAGTCAGAATTGGGATCTGGACATAATGAAACGCGTACGAAGTTCAAACGGCGGCGGCGGCCATGTAAAGCGAAAAAGAAGCAGGCTGTTGTGTCCTCAAGTAAGTGACGATGATCAGGAATTAGATGAATCTTACACTCGTAACGAAGCATTAAAATCATTGATTGATAAGAAGGTAGAAAAGGCGGTTAAGAATATTTTAAATGAAAATAATGTCACCTCAGATCAAAAATCACATAAATTACTTAAGACTGAAAGATTAATACCAGATTTTGACCCTGAGAACAAAGATATGAATGTAAAAGGATGGATTAATAAAATTGAACAACTGGGAGATATTTACAAATGGAGTGACGAATTAAAATCATTCAACCTGCAAGCCAAGTTACAAGGCCAAGCACGTGTGTGGTTTAATAGGTTAGATTCTTACGACCACACTTGGGAAGAGTGGAAATCAATGCTAATCAAGACCTTTCCAAGATTCCATGATTATGCTACCCTCTTAGATGAATTAATGAATAGAAAAAAAAATGAGTTGCGAATCTATGACCAAATATTTCCAGGAAAAGCTAGCTATGTGTTACAGGTGTAAACTTAGCGATCAAGCTTCTGTTTCGTGTATTATTAGAGGGCTACCACAGGAACTTCAGGCGAACGCACAAGCTTTTCAATGCACGTGCCCGGACGAGTTGTATGAAGGTTTCTTGTCGGCATTCGACAACTACCAAACCGCTAATACAGGTAAAACCACATATGCTCCGGTGAAGCCGCCGTACCGACCGTCGGATTCGTCTGCTGGCCCTGTATCGAAAGAGACGGCCACGCGGAAGCCACCAATCTGCTTCCGGTGCAATCAAAGTGGACACGTGGCACCGAACTGTACACAACCAGATAAACGTAAGTGTTTTAGATGCGGCAAGTTGGGCCACGTAGCGACCAGCTGCACCTCCACAGCAGCCAGTACGTCAAGCCAGGAGAAAACGGTACAGATCTTATCCAATTTAAATGACGCCTATAATAAAAGGGCACGAGTCAATGGAGTACTTATGAAGCACATATACGATTACGATATGACGATTACGATTTTGATATGTATGATTGATACGGGCAGCGAGTTAAACGTTATGGCAAAGAATGCAGCAGAGGCACTGCAATTAAAAGTCAGAGAAAGTAACGTGATTTTGAAAGGATTTGCGGGAGGTTCAGTTAAAGCAACAGGAGAGGTATCTTTTAAACTGGAGGTAGACGGCATTCAAATGGACACTACGGCTGTGACAACTGACGCGGATCTCGGAAGCATTGTTCTGATCATCGGCCAACCAGTTATAAACAATGAAAACGTTATTTTGAACGTGTCTAATAATACATCAGAACTGAGACAGGTAATGGTCGATGATATTAATTGTATAGACACCGTTTATGAAGCGATTCGTTACAGAGTATGTGCTGCAGAGGACACAGAAGCGCCAGTTGGAGACAGCTTGGTGAAGGTCACCTTGGAGGAAGCACCGCCAGGCGACTACTGCACCAAGCCCCGGCACTACAGCATGGCTGCCGTGAGCTACGCGATAGCCAGCGCTGCATTACGAGAGGGAGGCGGCTTTCTACGTGTCTGCAACCTGGGGGAAGAGCCTGTGAAATGGACAAAAGGGGACACCATCACAAGAGCTGAGCGGTGCGAAGTGGAGACTGATGTGAGTTCAAATATTTTATCCTTGAGGAGAGGAGAGGCTGGAGGTGGTGTTGATATGATTGGCGGGGTTAGTGTAGAGGAAATTCAAATAGGTCATGTAGATAGTAATAATAAAACTAAATTGATCGAATTATTAACGTCGTACGCAGATTGTTTTGCCAGTTCGACTAAAGAAATAGGAGTTACTAACTTGGGACAAATGCACATCAGTCTTACCACTGATAAGCCAGTAAATAGGAAGCCCTATAGGTTATCGCACGCTGAGAGAGAGATATTATCAAAAAAAATCGAGGAACTATTAGAAGGGAACATTAGAAGAGAATCGTCATCCGCATATGCTTCCCCTATTATCCTTGTGCGTAAAAGTAATGGCGATTACCGCCTCTGCGTAGATTATCGAGATTTAAATGCGATTACGGTCAAAGAGCGTTTTCCCTTGCCCCATATCGATGACGAATTGTCCCGATTAGCTGGAAAAAAGTTTTTTACGAATTTGGACCTATTTTCCGGTTATCACCAGGTTAGCATTGATCCAGAGTCGGTCCATAAGACGGCATTTGTTACACCGGACGCATTATACGAATACGTCAAAGTTCCATTCGGGCTCGCAAATTCACCCTCTGTATTTATGAGAATAATGCAAAAACTCGTTAAACTTGTAGGTAGTAACGAAATAATTGCATTTATGGATGACCTACTTTTAGCGACGGTTGACGTTACTGACGGACTACACTTATTAGAGAAGGTTTTTATTCAGCTTAGAAGTACAGGTCTAAAATTAAATATGAAAAAGTGTTCGTTTCTTCAATCGGTAGTGTCTTTTTTAGGGCATGAAATTAGTGTTGACGGGATCAAACCAGGTAATCGAAAATTAGAGGCGGTTGAAAAATTCCCTACACCAGGAAATTTGCATGAACTTCGGCAATTTTTAGGGCTATGTAGCTATTTTAGGAAATACATTTACCAATACGCTTTACTAGCCAAACCCCTCACCGATTTAACCAAGAAAAGTTCAGAGTGGTCCTGGGAAAAGGATCAAATTGAAAGTTTCAATACACTTAAGTCGAAATTATGTTCCCGTCCCGTACTTGCATTGTTCGACCCTAAACTACCATGTGAAATTCATACGGACGCTTGCAAGAATGGAATCGCAGGTATATTATTGCAACATCAAACTAGTGGCGAGTTGAAACCCGTATTCTATTATAGCAGAGTAACTACCCGCGAAGAGTCCAATTATCATAGCTATGAGCTAGAGACGTTGGCTGTAGTCGAATCGTTAAAACATTTTCGTGTTTACGTATATGGAAAACCGATAAAGGTTGTCACCGATTGTTCCGCGGTTCGACATACTTTGGTAAAAAAAGATATAATACCCAGAATTGCCCGCTGGTGGTTAACGATTCAGGAATTTGACATGTCTATTGAGTACAGGCCGGGGGACCAAATGAAACATGTGGACGCCTTAAGCCGTAACCCGGTGGACACGTCAAATAATTCATCATCTGTCGAAAGCGAAAAAATCGGAGACTGCTGCATCACTAGTTTGACGTTTACGCCAGAATTAAAAACAAAAGCTGTCAATGTCATTCCCATTTCAAACGAAGATTGGTATCTAACTGTGCAAATGCAAGACGATAAATTGAATCAAATAATCAAACAATTATCTGACGGTAATGCGTGTAGTGATGTAAAAAACAATTATAAAATAAAAAACGACAGGTTGTATAGAAAAACTTTATACGGTGATCGTTTAGTAGTGCCTTCATTCGCTAGATGGAAGTTCATGCAAAGGTTCCATGACCAAATTGGACACATCGGTTGCAAAAAATGTGAGGAATTGATCAAAGCCGACTATTGGTTCCCAAAAATGACCCGCTTCATTAAAAAATACGTTGGCTCTTGTCTCGAGTGTGCATATGGTAAAGGCGAGCATGGAAAGAAGTCTGGTGAGTTGCACCCCATTCCCAAACCTGATAGGATAATGCATACAGTTCATATTGACCATTTAGGTCCGTTCTCAAAAACAAAGAAAGGCTATCAATATATACTCCTTATCGTGGATGCTTTCTCAAAATTTACCCTAGCTCGCCCTACAAGGACTCTAAGTTCAATAGAGACAGTAACAATTCTTGAAGATGTTTTCAGCATGTTTGGCTATCCTAGTAAAGTAATATCTGATCGAAATCTCGCATTTACTAGTAGGATATTTAAAGAATTCTCTCAGAGGCGCCAATTTCATCACACATTGAATGCTATTGCATGTCCCCGGGCTAATGGTCAGGTTGAGCGCTATAATCGCACATTGCTCAATGCGATGCGTACTAGAACTAAGGATCCAAATATGTGGACAGAATGCCTGCCTGACATAGTCTGGGGAATGAACAATACCTTGAATGAGAGCACAGGCTATCACCCATGTTCACTCAAAGGGGTAAATTATTACCTAACCTATTAGCTCAGGAAGAGGAGTCTGTCCCTGTTCAGGATAAGCGTACGGCTGCTACTAAAAGACTAAAACATAGGGCAAGGGTTATGAAAGATAAATATGACAAGCGGCATAGGCCTGAACAAAAATTCAGTAAAGGTGATTTAGTTTTGTGGAAGCAATCTCCCACTGGCGGCGAGGTTAAAAATGTAAATACTAAACTACAAGTTATGTATTCGGGGCCTTATATTATCCAGACAGTGCTGCCTCATGGTCGTTATGAGATCCGAAGTGTTAAGGGCATGCGTGGCTATAAAAAAATTACAGGCATTGTTGCTGCGGATGCCCTGCGCCCTTATCGTAGTGCTCCCTCTTGTAGTGAAACTAGTAGTGATGAGGATGTAGTTACCCGTGACGATTTAATTGATTTACTAGAGAGCTAATACTCTGCTGCACCAATTGCGGTGCAATTGTTACAGGATGGCCGACTGTAACGGAAGTGGAGAGGAGCTTGCTTGACTTGGTGGTGCAGCGGGGTGAGGTGCGGTGTGCTGAGGAGAGGAGGGGAGCGAGGTGTTATAAGCGCCTGTCGAGTGCAGTTCGGGTTGATTTTTCGGATTGCATCGTAAAGTGAACTGATCAAATTTAAGTGTGGTAAAATTATTAAAATAATTAAATAAAAGTCGATTGCCGTTAATGCTTGCTTTATTTCTCATACCTGACATATTAATTTATTGAGCAAATTTTACTAAAACAACATGCTGAAGCCGGTCTAACAGATTCTAAACGCACCGTTGACCAACGAAGCAAACGTACGAATAGGCTCCGTCGCAGCATAGCTTGCAGAACAGCTTTTAGTAAAAGATTCTACGTGTTCCTAGGATGCTTCCTTTACAATAAAGTTGATAAACTACTGGATATAGGTTGTAAAAATAAATATGTATGTAAAAAAGATGTAAAGACCTGGTTACTCGGCTTAAATTATGATAGCACCGAAAACCTTCTGCACCCAGTTCAATAATATATTCACGTAAATCATGCACTTAATCTAATTACTAAAACTACTCTCTATTACACAACCACACACACACACACATGCATTCTCAGATTCATATAATTTAATTTATTTCATAAATTCGTAACTACGACGCTCGAGTACAAACTCAGTTGATCCGCACTTCTTTTTTGTTTTTGTTTTTGTTTTTCTTCCCCTTTTTTAATTCTAACTTCCGTTTATTATGTTTAGTTTAGTTGTTACAAATAAAGTAAAATAAAGTAAAGAATGTAATGTAATTATGTAAATTTTTCGATAGTTCATTACCATTATCATTAACAATGCTTGGCAATATGTTATGTTGCGTTTAGTCATATGGAAGGTAGCTGATGCTTGTAGCACAGGTTATACCTATTACAAGTAGCAGCGTTACACTAGTAAATAAGTTTTGTTTCGTAGTTAATGTAATAATATATACTTGTCAATATTTTTTTTGCTCAATAAATATTATATTATTATTATTATTATTAATGTACGGGCATACTACTTTAATGTTGGACCAGTTTCGCATTATTTTGATTGACATCATATAATTAGGATTTTAGGTATGTACTGATGTACACAATAATACGAGTAGGTACGTACTAATTTACCTTATATGCGATTTGAGTAAATTAGTAGGACTACATGTACTAAATTACCAAATACCAAAGATTTAGAAGTACGTTTAATGATGGCGCCAAAATTTCCATTACAATCAAGAATTAAATCCGAAATTACCTTCAAACGCCTCAAAAATCCCAATAAAAACACGATCTGACCTATTTATTGCAATAATGAAAGCATAAAGTAATTAGGCTCTGTTTAGAAATAACAAAAGGCGTTTTATGCCGTCATTAGCCAGTCGTAACTGAACATAATTGTCGAGTTACGTGTGCTGTTACAGACTCACGACACGACTGCGTTACGACCATTTCACGACTACAGATTTAACTAAAAAAGAGATGTAGTTCATGAAGGGAACTTGTTCAACTTCGTAAATTAAAAAGATATATTTTCTGAGACTCATTAACGCTACAATATGACGTGAATAATATGTGAAAACTAAATTACATCTAACTAAATATTAAATAAAACCTTATACCAATTTACACTCCGAAAAACTTCTTGATTAACTTCGTCTGTTGACGACGTAGATGGCGCAGTGGTAAAACCGCTGCCTAATGAGCCGGCGGTCCTGGGTTGGTTCGTATCCCGGCAAGGACAAATATTTGTGTGATGAACTTGAATATTTTTGCGTGGGTCATGGATGTTACTACGTCTTTAATTATATATATCGTCGTCTAGTACCCATAAATACAAGCCTTCGTGAGCTTATTTGGGACTAGGTCGATTTGTGTGAAGTTGTCTGATATTTATTTATTTTATTTATGTGATATGCTGTAAAAAAACAGCATTGCGATCAGATGATTGCGATGATTTTTACAGCACATCTGTGCTCACAGTGTATTTTACACATTCGTCTGTTACATCCACATTCATTTCCAAGCTACAATTTCAAATTCCAACCCGGTAGAAATTGTTTACAGTCAAGATGGCGCCCTTCCGAGATATATTAAAAAATCTGCAACTCACTCGTCACATCTAAATGCGCATAAATGCAGATTCATTCCGTTTTACGTCGTATTTAACGTCGGGCCGCATTAAACCTTTAAACGTTTCGAGTTGTAAACCGAGTCTATGACGAAGGGAATGACTAAAGCAACGGCCTATGACATGTTGGTACTGTTAACTTTTGGCCATAAAAAGGCCTTAGTATTTTACTTTCAAAGCTACGGAAATACTCATTTTATCGATTTACTGGTGGAGGAACAGCCATAATAAAGTTGTCGCAATCGGCGAGGGTGTAAAAATCTGTTGTAAAAGAGTGAATAAAATAATATACTTACTCTTTTAGTATTAACTATAAAGGCACATCTATATTATAATACAATTCTAAAATAGTAATGATAATTAGTTTTCAGTGGAGAGGGTTATTTATTCAGGAAGAAATTATCAGCACACATTTGAATAGGTGCACTGCGTTGGTAAAATTTTCTTTATCTGCTCATTACACCGAAACGGCTGTTCTGATTTTTACCAATTTAGGTATAGGGATAGCTGAACATTTAGATATAGGATACTTTTAACCCAACTACAGGTACAATAAAGAAAAAAGAAATACTGCGTGAGTCAATGGCCACTGGGACAGTAAGATTCTCAAGTAGTGGCCACGAACTGAAAGACGCAGCGTAGAAGGACCCCTACAAGGTAGAATGACGAACTTGCGTAGGTCATGGGAAACTGTTGAATGCTGGTTATCGTACCGTTCAACGCGGATATACTTAGGACGGGACTTTGTGGCTTTCGGCTAAGATTATGGTGATGAGGATAGTATATAAATTTGTGAAAAATAAACGATAATGAATAAAATGGTCTGATAATGTAGGTGAAATGTGTTTATAGAAACTCTATAATAAAACGGAGCAACCAGACCGAGTCGTCTTAACGATTACTTAACTGTTTGGGTAAAAAAGTATAGTCATCAAATAATTAGGAATTCCAACATCATGCATGGAACCATTCCCTATTTACTTAAGGCTCTCTTGTAAAGCTAATCTCAAGACATCCCGTTGCAGTTAAGCGTGTGCTGTTTGAGATGCGCTCGCTCAAGTAATGTATTCAAATACTCGTCTCTGTGACAACTTTACCTACCTGTACGATAATATTTGCCTTGCCGTGTGTATACGATGCGGAAAATATCCTTTACTGCAATATAATATGTGTTTAGTACTATTATAATTTTGCGTATTCCCGATCCTTCATATTACCGATCCTTATGTCATCACGCCAAAATGGAACGGATTTTAACCAATTTTGTCAAGGTGATTATAGAATACTTTATACCCGATTAAGGTGAAGAGAAAGGGAGGGTTATGTGGCCAAATTTATATGACTTCTATAAATGACTAAAACTTAGCTTTTTTCATAAATTCATGAATTCTATAAAAAGTCCATATAAAAAAATATATGTTGTAATTATAAATTAATTAGGTGATTATAAGATAATAAAGGAATACGAATGGAGCAGATCAGCTGGACTGAAAAGCATTCGAACGAGGAGGTGTTTGATATAGTGAACGAAGTCAGGTAAACAATGGAGAACCGAAGAGTAAAAATGATTGGACACCTGCTGCGACACGACTAATATATAAATACCATAATAGAAGGATAGATTAAAGGGTGGAGAAAGAGAGGAAGACCACGGAGAGCTTACATGGTACAAACAAAGGAGAAGATGAACGCTTTGTCGTACTAGGCTGTAAAGGACAAGACGCAAGAACGAGATGATTAGATTAGATAAGATTAGATTTATTTATTTCATAATATAAAATGTCAGTATAAATTACGCTAAGACAATTTACATACATTTATACCATGAGCGTCATAAAAATAAAAATTAGATATTATAATAATAGTAAAAAACATAACAATTGATTGCAACAAAAGATATTTACATGTCATAATCATAATAATAAAAGTCTATACTACCTACAATATTTATACACGGTGTTAAATACAACAATATATTACATGTCACTACGTCAAATAATTTAAAATTAAATATATCAATGGTATCTCCTTAGAGGATTGTCAACAATGTATGGATGCATGGAAATTGCTTCACCGACAACAGCGTAGCTCTTAAATTTATGATGATAAGGTAATTATATGATAATACTGAAGTTAGTTTAAGAATATAATCCAGATTGAAACCCATCTCCTTTATATTGACATGCAGTACAGGCGGAGCACTCCGGAGTCCTGAGACGCTGCTTACTTACGCGGCGCATGCATCCGATGATTTATGCATGTCGCTGTTAACTCGGGCGAAATCTTGCGCTGATTCCACAAGATTATGCATACTAAGCTCTGTCATATTATGCGGCGTGAACATAAAGGATTTATAGCTAACGCTAATTGCTTTTTATCCGACTTCAAAAAAAGGAGGTTCTATGTTTCACTGAATGTATTTTTTTTGTACAAAAACCAACTGACGCAGCGTAACAAATCCGAGAAAAACCATTTGAGTTACCAAAAAAATATCCAAATCAAAATGAGTCTGCCTACATTTATTTAGAGTTTCCTTGATTATTCCAAGACTCCATCATCAGATTCATGAAAATGGGACCACCTAGAAAGTATACAAGAAACTGCAAATCGATCTCTAGTATTTTTGAGTAATCGGGAAACAGGCACATAAAAAATGCAATATATATACCCCGACAAACTGAGTAAGTACTTACTTTGTTTTTTTTCGTCGGTTAAAAAACAAGCCGCACATTAAATATGGTACCCACTTAAAATTATGTAACATGTGAAATTTGCTATTTACAGGTCATTGATGAAGATTTATCGATACTTTTAAGATTACTTACGTTTATATATCGTTCATACGCGTCACAGAGACCAAAAACTGATTATGCATTTTGATCCAGATAAAAAATAATATTTAATAAATAATTATAATATGATTCTTACAGAGATAAAATAATTCAAAACTTCAAAAATTCGATTTGGTACCATGTTACTTTAACCGGCCATTAGCAATATTGGACATAAGCGCAACTTGCTGATAGTGATAATTCAAGAATCAAAGTAATTAAACTCTTGCACAAAACTCTTTTGAAACTAGCCATTAAGACTGAAACCAGTAAGCCACTAAAGAAGTGAGGATAAAACAAGATGGCCGACTATTTTAATCTTTAAACAAAAGGGGTCACCACTAAACAAGAGCGGAGACGTTAAACGTATCGTAAAGACGTCCTCAGGTCCCAGCCATTTCCTCACTTTAGTGGGAAATAAATTGATGGGAGTCTTTGTGTCGGCCGAACGCTTCTTATTTATTTATTGGATGATAAAAATACTTCAACTGAAATAAATAATTTACATTAACTGACCTACCTTCTGTTCGTATTCGTATAGGAATAAAAAATAACTGTACTGATTTCTGGAGTTATACAGTCAATCGGATAACGATATTTATTTATTTACATTTATTAATATTTAATTTCAAGTTACACCTGACACATTTCTCTAAATCTGCTTTAAGATAAGTAATTTCAGTTGGTATTACTAAGAGACTGGAGAATTCTTTCAGTAGTTTCCTCGGAGATTTCCATTCGTTGTGAGCTCTCGTGGAGTGCTGTACTCCATTTCAGTAAACCACTAGATATTAATATCTAAACAGAATCTCAGCGGTAGTATTACCAGAAAAGTCACAGTGGCCTAAAAACGCATGTCTTTATTTAAGTAAACGTGCACACATCTATCTAAATTAGGTTAACTTACTTTAAAAATAGAAGAACGTTTTCAATTCGATTGTATGTTCTGTAATTATATTAGTAGCTAAGCAACAAGAAAACTCATAACAAAATAAAAATGTTAATAAATATCGGTAGCAATGTGTAATTTATGCCAAACTTTAGAGAACTAACGGTAGTTTGCCTAAGAGCACAATTAGAAAAACCGGTCAAGTGTGAGTCGGACTCGCGCACCGAGGGTTCCGTACAAACACTTTCCATTCTTAAATGGTTTAGTTAAGTTTGCACCTGGTATGTATAGCGCCCCATACATATGAGGTGCAAAGTTAACGCAACCAATCCCGTTTGTTGTATGGGAGCCCCCCGTAAATATTTATTTAATTTAATTTTTATTATTTGTTGTTATAGCGGCAATAGAAATACATCATCTGTGAAAATTTCAACTGTCTAGCTATCATCACCGTTCTTGAGACACAGCCTGGTGACAGACGGACGGACGGACGGACGGACGGACGGACAGCGAAGTCTCAGTAATAGGATCCCGTTTTTACCCTTTGGGTACGGAACCCTAAAAAGGAAACGAAGTAAATATAATAAGTTCTTATTTTAAGGGACCGTTAATTTATTAGTATTCATTTTAAAGAAAATATGGCCATAATGTGCGACTTCATACTCGTAATAAGCAATTTTTACTCCCATTCCACTCAGTGAACTAAGAACTAAAGGTGTTGACACTTACACTTGCTCTTACTTTATAAAATAAAAATTGGGCAAGTGCGAGTCCGACTCGCGGATGAAGGGTTCCATACCATAATCTATGCCAAGTTTGTTGAATGGGGGCTCCCCTTAAATATTTATTTTATTTTATTTTTAGTATTTGTTGTTATAGCGGCAATAGAAATACATCATCTGTGAAAATTTCAACTGTCTAGCTATCACCGTTCTTGAGATACAGTCTGGTGACAGGCGGACGGACGGACGGACGGATGGACAGCGAAGTCTCAGTAATAGGGTCCCGTTTTTACCCTTTGGGTACGGAACCCTAAAAAGGTTTCATGCCTGGAGAATTAGGACAGGACGTCAAACCAAATGAAAATTCTCAAGTAAACTGTAATTTTTCTTACAACAGCACTCAGCTAACCTAAATATCATACGTGCGGTGTGCGAAGTTATACGCGCAGTGACTATGCCGGCATACAGGCAAGCGCGCCCCGAGGCCTGGCTGGAATTAGCTGTTAAAAGACGGGCTTCGTAGCCCCTGCCTCACGAATAGTTGGGCGATTTGATGATAAACATGTTCTACTTGAAGAAAATCCCTATGAAAATTAATAGTTAATGACTAGTAGACAACGAGTTTCAGACGCAACGGGCATATCCAGACCAACAAGAAGGAAGCTCATGAACAGAGAAGAAGAATACAGAAAAATAAAAATACCAGACCAAAAAAAGACCACGCGAAATTTTCTGTCTAGATCTTAATGATTTTGATTACGGAGTAATACGACGAATGGTTTATAATTTGCATCTGATTTACAAATCCAGTTACCTTAAAACAGCACTTAGCCAATCTAAATAAACGCGTGGTTTATGATGTCATACTCATACGCGCTGTGAGTCTTTAGCTTTACCGGCGTAGAGTCAAGCCGTGGCCTCACTGGAATTAGCTGCGACGCAATGGGGCCCGTGTACTGTATTTATTTATACTTTGTTGCACATAAAGTGTACTAATAGAGGGCTTAATGCCAGAAGGCATTCTCTACCAGTCAACTATTAAGACTAACAGAAACAGTTTTATGGTGCAGCGGCCTTAAAGATTAAAAAATCAGGCCAATAGAAAATGAATTATGAAATTTAAAGGACTAACCTCTGCCTCAAGACTGTTTGAGAAATTTGATGATGACATGCTTCTCATTTGTAAGAAGCCAACTCTAATGTATAGTCTAAACAGGCAGGAATTATAGAAACTTATTTTATAACTGCTGTCTAAGAAAAGAAAAATAAATTCATAGCAATTCCATCTGATAGACTGTTAGTTTCCTTATAACAGCACTTAGCTAACCTAAATAAGTAGGTATAGCGAGCGAGCACACCCCGAGGCCTTGCTGAGATTAGCTGCACAGCAATTGGGCCCGGGAAATGTTAAAAGACTTATGGAGGATGTTACGAATCCTACCTTTGCCTCAAAAGTGTTACACTGTAAGTTGCCAGCCTGCACTGCCTAATCTAGCAGACCATTATGTAATAAGTAGTAAGTGTTTAACTCACAACATGAATTACAATAGCTATCGTTTCACATAAATATCAGAATGTATACAAACTTACTTTCCATGTAAACTTTACCTTGGAACCGTCTGATATATAGCACCACTTGCATCGACATAGCCGAATAACATTATAAAATGGCCCTGATCGGGTTCTCAATGAAGTAACTTACAATTACAGAAGGATTGGATCACTCAACTCCTAGTAAATATTATACCTGTAACAAAAACATATTTTTTTAAGAACAAGTAGTACTCGCATCTTACTCGCTCTCGCATTCGCTTAGTATTTTTTACGACAATAGGCTATATTTACAGTTTTTGGAAGCTATTTTTTCCGATAGTCCTTGCAATCTACAAACTGTAACTCTTAATTTTTCCTCATGTAAGTTTTTCAAAATCATTTTTAAAATTTTCGTCGTTACAGTTTGCTTTCTTTTGGCTGAAGGACTCAAAAAAATGCCTTCTGATTTAATAAAAAAAATGTCGATGGTCGGCACTTGTCGATATCAAACCATTGAAATATTGACACACTAACCATCGACCAGTATTTTTTTTAAATCGGGTTTTGAAGGCAGATACACAATAATAAACAACAACAATGACAATACAATAATGCTAGCGTTACCCCAGCAAGTGTGCCCTTTAAAAGCTCCACTACGCTATACGAAGCACGGTGAGAACCGGTGTTGTTCTCAAACCAATCTGCTCACTTATTTATTATGTAGTTTAATTCCACATGCTGCTGGGGAACGTGGGCCGGCGAATGTTTTCATACGAGAGCTAAATGTTGAGTAAGGTCAACCGGGGTAATTGCGTCAATCGAGGCAAATGCGTCTTTTGGTGATATAATAGAAGCGGAACATTTTAAGACCATACCCTTCTTGCCTAAAGTTTGGCACAACAAAATGAATTAAAAAAATTGCGTTGGAAGTTTATAGAGTGTTTCGTTTTCATGATATCATCAAAAGACGCATTTGCCTCGATGGACGCAATTATCCCGGTTGACCTTATACCCCTTTATTTTGGTAGTTAGTACAAGAGAGACGAGCTCACTTGATGGGTTCACAGAAAGAACGTTCCTGACTTCTTCCTGATGTCTTCTATGTATTTAAGTATGACTCATTATAATTATATATCATCGTATAATACCTACAGCATTGCTTAGATGGGGGTAGATTGATCTGTGCAACAACGTATCCTGTAGGTAGGTATTTAATATTTATTTATTTGTCATAACCAAAACGAATTACTTCTTTTATTTCGCTAATGGGTCGGAAATTCGGACCGTCAACCAGATTGTCATTATTAATACGGAAAAATCTATTAGTGTACGAGAAAAATTGTTCCTATTGACTCATTCCACTAGGCATCACAGTAAAAACATTGTGCGACAAATTGCACTATTTTGACTAAAAAAATAAACCCTTTTTTCTTGATAAAATTATTTCTGTAAAATCATACTGTGAGCGCAATAACAAACGCGGAAAACGGCTGTTTTATTTGATGTCCAAATAGGAAAAGTCACGTTTTCCGCTGTTTACTCGACGGTAATCATGGGTCACCGGAAATCACGCCGTTTCGGTGTCAAAACACGACCGGGCCGGGGAAATATCGGCCTGTGAAATCAATTTGTCACACAAAAACATTTCTGGAATACCACATTGTTGCAGAGGCTTGAAAGTAAAAGTAACAGAAGGCCGAGTGGCTTTGAGGGCTGAGCCGTAAGGTGAAGCCAACAAAAATATAGTTGACTTATTTGTTAGATGCATTGAAGACCTGTTTTAATATGCTAGGTGCACTAGTTTCATGATATAATGATTTAAAGTATATTTTTTAGAGATCTAAAAGGCAATAACTTTGTGGCAATAATCAAGTATCTATAGCGACTCTGCTCTTCGCTATTCTTATGTACTTACCTACAAACATTGTGTAATATTAGGAATGCACAATTGATCATCTTCTTGAAGGTCATTTATATGGAGAGATAAAATCATTATGGCTGCTTTATTCGAAGCATCATTAGAAAGCTGCACAAGAATTATCCTATGATCTGTCTCTGTAGAAAATGACATAGAACTCATAACAACAGATAAAACACTCCTGAGTTATACTTATGAAAGGCTTATTATTTTCGCGGCGACAGAAAAATTAAAGAGCAGCAAACTATTTGCAACTAAAATAATAACTTGTCAGCGATTAAATATTTTGGCAATCATTTATATTAAATGAGCTTTAAACTAAGGATATTTTAAAATTCAAATAATGGCAGCTACTTTAAGGTAGCAGAAATAATAAACAAGATTACTGAAATCATATTAGGCGAGGTACTACTATAAATAATGACTTGGCGACTAATATTAGCACAAGATCCGACTCGGCCGGGTTAGGTTAGGTTGGTTTTTTTTTATATCCCTAAAAAGCGCTCCTTTTTAGGGTTCCGTACCCAAAGGGTAAAAACGGGACCCTATTACTGAGACTTCGCTGTCCGTCCGTCCGTCCGTCCGTCCGTCCGTCTGTCACCAGGCTGTATCTCAAGAACGGTGATAGCTAGACAGCTGAAATTTTCACAGATGATGTATTTCTATTGCCGCTATAACAACAAATACTAAAAATAAAATAAAATAAATATTTAAGGGGGGCTCCCATACAGCAAAGGGATTGGTTGCGTTAACTTTGCACCTCATTTGTATCGAGCGCTATACATACCAGGTGCAAACTAACCACTTAAGGATTGAAAGTGTTTGTACGGAACCCTCGGTGCGCGAGTCCGACTCGCACTTGACCGGTTTTTTTTTTATGACCTTGATTTATTTTATATGCAATCTCCATTGAACAATTAGAGTAGGCCACTTTCAACTTTTTATCCGCTGTCATGTTTCCGCTTAATTAGTTAATTCAGTCGCCAAAACTCGATGCTAGTTTATATTGAAACAAAGCCGAAAATTGATTACTTAGCTGCTACTTTTTACTTTATTAGTCTCCGCAATTAGTCGCCAACTTATTATTTTTGCTACCCCCTTTAATTTTTTATAAATCCCTAAATCAGATTAATTTGTCGCCGCGTTAAATACATGCCCTTATGAAATATACAAATATCATTTAATTCAAGTCAATTTGATTTATTTTTAAGTTAAATTGATTTTCAATTGTTTGTAATTTTATTTTAAAAATACAATTTTCACGAGATGGGTATGAATCCCAGCTAGGGAAAATATTTGTGTGATGAAGTCGAACATTTTGTCCGTGGGTCTTCGATGTTTACTGTTTGTTTAAGTATATATTATACTAATCAAATTTATCGTCGTATAGTGCCCATAAGACATGCCTAGTAGAGCGTTCTGTGGGACTAGATCGATTTGTGTGAAGTTGTCGGATAGTTCTTGACTTATTGTTTAAATATAGCCATTAAATATTTTTTCTATTGATTACCCGACAATTAAGTTTTACGCAAGCTGATACTTAAGTTTTAGTTAGGAACATCTCGTCTATCCACACCGGCTAAAGGAGCATAATCTATGATTCGCTTCCCAAAGCGCCTTTGACTTGTCAATAGCACTTAAAGCAGTCACAGAGGGATTGGGTTAGGGTAACTCCGAAGTTCGAAATTCGTACTTAATTTCATCGTCCCTCACGCTCCTTTGTTAAACGGTATTTGAGTGAAAGAGAAGGCACAATACGAATTAATATTGGAGATCGGAGTAGTCCCTCTGGTTTGCGGCGGGTCTGTGGCTAATCTGTGGCCGGTGATCTGTGGGACAGGTCTGCGAATCCTGATCGTTATCGGCAGACAATGGACGATTAGGGAGCGATAGGCGATGGTATCGCAAAGGCCGTGTAGGCTCCTCACTAGACGTGCGGTGCAAAACAAGACATGAGGAAGTTATTCGTTCTGAGATATATTTAAACCTGTGACAACACAATTAGCTTAGTTTTTTTCATGAAGCTGCATAAAATATCCAGTTCAACAAAAACAACAAAAATATTATAGTTGGCGTGTGTGGCACTCCACGGCCTTTGTTTTAATTTAAGTCGCAGTAGTCGTGACTTTATTTTTTATATACTAATATTACTTACCATTCCATACTTTCCAGCCTCTCCAACAAAAGATGTGATTAAGAATATTTTTTGTGGGCGCTTAAACATCTTTTTAGAATTGTCTGGTCATAAAACAACCCTAAATTATGTAGAATTGTATAATATCGGCAAAAAAAATTGTTGCATAACCAACTTAAATTACTATTAAGCATTTACATAGAAATTATAACACTCCTAACACTCGCAACAGCGAAGGCATTAGTTAAGTGCTCCACACAAATTCCTACTCACTGGTAGTGAAACCTAATCATCCACGTCTGATAAACCAAAAAACTGATAGTGGCACAAGCTGCGAGCCGCCATAAACAAATTAATAATAATAATGATAACCAAGTCTGATACAGTCCATGTATACAAAAAACAATACGAACCACATTAGCAGCAAAACAACATTACTAACTTCATAGCAAGCCTTCTGTCCCTTGAGCCCCCAAGGGTTTAACTTACCGGTCTTCACTTATGCCTAGCTGCAAGCTAAAAATCCCTCATTGTTCCAGACAAATTACTTGCATAGGATAATATACGCGATACGTCCATGGTAAAATATTGCCTCTATTGAACCTGCGCCGAACTTGACCTGGCTTCGCTGGAGATGTACGGCGTGGGCTCCATGGCTTGTTGCTGAAGATATATTGTCTAGTAATTATAGTATTGTTTCAATGGGTATATATATTTAATCATTATTAATTTAAATAAATAATAGCTTTGCTTTCAAATGTAAAATTTATTTGTTTATTTTAATGACGAAGCCAAAGATGGTCTTGAGTTTTCGTGTGTGTCTTTCGAGTCTGGGAAATGACGTTGGTTTCTATACCTACTCATATTAATGCCAAAAAAAATATAAATCGTAAACCGTACTGGATCTCATTTCTTTACATTACGGTACAAAGACTTTGGATAAAGCAAATCCAAAAACAAAAAACAGGTTTAATTCCACCTTTGTGGATTGAGACAAAATGCCCTTATGAATTGAAAAAAGCAAATGCTGGATTAATAGGTTTTAGGTGAAGCATAACCTATACGTAGCACCGCGTTTTGTAAAATGCCAATTTTTCTGAATGTATAGACGGAAGTTGATATAATGGCCAATATATAAAACAAACAGCTAGCACATACCTGAGTCTAGGTACTCAGCACAGAACCCCACAGGGTCGAAGTAACTCACCCCTTTTAAACTTCATCTGTTATTACATACCAACTTACTGATGAGCAATCGTTTGGACTGCTGGATACAGCTTTTTGGAAAATAATTTTGTTCCTTTTAATGCCCATCGCACCAAATAATAATATTCGCACGCATACCATGTGTGAAGTGAAAAACAGCGTGAGTAAGATTGGCCTCCCTCCGTATCTTTGAATTATTCGGTTACGTTACGTGGCCAAAAATAACATTGACCTAGAAAATATCCGGGTCTCAGTTCATTGAAAGCAACCAGAAAGAAGAAATCCCATGCGCTGGATAGATCAAGTAATAAAAATCACCAGCAACAATGTCAACTATACGACGCTACGTAATATAGCAATATATAACTTTTATGTTTAAATTGCTCAGTTTAGCAAATACCTTATTAGCTACTCGTAATACACACAAGCACTTAAAAAACCTCTATCAACCCTCCAGGTCTCACCCCTTTTAAAGTTCATCTGTTATTAAACACCAACTTGCTGATGAGCACATGACCGTCTGGGCACATGGAGTTATTTATTCAAGTGGAGACAGACTAATTGACGACGCCCCGGGGAAATTACACCCTGATTACAAAAAATAAAAACACGGAAATGGAGGAATGAAAACTAGCCAACCTCTTTAGAACTAGTTTTTGCTTGTTAAATTACACCGTCTTTGTAAATCATGAATATTTCAATAATATTTCATTTGGCGTTTATCGGCAGGGTCAGATTTTATGTAGGTACGTAAAAAGTACTGGACATAATTATTAAGAAATATTGCTGATGACAGTGATTTATTAAAATAGGTAAATGCGGAGTAAATACATAAAAATACGATAAATAGAATCTTAAATAAACTACAATTACATCCAACGAAATATATATTAAATTATAAAGCTAAACCTAAACTATATTTAAAAATAAATAAAATAAAAAAGAACCGCCTTCAGAAATAAACAGAAAAGAAAAAATAATACATTCATGTGCAGATAAGTCAGTATCTATGCATTTCTTCCTATTAACACTGGTGGCACGCATTAAGCCTTTTTAGTATTTTATTTCTATTTGTAAATACGAGTATTTTTGTTCGATAGTTTTACGTGGTTTTAAGGTCATTCAAATGTATTATCACAGAATAAAGACACTACGTATTATGTACAGTAAAGGAAACTGAAACCTTTTGACCCTTACTGTCATTGTGACGAGAGCGAAAAAGGTAGGTACGTGTTTTAATTTCCTTAAATGTATATAAACGAAATATTTTGGTTTATCAGTTTATTATTGACGGCGGTTATTTTTAAATAAAAATAAAAACATAAACAGAACATCCTCCTTTCTTTGAAGTCGGTTAAAAATGGCCCCTGGCCCCGTGGCATCGTACCATAGACGCTGGCAGTGTTGCGCTGTGTTGCGACACTGAAACGTTTTAGATTGAACTAAAGTAAATTACATTTAAATTAAACCTGTACATAACTACGCGTTTCGTTTTTTGCGTGTTACTTGTTCATCTCGGGGGTATAGTGGATATTTATGTTGACCGCAACAGGTGCAGTATTTAATTAATTCGTTCGAAATATACTACTATTATTGGGATATATCAATTTTTTTACGAACAATGTTAATTCAGAAACTATTTCTGGGGCTCTTATGCTGTAAGTAATTAACAATATTAGTATGTGACAATAATCACAACAGCGAAAGGTCTTAAATTTTTTGACCTTCCCTTTCCTTGCCGTTGCAGTACGAGTCAGGGGGGGTATTCGACCAATTTTAGAGATATAATGGAGATCTCTCCTTTTCATCGCCATCCGTCACTTTTGACGTGTGCCTACTTGACAAGTGGCGATATCCCTAGAACATCGCAACTTCGTCAATTCGGACGCGCAAATTTTCGTTTCCTTTGTATATGACGGCATAAATAACAGGTGCATACTTTAAATTGACCGCGTAGTACGTGAAATTAGTCCGTTACGTTTCGTTCAAAACAGAAATTTATATACATGAATAACATTTTTGACAATCATTATCGCCTTCGTATTTCCAAAATTGAGATGAAATATGTCACTTTTAAGCTCATCGCGTTTTAATGACAGTTCAAAGGCGAGATCACGGAGAGATGACTGTTATCTAACGGTGATCTGACGTTTGGCGATCGACACTCGAATTAGGCCCCAGGTCAATAGTGTCATCACCTCAAATTACTTACGAAGGAGAAAAGCAATAAAACTTATCTAATTCGCAAACGGATGAAAATATTATCATAAATTATTGGCCTATATTCTATTATACAAATAAAATAATTGGATGATTATTTTTTGAAATTAGTTTTATGCTAAGTTTTTTTTACAGTTCTTGTTTGTTTCGCAAACGTCGTAATCATTCCGCGTCAAGCGCATAACATGTAGCGTTGTGCATTTTTTACTTGTCATTAAAAGGCATAAACATACAACTTTCCTTATTTTGAATATGGATTAAATAACATTTTCTTATTTTACTATCAACACATGTTGATAGTTTAATAATGTGAAAATATTTTTTTACTACTCGAATACATAACTACGCGAATAGTCTCCGTGGTAAAACTAAAAGTTTTAACAGAGGAATTAATCACCGGGTCATAAACGAAACGTGCGTTGTAAAATATCGCTCAATCGAGCAAAAAACAAAAGGAGCCGAGGGCAACCATTGATTTATTGTTGGTGAAACTGTAAAGCATCTGCTGAGCGGTAAAACTCGGCGACATTATTCGTTAATTGCTTCAGGATTTGAAATGCATCTAAATTATTTGCTGAATTTGCCAGAAAGTTGACGCCTGGGTGCGGAATTTCGTCGCGTTCTTTCTTATGCAGTTCTTTCACTACGGTGTGAACATGTAGGTATTAATTCAGTGACAAAGTTAACTTTAAAACAAAACTTAATTGATTCCTTTGTGTAACGAAAGTTAACTATATCTTTTGTATGACCACAACTTTCGTACAATACAACAATATATACTTTAAGGCACGCCAATAAAAGTTTACACTTTTATTGAAAAAGACTTATCTGTGGGTCTATAATGGGCACATTTTTTCATGTGATGACAAAAGTCACAAAGTCTATCTGACAAGCATGTGTCTTCGAAAGTAACAGCTTTAACATGAACTCATCTCTTCATCGTATAATAAACCTAACCACGTAGGGTTAGATACAATGAAAAACCTAGATAAAAATAGCAGATAACAGAGAAAACTTTGTAAGCAACTGTGTAGGTACTGCACCGTCCCTATTTTTGCTTTGCATCTCGGAGCCCGTAAGATTACACGCTCAATAAAGTCGACTTGGACAAAAAAATCGGATATCCGTACATTGAGCTGGCAATAAAATGCGACAACTAAATTAGGGCTCGTACATATGACACGAACAGGATATTACTATCGTAAGTATGTGACATGGCTTTTAAGATAAGTAGTTAATTTGTGTATTTATTTTATCATTGATTTGTAGCATGTGTGATGTGACGTTGGATAAGAATTCTGCATCTACCTTGGATTTTCCACCGCATAAAAATACGTTGTATGTATGTCCAGAAAACAAATGAACTTAATAAAAACTGATGCCAATTCAGGGAAAGCGACCAAGAGGCCACGTCACGATCACGACCTACATAATTATAAAAACCTACATATAGGCCCTTGCGTCTATTGCAGACGAATTATGGTGTAGTGTTTGGGTTACACCGTTTCTGGTTGCTAAACAAACCGATACGAGATCGACACATTTTACCGCAGGCCTGACAAGAGAAGTGTGTGTGGGTGGTACTGCGTCGCCTAAAAAAAAACCTAGAAAGTTATAAAATAGGGCTGAATATTTTCTACTTTTTAGAACACTGGTGGGAAGAAATGTGTTCTCACTATAAAATATTATCTAAAATACTGTCATTAATTTGTTGTAAAATTAAATCTTGCAAAATAAAGCCATGCATATTGGAATCGGTTACCGTTCACTTTCACTCACAGTGAGTACGCGGCCGATCCTGCGAACCTCATCATAAATCAGAAAAAGGTCGAATATGCCTCACTCGGGGGCCGGTGACATTTCAAATTTATTTCTGTTTTTGGACACAAGAATATTATACTACTAAGTGATTTAGACGTGGTTGTTTATTTGGCTATTTACGATACAGTTATACATGATATTACAACTCTATTCTTTTCGATATTCTTCATTAGTAAAGATCGTGTCCTAAAATGAAACGCTATGACTTACCTACTGTTTCTATACCATTCTTCGGCTCTTCTCAGAAAAATAATTTCAAAAAGTCCCATTATTTTCTTCATTACATCAACCAGCTGATAATAAATATGTCTATACAAATCAATATAACATAGTACAAATAGCACAATACAAAAACTCGTTATTACACAACAAAAAAATATGAAAAATACAATTAAAACAAACAGAGGTAAACAACAGGTGGTATCGCTAAATAGCGATCTTCTTCCAGACAAACTGGGGATAGTAGAGAATTAAAAAAATTAAAGGAAAACTTTCACGCGAGTCAATTGATATTTTATTAGATAACGACGCGACGAAATATCATCGTATGTTATTCATGATCAGTTTGTGGTTAGTTCATTTGCTACACTGTTATTCATACGTTAATTGAAAAACACGTTTCACTGTAAAAACTCGCAAATTAAAAATCTAAGCATTGGTACTGAAATTTCCATTTGAAAACACAATGTTTCATCTGTGGGAATATTTTAATTTGCCGGTGCCAGGAGTGCCTTCGTTACGTCAGGCTTTGAAGTCTCTGTGCTGATTTGCGATGTATGCGTTACATTTATATATGTATTTGCAGTACAATTCGCGTATAAGCGTCATTGCTTAGTGGTTTATGTATGAGCTGGTTAAACTAACGATTGTTGATATTTTTATATTTTTTTACCTAGCAGCCTAGTTATTCTTTGGTATAATTGTGGTATAGTTACCTCAAGCTATGATGACAATATTTGGAGTTCCTATAAAAGGAGGAACATTTTTACTTTCTGTAGACAGCATTATTTTATTAATTATTTTTTACTACACAATAAATAGCAATTGCTCATAAAAAATATATTAAAAGATATCAACGACAGAATACGATGAAGATAGAAATAAAAATTTACGTTTTGAATCTGCTTTTCTTTTGAAGTATTTTAAAAAGAGCTAGACTACCCATTACAAACATATTATTTTATGAAAAAAACCATTCAATTATTACTATGAAAAAAGATGCCGCGCATTTGGTATTTACGAGTATTTTTGTTCGATATTTATATATTATAGTTTACGTGAGGTTTGGCACCGACTTCAAAAAGTGATTCAAATGTAATCTGTACATGAACAATCCACATTTGGCGGAGTAATCGGTGAACATACATAAAAAAATATACATACAGTCGAACATAGAACCTCCTCCTTTTTTGGAAGTCGGTTAAAAATTACCCCTCTTGAACATAGTTTTACTTCTAACATTCGATTAGGAAATGGTGCATTATATCCTTCAGGATAAAATAGGAAATTCTACACGGACACAGCAAAAAATCCGTCTCAAAACTATTAAGTTCAATCAAAGAACTGTGGACATTTTTTTCGAATTCACTCGCAAATTCCCCCTTGATTTATGACGGCGAGGGGGAGGGGCCAGGAATTTCACTCGTGGACGGAACTTAGACCATTTGATCAAATACCTCGTAGAGAATTTTAATTGCGTTTCTGAAGCCTTTTTTCTATCGATGTGAACAACATTGCAATTGTCGACATGACATGTTATTGTGTTTCAATGTACAACGTTATTCAACGCTGCTAGCTGATGCGTTTATTATATTTTTAAGACCCGACGATCCGTCATGTATCCGTGTCATTGTGTATCTGTGTATCTGTCTGTGACATCATATAGTGGTTTTTAGCTATGTTTGATGGAAATAGGGCCAGGAGTTTCCAAGATATTCAGCTTCAATTGGAACAACTGATAAGATTTGAGTTATGTTGTTCAGTTCTAGTAGAATTTTCTATATAACTCTTTGTTTTAGGGTCTCACCATCAACTACTTTGCGTCGGGGTGTTTGAAATTTTTAATTTAGGTTCTTATAAATATATTAATTTCGAAGAGATGACGTACAAGTAACAGAGTGCAATAAAAACTTCTCAAAAATTGTTTACCTACTTGTGAAGAAAATGTCGTCGACCAGTCCTCCTCATCACAAATGTATGTGGATCTCTCCTTATATTACTATCTTTCTTCGATTACAGTGTTATTCTTGGTGTCCTATCGTTTGACCAAAAGTCATTTTACAAAATTACACTTGACAAACAACGTTTTACAAAAAATGTTTCGCCAATTGATCATTTTACAACAAGTCATTTTACAAATGACTCACTTCTCCAAATGATCAGAAGTTAAATTTACATTTTACAAATAATCATTTGACAAAATGATCATTTAACAACTGAGTTATCAGACAAAACTACTCTTGGTCTAAAAACGTTTGGTACAATGTATTATTTGACAAGTGTTTCGTTTGTTTTTTTAGAGCAAATCTAACGTTTTTTTCTCCAATTTGCTCTACTATTTTTACTATTTTAGATCGTAGTGCATAGTGGATAGATTCATTAATGGGTTAGGTTATGCTAGAACTGCGACCACAACAGCGCGCGAGCCGAGCGAGCGAAGCGAGCGTACCGCGGTAGCGGTCGGCGAAGCGCCAGAACACAAAAAAAAAAGAGTTCAATTTGCTCTATCCGTCAAACTCGTAGAGCAAACTTGAGAAAAATGTACAATTTGATCGATTAGTAGATACAGATTGTAGAGCATAGTGGATAGATTCTAAGATAGTAGCGGAATAAATTACCCAACTACAGATTACAGACTAAATCATAATGTTTGAAAAAGAAGTACTTTTTATAAAATATTATGATATTTTGTTATTTAACACATTTACCAAGTGTAGTGTTTGTAAATTAATCATTTTCAAAGTGAGTTTTTGTAATATGATACTTATGTCAAATGTATCGTTTGCCTAATGAATATTTGTTGAAACGTTGTTTGCCAAATGATCATTTGTCAAACATTTTTTGGTCAAACATTCGTGAACCGTTATTCTTATCTTCATACTCCTTGTATATTTATTAACGACGATAGCTTATAGTATAAGTATACTAAAGGTTGGGAAACTTCTAGTAAACTTCGCCCGCGTATAACTGTCTTCTTTGCCGTGTTTGATTAAAAATGTCATATAACTATCTTTGTATTTTCAGTTATCCCTGTGCCAAAATTTGCCAGACGGTGCTGTACAGCACAAATCCTGCGTCGCGCTGTTAAGATTTTTCCTGTAATATGACCCCGTTCCATAGAAATTTATATTAAATAGAATTTAAGAGTTTTAGTATTGATAGACGTACAATTTATACAAAAACAAATTCTTACTCAAGTCAAGGAGCATCACCACTTTAAAGGCGTAACGACGTGAACGATGAAATTGATCAGTTGTTACCTAAAGATAAATAAATATACATTATGTAGCAGAGAGTTTTCAACCTAATATATTAACCTCATATATTCAAGGATAGCTCCAAAAGACAACGAACGTATTTTAAACACGATAAATGCTTAACGAATATATCTCCAAAAGTAACGCTACCTGTTCGCTTGGTTAAAATATGGTAATGCAAGTCACACTTCTCGTCTACATTTATACGAGCAGTATCAACCTTACTCATTCTTTTTCATCCTTTTTAGAAAATTTCATTCCACCTAACGCATTATGTTAAGAGCCACATTAAAAATGTATGCTCATCTTTTGTATGTCACGAGTATTCCCGACCTTTGCGAGTTGAGTCGACAAAGCTACCAAAGTGGGTTTGGTAAGTTCCTCGTCCCAATAAAAGTTGCTTCGGGTAATCTGAGACACGGGCTGAATATATACCGAGCTGTATAATAAACTGAGATGGAATTAAAGTTACCAAAAGATTTGCTACAAGTTGAGTTGAATTGAAAACATTTCAAATTTCCAAAGTTAAGTTTATTTATACAAATTCCATTGCTTTATTATCACATAACCCAAATATATTAGTGTTATTTGCTCATGCGGACTAGTTTTTAAAATATTTAAAAGTGACGTCACCTTATGGAAAAATTACAGTGGGAACCTGCAAACAGAACAGTGGTATGCACGACTATTCTTTTTGCAAATTGAAGATGTATAATAAATAAACAAATAAAAAAATAAAAAATAAATATCGGACAACCTTACACATGTCTGTTTAGAAATTGTTTTCTATAGGTACTAAATCCGCCCTAGCAATAGTCCGACTGTATGATTTACTGCGCAGTGATCAATTACTTATCGCTCTTTTATAATGAGGAACCTTTCAAATGGATTTTTTAATCTTAAATTGGGATATTTTCAAAAATGTAAAAATGTGATTGCATTGCATTTTTTATTCTTTATTTGATTATATAGGAAAAATACCTGCAAAAAAAATGTAATGTTGTCAATTGTGTTAAATTACAAACTCGTTTGACAGTGATATATCCATTTAAAGATTGTTGCTATTTGAGCTGCATCAAGTGACAAGTTGTCATTAAGAAAATAGAGAACATAGCAAAAATAGACATACAGTAGCAATATTTCGGACAGATGCCATTAGTAACATCGAACTTAGCCCCAGTACAGGAAGTCTATCACTTTTCGACTCTATTTTATGCGTGTTAAAGTTCAATAGTGGTAGACCATACATATACATTATTAGGTACTCACGTCATGTAAACGTCGTACATGGCGTCAATCAATGACCGACACGGACAGGTGAATGGAAACCTAATTAATTAATCAGCCATCTTGCATTGATGGAGCCGGCGATCGATGGCGCGTCAATAACATTTCAATGGAGTTGATTACGAAGACGCTCTGGATACAGGTCAAATGAGCATCTCGCTGTTAATTGGGTTCCTGTGAGCAGAATAGGTACCTACTGGACTTTGCACTAATTTGACACACTGTTCAGTCAGTGCAGATCTCATTTGGTAGTTCATAAAACATTGATAAGCATCAGACATCGGAGTGACAGGTAGAGGTTGGGTTGGGTAGGTATCCCTTTAATGCTATTGATCACTCCCAATTTAATTTTTTAATGTTTATTTCTGTTGTATTATTTTAAAGACGAAGATAAAATAGGTTCAGCGAGGTAAACAAAGAAATTGATTCATTAATTAAGTTAGTAATAGATCTGATCGTTTATTTTAAAATAAAAGGAAAAAGGAAAACAGGTTTAATTAAGAATTATTAAACCCTGAAGAAAAATATGATGATGGTTGAAGTTTCAAAGATTCTTTTAAAATAAAAGAAAACAGAATTGAGTTAAGCAGAATAAAAAAAAACGGCCAAGTGCGAGTCTGACTCGCGCACCGAGGGTTCCGTACAACTTTCACTTATCCCATCTTAATTGGCCTGGTTGAGTTAGGTTTGCACCTGGAATGTATGGCTCCGCATACAAACGAGGCGCAAACTTAACGCAACCGAGTTCTCCAAATATGATGTTTGAAAAGGACGGTATATTTCTTTATGATTTTATTACAAATGTATAGTTTCAGATTTGTATAGGTACTTATAGTATGTGACGATACATAGCTCTAAGTAATCGGGAAGTACCCTATCATTTTGATTCCCTTGAGAGTGTCGAAATGTACGTTTTTTGCGATATAAACGAAAAAGTTTGATTTTTTCACAGCTTTAAGGGACCGTAAGTTTTAGTATTATGTTTTAAATGTTAACTCGATACCTCCACGCGTTCTCGATATAAAGGGTCTTGACAGACAGACAGACGGACGGACAACAAAGTGATCCTATAAGGGTTCCGTTTTTTCCGATTGAGGTACGGAACTCTAAAAATTAAGCAAAATTTAATAATCTAGCAAGATAGGTATGTAGTTTTTGCTATCACGCCTTCAATTTACTGCCGATGACTCGGCTCTATTGTTGATTAAATACCAGAGCTGTACAAAATTAAGTGGAACATGCCAGTCCTCATTCAATTTAACTTTTTAATTACTTTATAAGCCTTGAGGATTATCTATTTTATAACGTCGGTATTTCGTCAAGAGCTACCTTCATTTTTGATATTAATTAATAACTTTTGCTTCCGAAACATTTTATCATCACAATCTCTGCTTATCTATATCTATATCTAAATATATAAAAGAAGAAACTGACTGACTGACTGACTGACTGACTGACTGACATATCAACGCACAGCCCAAACCGCTGGTTCTAGAGAGTTCAAATTTGGCATGTAGGTTCCTTATAAGGTGTAGGGGTGCACTAAGAAAGGATTTTTAAAAATTCACCCCGTAAAGGGGTGAAATGGGGTTCCAAAGTTTGTATGGGGAAACAAGATTAATTAGACTATTTTATTCGAAACTTCACAGGAGTATTTCTAACAATAAATGAGTAAACACGTGTTTCAGGTTTTTCGAAAATTCAACCCCTAAAAGGGAGAAATGTGCTGACAAAGTCTGAAAACCAACATGGGTATTGTTATTATGGTTTATTGGGTCGCTGATTACGAAAACCGCAACGATTTTAAAATCCAACGCGGCGGACGTTAGTTACCATCTCCCCTGTTGGGTTGAAATGGGGTTGAAATGTCGAAATACCAAACCACCGGTTCTATTCTAGAGAGTTCAAATTTGGCACGTAGGTTCCTTATAAAATGTAGGGGTGCACTAAGAAAGGATTTTTCAAAACTCACCCCCTAAAGGGGTGAAATGGGGTTCCAAAATTTGTATGGGGAAACAAGATTAGTTAGACTATTTTATTCGAAACTTCACAGGAGTATTTCTAACGATAAATGAGTAAACACGTGTTGCAGGTTTTTTGAAAATTCAACCCCTAAAAGGAAGAAATGTGGTGACAAAGTCTGAAAATCAGCATGGTTATTGTTTTTATGGTTTATCGGGTCGCTGATTTCGAAAACCGCAACGATTTTAAAATCCAACGTGGCGGATATGAGTAACCGTCTCCCCTGTTGGGGTGAAATGGGGTTGAAATATCTAAATACTAAACCGCTGGTTCTACAGAGTTCAAATTTGGCAGTCAGGTTCCTTATAAGGTGTAGGGGTGCACTAAGATAGGATTTTTCAAAACTCATCCCCTAAAGGGGTGAAATGGGGTTCCAAAGTTTGTATAGGGAAACAAGATTAGTTAGACTATTTTATTCGAAACTTCACAGGAGTATTTCTAACAATAAATGAGTAAACATGTGTTTCAGGTTTTTCGAAAATTCAACCCCTAAAAGGGAGAAATGTGGTGACAAAGTCTGAAAACCAACATGGGTATTGTTTTTATGGTTTATCGGTTCGCTGATTACGAAAACCGCAACGATTTTAAAATCCAACGTGGCGGACGTGAATTAAAATCTCCCCTATTGGTGTTGAAATGTCTAAATGCTAAACCGCTGGTTCTAGAGAGTCCAATTTGGCACGTAGGTTCCTTATAAGGTGTAGGGGTGCACTAAGAGAGAATTTTTCAAAATTCATCCCCCAAAGAGGTGGTAAGGTCGTAAGTTTGTATGGGGAAAAAAGATTAGTTAGACTATTTTATTGAAAACTTCCAAGGAGTATTTCTAACGATAAATGAGTAAGCACGTGTTTCATGTTTTTTGAGAATTCAACCCCTAAAGGAGGAGAATATGGTGACAAAGTCTGAAAATCAACAAGGGTAATGTTTCTATGGTTTATCAGGTCACTGATTACCAAAACAACAACGATTTTAAAACAAATGTGGTGGACGTGAAATACCGTCTCGCCTGTTGGGGTGCGATGGGGTTGACTAAATATGAGTATGGGTGTAATTTTTATGGTTTCTTGGGACGTTAATTACGAAAATCATGAAAATTCTTGAAAGCATTATTTGCGCCAAATTGCAATTTAATCGGTCCAGTAGTTTTGCAGCACATCGGTTGTAACAGACGGACTGACAGGCAGCTACACGTGATCCTATAAGGGGGTTCTATTTTTGCTTTTGAGGTATGGATAGAGACCCGCGTTATCCTAATAGATTAAAAAAATAGTATTTGGTGGCAGCTCGATCGTCGTCAAATTACCTAGGCGGACGGCGCGTTGGGACGGGAGGAGTAATGATCGGCAAACTTCCTGCATTCGTAATAAATACATTCAAGCTTTTCAATAATTATGTTAAGTCATTTCAGAATTCTGAATTACGTTTATCTGGCTCAGAATAATACATTTTTCATTTATCAACAAAGAGAACCTCAATATCTTACAATAGAACATGACGTAACTTAGAACATGGCTTAGAATCATTAAACCAATCTCGAATATCCCAAGTCGATAAGCAGAGGCTCGGGACATTATAAAAGCTTTATACAAATAAAATGCACACATATCCTGGTGTCTTAGCTTCACGTCGAGTTATGAATTTTGAAGTGAACTTTATTTGGATACAGTAAAAGCTGAGATCGCTTTATTTGAGTGCTTGAGTTTTCGGTTTTATTTGTTAAAGTGGAGTTGTGATAAAATAAAAAGTATTTCCCAGTAATATTAGAAAAGCGAAAGTCTGTGTATATTTGTTACTTCTTCACGCTAAAACGGCTGGACGGATTTGTATGAGGGAAATGCAGATTGCAGATTATACCCTAACTTAACAAATAGCCTACTTTTAATCCTGAAAAAAAGAGCATTGTTCCCGTAGGATGATGTATATTACATAGGCACGCGAGCGAAGCCGCGGGTTAATGCTAGTATATATATATAAAAGAAGAAGTCCTGACTGACTCATCAACGCACAGCCGAAACTACTAATGTTAGAGAGTTGATTTTTGCACAGTAGGTTATTTTTATAACGTGGGATTTTTGGAAATACCTCCCCTAAGAGGGTTAAATAGGGGTGCAAAGTTTGTATGGGGTAAACTTTTTTTTTGGAGTTAGAGACTTGAAACTTTGTAGAATGATTACTTAATCAAATACAAATGAAGTAATTTCAGCGTTTTGGAAAATTTCACCTCTAAGGGGGTTAAAAAGGGGTGCAAAGTTTGTATGGGGAACACCGCTAATGTTGTTTATAAAGAAGTGTTACGCTAACGTTATCAGTTTATATATTTTTTATTTCCTGTCTACTACCCAGTGCCTACGTCCTTTTTTTAAAACGAACTTGCACCCCTTTTTCTATGATTGACTGTCTACAATATTTTCTTAGTGCTGTCTCTTATTTATTGTGTTCCAAACTTTATGTGTTCCTATATTTAGTGAGTTGTCTATCAGCACATGAATAATTTATACTTTATATACCTATTCTTACTTTATTTAGCTTCTTGCGAAATATAGAGAACTGTAGCACCAGAATATATTGAATCACTCTTCAAACAATACTACTAGCCTGTAGACCAAAATAGTAATCGCATCATTAAATTCGCTTATGTGCATTTAGTTTTTAATGGTCACATTTCAGCATTTTCTTTAAACACTAGCCTTTTTAATAACTGGGGTACCTGCTAGACCATTTAGAAACATTTTGGCCAGCCTCGGGCACTCCGCCACACCACTCTTTTCGTTTAATAGGCAGGCCGGCGTGTACAAATACCAGTGCTGCTTTCTTATGAAAAGAGGTCATTATTTATTATTGTTATGAAATAAAGTTTATTATTTATTATTATTGAAAGAGATACTCTTCATTAAACTGCCTCCATCTCTCGATTTCCAGTGCTGAGTTTAAGATTGTTTTAACAGCCTTACGATATTAAACATTTTTTTTTAATCTCACTCATAATAACTAAGATCCCCATTTTCTAACTCCAAATCCATGCGTCGCTTTATATCTTGCAGTCATTTTTGCCAAAGATTAAAAGCATCAGGTAACTGACGGAATAAATATTAAGCATCCTGCAAACAATTCCCGTAATCTAATTGCAAAATCTTCAAAAATTCTTGAACAATTGCATTGTCTAGACCATTTTAACTAACAATAAAATTCACTTACCTATTTTAATATCTTTGTCATCATCAAAAATCTACGCGGACGAAGTCGCGGGCGGCCGCTAGTCGCAATATAAATCTGAAATGTGATAACTACTTAATGCATATTAACTGCTAATTCGTACATATATTTAGTATTTTTTAATGATTATGACATATGCGTGAATAATGTATGGATATACGTACATACATTAAATAATAAATCATCCAAACGCAAGATTCAAATTGGAAACATGTACCAATAAATCCACTCTCAATGCACAAGAATTTGGAAAGTTATTAAAACGCGTAATAATTGTAAGCTGATAGTAAATTAAATAAGTTTAACGACGACATTTCAAAACATTATAAATATTAAAGGCCATTAATAATAAACCATCATGTTATTAAGGGGCAATATTAAAGATGCCATAATTTCAATGCCCTCTGTACTTTATTAACCTCTGGTGAAGCGGACACTTTCATAAATTCTAAAGAGCTTTATGAAAAAACTTGGCAGAAGATATTCAACAACGAAGATAAGATGAATTTAAATAAAATAAGTAATTTCAAAAACCCAGCGCAGTTTACCAACTGGCTTTACAAATTATCGATACGGTTAACATTATATTATGATATAGTTATTCCCAATAATTAGTTGATAGATCATTCAATGACGAAGATAAGATGAATTTAAACAAAATAAGTCCGTAATTTCAGATACCCAGTTCAGTGGTTTTACAAATTATTGATACGGTTAAGATTTTATTATGGTTTCCAATTAATTAGTTGAAAGATACCTACATATTTAGTTATTGCTATGTAGTTATCCATCAACTATGACATTCGCCATGCCTGTATCTCATATAAATCGTTTCTCATGATTTTAATATCAACTTACCCCACCACACCTTACCTCAATCACGTTGAATTTAAATTTTTACCCATTACTTACAATGTTTTTTAAACACCTTAAACGCTCTTCCGCAAATCACGGACTTCAGAAGTGAGAAGCCAACATATTATTAAAGGAAATTTACAATGAACCGGAGGCAAATTATCTCCTTGATGCCTTGAATTATGTAAAGTGACCTCTCGCGGTGACTTCATAAATAGGTCCCTCAGATTACAAACAATTTACTACACTGTAGGTGAAACCTTTTTCGCAATAAATTGGATGTCGAAGCAGTTATGACACTTAATTTTCTGGCGAGAATACAGCCATTTGACATAATTTGGGTCACATTATTACAGTGAGAACAGAGGCCTTATTCGTTTGACATTGAGATATAGCCATTTGCCAATATAGCCATCATAATTATGGCTACGAGTACGTAGATTTTTGCTATCCGTTACATAGCCTGACATTGACTGCTGTCATTTAAATGTAAATAGAGGAGATCGATGAAGTAGAGACAATATAATGATGATATCTCTGACATTTTCCGTTAGAATTGTCGATATTAGCTCCTTGCAAATGAGTAAGTGTATAGAATGTTTCCAATACAAGCAAGAGTGCATATATACAACGTGTTTTTATACAATTGCTTTAACTTCGACATAGTGCTTGGAACATTAACGTAAACTCATCCCTTAAACCGTTTAATGATATTCGAAAAATATTTTTTTTTTGGTATCCCATACAAAGTAATTAATTATTTAATTGGTGGCTATTGTAAAAGGTCCTTTTGAGTTAGGCAATAGTTAGAGCATGGACCAAGTAACCTCTGGACATGACAAGATAATAATAATACCAGGAGGGAACGGGACAACTATTTACAGAAACCGTTAAGAGCGACAGAGACATAGACAAGATGTTTTGTCCTTATCAGAGTTCCGCTTTTTTTTGTTTAGCGGATGATTGTCAAATTGACAGAGCTCCGCTAAATACTGCCGGGCAATTCAAATGTGCGTTGTAGCCTACTATAAAACAACGAATATTGTGGATAATTTTACATTTCGAAAGTTTATATATGAATAATAGTGAGTGCTATTAGCTATAGATTTGTAAAACAATGGTGCGTTGCTCCATAATTGGCTGTAAAAGCGACACTGGCCAAAAAAGTGAAAATATAAGCTTTCATAGTTAAGTGCGATGTTTTGACTTTGCTTTTGCTTGATTTCTGAAAATAATATATATTTAATAATTATTTATGCGATAAATCATATCAAAACATCAGAAAACTGCTTAAAATCTCATTTTGTAATATCTTATTTTTAGGTATTACCCCTACAAATTCAATAGTCTTTACGTCTTGTCAGTGTCAGTAGTCTTTACTCTTTGTCTTCACCTTTACTTGACGTTCCGCCGCGTTTTTTTACTGCTTTTTAATTTGTCTGCTTTATTCGATTTTAAGGGATACCAGTATAAGAATTGGTAAATTACCCTTAACTCATGGAGTTTTACTAATATATTTTTTTTGTTTTAGATTTCCAAAACATGATCCTGCTTTACTCCAATGTTGGATACGTGCAACAGGACGATCGAATTGGGAACCAACCAAAAATGCTTGTATATGTTCAGGACAATTTTGTTTAAAGGACAGTAAACATCTTGCCTCATGCCTCTTATTTGCTATCTTGCTGCTCTCTCGAAATTGTAATTAAATTTATGTAAATAAATATATTTTACCATTACATTTTGACAGTTTTTTTTTTGTAAAGTTTTATTGTAATTATTTCATAATTTGTCCCATACAATATAAGAATACATTTAAAACTAATTCACACCGCTAACAACTAGCACTGGAAAAACGGGAGAATTATTTGGAACCTGGTAACCCTGTGTTAATCATGTACTTTGCTGCTGTCCCTTTCGGGTATACGCATATGCCGAATCCATAGGTACTTCATCCAAGAGTTAGAGTCAACTTGTTGTCATTTTAACGTCACTGATAAAACTTCATCGATGACAGAATTGAGAGCTCGTTAAAAACTTTAGCTAGGTGGAATGCGTGTGGATGGTCTTGGGTTCAAACCCCGGTAAAGAATTTTCTTTTTGTATTTATTTTTGTTCATTGGCAGTGAAAGTTAAATTTTTTGTGCTTATTTTTTATTTCAGAACAATTTTTGCGATGTGTTTAATCCATTTTAATTTTAATTCACTTTATTTAAATTCTTTCGGGTTATGGTATAGTCACAAATGAAACTAATTAAGTTTAAGTATAAACATTTAATTACATAAACAATATTGGCCTAATAAAATAAAATGATCTCCTCATCAGTATTTAACACTCAATATTTTTTATTTAAACCAAAATAATAATTTACTACAACTTGTTTTCAAAGTGCCCGCCATTATTTTCTAAACAAATATTCAACCGAAATCGTATCTCGCGATTTAGTTTGACAGGAGTGGCACGCATGGCATCGGCTTCTTCCTGAATTCGTTGCAGTAGGTCTTCCCTCGAAGCCACAGGTTTGGAGTAGACTTTTCTTTTAAAGTACCCCAGACATTAAAGTCTAAGGGTGTTCGGTCCGGAGATCTGCATGGCGGGCCACGCAAGAGTTTGACTGCCGCGTGTCTAATCCAACGCCTAGCAAAGTGCACATCCAAATACTGTCTAAAACGGCCAGCAAAATGTGCCCGCACATTTTGCTGGCCGTTTTTGCTTCGTCATGCTGGATCCAGTGTGTCCGCAGTGTTTCCAATGGAATATCATCGAAATAATCCAAATTATGCAAGTTCTTATTGGGATATCGACGTCGGTACTCCCTTGCTGCTTCCGCCGCATATCCATTGCAGAAACCGTAAACAAAGTACATATTGGCTTCTTCTTCGGCCGTATAATTTATCCGTGGCATCACAAAGCAAGTGAACACAATTATTTCATTAAAAATTAAGTAAATAACAACAATAATAAATTACTATTGTCAATTTGACGTGACACATGCGAGTCAAGTGAGAGCAAAATAAAAAAGAACTTATTGATTTAGACCTTGTCGTACATAAGGAACACTGAAAACTCTTTACATACGAACCAGCAGATAATAGTCTTTGGTTATAAGAAGATTTTACACTGGTTAAACTGAGATTAGTGATTAAATTTGAATATTAAATAATTTGAAAACGGTGCGAGTTAGGAACTTGGTTTCTTTGAGAAATTGACTCAATAAGACGTAAAGAATTACCCCTTAAAGTTAAAGCAATTGAAAAAGTACACCCTGTATAAATCAAATTACTCTGTCGTCAAATAAGCCTTTTCAAATAAGGAAAACCATTGAAAATCAACAGAAATGTTAAGCAAAGGAAAAGTAGAGGAAGACCTGCTAGTGATTAAAACGAAATCCTGAAAGTTTATTTTAATTTCGATATTAAAGAGGCAGACATTTAAATTATGCTTACTACTCTGCCATTATAGTATAATATGTTAAGACAGTTGGACGCTAAAGTATCAAATAGTTGGGCGATAACCTAAAGTACAGTACGTGCCCGTACGTATTCTTTACATTTTTTAAGTATGAAAAGTAGTATTAAGACTTTGGTACTTAAGAGTAGAAGCTTTTCTGTTATTCTAATAACTATAAAGTAAATCACAAATGTCAGTTTGATAATTAAAGGTTCCTTCTAAATACCTACGCTTAACATTTTCATTGACCGACTGTACCTTTACTTTAGTCGGCATTAGCAACACAATATCAATGCAAATGGCACAATCCCTCATTGATACACCCACGACATCTCATTAAACCCAAAAACTCCGCACAAAGTTGTATTGCAGAGGAAATCTTTTGTCGAGAGACTTTTGGGTTCAAAGCTTAGAAAATCATTATCACGTATTTCTTCGTGACGTATTATATGTATGTATAAGGTTTATACCAATAAAGGTTCGCATTTCATTATTGATATGTGAGAACATGAACATATTTTCTAGATTGATTTCACTAAAAAACGAAAGGGGGGTCTTTCCTGCAAATGTGGCATTGTTTATCATTAGAACATTATTTTCTCTTAATAAACTATGTTAATACGAGTATATTCTGTCGCCGTTTTCAAGTTATAGCTCGTTAACGCATTCACTGCCAGGACCCGTGGCCTAGGAAGAATCATTTATGACGATGAACGCATATGTGCGTTGCTGGCCGTGAATGCGTTAAAAAAATATTGTCAAATGGAATGGGCGTTTACATCGTAGTTATTTTTTAATAATAGTTCTAGGGCATTTGTTTATGGGTAATTTGTGGGTACATACAATTAAGAACAGTAGTTAATTTTTACCTATGGTAAGGACATGTTATCAGGTACGCTAATTTTACAATTAACTTGGTCAACCACTCAAACAGTATAGCAGTTCAATATTAAAACAGATTAATAACATAAATTCACCGCATCACTACTACTAACAAGAACCCTATCGAACTCGTAATATAAAGTATACACATTATTGTACTAATAGCAAATAATTTCTTCCAGCATTGCCATTTATGGTCAACCTTCAATCTGATAGCGTCGGACCTTCAATTATTCAGCAATAGCTACGCGTAATTGCGATCTTGTATGACACGGGATCAGATTCCATACAGAGTATGGTTTATTATAATCCTCTTTGCCATAAAGAGGGGAGAGTAATGAACATGGCATACTTTGTGACCGCTGTAGTTTGATGCGAGACGCAGATGAAAGATTTGTAATGCGTTGGGATAATGTATGATTGGTTGTGGATAATAATAATTTATAATCATTATCTACCAAAACCTTCTCCACAAAAAATAATATGAAGTTAAAACTGCACATGAAATGTGTCGTTCTGACTTCAAAGTATTTTAATCGCAATTAAATGTTTACGTATCAAGCAACCCCTGAAATAACAAATAATATAGGGTTATACGATTATAAACCAATTTCAGAATAAATAATTAACTTACAAATTTGTATATTATTATACATAACATAATTATCTACATCTTTTAAAGTACGTAAGTACTTAATCACCCTAAAGAAATTTATTTTTAACCCTTTTCTCGGCAAAAGAAATGAGAAGTCCTCATTTCAAGCCTCGTTGTTACTGACCAATTAAACCAAATATAATTTTAAAAAAATTAAAAAGATGTTGAGATGATATGCATGAAATATGATAATCTTTCTAGGTTTATTTCCAAATATATTTTACAAAAGCTTTAAGGACTAAATTTGTTTATTTCTTGTGACATTTCTTTAACTTCTTCTCTATTAGATACTTCTTCTTATCTTAGTTCAGTGTGTCGATCATTAAAATGTCTGGACATAGTCAAATGTCATACCTCAATGCTTTATTATCACACGCATTAGGGTGTTTCATATTTCAAAAAGTTTTATTTTCATGTGACTTCGCTCAAATCCTTGATCGCACTTGCCCAAAAGGCCTCTGTGCCAAATTTCAGCTTAATTGAACATTATTTAGAGGTTGCGCCACATTGTGGAATTTGTAACAAATACGTAAATTCTTGAGCATTATTCAAATAAGAATTTCACCATTTTTGGGTTATTAAATAAAAAAAAAACTTATCTGGCATAAAAAAGCAGTAACGTACATCAAATTCAACTTTCAATGAAGCTTCTTCTAATGAATTTCTATAAACATAGGCTCCTTCAAAGAAAAGTATAGTTTTAGTATGCACTCATTATGACAAAAAAAATAATAAAAATAATATCATACAATTATATGTCAACATCTGCTAAGAACTTAAAGTAGAGAAGATGTGCAATATATCTGTATAGAAAGAAAAACACAAAAGTACATTTTTCAGAATAATTTTTGAGTGCCAGTACGATACGCGGTTTCCGCATAATATAGAGCCATTATCACTTTGGCGACATGAAGAATGTTATTTTTGTATGGTATGCTATACTGATATGCATTACATACCTATTGATAAACAATAGCAAATTATACAAATACATATATTTTCAGGCTTCTTAACTTTTTTATTTTTTGTGTATAGGTTCAGAGCTCCAAAACTCTACGATTTTACTTTTTTGTATGTTATTTTATTCTATATTTTTGTAAAATATGATGTAAATTATCTCTCATCGTATTAAAAATACTAGACTTCTTCTATATTCTAAGTGATATCGAAAACGCTGATGTATCTGCTCTAGAAAGCGTTTGCTGTATTTTTTCCCTTTTTTCTATAAATGGTAAAATTACACGTTTCTCTTGAAGGCTCTGACTTTATAGAAATTGAACAATAGTTTAATTACTTACATTTAAACTTCTCTACGGGTAATACTCTTTACTTCCAAACAGAGATATTTATGATTAACATCTTATAAAATATAAAATCAGTACTTCAGACCTATTACGAATTTTAAAATTTGTTGTAAAAGTGGTTAGTTGGCGCAACCTCTAAACGTCCTCAAATTTTCTTGAAATTTGGAACAAATATTTTATTTTATTATAGAGACTCGATCCCCAAGCGAAGTCTTAAAAAAATACACAGTTTATTTTTTTCCATACAAAGATGAAACACCCTAACACGCATGCAGAAAATACAAGACTAAAGCAAAAAACCCCTCGCACACATTGAATGCCGTCAATCCCCGACACTGTTTTCATTTCATCTCGCCCTATCATCGCGGCCATAATATCCATTACGTGGTGTTAAAGTCCACCGCTAACTTGATTTCAATTTTTTATACATGGTGAAACTATAATTTATTCTTTTGAATAATTTAAAAACACCGGTAAACACTATGTATTTTTAAATCCCAAATTAATATTTTTTTTATATGCTGTATTTAGGCGTTTAAAATTGGTATTATGGCCGGGTTCCCCCTGTTTTGGCATAGTGTTTTTAGTCATAATTTTGCATGGCATAATCTATGTAGGCATAATTGACTTTCCGCATAAACTGTTTTGGCATAATCAAGGTTCGCATAGTTTGATAACGCAGATATTCATTTGTCATAATTTATTTACGCATATTTTTGTTTCTCCGTCCGTAAAATAAATAGGCGTATTTTCATCACTCCGAAAATTTTATTTACTAACGATCCGAGAACCCGTAGACGAATCCCCGCTTTGCGGGGCTTCTATTTCCACTCTAAGGGACAAAAGGTAACGAAAGGACCTACCCAAGTATTGGCAAGGGGGTTTCACTCGGCTGAAGTGTCAAAAATTATACCTAATAATTTCGGGTCACAATTGTGACCCGGCCCGCCCATCGTCCCGCCTTTATTCGGCTAGGGTCGGCACGTTCGAAGCGAAGACAACGCATCGATTACATTTTTATTATTTACATATTACTGTGTTTTTTTATTATTTTTAACCGACTTTAAAAAGGAAGAGATTCCGTGTTCGCTACATTGAATCGTTTTGAACGTAAGTTCACCGATTATCTCCGTAAAGTGTAAATATATGTATTTTTTATTAGTAAGAGAATACGGTTACTCCTACGGTTTTCCCATTGACATTAAGTCATGATCTGATGATGGAACATTTACCTACTAGATCTCGGGACTAGTTCAACGTAGACAAGTGTGGTTTTTCTGCTCACTTTACTGAACATTTACAGCCAGTATGTGGTAGTATCCTAAAATTGACCTGATGATGGATCATGGAAGTACCTACTGGATCTCAGGACTGGTTCAACGTATACTAGTGTGGTTTTCGTTTTTGTACTCGCTTTAATGAACATTTAGATCCAGTATCATAAAATTGACCTAATGATGGGCCCTGAAAATATGGACTGGATCTAAAGATTGGTTCAGCACAGACATGTGCGGCACTACAATGAACATTTAGACTCAGTATAATAAAATTGACGATGATGGATCATGTAAGTGCCTTCTGGATCTCAAGACTTGTTCCACATGAGCTAAGAAACGGATCAGAGACTAAGCTTCATACAACCGCGCTGCGATAGGTACATTACTACAAACGCAATGCGCGTGTGGACGTGTCCACAAACTCCACATCGCGTACACGAACAAACAGATTTAGACCGCATTGCTGCGTTTAGCGCACAGGGTGCGCGCCGTGTCTTGTTCGACTTCGCTTATGAATGTCAAAATTAGCGAACCAAATTAAATTCAAAATGGCGTTTTTTTCCAAAAATTCAAATTGGTGCTAGGGGGCTAAAACTCGATATCGGGGGGTATTTGGGGCTCACAAATATGAATCTGAAATCGGTGTCTGAAAATTCAGGCAAAGTCGTAAAATATCGAAACAACAAGATTTGTATGGAGTTTTTTTTTTAAGGGTCCCGTATCTCGTGAACGGCTGGAAATGGGTAGGGGGTGCTCGAACGAATGTCATAGGGGACCCCCACCCAAGTCCAGTCGTGGAAAAAAAATCAAAATGGTGACTTTTTTTATATTTCAATTTAGTCTTAGGGGTTTAAAACTCAGTATCGAAGGGCTTTTGGGTCATCCGAGTCAGAATATGAAATTGGATTTTCAAAATTCGCTCAACTTCGGAAAATATCGAACAAACAAAATGTATTAATCCCAGAACATAAAGGGCCGCTAGTAACGGGCCTATTTCTTTGTATACAAATATAAACCATATTGTCATTGATCGTCGTCGATTGAATCAATCATTGATGTCAAGTGTGCATAATAATGAAATGTTATGTAAACGGGTGTAAAACCAATAATAAAATAAATAAAAATGTTTAATTCTACAAACTTCCAATGGCTAAAATAAAAATTTTAAAAATGCATTTACATAATATAAATACATTCTCTACTAAAACTGCACGTGACTGCGTTGAACCAGTCCTGAGATCTAGTAAGCACTTCCAGGATAGAAAGTCCGGTCAATTTTATAATACTGGATCTTAATGCTAATCAAAATGGTTCGAAAAGCAAAAAAAACGCACATGTTTACGTTAAACCAATCCAAAGATCTACGTAGTAGGCACTCTTAAAGCCCATCATTATAAAGATCGCTCTAGGTCCCTCTTATTTTGAACGTATTTTGTTTAAAGTAGCTTTTAAAATAATTACAAACACAGAGAAGTAGTTTCCCTTTTGCTAATGTAGGCAACCCTAGGAGTATGACACGCCCCAAAGAAGCTAGAACCAACAGCGTCGTACGTCATTAAAAATGGCCAATCAGATACGAGTAGGCTAATGCTTTTGCAAAAGCGGCAAATAACAAAAGAGTGCGGCTTCTGTAGTGTCTTTATTCTGTGGTATTGGTAGGGACGCAGCTCTAACCTAACCTAACATACTTTTCTGCTAGCAGTTCGTTTTTACGAGGGATGTAGTTCTAACCTAACGTAACCTACTTAACTGCTAGCAGTTCCTCTTTGCGAGGGATTCAGTTCAAACAACCTAACCCGCTTTTCTTGTAGCAATTTAACCCTTAACTACCTACCTGCTTCTTTAGTCACACAAATACCTACCTCCCGTCCCCAGGACGGTAACATAATGTCGGCCTTATATGTTAAATTTTATAGATCAGATGGGAAATTTTAATTAATAATGGCAATATAGACATATTAAAATATTTATTAAGCTATTAATCATTCTGGAAACATTAACAAAACATTTTTTTGCTGTAAACATATGGCAACAGTCCTTATTTCTACTAAAGGAACTATATATCCTTTGGAAGGTGAGATCAACAAAAATTTTGACTTTATATACAGATCTAAAGTAATTATTTCTTATTATTCAATAATTAACAATGCTAAATGAATAAATTTCGTTAAAATAAAGGTAATATTTTTATAAAATTGCAGACCACTAATTTATTCGATTTTTTCGCGGCAGTGAATATAAGTTTGTTTGCACATTCTAGGCAAATATTTTTTTTGCATTAGAAACATACGTACTGGTTCCCGTTTTTTCTTTGGGTCACAAGTAGAACAGGTTTTCCGTACTTCCAATCACTACTAAACTGACTAAGCGGTCGGCTAAGTAAAGAAAAAAGTATGCATTAGTCACGTAACCACCTACCACCCGTCTCCGAGACCCTTAAGAAAAAATACGTATCCACCTACCACCCGTCTCAGAGACGGTCGGAGACAGTAATACCCTCACCAAAATTAAATGCGTACACGACCGACCTTGTCGATCGACGACACGGCACTGAGGCAGGAGGGGAGAAGGTACAAGGACACAAAAGTTTGTAGCATGCTCGCACATAGGTATGTAAACAATTTTAGGTTTGAAAGAGTCTGTGAGACGGGAGGTAGGTGGTTAAGGGTTAAGTATGCCAAGATAGATTCGGACAATAGATAATATGCCAAATACCATTATGCTAAACAAAATTTATCGTAAATATAAGCAGCCTAAACAATAGTATCCGAATAGAATTTCGGAAAAAGACATTTTCGGTAAGTTAGAACTTATGCCAAATAAGGTTTCTACCATATTACCATTCGTCGAAAACTTAATATACCAAGTCTGTTATGCTAAAACTGTTTCGGACAAACAAAAGTATGCGACATAGAGGGAACCCAGTGTTTACCCACTATTGCGATGTTCCCTTTTGCTATTATTTAGAAGATTGCATATAAAAATTACGAATTTTTTAGTAAGTGTGGTAAAATTAACTGTCAATTATTTTCTTTTGAGCAGTATATTATTTATCTGATTTCTTAAAATCGACACCTACAATAGTTAAATGCTTGTTATAATATAATATAATTATATATTATTACATATATATATATTTGGTCAATGCTTTTATACTGTTTCTATGTTTATTTACTAGTCAAGTGTTATGTCAAAATATTAGGGTCGGGTATTATTACATCGTCAAAAAATCTGTATTTTGTTCCGAATGCCGTTTTTTTTATATTACCAAAATCGACCTTTCATTGGCGATATTCAATTATATTCTGAAAATTATCATCATTTACAAGCATCAATAATATATCAGCTTTTTTCATTGCAAAAATATTCATTAACGGTAACGGTAACTTCCCTTAGGATAAATAACGTCGATCATAAATGATATTAAGTGCTGACACTGCTGACGCCATTAAAGACATCATTAAATTAAATGAAGTCTTTTATACGTAAAACATAACTTGTATCCTAAGGTGAGCATTTAAAGCATTCATCACAAGCAGGAGCATTATACTTTTATACCTCGATGCATCTACCATCCCAAATAACAACATACCGTGAAGTATAAAATCCACGATACAGTTACTACTTTTTTCTTTTAGCACAGCAAGGCCGCTGTTCCTGATATGCACAAGCGATCTTAAGTGACGATGAGCGACAGTGTTGTAATAAATCTGTTTTTATAATTTTCGTAGATCTAATGTTCCGATATTTTTGATTTTAAGCCATATTGAACGACATACTTAATTGGTGAATAGTCACAATAAATAAATGACTTCTGCCAGTTCTCACATATAACCATGAGACAAATATTTATCAAGATAATATTGTAATATTATTTTATTATTGCGGGTTACTAGATTTCACGGATATACAATACTAAAACTAGTCACCTACTTCCTCTTTCTATTTGCTATAGGGAGTTGTGATACGTAAAGGAATGATTGAAACTTTTCTGCTCATTAAATTAATAGTAGAAGTTATGGGACAAAAAAAATATTTTTTTTTATATAAAGGAAGTCGGAAGATCACAAAAAAGAAAATATACAATCTGCAATAGAAATGTGGGTTTTATAAATTCTACCGTGGAATTACTGGTATAGAGAAGTTTGTAACGTTTACAAAGACTTTTTTAGGTCTTTTAATAATTTTAATCTCAAGATCACCAAAGTAAAGCCAACCAGAGCCGGCGACAAGTACCTATTCGAAAAGGTTACTTGAATAACGAGACACGCGCTTCTTGTTAATCTTACGACAGATCGGAGTCAATTATATTTTATACGTTAGCATAATAATTATAACAATTTCTTCTTCATAGGAGCTTAAGGTTTTCTTGTCTTATAACCAGGTTTCGTACTTTTCATAGCGTGGTAGGACGTTAGAGAGGCATGGTGCCGACATTAACATTAATGTGTTGGCTGTCCCGATCTTTTTGACTGCTCACGCATAGTTTTAGTTACTTGACTAATTGTGTATATTTGACTATTTGTATTGTTTATAATCAAATATACAATTTACATTAAAATATATGTCATACTCATATTCTTATTTTTTTTTATAAAATATACTTTTATGATTTGTGGTTAAAATTCCCAAATATTATATTATACAAATATTATAGATTTTGCTTATAATATTGAAAACTCGTAGATTTAACAATTCACAATTAACTGACGATTCCATGTTTTTTTATTCATAACTGGATATTCCATCAATGTAGAAACCAATTTATTCCAGATAACATGGAAAGAGTCTATTTAAGTAGGTATCATGTGATAACGAAAAAACAATACCCAAATCAGGACTTTGTATATTCTTATTTTTCCTTGACTATGAAATTAGAATTCAATATTAAATACGAGTCTCCCTCGCGATCCCTAACATCGTTTGTCCTAAAATCACTTGCCCGAACTGTTTTGTCCTAATGGGCTAATGCCCTAACGATCAATTGCCATAACAATCATTTTCCATAACGTAATGGTTGTCCTAAAACTCATTTGTCCGAAACATCAATATCCCTAACTATCAATATCCCTAATATTTTTTGCCATATTCTTCGAAATCCCTAAATAAATTTTCGTTTTTTTAAGTCCCCGCCCCTTTTGCAACCACCGAACTGCTACCAGTAAAGTAGTTTAATGGGTTAGGTTAGGTTAGAACTGCGACCACAACAGAGCCCGAGCCTAGCGATTAAAACCAAAATTAGGGCATATGAGTGGTAGGAGAAATGATAATTATGACAAATGACATTAGGATAAATTATCAATATGGCAAGTGACATTAGGAAATAAGATATTAGGGAAATCAATATTAGGGCATATGAGTGTTAGGACAAGTGATTATTATGACATAAAACGTTAGGGAATGCAAAAATAGGTTAAAAAACGTTAGGGATTCAGATATAGATCCATTAAATACACTTATAAATATTAATAACATATTAATGTTCATGCCGGGTCCATAGCTCTCACGTCCCACCGTGCTATAAAAAGTCCAAAAATTGTTTATACCTAAGTAATATTTGCCAACATTAATATAAAGATGGGGTTTTGAGGCCGCTTTATTATATTATTTACTTTCTATTTACTGATATAAAAAAAATACATGTATGACTTTCCTATTTAAGAAAACTGTACGAACTTCTGTCCATAAAGATTTTCCTTACGATTAAGTAACGAAACTTGCTTTCAGGCTACATAACTTTTTATGATTTACCAAATTTTCATTTGTTTTTGACATAAATGTGATTCTTTTTTAGCACATTACCGTTTAGAAATAAATATCGAGAAATATCATCTCACAAATAAACTAATATTGCATATGTAGAAATAAACTGCAGTAATATACCTATTAAAGTGCGCATGAAATTACCATTATTGTCAATAAACCATACAATTTTAAACTGCAGCAATCATAACAACATTCAAATAAAATGCATACAATTAATTTAAGTTCAACCACCAATTAGGCTTTGACGGCATTTGAATTTATCAATATTCATTGTCCAAACTCATGGATGTTTACCTAATTAATTTCATTATGCATTCCTAAAATTAACCGTTTACCAACTTCCGCGAACAATGCTTTGATTGGTAACGCGATTGAAACAATATCGGCGCTGTTTGAATGCTGAAAATATTTATGAATGACGTTTTTGCCTTAAATTTTTCACTTTATTCTATATTATGAATAAGATTTTTTATGATTTTTTTTTACAAAATGCCTAAAACATTATTAACATTTGAATGAAACATTTAAAGTTAATGTTTTACTTAAAAAAAAATCATAATAAAGAATAGAGTTAAAACTCTATATCTATCTTTTTTATTTAAATTATCAATTTGCCAACGGTTTTTTTATACTTGCGTTTGTTTATAAACTATTTTGGGTTGCATATTTTTTAAGCAACTTAATTTTACCTATTACACGCAATTTCTTTTTTTCATGTTTGAATTAATAACTTTTGCTCTGTATACAATGAATAAATAAATTATTTCTTCTTTTTCCTCGATAGATTCCTGTATGTAGAATTTTACCTATCTACTCCAAAAATATTCATATTCTTTACTCTTCATATTCACCAATGGATGTTTTATGAAACTACCCGAAAATAGATGACCTAATTTAAAACAACAAATAATAAACTCCAAGTAACAATGACATACCTCAAAGCACCCTGTGGCTGTCCAGCAATCCTTTGATCCTTTTTCCGCCTCCGGCACTCACTGTCCACTCTCTTATCACTGCTCTCCCGTATGGTATGATATCGCGGCTGATAACTCTCGAGTTGCGTGTACAAACGCGCGCGTGGCGCGGGCGGCGGGCCTCGTTGCGTCATAGGGTCCTCACGTCCGTACTCCGTGGCGGTTGGGGCCACACTGCCTTGGCTGGCTTCATACTCGATCCTCTCTGCCACCCCGGGCCGGCGTTTGTCGACGAAGGCCACTCGAGGAGGCTTTGGCTGCATCAGACTTATTTTCTTCTTTTTCGCCGTAGATGCGACGTAGAAAAAATAACCGTTGCGGTCCATTTTCGGCGCCGTCGCTTTTACCTGTGGAAGGAAAACGGCTTAGTGAGCTAGATGTAGTTAAGTATGACTAAGAGGTTTTAACTGTGAAACTTTGCGGAAGTATTAAGAGACGAACGCTGAAAGCTTGCAGCGAATAGGAGTATTATTATTAACCAATGTAAACTTCAATAAGATAACCAACTTAATTTAGAATCAATTTACTAAAATAGAGACCTTGCATTGTATTTTTTTTTGTTGATATACAATAAAGAATTGCTGTGGTGTGTTGTATTGTAAAGTAAATAATAATAAAAATAAAAGGTAAAAATACCAACGTATCTATTTAGTTAGTGTATGGCGATGGGGACAGTAGTCAAAAACAGACAAAGTTTAATGCATTTTTGTATTAAAATCTTCCAATTCCATTCACCCATTTATATTAATATTATGTTTTTTAAAGTATAATGATAATTTTATTCATTATATAGTTACCTAAACTTCTGAACTCTCGACACAATTATTTTCCCGACAACTTATTCGCACCGTTGGATGGAAAACGGATTCGATGGTAGCCGACGACAAAACAATGGCCATTTTATCTCTTACATTTTCAAAGGTAACAAAAACTTCACAGAGCAAACAGAGTTGCTGAAACACTGAATAAAATATCACTGTCCTGCTCGCGCTATACAACTACGACAAGAGGAGTTTTACACCAATCAATAGAGGTTATAAGATGTGCCTCTTTTTCAACCGTGATAATTTGATAAGTGAATTTGAGTTCCTCATAAAGTGCTGAAGATACATATTTTGGGTATGTATAAAGAGACGAGACTCCTAATCCACAGCTTTACGCAGATTTATAGAAACACTTTTCATCCAGGTTAGTTATAGTTTTAGAAGGTGCAATAACAGCAGCAACTCCGTTCTAGGTAAAAAGTAATAACGTATATAACCCTCTTTATTGTTTCTGTATTATAACTTTTCATTTAATAACAAAGCAAAGGAATGTGAATTGCGAATGAATCAATATACATTCGAGATGTGGTGCTGGAGACGTACCTATGTTAAGAATGCAATGGACTGCGAAACGCAGCTCCAAATAAATACTCGTTTGTCCACCACGTGCCAACAACGCTTTCTTTCCTATTTCGGCCACACAATATGCAGAGACGATGAAAATTTCGAAAAACTGATCGTGATTGGGAACACCGTAGGCAAAAATCGCGCGGTCGTTCACCAACAAGATGGACAAGTTAAAGACTCATCGACCACTTTATTCTTCTCGATTGTAAAAGACGTGGACAGAAACCGGTGGAGGCAGATCATGCGCGCCAGATGCAACCCTGGAGCTGATCATGATCCTCAGACACGAGGGACCGACTCAAAAGAAAAAGAGTTATATAACAAGGTGTACATTTTAGTATGCACTGAAATCTGCCAGTTTGCCAAAAGAAAAACAAGTATTTAATGTTAAAGTATTTAGTACTTCTCCTGCTAGGTATTCTGTTTACTTTAAATTGACTGGACTATTTGACTAGTGTGCGTTACAAAGCAAGGCTGGCGATCGCTTAAGATGACAACAAACGCATCAGTCCAGATAAAGTGTTTTTTATCCGCTGAACCACTTGTTACAATAACATTTATTTGACTGGATTATTTGACTAGGCTACGTTCCAAGGCAAGGCTGGCGATCGCTTTCGATGCTGATGACAACAAGCGCTTCAGTCCAGATAAAAAGCTTTTGTTGTTCGCTGAACCACTTGTTATAATTTAATTTCACGTTCCAGTTGTGCCGGATGCAAATCAAAGAATTGACTCGATTTGTAATGTTATTTTTCTGTCTCTCTGCTGCCTCTACATGCGTCTATCGTCTATTAACCTTTTTGGCGCCATAACAGTATTTCAAGTCAAGCACTATTCCTGACGCCATGGAGTCACTGCTTGCTATATACAGTGTTAGGTATGACACTGCTGCTAGCCCTGCTGTTAGCTTAGCTTCTAGGAGGCAGTTTTCCATAGACAAGCAAGACATGGTAGAAAAGTTCATATACATACATACATGATAAATATTAATTATACTAGATAATAATTATGTTACTTAGGTAAGACCTACCTCATGAGCGAGATAATCGACAAAAATAATTAGTTATTATACAATATTATTGCTGGCAGCATAGCCACGTCATTTTATTGCAACCCATAGTCTGTGATTCAAGTGTTAGTTCGAGCGACAGGACAAGAATTAAAGTACTAACATGTGAAGACAGCTCTTTATAATTTTACGTATTTATGAAATCCAATGAAAATAATGTATTCCAGAATGATTTATTTCCATGTTAATTAAAATTAGAAGTAGGTACAAACAAATACAATATAATACTATAATAGCCTTATTTTATTAGCCACCACGGGTCAGCCCGGCCCCGCGACGATGGCCTTACCCTAGCTCTATTCTACTCGCAAAGTTGACCCAACTTATAATGTTACGTGAGATAATTTTTATAAATATAAAAACGGTTTAAACTCACGTAAAAACTGTCAGGAACGGCCCGACATGTTTCGAACTTAGGTATATGGCGCTCATGAGGCCCACTTGGAGCAGCACTGATAGCTGCTTCTGATGATGAGCTCCATATATGAGTTCGAAACATGTCGGGCCATTCCTGACAATTATTATTGAGTTTAAATCGTTTTTATAATTCTTGACTGAAGTTGTCCGAATTATATTCGCCCAACTTCGGTCATTTTCGCGAGTAGTGTACGAATAGTAGCGACTTTATTGTAGCCTCTCCAGCGCTCATCTCATGGAGCTGACTCGGTTGCTACACACCTCTCTCACCACCACGAGCATGGTGTTGGAGAAGGCGCAAATGGCCTTTCTGGCCGTAGCACTCCTCGTATCACTTTGAAATCTGCTCCGTGTAACGTAACATATTTTTGTTCTCAGTGTCATCAAGATTAATCTTTTATATAAACAACTCAAAGTATAACTATTTGATCATTGAATAATAATAGGTATCCAACCGCTCGCTTTCAGCAAACAGTTTCAATTTCCACCAGTTTTCATTCACACTTAGTATTGAAACAACTCGCATTCCTTCAACATTTCCTGCCCTTCCCTACATTATAAATGCCATAATTTCATACACTGGTTCCGGTCCCTGTCTCTTCAGCTTGACGTCGCAGGTGACTGCCGATGTAAGAGTGGCAGCTGAATAGTTATGAACGGACACACAGACGGGCTGGCCGGCTAGCGGTGACGGAACGCGGTCACCTAGATCGGGAAGGCTAAAAGATGGATGAGAAGAATGTGCAGCTGGATGAACCGCACCTTAATCCTTTTAATGAGTCAATTCACGGAAGAACGTGAATAAGATTAATATATTATGTGTTATGCTGACCTTTCGAATATTTGGGCAAGAAATTCTTAATGACTTAGCTTTAGTCTGTTATCTTTACCTAAGTTTAAAGTATTTTCGTGGTGGTAATGTATGACACGCTGATTTCGAATATAACTTGTATGGCATCGTTCTTTACAGAGGAAAACTATATACAGTCTTTACGTTAGAACATTAATAACAGGCTATTAATATTTAATTGCTCGTGATAAGAGCAAACAAGACATTCTTCTTTGAAATGCTCATTTTATCGACTGGCCCTGACAATGGCGCCCGTGTCCGCGGCAAGTTTACCAAAAATTGTATCACGACAAGCTCGCGAGCGACCAAATTGCTCAAATGCTCACAAATCTCCACTAACGGCATTCTCTCATCATCCTGGCGTTCAACTTTACCAATCGCTTTACTGAGATCATACTTAGAAATAGCCAGTATACTATAACATAACATGCATCAAATGTTCCTCATACCAACTGCTCCTGGCGCACGCGTCCGCGCCGCACTCACCGACGATTTTATCGCGCCTTCGCCCGCGGCGTCTTTCTGAATGCTAACTGGGCGCTCAATGCTCGCAAAGGCTCTATCTACAACATCTCGTGAACCCCACTTTGATACCCGGCTCCGCCTCGAGTTATTTTTCTCTGCGATTTAGATTGCCGACTGTCCGTGTTTAGCGTTTAACAAAGAGGTCGTGAGCTATTTCGAGGGTTCAGGGGTAGTTTTGCAAACAGTTGCCGTCTGTGTAAGTCTGATGTCAGTCTGCTCTGATATGCGGAAAGTTAAAGCAATCAACAAGTTTCATGACAAGGTAGGTGAATAACTTTGGTTGTTTTAAACCACATTGCTCGAGCCTCCTGCCACGATATCCTTCCCAGAGCAAATGCCTACTTTACACTGATTTCAATCCAAACACAAGTAGCAATTCCTGTAGCATTCGCAGATCAATATATCTTCCAGATAAATTCCACTGTTTACTATCAGTTACCGCAGTATATTTGTACACCCACGAGCCTAAAACCCATAAGCTGCGATGTATCAGCTAAGCGCATCACAATAGTGACCGCGTAAACACGATTTAATTGAAACTGGACCAAGGCACAGCAAATACAGCCTGAAATCCGAGCACAAAAGTAAATATTAAACCGCCGGGCCATTCCATATTGCTGTCCGGTCTCTTCTCTCTTCTAATACAATATCGCGATTACGTTGAAATCCGGAGAAACAACCACTAAAATACTGTCTCAACAGCTGTTTTGCGTTCTTAATTTCGACACTTGCATTGTTTTTAAAAAAGGAACCACCTATTCTACACACAAAAATATTTATGTTATGGTTATGGTTATGAAAACTCCCTTGCTGGCTAAACCAACTATTGCTTCTCATAATTTAATATAGAAAAATAACTAAAATCGGTCAAGTCTATGAACAGAGTGATATCGAATCGAACCGCTCCGAAGCAATAATTCCCACGAGTGGCCGGTCCACTCGAGAACATAAAAGAAGGTCTGTCTTAAATCGGGCGTGTACGAGATCATAAAATGTCTAATACGAGTTACAAGTTCGAAACCAATTTCAAGTTTATTTAGCTCTGAAACTGGTGTTCATTTTCTACATAATGTAACATATTGTATCCACGATTCTGCTCCCATATGGGATTTCAGACAGTATCGACTCGTATATAACTAGTTACAGTAGGTATCTTTTACTGAGCTATTTTAATGTTCGTAATACTGTTAATAATTCTGACCATTTACTCAATATGTACTGAAAAAAAAAAACCATTTACTCAATATGTACTGTAAATGAAAAAGCAGCATCAAGTGCTACATCAAACTGTATTTTACCGACGTATCATCGCATGACATTTTAAGGTTTTAAATTATGGTCCAGCACCTCTTGCACAACTGTGACTCGCGGCTCTTTCTCGCGCGAGATATATAACCTATGTCTTTCTGTACACAGTACTGTGAGAAAGTGACGGGTGATGCTATGTTGCACGACAAAAATCGCGATGCATAGTTGTGCTAGACGGGCTGGTCAATACTTGGAATAATTTTTAGTCATCGTCGATTGCAGATACTTATATGTTTTCTTCTCAAACATGCAATGAAATATCGTCATAACATAATGTGCGTTAAAACCAGGGATCGTTACCGGTATTCATTCAAATTCAAATATTTTTCTAATTTCAGGTTTTATTTCAAACGCTACTAAATTGAATTTAGGTATTGATATAGAGCTTTGAAATTAGCTCACTAAAATATAGAAATATGTAATAATAAGCGAAATACCTAAATCGAATACCGGTATTTTTGTATGGAGCCGAATACCGGTATACGATCCCTGGTTAAAACACGCTTCGAAGTGTCACGTTTCAGGCGGAACAAACGAGAGAACTGTAAAGGAATATCATACAAAATTGAAGGCCTAGGCCGGGAAGTATTTTTTTTACCCCATGGTCTGTGTTTATGAACGGGCAAAACAGCTGAATTATGTTTTTTTGAGTGGTGTATTTTTTATTTCATTGCATATGTTTGAGAAAAGCACTACCTATAGGTACATGCCTTAGCCGTGAAAAGGGCTTGCCGGCTTCGTATCACTATCCGGCCTCCCTACGGTCGGCGGTCTATACCTACTCAGCCGGCAAGCCCTTATTTCCCGGCGTCTGCAGTAATGTACTATTATATAATTTCTACATGTACCTATTAGTCGATAGGTGTCGCACTGGCTCCAGTAAATCAATTGTCATTAATAATAGAAATTTCTACATTCATATCGATGGTGTGAGTGTTAAAATTGTCAAGGCAACTTATCATAAAACCCAGAGATAACCTAGGAAGTTGGGCCATTACTCGAAACCGTTATCGTCCGCCCGTTCACAAGTAGGCGATTTCTCAGAAAGAATAATAGCTGACTTTGTGAGATTTTAAGACGGAATATCTGAAATCCTTTTACGAGCCTTGAATTTCTAAACGTACGAATGCCTGTTATAGCTCACAGGATTGCTCGGTTGAAGTGGCAATAGGCAGGCATATAGCCCTGAGAACGGATGGCCGTTGGAGTAGCAAAGTCCTGGACAGGCGACCACGTGTAGGAAAGCGCAGCGTGGGCCGGCCCCCGACTAAGTGGACAGGATGGATTACCAGTAGATAGATGCGGCCTGCACAGGATAACACCTTGTGGAGAGCTATGGCGGAGGCCTATGTTCAGCAGTAGACGTCTTTCAGATTCGTCGTTCAGATTTCAAACAAAGTAAATAGCATTTTCAATGTACGCCGTCCAACACTGACATCGCCGTAGCATTGACATAGCTGTCACTTTACTAAATATCAAATGTTTCTCAATACATTGCTTTTTTTTTTTTTTATTCAAAATAGCCATGCATTTAACCTCGATTGCACCTGATGTTAAGTGACAATAAGGCCTAAGATGGAGCATGCTTGGCTAGAAGATGCCTATTCACTCTCGACTTGAAGAGATCCAAGTTATATTTTTCAGGAAACAGGTGCGCAGGAAGAGAGTTCCATTCCTTAGCTGTCCTCATAAGGAAAGTAGACGCAAAGCGTTTCGTACGAATCAGTGGTATATCGACAACATAAGGGTGGAATCCAAGTCCGCGCCGAGTACTGTATTGTCTGAACGGAGACGGTGGAATTAATTCATGCAGTCCTAGTGCACACTCACCAAAGTGTATCCGGTAGAAAACCGATAAACAGGCGACTTTCCTGCGGTGTTCGAGGTTTTGCAGCCTTTCCTGAACTAAGGCAGGGTCGCCAATGAGCTTCTTCGCACGTTTGTCAATTGAATCCAAGGCGGCCAGTTGGTATTTGGCGGACCCATCCCAAAGATGGCAGCAGTACTCCATGCATGATCGGACTGAAGCTGTCTCGGCGTGAAGTACCGCCTCACCTTAGATAGGATCCCAAGTTTTTTTGCTGCAGTTGTAGCCAAGGATTCAATGTATTGGCCGAAGTTCAGGTTGGATGATAAGGTCATCCCAAGAAGCTCTAGGTGGTCTGAAATCGGAACGGATACACCTTGGAAAGTGGGAGTCAGGTCAAAGGGACTCCGTTTAGCGGAAAACAAACACGCCTGAGTCTTGGTGGCATTGAATCCAACTAAATTGGCATCTCCCCACTCGGACACTGCCACGAGAGTTTGGTTCAATCGATCCACCATCGCCTCTCGACAAGACTGGATTTCGTCCCTCTTGGAATTTGCGCTGGATGTGTATCTGTCAACAACTGTGCTGTCGTCAGCATACCCAAAGGTACCGGGCATAAGCATGTCGTTAATATGCAGCAGAAAAAGAGTTGCAGACAGAACAGACCCCTGAGGAACACCGGCGTCAATAGCCCTGGGATCCGAAGTGTAGCCATCAAGGACTACTCGGATCGAACGCTCACTCAGGAAATCAGCAATCCATTTGCAGAGACCTTCAGGGACCCCATACGCTGGAAGCTTTCCCACCAGGCTTGCGTGCCAGACCCTGTCAAAGGCTTTTGAAATATCGAGAGACACGGCGAGAGCCTCCCCGTGTCTCTCGATCGCCTCGCTCCATAGATGAGTGACATACACAAGAAGATCCCCAGTTGATCGCCCCGGACGGAATCCAAACTGGCAATCACTGAGCAAGTCGTTCACTTCCAGGTATGCAAGGAGGCGTTTGTTCAGTACACGCTCCATAGTCTTACAGAGTATGGAGGTGACGGAAATTGGTCGGTAATTGACAGGGTCAGCCCGGCTTCCCTTCTTGGGGACAGGCTGCACATTTGCAAGCTTCCAAGACGTCGGGACAACTCCAGTCTCAAGTGAGAGACGGTACAGGCGTGTCAAGACCGGGGACAACTCAGCCGCATAGTTCCGCAAAACAACAGCAGGAATTCCGTCGGGACCACTAGCTTTATTCACATCAAGACTCCGCATGATTGCAAGAACCTCTTTCTGGCGTATATGGATTGGCTCCATGGTGGTTCCTACATGCGGCAGTATAGGTGGGCAACTACCTGCGGCGTCCAGATGCGAATTTCCCGCAAATAGAGAAGCAAATAGATTTGCTTTCTCCTCCGCTGTATGTGCTAGAGATCCGTCAGGCTTTAGCAGGGGTGGCAACGAAGAGCGACAGAAGTTGGCTTCGACCGCTTTAGCCAGGGACCAGAATGCCTTACTTCCAGGTGGATATGAGGCAAGTTTGGTCCCAATGCGGCGTATATGATCGAAGCGTGCCTTGCGTAGCTGTTTCTTGCAGGATTTGGCGGCTTTATTAAATGCTTTTTTCAGCTGGGAAGTATTCGAAGCTTTACGCCTTCGAGCATGCTTCTTTGAATAAACTTTATTTTACAGGTTTACATCATAAATCAGTTATTTTTAAAAGTTGTTAAATGTTGTTATGAGGGGTAGAATCTATGTATTAATTTATTGCTCCTGTAACTTTACTAACTTCAACCTTTAAATTTAATTTAATTAATTGTAACTTTATCCAGTGACTGAAATGCCATACGATAAATAAATAATTGCTCCTGTTACAGGACCCACCTGGTATATGTGTTACTCATTGACGCTTGGTACGTAAATAGATCATAGCATGTCAAAACACGTCAACATGGGTACTAATATGCTCTACCTGAATACGAGATAACTGTTAGTAACACTAATAGGACAGAGATTGGGAACGATAAATATGTGTGGCCAAATAACATTGTAAATTAAGATAATACGGGATAACATTTGCATCTGTTATTTTATGATATCATTGTCTTCATTGCATTTATCTACATTCCACACACCTACAGTAATTCAATCGGTCACGAAATATCATACGATATTTAATTGGGACATATTTGACATCAAAGCTAATAATAGTTGAGATGTAAGTTTATAGATTTTAAACTACTAAAAGTCCTAATGAAAAATTATACTGTAAAAACATCTTCAATACCATTGAAGTAGGCACTGAATTTATAACATAACGGTCCAAAACTCTTTTGAATGGAGAAAAATCCACATTTATAACGTTTAAACAAACTTTAATCTAACTTACTTGGCCGCCTAGTTCATAATTTTTTGTAATAAGTTTATCTACGTCTTCAAGTATAAGCTGACAAGATAAAACGGTTTACATACTTAAAAATATATCTATTTGATAATTTCACTACAGCAGTGTTCAAAGAGCTCTTGTCTCAATATCAGACAATTTACACTTACATCTGGAGGGTTCCGTGTGTCAATATTTGGGACTAGCTGGCAACAGGGACACAGAATATATGGTACAAAGAATGTGCTTTTAACATGAATTCACTTTAAGGTGCATTTTTGCAGCTGGTACATAACAAGTTTAATACTTGACAGTTAAACTCTGATTGAATCCTAATATTGTGAAATAGTACATTACTGTAGAGGCCGCGAAATAGGGGATTGTTGGCCGAGTAGTAATAGAATCTAGAGATACGAGGCCAACAATCCCTGTTCGCGCCGAGGCTTGTATAGTGCTTTTCTCAAATAAATCCAAGGAAATAATACAAATGTTCAACTTATATATTCATATGAAAACAAATTTATTTCAAATTTATAAAAAATAAGCTGGTCGAGTTAATGTTTTTGCCAACAAATATTAAGATTATTCTATTTATTAAAAAAATCCAACACCTTATTAATTAGATATTGTTATATTTTTTTACAATATACCTACGTGATTACTTGTTTATTTTATTGAATATCTGTTTTAATCTAATTGAATGATATAGTTAAATATAAGAAATAAAACGTAAAATAAACATGCACAAACTACGTTTATTTTTATTGGCAGTATGCCATAGATTATCAATAAAATAAATAAACCCCACTGAAACAAAAGACAATCTCTTTGTTGGCCACGACCATAATGTTGTATGAAATTCCTTTATTGCCCTCTAATTTGAAATTAGAACGAATCTTCAACAAGTGCTATACAAAGACGTATAAGAACGACATTTCCTTGGATGTTTGCGAAAATACATTGTTTTTATGCGACAAAATTCTACGATGTTAAATAAAATTATAATCACTTATTATTATTAACAAAAAATAACGGACGTCAACGAACATAAGTTTTGTTTTATTACAATTAGAGAGTATACACTTGAAAACAAAAAACGATTTCTTCAAATCGGTCAGCCATTTTTAAATAATCGGGGAGCATACATAAAAAAAAACTAAAACCAAAATAAATAAAAACTTTCGAAGAACTTACAAAATGGTTAGGGAAAAACAGTTTTGATTTTTGTTTAGATGATATGTGGTGCGAAATCGACCAAAGGCCCCTTCCCTTCAGCTGGTTGCGGATATTGGTGATACTGATAATTACCGTCGCTAACATATCAAATGTATCATTTAGCATTCTCTGGAATATTTAGTCTGTGCCGTAAGCGCACAAACAGCTCAAAGACAAAGCCGGAGCGAGCAGATAATTGGCATACAGGTGAATTTCATACAACCTGTTTCTATTAGCCTCAATTTTAGGAACTAAACTAATAAATGGTTGTGCTATTTCCCAAAATACTGTAAGAGATTTAACCTGCAATATTTGTGGTGTTTTGAATTGTGTGGATGTGTGTGTGTGTCTGTGTGTACGTGTGTGCCTAGCGTGCGTGAAGACTGCTGGGAGTTGTTTAAAACTGAGATTGGAGAAAAGCAGAATTAGAAATGTTATTTTTTAAGTAACTTAGAATATACATGTACTAGGTCGATGCAGAGTCAGCCACCGGCTAAGCTTGCACCATAGATTGGAGCGGAGTTGTGCGATCTTCGATTTGTATAACGCAGTAACTACAAAATAAACTACAACAGAAAGTTGAAAGAAATAATAATTTATTTAGAAAAGTTCATGAAAAATATTAATATAGAAATTAATTTTTGATGATGATTTGACTGGCGTTCAGATAGCTCTACCAAACGATTCAGCTCTGTGCGCTTTTCAGCCAATTTCTTCTTTTCGTTGATTTTTTTGATTCGTGCGAAAGGAAATCCAGGCTCGAAGAATAAACCATTGATGTTTCGGACTCTGGAAAGCGCAACATAAGACATGCCTAATGCAAATTCAGTGTCTCCAATGTTTACAACTGCTTGATCTAGAGTTAAGCCTTGAGAACGGTGAATGCTTATTGCATATGCAAGCTGTATGGGAAATTGCTTCCTTGAGAACGTTGTTGAGCCTTTCCCGAATGAAAATGTCACTGGTGGTATTGGCAATATGTTGCAGTTCTGGAGTTGCGGACCTGAATATGATGCAAATTCCACCATAATGCAAATTGGAATATCGTCACTGAAACGGTTGTCTTCGCGGTGATTGTACACAATGTCTACAAGTTGCGCGCGCTTTTCACTTACAAAGTCCATTCGAGTCGATCCATGGGAGCTTTTTGTTTTTTTACCATAACTTTTTAAATAAGAACAATTTCAAAATTTTCTCTTCGTCACGACCTAGCGAAATTTAATTTGTGCATTTTAAAACAAAAATTTCCAAAATCGGTTGAGAACTCGCTGAGATCTGCGCATTGTTACAAAGTCCATTCGAGTCGATCCATGGGAGCTTTTTGTTTTTTTACCATAACTTTTTAAATAAGAACAATTTCAAAATTTTCTCTTCGTCACGACCTAGCGAAATTTAATTTGTGCGTTTTAAAACAAAAATTTCCAAAATCGGTTGAGAACTCGCTGAGATCTGCGCATTGTTACAAAGTCCATTCGAGTCGATCCATGGGAGCTTCGCTCGCTTCGCTCGCTGCGCTCCAAAAAGAGCTTTGTAGCCTACAAAAGAGTCGGACTCGCGCACCGAGGTTTCCGTACAAACTATGAAAGCACTAAATATTTCTCTCGTGAAAATATGAACTGAACGGAGAGCCAAACTTAACTTGGCGGTTGGACAACTGTTGCCGTCATACATCGACATAACATAGGTTAGTTTATCAACTGCAAATAAGTTGGTAATCATAAAAATTGTAATGTAACTACAAATTTACGATTTTCGGACGTTTTTATTTACTTGTGCTAAGCGATGTACCTTCGTGACAAATTTCACCATTTGAGTATAACGGGAATTACTCTATGTATAGGTTTTGATTCAGCAAATTCAGAATAAACGCTAATATCTTTTGATTGCGTTGACTTAGAAGTTATATTTTTTTACAGCTTATTATTAGGGGGCTGCAAAATTGAGTATTTGATATCAATTTCAGCTTGAAACCTCAACGAGCTCCTGAAAAAAAGGGAAGTAAAGGTTCGGTTTTTCCTGATGGAGGTTACGGAACCCTAAAACAGTAGTAGGTCATCAGAGTCCTAATTACTAATAATATAATATAAATAAATACATCTCCAAACCCCCACCCTCACCACCTGAATTTTCTCAAGAATTAATTACCATTAGCGTCGATCACAGCACGTCACTAATTACCGTAGTTGGGTAAGCCTCGAGGTCACGCGAGAAATGCATTAACATGTTACGTGCGAAAAAGTGCATTTTCTTCAAGATTAATCGTTAAAGAAACACCTGTGATATGAACTGGAGCTTAATTATAATGTGAAATGCGTTCTAATGGCATATGCCCGTGATATTTACTTTTGAATGTTAACTTACTACAGCTTGAATAGCGATAATAAGCCAAATGGTTCTTTTTTCCTTTTTATCATACTGAGAATCAATTGTACATTCAAAGGTTTAAGATTGACACGTTTTTGTATTCAATATTTTAGTTATTTCTATTAGGCAATGAAAAAATATTTTTTGTTGGGATATCTTGGAACTCCCTTTTTTTTTATTCGATTTAAAACCGATTATTAAGAAGACCCTTAATTCAATAACCTAAAGAAACGTACAAGTACAATCAAAAAAAAAACTTAAATATCGTCGACATCTATTTATCACTTGATCGATACCAATTAGGATACTAATTTAAGGTACCAAATTTTATCCGTACCTACTACAAAAAAGTCAGGGACGAATGAGTCGAAAAATTATACATGTACAACATTTCACAGGCGTCACATTGACACTATTTAATTCCCAGAAAATTCTGCTCTATTCCCAGAAACGACTTTTGAATAAAATAAGGTCGTAAAAAATTGGTATGTGTATTTCAATTGTTTTGGCTCATAGGATCGATGTGATTACTTGACAATTTGTTTCACAATGGTAACGGACAAGAAACCTGTGCCCTATCAGTTGACACTGCCATGCTGGTCCGCGAGATGCTCCGGATTAAAGACACATGGGATTTCTAAGAAATCCGACAACGAAAACAACAACTACTACTATTGTCGGACTTTCTAAGAATATAGATATTAACTATTCCTCTGAACATGTAACTAATGTGTCACACAAATTCTGTCCTCTATGTGACTAATAAGAATTATTCTAAAAATTCATAATATCCTACCAGGACCAGCAGATGTGTACACTGGACCTCGGACAGTCAAAGTGCCAATATCGATAGCTTAAATTTACAAAATAAATAAATATAATCCACAAATCTCGATATACATCTTCATAGATAGTCAGTCACCAAGTATTATGAAGCCTTGCCATACCTACTATTAACATTAAAAAGTCCAAAATAAAGTTCCCGGCGAGACGTCTCATCACTGCAAGGGTCCTATCTCTTACAATTTCTTTGTACACGTAACAAAAACTCTGTCGGGATTAGAGAAACGCTTGTTATTACGAAATTACTACCTTTGATGTTTATTAAAAAATTTCGACTTACCGCATTTTTACGAGTTCAAAGAGAAAAATAATTTGTACAAACCAGATTTATTTACTTTGCTGGTGTAATTTCTGCACCCGTTGCGTGAAACAAAATGGCATGAGCAAATATTTCCATATATGTAAAGAGTGTGGGGTTAACGAAAATGTTAAATATCACTACTGGAGCGGTTAGTTATGGGAAAATCAGGTTTTCCATTGTTTGCTGGCGTATTTTCGAACATAATACGGTCGTTTTTGCGCTCAAATAATATATATTTTGTATTTAATCGTCAACCGGAAGAGGAATCAAATAGGGACCAGTGGAAATCCAAGGGAGGCCTTTGCCCAGCAGTGGGACACAATTACAGGTTAATAAAATATAAATATCGCCAATATATTTTCAAGCAAGTGACGTTCATATTGTATATTGAATATAAATCAATGTACTAACGAAATTTTGAATAAATACCTCTTATCAGAGCGGGGGACTAATAAAGTTTTTCAGAATCCAACCGCAAAGGAGATAGAATGTAAGATGGATCGGAAGTATGTTCAAGGAAATTTAAACACCTACCCTTTCGCTCTTATCAAAATTACAATAAGGATCAAAAGTGTACGCGTTTCAGTTTCCTTTCTGAAAGTTTCCGGAAACTTTCCTCAATTGCCATACAAAATTTGGAAAGCTTCCGGAAAATTACGGGAACGACACACGTCTACCTGTACATATATCACTAGTGGCTTTGAGAGCTGTAGACCTCGCGAGTTTGTTTTGTAATTACTGAATTTTTTAATTATTTACTTTTCCAGCCTCCATATCTCCGCCATTGTGAAGAATTCGAAAAACAGAATAGACAAAAAATATACCTATACACTTATCGAACTTACTCACGAAACTCACGAGAATTGGTGGTCAGAAACTGAGAACAGGCGGAAATCCGAACATCTGGACATACGAAAAATTTTTTTTGGCGAAGCTGAAACAGAGACGCATTGCTCGCTCGCTCAATTGAATCTAAGCGGACGAAATGAACGCACTGGAGATGTGGTGCTGGAGACGGATGCTTGGTGTATCGTGGACTGAGTTCCAGACCAACGTCTCAACTCTGGAGGAGAGGCATAGAACGCCTCGTTGTTCAAGGGAGAGTGGAAGGTATCAAAGCTAGAGGAAGATCGCCGATGAGATGGACCGACCAGATCAAAGCCCACTGGCTTTGATCCCACCCCATGAATCCCATGAGAATGCTCACGGAAAGCGGCTCTACGGGACGAGAGGCGACGTGTCGTCAAACGGCTCACTTAGAACTCCACAAATATATAATGGCCACGACCACTCTATAAAGAGTGTACCGAAGAAGAAGAGGATGAAATTAAAGGACGAAATAACGTAAAATGTTATCGCAAATATATAGAATTAAACCCGCATTATGCCCACAATAAAATAAAAATACACGTGAATTGAATAACCAATTTCACTCATTAATTACGAAAACGGATTTATTTCCCGTTAACGATGTCATGCATTAAATTTTAAAATGCATTGCGAAGACAATCAGCTTACAAATACAGCACCATGTAGGGTGCGTCCGAATTGATTGATACGAAATTTGGGCATCGAATTGCAAAATTGTATTATACCCATCAGTTATCGATGAAGCTGTGGCTATTGCATTTTTGTGAATGCAACTGGATAACTAATGGTGTTTACAAGCATTTATAACGGTTGCATTAACTATTTACATTTTAACATACTTAATGCCTCTATTAGGGTGTTTCATCTTTGTATGGAAAAAAATAAACTGTGTATTTTTTTAAGACTTAGCTTGGGGATCGAGTCTCTATAATAAAATAAAATATTTGTTCCAAATTTCAAGAAAATTTGAGGACGTTTAGAGGTTGCGCCAACTAACCACTTTTACAACAAATGTTAAAATTCGTAATAGGTCTGAAGTACTGATTTTATATTTTATAAGATGTTAATCATAAATATCTCTGTTTGGAAGTAAAGAGTATTACCCGTAGAGAAGTTTAAATGTAAGTAATTAAACTATTGTTCAATTTCTATAAAGTCAGAGCCTTCAAGAGAAACGTGTAATTTTACCATTTATAGAAAAAAGGGAAAAAATACAGCAAACGCTTTCTAGAGCAGATACATCAGCGTTTTCGATATCACTTAGAATATAGAAGAAGTCTAGTATTTTTAATACGATGAGAGATAATTTACATCATATTTTACAAAAATATAGAATAAAATAACATACAAAAAAGTAAAATCGTAGAGTTTTGGAGCTCTGAACCTATACACAAAAAATAAAAAAGTTAAGAAGCCTGAAAATATATGTATTTGTATAATTTGCTATTGTTTATCAATAGGTATGTAATGCATATCAGTATAGCATACCATACAAAAATAACATTCTTCATGTCGCCAAAGTGATAATGGCTCTATATTATGCGGAAACCGCGTATCGTACTGGCACTCAAAAATTATTCTGAAAAATGTACTTTTGTGTTTTTCTTTCTATACAGATATATTGCACATCTTCTCTACTTTAAGTTCTTAGCAGATGTTGACATATAATTGTATGATATTATTTTTATTATTTTTTTTGTCATAATGAGTGCATACTAAAACTATACTTTTCTTTGAAGGAGCCTATGTTTATAGAAATTCATTAGAAGAAGCTTCATTGAAAGTTGAATTTGATGTACGTTACTGCTTTTTTATGCCAGATAAGTTTTTTTTTTATTTAATAACCCAAAAATGGTGAAATTCTTATTTGAATAATGCTCAAGAATTTACGTATTTGTTACAAATTCCACAATGTGGCGCAACCTCTAAATAATGTTCAATTAAGCTGAAATTTGGCACAGAGGCCTTTTGGGCAAGTGCGATCAAGGATTTGAGCGAAGTCACATGAAAATAAAACTTTTTGAAATATGAAACACCCTAGCCTCTATCATAGAAAATATGTATACTTAAGTACAGAAAGAAGGGTCTTTTGATCACAGCGAAAGCCGCCCGTAATATTGGGCCAGGTCTGAGTCTGAGAGATATTGGCAATGCGGCGTTCAAAAAGCGAACTTTCATGGGTTACGTGTGCAAAATGGCCACAAGACTGTGGCCACCCGTTGCTAGTCGTTGCCGATTTGATTAGGTACAGCTACTTCATATATTTCGTATTTTTTTTTAATTCATATTTATAAAATGGGTTCGCACAAATGTAATTTTGACAGAGAAAAATTGTGTTTTCCTCAGTTAAACTTTGACAACGGTAACTTGAAAGTTGCCGAAACGTCAGGGAGGCTCAAATAATTAATATCGCGCGATATAATCCGAATTCAGACATGTAAAAGTGCCCTTGAGGCTTACTTGCAGATTAAAGATTTGAATTTTGTCTATCACATCCCAATATGACATACATTATAAATTGTATTTTTTTACGTAGATTGGAGTTCCGTAACTGAGTATCAAGAACCGAGTAAAGACAGCTAAGAGCTAAGCGAGCTCCTAATCAAAGTTTCACCGCAGGTACATTAAATGACATAGATGTCGCTAATTACTTAGAGTGTCTATCACTGGAGCACTCGCTGATGAATTATACTAAGTGGGTGGATGGTTAATAATTCTAGCGCTTAATGTTTGTAATGCAAGTCTGAGACGTTTCGTTGACATTATTCAAGTGAGTTTCAATTATTTAGCTGCTGTTGCTGAGAGTTTTTCCGTAGAAGGTATGTTAATTTTTTGAATACTTATCTTCTATCTATTCTATCTACTATTATCTTTTTAGTTATGGTATTTTAAAATCTATATTGCGTGAAGGTATTAAAATCCATAAACGAGTTTACTCACGTCGCGTCGTCGTCAAGCTCGGTGGGCGGTCGCCTTGACTGATCGGCTCTCCTGATGATGAATCGGGTACTGTTTCGAAACATGTAGAGCGATATTCGACTTCTACGACGTGAGTAAATCCGTTTATGTATTTTAATATGTCTGAGACTCACGGTAGTTTTCTATGTAAAATAATGTGAAGGTTCCAGTAAAATAACTGTTTTGTTTATTCCGGCGGAACCCTAGGTTTGGCTTTTATGACCCAGCGATCGAAGCGTCTCCGTTTTAGTTTGGCCCAAAATCATTCGTATGTTAGGTTGGCCGGCTATTCTCGCCTAAGAGGTACATTTCTCTACCGATTCTCATGAAATTTTGTGTGTATGTTCGATAAGTATACATTTTTTTTTGTCCATTCAGGCTTTTGAAATTGCTCCGAATGGTGGAGATATGGAGGATCGGAGCGTAAAAAAATTACAAATTTCGCCAATATCAAAAATAAAATATGACTTCACTTCAGGTAGGATCGTTTAATTTCTAATTGTATTTCGCTGTACAATAAAGGACACCAACAACAACTAACATAACAACTTATTTATTAAATATTCGCTGTTATACTTGCCGCATACTTGTTTGCTACCGTCGTAGTATAAAAAAAATGCTGCCATTGACCGTGATATATTTTTTTTTGTTTTGGACTCTTATAAAGAATTATATAGGTTCTAATATATGTCACAATATGAAATACAAGCGGTAGTAAAAACAACGAAAATAGTAACTATTTTATAGGTAAATAAAATGATGTCATTGGTCTCCCTCGTTATATTTTTTCCAAAAACGGTTATAACAAATTCAACCATCTTTCATAATTTGCTACGGAGTCCGCAGCACTCGAAAAATTACTTACCTACACGTAATCCCAAGCAATAATGCTTCAAGAATCATCTAATGCCTTTCAAGGGCAATTTTTGAGCGTCCCCCAAGTTATTTGTTGGCAAACACAAAGGAAGTAAAGTATTAATCTTCCATAGGCCGACAACCTGGATTGAACGCCCCCTGGAGTTTGCATCCAGATTTTTATTCACTGCTTACCCTGTTGTTTCCACCCTCGTGCCGTACACACTGTACTTGGGAATATTAAATCGGTCGCCTATAAGTAAAGCGAAGCTGGTGAGCATGATGATGAGAACTTTACTAATTACTTATATTCATTTGATTTCAACCTTAGATGTAATAAACATCAAAATGTTAAATGTTTTGTTAATCGGACTTATGCTGATATAGGTACGAGTATTGAGCCCAGAGCTTTGGGAGGTTTATGGTGTATGTATCTGATATCTGCCCCTATTATACTATATTAGACGAAAATATACTACTTCTTGATTTAGTACAAATAAAAACTTGACCGTAATAGTTTAAATTGGTAAGTAGGTACACATAGGTAGATGGAGTAGCTGGGTATGGGAATGTCTTTTATTAAGGGCTAAGTTACAATGATTTCAAATGATTTAAAGTAGCCGCGCCAAAAATAAATCTAGTAAAGGGATTCTACTTAAAATTTGCATAGACTGACTAAACTTTCGTTGATTCAATGATTCTTGGGAAAGTACCTAATTTCTAAAAAATTACTCGTAAAAGGAACTTGCAAAACGAAATTTTTATTACAACAGTATGTCACGAACCGTAAGAAATCACCCTCCGTTGTCCCGTATTGCATTTCATAAGTGATTTCTTTTATTACCAAGCACGGACATGAAAAAACCGAATATGAAGAATCCATATCTAGTGGAAAGTGGTGTTTTACGATCTGGTTTTACGGCGTAATGAAAGCGATGATTGAATTAATGCTCCCACTGGCCAGCCAGCTGGGATGGAGTAGCGGACGTGACAGAAGTGACGAATGGAAGGTGGATTTAGTAGTAAAATTCTCAGTTTTAACAACAATTTTACTTGGATTTCAGCGGTTTATTGGGTTCCATGGTCAACAAGGAACCTTTGTAGTTTCTCTATATTGTTTGTTCGGCCCCCGTAAACTGTCTGTATATCTTTTACGGTAAGATAGTAATAACAAATCGATCATCTTTCAAAATTTTTATACGGATTCCACCGTACTTATTCACTTGAACATTACTTAGAACTCCAAGTAATGACAATAACAATTATTGAATTAATACTCCCACTGGTCAGCCAGCTGGGATGGAGTCCACGTAGGACATGATAGAAAAGTGGGTTTAGTACCAAAATCTTCACATATATCGGCTTGATTTATATGGTTCTGGATACAACAGGGAACCTTTATAGTTTCTCGATATTAGTCAGTCTACCGCCTAAAACAAATAGACAAAACCGCTGTTATTTTATCAGTATAAAGCCGGTTATAATCTGTTATTTTTACAGTATAATAAAATAACCTGCTTTGCATACCTACCCTAGTTAGTTCAGAGTATTTTAGTGGAAGAGAGCTCTTATTTGGCATAACTAACGTAATGATTTCTACATGAATAGAATAAAAAGATCCCGAGGACGGTTTATGAAAACAATATTATTATTAGTTTATGACAAACGAAATTCAGGGTAGTGAAGGTATCCGAGGTCTAGCTTACATCATGCTACTTAGGTTGAGCATGACCGAGAACATCATGTCCTTGGCCTAATTTTGGGGTTCCTAAATTTATGATTTTTTAATAGATTTAAAATGTTAATTCATAACCACGTTAACCACTATGTAAGATAAATATTTCATAATCAATTTCCCTTTTTTTTCAATAATAACATGAATTATGCAGCTAAATTTGATCAACTTATGGTTTTTAAAATCCTAATAAAAATATATACAAATAATAAGTTCTGTGAATGTTGTGAAATAATAGCACTGACTGAAAAGTGTCACATCTGTTCTCTCATATTGATATTCTAGTTATTGCGGGCCACCGGGTGCAGTTTTACGACAGCTATGACAATCCCTCGACGGGGGCTGTCGGCTGTCTGTGTACTCGCGGGCGAGCGTTTTAAGGGTTTTTGGTGAAGTGCATCATAAGCATTATTAGGTTTCAATATACTTTTAAAGGCTATATTAAGTCAGCAGCGAACACGCAATGCTTGTTGTTGTCGTTTTCCTCAACTTACTCAAATACGCAAACACAATAAAGTTAATAAAAACGAAAAGATTACAACAAAAAAACACGGTTTTTTCTATTCCTCTGAAACTATTTACTTTTTTTCAATCGGAAAAATATGCAAAGACTTCGCAATGCTTTCGTCTAAAATCACTATGGATTTATTTACTTATTTATATTGATTTGTTTCTGAGACGAGAGATAATTGAAAAAACGACAAAAATGCTGCGTTACGTATTGGCTAGTAAATGTAACGCCTTAATATACGTTTATACGTCTTAACCAATACCTTTTCATTCGACATCTCACTCCTATCATATTAACTCCTAATTCCAAATAAATATTCTAGGTACCTAACTACCTACAAGCTAATTGAAAGGCAATCTAGACAACAGCACATTCATCTTTAGCGCGCGTGATCTTTGATATATGCTATAGACTCGTCTATCAATAGATAGCAATTGATCGGACGTTAACTCCCACATCCTTTGATACGCGATAACGCATGCACGACAGTGCACCGTCATGGCTAAAGCTGGGTATACACTGGTTATATAAAAAATGTTTTGATTTAGTCGCTATAATCATAATTAACACTAATAACCCATAAACCTCTTCTGCTTGACCTATGTCAAGCCTATGTCCGACCCAAGGGTTCTGATAACAAATGGTCGTAACCCCTCATGCAGTCATCGACGGCCAACGACGTTATCCAGGTTGACTTACCCACGCTTCGTCTGTCGGTTGGTGTTCTCCATTAAAGAACCATTACACTCAATCAGACATTTTAATTCGAATACTTCATTAATATGAGAAAAAAATTGTCAAGTGTAAACTTTGGTCCTCAAGTTTATCGCCATTATTGTTCGCGGCGAAATCCTAAAGCGCTCGCCGCGAACTCGCTGCGCGCTCAGCTTGTTCGGAAAAAATATTCCAGCTTTTCGCTATAGTATTCATAGTCCTCGCTGCGAAAGGGGAAATCGGAAAAATATCCTTATGTTTGTTCCGATTTTCCCTTTTTCCAAAAAGAAGATTCAGACATCAATAATCCTCCGTGAGTACACAAAAATAACATTCGCCATATAAAACCTGACTATAGAGGATTTAGGATTAATTTAAGTTCCTTTTCTCAAACATTCAATGAAATATCGTCATAACGTGCGTTAAAACAGGCTTCGAAGTGTCACGTTTCGGGCGGAACAATTCGAGAGAACTGTAAAGGAATTTCATACACAATTGAAGGCCTAGGCCGGTAAGTAATTTTTTTTAAACATGGCGTCTGTTCATGAACGGGCTAAACAGATGAATTATATTTTTTCGAATTGTGTATTTTTTTATTTCATTGCATGTTTGAGAAAGTTAATTTTAAACACCTTTCTTCTCTAGTTTGAAATCTTGTTAAGCATGTCATGCTTTTGTATGGTACTAAATGTGTTTAGGTCCGCAATCTAACACTTTTTAATGTGGCCACATCTTTACATTCTTAACTACGTCCTCTCCTTATGAGTAAGCATAGGCACTAAGTATAGGTTATATAGGGTTATGTCTAGAAAGTATTATACGATATTCATGATCATGATGAATGTTGACTAAAAACCAGGTTAGTTAAAGTAGAGAAACTCATCATCGTATTTTTAAATTGCAAAAAAATCGACTGAACTAAAGATATAACAAAAGAAATAAGTAAATGATAGTGGTCTATTTGGGATCTTCAAATTAAAATGGACTAGTTTTTTTAAGTAGAAATCAGCGTTAAAGTGAAACACTAACCAGTTAAAATTTTAAAGTAGGTATGGCTCAATTTATTGCAATTATATATATTCCTTGCGACGGTTTTCACCTGCATTTTAATGATGATTCGCAATTTTAAGGCATTCAAAATAGTATATCACTTGATAGGGCTTGAATGGTAAAAATTTATATATGGCCGCGACAAAGATGAGACATTGCTGAATTTGCAACCTCGTCGAATTATGCCTTAATCTCAGTTAATGGAATTAAATGAGATTAAGGGAATAGTTAGAATTTTCACAGCTATCTTTGTGTATAAATTATTATTTAGCTAATAAACAACAGCCGCCTTGTGGTCGCTGAAACACTTCAAGTATATCGCGACTGGAGTTTCATAAAGAAAGGCTTTCCGTCTGGGAAATGGTAAGCCGTAAGCGGATTAAACATGTAACAGGTAATTTTCTTACAAATATTAAATACACTATAATGTATTTTATATTTTTTTAGATTTAGATTAGATTAGATTTATTTATTTCATAATATAAAATGTCAGTATAAATTACGCTAAGACAATTTACATGCATTTATACTATGATCGTCATAAAGATAAAAATGAGATAATATAATAATAGTCAAAAACATAACAATTGATTGTAACAAAAGATATTTACATGTCATAATCATAATGCAGCTAAATGTGGTTACAATATAAGAATATCTCCTTAAGGGATTGTCAAAAACTCTAAAAAATACCAACTACCAGCAATATTTATACACGGTGCTAAATACAAACATTATTATTATTATATATTACTATGTCAAATAATTTGAAATTAAATATGTCAAAGGTGTCTCCTTGGAAGATTGTCAACAATGTACTACAAGAAACCAAAACAATATAAAATGAAATATAAATTATTTATCCATGTACTCATTTACTGAGTATAATGGATTATCCAATAAAAAGTTTCTCAATTGATGTTTGAATTTCTCGTCTGACGCTTCGGTTCGCAACTCGTCGGGTAGATGTTCATAGAACGTTGGGCCGATGACGCGTGGGTTTTTTTTTGCCAGTGCCATGCGACGCGGGACTGTCCTAAGTCTCCCCGTAGAACGTATTAGTTTGCCCGATACCTCGACACGTGCAAACATTGACAAATTATTTCGTACATACATTAATACCTCGAATATATAAAGTGAGTAGTGAGTCATAATGCGGTACTTTATGAAGAGATCCCTGCAAGAATACCTGGGTTCCACTCCGGCCAGTATTCGAAGTGCTCGTTTTTGGAGTGTCAAAATTCGCTGAGCATCAGTGGAATTTCGCCAAAAAACAGTACCGTATGACATAATAGAATGAAAATGTGCGAAATATACAGACTTTAATGCATTACTTGATATTAACGGTTTTAATTTCTTTAAAGCAAAGACAGCACTACTCAACTTGTCGCACAGCACGTCTACATGGCACTTCCAGTTCAAGTTGGAGTCAAGCATGAATCCAAGAAACCTGCATTCACTACACAATGGCATTTATTTTCTAACATAGTTATCTTATCCTTTAAAGTATGCATCAACTGAGGGTTTACGCTGAAGTTATAATTTTTTTAGTTTGTTTCGCACCATCCCGTTTATTCAAATACAGTTTAACGCGAGAACGAGAGGAATGGTACGATACGAATTGAATCGAAATTCAATCTTCACTTCGGAGTGACTACTTTGGTTTCTTATTGTCATTATGACGTATAGAGGCCAATCAATTAAGAAAAAAAAAATTGGCAAATTTTGACCCCTCATACTGTTAGACATCGTCAGATAGGGCATGTAGAGATTTTGAGAACCCGCTAAATCCATACTTAATAAATAAATAGCCCCTTAAACGTCATGCCAACGTTCCATGTGTCAACGATACAATGTTTCAGCCATTAAATTGTCTCAATCAAAACAAACATAACATAGGTACAAGATATATTTGAATCTAGTAAGTATACGATTAATAAAGAAGTCTTCATACCCATTAGCACATATCGCTCGCTCCCGAAAACGTTACTTATCTTTATTATCGTGATATGATATAAGTTCCGCCGCATACAACTGCCAACTAATCTTGCGCTCGTCAATCAATTACAGAACAGTTTTTCCCTCCCCTCGCCTCCAGCTAACTAGTGGCAAAGAAGAGACAGACTATACTGAAGTACGCCGAAAAGGACATTAGAATAAGTATACGTATTAGAAATATTTGACGAAGGTTTAAATATGGCTAACATATACTCATCCGAATTGATCTAGTTCCACAGTAAGCTCTAGTAGGCTTGTGCTATGGGCACTAGACGATGAGATACATATTATGTACATACACTTAAATTCATAGAAGATCCATGTCCCAGGAGCAATAGAAAACATTTGAGATCATCACACAAATATTTGCCCTTGAATCCCGATTCGATCCCAATACCGCAGGCTCACCAGGCAGCTTCACTACCACTGCACGTCGTCAAGAGTGGAATATGTCAGTCATGAAACGTAAATATCCAACTTTCCACGTTATGAAGTCTTACATCACGACGATGAAACATCTAATTTTTATCGACGACTCGTATAGCGGAACAGTTTTTCCCTTTCGCTCTTAGTTAACTAGGAGCAATATAAATAAAAATATGGTAAGCCGATCGTATTATTGGCCTTATCATGAATTTCTAGGCCTTTCAGGTATCACCCGCGATACCGCTCAAACGAATTAGCCAAACCATTGTTTAGCAATGCGGGGGCGTTATGATTATGTAGCGCTTACGAAACTAGGTAACAATGATTTTTTTGTTCTACGATTCTAGAGCGAGAGTATGTGCTTCAAATTTTTCACAAACTAGGATTCACTCTGCTCTTCAATCCACGAATACTAGAAGCTTCATTAAAAGTACCATGTCTGTAGTTGCATACACGATTAATCTTTGCGACGAGTTATAAGAAGTTTGCGAGAAGTTCGCGCTGCGGGCGCTGCCCCCTATATTTGCTTTTCCTAATTCCCGGCCGATGGGAAAAATATTGAGGTTTACGTCTTGCGAGCGGAAAACAAAGAAGTTAGAAACAATACGTCACTGTTTTTCATACCATGCAATTTCTTAAGGGATGTGTCCGACGATTTTGACATAATAGCTACTTTTGTATTTCCTTTATTTCATTATGAAATTGTGCTCTCGTCTACGTATAACAATTAACTATCGGTCGATTTCAAAATGAATTTAGTTCCTCATTACAAAACTAAAAACGCGCATTAAATTTCATCTTACTAAACCCAGCCGCGTACTTGACACATTTCGCATCCTTCAACTAATACCGTGTGCGTTTGACTGCGGAACAAAAAGTAACGCTTTAACCCTTGAAAATTAATTCCTCCCATTTGTCACATAATAAGGGATTCATTTACACCCTATTTAGCGTAACAACTGAGCCAAGTCTGAAGAATCTCAAGCCTGAGCCTTCATCTCACAAATCAACGTCAGACACATGCTAACTTATAATTGGTAGGAAGCAATCAACAAGACAAACTCTGATGAATTAAACTGTTGCAAATTAAACATAGGGAATTAGGGCTGGGGGACGGATAACGACTCGGAGCGACAGTAAATATATTAGTTGAATGATTAATTGGGAGATTTAAAAAAATTGTTTGGATAAAATAATATATTTGCCGTGTTAATTGTGTAAATGTTAAAGTTTGTAAGTAAAGATTTTTGATATTGTATTGTGTACAATTTTGAATAATGTATTTTTTTCAATTTAAAGGAATACTTTTTTGTTAATTAGAAATATTTTCTATTAAAGGTTATTCCCAAAAAAACTATTATTTAATAATAAATAATTTAAAATCAGTTTTTCTTATTGCAAACGGCAGCAGAATCATTATTCGTCTTAGACGTCCAGTTTTATTCATTTCATAATGTAATATTTCCGCGGAATAGCTAGTGACACCACATATTTTTGGGCTCTAAAAATCGCATATCTCTGGGCGTAACTGATCATAAGTTTCTTTTTCTGATATCTTTCTAACATAATATCACTTCGTACAACCTATATTTTTGGTTTTAATCGATGCAGCACCTCTAGCACATCTGTGACACGCGGCTTTCTCGCGCGACAATATTACCTATCTCTATCATCTCTGTACTGTGAGAAAGTATCGTCGATGATACGTTGCGTGACAAAAGGCGCGAAGCGTATGTATTTGTGCAAGACGGGCTGCGATGTTTTATCTATGATGTATTTCAAATTCAGACATGCATTTTTGATTACATAAATGTTACATATGTATTATATAGTTACTCTCTTAAGATGAAACTTGTCACATAATCGATCAGGTCATGGGTTTCAATAATTGGATACTTAATTCCGGCAACGTAGACGAAGCTGCTGATAAATGCATCGAGAATATTTGGATATTCTTGACAAATTAATAAAAGACAAAAGATAATGATTAAATACTCTTATTCCGTAAGTAAGACAAACTTACAAGTCCTCTTCCTCAAGGGAAGTTGCTTAAATAAAGATTCAATACTTATATTTTTCAGTAAAGATGTATTGTACAATAGTAACACTTAACCTAGTAAGTACATCGTTTACGTTACTGGTGAAGTTAAATGTAGTTATATAAATTGTAAACGTGAAAATTTAAAATAAAATATAGAGAAAAAACGAAAACAGAACTACAGTGACTTAAAGGGTGCACAGATCTGTTTTAAATAACAACCATATCCAGGACCCATGTGAATGACCAACTAATTTATAACTTACATAAACAGATAGGTACAATTTACTCGAGTGTCCTTTCAATAAGGCTTATTTTTATTTGTTTCATGGAGATATAAGCCCTTTTTAAAAGACACTCCTCAAATTAAATCACTCCGAATTTAAAAACAACAGAATGAGTTCAGATTCCGAAAGTGTATTCCAAATTACTGACAACAATACTTAAAATAAAGAATTTCTCAGTCCCACGCTTTATCCCGTTTAATAATCTCGTTGACAATTTTACCAGCCGTATTTTGTTAGCTTTTTCTCGTAATTAGCTGTCGGCACTCAATTTGGGACAGTTTTAACGTGGGAACAATAAAAGCCGTCAGCAGCTAAGTGTTCCGCCAAAATAAATTGTCTTATTTTAAAACTATATGAGAAAGAAGAAAGTTTTGGCGCTAAAATTAAATATAGCTACTGATATATGATCATGTATTTATTCAAATATTTCTTGGACAGAACAAAAGTCAGTACAAGTTTTGGACTTAATGCTAATGGCATTATCTGCCAGTCACCATAGGGCTAAACAGATATACTGGATTTGGAGCATAGCAGAAATGTTATTCATAAACAAAGCAATTTAAATTGGAGATTACTCGAACTTACCAAGTACAGGGTTCAGTGCCGAGAAAAAAAAGATTTGTAAAGTAAAATGACACATTATTTTTCGATTTTTTCCACAAAGTGGACAATCAAGACAAGGTAGGTAAGTACATGTTTATACAGAAGCGAATTTTTTTTAAAATATATGTTTGAGCGGAATTTGAACCCACATCCACCAATGCACCAAAGCTTCCTGGCTGGTGGTTGGTAGGTGAAACTTCAGCCGATGCTGCCCTAAGGCATGTAGAAATGAAGCAACTGAATGAAAAAAAAATGCTTTGGCTAGTGGCTTTGATAGCATATTTGGTAATGCACCCGACCTGGGTGTCTGACCCGGAAAGCCGTGGGTTCAAATCCCTATCAAACTATAACATTTTACCATTCTTCGCTTCTGTATAAACATTAAGTTTACGCTAGCGGACGTTACTGCTTTAATAAAAATTTACAAGGTACATATTTATCATGTTTTGTTGTTAACAAGTTAAACGAAAATGTAATGCTTGGGAATCTCATTATATTCTAATCGTTACCTACCAACCAATCAGACGTCCATTTATCGAAACCAGCACGCTACCACAAAGCAGAATTCAAAGACTCAATCAGTTGAAATGACTTCGCTACCCCAAGCGAACCTCGACCATCAATATACTGATCAAACTAAACCAATCAATCAGAAACTTGCACCCTAGGCCGTCGACACATAATTTTTCAATTTGCCCAGTTAAAACGCGTTTAGGAGATTGATTAATAAATCTACCACCCATAGGTTAGGGGAGTTATTGAGTTAGCGTTCGGGCCCCTCGTTCTAAGAAGTGGGTGATCTCAGACGGTCGTCTGCATACGCGTGCCGATAGTGTGTTTCTATTTATTTGCTTACTGATACTCGGAAGAAATGATCCGATTATCACTATAAGCGCAAAACATTTGCTTGAAATATCAGGGTGCTAAAAGTGTACTATACAAAGAGCTTCAAAAGTATGTTTTTGTTCTTGTAATTCTCAAATGTCCTATAAAATTTAAAGTGGGTAAATAAAATAACTCAGCAAACTAAGTAATGTGCATGATTTTACTATTTAGGATTAATATGAACACTAAATATGTAAATAACATGTAACATTGTTTTTCAATAAAGACATTTTAAAAACAAAAACAAATGTCCTATAAAAAAAAAATAGTAAATTTATTAAACATTGTAATGTGTCATTTTTTTTCATGTGGTTACACTACAATTTTTATATTACATGCGTAACCTGCTGGAAGCCTTTTTAACCTTTCGATTTTTTCCTTATGTTTTGTGTGTCGATCTTTGTATTGTTTATTTGAAAGGCTTTTCCCCTTAGCGACCACATACCTATTCACATCTTACCGCACTACTTTACAGCAGTGAACGAGCAAGCGACCAGGTCTTTCACCAGGTTACGCATTCAAATTTTTCTATGAGCTTTGATCTTTGTATCAATGTTTTTTTACAGTGTCTCATTAAATGTTACATTCCAGTGATATCACCAAAATACGCAGTTTTGCTCATAAATTCAATTGACCTGACTCATCAGCATCATCATGGGCCTTCAGATATTATCTGATGAGCAGCACTTTTTTTTACTAGCCTTACTCTTTCGTGGATACTCTGTGATAAAAAAAAAACACTATAATTAGACCTGATGATACCAAATCTGATTGGACGACGTGAACAGATATCGATGGCATATTAATTGCTTTTAAAGAGCAAATGGATCAACGTGGATTGCCTGCTTCTGGCATTCGTTTCCTCCCATTCTGTGCGCTAATTGAACATTTTGCCGATTTTTAGGTTATGGCAAGAGTACTTGATAATTACTTAAAGGATAGTGGGTTAAGGTTTAAAAAAAATTTGGCGATGACAAACTAAATTGGTAAGTAGTTGCATAGGAGGTTCTGAATTCAGGTGTCTATTTTCGAAAGCCCATACTTACAACCAAGACAAACTCTGCATCATACACATGTTCCTTCATTGATGGGACTATTCATACACGGTCCTTCGAAAACATCACTACTTAGTATTTTTAAACTTGGCACTTCAAATCATCTATCTATTTACAAGATTCCATATCTCTCCTCTCTCTGCGTCATATGTGTTTAAAATGCTTATGCGCATTAGCCATACCCTAGGATGTGCGTTTATACGCACGATCCCCTGTCCGCATTACTTTACAGCAAGTGCGAGGACCACGAGAGAGATTACGCTTTTCTCAACATTTTCCACACATATGACGCATCAGAGGGCGCTCCAGTAGCGTAGAATTATCGAATCAAAGATTTGGTGGGATTGACGTCACGATGTGATAGCTCAGTTGGTAGAGCACTACGCCGGAAACGTAGGGTCGCAGGTTCGAGTCCTGCTTACATTGCAGTGGATCACATTACATTTTTCTTTAATAATTTACCTTTGTGTCAATATTTATAAAAGTAAAAAATGTGGTATTTTCCACATTAAAACAGAATCATTTAAGAGATTCTATTAAAAAAATGTTATAAATGAATCAATAAATCAGGTATTCATACCATTGATGTGAGTAATTACAACAAAATTGATGGTATGTCATTACCAAATATTGGCAGTCATATTGGTTCTAATTGAAATCTATGGGTGGGTTTAATTTGGGACAAAAACGTCATAATATCCCTTTCAGCCAAATGGCGGGTTCGACCAATTATTTTGACTAATTGGTCCCGTTGACGCGGTCATTTTGACGGATTTGCGCGCCTTTCATACACGCGACTTGCTATCACGGTGAACAGTTTCGTAACAGTACCCGCAAATAACCCTCTGTATCATGCTTCTGAACCCTTGTATGCCAAAATAATGACAAATGAAAGTTACTTTATTGCGAGTTGACTTCCTTTTGATTTCAAAATACACGAAAATTGGGCAAACACGTCTTTACTTTTTTAAACGAATTAAATTAAGTGACATTCTTACGTAAATACATATCCACATCTAAACATATAGGTAATAAGTAAGTACAAAGTTAAAACAGAGCCATAAAAAAGTGATATCATTATACTGAACCTCAAACGTCCGTTTGTCTGTCCATGCAGTGGTCTAAGAAATTACATAATTATTGAGAAAATCTCTACAGCAGTGTATCGGAAAAAATTGCTGCAACTAGCGGCAAAGTCAACGAATACTTACTGTTGAAAATCCCTACAATTACTGCCTAATAATATATGTGGCGATTAAAGGAATAGTCGCATAAGTATGTAAATAAAGAATTAGTAAGTAAACATTAGACCGCAATACAGAATTTAACTAAGTGAAAATTAATTATGTCATTGAAACCACTAAACATACATTCAAAAATATACGGAACCAAATAAACTACCAGTAACTTTTGGACATTTTACTATTTTTAATTCGACAAAAACTAAAAAGAAGACTTGCATTGACTACTGATTTTTATGACGTCATAAGGCAGTATCTTCATGGAAACTTCACACTAACAAATCGTTTTGTCATTTTATAAAGAGTAGCTGATTTGAGCTGTCATCAAATACCGTTGGGTCTTATAGGTCAATTCACTAAAGCTGGCACGAATGGAATGAATGAGTGAACGATAATATTTATGTGTGAGTCACAAAATGATTACATACAGGTTGATACAATAAGTGATTATGAATGTGAAAATTATCGAACCAAATTAAATTCAAAATGACGAATGGCTTGTTTTTTCAAAATTTCAAATTGGTGGTAGGAAGCTGAAACTCGGCATCGGGGGGCATTTGGGGCTCACAAATATGAATCTGAAATCGGCGTCCGAAAATTCGATCAAAGTCGGAAAATATCGAAAAAAACAATATTTGTATGGATTTTTTTTTTTTGGAGTCCCGTATCTGCTGCTCAAACAAATATCATAGGGGACCCCCACCCGAGTACAGTCGTGGAAAAAAAAAACAAAAGGGCGACTTTTTTTTTTTCGAAAATTTCAAAGGGGGCCGAGGGGGCTGAAACTCGGTATTGGGGGGCTTTTGGGTCCTCCGACTCAGAATATGAAATCGGATTTTGAATATTCGGTCAACTTCGGATAACATCGGACAAACAAAATTTAGTATTCTTAGCTTGACGGAGGGCCGAGCCATTTCTGAGCATAACTTATTGAATCGAATGGGTCTTAGCCTCGGATACTAGTACTTTCAATGAAAACTATATTGAATAAAATCGGTCGAGCCGTTTTTGAGTTATTACAAAATTTCATAATTTTCTTTAAAATGACTTAAGTGCCGCGCGGTGTCCCTACACTTCGAACGCTAAACATATTGGTTAAGTGCCAAACTATATTAAAACATTTTGCTCAATCTGTCACGTATTATAGATAACTTCCAAAAGATAATAAGTAATTACTGTTTCTTGGCGTGTACGACCTTTTTATCGGGCTTGAAATCTTTCTCGTAATTTTCGTCTATTGTGAAGGACGGGCAACTACGGGACCCTACACTGAGCAGTGAGCGTGGCCCGACATGCTCTTGGCCGGTTTTTTATAATTCGAACTAGTCGTCCGTCACCTATTAATTCTTGACATTAACCCTTTACCAGGCCGCGAAGACAAGAAAATGTGGGTTACGTTAATACCATTGCATAGTCCCACATGGTTAAACTCATACGTGACAATGGAATAGTATAGGTATCATCCCACATCCTAATTCTGGTCATACACAGATTGCATGAATATTAAGCAATATGTACAATTTTATTACACTGCCTTACAACAGTCAAAATCAAAAGTATGTCAAAAAACTAGCGTCTTCATAAAACACCATGATAGTAAAATATTTTTGTATCAAACAGTTAAATATACCTTTCGGACATATATATTACTTGTTTAGTCTAAATATTGTGCGGATTATGCTTATATTATACCTAATATTTTTTATTTTTCTTGAATAACAAAAACCCATTTTGTTGTTGTTTACAAAATATTAGGAGGCCCCTGTATAAGAACGGCACTCACACTAACACTCAAAGTGACAAGTGACATAACTTTCATTCAATCCATTCGCGCCAGCTTTAGTGAATCGACCTATACTGTTAATAAACTGTGTACCGTGTTTGTCAAAGTGCGCTCGCTGCGTATAAAGCCCCGCGTGTAAACGAAACGACCCGTAATGAACACATTTTTTAAGGGCTGCCCGCCCATACAGCCATAGCGCGGATAAGGTGGATATGCCTTTTTTAAAACTCTTTTATGAATGGGTGTTTTAGTGGATGTTTCAAGTAGGTACATGCTCTTTTTACCTTTGGATTAATTTAATATATTTGGAGTAAAAATTATGTCAAGTCCCTTTAACCTGTCCCTTTGACCGTTTTTTAGCCTGTGATAGTTACAAACACTAAGTATCCATGGAATGTTAATGAAATTTTCCGCGCAGTGCTTATGTTGTATGTATACCTTTATCTTTATTACATTCCATGATCATTCATGACATTGCCACAGGCTGTCAATAATGTAACTGAAAATTTCTAAGCTAAATTATTTAAACATTAGAATTGCGTAGCAATATTTACAGGATAAGTTCTTAAGTGAATATACTAATCCTTTTTCCAGACTATCGATTTACGTTAACTTGTCACCTGGTAACTATGGCGTCGGATACAAATAAAGTCTAAACTTATTTTAACCGGCTTATACAAATCGAGGTTTCGTTCCCGTTTGTTTCCTCCTGCGAATCAATTTGTATGAAAAAATTAGCAGGTACAACTGAAGAAAAATCAACTATACCTACTTAAGAATACCGCTTCGCTATTATTTGACGGAATGAATGAAACATATCGATTGAATAAAACTGTATTATCCTCAGTATTCCAACGTATTTCCGTGTTTGTTCACGACATCGCCACCGGCCGTCATAGCCGCGACTACTACGTCACTGTCCGACGGAGCACGTGAAAACAATACATTCGTTAACGGTGTAAGCACTTGATTATTTTTTGTTCAGGGTGACCGCAGCGTGGGGTGACAAAATAACGCAGACTTGTTATTTACCTTGACTTCACTCGTTTCATAATTTAATAATGTAATTTTTTATGCCTATAGTTTACATATTACATACATATCGTTCCTGCCTGTCTACCACAACTAGGCTTCGCAACTCTTGTCGCGCGACATAGCATCGCCCGTCACTCTCTCACAGTACTGCGAATAAAGAGATAGGTAATAAGTATTTCTCGAGCAAGAAAGAGACTCGTCCCAAAGTTGTGCTAGAGGAGTTCTTTGTTGCTTACCATATAGCTAACCTTGGTTTGCATGTACCAACAACCTTTCAACGCCTCCTTATGGTATAAGCAACAAAGTGGTATCTTTACTTAAAAACGTCACAAATAAATAAATAATTTAAATATTTAATTATTTATCTTTCCCACTGATTTAATGCACAAAAAATTTTGACTAACCCCGAACCGTCACCTTCAAGATTTACAAACCGCTCTCTAAAACACCAGCATTTGACTGGACCACTGTAAAGTGCCATTCTCATACGGGCAAATCAACACGAGCCGAGCAAGCATGCTTTGAAAACAGCCAACAAAGGGTTAACCCATGACTCAAAGTGCAGGTTGAACACCGCACCAGACACGTTTTCAATTACCGCATTAATCCTTCGGATCCTTTTGATGACACCCCTAGCACCCTAAATGGGAATCCGCAACCCTACGTGTACTGTTTTTCACGCAATTCCGTATTTTGTAGCGGCAGGTGCAATATTTTGAGATACGAGTGATAATGAGTCGAAACATTTTTTTCTTTATTTCGGCTTTAAAAGCATGGCTGAGGAATTATTTGTATGCGAATAGTCACTGTAATCTTATCTTAGTAAAATAAAAACTCGTAAAAATATACTTAAGTAGACTCTGATATTTTTTACCCATAATTTGCAACTAACTTCCTTTGGGCTTATGAGGGTCGCATTTGTCATGTGATAAATACGAGTAAACGAACATTCGTCATTCCAGCACTCGTTCACTTTTATCGTACTTGAAAGGCATAACGCTGTAAGTTTGTGTATAAATATAGCACTTACAGGATTATGCTTCTCAGCTACGGTTGAATAGAACCTAAGAAGTGCTTTCATATTTAAAGTATGACATGATTAACGCGACCATCATAATAAGTTCTCCGTTCCGTTAGGCTTTTTAGTCGCGTTCAGACCGACCGACCGAGACTGTCCGAACAGAAATCTACCTACTCTGAATTATTTTTAGTATCTAATGTTACCCTAAAATAACTTCAATAATCCTTGTTTGCATACCTATTTGAATAACTAAATGTGACGATTTTCTCATATAAAGAAACGTAAAAAATATGAGAAATACATTTCTTAAACCCATTATGTCGTAACACGTTCCTATATATTAACCACTAACGAACTCGACCCGATTCTTTAGATAATTTTTCCATTTAGTAACGAAAAAGTGGAACTGATACCTACCTATATAACCACCGCCAAAAATAAAATATTCGACGAACAGTCTAGCCTCTCTCATTTCCACAACGCCGTTTAAAAATCATGCAATCGTTCTGAAACATTTGAATACCAAATTCGTAACAGCTAACTTTGACAATAGGAAAAATTGTGAATGAAAATTTGACAAAAAGTTATTGTGAGCTACCCTCACTTTATCTCCCTAGAATCATGGTATTTTAATCCGCGCATGCATTAGCTTAGGGGCCTCGCACACGAGCACTGTGCTGAAAGATAACATGGCAATCAAGTATTAGGAATAACAAATGCGCATTCGGATTTAGATTTCAAGAGTAAACATTGCGTTAAAGCTAAAGCTATGATAGAGTGGTAATAGTTAATAGCTTTTTAGCTAGCTAATTTTGAGGTAATTATATCAGCTAGAATACATTAACAGTATGACCAGTGAATGGTGTCTCGAAAACAATAAAACATTTGAAAAATCCCAAGTTGATAACACGAAATTGATAATAATATGTCACTGGCTTGTAATTTGATAGCTTGTTTGATAGGTCTAATAGTTGGCAAGACTTTGAATATCCTTCTGACACACATTTTGTGATAATGAAACCCGAATGAAAACCGAGCAATGCAGAATTATGATTTTATGATATGACTTGAATAAATGAGTTACTTACGCATAGTCTTCATGGTTCAGTTCCCATGCCATAACTGTCAAATAAAACAACAGGCATGGCATATAGATACCCACTCACTACCTACTACAAACTTAGATGTCCTACTTGTAGGTACCATTGGTAATAAAATAATGCTCTGTAGGTTGTTCTCTCTTTTTACGCCTAACAACTATATATATACATACATTAATCGGTAGTGTTAGAACACCCTTATGCTGGCAACACACATGCGTGCAATTCGCATAGAATTGCGCGCGAGCGGCACCTGCGTCCCAATTAACGCGCGTGCGCTGACAGATGAGTTCACACTGTTGCGATTAAATGGTGATAAAATTCACAGGTGATTTATTTTCACATTTATATTGAAGGCTCGTTTAAAATGATCTGTTTGATACATGTTTTTTATTTGATTTAATAGCGTACCTACATACATATTCTATAATTGGTCACATAGGCACTTAAACGATTCGTAGCTCCACCAGCACTTCGGAATTTGGTTGAATTAACTTTATATCGTAATATGTATACTTTTACTAAACTGCAAAAATGAAATTTATGTAGGTATAAATACTTTTTCTACTCCAGTACTTTTTTCTGTCATTTATATAGTTACTAATAACTCTAATATAAAGACATAAATTATGAAAGTCTGTAAAAGTCTATACTCTACTGCCCAAAAAAACACTGCTAAACGATGTTATAATGTCGCCAAAAAAGCATCACTTAGTACCACAGATGACAAGATAAACAGCTGCATTCACACAATTTGCAATTAAAAAAAAAACTTATTGTACTAAGGCATGGCTGCCAACTTAAAAAAAAGTTTTATCTTCTGTGCATGGATGTTTAGTATAGTGAACGTATACCTTTATGTATAAGTTTTTATTTTTTTTACAGATGTTTAGTATAGTGAACGTATACCTTTATGCATAAGTTCATATTTTTTGACAGATGGACGTCAATGAAAAAAAGTTTATATGAGACAATTTTTTTTTAATTTTGTTGATTTCGAGCGGGAACATGTAATTATTTTCTTTGTTGTTTATTTGCATTTTATTTATGAAATGTCGAGTCGTAGAAAAAGTATTGTATGCAACGTTGTATAAGTAGGTCAAAAAACGCTCGTGGCATCTTTCTTACGATGTTCGCTACGCTCACATCGTAACCCATGCCACTCGCGTTTTTTGCCCCCTCTTATACAACGGTTGCATAAAATACTATATTTTTCAAACATATTAGTTTGTTTTTTATGTAAGTAATTGGTACTTACAACCGGATAATTAATTGAGCTGATTGTGTGTCATGTTGTGTCTTTACGGTTTCAACACGCAAAAAGCATGAATGTATTTCAATTATTTTTGGTACACCGATTTATGGGATAGTTAGTAAACTAAAAGAAAGAGTTACGACTATTCTTCCCATTATTATTAACATAAAGAATATAAAAATTAAGAATGAGACGTATAATATACAAATGTGTAAAATTATACTAGTTCTGTAGTTAAGCAAAGATAAAACCTAGAATGGCGTGTTTACAGCTCTTGTTTTATAATTGTACTAACAAACTTACATTTTCCGACTTCCTTCATTTTACTCCCAAGTGTGTAATACTATTCCTTTCTCAACCGTTTCATGATCTGCCAGATTGTATCCTGAAGCAAAAAAGCGGGCAAATCCGCATCACGCCGCTAGCAACACAATATCTCGTCATTTCGCCTCGACGAGCCGCTTCTGGCACAGGACGGTAAATTGGATGCGAAATCAAATAAAAAACATTCGCACCTACATCGGGGGAGATTCCGACGACTTAATAGGACTGTGGAGGTATCTATGGTAACTTATGGAATATGACGAATCACACATTTAGTGGAATAAATTGAAAATATTACATGCAATAAACTTTTCTGATTTACGTCAAAGGATATGTACTACTAACCGAATTGATGTGATGTGAAATAAAGTTTTATTTGTTGTGTTCGGCAAGGTAGGTACCTAAGTTTCTTTTAATTTAATCAAAGTCAAAGTCAAAGTCAAAGTGTTTTTATTTGTGAAACATAGGTAAAGGCTGCATAAATACAGTGGTGTAATTACATATCATAATGTATCACTATGTTTTGCCGATTGGCGTACAAAAACAATGCACATAATATATGTACTTATTTATTCCTATCATGCCTATTAAGCTGTTACATAGCCTCAATTCATCTGACTATAGGCCTTCATTTTGCTACCAAATTATTTTTATACAACGTTCTTGTGTCGTAACGACAAGAACTTCACTGTTTGGTATTGACGATAGGTGCCAATTGTAAAACTTAGCATTATGGTTATCATCGTGTAATCTTAAGCGGAACCGGACGTTATATGAAATGAATTATACATACAAACCTACGGCAACGCTTCTTATCACACGAGCCCGATTAAAAGATACATTTACATAGTATGATAATTCCGTTGAAATGTGAGCAAAACGTAAATTTAAATATTCACCAGATCATTTAAATCAGTTCCTAGGTTGTATTCCGATATGTCAGTGAACATGCGCACCATTTGGATCTGTAGCGGCGCCGGTAATGACGCCGTATCGTCGCCCACCGCACTTATTAGTGGATTGGAGAGCTACAAGATCTACTGGAAGCGGTCTACTTCCCAATTCATTTCTTAGCTATAAATATTCGGAAGGCCCTTTAAATCCGTTCCTTTCCTAGGATGTATTCCGATATGTCAGTAAACATTAAGGTAAGGTGTAATAAAACTAACATAGTTAACTGTCTAATGTGGTAAGACTAAAATGTTAGTCATATGGATTGGTGGCAGTCTTCCCCCGGTGATAGTCTTATCCTACCTTACCTTATATGGGGACCATTTGGATCTGTAGCGGCGCCTGTAATGACGCGTTATCGTCGCCCACCATACTTATTAGTGGATTGGAGAGCTACACAATTTTCTAGAAGCGCTTTAAAGCCAAAAACATCTCGATTGCGTTTGTGTCAATGTTTGTGTTTTGTGTATTATTGATATATAATATTAATAAGTTTCTCTTTTGGTATAATGTTGATAGTTAACAGGCCCTGCACCATAAAATGTTTCTGTTTAGCCCAATGGTTGACTGGTAGAGAATGCCTTATGGCATTAAGTCCGCCATTTGTACACCTTTTGTTTTGTGCAATAAAGTTTAAATCAATAAATAAATAAATGTTATTTATATGGGAAATATTAACGCGAGACTTTTTTTACGTTGGACACTTATCTACTCTTGAGACTCTGGCTATAACCATGATCTGATAATCAAATCAATCACTAAAATACAGTTCTCAGGTAAAGCGTTGGTCAAATTGGCACGTTATTACCAAATAATAAAGTTCTTTATCTTTATAGTTATTTTTATTCTATTGCTACCGCCTTAGGACTTTCTGAATTAGAATTGGGCTTTGGTATATGACATTAGCTATAACAGTCACTTTCCAACACATTATGCAAGGGCGTGAGATGACCAATGCATTGTTAACCTTGTTTCTCTTGCCATAGTTACAGTTTTTGGAAGACATTTTTTTTTTCATTAGTCCGTCCTGATAGGCCTTACAAACTACGGTTCTTGAATTTTTCTTCATCATGGTTTTTCTACAGTGATTTTTTAAATTTTCGTCATGGCCATGACAACTTTAATTTTGGCCGAAGGGCTCCCTGCCTTCAAAACTCAATAAAAAAACTGTACGTTATAATTATGCCTACAGTAAAGAAAAAAAAATGCGCGCATGGTTTTCTAGTATTAAACTAAACCTGTGTAACTACCGCTTCCAGCTACCCTACGTCCTGCACCAAAGAGTCACCTAGACAAATTCACCCTCCGTCATTGTCGCTTTGATCTCAACGACATGTTTTGGTTTCCACAACGCCCGCCAGAGGGGGCATCGATGCCGGTTCCAATTTGTACCTCGTCGGGTTGGAAGATTAATTTTTGAATCTAGATCTAGGTAGGTTGGTTGGGTATTTGTGGGAAGACGTAACTTGCTGTCACAAGACATCTATATAAGTAAGTTCTTATAATAATTTGAACTCAACTCGAATGTAACTAAACGGTCCCACGGCGATACCCCGCGAGATGGGCTCAAGATAACCAGAAAATATACGAACATTCGTTATGAAAATGTATAATGAAGAAAACACTACTTTCTCAACATTCCGGCAGTACCGCTGGCACAAATGGTCCGTATAAGTAGAAAATTCGGATTAGTGAAATATTGGTGGTAAAAACTCGTATTAACACATGCATAAGCGACGTCATTTAGTGCCGGATTACGGGGAGGACTAACGAGATGGCGCGCAATAAAACAAACGACGACTTAAGCCTTCGATAAAAATGAAAGTCCTGGGAGAAACAATGTACAATGGGTTTGGTTTTGTTAGTTCGGTCAATAGAGACTAAATTACTAGGGGTGACCTTACAAACGGTCCGGTAGTTTTGAATTTTTGATATGTTGTCTAGGATTCGCCGCATTTAATATTATAATTATATCCAGTGAATAAGGGGTTACCTCACTCGCTCGGAAAACCTCCGTTTATAGGGCGAAATCTGTGTGCAAAAGTCTATTTTATCCGCTAGCGTGCAAAAGTCATTTGAATTTCGAACACGACGATTTTGAGTCTCTGTGGTGCATGTAACTTTTTTATATTTAAGACTCCTTCAACGCGTGACTGATTTCATCAGTCGATAAATCTTCGAATAACCAATCAACGCACGCTAATAAAGGGCGATCTGGTCTGGCCGGCTAAAATCATATGTACGTTTGAATACTTCTTTTAAAAAAAATACACCTACAATAATCACGTCCAGAAACCTGGTTTGTGGTTACTGATTTTTAAGTTTTTATTTTTTCTACACTTTATTTTATGTTGAATATGTTTATATATATTAATAGTAAGTATTTCAGTTTCATTTACATATTTTTACTAAAACAATTTAAACGGATTATATCGCGTATATTAATTATTTGAGCCTCCCTGACGTTTCAGTACCTTTACAGATACCGTTGTCAAAGGTTGACGTTGTCAACCTGCTTAAAAGGTAGCTTCTCGTGTCTTGAAAGCCTCGCTACGCTCAGCTTTCAATTTCAACACTCGCGCCAAATAACAACTTTGCAGCCTTGCATAACAAATAACTATTATTCATTGGATAATATTAAATGCGACGCAATTGGATGGACCATAGTACCGATCGAAGCGTGTGCACCACCGACTAGCTGTGAACGCGCGCCGTTTGTTTTTAACGGTCCCCGTCTTGCGCACGGGAACTAGCACCGTTTTGGGTGGTTTTGGCACGTAGCACTGCACGTATAGCAAACTGTGACACGCGACTCTTTCTCGCGCGGGAAATATTACCTATCTCTTTCGTCGCTATGCTGTAAGAGGGTGACAGGCGATTGTTTGTCGCGCGACAAGATTCGCTTATTGTAGTTGTGCTAGACATGTAGTTGCGAAGTGCGCCGCAACCGACACAAGTACCAAAACAAATACATAGCAAAGGGGAATAATGTAGATGCTCCACACATGCAAAACGCATAGTTGCCGAGATGGCGCGCAATAAAACAAACGGCGTTACGTGACATATGATTCGCAAACACGTCTGGGCCACAAGCACGAATGCTCTGATAGGGTGCTAGTTACAGTGTAAACAACTTTTTATAGTCATATATACGTTACATACCATAAAATTATATATTGTGTATCCTATCTTGAAGCTACATAATAGTGTCTTTAAGGCACTTTGAAAAATATAGGTATTCACGCCACAAGTAATAATCACTTTTTATATGAAACAACCGACTACAATGAGCAAAATGGGTATTTTTTTTGTTGATTTTCTCAAAAATCGCTAAATTAATTTCGATAAAATGTATGTGAGGCCACCTCTGAAGTATAATCTTAATCTATCAAACATAAACAGAATCATGAAATTTATTCACAATTGACGGAATCATCATCAATAACATACATGAATGGAAAAAAAACACAGTCGAATTGAAAAGCTACTCTTTTTAAAAGTCGGTATAGGAAAATAAAACTGTGGATTTAGATTTCCTTCCGAATTCCGAGTGCTGCTTGGAGCTTCCCTGGAAAATTGAATTAGAAATGAGAAGATCCACTGGAAATTTAACGCCAACGTAAAGAGTTCCCATACTTAAGACATGGCCAGAAAAGTTTTTGAGTTACGAGATGACAACCGCGTACCGGAAAACAAGCGCATTTATTTAATATTGTTTTTAAGGGTAATTTGATCATTTTAACAGTCTCATTTATTCTATGTCCGCTATATTGTCCAGTTCATAATTTAGCAATCGACATAATTTACATAGAAAACTACCGTGATACTCAGACATATTAAAATAAATAAACGGGTAAACGTTTTTCGACTTCTACGACGTGAGTAAACCCGTTTATGTATTTTAATAGATCGACATAATTTTGATAATTGTAAATAAAGCCGCGACTTCTACAAGACAATAGAAAATAGCACCACAATTCATAAGGATTTCGTCAAAATAGGGGACATAGTAGTATGTCGATTAAAACGCTTAAACAATCACCCTTAATTCATGTAGGTAAAAAGCAAATTGAAATACAAGTAATTGAAGTACAAAGTATTCCTTTGAGATTATCCCACGGCCTGTCGATTTTTCCTCTATTTCTAGGTAACGGCTATTCCAAGAGCTGGCCAAGCTGTAGATAAGTGCCTGAATTTTTCACACAACGTGACTCACAGGACGAATATATTGTGTCAATGGCCTGTCGAGGATGCAGTCTCCTACGTACGATAAAATGTACATTATTATACTTACAGTATGCAGCGAAATGTTTGAATTCGAAATTTATTTATAAGTAATTAAATTTTTTACACTCAGTTACTTAGTAACTTCGTAGAGTTTTATAACACAGTAATATTACATACATCAGAATGTTGAGAGTCACAAATAGGGATTTCCATATCGATAAACTCACTTATCGATGTTTTTTTCTATATAAGTAGTTTTCGAAGTCTCGTTTGTAAAAATTAAATTCTGTTATTTAAAAACCAAGCTTCAACAGTGTCAAAAAAATTTAAATTATAAGTTTATTTGTTTTTTAATGTATCCTTGTAAATAAATTAATCCCCATTGAAATTCTGACATATGTCCGTTCGTCAGTGTCAAACCGTTGAAATTTCGCATTGAAAAGTAACTGTTTTTTTTTTATTAAGTTTCGAAGGCAAATATCCTTTCAACCAGTGCTATTATTGTCAAAGAAATGTCAAATTGTTAGTTTAAAAAACATTTCAGAAAACCATGGTAAATAAAAATTATAACCTGCAGCTTGTAGATCAATACACAGCAAGGACTATAGAAAAAAGAAAATAAAGGTTTCGAAAAATTGTACCAAGCCTCTATTGTCATTAAATTTAAAATAACGCTTCACAGGATAGAGCAAGACAACAAATATAAGCGATTAACTCAAAGACTAACTGATCTCTGTTCCCCTGGTAATAGTTAATATTGCTGGTCAAAACAATATTACGGGCCTCCGTCCATTAGCTGTCACGGAACAATTTGTAACTATGACTAGCTGCACTGTTCTCGAATCTTGGGGCGCTGCGGGTCCAGAGGTTTGACTTGAGTATAAATAGGATTTGGAATATTGAAGAGATGTATAATCTATATTTTCTTTTCTTTACCCTGAATACCCTGTAGTGTATATGTTCAATGTATTACAATGCATGTGTTCGAAAATACCGTTTTATTTTTAGTATTTTTATTATAGTGGTTATAGTCATACAGTATGTCAATTTCAAGTATCTGCCTATTCAACTGATAGGAAAAAAATGTAGAAGAAACACGTTTATTGTATAGGGACTCTTCATTTTTAACTTTTTTATTTACAGTAATTGTTATTATAGCGACCATACCAATATATTATAATACACATGATGCAAAAAAATTACCTATAAAAAAGATACAGTAACTGACGGACATACGGAGGCTTAGTTATAGTTAATAGGGTCTCGTTAACAGCCTTTGGGTCTGGAACCCTAAAAAGTATTACTTAAATCAATGTCGGACACAAATTCTCCACTGATCTTATTCGTTGGGCCGTATTACCTAGGTTTGATACGTGAACATTAGAACCTCTAATCCCGGCATTTTTTTGTATGGGTAATCCTTGGATCCAGTCATTCCCAATACAAAAAAATCCCAGGGTTGGAAGCCACTTTGATCCCTAAATATACCCTCAAAATAGAACGAAGCTACGGTTTTATCTTCGCTCCTGCAAACTTGTATTTCTAAAAAGCTCCCGCACTGCCAAAATAAATTTACTTAGTGCCAGCCAACTGAACACTTTTCGTTTTTAACCTTTGTCAAAACTAGCAACTGTTAGTTACAGCAACCACTCTATTTCTTCCATCAGCAACCCCGGTAGCACCCAAACTTGTATAACAAATGATCGTTCCGCACCAATTTATCTACAAGTCGTTAAAATCGCGTTTCCTCTTATTAATTTTTGCTCCCCTCTAACGCTGAGGCACGCACTGTCTACTTCCGCTGCCAGAAAACCGGAAATACGTTGTTATAGACAAATTTTACGATATTGACAAATGTTTCGATAGGGGATAAAAATGTCGTGCAATCTGTCAATTGGGTGCATAATGGGAACAACCCTATCCCTTCACAAGCAAGGCTCAAAGTCAAAGCAAGCCTTGCTGTGGTTGGTTGTCTTTTGAATATGCTTAAAAATGGCATCGCATTTATATGACAAGAATGTTTTGGTGGGAAAATCCTTCACCTATTTTCCCACCATAAATTGAAAATTGGAAAGAACATGTCTAGTCATCTTAGCAACTTTTATTGCGATTTGAAAGTTTGGAACGACTATACAAATAATTTTCGTGTTCATATTTATTATACATATAATTTTCGTGTTCATTAAAAAGTGATTTATAAGATAAGTTATATACATATGTGTAACTGAGTGCTAAGTTATAGTATATTGAGTGCTCTATATTTTGAGATTATAATCTCGATTTAAAAAAGTCACTAGACATGTTCTTTGAGTGTACCCTTCAAGTATTATATTCAAGTATCGTGACATAATATGCACAACAACTGTATTAACAATAGAAAGTCACAATTTGCTCGTTTTGATCTTCTATTCTATATTAAGTGAATGAGCTTAATAAAAAATAAGTTTCTGTCAAAAATTTCATTTTATTGACAAGCTTTTATAGCCGACTTTTCTTTGGATATCCATCAAATGCTCACTGAGACGATTCTAAAGAGCCCAAACTCGGTAGGATTGCTTTTTCTATTGTAGAGTTCCTATGGCCACCTTCCGGCTCCATCATCAGATCAGCCCCATGGTACCATATTATTGTATTGTCATCAAAGTTAAGTAAGTATACAAAATTTCAGCTCAATCGGTTGACGGTATCTGCTTAAATATTGAGTTGCAAGATTCCACCCGAACAAACATACTTACATACATACATACAATGCAAGTTAAATAAAAGCTTGTAATAAATACACATACACTACCAATGTAGCTAAATCAGACTCTTCTATTATTTACTCATAGCTTAGCAGAGCAATATAGCAAAATGGATGAAAACAAATGATTACATAACTAACCATATAATGCCAAAAAAAGTCAATAATACAAGAGTATTACTGATACCACTTGGTTGATAACACTTGGTAAGAACCAAGCTATCATGTATTTAACAGAGACCTAACAATCCTTACGTACCTAAACAATGAAACCATAAATCAAATTTCAGTAAACTTGAGTATTATGATATATAGCGGTAGGCACTTGAGGACCTCTCTGCTCTGGCTGTGATTTGTTTTAGTACCGTACAACCATGTGCGAAGAACATAGTTCATCGCATTATGTTTAGAATAGCATATACTGGATACTTTTAATGTTCAATAGACAAAATGGAACCTTAACTCACCGTGGAGCTGTGTCAACTTAATCTTAAAAGTCCGCTACACCCAAGTGAAAAAACCGGTTAAGTGCGAGTCAGGTTCGCGCATAAAGGGTTCCGTACCACAACAACACACAGCTGAATTTTTTGCGATGTACTAAAAAGTATTTTCGGATTATTTCCTTCATTTGTTCTTTAAGGCTATGCCGTGCCGTTTACCAAATTTTGTAATTCTTGGTCAACAGAAAGAATCCTGATACGTTTTGATTCGCTTATCATCACAGACAGACAAGCGGAGTGATCCCATAAGGGTTACGCTTTCCCTTTTGACGTATAGAATCCTAAAAACATCACTGTGACAGATTTAGAGTAAGAAAAAATCAGAAATCAAGTAGTCTTCTTGAGCAGAATTTTCACCAGCGTCCCATGACCATACCAGCGGTGCAAACATAAGTTAACCGAGCAGAAATACGTTGTTTTTTTCGCAAAATATAGCACGAATCTTTCTGACGTTCACCCCGCATCACACGAGATCGTTTCCGTTCATATTTACGTCGGGATCCTCCATGATGCACTTACCTATCATGCAATATTCTTTGCGAATATAAAGTTTCAATTCAGACAATTTGAATGCGATTTCGTAAACGGCTTGGGAAATGCCATTATGCAGCGAATTTCATTCTAAAATCTAGATTGTACTATTTTATGACCATTTATTTTACATATGCTCATAATTCAAATGTAGAACTCAATTTAATAAACAAAATGTAGTTATTTAAAAAGATATCAAATAATAAAGTTAAAACGCTCACTTACGAACGAAACAGGGCTCTAAATGGACACTAAATTGTGCTCTTACAGGATATAAAACTGTTATTTACGCTATTACTTGTCAAGCTTCCAGCTTTTAGATGAAACGCTAAGAACTTGCCAACTCAAATACTAATAAGATAACGTAGAGAGACATGCGAGTAAATTTAGAAAGAAGGAACTCCGAATTATCTACCGAAATATTTCTGGATAAAAATGTTTTTTAATACTGATTTAGTATAAATATAGTTCAAATCAGATTTTTTATACAGCATACTTATCAATATATGCACAAGTGCAGCAAAACAGTCCGGTAGCGGATAAGGATTTATTCCCCCAACGCAAACTTCCGACACCATTTGAAATTCATTCTTCAACGTGTGATGTAATAAAAATAGCAGCAGATATACCGGCACTGTGATAAATTATGCACCCCTCGATTTGGAGATTGCTCAGGCGATGCATTAACGACGCCTTTGATATTTTTTCACGTAAAGGTAATGGAAGTCAAACGCGCATTGTGGCAGAATTGTGATGTGGAAATTGTCATGTTACTTCCCTTGTGACAGGTCGGAGTATTGTGGGAATGTTTTTATTGGCAAAATCAGACCAATTTTGACGATATTATTACTAACAAAATAGATATTGTCATTGTTATATTTCCAGTTATCTCGATCAGTTTTTTTTCCCTAGCTCTACGTCTACGTGTAATTTAAAGACATTATAGTGTGTGAAAATTCCTTTTGCATAACATGCTAGGAAAAGCGGGGAAACCGCAACAAAAACGTGAACATTTTCGTTAAATTTTCAGCGCAAAATTGCTTAAATATTTGAGAATGCGTTAATTAACTGCAGGTCTAATGTATTTATAAAAGTAGATATTACGATGACATTCAACTGCACTGCACTGGTACTTTCTTTTCATTTAATAATAAATTATAAATAAATAAATTGCCTTTGTAGAATACTTAACTTGTGCCCTCCAAGGTATACACGAAATAGACGATTCCCTATATTTTAATATCTTTAGCTAGTTTCTTGTCAAGGATAAAAAATAGCAAAGTAGCTAATCAGTTAACCAACAATACCTAAAAAGGTTGCCTAAAATTTACCAACCCATTACATTAATCGAAATAAAATGTGACAGTGTTCCTGTCCCCGTCAGGCGTCAGGAGCCGGACATTGTCGCGCTAATTACTCAGCCTTTACGGCGCCAGTAGGTTTACGGCGGCTGTAAAGCGGCCAATCCATCGCGTACCTTTTTACAATTGGACTGCTATGAGGTCTATAGGTGTGGAGTAAGTGGAAGATGGCAGCGGGAAGGTGACATATACATTATAAATAGGAGAATATTTTAAGAGGAAATATCACGCCATACAGATCGAGGTTTCGTTCTCGTCTGTTTCCCCCTCCAACACTATACTAATCTTTACAAAAGTTTAGGTACTGAATGAAAAGGTGTTCTGTGTCAAACTGTTTCGACTTTTGCGCCTATTATAATAAAAAAATTGTAAGTATTAGTCTAGTGTGGCGTCGTGGTAGACCTCGTAGGAGATGGCGAGACGAACTTGACGCCTTTCACCGAGACTGGTGGGAGATTGCTCGGGACAGGGACGCGTGGAAGAATGAGAGGGAGGCCTTTGCCCAGCAGTGGGACAATATAGGCTCTTAAATAATAATAATTAAAAAAAAAATTAAGTACTAGGCGCCTGTTTTAGCCAAAATTTCGCCGTAAACGAACGCCTAGTACACACATTATAATAATTTACGCAAAAATCGAGACGGACCGACGTAGAACATGTCCTTCTCGTTCAGTTCATAAAGATTGGTTAAGTTTTCTAGAAGGAAACAGAAGAAAACGAAATGTCAATATCAATTTACGTTAAGTTTGGACCTCATTTGTATCTGACGCCATTCTATCCCGGGCGATAGACCAATTTGAGTTAATTATTGACGCTTTCGTCAGAATAAAAAACGTAGACTAGGTACTACATACGTATATTGATGATGAGAATATTTATGGTAGAAAAACGAAAACAATTATCGGTAGCCAGAAATTAATGTGTTAATTTACTCCAATTCAATAAGCTACACTTTAACTTAAAGGCAAAATATAATTATAATCTTACCACTTATAACTTAGGCCATAACACTAAATTTGACGAGTGTCTTTACCCGACCGACCCTATTTTATTTCTCATTTCGCTGGGCCCTCAAAACAATGGCGTATCAAGACGACTTTTTTGTGATCAGTTGTTCACTTACAATTTTACAGTACCTAACGATTTACGACCATCTTAAGTTTCTTCATCACTTTGTTTCTAAATGAAACAAGCCCATTATTAGTTAAGATTAAGACCAATATTGAAATATATATTTTCCGCCTTTTTTTATTTCATCCTGTATAGGTATATTTTTTTAATAAGTTGAATTGGTTTGTTTAGGCTCCAAAGGGGCAAAACGTTCCAAGTAGAATAAACTATTGAATGGCTTGCCAAGATTTCGACGTGTCATACAGAGTAGGTATATACGGTACACATTGTATAGAATATAATGGTTACAATTTTATAACCCATGTTAAGTAATATTTCATCTTTTAATTTAACTGATTCGTTACTCCATTATCGCGTACAAGAATTAGTCCCAACCTTGTCAAAACAATAAATAATTTGCCAATCGTCAAAAATATTATTTTTATCATAAACAATACAAACATCTTTACTATATATTTGTATAGAATCTTTTTATCGATTCATATTTTTTATGTGGTAATACCACATTTTTATTTTTATAAATAATGACACAAAGGTAAATTAAGAAAGAAAAATTGAATGCGATCTACTGCAAACGCAGAGGTCGCGGGTTCAAATCCCGCTTCGATTATATACAAATATTTAGAACAGCGCCATCTCTTTCGCAGTCTTCGCACTTGCTGTAAAGCAATGGGGATTGGGGATCGTGCTTGTAAAACGCACATCCTTGGGTATGGCTAATGCGCATAAGCATTTCAAAAACATATATGACACAGAGGGCGCTCCAGTAGCGTAAAGAATTAAGGGATGAAAGATTTCGTGCGATTGACGTAGCGGTCGGATAGCTCAGTTGGAAGAGCAATGCGTCGGAAACGCAGAGGTCGCGGGTTCAAATCCCGCTTCGATTGCAGTAGATCGCATTCAATTTTTCTTTCTTAATTTACCTTTGTGTCATTATTTATCTTTACTATACTTTATTAGGTTAGGTTACCATGATCTTCCCTAAATGGAGAGTCACCCGAACGCAGATAAATAAGTTCACACCCTATTAAGCCGCGGTGATTCAGCAAATGGCCGCAGGGTGGTGTGGCGCCGGCTTAAGGTGGGGGATAATGAAAACGATAACTTATCTAAAATGAGATATTCTTGAAGCACTTCGCTAGCATGAGATATTGTTTAACGTTAGATAGTTTTAGTTTAGACCTCTTTGTTGCATATTATAATTTATGTACACGTAGATATACCTACAATATAATATATATTGTATTTATTATGTCTAGGTATTGTATGTAGGTGTATCTGATTATTGTTATATTATGTATGTTTATTGTTTTTTTATTTTTTGTGGCTTAAAGCTGTTTTTCATCACATAGATACACCTAGAATTCTAACTTTTGTTGATCTACTCCGCTACCTAAAGGTTGTCTTGAAGAGACTGCTAGTTAGCGATAAGACCGCCTGTTGGTAACCTCTGTTTATTTTTTTACTGTATATCTCTCATGTTTTGTATCCCTGTGTATTGGAGGTGTGCAATAAAGTGGATTTGTATTGTATTGTATTGTTGCAAAAAAGCCTTAGGTAAGTAGATTTCAAATTGACTTTCCCTTCACAACTCTGATAATTTGACATAAACAAATTCAAATGTATTACATAAAATAATCTTCGCTTAGGTATATTATATTTATTCAATGTTCTAATGAATTGGATTATCTTGCGTTAAATTTTAGTTTCAAAGTAAAGATAACATCATTTTCATTGCATACCAATCAATCATTCATATATCAATCGAAATGAAAATTATGAAACATTAGTCGGACTAACAATACTAGTCAAGTCTTTATGGTACAATAATTGAACATGAGTTTCGATCCATCAAACCTACATGAAAAAAAACTGACGTCATGGCCCGATCTATCGGACTACAAGGAAATGTAAACGTCCTAGTAGTAAGTATCTAATCAAACTAAGAAAACTTTAGAGTTCGATCAATCGAACAAAGAGTAAATAAAAAAAGTCATCAGTCCGATCAGACCACGTGGCCTATTATACATATAGTCACCCGAGATATCAGTCAATCGATACCCACGTACGACTATAACTTTAAACATACTCCTTCACAAGACAGCAAAACTTGCAAATCGGCGGCGAAAAGCGGAAACGTAGTAAACGACATTGCATTCCCTGGCGTTTATTACGTTTTCGCTTTTTACCGTCAAAATGTTCCCGACGAACAGAATTTTGACGACGAGCCGTCCAGTGCAAGTTTACCTTTCCCCTCCATTATCTCATTAGGGTCCATTGAGGGCTAATGTAGCGAGAATGGGGCATTTGACAGATATTCACAATTTGCTACCGACGGCACTCGTCTTTTATTTTCAAATTTCGACTATTAATTTGTCTGAAGATAGACTGTTAACCGCGGATTTTTACACTTTGACTTATTAGGATCAGGCGCGAATCACAAATCTAACAGCCAACATGTAGGATGTAGGTAATCACACTAATATTATCGGCGAAAGTTTGTGAGTGTGTTTATGTGCATGTTTGTTACTTCTTCACGTTCAAACAGCTGGAACAATTTTGATGGTGTGGTATGAAGGTAGCCGACACCCTAGATTAACACAAAGGTTGTTATCCCGAAAAAATTTAGTGTTCCTGTGGGATGAGCGAATAACACCGCGCGGCGAAGCTAGTTTTCAAATAAAAGTAAACTACTATTTATTTACTACATAATAAAATAGATATTTGTATTGAAATAGTGTGTACAACACTAAAGACAAACGTTTTAGATACAGGAAGCTCGGTTATTCCGTTTACAGGTCAGGACACTTATGTAGGTACGTATAACACTCACCTTCCATTGTTTCTCTTTTATCATCCCAAGTTTATACAGATTGTTTTCTTAAGACCATAATTACACATTCTCTTTGGTTTTGGTCCATAATTACATTTATAAGTTAATATTGTTCCACATTTACGGCATTAACTTCTATTGTTATACAATTAAAGGAAGTGCCTCAGGGCACCGTACTCGGCACCAGACCCTTTTGCTCCCTGTATTGTCCTAAATAAAGGTTATCCCTAATAGAGATATGTCCTCAATAGAAATGGTCCGAATTAAACCCAATTTAATATTATAACAGAACCTATTTGGAATATAGTTTTAGTTTTAATTCCTCTGTTTACAAAAGTAACCGGAATTGGAAAAATATTGTAATAAGAATATATTAACTAACTACGTCTCTGTCAGCTGGTACTGGGAATCTATTTACTACTTTAGTAGCTTTAGATTCATTTTTATAATCTGTTCCTACCAAGCGTTTGAAATGTGATGTTGGAGAAGAATGAAAAGTATTGGCTGGACCGAAAAGAAAACCAATGGAAGAGAAGTATTGTGAAAGAAAACTGATGTATTTACTAAAAACAAAATAGAAATAGACAGATGATAGGACATCTGATCCGACATGATGCTTTCTTTGTGAACATCCTGGAGGGCGAAATTAATGGAAGAGAAAGAAAGACAGAAGAAGAGGCAGATGAAAACCAAGATTAACATATTTTAATCAAGTGAAAGAGAAAATCAGTACCTTGTCGTATCAGGAGACCAAAAAATTAACAAGGAATAGGCAAGAGCGGCGATGGCTCCACCGACAAGAACGAAGCTCTTATATTATGAATAAATAAATGGATGTTCGAAACTCATCTCACAGTATACCCATTGTTCCCGTACCCTTACCACGAGCGACTGCTTAAAGCTTGACTTTCATGGCTAGCGGCCGATGCGACAGTCGTGCGCGTGAGCCGCGCGCGTGAGCCGCGCGCGTGAGCCGCGCGCGTGAGCCGCGCGCGTGAGCCGCGCGCGTGAGCCGCGCGCGTGAGCCGCGCGCGACTGACGCGCGCGGCTGACGCGTCCGGTTCAACTTTCGTGGGTCGCGGCCGATGCGACAGTCGCGCGCGGCCGCTGGCACACCGCGCCATATTGATGTGTCCGTCCAGTGCAGTTGTGTGTGATCTCTATGGCTTCTAAAAAATATATTTTGCTAGCAATGCTAGAAGAAGAAGAGGATGACGATTTGCTATTGCTATATTATTACAAGCAAATTCTTCCCACACTTTGTCCCTCTTATAAGAATTTCTATAGTCCGGTAAACTACGATCATATAAAAAAGGGCGCTGCGCAACAAAATTAATAAGAATTTCTTCTTTTATGCTAGAAAATGTTACAATATTCGCCATTTTTACCGCGCGTCACGCGTCAGTAGAAGACCAACCGAACACGGCCGCGCGCGGCTCGCGACTGTCGCTACTGACGCGAGCCGCTAGCCTCGAAAGTGGCCCCATATAGTTTCATAGTAACTATTACTGACGCGAGGCCAGGCGACTGTCGCTGAGCGTCAGCCGCGCGCGACAGTCGCATCGGCCGCTACCCATGAAAGTCCAGCTTAAACCATTTGTATGGAGCATTGTAGTTCTACAAAGTAACCGCTAGGGGCGCTGCACTATTCTCCATACAATTCGTTTACGGTCACGTTATCTCATGGTAAGGGTACAGATCTAGTTACGATAACGTCATACGATACAACATGCAAAAATAAAAGGTGAACAAACGATAGCTTCCCCTGTAGCGTGAATTGGCAGTTATTATCTGTACTGTGAGCTAGCAACCAATATTTGCATTTTATTTTACGTATAAATATATTTTAATTCACTAAAAACAAAGGTCTACAGTGGGTGGTTCTTGATGTTTTTGGTAGGTATAAGGTAATCAGTTACCTAGGTGCATGCATTCAGGCATAGAAGTTACATCTGTTTCAGTTTTTGAACTAAGAATCTCTTAAAATAAAAAGTGATATCTACGTAACTATTATACTTTAACAAAACTCTAAAATTATATTGAAAGCATAATTTCAGTAAAATACCTAATAGCGCCATGCAGGATGGCTTAATGTTTTGTATGGGCATGGGCAATGATTTCAGCGCCAACGTCGGTTCGAATATCTTTGTGCGCTCAGCACGCCTAATCGGCTGGATGAATTTTAACCGTTTGGAACAGGGATGTACAATAGTTTTTACTGAACTGCGATAATAAATCATCCTCTAGTCATTTCGTACTTTTTAATTTTTTTGACGATGCGGTTGGCGCAGTGGAAACTTAGTGCAGCTCCGTCTACTGAACCAACAGTCCGGGGTTTGAATCCCACCAAAAGCAAATTGTATGTTGAATTTTATCCTGGAAGTTTTCTATGAAAATATCTAAATACTGTATATCGTCGCCTAGTGTCAATAATACAAGCCTTGTTGAGCTTACTGTGGGACCAGATCGATTTTTTCCGGTTGTTCGAATCCGATATTTATTACTTATTTATACTTTTTTAGCATCATATATGGCTAGTGTTCTTTTCTCCGTAACACAAGACTAGTTGAGCTTACCGTGGAACTAGATCGATTTTTTTTTTGTTAAGTATCTGATATTTATTGTTCATTCATACTTTTGTAGCATCATATATGGCTAGTGTTCTTTTCTCCGTAACACAAGACTAGTTGAGCTTACCGTGGAACTAGATCGATTTTTTCCGTTAAGTATCTGATATTTATTGTTTATTCGTCATACTTTTGTAGCATCATATATGGCTAGTGTTCTTGTCTCCATAACACAAGACTAGTTGAGCTTACCGTGGAACTAGATCGATTTTTTTTTTTGTTAAGTATCTGATATTTATTGTTCATTCATACTTTTGTAGCATCATATATGGCTAGTGTTCTTGTCTCCATAACACAAGATTAGTTGAGCTTACCGTGGAACTAGATCGATTTTTTTCCGTTAAGTAAGTATCTGATATTTATTGTTTATTCATACTTTTGTAGCATCATATATGGCTAGTGTTCTTGTCTCCATAACACAAGACTAGTTGAGCTTACCGTGGAACTAGATCGATTTCTTTTCCGTTAATTATCTGATACTTATTGTTTATTCATACTTGTGTAGCACCATATGGCTACTGTTCTTGTATCCATTGGAAGACGAGCACCTTCACGGCATCGCCGCGGGAGACTGAGCTAGATTATGGTAATGTCTCTAATCGGACGACCTCAGACGCACCATACCATTACCATTATGGTAATGACTTCATATATGTTAGCAGATTTAACGATAACATATTAGTTTATTAAAAAAAGCTTAACGAAAACAAAAACATTATTTTTCAAATACTTAGGTACTAAGACATGTGCTAAAACTTATTTAGCTAAGACTCTTATCAACGTTGGAATCCTTTCCAATTTAAACATTATATTTTAATATAAGTAATGGTTATATTTAAATATTGGGCGATAAAAGCAGCAAGACTCCGATGGTTTGGGCATCTTTAGTGTATGTCGGACGACAGAGCGGTAAAAAAAGCGTATATTGGACAGCCTAGGTCGTCGACCGGTCGGCCAACCGAGATATTGATGGAGGGATGAAGTGATGAAGGACCTACGCGCTCTACAAGCAGAAAACTGGGAGAATATCGCTCAAAACAGGGCGCTTAGGGCGCTATTTCGTATCGGAGGTCAAGATCGGAGAAGAGCGGAATAAGTAAGTAAGTATTTATTCTCAAACATGCAATTATTATGTTCATTATAAAAGGCTGCGAAGTATGACGTTTCCGATGCAGCTTGACGAGAGGTCGTTAATGGAATTTCATACAAAATTGAAGGTCTAGGCCGGCAACATGCTCTTTTTTAATTTCTATTCCACATAAGTTTGTGACATGGCATCAAGTCGATAGGCCATTAAAAAAAAAATAAAGCAACATTTGCTTTTTGGTAAACTATGACATACCTACTGCCACAATGCTTTTAAAAAAAAAAATAGCGTTTTGGTATCTTTTGATCAACTTAAGAAATAGCACATAATTAACTAAATCTATTATTTTTTTAAATATAAATTGAAAATATTTCATCTAAATATTAGCGATAAAATTGTCTACTCAAACCATAAAAAATGCGTAGGAATTTTTAAATCCTTTCGGAGGGAAACTTGAAATACTTTCTCTGTATAATTGTTTTATGAGTTTTGCTATGCGTTGTTAATTTTAGTATTCATAATTCAATATGAGTTCCGACGAAAATACAGACAAAGAAATAGTGTTAATACGTGTCAGTTATAGTTTTTGGTAGCTTATACTAATAATGTCTATAGAAATAAATTTATGATTTTTAGAAGTTTTTTTTTTATTAAATTGCGTGTTTGAGAAAAGCACTATACATACCTCGGCGAGAAATGGGGTTGCCAGCCTCATACCTATCCGGCCTCGCTTCGCTCGGCCGTCTGTATGTATTCGGCCGGCAACCCCTCACTTCCCGGCCTCTGTAGTAATGTACTATTAAATATTGACACAAGGGTTACTTATGAAAGAAACATGTTGTATGACCCACTGCAATGCAAAGCAAGCAGGACTCGAACTCGTGACCCTACTTTTCCGGCTTAGCTCTCCCAACTGAGCCATCACACCGTTCCGTCAATCATACCAAATCTTTGATTTCATAATTACGCTACTAGAGCGCTAAAATTTTTATACGATATAATATAGATATTTGGTAATTTATGGCTTATGCAGCCAAAAATACACCATGAGATTTTAAGCATAGGACATTTGACTGCAGCAACATAATTAAACTCCCATATTTTGTTTACGAGGTAGGGTATTTTATGATATTCGTACCTCAGCTCATAAATTCAAATTAAAACCTGCTTTCATTCTCATGATATGAATACTATAGTACTCGTACTTTTATTTAGTCACATGCTGTTAAAATTTAAATCAAACTCATGCAATGAATGTGTCGCGGTCGCGGACCTCTTATGGAGGCATCGCTTATTTGTTTTTATATTTTACTAATGCTGTCTTACCAGAATTGCAGAATAAGACTAAGTTTTTTGATAGTTTCAACAATATCCCCGGAACAGCTGTTAGTTATTATATTGGAATAAAATATAAAAAAAATATAATATATGTAATTGGAAAAAAGGCATAACTCAAATATTACGTACGTGTAGGTACATTTTGGCCGTACGGAGATGTCAAAGCAGGGTTTCGTCACAGGGACACCTCATAAAAAGTTTCAAATTATATTTAGGTACCAGAAAACTAGCCTATTGTGTATTTATAGCTCTTGGTGTGACTATTAATGTACTTACAGCATTTAAAGCCTCAATCTCGTAGTGACTCAGCTTGTACGACGCGTCTGAGCCGACCAGTCTTGGAGCAGACCTGGAACAATAATGGAAGTCATGAGATGATTTCACTTACGGCTATAGGTATATTACGGCCATCACAGGCCCAGGTGTTGGATTAACAGAAAAAGGTAATAAGGATGCTCTCTCACCGCGAAAATTCGCCTTTAATGGAACAGTTTATTACATTTTACAAGGTATATATTGTTACAATTCAGAGAAATGTTCGCGGTGATGGGAGCACCCTACATTTCTTATCCGACTGATAGAATGATGGTTGAAAGTTGATGGTTCGGATATATCAAAAGACGAACCTCTAACCACGTAGTCAAAGTAGCTCTGTTTTTACCCTGGCCGACGCGTAGACGCACTACCTGGTGGAAAACTGTCCATGGCGACCCAAAATCTTTACATTCTGCATGATTTTGTTCCATACAACTGTTCTTATATAATATATTTAAATATATTTATTTTCGGTATTTCGGAAAAGGAAGTACGTAATATTGGCATCATAATAGGATAAGATTATTATTATTATTATTAGGCCGAGAATGGCAGCTCGAGGCTTTTGCCAATGTCAGTTATGCAGAGGCGCGTTTTAATTCTGCTTGATGTCAAGTTTTGAAAAAAGCAAGAATATTAATTTATATAAGTAAACAAAACAAAACGGCCAATAGGTAAACAAATCAGAATGCTGTTACATACAACGAAATGAATCAATTATATAAAAAATAAACGAGACAAACGGGAAACTAAAGATGAATACTATTATTTTTCATAAAGTCACTTAAAATAGAAATAAATGGTGTGAAAGGATAAGATTACTTATACGACACGAAACACGGGATGCCACTGTGACACTGACACGTCACTGGCAAATGTGTTTGTACCATGCATGTACAGTCAACCAAAAATGTGGTCTACCACTTTTCGACTCTATTTTACATGTGATAGAGTCGAAAAGTGGTAGACCACTTTCTTTGCTGACTGTACCATGTTTGTACCTTGTTTGTACATAGTTTTCATAGCTTTGGATCATAGACCACAGCTTTGTGAGTAACCTAACCTGCTTGCACTTTGCTTAACATTAGGCAAAACAAACCTTTATATTTTATTTAACAACATTACTATAAAATTCTAAAAATGTATTATTTAAAAAAAAGTTTTGCGCGGTGCCATCTGAACAGCACCATCTGATGGTTAATAAATCTTTGATCGATCATCACGCTGAAACGGCTAGATGGATTTTAACTAATTTTTGTGCAGAGATAGTTGGACATCCAAAAATAGATACAGGATACGCTATACCCGGTAAAGAAAAAAATCGCGGACAAAGACTGATGCGATATTTCGTAGCCTAGGTACCTGATAAGCCTACCAGCATAAGCCATTAAATAGATATTTCCGTACTTAATTAAGGCTGGATTCTAACAGACCACGGTGAGGTTTTTTTGGGTCGTATCGTAATTATTGTTTTTATTTCAATTCTGCCGATACAGAATAAAAAACCACAGAAGATCTCCCTTTTGATCTTCACAAAAGTGGCCTAAATAATAATTTTAATAGTTTTTAAGGACGTCGGAGAGAATAGTCATAACCGACTGACGCGTAGGCGCAACTGTAAGTAGTTTCGGATGTCAAGAAAAGTAGAAGACGGAGCCTAGCTCCATAGTGCTCGTTGATACATAGCCTGTTAGCACGGCTCGCGGCGCTTAGTGAGCCCCGCTTGCTGTCGACAAGATCTAAGCTATTGAATTATGATTATGATAAATGATACATAACTCAAATAAACTTAAATATTATTATGCGTTTTGAAATGTATGTGCACTCTAATATGCGGTTTGAAACAAAGTTTAAGTTATTAAGTGAAGTGCAAAAGTTCTTTGTATCGCACAGACCCAGTTTAGTAGTTATACTGAACAGTGCCGTATAAAAGTTATCCAGGTGCCTTAGCCGGCGTTTAATTATTAACATTCATAACCGTTGGTAAGTGAATTTATGAATGTATAGCTCTTGGGGAAATTGTAAGGGCGTAATTTGAGCGGGCGCTGCGCTTCATGATACAAAGTGTTACCTTTTTCTAAAAATCTTATAAGTTTAACATAAAAAAACTGAATAGCAACTGAAATCTATGACTGTCTGTTGAGTGTCAGTATAACTGTCAGCGGTCAGAACGAGTATATGGCATGGACGAAGTATCTAGGTACTATTCATCTAAGGTATATGGCTTATTTTTTATGCAGTCAGTGAAAAACACAAAAAGATATATCAGAATGTCTTTTTGGTACAAACGTATACAATCATGGTTTATTAGTGTTTTGAAAGTTAATATTATTAAAAACTGACATTGGTAACAGCCACGAACTGCATCAATGAGAAGACGTGCTAATCATTTGTGATCAACTGTTACCTATAGGAAGGGCGGTAGTGAATAAGTCCCATTTTACTATATTCGGGTATGGTATTATGAACCATTAATAGTTAACAAGGCATGGCGAAATCAGGGCTTGATATTAAAGTGAAGTGTATGTGTGGACTCTGTGTATCTCGTCATCGTTGGCAGTGGCACCACGCCTTTCGCAGGTAAGACAAAATCCGCTAATATCCCGCAAAGAGCATCCGAAGTCGGAACGTCCGTATCCATACAAATTGTACGCGAACTTCTCTAGACCCCAAGCTCTATTTATAATCAGCCGTTAATAGCTAATAAGTAATAAGGCATGGTGAGACTAGACCTTAGTGTAGGTTTTGTTTGGGTGGACTTGTGTATCCCGTGATCGCTACCAGTGGCACCGCGCCTTTCGCAGGTAAGACAAATACGCTCATTTCCCGCGGAGAGCGCCCGAACGTCCGCGTCCGGACAAATTGTACCCGAGCTTCTTATTCCGGACCCCGAGCTCTAATTATACTGCCAAACGGGTTTAGATGCGGTTTTGTTGCGTTTGTGATACTGGCGACATATCCTGTAAGGGTTTTAGGAAACGTCTTTGACGGCACACATTTTTATACGTAGAACTCAACAATAATCGAAGAACAACGAACAATAGTATACCTACTTACAGACGAACTTAATTCTTATCTCGTCTTCTTAAAAGTATACTGCTTAATTTTTGGAACTGTGGATTTTAGGAATAAACCGAATAAACATTATAATGTCTCACTCCGGCCCTAAGGTATTTCTATTATTTAGTTTTATCGAAAAATGAGCTACTTCTACCAAGCCTTCGGCCAAAATTTCACAGACTACTAACGTTCCTGCCCAATTCAGTAAAAAAAATAAAAATTCATCTACAACTATTGAAAATACTGTATAATGAATGCAACTAGCAAGAGAACCCACTTTTTAATCTGTTATGAGACGGGGTATCAGAATAAGCCGCCGGCATGCTCACGAGAAGGCGAAAAGTTTTGCCGCCTCAGTTTTATTTATTGCGGCCCGCGGTGCAAAAACCATTTTTTTCTATTCCACGTTGACTGATTGCCACGAAAACTGATTTAATCTTCAGGAAAAGAGTTATTGTCCTTAATAATTTCGAAGGTAAATTATGTTGACTTGAAATAAAAGTTACGGGTTTCTTGTTATGATTAATTGAAATGTATAGCGACAAATAACAAAAACATAAAAAAAAACTCGCTATAGACGATATTAGAGATGACTAAAACGACTCGTTATAGACATGACTAAAACGACAATACACTTTTGGAACATTGTACTTAAATAAAGAATGGCAGATATAGTCTTTGCTAGTACCTAAAATTACCCTCCTATTTGATTAAAAATCAGACACTTTCGAATTGGAAATAATATGTTACAGAATAATCTGTGGGGTGGTCTACTGTCTGTATGCCGAAATAGCAAAAGATAACCGAGGTGAGTAGCTCACCCTCAACATCTTTATTTCCCTGTACAGAATAACACAATATATTACTTGTGGGACAAACTTGAAATATACGTAAAGACAACCACTTTTATTCCAGTTTTATTACCTTTTGATCTGTCTGAAAAGTTACAAACATGAATTGAAATCCAAAACTTGTTCGTGAAGCGCAGTCAATAGTCAATCGTATGCAAAGCGACGATTCGATCCTCGAACTGCTTCATGGAAAATCTATCGCAATTTTATTTCCGAAGAAAAGGTGAATAAAGAATTCATTCAAAGTCTTATCGCCAGCTTTTTACATTCATTTTCATTTCTTAGACGTAGTTTCGAATGCACTTAGAAAAAAAAACATAATAATTCTGATGCAGTAAGTAATAAATAAATAAATAAATATCAGACAACCTCACACAAATCGACCTAGTCCCAAATTAAGCTCAAGAAGGCTTGTGTTATTAGGGCTTGGGTACTAGACGACGATATACATACTTATACCACTTATACATATAGATAAATATATACATAAATACATAGAACAATGACTCAAGCACAAATATTCGAGTTCATCACACAAATATTTGCCCTGGCAATGTAATGAGCATATATCATAACGCTTTTAGCGATTGATTTCTAATAAGAGGCATGTAACCTCTCTAATTACAATGGTCGTATTATAGTAGAAATCTCATAATCAATTGGCTCTGATTTTAATTTATATTATAACCAATATCCAATCAATGTTATTAGACGACCTTCCTATGAAAAATACTTAAATACGAAAAGGGTAGGTACTTCAATAGGTCAAAGTTATGAAATACGTAAAGGTGACCTGACGACTGCGAGCTTCTATATATTAGAATATTCGTAATTACTTAGATGCTACGTGTAGAATAACCGAATTAAGGTCTGGAAACACTTTCCTAGTCGAGTTTCGTGAGTTTAGGATGCCGCGCGAGGATTTGATACCACGGGTGAGATGCCGCCAAACTACGAACACTGATTACGCAAGATATTTAAATAAAAATATGAGCAATTTAAATATACTCATTTTGACATGAGAGTCTCCTCTGTTGACACGCCCATCTACGTGTTCTTTCGGGATAATCTCAAAAACTCCAACGTGTAGCTTGAATCATTTGGTTAACAAAGTCACGTTTGGTTAACTTTTACATACACATTTATAGTTATGTGAAGCTGAAGACTGAAGCAAGTGAGAAGCACCTGCACCTGCACCTGCACCTCTCTAGTCCACAATATCATACGTATATCTACAGCTATAAAGTATGTGAATTTATTTTTTATGACCTTAAGTTTTAATTTATCTTCATTACGAGTATCTTAAATTATATCATACGTATATCTACAGCTATAAAGTATGTGAATTTACTTTTTATGACCTTAAGTTTTAATTTATCTTCATTACGAGTATCTTAAATTATATCTGATATCATAAAGAGCGTGACTGCCACTTAATTACTTCTTAACGGCAAGATCAAGAGTTCAATATGCCACTATGTATGCATAGTGGCATCTTACAAAATGGTAACGAGAAAATTAGAAGAACAGGTTTATAACCTAGCTCTATGAGGTACCTAGCGAATAGCTCTTGAGGTAATTAATGTATACACATTACGCAGTTTTCAGCATAATATGAGTTTTGTGGAAAGTTCGTTTGAAATAAGGGCCGGTACCAGGGTCTCATAAACCGCAAAGATGTCCCGGCCCGGGGTAGTCGGGAGAATTGTTAATTCTTTAGAGCACATCAGCAATTCTGAACAATAATGAATTTTATTTAAAGTTCATATGAACTCCCAGTAGTAGGGCCGATACCAGGGTCGCATGAGGCCAAAGATGTCCCGGCCCGAGGCAGTCGGGAGACTTGTTAATATTCCGGCGGCGCCAAAATTAGGAACGCGTATTACCTGAGTTTTGCTCTTGCTGTAGGCTATAAAATTATTATAAGCTTATCGGTACATACCACAACAGTACAGTCGAGTTCATTTACATCTACACACTTACGAGAACAAAAATATCTGAACACGACCCTATTGTCAGGAGCATAAAGTCGTGTTCAGATATTTTTGTTCTCGTAAGTGTGTAGATGTAAATGAACTCGACTGTACATATATAATAATATATATTACATAAATAAGTAAAAAAATAGGCTATGTGGGGATCCCTATATTTTAAAGATACATATGGTTGGTTGGTTAATTTAATATGAACATGTGTATAAATAATATGTCTACTTAGGTATATTTATTATTTATGTGTACCCACATGAATTCAATTGGTTGAACACATTTTTTTAGGGTTCCGTAGCCAAATGGCAAAAAACGGAACCCTTATAGATTCGTCATGTCTGTCTGTCTGTCTGTCTGTCCGTCTGTCCGTCCGTATGTCACAGCCATTTTATTCCGAAACTATAAGAGCTATACTGTTGAAACTTGGTAGGTAGATGTATTCTGTGAACCGCATTAAGATTTTGATGCAAAAATAAAAAAATAATATTAAATATTCGGGGCTCCCCATACTTAGAACTGAAATTCAAAATTTTTTTTTTCATCAAAAACATACGTGTTGGGTATCTATGGATAGATCTTCAAAAATGATACCGAGGTTTCTAAATTTTTTTTTTCTAAATCGAATAGTTTGCGTGACAGACGCTTCCAAAGTGGAAAAAAGTTGGTCCCCCCCCTCTAACTTCTAAAATAAGAAAATGAAAAATCTAAAAAAAACATATGATGTACATTACTATAAAAACTACCAACGAAAATTGTTTTGAACGAGATCTAGTAAGTAGTTTTTTTTATAATTTAATACCTAACTTTGCACCTAATTTATATGGGGCGCTATACATACCAGGTGCAAACTTAACTTAACCACTTAGGGATGGAAAGTGTTTGTACGGAACCCTCGGTGCGCGAGTCCGACTCGCACTTGGCCGGTTTTTTTATTTATTTTGGGTACAACTGAATCCTTATTTAAACATACCTACAATTTCCGCTTTTATAATATTACTTGGATTTATATCAGACAATTTAGGTTGCCCACGCGATAAAACTAGTACCTTAGCCTGTGATCTGGTGAAACTATAACAAATTCATTGACCCATATACATATATGCGTTGTTATTTGTTACTTTAATACTCGTACATCATTAACTTTATTCTGAGAGTCGGTACGAGCGGATCTGCAATCACTGAAGAGCAGAAATCCTGAACAAACTCACGTCAGAATTCATATCCATTATAATTATAGACATCCATGCAAATTCAAATTACACTAATATTACACACATATTTTCTAAGATTCTAGCAAATACTTCTACCCATAACTCAAACGGTATTACTATTTCTGTTCACAATACTTACTTAAAGATACAAACCCAAGTGGCAAAAGAAGCTTGTAAAAAAACTACACGATTTAATACCCTTCGCTTCTCACTTCTGTTTGTCGTATAAAATCGAACTAATAGAACCAATACGGTCCGGACAGATGTTTGGCAAAAATGTTATTTCTGTACAAGGGCGCGTGGGGGTGTCAATTTTATGGTTATTTTCTTAGCAGGGGGTGTCTGTGTGTCAATTAGTGAATACTAACAAACTTTGCGTTTTGAAATGTAAACAGGGGATGCAATGCATAATGCGGTTAGGGAATGATATATTGTTATTTGTTTTTCTATGTATGGGGCCGTTCCGGAAATGAATTTGTTTCTGCATAGTGTCATTTTATTTATAGGTTTTAAAATTAAAGCGTTATTTGTGTTATTTAACTTGGCTTGTGTGTTATTTTAGTGCGCCGATGAATACATATCTATAAATACTGGTTTAAAATTGTAAAAGTTAAATATTCGAAATATTAAAGATACCTATGTATTAAAAAAAAATGGGAGGGTGGCTATTTGGTCTATGACTGTCTGCAACTTAATCACGCTTTAACGACGGGGTGGCTTTCAATTATATTTTTAGTCGACTAAGTAGAAGTCCAAACTGAAGGTTTGCCAGCGAGCCATGGAACGCAGCATTCTAGGTTTTAAAAGGACCGACCACGTTCGGAACACCACGCTGCGTTCTATAACACGAATCTCCGATGTTGGAGAAACTACCGCCAGGCTGAAGTGGGACTGGGCCGGCCACGTCTGCCGCATGCACCCGGAAAGCTAGCTTGGCCACTGAGTGGGTGCCACAAGATGGGCAGCGCAGGCGGGGCAGGCCTAGGCGGAGATGGCGGGACGACCTGGACACGTTCCTAAACGGCTGGCTGGAGGAGGCTTCTGATCGGGAGTCGTGGAAATCAAGAGGAGAGACCTTTGCCCAGCAGTGGGACAATCAAATAGGCTAATAAAAAAAGTAGAAGTAAGGATCGTTGTGACAAATTCTATGCTAAGCTAGGTTTGTAGAGTATTGTTTTGTTCAACACTATCGTTCGATAGCGATTGATTGATTAGTATAAATAATAACCTATTCAATGAATAGTTAAGATGTGGGAAGACAATCGAACTTGGGAATCATGCTCAGGACTTTCTCTGATTGCAAGCCTTGCTAGCCTGTAGACCGAAATGTAATAATACTCGTATAATATAGTAGAAACTACTTTTGAGAGTTTCACCTAAAGACAAATCCAACACTGATTATTATTCGATTCTATTGCTTATAACACAACATGTATTTTATAGATACAGTTACAGTAAAAGGTCAAGCGGTAAACATTTCGCGAGACGACGTGACGCGTGACGAACGTGACAACTCGTCAGTAACGTAAGTGGATCGCAAGAATCGTGACGGTGACAACTAGAAGATGTGGCGATAGGGTGACAATCGTCTTCTAACCTGCAACGAGGACTATCAAAAATCAATAGTAAAGGTCCTTAATATCGTTGGCGCGGGGAGGAAAGTATTAGTATTTAGGATACCCTCTATTAAGGATTCCGTAGTCAACAAGGCTTATTTGCTTTACTATAATAGTCGGATAAAAGGTAAATAGTTAAAATAGGTTCATCAATTTTCGGGTGATGAGGCGGTGTAGACATATTACCTATATGGTTCTGCCTGGTGTTCTGCCTTTCCGCAAAATTATTTTTAGTCGAATGTGTCATTTTGTAGAAAGCATTTTTCTCTGAAACCTTAAACTATTAGATTGTGTAAAACAAACCTAATCTAATCTAATCAATAGGATGATTTATGAAGAATGTGGAAGTGCACATTAAACAAAGATACTAGCGTTTAATAATAAAGATTGATTACCAACGTAACCATATACTAATCAAAGTAACCACATTTTGCTGGTACTGGTTTCTATTTTAGTTACATCCATAAGTATAACAACTAAATTCAAAAAAGTAAAACTGTTATAAAACTTAAGTGTAACTTCCTGCAAACCCCACCCAAAAACCTCAAACTCATGTGATAAAAGGATTCCATTTATTTTATTTAGCCTCCAGACAATCCTGAGGTGCATAAGCCAAGCCTATTCATCTCGGCCTACAAGCCTCTGCAGCGAACGCTCGGCATATTAGAACACCTAGCAAAACTATTCATCAAAATGACAGATGGGTTCGGTAGAGCTAGCTCCCGGTTTAGATTTAGAATTTAGAGGCGTTAGAATTTAATTTAAGTTCGAAGGGATTCATATCTTTCTTCTGATTTCGAGGTTTTAAGTTTACTTGTTTCCGTTTTGTGTTTCTGATTAACGTTGTAAAGCAGCATACAGCATAGTCGCCAAAATTATATTAGACCCCCATCACCCTTAGAAACTAGCTAGGTATCTTAAAATACTTAAACGGGTTTACTCACGTCGTAGAAGTCGAATAACGCTCGACATGTTTCGAATCGGTACGCGATTCATCATCAGGAGAGACGATCAGCCGCGGCGGCGGCCAAACGAACACTGCGGGCACGCGCCCTGTCCGCGCGGCTGCTCGACGCGGGTGTCACCGGCGATGGCGCAAAACTACCCTCATCATCACGCACAATGTCAATTGTCGGGTTGCACACAACACTCACTACGTCATTTACTAAGGTCTCGTCCACACTAACCACCGATGTAGTATCCAAAACCGTCCTCCAACTAGGGGGCACTGACCATCCACAATCTCGATTAAAATTCGGATGACGACTAATTTCGATAGCCTCCCGTACTTTCCGCGGAATGCAAAACTTTTCTCTCGCCAGCACAGTTACCTTATCGAACCGAATATAGTGAGACGTATCCGAATTCAGTGAATGTTCCGTCACTGCAGAACCCCGGGTATCTTGATTTTTCATACTACGTATGTGTTCAGTCACTCTTGTGGAAATGTTCCGGCCAGTCTCTCCTATATAGTTCTTCCCACAGGAGCACGGAATCATATAAACTCCAGGATTACTTAGGGGTTCCTTATCTTTGGGGGAACGGGTGCTATTGGCAATAGCACCCGTCACGGCCAATATTTTCATGGAGTGGTTGGAAGAACGTGCTTTAAATAGCGGGCCGATCACACCTAGATATTGGTGGCGGTATGTGGATGACGTATTTGCTGTTGTCTCGGAAACCGGCCTACTGGAATTTACGGGGTACCTTAATGCATTACATCATAAGGTCAAATTCACGGTGGAGAGGGAAAGTGAAGGACGGTTGCCGTTTTTGGATGTTTTGGTGATGCGTAGACCTTGTGGGCGGCTGATGACTACAGTGTATCGTAAACCAACTCATACTGACCGGTACCTTAGGGCGGATTCACATCATCACCCGAGTCATTTGTCTTCTGTGCCTAGGACGTTGATCAATCGAGCCTTATGTCTGTGCGATCCTCAATTTGTGGATTGTGAACTAAGTGACGTGAAACATGTGTTGGAGCGCAACGGCTATAACTGGAGGCAGAGTAATCGGGTTGCGAACGCATCAGCTCGTCCCCGCCCAACTGCAGTAGAGAGGCTGCCTTTATACCTGCCTTATCTTAAGGGCGTGACGGATAAAATCGGATACTTGTTACGCCGTAGGTATTGTATCAAGACGATTTTCCGCCCTCATATACAGCTCAGGCAGTTGATGCGTTCCCCCAAAGATAAGGAACCCCTAAGTAATCCTGGAGTTTATATGATTCCGTGCTCCTGTGGGAAGAACTATATAGGAGAGACTGGCCGGAACATTTTCACAAGAGTGACTGAACACATACGTAGTATGAAAAATCAAGATACCCGGGGTTCTGCAGTGACGGAACATTCACTGAATTCGGATACGTCTCACTATATTCGGTTCGATAAGGTAACTGTGCTGGCGAGAGAAAAGTTTTGCATTCCGCGGAAAGTACGGGAGGCTATCGAAATTAGTCGTCATCCGAATTTTAATCGAGATTGTGGATGGTCAGTGCCCCCTAGTTGGAGGACGGTTTTGGATACTACATCGGTGGTTAGTGTGGACGAGACCTTAGTAAATGACGTAGTGAGTGTTGTGTGCAACCCGACAATTGACATTGTGCGTGATGATGAGGGTAGTTTTGCGCCATCGCCGGTGACACCCGCGTCGAGCAGCCGCGCGGACAGGGCGCGTGCCCGCAGTGTTCGTTTGGCCGCCGCCGTGGCTGATCGTCTCTCCTGATGATGAATCGCGTACCGATTCGAAACATGTCGAGCGTTATTCGACTTCTACGACGTGAGTAAACCCGTTTAAGTATTTTAATATGTCTGAGACTCACGATAGTTTTCTATGTAAAATAGCTAGGTATCCCAATGGTTGAACCAATTATATCATTCATAGCTCATTATCATCAAGTTGATCATCTCACATTTAAAAATAAAAAGGTAAATCGAAATAGAATCAACTGTTTAAGGGCTACCACAGACGTACTTTATAGACTTTTTGCTAGAAACCTTAAACGTGTAAACTCCTTTCTTTCTTCGTCGGAGATAAAAAAAAATTGTATCATAATTATGCATCGATCTGCATATCAACCATCCTTATGGCTGAATCAACTTTTTTGTGTTGTTTACTCTGTCCCCGTTGTCTAAGTGACATCTTCATACTGTTTCATAGATAAATGCTTAGGTTGTCCAAGGGACAAATTTAGCGTTAACCAATAACCATAGCAACAAGGTGCACTTAAAAGTTGATTTACCCTTATAGCACCTTAAATTAGGTACAACTATAACGTTCTGCATAACAAAGTTAGAAAAAATGTTACTTATCTGGTCACCCTATTTAACACGTGTTCGATGTTTACCTTTGAGCATAAACTAAACATATTTTTCAGTCGTAAAATCTTTTACCCAATAATTTTGATCTTTACTGGTAGCGGCGTAAGGTTTAATTTGAAACCATCGCTGTTCCTGTCTCACAGCGTGAAGTTGAGACCATGCATTCATTGTTTTGGTGGGTTTGGTGTTGTCGTGTCATTGTGTATCGACAAACTTATTCTTGCCGTTAATCAAAAATGTTATGCCCGAAATTGACCTTTCCATACCTAAATGGTTTAAGTAAGTGACTTATATTGTAATCAAGGAAATTTTATATTTTGGAACGGCACCAATAACTTTGCAGCAATATAGTTCAAATGTCAAAATTGATGTTGTTCTGACTGTGTTGTGAGGATAGGTCATTAACCCAAAGCGTGATTTTGGGTTTTCGAATCCCATGAGTTCGTAAATAGTTTAAGACGAGTGGACCCTTATAGTATTGCAGTGGGATTACCGCACGTAATACTATTAGCCCTTTTCACTCGTCTGTCCCAAGCTACTTTTGACTGAATCATTAAATAACGCACCTAGGCCTTTTAGGAGATTTCCAAAGCTCCACTAAATAAGTCCTATAAAATAGATACGTTAATAATTAGCACAGACTTGGTCTTTGAAAAAAGTTCAGAAGTTCACCCTCAAGGTTTGTCAAAGAGCCATGGAACGCAGTATTCTGGGCGTAAAACTAACTGATAGAATCAAGAACACAGCAATACTGCGTTCCAAAACGCTGGTAGCTGATGTAGCACAAGCAGCCGCAAAGCTGAAGTGGGACTGGGCCGGACACGTATCTCGCATGCCTGACGACCTGTGGGCTAAAGTTACCACCGAGTGGGTCCCAGAAAACAGCATCCGGCGTCGTGGTAGACCTCGAAGGAGATGGCGAGACGAACTTGACGCCTTTCACCGAGACTGGTGGGAGGTTGCTCGGGACAGGGACGCGTGGAAGAATGAGAGGGAGGCCTTTGCCCAGCAGTGGGACAATATAGGCTCTTAAATAATAATAATAATAATTAAGAAGTACATTATATAATTTTCCGTACTTAGTGTAGTTTACGAATTAAAAATTCAATTGATGTCTCTTACGATTCATGAAGTTAGTCTATTTGAAACCAACTATTTGGTAATTTGCAAATTAAAGTTTTATATTTTTGCTTAACACCAAATATCCCCTTGGGTTTCATCTAGCCTTCCCTTACGGTAACTAAAGCAATTCAAAAATGAAGCCTTCAGACAACAATGAGCGTCAATAATTTCAGACAGTAAAGTAGGTCGAAGACACTTATCTATTTTAGTAAACGGTAAGCAGCAGTGTCAATTCCATTTCTGGAGTAGAATAAGTGTTAATCCCGAATATGTCGGTCGTCAAACACATGGCTCTCCCCAAGCTATCACTTTCAACCGCGAACCGCGACCTTGTAAGGCATCCATATATTTTTATAACACTATCCCGATAGTTCACATTTCACGTCCCCGAAGGGCAATATGATATTTTTGTCGACGCAACTAGTTGCGAACTACTTGGAGTTGAACTAGGGATTCCTTTGCGAGAATTGGACGCAGAGAGTAAACTGTGGTTTTCACCATTGCTTAAACCTTGACTTGGTTATTTGATTGATTTGCACTTGAAGGTGTTTTGAAGATAATTTTGAATACTAGGTGCCCGTAAATTCTTCCGAGCGGAAGAAAAGCTAATTATTATCTTCTTTGATGGAGTTATTAAATATTTTTAACAGATATAAATAGAATGACTGTGTTCCTGTAAGCAATTCGGTATACAAGTCTTAAGTAATAGAACGAAATGCCTACTAGAGTCGGATATAAAGCCAGTAACATTGGTATGTCCATAGGAAAGACGTAGGTATCTACCTACCTTCTTTATCTATCTATCTAGATAGAATACTCTATATTGCTCACCTCGACAAGAAAGAAATACAAAAACAGAAAAACTTAAAATTACAATAGAGATAGACAACATATGGTCTTATCGCTAAAGAGCGATGTCTTCCAGACAACCTTTGGGTATAACTCTAACTCAAAAAATCTATATGACCCTTTTGTTATATCAGACGCGTCTTTGTAGCCTAATCAAGGATGAGATAGGATATTTTTAACCCGAAATTTTTTAAAGAAAAAAAGAGGGTTATGAGAATGTTCACGTTCAAACATAGTAGCCTTCCAGTTTGACTTATAATCATCCTCCTAACCGACATGAGAGCTTGTTGGAACCTTGGAACGACTATTATCTGTCCTTACAATAATATTATCTGATATGTTCCACAGAAATACCACTGTTATTGTCATCGCCGAATATTACGAGACTCGTTGGTTTTTATAGAAAGGTTCTATAGTATTCTATTATTTGCCAACAAATAGAAACATTTCTTGTCGCGGTCTTTTGGATTTGAAAAGATTTTGCAAGAATGTCAGATTTTTAGGGTTCTATACCTCAATCGGCAAAAATTGAACCTTTATCTTATAGGATCACTTTGTCGTCCGTCTGTAAATCCCCTTTTCTACGCATCGAGGGCTGAAATGAATATCAAATACTTAAATCAATAATCAAAATTCTATGTTAACAAAACATAAGAGCGTTTACGGTTTACGTTGCATTTGTTGCCGCTAGTGATGTAATCAAAACCTATAGCTAGGCTAGTTCCATCATTTAGCAACATAAGTATATCACAAGTAAAGAAAACGTTCGAAAACCGTAAATCGTAGTTAAATATATATTGAATAAATGAATATTTTGTGATTGTAAAGACATTTGCAGTTGATAAATTAACCCCGATTCATGTCGATGTATGGGGACAACAGTTGTCCTACGGAAAAGTTATATTTGGTCCTCCGTACAGTTTAACTATTAGTTGGAGCATTATTCAGTTATTTCAGAGTTTGTACGCAACCCTCGATGCGTGAGTCCAACTTGCACTTGACCGTCTCTATTTGGTACGTATCTTGAAGTCTCAAGATCCCTGTAGGTATTTACTAAATTACATTTACTCTCCGAGTAGTTGAATGAGAAAAGCTCCGTATTATGAGCAGGAAAATGCGACATACATTAATACCAGATTATATGGCCAGGTACGAGGTTGTGAAAGTAAAGGAAACATGATTATAAAATTACACATTATACTATAGAGCTTTCCACATACTTACTCAACATACGTATGTTACAACAAAAGTGAAGAATAATTTCATTCCCTGACTATAGACTACTCCCACGTGGAGTAGTCTAGTCAGGGAATTAAATTATTCGTCACTTTTCTACTTTATATTATGGTAAAAAGTGACAAACGTTTTCTTTCCGCGACTGTACTCTCAAATGTAGATAATAACATTTATTTAAATTATAGAACGCGTTATTTTAAGTTGACGAGGTCGTGATATTATTCATATGTGTGGGAGGGGAGTCTCATGGTACTTCTCTATGATTCATCAAAGTAATAAAATTCAACTACATACATAAACTGCATGTATATACACGTGTGTAAACGCATCACATATATAGCAACTTCGTTGCCGAAAACATTCGGTTTGAACGCGGAACCTGTTAAATGGGCTTCCATACAATGTAGGTAACTCTACATGCAATGCATTAAGAAAGTTAAAATTAATGCCATCATTATCACAAATGTCGTATTTGGTTGCGAACTTCGAGATAAGACCACCAATTCTTACGTTGGGTTCTCGTATACGGAAAATTTAAAACCATAGGATAAATACATGAAACTTTCAGTGTTATGACTGTCAACTACCGCAATAGGCCTAGACGTTTTGACGTAACCTCTGGATAGTTCTAATGAAATTTTACTAATGTGTCGTGAAGTTTCCAAACTGGCGAAATAATTACATGGACAAATCTCAACTTGGTAACTTGTCATTATGTCCTATAGGGAAATTTCCAAATTGAAACCTTCTTTTAAATTCTTGTAAAAAATTCCAGAAATTACCGTTCTCAATTTTTTGAATAGTTTCCGGAACTTCTGCAATTCGCAACCAAGAGTCATCAGGAATAAAATTCGGGTGGATCCCTAAAGCTTGGAAGATGTATGTATTCACTTAATTACTGGACGATGATGGAAATTAGCGATAATCGCGGCTCGATGCGAGATAAGCGTGTTGGCGGCACCCTGGCCCAATCTCGCGGTACTATTCGATGTCAGCACAAGCGATCTTAAGCAATCTTGCCAGTGTTAAACCATTGATACAAAGATCAATGCTCAAAGAAAAATTGAAATGCGTAACCTGGTGGAAGAGATCGGGAATCGAACTGGGTACCTCTGGATTGCCGGTCCAGACAATCGTGGTGTGTACCCAAATTAATAAATCTTACCTGTGATCACCACAACCCGTGGTTTTCGGTGCACGAATGATTCGACGCCTACTGTCAGCCTAGTGTTAAATCAAAAGAATTAATTAATTAATAAAAACTAATTAATTCATTAATTATTAAGTATCGATATTGTTAATAATGATAACGATGATGCTGATGGCCTTTTCACCGGGTCTTCAACTACCTAGTTGGGCCCTGACATTGCCGTGGAATGTTAAAGTGTACGTTCGTATATACATATTACGGCAGGTAAAGTTGGTTCCAAACAGAATGTCTAGTTACGGGCCAGTAATGGAACGACAACGATATCCCTATATATGTAATATTATAAAAGCGAAAGTTTATGTGTTTGTTTATACCCTAACTTAACATATAGATAGGCTACTTTTTATCTCAATGAAGTTCCCGTAGGACAGTTTCTCAGGGTAGTGGCGATTTCAGTGCAAGGAAAAAATGCTAAAAGTCTCCACGCCATGTTGTCTTTCTAAAAAGTTTGCGTTTATAGAAATAGAAGTAAAGTTGAACTGCCATTTTTTTTTGGTAGTCTTAATGTAGTTTTGCCAATATTGAATAGAGTTCTGACCTTTTATCTGAGCACATATGCCGCTGCATAAAAAATGCCATTATACCTACCTCTTTGTATACTATAGTTATTATATAGCACGGAAGCTCATTACTTACATTTCTTATTGCCTGAGGTTTTGATTATCTTAATATGTCGTCCCTGTCTGCCAAAAAGGGAAGTAGCCGTGTTCGTACTTTGCCATATACCTAACATAATAATATGTCAGGGGGGTTATTTTTTTGCATCCATCTACATATAATCATGACTCCTGTGATAACAGTATGTTACTCGTCTGCTGTCCAGAAATAACAGGGACGACAAGGTGCTATTATCATCCGTTGTTACACTTCATCCACCGCCTAAATGTTATTAGCCACTATTATATTCCAAAACTAAAATCTTGCATTGCCACCTTTTTTTTAAGTATATCTTCCCTCCGAAGAAGCCATAACCTATTTGAATTTATATTTGGGGCAACTAAAATGTCACGATAAGTCGTAGCTACTAACTTCCGTTTTCGCTGTATACGACCTAGGCCCTTTTTTATATATAGCCATTAGAACTTTTTAACAACAGTATTGTCGAGCAAACCTAACCGGTAAGGATTTTTTATATTTTTTTACTAACTATAAACTTCGTATCCTGATTTTTTATCAATAAAGTCAATATTCTCGACCATTTTTGAGAAGAAACAATTATTATTATAGGTACCTATATCGGAACGAGTTTAGATATAGCTACTGCCAGTAACGAGCATTCACACATTATAATATGTTCCGTCTGAGGAACGTATTGGGACATTGGTGTTAAATTATATTCCCTTATGTCAATCCCAATGTAGCATTGCCACTGTGATTTAGCACTGCTACTCAAAAAGCAGACGTTTAACTATTAAAATAAGGACATGTGTGAAGTTTAGGAGCTGTAAGGGAGTGGTTGTTAAAAGTGAACAGTTGTGTGGTTGAAACGGTTCTCAATAATTTATTGCTTGGATTTAATACTGGCTATTGTCAGGATGTGGCGAGCTATGGATGTGCGTTTCCACTGCATTGACTCCATATCGGATACTAAGTACCTAACCGTAATGCGAACGAAGCGTCTTTGTTCGCCAAAATTTCTTTCGTATACCTATGTCCGGATCGAACTCCTTCGAATCGACTTCCGGCGACCCTAACGTGGTCATCGTCCACCTAGTCGGGGGCGTCCCACGCTGCGCTCAAAGCGCCACTGATAAGTACCTACTTATGAAATAACTACTGCTGATTATTACAGTTTTTATCAGCTAACTATTTATTACACTATAACTAATAGATCTGATTACCATCTCAAGTGATTTCGCAAATATCAGTCAAATACAAAATGGTGGGCAACTATCCCATTTTTGCCCTAATTGTTTTTTTTTTATTACATGTTGACCAGTATCCCCAATAGCGTTGCTCCCGGAGGACTAGGCTCAGGCTAGGCCCGGGTCCCCCGCGCTCTAAGGACGCTCTAACTGAGGGGCCATAAGCTCCTATCCGCCAAAACTGACATGAAATCCTGTAAGTCTCTTTCGCAACAGAGCATCTGGTTACTTAGTTAACTACGCCTCTAAGTATCATCTTATGGTAAGTAACTACAGAATCACAGATAAGGCTCGCTGGTTCAGTAATACACTCTTGCTGTTTGTGCTTGCTACGCGGTAGCTGGACAAGACAGATTTAATAGGATAGTTTTTACACGACAAGAGATAAGCAAAAAAGGAGGTTATGGCTTTTCCTCCTTCAGCGGACAAAGCTGAGGAAACCTTCTAGTTTCCTAGAAAGTTGTAAAATGCGAACTCGTAAAGCCTCCGACGCAGATGCGATTCGCAATCCGTCGTAAGACGAATGATCGATGAACGACGAGTCACAGCGAGCACATTGTTACCTACATAGTTATTATATTTAAACAGGGTGCCCACGAGCAACCTAAAAGATTTTAACAGTGCATTCTTGAGGGCGTAAAGAAATAAAGTTATACATATAAATGTTTGACAAATCAACATAAAAATTTGACGTTTATGCATTTTTCTAAATAAACAACTACATTGGCTTGTCTATGCAAGGCGTTTAAGCGTACCTTTTTTTTAAGTGCAGATAAGTTTTGTTGTTAAATGTTATTTTGAAATCTAAAATAGGTAACTATGCCCATATGTCTACAAAGTGGCAACGTCTTTAACAATACTACTTTATGTACTGAGTAATCACACATTATTATTTACATAAAATTTACAATACAGTACAGTACTTACCTCGGAAACGATGCTGAATCAAGCTGCTTAAGTGCTTAATACGACACTTCAATTCTTAGATTAGATTAGATTAGATTTATTTATTTCATAATATAAAATGTCAGTATAAATTACGCTAAGACAATTTACATGCATTTATACTATGATCGTCATAAAGATAAAAATGAGATAATATAATAATAGTCAAAAACATAACAATTGATTGTAACAAAAGATATTTACATGTCATAATCATAATGCAGCTAAATGTGGTTACAATATAAGAATATCTCCTTAAGGGATTGTCAAAAACTCTAAAAAATACCAACTACCAGCAATATTTATACACGGTGCTAAATACAAACATTATTATTATTATATATTTATATTACTATGTCAAATAATTTGAAATTAAATATGTCAAAGGTGTCTCCTTGGAGGATTGTCAACAATGTACTACAAGAAACCAAAACAATATAAAATGAAATATAAATTATTTATCCATGTACTCATTTACTGAGTATAATGGATTATCCAATAAAAAGTTTCTCAATTGATGTTTGAACTTCTCGTCTGACGCTTCGGTTCGCAACTCGTCGGGTAGATGTTCATAGAACGTTGGGCCGATGACGCGTGGGTTTTTTTTGCCAGTGCCATGCGACGCGGGACTGTCCTAAGTCTCCCCGTAGAACGTATTAATTTGCCCGATACCTCGACACGTGCAAACATTGACAAATTATTTCGTACATACATTAATACCTCGAATATATAAAGTGAGTCTGGGTCTTAAGTCTGGAATACGATGTTTAAATCTTTCAGGTTCCTCCCGGCACCTAGTATAGGCATAGGCACAATTAGCACGTCTACATAGAATCTTTACAACTGAAAGTAAAGGGAAGGTTTATTGTAATCTTAAAATCGAATTGATAGGCCCGACGACGATACAATAACTGCGTTATATGTGACTAACGTCCAAACTCTACACAGACGTTCACATTTATAATTTTAGTTACTTAGGTACCTGCTTGCTTAATTTACTTGAAAACATGTTTCAGCTTAGCAAGTCACACACCTCCATGATAAAGTTCATATTATTTAGTATATTGTATATAATCTGTGCTAATACTGTCTGTCTTTAGTAATATTTGAATTGTTTATTTATTTATTTATTTAAGCGTTAAAGTATGGTATTAAAGTATAATATAAACAGAAATGTACAGATATTAAAAGTAGTTAGTCTTACTAGACAATAAATTACAGAAGTGAAAGTCGTACCATTAACCATTGAGATTTGCGCCATCTAGCGGCTAATACGAATATCGAAACGTCCGCAATGTGGACTACCGCAAGCTCGCACAAGCAAAGCTCTAAAGCACGCGGGCGATGTGATGTTTTCTACGCGTAGCGGCAGATGGCGCTACGAGTAAAAGACGAACAACACTTTAAAAATAACCTTTCGTTATCTGGGCCGATTTTTTTTTTTGTCGTTTATATTTCGCTCAAACATTTATTTTAAACAATTTCCATCCTTCTGTGTATAAATCTTTGTATGAAAATATCGATTCTGAATAAATGATATTATTATGATCCCCACTAATATTATAAACGCGAAAGTGTGTACTTACATAAGTATGGATGGATGTTTGTTACTCTTTCACGTAAAAACTACTGAATGGATTTTAATGGAACTACAATAATATAGCTTATATATCAGAATAACACATAGGCTACAATTTATAAAGACAATATTATTGTGTGTAAAAATAGCACTGGATAACCAGCCATGCTTGAACATCATATCGGCATATGCGCCTCAAACCGGTACAACAGACAATGAGAAGGAAGCATTCTGGGATGAGCTAAATGCACTCATGCGAAGGATCCCGCCTGAGGAGACCATACATATAGGTGGAGACTTAAACGGACATGTAGGCGCAAGTAACACCAGCGTAGAAAGATGGCACGGTGGCTTCGGCTATGGCACGCAAAATAGCGAAGGAGGCACTATTGTGCAATTCGCCTCCAGCTGCGATATGCCTATAATTAATACATTCTTTAAAAAGAAAGCAGTGCATCAAATCACCTATCAAAGTGGAGGCCACTCAACCCAAATCGACTACTTTATGGCAAGGCGCAAACACTTAGGCAACTACAAAGATTGCAAAGTGATCCCAGGAGAGCAACTCACTACTCAACATAGATTATTGGTGACGGTTTATAAGCTTCCCAGACCTATTAAAATTTGCAGAAGATTGACACCTAAAATAAAGTGGAAATCACTCAGTCAACCGACGGGTCAATCTTTTATCCAAGAACTAAAAAACCATCTTAGTACTACGGATGCTACAAATATGACACCCAACGAAATGTGGGTGAATTTCGAAAGAGCTTGTATAACCAAGGCTGAACAACATCTAGGTCGAACAAGGAACAAGAAGGGCCCGAACAGGGAAACAGTCTGGTGGAACGCCGAAATAAAAGAGGCTGTATCCCGGAAAAGAGAGCTTTTCAAAGAATGGCAACACACTAAAGACTAAGCAGACTTTGACAAGTATAAGCAGCAGAAAAGGTTGACCAAGAAAAAGGTGGCAATTTCGATGGCACAGGCGAACCAAGAGTTTTATAATAATTTAGAATCAGCATAGTCTGAAATAGACATACACAAAATTGCTAAGACTCGGCACGATAACACTAAAGATATAAAAACAGTTAAATACATAAATGACCAAAATTCTAAACTTCTAACTCAAGATAGAGATATTAATAGCAGATGGACCGAGTACTATAAAAACCTACTAAACATAACACACCCCCGAAAAAGAAATTATATGCAACCTGAACCAGTGCTGGGACCCATTCCTGGCATAAACCCAGAGGAAATAAAAAGTGCCATAAGACAAATGAAGAACAACAAGTCACCAGGGCCAGACGAAATACCAGTCGAGGTCTGGAAACTACTGGATGTCCAGGGACAGGCATGGCTGCATCAACTGTTAAATAAGCTCATTCAAGGACAACCGATGCCCGACGCGTGGCGAAATAGCCACCTGATACCATTTTATAAGGGTAAAGGAGACGTCAGAGATTGTAGCAATTACCGAGCTATAAAATTGATGCCACACACACTGAAGATCTGGGAGCGAATAATAAATAACAGACTAAAACACCTCATTACACTCACACCAAACCAATGTGGCTTCGTGCCAGGGAGGAGCACATCAGATGCAATTCAAACTGTCCGTATTCTGCTGGAAAAGGCAAAAACAAATAAGCAAAATCTACATATGATCTTCATAGATTTAGAAAAGGCATTTGATCATGTCCCCCGAGATCTCGTATGGGAATCGCTCAGGCGGCAAAACGTACCAGAATACTACATCTATCTGATACAGGACATGTATGGAGCCATCACCACACAAGTTGTTAGTCCAGCAGGTAAAGGTGACAAGTTCGAAATAGAAGTAGGAGTCCATCAAGGTTCCACGTTAAGTCCAATACTCTTCAATACAACCATGGATCACCTGACAAAACACTGTCAAAAGCCATTGCCTTGGAATCTACTTTACGCAGACGATGGCCCTAATCTCGGACAACATAGACAACCTCCAACAAGATTTGAAGACCTGGGTAGAAGCGCTCGAAATCAATGGTTTAAAGATAAGTAGGAACAAAACAGAACACATGTCTTGCATCTTCGATGGCATAACAAATCCTGAAACTATCAATATCTTAATAGGAGACACATTGGTACCCAGAGTGTCAGATTTTAAGTATTTAGGTTCGATTGTCACCAGTGATGGCAAGGTTGATAGCGATGTTGCCCACAGGACCACCGCAGGCTGGATGAAGTGGAGACAGCTCACTGGCGTCATGTGCGACAAAAGAATGCCCCTCAAGACCAAAGGAATTTTGTATAAAACAGCAATCCGACCTACTGTTTTATACGGATCGGAATGCTGGGCAACAAATAAGCACCACCTCAACAAATTGCACACAACCGAAATGCGCATGTTACGCTGGTCAGCGGGCGTCACACTCTTAGATAAGATCCGGAATGAGTACATCAGGGGAAGTTTCGGAGTCGCGCCAATAATCGACAAAGCCAAAGAAAAACGCCTTAGATGGTACGGCCACGTCCAGAGACGCGAAGAAGATCACGCAGTAAGACTGGCACTGAACCTACCCGTAACCCAACCACGTGCCCGTGGACGACCACCCGCCACTTGGCTGACGACGGTCGAAAAAGACCTCAAAGAAGCTCAAATCGACACCAACGCCGCACAAAATCGTGCTCAGTGGAGGATGCGGACGAGGAGGGCCGACCCCAAGTAAATGGGACTACCGGAATCTAGGAGAAAGAAGAAGAAGAATATTATTGTGTGTTCCCGTGGGATAAGCGGGTAATATAATACCGCGCGGGGCAGCTTGTATGATATTATGATAATTACTTATACACCCACACTTATAGCATACGGTTTTTGTAACTGAGTGGAAGTATTCATATTTTTTGGGACAATTTGGGAAATTATGTTTTTCACCCATAGACATAATGAATATATTGATGAACACAATTTAGTTAGGTACCAGTTTTCAATAGAATCCGAAGCAATATAAAATTATAAATTTTCAGTAATTCCATATAAAAATGTACTAGAAAAACAACTGAAATATCTATTACATCACAGTATACAATTTTTGCACTAGGTACCTACTGTAGTTTTCCCAAAAACGTCAAAAGCGCCCCATTAACTTTTGGCAATAATGAAACTATTTTTAGATTTAAGTGTGCTTTTTACCCGACTACGGCCAAAAAGGGTAGTAATAAGTAAGAAATTATAACTATGGGTTCAGCGTGCTTCAGCATCCGAAGCATCTGGCCAGCTGTCTGTTTCCGTCGAATTTATGTAACCACGAAGGAATGTGTTTTCCCACATTGCAGGGTGCAGTTGCACTGTCCCCCTTAACCACGAAGAAATTTAAACATGTGACTTAAGAGGCCCGCTACGTTTTAAGCGCTCAGGGATAAAGTTTGTGGTCTTTATGATTTATCTTGAAATTTTATGTTCATTTCTTTGTTATTCGTAATTGCGGAAACCGAAGACAATATCTTTTTTTTGGACATTAAGTAGGTACTTGAACTGTATCAGGACTGGTTAGTTACTAGTGTATCGCACTTTGCGAGTGAGTACAAACCCACTAACGGGAATATCTCCGAGCCACAGGATTAGAATTAGTCCAATTTAAAAAATGATCAGGTTCTTGAGTCGACGCGTGTTTTTTTTTATCTGTTGCATTTACGTTATCATTTTTTAGGGTTCCGTAGTCAACTAGGAACCCTTATAGTTTCGCCATGTCCGGGTGTCCGTCTGTCCGTCTGTCCGTCCGCGGCTTAGCTCCGTGATCATTAGTACTAGAAAGCTGAAATTTGGTATAAGTATGTGTATGTATAACGCCGACAGAACGGTAAAATAAAAATTTAAAATTTTTATGTTTTTCGGGTACCTCTCGAACACCTAAAGTGGGGGTGAATTTTTTTTTTCTTTTCAACACTGGTGTGTGTGTTGTCGTTGAATAGGTCTTGTAAAAATAATAGGGGTCTCCTAACATTATTTTTTGATAAAGTCAGCAGTTTTGTAAATATTCGCTCCGAAAACAAAAAAAATTGTGTCCCCCCCCCCTGTAACTTTTCAACCACGGGTCAAAAAAATTCGGAAAAATTCATGTAAATGAGACTTTATCAGAACTTTCAATGAAAACTATATTGAACAAAATCGGTCGAGCCGTTTTTGAGTTATCGCCAAATTTCATATTTTTTCTTTAAAAGGACGTAAGTTGACTTCCAGAAGGTAATACGTGATTACAGTTTCTAGGGCGTTTACGACCTTTTTATAGAGCTTAAAATCTTTCTTAACTTAAACCTCGGGCTTAAAACAGCAGTTTATTGTGAAGTATGAGCAACTACGGAACCCTACACTGAGCGTGGGCCGACATGCTCTTGGCCAATTTTTATACTAAACGATGGTAATTTTTATGAACCGATTTTGAAAATTCTTCTTTTATTTCCTATTTGAAAGTTCCCCCTCCCTCCCCATTTAAATTGATATGTGATAATGAGATTCGTGAAGAATTGACGGAACTCCTTTATTATTGTAAGCACATTAAAGACACATGCTTAAGTTTATCACATAAATTCGTGCGCTTGCTCACAGACTGGCAGAATTAAATTTGTCTCCGGTGCAGTCGATTTGTGTTTTGGTATTGTGGTCATGCAGAACTTAACTTAATAGGTACATATACCAAAATGTAGTGTAGTTCAGTGATACTGATATGACTAGTTATATCCACGCTTGCATATAATTATGCATATATCGTGGTATTGCGATGCGGTGTGCCTGGGTAATTATAATTAAACATTAGGTTGGCACCCCACGATGGCTCTTCAGCACCCTCCTCTCCTCCCATATAAGTCGTTTCTGCGGGAATTATCACTGCATAAGCATGCTGAACACCCGGTTAAACACCTTCTTCAGTTGCACCCAACTTTACTGAGTTTTTGACTCTTAAATGTGGACGTAGTATGAACGAATGAGGCGAAGGTCTTTCTAATAGCTCGTTTAGGTGTCCCACTTTTTCTGAATGAAACTTCTCGTTCCGTTCTCCAATGAGTGCATATACATTACCTATGAATGTAAACATTGGTTTCTTTATGAATTAAGTAGGTCAGTTTTTTATTTAATAGTTTTTTTCTTAATTAAAACGACAATAGTGGAGACAAGTCGATGTATGTAATTCTATGCATAAAGATAGAAAATAGGAGAGAGGAAAATCCACGGTTCAGAAATCACTATCCCTGTGAGTGTAATGGTTAGGTTTCCCACTCAGGCTGTTGAGTACAGGTCTCAACAGGGCGGCTTCTTCGGCTCAGCTCGCAGTGGACTGTATACGTTGATCTGGTTCGTGGATCTTCCTGTAACAGCTTGTTCGGTTCTGGATCGGTTCGGTTCTGTTCGCAGGTTCAGGTTCAGGTTCAGGTTCAGGTTCAGGTTCGGTTCGGTTCGTGACGTAAACGGGCCGCGACGTAGTACACACGTAAGCGACGTAGTGTACACGTGAACGCGACGTAGTTCGGACGCGGGGTACGGACGCGTGATGCACGGGGCGCGACGTAGACCGCAACGTAGATCTGCCGTAGATTCGACGTAGGCGCAACGTAGACCGACGTAAACGCGACGTGAATGTGGTACGGCGTAGCGATGGACGCGTCCAAGTATTCGGAGCTCAACTGACGGACAGGACCTCGACGAATAACTTGGACCGACGTGCAGGCTGGAGCTCTTGAAACTGTAGGTAGGCAGGATCTTGTAGTGAATAATAAACTGGTTCTTCGGTAGTGCATACATTTATTTTTGTTCGACTTCTTAAGTAACATTTTAGGTTCGATTCGCTAGACATAACTCCCGTAAGCAACATAATCTTATTGGGAACCAATTAGAGTCGAGGGAGCGTTCATTTCCCCTCGGGAACGCCCCTTTCGGTCAAGTGTGTTCAGTTTTAATTTCTAATGTTCTAAAACCTGCTCCTCGCTCTGATTGGTTCTTCAGTTTCAGGCTCTGGACAATAACGGCCGTTTTTTGGCTTATCAAAATTGCTTATTAATTAACATATCTCGGCTAATTATAGTCCGATTAACATTACACATATCCCGTTCGACGGGGCTCAGTAAGGGCTCTTAGGTTCTATCTGAACCTTAGGGTTCAGGTAACAGGGTTCAACTATACGTAGTGTATAGTGGGCAACTTTTGTGAATAGGAATCTTGCAGGATTGTTCCTGTCGATTCCTACTTACATTTGCTTACGGTAGGGGTTCATATTATGTACTTTCGTTACAGGGGGTTCGGGTCTACTCTTATATACCAAGGGTTGGATTGTCCCTTATGTATTTGAGGCGGTAGGTGGCCTTATGTAACCGGATTGTAAAACTTTTACGTTTTACGTTAAGCTCTATTACGGTTCACGTGGTCGAGTTACATAAGCTCTTTTACCGCCCCGGGTGTTTCACGACGGGGTGCTACGTCCCCGGCCCATTTACCTGTGGTTTAATAAGGGTTTCGTTACGCCTTATTTAACCAGTACCTTATGGACCGTGGGTGCGACTGATTTACCGGTAGGATTGGATGATTTACCTTGGGGTTCTTATAGCATCTTTTATGTGCTTTATATTAAGTATATAAGGATCATTGGGTATATATGGATCTTATGACAGCTTTTATGTGTCTAACTTATAACTATGAGATCTTTTACAATATATTAATCAGTCTTATTCTAACTTAACCTAGTACATAAGTGACGTCACGGCGTTACATTGGGTTCGCTGTCGGCGTGGTTGCTGGCGTTCTCAACATCCTCCCCTCGGTCGCTGCATGGCGGCGACCTCCTGTTGACGGGTAAAACAGCCAGCTTCGTCGTCGGCCTCCGGAACACGCCTCCTCTCGTTCGGACGTCCACGTTGCGTGTGATGCCATCGGGTCCCGGGTAGACTGCTTCGACGATGCCTCTTGGCCATGTGTTTCTTGACAGGTTCGGGTCGGCGATCAAGACATAGTCGCCTACCGCTATGGCGGTCTCCCGGGGGTTTGAGGAGCCCCGGGGTGCGAGCAATGGGATGTACTCGCGTAGCCATCTTCGCCAGAAAGAGTCGGCGAGTGCTTGGCTGGCGCGCCAAGCTTTTCTATCATTTTCTTCGCAGGGGCCAGTGGTAGGGACCCCCGACGGTCCTCCCAGTATGAAGTGGTTCGGTGTGAGCGCCTCGGGGTCATCGGGTTCGACGCTCACGTGGGTGAGAGGTCGAGAGTTCACGCAGTGCTCGACCTCGGCGAGCAGCGTCTTGAATATCTCCTCCTTGGGCGATCTTGTGTTCAGTGTGGCGGACAGCGCGGTTTTGACGGTCCGCACCATCCGCTCCCAGGCGCCGCCTTGGCGCGGCGCTCCCGGCGCGATGAACCTCCAGTCCATGCGGTGTAGCTGCCCGTGCTCCTGCAGGGCGGGCAGCCATTCGACGTAGGCGGCTCGCAGCTCGGAGTCGCAGCCTCTCAGGTTCGTCCCGTTGTCCGAGTACATGACAGCGGGCCATCCGCGCCTGGCTCCCAGCCGGCGCAGCGCCATCACGGCGCTGTCGGTTGACAGCGTATGCACCACCTCGAGGTGCACGGCGCGGGTAGTGAGGCACGTAAACAGTGCCACCCATCGCTTCTCGGTCCGCCTGCCGATAGTGACGGCTAGCGGGCCGAATAGGTCCACCGCGCAATAGTGGAATGCGCGGGTGAACGGCTGTAGGCGGGCCGCGGGCAAGTCGCCCAGCGGCGGGTCGCGCGGGCGCGCGCGCCGCAACACGCAATACATGCATGTCCGGGCCACGCTCCGCACCGATGGTCGCAAGTGCAAGATCCAAAATTGCTGCCTGAGATCATTAACAACAGTTTCGTTAAATGCATGGTGCGCTCGCTTATGAGCGCGCAGTATCAGTAGTCTCACGTACGGGTTGCGGCCGTCTAGTATGACGGGCTGCTTGTTGACGGATGGCGGCGCTGCGTTTATGCGCGTCCGCATGCGCATTAATCCGTCGTCGTGCAGTTGCGGATCGAGTTCGTATAGCCTGCTACTGCGGGCTAGCGGCTCCCCTCGTGAGAGAGCCCGTAGTTCGTCGGCGAAGTCCCTCCTCTGCGCCCATTGCATCCACAGGTGCTCCGCTGAATTGAGGTGTCGTACCTCTAATGGGACTCTCACCTTTCTTTTTAGTCGTTCGATGAACTGCAGAGTTCGCGCTGTAGCTCCAATCAGTCGGTCGAAGTTCGAAAATCGCTCTATTTTCGGTAGTGGCGGGTCGACGACCTGTGCCACATTACATACCTCGATTATTTCGTGCGGTATCTCCGTCGTATCTCGCTGCTCTTGCGGCCATTGCGCCTCCGGCAGTCGTAAGAAATCCGGACCTGTGTACCAGCGGTCGGTGTTTCTTACGATACGCTGCGGGTCCGCGCGTGTCGCGTCGTCGGACGGGTTGAGGCGGGTCGGGACCCACCTCCATTGCTCGATCTCTGTTAACTCGGCGATCTCGCCGAGTCGGTGTGATACAAATGTACTGTACCGGCGTGCATTGTCTCGCACCCATTGCAGTACTGTTCGACTGTCTGTCCACAGCACAATCTGTTCGGCAGCTACTCGATGCGCTTCGCGCAATGTTTGCGCCAGTCGCGCACTTATAAGCGCAGCTTGTAGTTCGGCTCTCGGTATCGATATCGGGCGAATGGGCGTGACCTTTGCCTTCGCCGTGATCAACTGCACACGTACCGGCTCGTGAGGTCCTCCCTCGGTTCTCCAGTAGGCTGCGGCTGCGTATGCTTGCTCGGAGGCATCTACAAATATATGTAATTGGTGTCTCTTACCTCCCCCCGTGTACAAGCATCGCCGTGGTAGCCGCAGCGCCGTAACATATTCTATGTTACTGAGCCACTGTAAAAATAGCTCCTTCTCGTCGTCCGGCAATGGCTCGTCCCAACCTAATTTTAAAATACAAATTCGTTGCATTTGTATTTTTGTGGTAACAGTGTATTGCGCTATTTGCCCCAATGGGTCGAAGACGGACATTACCGCGCTCAAGGCCTCCCTTTTTGTTGGCCCTCGGTTCAGGTTCCGCACGTCGGCCGGGACTCGTACCATTGCCGTGTTGAAACCTAACTCGTCGGTTTCGGCGTTCCAAAACATACCTAATACTTTCTGCTCTTTAGATCCCAGGTTCTTTGGTTCGTCGGATCTCTGCGCTACAGGTATCCGCTCTAATATCTTTTTAGAGTTTGACGTCCAGCCGCGCAAGTTGAAGCCGGCGTGGGCGTGCGACGCGATGATTTGCACCGCGGTCTCGGCCGCCGCGTCTTCATCGTCGTATGAGGTCACGAGGTCATCCATGTACGTATTATGTGTAATATCGTACACGGCTGCTGGGTAGGTGTCCGCGTTGTCCTCCGCGTTTCGGTTGCGGACACTATGTGCTAGGAATGGTGACGATTTCGTTCCAAACAACACGCTCGTTGTTTTATATACCTTCGGCGGCTGTTGGCGGTCCGATCCCCGCCACAGGAATAACTGCGATACTTGGTCCTCGGGTCTCAGCTTTATTCGCAGGAACATCTCCTGTATGTCCGCCGTAGCGGCGTACGTACCCTCACGAAAACGCAGCAGTATTCCCGTCAATGACTGTAGTAAGTCGGGTCCTTCTAGCAGCTCGTCGTTCAAGCTGTTTCCCATCGATGTCGCGTGCGCGTCGAATACTAGACGGACGCGATCGGGCTTGTTCGGGTTTCTTACCGCAAAGTGCGGTAAAAACCATGTCTTAGGGCTCGTTAGGTCACCTAAGTGCGGCTCTGCATAACCCTTTTCAATTAGGTTATTTACCTGTGCTGTATATTCGTGCGCGAAGTCGGGATCCCGGTCCATACGCTGCTCCAAGTTGCGTAACCTTTTGTACGCCATGTTGTAGCTGGGAGGCAGGTTCGGTTCGTCGGTCCTCCACAGCTGTCCTACTTCGTACCGGGGTCCTTCGATGCGTCTTACCGTTTCGTTAAACAGCTTTGTTGCTCGTTCGTCTAGGGGGCTCGCTTTATCTATCAGCTTCACCCCTAACGCGTCGATGTCAAAATATCGCCTCATCATCGCGTTCAGCTCCTTGTCCGGCTCCGTCATATGCATGACTACTTCACCGGCCCTTACCGTTCTCGGTGCTGAGCCGTAAATGCACCATCCTAGACGGCTGCGTACGGCTAGCGGCTCACTCGTCTTCCCCGTTCGGGCCTCTAACGGCAGTGTTAGATGCCAATGATCTGCTCCTATTAAAATTTTAGGCACCACATTGGTGTAGCACGCTTCGGCTAGATCGGCTAAGTGCGGCAGGCGCACTATACTGTCGCGCGGCATTGTTTGTTCCCTAATGCCTAAGCGCGGCACGGTTCTGAGCCGCATACTGTACGACGGGCCTCCGTCGGCGCCTCGTACAGTCGCTTCGACTCGCTGGCTCGGCTGGTTCAGGCATAGCGCTCCTACGCCTTGTATAAGTAGCGGCGCTTGAGGTCCCTCTAGACCCACTTCGCTCGCTAACTCCTGATCGACGATGGAGATTGTCGATCCCTCGTCGACCATCCCGTAACACAGTACCTCCTTCTTGGGACCGCGCAGTATTACGGGCATGATTTTCAACATCACCTTGTTTGGTTCACTGTGTGACGTCATAGCGATCGTCTCTCGCTCTTGTATGGGCTCTGCGCGGCGGTGTGCCGGCGCTGTGTTCGGTTCACTGGGCGGCGCAGTGTAGGGCGCGCTCGCGCGGGCGGACGCGCGCGACTGCGGCGGGCGGGCGTTACTGTCGGCGCTGTCTGTACTCACATTTGACGTAGTTCGGTTCGGTTCGTGCAGTATTGCATGATGTGAGTGTGGACAGCCCGGTACACTGCAGCCTTTTGCAGTGCACGTATCACGACGATGCTTCTGGTTCATGCACTTAAAACATACGTGATTTACCCGTGCCCATTCCCATCTCGCTCGTATGGGCATACTTAACAGTTTGCGGCACTCGTTCGTTCGGTGACTATTGCCGCAGCAATAGCAAGCTTCCACTCGTTCCGTGGCGAATGTTTGGGCTCGTGTAGGTTGTGCTCGCTGTATCGCGCCGCTCGTTCCCCGGTTCGGGTATGTCGTTCGTCGGGGAGGTTGCGGTTGCGTGGGCGCGTTATGCGCGGGTCTGCGTGACGGCGCTCTCGCGTGCGAGTATAATAACTCCGCGTCACTCTCGTCCATTAAGAATTCGGCTAGCAATATTATTTCGCACTCACCGCCTTTTACGTTGTCTTTTGCGAAGGAGCACCACCTCGACCGTAGATGCGGGCTTAACCTGTCGGTTATCTCCCGTATCAGTAACGGGTTGCCGCCGTAGTTTCGACGGTCTAGATCGACCAATGTCGATACAATGTTCATTACCTTTATTGCGAAGGTGTTCAGGTCGGTGGCGCTCGGTCCGAGTGACGGCAGGCGTTTAAGCTCCTCTAGAGCTCGGTCGACTAGCAGGTCGGTTCTGCCGAAATTCTTTTTCAGGACTCTAATTATTAGATCGGGGTTCGACGTCGACGCGAGCATGTGCTGCACGCACTCTCGCGCCTCGCCTTTCAGCGCAGCTCGTAGACGGGCGACGTTCTCGTACTCCGTGAACTTGTACCTTTTTGTTGACTCCGCAAAACTGTGGTAAAAGGTCAACCACTCAGCGGGGTGTCCGGAGTACGCAGGCAACTCGTACACTTGTCTCGGCGGAGGGCGGGCCATCGTCTGTAGATGGTCGGCTAACCGATCTATCGCCTGAGATCGGCTGGAGGATCGTTCTCGGGAGGTGCGGGTCTCGCGTTCGGCTCGCTCGGGCGTGACGGTGCGACGCCTCCCTGGCGTCGGGTCATCGCGGTAAGCAGCGTTACTTACCTCGTGGTGTGTAAGCCACGCATTGATCCTCCGCTTCGATTCCTCCGCTGTCTCTGCCGCCGGACGTCCGGACTGCGAGCCGCCGGCCTGTGAGCCCTCCGCTTCGATGCGATGCAGTTCGGTGTCCAGCCTCTTCTTGACAAGCTCTTCTTCCAGTCGCAGTTGTTGCCGCTTGATTTCAGCAAGCCGCTCTGCTGCCTGTAGTTCCGCTTCTTTTTTCCGCGCCTCCGTAGTGCTGCTGGTTCTCGATGTAATCGACGGCGCGCGGCGTTCGTCGATTTGGAATCGCACTTGTTCGAGAGCTCGGTCTCTATCGAACGTGCGGGGTTCGCGCGGTACGGGTGTCGCGGGTCGCGGGATCGGTGCGCGGATCGTGGGGTCAAAGGCCGCGTACGCGAGTGACGTCATAGCCGCGCGGGGCTCGCGTGTATCGGCGGTACGCGGCGCGTGCGTCAGACGGGACGCTAAATGTTCGCCGGTCGGTGTCGAGTATCCGACGGCTGTGGGTTCTTCGGGTTCTTTTTGGTTGAGACTGGTTCTGCGCAGGTGCTCGTCCAGTTTCGCCCGCCATTGGAGCGTGTCTTCCATCTGTGGCGGCGACTCTGGCGATATCCTCTTCTCGGGCTGCATGCCCGGGGCGCGTGTCTCGCTCGTTCGCGGACGTGCTCCCAGCAGCTCTGCAGACGTCTCGCCGGAGGTTCGGGTCGGTTCGGTCGGCGGGTCGTCGTGCGAAGTTGCTTCACTCGTCTGCTTCCTTGTCTGCACCATGGTGGTTCGGATGTTCTGGCTCGAAAATCCGGCTCTCGAATGACCAACGCTGTTGAGTACAGGTCTCAACAGGGCGGCTTCTTCGGCTCAGCTCGCAGTGGACTGTATACGTTGATCTGGTTCGTGGATCTTCCTGTAACAGCTTGTTCGGTTCTGGATCGGTTCGGTTCTGTTCGCAGGTTCAGGTTCAGGTTCAGGTTCAGGTTCGGTTCGGTTCGTGACGTAAACGGGCCGCGACGTAGTACACACGTAAGCGACGTAGTGTACACGTGAACGCGACGTAGTTCGGACGCGGGGTACGGACGCGTGATGCACGGGGCGCGACGTAGACCGCAACGTAGATCTGCCGTAGATTCGACGTAGGCGCAACGTAGACCGACGTAAACGCGACGTGAATGTGGTACGGCGTAGCGATGGACGCGTCCAAGTATTCGGAGCTCAACTGACGGACAGGACCTCGACGAATAACTTGGACCGACGTGCAGGCTGGAGCTCTTGAAACTGTAGGTAGGCAGGATCTTGTAGTGAATAATAAACTGGTTCTTCGGTAGTGCATACATTTATTTTTGTTCGACTTCTTAAGTAACATTTTAGGTTCGATTCGCTAGACATAACTCCCGTAAGCAACATAATCTTATTGGGAACCAATTAGAGTCGAGGGAGCGTTCATTTCCCCTCGGGAACGCCCCTTTCGGTCAAGTGTGTTCAGTTTTAATTTCTAATGTTCTAAAACCTGCTCCTCGCTCTGATTGGTTCTTCAGTTTCAGGCTCTGGACAATAACGGCCGTTTTTTGGCTTATCAAAATTGCTTATTAATTAACATATCTCGGCTAATTATAGTCCGATTAACATTACACATATCCCGTTCGACGGGGCTCAGTAAGGGCTCTTAGGTTCTATCTGAACCTTAGGGTTCAGGTAACAGGGTTCAACTATACGTCGTGTATAGTGGGCAACTTTTGTGAATAGGAATCTTGCAGGATTGTTCCTGTCGATTCCTACTTACATTTGCTTACGGTAGGGGTTCATATTATGTACTTTCGTTACAGGGGGTTCGGGTCTACTCTTATATACCAAGGGTTCGATTGTCCCTTATGTATTTGAGGCGGTAGGTGGCCTTATGTAACCGGATTGTAAAACTTTTACGTTTTACGTTAAGCTCTATTACGGTTCACGTGGTCGAGTTACATAAGCTCTTTTACCGCCCCGGGTGTTTCACGACGGGGTGCTACGTCCCCGGCCCATTTACCTGTGGTTTAATAAGGGTTTCGTTACGCCTTATTTAACCAGTACCTTATGGACCGTGGGTGCGACTGATTTACCGGTAGGATTGGATGATTTACCTTGGGGTTCTTATAGCATCTTTTATGTGCTTTATATTAAGTATATAAGGATCATTGGGTATATATGGATCTTATGACAGCTTTTATGTGTCTAACTTATAACTATGAGATCTTTTACAATATATTAATCAGTCTTATTCTAACTTAACCTAGTACATAAGTGACGTCACGGCGTTACATTGGGTTCGCTGTCGGCGTGGTTGCTGGCGTTCTCAACACAGGCGATGGGCAAATTATATTATAGAGATCACGATTCAAGTTTTAAATAGTGCCAAAAAGAAAATAGGGGGCATATACCAATTTCTTAATGACAGTGAATGGTAATTGCAAATCCCAAATTTATTTTTTTTCCTAATTTAAGGTCATGCCATATTTATGGTTTTATGGAGTGTAAAATTGGCATCAAAAATTACGTGGCCCTTATTTTTGAGCAGTACTCATACTTAAGAATGCACTAATTTTGAAAGCTGTCGCTTAGCGTACGGGGGATTACTAACGTGTTAAAGACACCCGCTTGTTTGCTATAATGCACATGCCACTCTTCACTCGACGGAGCAAAGCAAGATACATTTCAGCTCTGAATTCAACGCTGCAGGGCTCGTAGTGAAGTCACAGTGTGCGACCGCGATATCCTTAGTGAGTGTAGACGAGAGACCATACAAAATGTGTACTGACTCCTAAAAGCAAGTGCAAATTTCTTTGAAGTCGTGAATGCACTTGATGTGAATATAAGTGCGTGAACCACATAGGGCATTAAGCTCTCGGGCAATTAACGGTGTTCAAGTCTCAGCCGAAGTGGTGCGATGCCATCCGCGGACCCTTAGAGAGGAATTACGGTACATTACTATACACTTTGAATATCTGCCTTGACTTTTTCCGTGTAATTGTTTTTAGGGTTCCATACCCAAAGGGTAAAAACGGGACTCTATGACTAAGACTCCACTGTCCGTTAGTCCGTCTGTCACCTCATGGACTGTATCTCATGAACCGTGATAACTTCAATTAATAATTTCATCAAGAAGACGATTACTTAAGAGTTGTATTTATTATATTGTTTCAGGCGCATGAAAAATATCAGAAGAACAGCCATCTACATTTTAATCGTTAAATTATAAAATAATATATATAAGTAACAGGTAACTAAATCAAAACAGAAGAACTTTATAACAAGCGCCATCAAGTAAAAACAACTGTTCCACACTTAGCATGAAACTTTGATAAAACATGAGAAGTAGCAACTTTGTAAGTAAACAAATTAATTAAAAGATAGGGTAGGTGCATTGTAAGAAGCCAACTAAAGTTCAGTAGCTTTAAACTCTTGCGACTTGCTTTGTTTTTTGTTGGCTATTATGTAAGTATCGTTCAGTGCACTCACACTGACTGGCTAGTTTGTCACGTTGTGACGTCAAGGAGGTTTAAGGTACTTAATATCTAGACACACGGCAGCGTGTCCAGCCAAGTTCACCCCAGGAAATAATAAACAAAATAGGTTTAATGATTAGACAAATATAATATAAATTTATGTGTAAAAACTAGCTAGTGATTCAAGAGGAAGGTTTATATGTACTATAAATAATACATGCATAGTAGTATATTTATTTAGTATCAGCTAGCACCCGTGCGAAGCCGGGGCGGATCGCGTTACTTAAATATCAATTATTCTCTCATTGACAACATGTTTATGCAAACACTATTCACTGGATCTGTATTATTCTGTATTGCACCACAACGTCGTCGATAGAGTAGAACAATGTCGGTGTCGGGCGAAGCAGGGCAGTCGGTTAATAGATGCCGTATCAATTGTTGTAGACGGGACGGCCATTGAAACCGCTTCTTCAGGTTACCTATTTAACCTCATGACCGCCCAGCTTGTTGAAGGAAAACTGTGTCCTGTGTCCCAGACGCCAAGCTGACGGAAGATAGTATAGCATTATATAGCGGCGAATGACGCCGTGGCGTCTGGGGCATAGCTTTCCGCCGACGTGATTTGCCGTCTTTGGCGCTCAAAAGGTTAAACTGACTGGCAGCAACAATATACATATATAATTATTACAGTTGTCCATGTTCACATTTTAGAAGAGACATGAAGCTTTTACTTCACTCCTGTAGCTTTTACTTCAGCCTATCGAAATAAAGTATAAATCTGAATACGTACCTAACTCAAATAAATAATGAATATATGAAGATTAAATAAATAAATTTGAAATGTCAAAACGGTCAACTCGAATAACTAGTACAAATCACAAGGTATACCATTATATTTTCAAGATCTCCATCTCCGATAGATGTCAATGGCGAATTTAGATCCAATAAAGGTAACTTTTCTTTGCGTTATACTTAATTAGTATACTTAGACAGAAACTTCATAATATTTAGTAATTTGACTAGTTATTTACCCATATTTACGTAATTAGCAACTATTAAATTCATTAAAACTCGGGACACACTCGTTAAATTTAAAATATATTCGAATTTACACTTGAGCGGGGGCCAATTGAGCGAGGCTAATGGACTGTTACGATGATCTCCGCCAATAAAAAATGCGCTTTACGATCTGTTTGCCTACTTGGCAATATGATACTTCATTTAAAATGTTATCCTTATAGCACGTGTTAGCAAAAACATGCATTGTGATCTATCAAATTACATTTTCTTCTTACTTAGTTCTTACTTCTTGCTGATCTGGTTCTATTCTATCATTAGCGCCAATCCAACGTATACATTTTAGACAACAATCCCATATTTAGGGCAATTTTAATGATCAGTAAACAAACAGACTAAGCTGTCAACACTTCCTTCTCTAAATTTAGGTGCATTTCGCCACACCGAATCCAACATAACATGACCCACAGTTAATAAATCACTACATACACGATAAAGATCACTTTACAATTGCGTTAAAATACCAGTTGGTATTGAACTCTAATTGCTTGGAGCTTGTATCAATTTGTAGGTTAAGTTATACTGGTGAGTCTTACGGCGAAAACAAAAGAGCATCGCGGAAGATTGTTCTCTTTTTGAATTGTGGACCTTATTACGCGTATTTTGGTTGAAATTTTATTAGGTTGGTTGTTTGATTTGGTACGTTTCAGTTCTGAATGTGTGATATGTAGTTGGAAACGCCAATAAATGCAATATTGCATTTGCACGTGCGTGTACGCATCGGAAAGCGTTAACGGAGCCACATGGTAGATCAAAGCGCCGGACGGAGTGACTGTTTGTGAATGAATTTACTGTTTTGTTAAAATTATGTACGGATGTAGGTATTACGTTTATGGATTCGGTTTTAGTTCCAAATTTATTTTAAACTTCCGAAGGACGTGAATTTGGGTGATATCGATACAATTCTGGAATTAATGGTTATGGACGAAGGTATTTATCTAATCGATCTTTTTTCACAAACACATGTTGATCTCTCTCATAGAACATTTAGTTATTTTTTTATAAAATATTACTTTTATAACGTACGTCAGGAATGTCAGCATATTATTTATATTCAAATACTTGATAAATTCAGTATATGTTCTCAAAAATAAAATTGAATTGATAAAAAAAACTATTTTTGACTTGAAATAAGTGTTTGTATAGAATCTTTTTATCGATTCTATATTTTTTTATGTGGTAATACCACATTTTTATTTTTATAAATAATGACACAAAGGTAAATTAAGAAAGAAAAATTGAATGCGATCTACTACAATCGATTACCCCGCTTCGATTGTAGTAGATCGCATTCAATTTTTCTTTCTTAATTTACCTTTGTGTCATTATTTATAAAAATTGAAATAAGTGTGTTTTTTTTACCAATTGATCATGAGTAATTACTAAGGTTTAAACGTGGTAGCTGAGTATCAAGACTTGACTTGGCTAGTTTTCACAAACTAACTAAATTTTATATAAGTAACAAGACGTACACTAACTTGCGTAGGTACTTACCTTTACGAAAATAGGTTAATGATTTGATTGATTTTGATTTATAATATAAATTTGTATTTTAAAACTAGCCAAGTCAAGTCTTGATATTGAATTACACCCCAAGTAAAATAAATGCATTAAGAATGTCGCATGTCCTTGTATCTAAAAAATTTAGGGCAAAGAACTTGGCGCCCTTGCAGATCTCAATTCTTTTGTCGGCGAAGTGCACGCGATATTGAACTTGGCTCTCATTTTACATTTATGTTTTTGATGGGATATCATTACTTTTTGTACAGAAATTATTATGATGTGTAAATTACTTAATTATTATTTGTTAATTAGTTCTGTGTGCTATTCTAGTACATCTTTTGAAAGTTTTGAACAAACAAAGAATTTTCCAAAACGGTTAATACGTATTGGATTTTTATGTGCATGTATGTGTCAGTGTGTGCGTATGAGTGTATATGCTATTCTAGTATATCTTTCAAACAAAAAAAGAATTTTCCAAATCGGTTTATAAATGACAGAGTTCTGAGGCAACAACCATCAATAATAATAATAATAAAAAAACATAAAAAAATCACTGCTTTCGATTTTTATATCTATACACACACAATTACTAAGCTGGATGCCAAATTTCACCTTTCTAGGGCACCTGGAAGTGGGTTAGGTTTTTGATTACTAGTCAGTCAGTCAGTCAGTCAGTGATAAAAATACCGTTTTTTGGACTTTAATATCTCAATAACTATTTAACCTATATTAATGAAATTTGGGGTTCTACTTGTTCGAAAGGATCTTAATACATAAGCCAAATTTCATTTTTTTATGTAAAATAGATTTGGAGTTATTGGGAGGTCAAAAGTGGCTCCAAACGGTTCGTGTCTCGCCAGTTCCTGCGGTGAACTTGGCTGGACACGCTGCCGCGTGTCTAGATTACTTAGACATTAAACATCATGTTATTCTGTCACATATCCCTATCATTCTAAAAATAAAAATCATCAATTTCGACTATAGAATACGTGTTTATATTTCGAGCTATCGCTCACTGTCAGGATGGCCGAGCGGTCTAAGGCGCTGCGTTCAGGTCGCAGTCCACTTCTGTGGGCGTGGGTTCGAATCCCACTTCTGACAAACTTTTTGTATTTTTTGGAGTATACTATTATAACAGGTTCAGTGAGGCGATGGATGACCGTCCTTCAGCTGTGAATTATGTTTAATTATTTTCTCAAACATGCAATGAAATATTGTCTTTGCGTTCCTTATAATAGGCTCGGAAGTATCGGTTTTTGGGCGCAACAACTCGAGAGGACTGTAAAGGGATTTCATACTGCTTTTCAGGCCTAGGCCTGCAAAGTAACTTTTTTTTGGTTTCAACAACAAGGTCATTCACACAGCTGGCTGGTTTGACAAAAAGCAGGTTTTGTTTTTAAAGGTTGGTTGTTAGACACTTGTGGAAAAAAAAATTCAAGATGGCGACTTTTTTTTTTCAAAATTTCAAATTGGTGCTAGGCGGCTAAAACTCGGTAACGGGGGGCTCTCGGGGCTCAAAAATATGAATCTGAAATCTTGTCCGAAAATTCGGTCAAATTCGGAAAATGTCGAAAAAAAACGATTTGTATGGAGAAAATTTCAAATTGGTCCTAGGAGGCTGAAATTCGGTATCCGGGGGTTTTTGGGGCTCCTGAGTCAGAATCTGAAATCGGATTTTTAAAATTCGGTCAAATTCGGATTCGGGGGCTCTCGGGGCTCAAAAATATGAATCTGAAATCTTGTCCGAAAATTCGGTCAAACGCGGAAAATGTCGAAAAAAAACGATTTGTATGGAGAAAATTTCAAATTGGTCCTAGGAGGCTGAAATTCGGTATCCGGGGGTTTTTGGGGCTCCTGAGTCAGAATCTGAAATCGGATTTTTAAAATTCGGTCAAATTCGGAAAATATCGGACAAACAATATTAAGTGTTATTCTTTGAAGTATATTTTTTTATTTCATTGTATGTTTGAGAAAAGCACTATAGATGCCTCGTCGTGAAAACGGATTCCCGGCCTCGTATCACTATCCGGCGTCGCTCGCACGCTCGCTCGGTATATACCTACTTGGCCGGAAATCCTCATTTTCCCGGCCTCTGATGTAATGTACTATTATTAATATTTTTCCTTTCTGTTGTGCAATGTTCTGTATTGTTACTTAGTTCTATGACTGTACTTGTTACACAGTGCCTTGGTGTATCACTGTAATACTGTGTAAATTATAATTGAATAAATAAATTGAATAACAGAGTATAACATTCTTAAATTGCATTGAAAATTAGTTTTTTATGGGGAGGGGTCAATCAATCTGCAAAAATCTTAACAGCGATATACAGCAGCGTCAGCGTGCTTGACTGACTGCATATAAATAAATATAAAGTCAATAATAACTGTTGAGAAAGTGGCGGTAAAACAGAGAATCTTTCATTCCTCACTAGACAGAATTATTTTTGATAAGGAATACAGACGGATTAGTATACTCTTTATCTGGGGACTCCTTATCGAAATGCCGCTGAGGAGAACACATCACTTTTAGTAGGGAATGTATAAGCCATATTATATAAAATTTAAAAGTTCACGAAAAATAGAGAAGTCAAACTACTGGAAGAACTGTTCAAAACAAGGGTAACCGGTATTAATCAAAACAGTTCCTTGTACATTTGCGATAAGTACTAAAAAAATACCTTATAATACTTGGTCTAAGTGGCGGTTTTTTAATGCCTGTTACATATATTAAGTATTGAAAAAATACCGGTGTTGTCTGAACAAAACATACCTACATATTTTTATTCATTTGGCACACTAACGTAGATTAAACGTATACCTAAAGCATAGGCACAAAATTAACACAGTTAAAGGTCAATTTCACGTCTCAACCAGCTCGTAATGGAGTTTGTTTTATCTCTATAGCCTGCCTTCTTACCTTTTAAGTGGGGGTCTAGCTTATAAGAGTAGCTCGTTGACTGCTTAGCACTATTGAACAACTAAAAAAGTTTATAAATATTGTTCGATAGTGCTCCGCAGTGAATCATTTATCCCTCACCTATTTTGGTTCTTGGTTAATTTTTGCGTATGGTATTCTCAATTACGGGTCTAAAGAAAACTAATATATCATTAGAAATGGAATTATAGTCAGCCCTACCATCAGCCCCGCCGTTAGTCAAGCCTTAGGTTTGTCTCAAAGGACAATAATGTTTTACTTTCATCTTGACGGATATTCCTTAAATATTGATTTAATATCACAAGAACATTTTAAATAATAGATAATAAAACGAAATATGCAACTCTAAAATGTTCATTCTTACAATTTTATACTACTAAGTGCCGGAAAAATTATCAAACGAGACAATAACGTCTTACTCATCTCGATCGTCCCCGTGTCATGAATAGACTTATTGTGCGTGGACTGTAGCGCGTGAATAGGATGGCCTGGCCATGGCTTTTGTCTAGCGCTACTGGGGACATTTATGGTGCACCATTAAGCTGGCCACTCCAGTCTTATGAAAGTTTTATCTATCTCTAAGAGCTACTCGGCTATTTCATAGAAATGTTTAAAACCCCGAGGATAGAACTGCACATGAGCTGTTACGGTAACTTTAATGGAATCTATACGTTATCGTAATACGGTAAGCTTCAGATCATTTACCCATTGAGAAGCGAAGCATAGGATACTTCCTATAATATAAACTGGACCAGCAGTGTAGGTATCGAAAATAGTTAAAATTCGTCCAGTCTTCTGATGTAACGTGGGCGCAAAAATGAGCACATACTACAAATTTTACAATTAAATAATAAACATAACCTGCGTAATAGTAATTGTATAATTATAATTAATGAATTACCATTTGTAATACAAGCTATTATTGCCTACTGTCATTTTATTGAAACATCCATAAAGCACACGCTGGGACGAATCTAATGTGCCCAAAGACGATGGCATTACATAATATATCTTCGGTTACCGCGACTGTCACACATTTAAATAAAATAATTTAAATGGATTATTTCGCGTACGATATTAAAAATACACACTTTCTTCTATCACACATAATAATACATTGTTCATCAAGTTTTACACCCACCCACTTTAAGGTGAGGAAGCGTTCTAATATAAAAACATTATAAAAGCATTAAGAGAAAATAGAGGCTATAAAAGGTAAAGCTAACTACTTTCCGAGAGGTAGTCAAGAGGTGAAGTTGGACATTAACTCTGATAATTGTGTGCACGTACCTACAGTAACACTTTTTATCTATTAAAGTCTAGTTTTCGCGTTGTATTCCTAATTGATGAAAACTATGCGTAAAATTATTGCAGTCGTGTTTTTTTTTTCTTCAGGGAAAATACCGGAAATATTTTCGATTAGTTTATGTGATAAACTACAAAGTTTTTTTTAGAGTTTAGGGGAGAAAATGTCACTCCTGGCCAAGGCAAGACGTAAAACGTTAGACACAACATAGGGCACGGCTCACCTTCGGCTCGGGCACAAACACCTGCAATCTGCAACATCCACACGAATTCACCGCCCTAGGTAGGAAATGTACTATTATACCTAAACTTAATTAATACCTTGTTAATACTTATTAATTATACGGGGTAACCGGGTGCGGAACCGAAAACGTGTCCATTGCTTCAGAACATTATTCTGAACTAAAAAAATGCTGTTTTTTTTTTATTTGTATTATGTATATGTATAATACATTTCATGCCTTAATGTTATTCTCTTTTTAATAAGAACTAGCGACCCGCCCCGGCTTCGCACGGGTGCAATGCTGATAAATTAAATTATGCATGTATTATACATATAAACCTTCCTCTAGAATCAATCTATCTATTAAAAAAATCCCGCATCAAAATCCGTTGCGTAGTTTTATAGATCTAAGCATACATTGGGACAGACAGACAGACAGCAGAAAGCGACTTTGTTTTATGCTATGTAGTAAAGAAGTAACTGTGCGCAGAAAACGAGTATAGGTACTAATCGGCCGGCCTCCTTATCCAAAACTATTTCTGTCTGGTGATTAATGAAAGATTCTCTGTTTTAGTTCATTGCAGCTTTCTCTACTGTTATATATAGCACTTTGTGGTTATCATAATAAAAATACCGGTAGGTAATTATGACCGGTAAGTATGTAAATATTTGAAAAAATTAAATACAAATATATAGTTAAAAAATGTGCGTCTTTACTGACTTTTTTTTCATGCACGTAAAATCTAAAATGAAAATGTAGCTTTATGTGTAGTGGTTTGTATCCAAATAAATACATTGTAGAGAAGAACAAATTTGGATAGAGCCTTAGAGCCACTTAAGTCTCTATGTACAAAACAATCGAACGTATTAGTAAACGAGCATACGTGTCCAATGGCTCTAAAAACGTGCTACGTCGTCGCACCCAATAATGACACTCCAAGCCAATAAGGGTCCTATTACGTACAGAGTATAGGCACCGGAGCCTAATTATTACTTATATCGATATGAATTAAAAAATATTCCTTTGCCTTTGACTGAATTCAATACACAGTTCAATCAAAGGCACAGAAATATTTTTTATCCTTAATAGAAGTAGGCGTAACTGGTAAAAAAAAACGTCTGTGCCAAGAAGATGACTATACCCTATTTAGAAACATGAGTATTAGTCGAATTTTATCTTCGGATGCGCAGTGGTAGATCACAGTATTTACCACACAGTCCACAGTCAGTTACAGTAGCTGTGTGAGAAATAAAGCCCTAACGTTTATTGAAATTAGTGAGATTCAAATTTCAACTTCATCAGTATACATACTACGGGTACGGCATAAAAGCGAGCTAAGCAGACAAATCCAAAAACGATCTGTACCCTTACCAATACACTGACTATTCGCTAGCGACTGCGTAAACGATTAATTCTGTGTAATTGAATGGAGAATTGTAGTTATACAAAGTAACCGCTACGGGTGCTGGTACAAATCGTCTATACGCTGCTGAGCGATTTGCCAGCGATTTCTATACAAATTCGATCGCGGCGATCACGCCGCGAGATCGCCCCGTTCGAGTTTTGTATAGAAATCGCTGGCAAATCGCTTGCAAATCGCTCAAGTGTGAAAAATACTCATGAGCTTATACGTCTTGCCGACTCCTCTACATATTCGATGCCGCATGCACACAGCGGTGGAAGCTCGGAAATGCGCACTTGACTCCGAACTCTCCTAAGTGAGTAGACTTCAGGGTTAATTTGTCTATACTGATGGACATAAGCGTATTACGGCTAACTTTATTCGTTACAGTAACGATAGCAAACTCGTCTCTACATATTAGACACCGCATGCTCAGAGCCGTGTAAATTCGGAAATGCGCACTTGAATCCGAAGTGTATACGCCAGATCAGTTCATTTACTGTGATCAATACCAATGGACATGGGTATTTACGTCTAGCCTCCTTTGAAATGTCAAGTAAAAGCAATAGCGATAGCAGACTCGTCTACATATTAGACGCCGCATGCCCAGAGCCGTGGAAACTCGGAAATGCGCACTTGACTCCAAAGTGTACAGACGCCGGGGTTAATTTGCACTTTTCTCTTTCACACTAGTAAACCTAACTATGGCGATACGTGCACGGCACGCTGTTAGCCTGGGAAAAGTTATAATTTTAAAGAGATAAATTGATTTTAAAATGTACTCGCATTAAATGTTAGGCATATAAATGTATATTTGATGTTATTTTGTTCACTAAACATTGATTAAGTATTGTTATATCACTATGTCAGCAATATCTTAATATAAATCTTATTCATAAAGCGTAAGATTATGTATAATGAATCTATGAAAACCCAACAAACAAAATCCCCTTCATTACTACTGATAGATTCCGATTCGATGTCAAATTAATGCTACATTTTAATTCCATCCGTTATTTTTAATATTAACATACCTACAGCAATAAAAAATCTATCAACATGTCTAAGTCTCCAGTATCAAGGAGTGCACAGATGCGAGGCGCCAGGGGCGGTGGGGATGTAAACGTTCCCTACCGTCAAGTTTTGGAGGTGTTAAGTGGTTTTAAACTTAAAAAATATAGTTAAAGTCCATCAAGTTATATACTATTAAGCTAACAGTCACTAAAACTAAGTCTACTATAGGTACATAACAATGATGTATTCAGTATGTCAAAAACTAATATGTATTGCAATTAAATAACTAAAAATAATAAAGTGTAAAGAACACGCAAGCCTCTCCGGGACACTGCCTGCTAGTTATGACGAACGTGAACAAGTTCCATTTGGTAATATCCTATATATAAATAGTAAAAATACTTATTGTAATATTATATGTCTTCTATTTTCTAGTTACTGCTGTCAATCCAAATGCGGACCATCCTTCACCATATACATACATCTTTGTACAATCTTGCTTACTTGATAGCTTTTCACGCTAAAATGCCATGCATGCTGAGTTATTGCCCGAAGCAAAAAAACAGCTTCCAAAGAGCTAATTATAGAGACCTCTTGAAATTTTCAGGATAAGCCTCAGGGTTTAAGACTCAAGCCTTGCTTACATAGGAGCCACTCTAAAAGACATAACATTCCTGACATTAATGGATAGTATGGATACTCACCTACTGGTACGACATTTGGCCTAGCCACACCAATAAAACAAAACTACAAAAAAGTGCTTTACTGTATAAATTTCAATACAAATGATTTTATGTTTACTATTTAATACCAACCACCACCTCAACACCTGTGGTGAGACGACTTTTCGACAAAAGGTATCAACATTTTGAGCTGAGATTGGTGTACTTACCTAACAAAAAATATTTTAAAAATCCTCTTTACAGCGGCTTATTCGTTACCTATACCGACAAAGTATATGAAGGGTATGAAGATACCTTTTGTTTGTTCAGCCATGTATTTTGGTACGAAAGCACTTAACTTACCTTAAATATTATGAATGTGTGTTGAACCCTTTCATAACAACAAATAATAAATACATACCAGCTTTATACCCATAAGTCATAAGTTACACTCGTTTTAGAACATATAATATTTCCATGTCTGTCCCTTTTGAGCCTCGATGAAAGTTCCAAATTAGAGTCCCTCATTTCGAAAGAGAAGTAGCCATAATTAAACGCTTTCAAAGGCTGTCTGCAGTCGGGAATGTCAAAATATGAACGTTTATTTATAGAATCTTTTCAAGCCGTTTATGCGGGCAGACTACAGCGGCGGTAGACATTTAATGTTACGTTCAAGTGAAAAGCTCAAGGCGGTTACATCTATTAACTGATCTAGAAATTTCTTTAGGATTATTGGATATAAACCCAAAATAATAATTATTTATAACAAAATAAGTAATTTCACTTAAAAAATAATAGTTTAATAGAGATCATATTAAATATAACAATAAATTAAATTAAACAATAAAACTAATAACTAAACCTAAATATTATCTAATAAAAAAGCCCGCCCCGAATCGTTCACTTAACATTATAAATACCGTCCGCAACCTCTTGAGAGCACGGCAAATCACTAAATGAATGCGCGCTCAGCGCGCAACGCCATAAGGGTGACAAGACAAGGCGAGTGTATATGTCGAGTAGTACAGCCTCTTACCGGGGACAAAGAAATTGTGTCAATTTTTGTGTCTTATCTCACAGTCAGACGGGATCTCTCACAGCGTAAACACGCCTGATTTCGTGTTCGTCTCATAGACGTCATTCTAGTGTATAAGTAAAATTCAAGCTAAATATTGTAATTTTTGTATAATTCGATTTTATTGAGAAAGGGCGGGTGTCCCCCTAAGGATTGTGAAAATTATATAAAAGAGACGGCCATTTTAGATCATGATTCCAGTTCAATTTGAGCCATCTTGTAGTTTAGTATCAGTGTAGCGTAGTATATTTTTTTTTTTATAAATTTTATACCATCGGTCAGCGATTTAGTATTAGACAGGGACTATTAAGTTAAGTGTTGATTTTTGTTAAAATTACCCTGATCCGTTATCGTTGTTAATTTGTGTGTTAAATATTTATTTCCATTTGATTTACTTAGCTTTTCCTTTCGTTATTCGTCCATTTTAGCTTAGTTTCTTCGCCTATCCCTTTAAAGTCCGTTCGCTCCGTACAGCTCATCCCTGAGCTTCGGAGTTTCCAGTGTAGATGGCCATCGATGGACGTGGCTGTCGTCTAAATCTTGTCTCTCTTGTGACTCCATAACGGATACATCGTAAATACGATACAATTCTATTTATTTCGACTGTCCCTGTTGAGATGTCTATTGCATGGCACCTAAAAATTTTATTTGTGAAAATTTATTCGAATAATTTGAGTTCCTAACCAGAACCTATCATTTTTTATCGTTATTGTCTTAAAGGGCTTTGAGGTGCACAGTATATTTAAATAAACATCTTATCATTAATATCAAGTGACCTATGGAAACACAGACGAAACGGGTTTACTCACATCATAGAAGTCGAATATCGCTCAACATGTTTCGAATCGGTCCGCGATTCATCTTCAAGAGCGCTGATCTGTCGCCTCTAAACGTCGTATATATATAGTCCTCCTTGACGTATCCGTCAATGGCGAACCTGGCTCCATGACCTTCACGGGCGGCGATTATGTGCCCGAATGTGGCTTGCAATACCAAATTTGGTTTTTAAGGTTCTGTTGCACGGCGCGCAATGCAACTCACCCTTGTTATTATATGTATACGTATAGGAAGGCTTTGGACGGGTCTTTCTGTTAAGGCTTTTTGCGTCGAGGTCTTGCAAGGTCGTATGCGTACACACGAACACTCAGTGTATTTGATTGACCGCTATATGCATTTTGCCTATGAAAATCATAATCATTTACGCTTCCCGCTTTCCGCTCATAACTCGAACCAAATCATGTCGCGCTTCACACGTGCATAACTGTTTGTTGTTGGCTGTCATCGAAAACTTACAAATGCTCGTCGACTCGTGTGAGCCACCCTTTCCTCGCGTATTAACGTTGAAAATTAACCCCGCCGAGGCAAACTCAATGTTACCTCATACTCATTTTAAAATTGAATACCACAATCATGCAAATGAGGTAAAAGTCACTCGTTGATTTTTCATATGAGATTTTAAATTTGTTTTCCATGCGATAAACTTGTTGGCTTGATTAAAAAGTAATTGAAAATTACGATGAAATGGTTTTCATTGCGGTGGAATTTAATTGAAACGCACTTTCCTCGTATCTTTTTTTCTTTTATAAAGCCAAAGCCGTTATTTAAGTTTACCTGTTTATTTCCCAAGATTGAAAATACTTTTTTGAGGGTCGACACAAAAATCACTCGAGAGTAAATGTAATCTCGCTAATAGCAAATCTTTATCGTAGCAAAATTAATTGAAGCGTACTTTTTTATTCGGATTTTGTTGCAGCTTTCAAATTCATCCCATCAGTTTATTGTTTATCGTTCTAAAGTTAAAGCTTTTTGAAAATGAATTCTCTTCTATTTACTTAATTTGAAAACAAGGATATTGCTTATTATGGATTGAGTAATATTAAATTCATTAATCGTAACGAATCTTATGTAAATAAAAATAACTCTACATTGTTTGTTTTAAAGGTTAAGTTATGCGAACGTAAAGGCGATAGAGGCACATTGAGTTTTAATTTGGAGTATCGATACTTAATGTAAATTCTATGTGCATGCATACTGTACTTTGAGCACTCTAGTAGCTACTTTGTCATAGATAACTGGGTCTCCTTCGCAATCCATAATATCATATGTCCTAAAGTCAAATGCCATACCACTTTTACTCTAAACACTTTTGACATATCAATCATTTGTCATAATGATTATTTGCCATAATGATCTTACATCCTAATGATCATAAACCATAATATTATATTACCTAATGATCCAAATACCTAATATGTTTTGTACTAATCTATTAACACATAAAACTTACGAGTCATAATATACAAAACCATAAGTCACATGTCCTAAAGTCAAATGCCATGATGATTACTTGCCATAATGATCAAAAGCTATAATTACATTACCTAATATCCTAAAGTCGAATACCATATGTATAGTAGGCGTTAAATTTATTAATGTAAAATAAGGATCATTACCTATTCTACCTTTAGGCAGGTCAGACTTGGGTTAGGTTAGGTACGACGACGAGCGAAGCGAGGAGGAGTGTTAGGTTGAACTGCGACCCTAACGAGCAAGCCCCAGGGGTCTATATCGAGAGCCGAAAAATTTAACATTACCTATTTCACATTAAGGCATGTCCGACTTAGGTTAGGTTAGGTACGACGACGAGCGAAGCGAGGAGGAGTGTTAGGTTGAACTGCGACCCCAACGAGCAAGCCTCAGGGGTCCATATCGAGGGCAGAAAAATCATAACATTACCTATTTCACATTAAGGCATGTCCGACTTGGGTTAGGTTAGGTACGACGACGAGCGAAGCAAGGAGGAGTGTTAGGTTGAACTGTGGCCCTAACGAGCAAGCCTCAGGGGTCTATATATCGAGGGTCGAAAAATCATAACATTACCTATTTCACATTAAGGCATCTCCGACTTGGGTTAGGTTAGGTACGACGACAAGCGAAGCGAGGAGGAGTGTTAGGTTGAACTGCGACCCTAACGAGCAAGCCTCAGGGGTCTTTATCGAGGGCCGAAAAATCATAACATTACCTATTTCATATTAAGGCATGTCCGACTTGGGTTAGGTTACACGAGCGAAGCGAGGAGGAGTGTTAGGTTGAACTGCGACCCTAACGAGCAAGCCTCAGGGGTCTATATCGAGGGCCGAAAAATCATAACATTACCTATTTCACATCAGCATTAAAATCATGTAGGCTGGCCATTATCATGTTTCACACTTGATGATAATTAGGAAAAGTAACTATTAAGACATACGATGATTATGGCAACCAGTATTAGGATATGAATCTGATAGGACACTTGATCATTAGTACTTAAGTAAATAGTGCAAATAATCATTAGGATATTCAATATTAGGACAATCAATATTATGGCATTTACATTAGGATAAAGTAAACGTTATTATGGCAAAAGATCATTATGACCACAGTTATTATGGAATTTACAAGTAGGACAAAGGATATTATGGATTCCAATATAGACCCTAGATAACTACATATTTATCAAGAGGGGCACACTAAATAGGATAAAAAATATCAATTTCAAAATTATATTTTATGCGTTGGTTTTACAGCGTTTCAACTGCTATCACTTTCCTGTCATATATGTTGAAGGAATGTACCATCATAATAGAAATAAATAACACAAATTGCGTTTTTACATAAGCTCAGTATATTCTTTTATCAAATGTTTGCGACCAATGTTTTTTTTTTATATACGCGACAGGAAGGTAATCATAGCGGGTAATACCTACCTGAGACATCGCTTATTTGGTAATATCTCACATTATACTCAAAATTATGAAGCTAGAATAGTTATTCTGACTGTACTGGTTACGATCCCAGTTGGGCCAAAGCCACGCCAAAACTAGTGAAGAGCACAATAGACATTAAATAAAAAACGCATATAGCGGCATAGCTTTTTACTTTCCGAGTAGGTTAATTTGATAGTAGGAAAAAACAATGTTAGTCTCTATTGTACCGGATATCTCGCGCTAGCAATACTGATTTTTGTCTGCCATCTGCTTTATAAAAATATCATTGGTGTCATCTTATTTCCAAAAACATGATTCTTTGTGATTCTGCACCCTTATAAAGCACAAAATTCCAAAAAAAATGTAAAGTAATATTACAATTTTTTCTGACTACCGTTAAAAAATAAAAGGCGTGATAATAATGCCTTTGTATCCGGCAATTGGTAGTAAATATTCTGCTTTTTTTTATATTATACCTACCATTAACCTCAGTATCACCTGATAGTAAGGACTACGGGGTCGAAGGTGTGGCTCGCTGGTTCAACAACATCCTATTCACTCTTGCCTTGAAGATACCCAAATTATAATTTTCTATTCTTTAGCGGCTCGCATTAGAAATGTCGATATGATGAAGCAAATAGCTTCGTGCGATTAAGTGGTAAATTGACAACGTAAGGACTAGTGGCTCTGCGATCTGTAGACCTCGTGAGTTTGTTCCGAAATGGTTGAAATTTGTGATTTTTTTACGTTTTCAAACACCCATAATCTTCACAAAATTATATAATTAACGAACCCACTCACAAAGCTTCATGAGAATCGATGGGAAATGCGACCTCTAGGCGGGAACAGCCGCAAATCCGGACAAACGGACATTCGAACATCCAAACACATACGAAATAATTTTAGGCCAAGCTGAAATGGAGACGCTTTGCTCGCTCGGTTAATGAAAGGATTTTTCATGTGAAGAAATCAAAACATTTTAGCATAATTTTATGTCACTTCTTTGCCACTTTTCTTCGAGAGTGCTGATTAGTACCGACTACCGAACATTAGTTGTCCAATCAATCCACATAATATCCGATTAACGTCACTCGTAACCAAGAACAAAACGGTCTGCACTTATACGAATGCATTTAATAAATCTACACACGGGTTTGATGAATTGGGGTCCGCCGTAATCACAAAACTAACCTTTAACTCTACATAGTAGGATAAGTATTCATTTGGAAAGGTTTGAAATCGGATACCGCTTAAACGTTCGGAGTGAGGTATTGGTTACAGAAACATTAGTCTAAGACAAAAGTAATTTACCGGTAACGTCAATTTACGCACTGTATCGAAAAGGGAAATATGGAGAGCTGGTTGTTGTCGTTTGTCTAGCTAGTGAAGTGTTGCTTCTGGGAAGTCCTACTCGTATAGGTACATTTGAATTGAAAGTACTCGTAATGTCATAAGATAAAGTACCTATTGTTTGTCATAACCATCAGACTTCAGATTTTTAGCACGGTTGGTCGTTAGAGCTTTGGATTCGATATACACATTAAGACGTATTTCGTACTCATACCTACTCGTAAATTTGTTTAGTTCTAGGATGCCTTTATGGTTCTCTCTCCGTCTCCTGAGCAACTTTATTTCTAATTATAAAAAATCTAATAAATTTCTGTTAAATAAATAAATACCGGGGAACGTAGGGTAGTTAGATGACTCTAAGTCTAACCCTACGCTCCCTGGTATTGTTATCAGAGCAATGGATTTATGTAAAACGTAGGATAAAAAAATATGTTCGTAATGTTTAGTGTGTTGACTTACCTATTGCTGTGATACGCATCCTTAGGGGGTGGCATGGGGGTGGGGATCCTCCTCCCCCCCTTAGTCACACTCATTGTGCCTGGCTGGATTGTCCTTAAGACCTGAAAAGAAACGTCCCAGATTATGCTAGCAACACTCTAAATAATACGTCGTGGGAATGGCTTTGCTGTTTACTGAAGGGTTAGTAATATTTTTAACTGATGCGCGGAAATTATCGTTGGCACAGTCAGATAATTATTCAATTGAAGGGTAAAATGAGAAAGACGTACAAGCAATGAATACTTTACGCATACAATTACATATATCCCGTTGCTAAAATCCTACAGGTCGAACAAATTGAAATGTTAGAATTATTGTAAGGCGGGCTTTTCCCAGTAGACGCCGAACTCACTCATTTTCAGACTCGTCGTAGACGTTTAATCAGTGTTTTGAAGATTATGAAAGACATATATATCATACTTAAGGATCTTCTGAATATGAAATCGTGTTCAGCAACATGATTTGAAAAATTTCGGTCGATAGAAAACGATCCCAAAGTTACCTCTGTTCGTAATATCTTTTCTGTAGAATAGCTAAAATACGAACCTTTTTTACCCGTTTTTTGCGTAAATGTATAGATACTAACAATATCTAGTTGAAGTGGATGGGATTTTCTGAATACAATTATTTATTTAATCACTAGAACGAAATATGTATCTACTAAAACTATGAGGGCGATAGCTCGCGGTGCCATTTCAGTCGCGCTTCGGCGCTTGAAGGGGATGGACCTGTGTCAATTTGTTCCGCGCGTCCACGTGATCGCATTTACGAATTATTCTTCCAAAAAAATGAGAAATAAAGCAGCACAACGTAAACAAAAAGCTTTTCATATTATAAAACGAATAAAAATAGACAATGCTCGAGCAAGGAATGCCAAAAAGTAAGTTAATGTTTTATTTATAATAAATTAACAGAACCGAACATAAATGTCAAAAAGTGGCACGGTTGACATGTTCAAGTATATGCTAATAACGCTTTATTCATAATTTAAAACAACATAATTACTTTCTACAAAAGAACTCATTGTTCAAAGCATTAAGTGTCAAATTGACTTACGAACTTATTACCACAAATATTTTTCATCTGAATTAAGTTTTTTTGCGTATTCTGACTTATATCTCTTGTCAAACTTGGAACATGGATTTAGTACACAGTTAACATATATCAGTACTTTAAGTCCATGCCTGGGGAAAAGGCATGATTATGTATGTTATGTAACCAAGATATAGGTAAGTAAAAAAAACTGTACTTTACAAATGCTCCTCAGTACTTGTTCTTTCTTAAGGCCTTTAGCAACAATCGACTCCTAGGTAAGGTATGTAGTATATTTTTACCCGACAGCGCGACGCAAAGGAGGGTAATGTGTTAAGCGCAGTCTGTTTATGTATGATAGCACCTTTGAGATTATTTCACATTTAAAAGTATCTAAAAAAACAAATAATTTTATTAATTGTATCTAGAGGCACGCCATTGCCCCCTCCAACTCGAAAAAACGCGCTTACCGGCACACCGCAACATCCTTTTCCTTTTTTCGAAGCCATTCAGACCATTTTCAAACCCCCTGTATTTCGTCGTGAACAAAGCTAGAAGCCTGAATTTTCAGTAACTAGGTGGGCATAGTATAACCTAGGCATATTCCAAGTTACATTCAATTTGAACTAGTAAGTTAAGAATTATTGCGAGTCAAAGTTCCTTAATTTTGTCACTCACTAATTCACTGACTCATTTACACACGATCATACGAATTCTAAGTTATTTCCAGCAGACACACAAGCTTGAAATTTTGAACTCTATTACTGTTTAGTATACAGTTATGCGACCTGCATAGGAAAATTTGTATTTCCTTATGAACCCTATAAAAAATACTCGATTACAAAGTTGATTTTGCGGTTCATATAACCTTCGGTTTAGATACTAAAACCTCAGGCACAGAATTTATACATACAGAATGGACACGCACACCCCCGTGCCGAATTGAGTTACCTCACCCCGCAGGGGCAGTGAGTTGGAATCGTTTTTTCTGCGTAGATAATTTTGAAATGGTCGTGTGCACAGGCATAGGTAGAACAATAATGATGACTCGTCAAATAATGATGCTGTTGGTGATAGTAATGATGATAATGATGATGGTGGTGTTGTGGGTCATGCTTATGATGATGATAGTGGTGGTGTTGTTGATGATTGTGTTGTTGTTGATGATTCTGATGATAATGATGGTCATGACGATCATGGTGATTAGGAATGATGATGGCGGTGTTGATTCAGATGGTAATGGTCATGGTGATGACTGATGATGAATAATGACGATGATTGTGATGACAATCCTTGTGGTGATGATGGGTCATTATGGATCATGAGAGGAATCAAGAGACAGATCGTTATGGCTGCTAAGAGGAATCATGAGAAGGATCTAGGGGCACGACAGTGCCTCCGCTAAGTCATTATTTACCATGAGATCGTTATGGATCATGAGAGTGATCAATACTGCCGTCCTAATTCAAAGGGACGGATGTCCAAAAAATCGATTTTCAGTTTTTGTCATTTTCCTATGGATTAGGTGTTACTTCATCATATGAAATAAGTGAAAAAAAATATTAGTTAATATTTTTTTTCAAAAAGTTGTTAAGAAAATTTAGCACATCTCCAAAAACATACTATTTCCTAAGCGAGTTGGTCGTATCTGCCTTAAACTAAGCTAAAACGCCCCATCTTCACTTTCCTAATCAATTATGGACGCATATCACCTGCTATGCGGCTTTATGGCTTAGGAAATCTGCTATGCGTTTTTTTGGCTTCATTCAGAGTGAAGGAAGACAGATAATACGGTACTTGCATTACATTTGCGTAAAAAGACAATTTTATATTTGATAGTCATTTTTTTATTTAATCGTATGGCATATACAGTGGCATCAGACAACTCGAGTACCTAGTGTACCAACATAATATTACAAATCAACATTAAGATTAGTTAGCCACTTAATGGCTTCGTCACTGAGGGAGAAACAGGTCTTCGGGAGGGCCGCCGGCATAGCGCGTTATGGGGCAGTCGTGGATGATGTGCTGGATGGTTTGCTCTCCGGCTCCACAGGGGCCGGCAGGAGAATCCACCCACCCGCAGCGGTATTTATATTGCGCAGTGGCCGTGACCAGTGCGAAGTCTGTTCAAACTGCACCAATCACATCTAGGAAGATCTGACCCTTTTATTCGTGAGCCCGGTATAATCTCACAACCCACTTTTCCTTCCATTTCCGAGTTCCACAGAACCATTCCTGTTTGAGGTTGAAGTGATTATCAAGCAGTTTTGAGGCGATGTTGTATGATGCGTTTCTGGACTTCAGGCAGTGTGTGGTGGGAACAAAAAACTCGGAATTGATAGGGAGACTTGGGATTTTCTGGATTTTGAGGACTTCTTTTACTAGAGCTTCCTTCCTCCTTAGTTCAGGTGGAGGGATCCGGCAGAACACTGGTAGCCAGTGGCAGGGGGTTGATTGGAGGGTCCCAGAGATAAGTCGCATAGCCTTGTTCAGCTCGACGTCCACCCTCGCGGTGTGAGCACTTCCTAGCCAGACCGGGGCGCAGTATTCGGCCGTGGAGAACACCAATGACAGCGTGGACGTGCGCAGTACTTCGGAATTCGCTCCCCAAGTAGTCCCACTTAGTTTCTGGATGATGTTGTTACGGGTCTGGAGTTTGCGTGCTGTGTTGGTTAGGTGCTGCTTGGAGGTCAGCGACCGGTCGAGCGTAACGCCGAGGTATTTTGGTGTAAAGTTGTGCTTTAGGGTGGATCCGCGGAGGCGAACCTTGATAGTGATTGTGACTAAACAAACATCGCCTAAGTAAACATTAGCCTAACACGTCCCGATTGAAATAAAACAATTTAAACGGATTATATCGCGTATATTAATTATTTGAGCCTCCCTGACGTTTCAGTACCTTTACAGATACCGTTGTCAAAGGTTGACTGAGAAAAACACGTTTTTTCTCTGTCAAAGTTACATTTGTGCAAACTACCCATTTTGTAAATATTAATTTAAAATAAAGGGTGTTCATACATGCCAGATGGGCCTAATGTGTAAAGACAGTTACACATGTGCCAGAAGGGCATTTATTATTTTATTTGTCTTTACACATTAGGCCCATCTGGCATGTATGAACACCTTTATTTTAAATTAATATTTACAAAATGGGTAGTTTGCACAAATGTAACTTTGACAGAGAAAAATTGTGTTTTTCTCAGTCAACCTTTGACAACGGTATCTGTAAAGGTACTGAAACGTCAGGGAGGCTCAAGTAATTAATATACGCGATATAATCCGTTTAAATTGTTTTATTTAAATGTGTGACAGTCGCGGAAACCGAAGAAAATATTACGTCCCGATTGCACAAAATTGACAAATTTATGAAGTTGTGTAAGGTTTGTATGGCATTATTATTGTACATCATTAGAATGAGAGACAGACAAGAGATGGGTTTTAAACAATTTCAAGAGCATGGTTTTTTGGAGTATTTTTTTTAATGGTAATCAAAGTTTCAGTTTCATTGAATTTTCACGTGACCAAACCCGACTTGTTGGAAATTTTGATTTTGATAGAACCGTACAACATTACACCTTCCAATAAAATAAAGATTTTGGGTCTAGGCACTGAAACTTTTTAGTAATTTAAGTTTAAAAAATTAAATAAATGTCATAAAAAAATCCGTGGGCCTAGATTTTTTTTAGACATCGTAAGAGGTAGCAAATGACCCCTTCTATCCCCCATTTTAATTTGACAAACAATGTACCAAACACCCTGTATGAATAAAAAATGTAGTGCTTGACGAACATAATATATTAACATTGAAGTTTTATTTCCGAATAAATTTCCTTAGACTTAATAACGGATATATGAAATGCTTAACAAAATGACGGTAGGTCGGATAAGCGTCCCATTCGTGTAGGAATTTGTTTGAATATGTTAAGCAAAAAAACGCATGTTTATTTTTTTATTAAATACTCAATAAAAATATATATAGATTCGAGTACGACATTCTAGTGAAAATGTTTTCTTTACGTTAAAAAAATTGTTTTTTTTTTATTAAGTTTTAAAGTTCGCGGTGAATGAAAATCTAGTCGCCCATTTCTCAAACCCTGTGCAACAGACATGCGTCCTTTTGAATTAGGACGGCAGAATATGGATCATGACGGATTGTGAGAGAGATCATTATGGATCATAAGAGGAAGTGACAAGTCTGTGTGGTTTACATCTAGTTCACGTCGACTCCGCAACTGCAGAGTATAATAGAATAAGAAGTATTTACCGTCTTGGCTTGTCAAAAAAAGGAGGACCCTTAAAAAAAATGAGATCCCATCAAAAACATATCATGCATGCAAGTCTCGCAACCATCTACCGCAAAAAATTGTGATACAATATAACACCAAGTCGGTTAATTTATTTAATAAGTGACCCCCGGCCTATATTACAACATTGACATACATTTTCACAGAATGACATAACTAAAAACATATTGCCATAACCGTTTTAGTGCCCGCACTAATAATGTTAATGTATTAAACATTTTTATCTTTTTAATAAAATGTAAGGACTTGACAATCGCACACGGTAATATACTCTAGATATAATGAATCCCATCAAAAACATAAATGTTAAATTAGAGCCAAGTTCTCGCATGCAACGTTGTCGACTTCGCCGACAAAAGAATTGAGATCTATATGGGCGCCAAGTTCTTTGCCCTAAATTTTTTAGATACAAGGACATGCGACATACTCAATGCATTTATTTTACTTGGGGTGTAATTCAATATCAAGACTGGACTTGGCTAGTTTTTACATATAAATGTATATTACATTTGTCTAATCATTAACCTATTTTCGTAAAGGTATGTACGCAAGTTAGTGTACGTCCTGTTACTTATACTGTTAGCTTGATAATAATACTATGTTACTTTGATAAAATTAAGTCAGTTTGTGAAAACTAGCCAAGTCAAATCTTGATATTGAATTACACCCCAAGTAAAATAAATGCATTGAGTATGTCGCATGTCCTTGTATCTAAAAAATTTAGGGCAAAGAACTTGGCGCCCATATAGATCTCAATTCTTTTGTCGGCGAAGTCGACAACGTTGCATGCGAGAACTTGGCTCTAATTTAACATTTATGTTTTTGATGGGATATCATTACTTTTTGTACAGAAATTTGAATTGACGCCCCACCTGTCTTGACTAGAGTGACGCGGGGTAGAGGGAGGGGCCGGACCGCTCCTCGCCACGCCGCGCTCCCGCGCTTCGCTATCCGTCCCCGCGCCACGGCAATTTATTAACCTTCTCTGTGTGTGCGTGTGTGTGTGTGTGTGTGTGTGTGTGTGTGTGTGTGTGTGTGTGTGTGTGTGTGTGTGTGTGTGTGTGTGTGTGTGTGTGTGTGTGTGTGTGTGTGTGTGTGTGTGTGTGTGTGTGTGTGTGTGTGTGGTGTGTGTGAGAGAGAGAGTGCCATCTTACAAACAAAGAAAGAATTTTCCAAATCGGTTAATAAATGACGGAGTTCTGAGGCAACAAGCATAAATAATAATAATAATAAAACTAAAAAATATCACTGTTTTTGATTTTTATATGTGTACACACACAATTACCAAGCTGAATGCCAAATTTCATCTTTCTAGGTCACCTGGAAGTGGGTTAGGTTTTTGATTACTAGTGAGTCAGTCAGTCAGTCAGTGATAAAAATGCCGTTTTTTGGACGTCAATATCTCAATAACTATTTCATCTACATTTATGAAATTTGTGGTTCTAGTTGTTCTCAGGGACCTAAATACATAAGCCAAATTTCATTTTTTTCTGTTGAATAGATTTGGAGTTATTGAGGGGTCAAAAGTGGCTCCAAACGGTTCGTGTAATATAACACACGGCTGCTGCTCGCCAGTTCCTGCGGTGAACTTGGTTGGACACGCTGCCGCGTGTCTAGAAACATCTACCAAATATCATTAACGCTTTAAATGTCACGCTTAATTTATATGCGTAAATTCCTACTCATTGTTTCATCTTGGCCGTCCTTACTAAGATAAAAGATGGACCTGGCCACACGGGCAAAAGTGGACGACAGAAGATAATAGAGGAAGATGAGATAGTAAAAACAGTTGAAAATAAAAAAACCGGCCAAGTGCGAGTCGGACTCGCGCACCGAGGGTTCCGTACAAACACTTTCCATCCCTAAGTGGTTAAGTTAAGTTTGCACCTGGTATGTATAGCGCCCCATATAAATTAGGTGCAAAGTTAGGTATTAAAAAAAAAATTATGGTTTTCGTAATTATTTCTTTATCTATGCTATAAGACGTTGCTTCGTACCAAATTTCAAGATTCTGAGTTCACGGGAAGCACCCTGTAGGTTTTGATTCCCTTGCAAGTGTCGAAAATTTGCGGCATAAACGGCTGTATCTTTTGATTGCGTTGGCTTAGAAGTTTGATTTTTTCACAGCTTCAAGGGACAGTAAACCTGAGTAATTGATATAAATTTCAGCTTCATACCTCCACGCGTTCCTGAGAAAAAGGGTCTTGACAGACGGACGGACGGACAGACGGACAACAAAGTGATCCTATAATGGTTCCGTTTTTTCCTTTTGAGGTACGGAACCCTAAAAACGGGAGGAGCAGAGCTCAACACCGAACGAAATGGCCAAACTATCTAAATTGTAAACTATTAGATAAAGCTAAAAATATAATAATCACTTTAAAAGGAGATTTACTCGTGTTCCTATGTACTTACAGTACGACACAAAAGAGTAGAAAACGGATGATAAAGGAACTACAATTTTTCATACAAAATTGTTACCATATTCAAGCACTTTACGTCAAAAATGTGACAGTTGCGAAGGAAGTGGCGCCCTCATTTATTTTTTACTCTTTTGTGTCGCACTGTATGTTGCTGTGCGATGGCCAAGTCATTACATTTATTATAAAGATAAAGATGTGTAATATTAATGCAAACACTACAACGGTCATGGTAATATGTTTTTAGTTATGTAACCCGGTGAAAATGTATGTCAAAGTTGTCATATAGGCGGGGTTCACTCTGATAGGGACTGAATAAATTAACCAACTTGGTTTTATATTGTAATCTCACAACTTTTAGCGGTAGAAGGTTGCGATGCGGGACTTGCAATTTTTTACATATTATGTTTTTGGTGGGATACTTATTCCGTAATTCCTCCACGGAACACAGTCGCAAGTAAAAACTATAAAAAATAAATTAAGTTAAAACAAACATGTAGTTAAAACGAAAAATAATACATATTTCGTACTTCTATAGCAAGAATTCGCATTTCACTTTGAACATAAATTATAACCCGCTTTGCACCGGCCACTTAAAAAACTGCCGACTGATATCACTGTATTGTGACACCCCTCTACAGTGTATATACATTGCCATCGCAATTTCGCGTTAGCGAACTCGGCGAGCGGGGTCGGGGCGCGCGGGCGGCGCTCCGCGTCTTGCCGCGCACCTCACCCCCTCAATTCGGCCGTAGGGCCGGATAATATCGCCTTAACACTCACGTGAAATTGTCAGAAGGGCTCCATACGAGTTCGAAACATGTCGGGCCGTTCCTGACAATTTCACGTGAGTGTAAACCGCTTACTACAATAATTAAATATGTCTCACGAAAGTTTTAATAAAATTATGTTAGAATCAGTTTAAATGAAAACAGTGTTTTTATTTGTATTATTTATTACTATTTAGAAAATATAATAAACTTTAAGTTCTTTGCGACGTCGTATGAAAAATCCTCATTCACTGATTTCAATATTGCTGGTGAATTTAAATACCCAATGGCCTATAGAAATATACTGTAAACCTGCCTTGACAAAAACATTCACTTCATTTATCGGAGCCAAGGTCGTAGAAACAAAACAATATCGGCTTTTGGTAATTTTCAGGCAACAAACCGGGGCATTTGGAGGATATCTCCAGTTTTTGTTACCCCGGGAGCAAAGTACGGCCGCGAGTAGCTTTGAGCACCGTCACAATGGTCGACATTCGCTGTCTTTGCTTTGACGCATCCTGGCACATGGCCGGTAGAAACTCCTAAACCGCAAAAATCTTCTTTATCCCAGTGGAATAAGAAGTCAAGGAACCGCATTGCTTCGCGCGCGTTACAAAGGTATTGTCAACCCTTGATATTCGAGATTTGACCGTAACGTCTAGGTTTTAAGGAAGATGTGATCCACACAAGGGTTACTTGGTATTCATCTCGCTCACTATGATTATTAGTCCCGCTGATAGTGGCAAGGACGAGATAACCAACGCCGGAGCGTTATGACGAGTTATGTGCTATGAATTTCATTTAAGACTGGGAGTTGCACTGTGGAAATATTTAAATGTGTCCCGTAGGCTTGGGTTCGGCCTAGACAAATTAATGTCAACCGTTTTAAGGTTCTAGCTGACATTAATGAAAATGTTTCAGATGTCTTCATAAATTTATTGTCTGGAGTTAATTAACTAACATAACTCAGTCAGCTGTATGGAAAACCATCCCCCTGGTATAAACTATATGCATCACATGGGGTTTGTGTAGGCAAAGTAAAAGTAAACACATTATCTGGAAAATGTATTGTAAACTATTTTACAATGCATGTGCTCGAAAAGAGCGTATTCTAGGCATTCAAACTGTGCGGAAAATACTACTTTTCCGCACTAGTGCTTTTTACTTTTCAATTTTTTTTTAATTTATGGCCGTATCTGACAGTCTGACACAAAGAGGTTTTATTATTTACAAAAAGTTTGATAATTAAGTCAAATATCGATTATTATCACGTATAAAAGTAGGTACAATAAAACCAATATTTTATTAATTAATTCATTTAACACGTCATTAATTACATTAGATATAAAATTTGATTAATAAACGATCTTTAAATCGTTATTCATTAAATAAATTTGGCTGAATGTACACGCGCTTGTGCCATTTTGACATAAGACGAATATTAAAAAAATACTTTTGCACATGCGCAGTAGTAGATTATGTCGAGCGCGGTTTCCAAATAACTCCGCCATTTTTCATTGATGTCTAGTTTATTTTGAAGTTGTTTTGTGCAAATCTGCTGAAATAATGGCGAGATAAAGGGACGAATCATGAATTTAAACCCGTAAAATGTTATTGAAGAAGTAAAAAATGTGAACGACGGCTTCTTGTTGGATAAATCAAATCAAAATACTTTTTTTCCAATGTAAACAGTCTTTGTGAGTATTAAAGTATTTTCTATTTTCTCGGACATGCATAGTAAAGTTTTGTACGGAACTCGTGTGTAAGATGATTTCCGACTCGTGTTTGTTTAATCACTCGCTCGTACCTCGCTCGTGACTAAAAATCACACTCGTCTGAAATCACCTACCTTCCACACTTGTATCGTAAATAACTATTATCTACGCACATATCATTAGTGCTCTAAAATGCGTTCAGAAACCGTAGGAAATGACCAGCATTACTACAAGCAATTTTACTATGAGAACTTTCTTATCTGTGGCAGTAGGTAAAATCTGTACTGTAATGTTATAACAGTATCAATTTTTGTTAGGTTATGAGTTTAAATTTGGAACAGCTGTCAAAACTAAAGTAGGTCTCTATTCTAGTATCCATAGATATTAATATTGTTATCGATACGAAACGTCAATTCAGTATGTTTTTTTATAAAAACCGCACGACATTTGATCTCGAGTGACATGAGAATATGGATACATTCGTTTGTATATGATTTAGAAAAAAAAAACATTTGTCTTGACGGAGGTTCGAATTGCCGCCATTATTGTTGTCATTTGTTTGTTGGTTCTTTGCTGTTACGAAAGTATAATTGTGATAAGTTTATTGTAATTCACATTTTAGTTGAAAATATTGTTTCAATGTAAATGTAAATTACAACTATAACAATAAATAATCTGTTTATGTATTTGTTCAGATTTATTTCTTACTGCATTAGTATATGTCGTTTTTAGATATTTTACAGGTAGCACTAGTGGTGCCGGTCATTTCCTTATGGCTTCTGAACCCATCTTAGAGTACTTATGATATGTGTGTAGATAAAGTAGTGTATACAACTGTACATAATTAGGCCTTAAAACACTCGTGTGATCCTATTATGAAACTCGCTGACGCTCGTTTCATAAAACCACACTCGTGATTTAATGCCTCTCATTATGTATCATTTGCATAAACTACTATTAATTTCCACACTGTTGAATGCGAACCCGATATTACGGAGTTGATAATTCGTATAAACTATAGGGTGAGACACTGTAAGGCTAGTTATACTCACAATAAACACGTGTTGCAGTAAAGGCTTCAAGTTTTGTATACAAACATACCCCTAATTCTGCCAAATTGTTCCGTTAGTGCAAAAACATTTATATAAGAATCGACCCTATTCAGGTCAGTAGGTAAAGCAAAAGCTGACCCCGTATAATTCATACAAAAGAGCAAACACGGAAGGTAACATCAGGTATCGGATATTACGCTCCTTAGGGTTGCGGCTCGCCAAACAGAACACAGAACACACTCACTTGGGCAACCTTTTATTTTCTAAGGTACACGTGAACCATGGATGAAAAAGTGGATTATGATTATTTTTGGTACTTCTCGTAACATACATAAAAAAAGGACAATGGCACAATACATGCAAATAACAAAAATAAAAAAAAAACGATTGTTTGACAAGGGACTAAAATAAGCCATTGTGACACGAAGTAATTATTTGAACGAGCGAACGAAGTGAGCAAGCACAAATATAACCTGAGTGTCATAATGGCTTTTAGCCACGTGTTAAACACTCTGCTTTTCACTTCGTCTGCGAGAAAATAAAAAATACCTAAAAATTTTAATTGTTGTGACACCATGTGCGATATCTTACTGTTTTTTTTTTTGGAGATTTGGCACTTTAACATTACATTTCTATGTTAAAGTACCTACCTCTTGATTTTTCTAACTCACTGTCCGAAACTCTCAAGAAACCACATGAAAAACTTTCAAATTTGACTTGCTCACCGCGCTGCTTAGCATTCAGCTGAATATGGAAAGATGGTAATCTCATCCCATCGAGATGTGACCCAGCTGCCGACTGCCTGACCGACTTGCGAGTTGTATTCATCTGTTTCAGGGTTCCACTTCAAAGGACTATATATTGTGACAATTCTACATTTCTGAAGGATTACTTTATAAGATTCACCACGTATGACTTGTTCAGTATAAGTGCTAGTGTAAAGGAATTTCATTTAGCGGATATTAATGGTTAGCTGCATATATTGATAGTCTCTCAACCCATCGGGTTGTTTCCACTCATCTGTTGTCGGATTCTTCTTGGAACCGTAACGTGACAATTCTTCATGAATGGAATGTGACTTAAGAAAGATTAAACTGGAACATTATCGTGGTCTGAGAGCAGAGAGCGGATGACATAAACAAGATCGTCGTTATAATTTAACGTTTCAACTTCAACGATTATATACAAATATTATAAAAGTGAAAGTTTGTGCAAATGTAAATTCCATTTGTACAATAAATTTCGTGATAGGATCAGAATAGCTACAGAGAAGTTGAAAGTGTGAATGGGCTCATTTCATCCGCGCAATCGAAGCCAAGGGAAAAGCTAGTATGTGATATGCTTGTTTAACTGGATGTGGAAATATTCGTATAAGATTAGAAGACAGGGCTTTAATTATGAGACCGAAGAGGACTGAGTGATCCTCTATTATGCATCGGTTAATTTAGAGAGCGCTCGTGCCTCGTGTGGGCCGTCGGTATGCGTGCTGTCGCATAAACGACGACATTTTTAATATTTTCATAAAAATTGTATTTTTAATTGGGCTTGTCTTGCCTGATAGAAAAGCACTGTTCTAATAAAAATATAATATTTCAGCCTTTCCTTGTAGGTAGACGAAAGGATAAGGAGATATGAACGAAAAATGTTTTCAAGATTTTATTTTGCTGGTTTGTCACCATGATCAATATAATACCCATGCCAAATTACAGCCTTCTGTAACTTAGAATCTTGGACCTAAGCCGCGGACGGATGGACAGACGGAAATGCACATGTCGAAACTAGAAGCCTCTAGTGACTACGAAACTTTAATAAGAAATTTATAAGGAGTTGATAAGAAATACATAATTTATAAGAAAAAACAAACAATTGGGAACAATTAGTTTTTCAGGGGTAGGTATGCATATTTTCTAATTTTTCCAAATAGTACACGTTATTTGCATTGAAAATCTACGATAAGTTTAATTTTTACGTAGTATAGTTTTTCAGATATAATTTTTAAAACCTCTATGTGACATTTGTAAATTTTCCGGAGGTATACAACATTGCTTTGGCCTACAAGGAATTAATAAGGAAAATTAAAAAGTAGTCGTAACATAATACAGTTCTTTGTAAAAACTTAATGTTCCCAATTCATATTTCCAACAAATCATGTTGAAGCTCAAATGAAAAACCTAACGAAGCCATTTTCATTATGCCGTTTTACAATAAAGCTTTTTACAGAAATTCCAATATCCTGGCTAAATGCGAGCCCGAACAGTCTCAATAGTATGCAATGCAATTGCATCTAATTCCTCCAATATCCATCTCGCCGGGAAAAAGGAGAAGCATTCTCAATGCTCATTGGTATTGGTAATGAAGGAAAGGAACCGGAAAGTCGAATAGATATTGCCATGAAATATAAAATGTATTTTTAGGAGATTATGTGCAATCGATTTTGGATTGATCTAGCACTCAAAGGATATTTTGAATTCACTGCTGATCAATGAGGGGCTGCTCCACGCTGCGCTTTCCTATACCATTCCAGACCACCATTCCAGAACTTCGGCCATCCGTTCTCCGGTCGACATGGCCCACCCAATGCCACTTTAACTGTGCAATCCTGTGAGCTACGTCGGCTAGTTTGGTTCTTCTGCGGTTATCTTCATTTCTGACTCTAAGCCGCCTTGTGAGTTCCACTGTGAACGAAAATGTCTCAGTTCCGTAAGTCATTACTGATGAATGAATAAGAGTAGGTGACAATATTGTATGCAATCTACTACAATGCAAGCGGGGAAGTGGGACTTTGTATTGTTCTTCAAAATAAAAATGTGGTGTTTCCACAAAATTGAATCAACATAATGATTTATGATTCAATTAAATAGCAAGGGATACTTATTTATCTAATTCTCTAGACAAATAAGGATTTATTATCTAGTTCTCATGAGGAACTATATAAAATCATTGTTGTAAAATGTTAATGTTTGAATCAATATTTAGCCTAAATAGCTACGAGTAGTAATTTAAACATCAAGTTGGAGCGCTCGAACTTCAAGTTTCTGTAAGGTTGTTTATTTCATTGTGAAGCATCTCCTTCAATGTCAAAAAGCAGTAGCATTGTAGCAAATACTCTCTAAATTATAAAATGAAGTAGATAAAGTACAATGTTTAATTTAACAAAGCTAATACGCGTAATGCAGCTCTCGCAAATAATTCCCCTTTATTTGCTTAGAGACGTCAATAATAGGCATCCGTTATTGATGTTTGCTTTAAAATCAACATAGAATTCCCGGTAAATGCGATCAGTGTAAATAGCTTCTCCATGTACCCATTTTCAATAGGAATATTGTTTTATCTTTGCTAACTTTCATGCACATTTCATTTATACAAAAATAACCATACTGGTATTTACCGCAAATAATGTTTCGCAAGTACGTTTGTGTATAGGTACGTATTTTAAAACGTTTACAGAACAATTTGGTGTATAATAAAAACCCTTGACGGAGTGAGGTAATCGAATCCGGTTAATAATTTCAGTTTTACATCGCGTATTGATCGCCCTGGAGAAAAGTGAATTAATAGCATAATCACTGCGGAAAATAATTATCCCAACTTTCAAATTAAAATTATGTAAAATTACTTATTTTTGCTTAAAAAAGCACTTTAAAACCCATCCATAATATTTTTCCAAATATAAGCTTGTGGATCATAGTTAATCGATGAAAACTTTCCATATTCAGGCAAATAAGATTTAATGTCTTACGGGAAATGTATAAACCAATCAATAATTTCTTTTTCATTCTTTAAATGTATCTCGTTTTTAAAATTATTAATAGCACGTGCAGGAACAAACCCCGTTTAATTTTTTATTTTTTTATACAACCACTACCACCTTTTATTCACTCCTACACCTAAGTCCATCGACGCAACGCTTTTAACCGAACCCACGCAAACGCGGGACATAATATAAATACATTTTAAATAAACATTTTTACCCTGTTTATTTCAGCGGCTTTTTCAAAGTAACCTGCGGTTCGTTGACTCTCTTGTTATTCTTGCACCTTGATAGTCGGTCAGAGGTGTAAACACAAGGGTGCTGGCTGCGTTGTTTATGCGCTTGCGCCTATCTTCGAGTGATCACGAGAAATTAAGCAACTTTGTTGCTATGAGTAAATCAACTGACCCACTGATCCTTCTGACTGTTAACTATTCTAGGAAACTCGGAAGATGCTACTTTTGCTGTTACAAAACTAAGCGTGAATACACTGTTTGGCTATAATCATCAATTCATCATGTATGTGCGAGGATAGATTCAATTTTTTTTTTCAGTTCGGACTTGTAAACTTTTATCAAGCCACCTAGAACTCCATTCGGTACATGTAGAGAGGTTTCTTTTAAAAATAAACTTATTCAATATGAAGAAAACATATGTACCTACTTACTCAAGGGCATACATAATTGCGTAGTTTAATTATATTTACAACCTGCTATCAACATTGGATTTTATGAAAAAATGAAGAATATCACCTACAGAGTTGTATTGTTTTATTATTAAGATACGGCTAGGGTAACAAATTATGTAGATAAGCTGATGAGACATGAATAAACCAATTTTTATTAAGTCCCAGCTATATTTTTCACAAATCAAATTACTTAAAATGTTTGATATAAATATACTCCTGAAAATATTACATGTACTCTAGTTAGATAAAAACGTCAGTCCCATAGGATTGGTCATTAAAATTTCATGCATGCAACAGACGAAAAGCGGCGCACGGTGAATTTTCACGTTCCTGCCAAAAGGGAATAAAAAATAATCCTGTAAAACCCGCTGCCCGATATTTGTGGTACGACTGGCTGGATGTCTATAGGTGAATTGAAAATATTATATCCAGTATGTCGTGTGTGAAGCGTTTTTAGTTCGGCAAAACCAGCATATGAACACAGCATATATGACGCCTTTTTAAGTTTGTGTAATACGTCGTACCGACAATGTCCGTAACTTCACCTGTGCTTCTTTCTAGGAGAGCCTGGTACAAAGTAATAGATTTTGCCTCCATCTTAAAATGATTTTTTTTTCGTATTCCTAATTGTTAACTTCTAATAGGTATTTTACATTACTTAAATTTGGAAAAAGTGTTTAATAATCTTTCTTTGAATTCCTGATTACTGGTGGTGTTGATTGGTGTTATGGTGGCCGACATCTTGTGAAATGAAATCTCTAGACTTAGAATTAACTATTCTACAAGTTTATAAAATATACATACCTATATATATGTATTCATAATGATCTCTGCTATTTTATGTAAAAATATTTTATTTAGGTACACTTTACACCCACTATTTATTATTGTATGAAATGAACATTAATTAATTTTTAAGTTTACCTATTCTGACCATAGTAAAAAAATTTAAACAAAAAAAGATCATAATAATTTCACACGATTTAATACATTTATAGGTATTCATAACCGCTCCACACCCTGCAAAGCTAAATCGTAGAAAATAATTATGGATGATATTGTCTGATTATTTAATTATCAGGCTAACTAGTTTTACTCTAAAATTATAAATATTAATGCTTACTGCTGAAACATAACGTACCTATAACGATAAGCTCGCCCGCAGGCATTCACGTGTTGAATAAGCTCCCAAATCCTAATATTAAAATTAATTGAATTACGGATTACTTAGGTCTTAAAACTTCCATGATGGCTGCAGCAGTGCTTAAAATAAGGTGATTAATATTAGAGATATGGTCTAGATTTTTGTGATTTGTTTTAACATTTTCCCTCAAGCGAAATAACAATCTTTGGTTATGTTATGATTCGTGTCACTAAAGATCCTAAAATACAGCTCAGAAGCCATTTAAATTAAATCAAATCAGCATTCCATTCTAAGTAAAATGTTCATGTACATATGTGATGCGTGATTTATCGAAATTCAGTTGTTTCAGATTGAAGTCTACGCCCCGCGCTTGGCGGATGAAAACAACTTATCGAATTTACAAAAGACGCACAAACTTTTGTTTTATTTGCGGAACTCTGTCATATGCGGATGAAGTATTTCGGTACAAAAGTTATATCGTCTCTTCTGACGTTGATGTAACGGTTTTTGAACTTTCATGTACGTAAATCATAATAATATGTATACAATTATACACGAATAACTTACCTTATTAATGTGTATATTTTTTTTATATGAATAAGAATTATGCATCTAATAATTTCACGTGTCAATCGTTTTTACGCTTAAAACCTTCTTACGGGATCATCCACATATTACGTCACACCTTAAGGGGGAGAGGGGGGGGGGGGGGTCATACCAAACACCAAACGTGACAGTACATGTTAAAGGTATAGCAAAAAAGCGTGACATAGGGGGGGTTCAAAAAGTCGACATTTTGCGTGACGTAATATGTGGACGACCCCTACGATCTCTACTTTGCGTTGCTGTCGCCAAATGGTTGCATCCAAACTTGACCAGATCATTGGTTTGCCTTGTTGGGGCCCTTCCCATGCTGCTGCGACTTTTGGTAAGTGGTCAATATGTTGACCCTTTTGTTCTAACTAATGGATCGGTTCTGCGAGCCAACTGGCCTATCCGCTGTCACTTTCGGAAGTTCGATACTTCAAGTGAACTAAAAAATAACAATACAATTACACTGGTCTTTGGATATTAATATACTTACTTACAGATAGTATATGTTCTGTGGACATAAGTTGTAAATAAACAACTCCCTAAGGCTATAGCTCGCTACATTCCAATAAATACACATAGTTGGTAAGCACCAGTAAAAAATCAATCAGCCTTAAGCCCCCAACAATAGACACACCCCAACTCATTAGGCGGGCGATAAAAAATTCAATATTCGATTCACAAGCAAGTAGTCCAATCTAAAGTTTCTTTGTTTACCGAGTGGGTGTGCGATTTTTTCCCCAAAGTTCAACTCTTCACATCCCTTGTGATTGACGTGTTAACACGCCGTGTATTACCGTTGGTTTACATGTGAGGCTTTTGTAATTTTTATAGGTTCATTAATTTTTATTAAGATGTCAATTGGTCCTATTTGCTAAACTACATTGTATCAGTGTCATTAGAGGCAGAAATGATAGAGAGAGAGTCAAAATTCGACATTTCCACTAAGCGCAGAAAATACTCCTTACTTCACTAGGAACACGCAACGTCTTTTGTTCGGTGATGAATCAAATAACAGCATGCTATAAACGAACGTTTCTCGCGTTAACTACTCATCATCAAACCACAAGCGAGCGGAAGAAAAAGGTAAAGGCAAAGTAGCAAACGTACACCACTAATTTATGAATAGAACGTGACTATTGCTAAATAATAATAATAATTTAAATGATAATTCCTACATATCATTATCATTTAAAATGTGTAAAAATCAAATTCTTTCACTGTGTATTTTTAAGAAACTACTCTTAGATATTGACCATTGACTTCATTAAGATGACAAAACGCTTTTGTTTCCTCTTCTTCCAAGTGCCATTGAAATTATCGAGAGAAAAATCCTTATCCCTTTTAATCGTAGCCGTTTCATTCACCGATACCTTTTCTTGGACTTCTCTTAAATAAGACCCATATTGCCGTCTCAAGAGCGCACTCGCCATGTAAACGTACTCTAAAGCATTGTTTCCACTTTTCAATGCACCTATTGTGACCGTCGAGAAGACGAGATGTTGTGGGGTACGAACTAATGGTGCATAGTGGATAGTGGGGATTCCGTGACGTATATACAAGTACATACATTTGAGGATATTTGAGGTGCTTCGGTACACGGATTAGGCAATTTTTTGGCACTATTTAGTTTGATTAAAAAATCCAAAAAAACCTATTTAAATTTGAGGACCGTGACAAGCAGAGGAAATTATTGTTAGGTTTATTTTTTCTTTACATTTAGTTTTTGAAGATATTTCTCAATAAAAAAAAGTTCAATAAAAAAAACACGGTTGAAAATTAATATAAAAATACATTTGTCAGTAAAATTATTTTTAAATCGGACAATAGAACTCGGTTCCCGGTAACAATGAAATACTACAAAGAAAATTACTACTATTAGACGAGAGAGACATGCAAACACTTTCCATCCTTGAATATAGTTTGCGAAAATAAATGAGTATTCATATAAAATGCTTTTAGTTGAGTCTACACTAATAACTTCCCTAATAAATTTAACTATTATAATCCGATGACGGGGTCGGCGCGAGCCCAGAATTTGAATGTTTAATTTTTAATTCAATTTAAGTTCATGAAGCGCTGTAGCAACCAAAAAATATCGGTCTAATAAATGTGTCTCATTAGAAACTGTTATATAACTTGTACTCATATAGTCTATTATATTCAAACATTAATGTTTTTCTGTTTTAAAATAACCACGTACGCAGTATTTACAGCTTGCCTTAGTGCACTTTGCGTTTACACCTCGTAGCAACTTACTGACGGACATCGTTCGTGAAACACAAAACAAGTACTGTTTTATATTCTGTGCTTACAGTAATAAACACTTCCGTTGTAATTTAGGAGACTGCAATATAAAGTCGATGAAAGCATGGATATTATGAAATGAGAGAAAGTAAATCGACTTGTTTAGATTAAAATTCTCAAGCATGGCTAAGCAATTTTCCCTGAACTAGAATATGTTGAAGCCGAGAAGTGAATAGGCATTTTCACATATAAATATATGCTCCATCTTAGGTTCTATTGCTACTTAAAATCGAGTTTAATTGAGACCAAATGCTTGATTAATATCTTAAATAAAAAAAAAGCTTCCAGTTTTTTTCATTAGCGTGTACTTACACGAAAATAAAGTATATGAGACTCCTGAGACTAACAACAGCTAACCTACATTGTAAAACAAGCATTAACATGGTTTCCACATTTTATTGTTCATACCGCAAAGTTTGATGCCCGGCAAATTAAAAAAGTTTAGCTCATTTCTGTAACTGCTTTATACTTTGCGAAACGTTTGCGTAAATTTACTTTTTTTTACTTTCTCCTTATTGAATGCAAGAAATGTTTGGCGATTTATTTAGGAGTTTTGAGCAATAGTCACTTGGTTTTACGTTAGTGTAGAAACTACGCATTGTATATAATATACATTAGTAAATTCACTAGCTAGAGTATTATTTCATGAATAATGATCGTTGGTAATTTCAACCCAATAACGCTCACTGTTAAACATTATATAGGACTGTCCCTAAATTCAGCATAGGCCCAAATAATATATAACGACTCGACGACCCCTAATAAAGTCATTACTTTTATCTTGAGTGCCAACCCTCGATTTGATTCCTAAGTGTTTTGGTGTTTTAGTGCATAGAAAATCAATCTACTATCGACCACTGGCTGCTCTTAGGAAGATTATTCGTAGTACTTTACTACACTAGCATACTAAGACGAAGTAAACTTATTTTAAGCGTGCACGCGTCAATAAAAGTGCAGCCATATTAGCAAGACCACATTATTCTAAAACCTGTGGTAGTTAAAGTTAAAATAAAATGTAAAGCCACCCAAGCTTCCCCGCCTCGGTCCAAGCATAACCACTTCTGCCTTAAATCCTAAGTTTAACACATGCAGGAACACTTAAACTACAGGTCGTCAGGGTTACTCTGAAGTCTGAAATTCGACGTTCGTATCGCGCTGTCTCGCTCAATCAAACGAATATTCACACGAGAGCTAAAGACGGCACGATACAAGCTTGGGATTTTGAAGTTTAGGGTAACTCAGGACATAAAACCGGCAAATAACATGTCGCTGCGCGCTATAAAAGTAATTCGATTCAGTTGCAAGGAATTCGTCACGCCCTAGCCTGCGTTTATTTCTCTTCTGTGAACTTGGCGACTAATTCTCGCGAATCTGATTCGTCAAAGATCGGAAAGCTGTCTGAAAGGATTTGCATGTCTGAGGTACCGTTGACGCGTATTTCCACTAACGACAATAACACTAATTAGACGGCTACTTTATTAGTACACTTTTATTATCAGCCGCGAATGTGGGGATTGCCTGACAAGTCGCTAAAGGTACTTAGTTAACGATAAATACATTTATATAAAAAAAAATCAGCAAAATTACTAAAACAATAGACAATCACATTGCCTGCCAGTAAACTAGAACAAGACCATTGTAACAGTAAAGTACTAGCCAATCGAGTCCCTGAAAATAATAATTTTATTTGGTATACATTTTCACGAATGAACGAGAAGATAAATGATATTTGTAGAATTTCACACGGATTAAATTACGGAGAAATAAAATATCACGCGATTAATCAATGATAAAATACTTCAAGATAATATAAACTATCATCATACGAGTAGGTCCGTGGGTATGTACGTACAATCTTAGTCCGTGTACTAATTCACGCAATTCGTGTGGGAAACGGGTCAAAAGAACGCAAAAGTAAATTCTAAAGGAATTAGCCTTATTAGGCCATACATCCTTTTTAGTTTCCAATCGGCTAACGGAGCACATTGAGTATGTACGGCCCGTCTCAATCGTCTCGTTAGAGACGGGAGGCGGGGGGCCCGCCGTAATACTAAATGCAGCTAAAATGATTACAGTTCTTACCTGTAGTTACACCCATATACCTTTGGAATTTTTAGGGTAATGTTTTCATGCAGTCTACTACGAGGGCGGTTTGATAAGTCAGTGACTTCAAGTAAAAAATAATAATTTCATAATCGAACTTTTTTATCCTCATTCTTAACTCTTTGGTTACTGGCTGTCATAATTTTTTTCTTATATTGCGAAAATTAAAAAAGAAATCGAGGTATATGTCAGATCATCATCATCATCATCATCATCATCATCTCAGCCATAGGACGTCCACTGCTGAACATAGGCCTCTCCTTTGGACTTCCATATATACCGGTTGGAAGCGACCTCCATCCAGCGCCTTCCGGCGACCTTTATAAGGTCATCTGTCCATCTTGTAGGTGGACGTCCTACGCTGCGCTTGCTGGTCCGAGGTCTCCACTCGAGCACTTTTCGGCCCCATCGGCCATCTGCTCTGCGTGCTATGTGGCCTGCCCATTGCCACTTCAACTTGCTAATCCGGTGAGCTATATCGGTCACTTTAGTTCGTCTACGGATTTCCTCATTTCTGATTCGATCACGTAGAGACACCCCGAGCATAGCCCTCTCCATTGCACGTTGAGCGACTTTGAGCTTTGAGATGAGGCCGATAGTGAAAGACCACGTTTCGGTGCCGTAAGTCATCACTGGTAACACACATTGGTTGAAGACTTTCGTCTTGAGGCACTGAGGTATGTCGGACGAAAAGACATTGCGTAATTTCCCGAACGCTGCCCAGCCGAGTTGGATTCGGCGGTTGACCTCTTTCTCGAAGTTGGACCTACCTAATTGGACCACTTGTCCTAGGTAGATGTATGAGTCAACAACTTCGAGTACCGAGTTTTCAACAGAGACTGGGATGGGCACAACCTTGGCATTTGACATGAGTTTCGTCTTGTCCATGTTCATTTTTAAGCCCACCCGTTGAGAAACTCGATTGAGGTCATCGAGCATCATGCTGAGTTCCTCCATCGACTTTGCCATGACTACGATGTCGTCGGCAAACCGAAGGTGAGTGATGTATTCGCCATTGATGTTGATGCCAAGTCCTTGCCATTCTAGGAGCTTGAAGGCGTCTTCCATAACGGCCGTAAACAGTTTCGGGGACACAACGTCCCCCTGTCTTACGCCTCTTCTCAATGGAATGGCCTTTGTGCTCTGCTCCTGAACTCGGACCGACATGGTGGCGTTACTATACAAACACTTCAATGTACCGATAGTCAATATGGCATCGCTGAAGTGACTCGAGCACCGCCCATGTTTCCACCGAATCGAAGGCTTTCTCATAGTCCACAAACGCTAAGCATAATGGCAAGTTATACTCTTCAGTCTTCTGTATAACTTGCCGCAGCGTATGTATGTGGTCTATGGTACTATAGCTTCTTCGGAAACCGGCTTGTTCGGGAGGCTGGAAGTCATCAAGTCTATGTTCGAGACGGTTCGTGATGACCCTTGAAAACAACTTATAAACATGGCTTAGAAGCGTGATGGGCCTGTAGTTCTTCAATAGGCTGTTATCACCTTTCTTGAAGAACAGTACCACCTCGCCTCTATTCCATGCTTCAGGCGTTTTGGCCTCGGACAAGACGGAATTAAAGAGCTTCTGGAGGACCTTAAGTACCGGTGTTCCACCCGCTCTCAGAAGCTCTGAGGTGATTCCGTCTTCGCCCGGCGCCTTGTTGTTCTTAAGCTGCTTTAGGGCCATCCTAATCTCGTACAGACTGATGTCCGGGATGTCTTCGGTATAATGTCGGGACACCTTGGCTCTTGGATCGCCTACCAAGCTGTCAACGGGCTTAGCGACTGAAGTGTATAACTGACCATAGAACCTCTCGATCTCGCCTAGAACCTCTGCTTTGGTCGACGCTATGCTGCCATCTTCCCGTTTCAGCTTGGTCAGCTGGCTTTGTCCAATAGACTTGTCCTTTGCGAACACTTTGGAGCCTTTGTTCTGCTCAATGGTCTCTTTAACACGGTTCGTATTAAAGAGCCGCAGATCATGTCGCAAGGACTTCGATATACGTCTATTAAGCTGCCTATATGACCTCGCGTCATCGGGAGACTGCAACTGTAGCGAGCGTCGTTCAGCCATGAGGTTTAAGGTTCGATCAGACAATTTCTGAGGTCTATCTTTACGGCGGGGTCTGAAAAACTTAGACCCTACCGTGTGGACAGTTTCCACTAGCCCGTCGTTGATCTCGTCCACTGAGACAAAGTTCTCCAGACAAGCGAAGCGGTTGGAGATCTCGAGTTGAAAGCTCTCGGGGTTTTGAATATGGGCCTGAGTAGGTCGGAGCGTAGACTTCATCAGACTGGACCTTTCCAATTTAACATTGATATTCAGTGTGCCTCTTACGATTCGATGATCACTGCCGGTCTTGACCCTATTGATCACAGACACATCACTGAAAATCCGTTTCTTGTCGGTCATGATGAAGTCAATCTCGTTTCTCGTGGAACCATCGGGACTTATCCAGGTCCATTTCCTGTGAGGCGGCTTCTGGAAGAAAGAGTTCATCATGAAGAGTTCCTCTTTCTTTAGAAAGTCGGCCAGCCTCGGTCCCCTAGGGTTCCGTTGCCCGTATCCAAATTGCCCCACTCTCAACTCATCACCGCTGTTCTTGCCCAACTTTGCATTGAAGTCCCCCATAACAACAGTGAAGTAGGTTTTGGAAGTATGTATGGCCCTACTTACGTCCTCATACATAGCCTCTACTTCCTCATCAGAATGTGACGAGGTCGGTGCGTATACCTGAATGACCTTCAACGAATATCTTTTGGATATTCTGAGTATTAGGTATACCACCCTGCTCGACACACTGTCAGATAAGAGCGGGAAATTGACGGAAAATGGAGAAAAGTGAATTTCGTGTGCTAGTAGACTATTTCTGAGGGTCCATGTAAGCAAGCATTTTGACTACAATACTTTTTACGTGGCAAAACTATCAAAGAGACTGAAGACCGGTTAAAAACATATTATGGGGAATCTGCTCCATCGCATGGAATGGTACACAAGTGGTTTACAGAATTTCGTTGTGGACGTATCATCACTAATGACGCAGTACGCTCTGGAAGGCCAATTGAAGACACTGATGACATGGTGAATAAAGTCCACGATATTGTTTTGGATGACCGTCAAATGAACATGTGTGAGATAGCCGAGACTTTACACATTTCATCTGAACGAGTTTTTCATATCTTACATAATATTTTAAGTATGAAAAAACTTTCCGCAAGATGGGTGCCGCGCTTGCTGACAGCCGACCAAAAACGGATTCGCGTAAGAACTTCCGAGCAATGCTTAGCCAAATTGAAACATAATCCTAATAAATTTTTTCGTCGATTCGTGACGGTGGACGAAACATGGATTCACCATTATACGCCAGAGACGAAAAATCAGTCAAAACAGTGGACTTCTGCTAGCGAACGGGCCCCGAAGAAAGCGAAAACCGTTAATTCGGCTGGAAAGGTAACGGCCACTGTCTTTTGGGACAGCCAAGGGATTATTTATATCGATTACTTGGAGAAAGGTCAAACAATAACTGGTGTCTATTATGCTGCTTTGTTGGAGAAATTCAACGCAGAAGTTGTGAAAAAACGGCCACATCTGTCAAAGAATAAAATACTGTTTCATCACGACAACGCCCCTGCACACTCGTCGGCAGTCGCAACAGCCAAATTAGTAGAATTACGTTATGAAATACTGCCGCACCCACCTATTCTCCAGATTTGGCACCGTGTGATTTCTTTTTATTCCCAAACATGAAGAAATGGCTCGGCGGGAAAAGATTTTCATCGAATGAGGAAGTCATCGCTGAAACTGAAGCCTATTTGTCAGGGTTTGACAAAAAGTATTTTTTCGAGGGGATACAAAAGCTGGAACATCGTTGGACGAAATGTATCGAATTGGAAAGTAGAAAAAGTTTATGTAGAAAAATAAATTGAAAAAAAAATATTTAGTTTTTTTTACTAAAAGTCACTGACTTATCAAACCGCCCTCGTATATTATTTCTTACTCAACACGATTATTCCACGGCATTAGTTATAAACAGCGCAAATTATTCAGGATTTATAACTAAGTATAACTTATTTTTTACATTGGTGTTTTGGGAGTAGATTCAAGTAGTGTGTATCAAAATGAATTTGCTTGTTAACGTCTATTTGTTTGTAACACTAAGAGACTCAGACCCACTGGTTAGGTCTATATGTGTTTACAATAGTACATTACATCAGAGGCCGGGAAAATGAGGATTTCCGGCCAAGTAGGTATATACGGCCGAGTGAGCGTGCGAGCGAGGCCGGATAGTGATACGAGGCCGGGAATCCGTTTTCACGACGAGGCATGTATAGTGCTTTTCTCAAACATACAATGAAATAAAAAAATATACTTCAAAGAATAACACTTAATATTGTTTGTCCGATATTTTCCGAATTTGACCGAATTTTAAAAATCCGATTTCAGATTCTGACTCAGGAGCCCCAAAAACCCCCGGATACCGAATTTCAGCCTCCTAGGACCGATTTGAAATTTTCTCCATACAAATCGTTTTTTTTTTCGATATTTTCCGAATTTGACCGAATTTTCGGACAAGATTTTAGATTCATATTTTTGAGCCCCGGGAGCCCCCCGATACCGAATTTGACCGAATTTAAAAAATCCGATTTTAGATTCTGACTCAGGAGCCCCAAAAACCCCCGGATACCGAATTTCAGCCTCCTAGGACCAATTTGAAATTTTCTCCATACAAATCGTTTTTTTTTTCGATATTTTCCGAATTTGATTGAATTTTCGGACAAGATTTCAGATTCATATTTTTGAGCCCCGAGAGCCCCCTGATACCGAATTTGACCGAATTTAAAAAATCCGATTTCAGATTCTGACTCAGGAGCCCCAAAAACCCCCGGATACCGAATTTCAGCCTCCTAGGGCCAATTTGAAATTTTCTCCATACAAATCGGTTTTTTTTTTCGATATTTTCCGAATTTGACCGAATTTTCGGACAAGATTTCAGATTCATATTTTTGAGCCCCGAGAGCCCCCGAATCCGAATTGGACTGAATTTTAAAAATCCGATTTCAGATTCTGACTCAGGAGCCCCAAAAACCCCCGGATACCGAATTTCAGCCTCCTAGGACCAATTTGAAATTTTCTCCATACAAATCGTTTTTTTTTTTCGATATTTTCCGAATTTGACCGAATTTTCGGACAAGATTTCAGATTCATATTTTTGAGCCCCGAGAGCCCCCCGATACCGAGTTTTAGCCGCCTAGCAACAATTTGAAAATTTGAAAAAAAAAGTCGCCATCTTGAATTTTTTTTTCCACAAGTGTCTAACAACCAACCTTTAAAAACAAAACCTGCTTTTTGTCAAACCAGCCAGCTGTGTGAATGACCTTGTTGTTGAAACCAAAAAAAAGTTACTTTGCAGGCCTAGGCCTGAAAAGCAGTATAAAATCCCTTTACAGTCCTCTCGAGTTGTTGCGCCCAAAAACCGATACTTCCGAGCCTATTATAAGGAACGCAATAGTACATTACATCAGAGGCCGGGAAAATGAGGATTTCCGGCCAAGTAGGTATATGCGGCCGAGCGAGCGTGCGAGCGAGGCCGGATAGTGATACGAGGCCGGGAATCCGTTTTCACGACGAGGCATGTATAGTGCTTTTCTCAAACATACAATGAAATAAAAAAATATACTTCAAAGAATAACACTTAATATTGTTTGTCCGATATTTTCCGAATTTGACCGAATTTTAAAAATCAGATTTCAGATTCTGACTCAGGAGCCCCAAATACCCCCGGATACCGAATTTCAGCCTCCTAGGACCAATTTGAAATTTTCTCCATACAAACCGTTTTTTTTGTCGATATTTTCCGAATTTGACCGAATTTTCGGACAAGATTTCAGATTCATATTTTTGAGCCCCGAGAGCCCCCTGATACCGAATTTGACCGAATTTAAAAAATCCGATTTCAGATTCTGACTCAGGAGCCCCAAAAACCCCCGGATACCGAGTTTCAGCCTCCTCGGACCAATTTGAAATTTTCTCTATACAAATCGTTTTTTTTCGACATTTTCCGAATTTGACCGAATTTTCGGACAAGATTTCAGATTTATATTTATGAGCCCCGAGAGCCCCCCGCAACCGAATTTGACCGAATTTAAAAAATCCGATTTCAGATTCTGACTCAGGAGCCCCAAAAACCCCCGGATACCGAATTTCAGCCTCCTAGGACCAATTTGAAATTTTCTCCATACAAATCGTTTTTTTTTTTCGACATTTTCCGAATTTGACCGAATTTTCGGACAAGATTTCAGATTCATATTTTTGAGCCCCCGAGAGCCCCCGAATCCGAATTTGACCGAATTTTAAAAATCAGATTTCAGATTCTGACTCAGGAGCCCCAAAAACCCCCGGATACCGAATTTCAGCCTCCTAGGACCAATTTGAAATTTTCTCCATACAAATCGTTTTTTTTTTCGATATTTTCCGAATTTGATTGAATTTTCGGACAAGATTTCAGATTCATATTTTTGAGCCCCGAGAGCCCCCTGATACCGAATTTGACCGAATTTAAAAAATCCGATTTCAGATTCTGACTCAGGAGCCCCAAAAACCCCCGGATACCGAGTTTCAGCCTCCTCGGACCAATTTGAAATTTTCTCTATACAAATCGTTTTTCTTCGACATTTTCCGAATTTGACCGAATTTTCGGACAAGATTTCAGATTTATATTTATGAGCCCCGAGAGCCCCCCGCAACCGAATTTGACCGAATTTAAAAAATCCGATTTCAGATTCTGACTCAGGAGCCCCAAAAACCCCCGGATACCGAATTTCAGCCTCCTAGGACCAATTTGAAATTTTCTCCATACAAATCGTTTTTTTTCGACATTTTCCGAATTTGACCGAATTTTCGGACAAGATTTCAGATTCATATTTTTGAGCCCCGAGAGCCCCCGAATCCGAATTTGACCGAATTTTAAAAATCCGATTTCAGATTCTGACTCATGAGCCCCAAAAACCCCCGGATACCGAATTTCAGCCTTCTAGGACCAATTTGAAAATTTCTCCATACAAATCTTTTTTTTTTCGATATTTTCCGAATTTGACCGAATTTTCGAACAAGATTTCAGATTCATATTTTTGAGCCCCGAGAGCCCCCCGATACCGAGTTTTAGCCGCCTAGCACCAATTTGAAATTTAAAAAAAAAAGTCGCCATCTTGATTTTTTTTTTCCACAAGTGTCTAACAACCATCCTTTAAAAACAAAACCTGCTTTTTGTCAAACCAGCCAGCTGTGTGAATGACCTTGTTGTTGAAACAAAAAAAAAGTTACTTTGCAGGCCTAGGCCTGAAAAGCAGTATGAAATCCCTTTACAGTCCTCTCGAGTTGTTGCGCCCAAAAACCAATACTTCCGAGCCTATTATAAGGAACGCAAAGACAATATTTCATTGCATGTTTGAGAAATAGTATATTACTGCCGAGGCCGGGAAAAGTCAGTTCGTGGATGAGTATGATTTTGAAGGACGAGGCGTAGCCGAGTCCTTCAATAATACGAATCTGCGAACTGACATTCCCGCCGAGGCTTGTATAGTGCTTTTCTCCAAATATGCTTGGAAATAATCACCAATGTACATTTTAATTTAATGTGTCAGTACCATGAAGTTCATTTGGTACTTATTTTTTTTAGGAATAGGAATAAAATTTCGGGTCCGAATCATATGTTTGATTTAAAACAAAATATATGAATAAGAATTAAATATATATGAAAACACAATAACAAAAAATATGCACATAGGTAATTATAAATTTTAGTAAAATGAACAACTTCTAAACACACTGTTTTTTTTTAGAAACCATACCATATTATCATTCGGAGAAGATCATAAGTTCAAAATAACTTTTATATTGATTTGGACACAATCATTTCTGTTTTATTTTTTATTTGTTTACGTTTGGTACCTACACTTATTAATTTTTAAATCACTCATTAAATATCATCATATTATTAAAATTAAAACTGTCGTGAGAAATCTCTAATAAATAACTAAGAATCATGAAAATAAATTAACCGCATATAAGATTATTATTCAAATTGTTTGTCCGTTATTCGAAATTTGTGCACATTTCAAATACATTGACAGTAGCAGAGCAAAAAAATGTTCAGTGCAAGAACTAAACGCAGAGAACAATTAAAAGGTTTATAATAGTTTTTATTTTTAAATTTAGTGGACAATTGGCTGTATGGTGAATTATCAGTCTTTGAAAAAATTAAAAGTAAAAATGCAGTAACCGGCCAAATTAAGATTACCCTCATTTGTATGAGACGTTATAAACGGAAGGTGTGTTTTTTACTTAATCGTCTTATTTAAATAATATTGATTTCCCGGCTAAGGCCAATAATATATATTTTTTTTAATTTTCATTAACGGCTTCTAAATATAACGAACGATTTCGCGGTCCAGTTTTACTACATTAATGGCAACATTTCCAAGCAAGTTGGAGAAAAGACAATATTTCATTGCATGTTTGAGAAAAAGCTATTTTATCCCGAAAAGAGCATATTTACCGTAGAATTGACAACATTTCATATTTATAACAGGTGGAAATTATTAAAGAGGTGGACAGGGCTTTATGTCGTGTACCTTAAAAAAAAATCTTCGAATTTATTCTTCTGTATTTAAAGAAATATAAGAAAATACATCAAATAACTGCAATCTAAGACAATACGGGCTGAATAGGGTTGTTGTCTAAACCAAAGAGCGAAAAAAATTTTATTTTTTTATTTGACGTTGACAGATGACAGATGCATAACGAGTTTTATTAAGTTTTTTTTAAATAAGAAAACTGACTAAAGTAACCGTTCCATTAAGTTCTGGTTTTGGTGTTGCCACATTTTAAAATGAGTATGTTTTTATAAATTAATAATAAAATAAATAATCATCTCAGAAAATAAATAAAAACAGAGATTACTTCATCTTTTTAAGCAGTATTCAGAAAAGTAATAAAATGATAGTCTTAAAATTATGAAATGTTGTCAATAGTGTACCCCGATTTTAGCCCGAACGAAACCGCGGGCAAGAGCTTGTATATCATAATATGATGATTATGTATACGCGATTAGGTCTTGCTTTGTTACTGTAATCACTACATAGTATTAAAACAAAATCGCTTCCTGTCTATCTGTCCCTATGTATGCTTAGATCTTTAAAACTACGCAACGGATTTTGATGCGATGCGGATTTTTAAATAGACAGAGTGATTCAAGAGGAAGGTTTATTATGTAGGTATAATACGTGCATAGTATATTTAGAATCAGCATTGCACCCGTGCGAAGCCGGAGCGGGTCGCTAGTACTCTATAAAATATGACTAAATTCCAACGACGATGTATAACACAAACACAATTTGAAAATATTGCATGCACCTCTACTGAGAAGTCTTTTAACAGCTTTCTAAGAACAAAGAGCGGAACAACTGTTATGTATTTCGCCGCAGAAACTGTAAGTTCTAAAGCAGAAGTTATAAGAATAACAAGTTTCCGAGTTAACGGAGTGTATTAGATTACATAAAGTGTGTGTTTGCGGGAGATTATTTTTATTTAGGAGTGTGGCTGTGGCGTTCGTGTACTTACCTAGAAATTGTATTGAACCTATGCACCTAAGTTGTAATTTGTGTTTCTTTTGGGGATAACGAAACATATCAAACAAATTACAAATTATTTTGTTGATTTATCTTTCTTTCTCAGAATAACAGACTCAAGAGAAACAGCTGGAAAAAAGTTTAAACAAATGTGTCCTAATTAGAATGAGTTCCACAGAAATATAAATTAATCTCAAAACTTTAAATAAATCTACTTATAATAAAATAATTCCGTTAATATTACAAAATTAAAAGTTTGTGTGTGTTTGTTGCTTCTTCACCCACAAGTTTCGTTTTGTTTCGAACAGAGAGAGTTAATTGATATTAACTAATTGATATTCGTTAAATTATGATTAATTTAACGAATAGGCTACTTTTTATCCCAAAAATAAGCATGGTTCCCGTAGATGGTGTACCCCCGATTTTAACGCGTGCAAAACTGCGGGCAAAACCTGGTTACAAATAAAAATGTATCAACAGGCCGAAATAATGAAGTTTGTCACGCCATCCGAATACAGCACTAATTAAACAATTAAACACTTAAATTGTCGGTCTGGATCGGCAATTCGTCGTAAGATTAAAACCTTACTCCAACAAAATTATATTTGGTTCCATGTCCCAAATAAAGAGTGATAAAGATAATTTTGCAGTTGACTGAAATATGTAGATTTTTATTAGTTTGTTGACTGTTTTATTTCGATTTGAATAACTATTGTAAGCATATAGAGCGATTTAGTTGTGCCAAACAATCACACTTTTCTAGCTTAGTGGTCATCAAAAGTAGCTGGCAATACGAGTACTACTACTAGCTTAATTGCATACTACTACTTTACTATTTCTTTATTTAAATATTATTGCACAATAAAATGGTGGACTTAATGCCTTAAGGTATTCTATACTGTAGCTGTTTTGATGCTAACTGTACAATAATGAATGAATGATCTATAATTCTCAATACGAGTAACATGGCTTCAAATAATGATCATTCTAGGAGTAAAAGCAAAAAGGTAAAATGCATAATATGAAAACATCAAAATTAGTATCATAAATAATAAATAAAAAACATGCGGTGATTAAGGACCTCAGCTTTTTTGAAATCGCTTGGAAAAACAAAGGTCGAACACTCCAAGCCTAAAGTATGTATTGAAGTTATGGTGGTGATATTTTGACTGAAACTGGAAAATGTTCTAATAAAGGATTCTCTTAAAATAAATTCCTATACCCCGATCGGCGAATGATGATAACTAGGACAGTTCATTTGACATTACAAAAATCATCTCGTATTGGCGCCGATGTCACACCAAAATTTTGGTAAGCCTGAGAAACATATATGACTAGATGACAAAATGTTTCGTATTGTGAGGTTTATATTACACTTAGCAGAAACAAAAAGTAATTTCATTGTCAATTTTTATGACGTCCGAGAGGTTGGCAACACAAAAGGGCGGGAAACGGGCGGTGAACCTGACACTTGGTTGGGACATTGAATATTGGATTTGGATGGGATATTAATTTCATTTGATTAGGTTTGGAGCTGGTTATTCTAGTATTTGAACTATTTATACTGTTAAAGCACTTAGTATAAAATATACAAGAATGATCCTGTGTTATTATTTTGGAGGTAACTTACAGTATGAAAACATCGCATCCAAGGAATATGATTAGAAATTTATCACATTTTGTGAAGTATCTCAGGGATCATCATTCGCCAACTTATAAGGATAAAGGGTTAAAGGGCGTAATATTTGTGTGCAAAATTAAGTACAATGTTTATTAGCTAGTACAGCAAATGAAACGGAACGCAGGATAGACGATGGAAAGAGCAATAAAGGCTCACAAACGAACTTCTTGGAATTTCGCAGTTTGTAGGTTGGCAGTAACTCGTCCTGTAGGGAAATTCACGGCTTTTGTAATGAAAGGTATAAATATAAAACTGGAGTTACATACTTAGTTGACGGCGTAGTGTTTGTTTGAGTTTACTTGAGTTTAATTTCTACGGCCTCATTTATCTAAATTTGTTAAAAAGTATTATTTTGAGGAGCTCATTTTATTGATGGTTTTGTACTTAATCTAAATGATCCACGTACTAAGTTTTACGATGTCACAACCACAGATAATAATATACAAAGTGTTATTAGTTGAACCTCATGATGACGGGGTCAAAAACAAAGTAACGTAGCGCTTTGGAAGTCGAAACTAACGTAAACTTCTACATTACTGACCTAGGTCCGCGATCAAATCTGCCATCTAACCGAGACAACTACGGTTTAGGAAAGTTTGCCGGCAATCTGGACCGGCGGAAATGTAAATATACTCGTGAATTTTTACAACACGATTTGCACGAACTAACAAAGTAGGTAGGTAATTGAGGGAAGTAAACTGTTGAAGAGTTCCAAAATATAATTTGTATTCGTCCTAACTATATTTTTGACTCTTCAAGGTAAAAAAGTGGAAAGATTGTTATTTCGACGAGCTTTATTTTTCTAGTCCCGTTCTCGTTTGTTTGTCACTGTGCATTGAGCTGAGTATCATTGGTATGCTTATTAGAATTGTTAATTGGCACAACAGTGACATTCAACAGAACAAGTATACATATTTAGTAATTTGATCCAGTTATACAATGGGCGTGCCTAATCTGCTATCTGTGTCTAAATAACACGAAATTAACCAACAAGAAAAATATTACAATCGAAACCTTAATTTATAAATGGTAGACAATAGGCGGTCTTATCGCTAAAGAGGGATCTCTTCCAGACAACCTTTGGGTTATTAAAGTTATTATTATTAAAGGAATATTTTGGTGTGTTTGATTTATTAGAGACTTATACTAATTCCATGCAATTGATGTATGATGATAATAATGAACTTGTTTGTGTTTTATTCAAATTCCTGGTCTCGCGGTCTTCAAAATAGTTTTATAGGACTAATATAATAATATTTAAGGTTGAAATTTAGAGAATGGCATTAATGGCTGCTTACCTTTTGTGCAACAACAATTAAATGACCATATACTTATTGCGCTTTCTGAATTCAGTAATACAGATATTTGAGGTACTATTGGTAAATACTTTATATACCACTACTACATATATCTGGTGTCCTATTGATTTATAATCCACATTTGTTTGAGCGATTACCAATTGATATTGAACGCGCGCTCTGGTGTCTTTCAGTGAACTAACAGTATGGAAATGGAATAGTATTGTTTTCGCGTTATATTCCGTATCAAATATCCATTGTTCGTGACCATTATATCTATTGAGTTATTCATTAAGGCAGTACGAGTACATTCACAGAAACAAACTAAATGTATAACACAAATTACGAACAGTGTTACCATTTAGTGTTTAAATTGCTCTATGATGCAACCACTCGTCTTAGAAGTGGATAAAAGTTAACACCTAGACGCCGGTTATGATCATAGAACATAATATTTATTGTCGAAGCACTGCTTGAATCATATCGTGCAGGAAACATTATTACCCACATTTTCCCAAATCAGCTTATACCCAGCTGCAAGCAACTGCCCCAGCTCTCTTCGGACTCCCGGGCTTACTGTAATGCCCTATAATACCAACAGATAACACGAGCTGGCATACTGTATATCATTATGACTGTGAACGCATATATGCGTCGCTGGCACTGGCAATGAATGCGTTATACCTCGTGGTCTTACGCTGTTTAGACAGTGGAAAACTAGTACTTGCCTCCTTTACTACATATATTGTTTACTAACTTTTGCCAGCGACTACATCCGCGTGGAACTTGGAAGTATGGAAGCAACCTCGTACAACACGATAGATATCCAAAAAGCGCCTAAGCAAATGTAAGAGCAATTGTGCTTTTGGTCTAATCATTACATTTTCTACAGGGTCATCAATGTCATCATGAATTACTTACTCACTTTCAATCTTTTTAGGGATAATTTCCAGTATGAAAAATCCTATGTCCTTCCTCGGATCTTAAACTATCTCCATGCCAAATTTCATCAAAATCGATTCAGCGGTTTAAGCGTGAAGAGGTAACAGACAGACAGACACACTTTCGCATTTATAATATTAGTATGGATATGGATAGTATGGATATTAGTATGGATTTTTAATATCAAATATTGATCAGGTAATTATGTAGTGATCGAAAAATCAAAAACCGCATCTTGAGGGATTACAAATAATTCTTTCACAACGTAGTATTTAGTTATCTAATGCATAAAATAAACGTAGATCAATCTCACCATAAAACAGGGTTGTGGTTTAGAGGGGTTTTCCCTACAATGATGCATAGTGTTCTTAAGATGAACATTGGTCCATAAACGATCGTTTTCATTTCAACTTGTGATATATTTAATTAACTTCGACATTTTAGAACGTGGAAATATGTCCCCCGGGAACCATGGAGCCAAAAAATTCCTAGCGTCGAAGTAATTCATTACTAAAATGAGTAAATTAGTAAATCATACCTAAACGCTATTTGTTGAGATAATATTCGACCAAGTTACTTTCACATTCAAAAGTATCCCTCATCTGTTCGACAGGCATTACGCTATCCAAATTACCCCCTACCTAATATAAAACTAATTCCCATATGTGCACACATTGCAAAGCTCTTTTTAGAACAGTCAGCAACACAGCGCTACCCTAGTTTGTATAGCATTAAGGTTCATATAACAAGTGGTTTATATTGTCGCTAATTGTATAGGGGTGCACATGATGGCAAGGGCAGCATTATTTCGGACCTCGTTGGTTAAAACAAGTGGCTGTTTGATTTTGGGGGTCTGGTGAGTTTTGTTTTTCGGAGCCTTGGACTATGTCAATAAACGGAACGGCGGGAATCGATGCATAGTTGGTAAATACTTTGGCAGAGTAGGCAATTAAAATACAGTGAGCAAGGGCAAGTTCGGCGTTTGTGGAATGCGCGTCAAATTTTTGCGGTACATATCTAAATAAAAAAAGATTCTCAAAGCTACTTACCTATACCTACATCGATTTATTGTCAACGATGTCTTGCGCCTATTAAAATACTATTACAATTTGAAGGCTAGTTGAACGTTCGAAACATGAATAGGTATTTCTTTTTTGTATTGATAATTTCAAAGGATTTGAACTAGTTTTAGTACACATTCTACTGCAGGATACTTTTTTACCCGTCTATCAATAATAAATCAGAGAACGGAGTTATGACTTTCTTCCCCATACAAATAAAGTTGTAGGCGCCATGTTGTACAAAAATAAATATACCTACCCAAAAACAATTTTTATTTGTTAGGACTCAAAAATGTCTCTTTGAAATATTCAAAGTGAAGTTTTTGTTGTGGTGGTGTAGGCGCCCGGGTAAGTATTTTGTTTGACCCACGTTACGTATGCAATTTGCGGACCACAAAGGGAGGAATGCTCACTGTATGGAGCTATTCCACTCGCATTTCTGAAAGTTTTTAAGCAGTTTACTGGTATAAGGTTTTAGAATAAGGTATAAGCTGGTTCTAAAGTACTGAAAATGTACATAATAACGGATAAAGCGAGGGTCTGATGTGATGAGAGAGGATTGCTGGTATCGCAAGACGACGGCATGGCGTCGACATGGAAGACCTTGGGCGAGGCCTTAGTTCAGGGGTCATTCGACGGAGACGATGATGTTGAAAAGTAAGAAACCATTTAACAATATGCTTCCGATAGTTGTCTTAAAAGCTTTAAGTACGTATTTAAAAAACGTGATAGGTATAGGTACTGAATATATCGCTGATCGACAATGCAAAAAAAGAAACGAGCTATTTTACTTATCACGTAAATACTGTCGATTATGGTTTTACTTACCTTAGGTAATTAATCCGTTACTGCAAAACTGAATCACTAATAAAATAATACTAACTAACTTAAACTAAAAGATCACTCCACTATCACTGACTGAAAATAATCATCTGGTATACATACTGAACACTAATAAAAAAAATAACAATACATTTTTCAAATTTGGAATTGTCAAGTTCGAAATAAAGTTCGTTCGTGGCGAATGGTGTCGGCGTCGGGACGAGCGTACCCCTCGAATCGCGCGCGGACTCTGCGGGTTGGCGGGAAACCGGGATGAACGGCGAACGGAAGGGTGAATGACTATTGTTTCATTGATATTTATTTATATTGCACATAGAGTATAAGAATCATAAAATCTTTTTGTACCCATTGATATTGTTTCGTCTTCCGTAAATATAGTACATTGTTGTCGAGGCTGTAAAGTAAGCAATAGATGAACGAGTAAATTTCGAAGGCCGACCCGCAGGGGAGGCCTTCGATAGTACGAGTTCATCTATTGCACTTTCAGCCGAGACTAAACATAGTGCTTTTCACGACACCAGACGACACGAGGAAATATTATTAAAAAAGGCCAAGAGTATGTCGGGCCACGCTCAGTGTAGGGTTCCGTAGTTGCCCATCCTTCACAATAGACGGACTTAAAACAGCGGTGGTTTAAATTACGAGAAAGATTTCAAGCTCTATAAAAAGGTCGTAAACGCCATAGTAACTGTAATTACTTATGACCTTCTCAAAGTTATCGATTATACGCGCCAGATTGAGTGAAATGTTTTAATGCAGTATAGCACTTAACTAATAACTGTAACGTTCGCTAGTATAAGGACTCTGAAATTATGAAATTTTGCGATAACTCAAAAACGGCTCGACCGATTTTATTCAATATAGTTTTCATTGAAAGTACTTATAAGGCCTAACTTTCATGATTTTTTCCATATGTTTTTATCCCATGGTTGAGAAGTTAGAGGGGGGGGGGGGGACACTATTTTTTGGATTTCCCGAGTGAATATTTACAAAACTGCTGACTTTATCAAAAATGAGGTTTGAAGACCCCTATTCACCCCACACGCTAGTGTTGGAACGAAAAACGGTGTACCTACGGTAGGTAACCGAAAAATTTTTTTTTTAGTTTTTATTTAACCGTTTTGTCGGCGTAATACATACACATACTTACCTAAATTTTCCGGAACGACAAGGTTTCACGTTGATATTGTCACCTGGACAGTTATTATTTTCTAACACGAAAGGGCCTTGAACCGCTTGTCTTCCCGTACTAGGCCTGTACAGAAGCGGGAGAAAATACTTTCGCTTTTGTTTTCATTTTTTATTTACAGCTCAAGCAAAAAATTGTGACTTTCTAATCATAAACAAAATTGTATTGAAGTTTTTTGTGCATTTATATTCCATTCCCTATTCTGCCAAGAAGTGTAGCTAGCGTCTCTTTTGCAGACTTTTGGCACTGACATTAATGCTATACCTACAATAGTACATTACATCAGAGGCCGGGAAAATGAGGATTTCCGGCCAAGTAGGCCGGATAGTGATACGAGGCCGGGAATCCGTTTTCACGACGAGGCATGTATAGTGCTTTTGTCAAACATACAATGAAATAAAAAAATATACTTCAAAGAACAACATTTTATTAATTGACAAATAGGACATTTTAGTCTAACAACCAACCTTTAAAAACAAAACCTGCTTTTTGTCAAACCAGCCAGCTGTGTGAATGACCTTGTTGTTGAAACAAAAAAAAAGTTACTTTGCAGGCCTAGGCCTGAAAAGCAGTATGAAATCCCTTTACAGTCCTCTCGACTTGTTGCGCCCAAAAAGCGATACTTCCGAGCCTATTATAAGGAACGTAAAGACAATATTTCATTGCATGTTTGAGAAAATAAGTTAAGTGACCCAGAAACAAGCTATAAATCAGTATAAGTATTTTTATCAGGCACAATAACTGAAATATATCTGTAGACAAAAATATATATAATTTTACGACATTGTTTAAATGTATGTTACATTGATATAAGTGCCATCTGTGTCAGTGTCAGGGAACTAGGACACAGACAGTGACATAGACGCCGCTCGTATTCATGCACTTCAAGCGTTTTGTAGAAGATTACTAGATGGCGTAGTTTGCTCAATTGTACAAGCAATGTTAGGTTAGATAGTCTCGGACAAAATTTACTCGAAAATTATTCTTTAATATAATTATGAAGTAAACTAAGATGAACAGCTTAATTAAATAAATTCCAATAAAAACGTATAAAATCACTGATAGAATATAAATATTGATTGACGATTGATGAATGAGCTTTGTTTTGGACCATAGTTGTATGACAGGACTATCGATAATTTCCGCAAACTTTCCTTATTTTGTATGCGAAATTTTCTCGAGAACGTTCTTTCCTTATACAAATCGGGAAACCTTCCCGAGAACCGCACATCTCTAATCTAGATACTCTCTTCGGTTTTCGTGTTCTTACCTAAATAAAAACATCTAAACGAATTTTACTTCGAACTATTTTGTAAGTACCTACTGTTAGAGTTCGCGGGGATAACATATAAAATAGAAACATTGAAAATTAAACTTTTTATATTATCTTATATATTATTATATAATGTTACGGGATGTTATCGTGAAGTGTGACCGAACGATATTTCTGTAATTAAGTATAACTGATATCAAAAAACTTTAATCTGATATCGAAAGTACGGTACCCTATGAATAAAGTAACCACATCAAGAATATGTTCATATTTTTTATTTATGTTTCTACTTACTTATATTCATACTTTATACTTTGGATGTTTTGGTTTTACTCATTGGGTAAGTAACAAACTTTCGAAATCAGTCAAATGTACGTATTTGATATCCACTATAGCTTGGTTATAGTTACAACATTATCGGCTGGTCACACGTATGGCTGCCATCCATCCGGGTTTCGCCGGATTTTTTCTAGTTTGGAGACCATCCGGGGGCCGTCCGGGGGGTTTTCAAAAACGTCCGGGAAAAACTTATTTTATGTTCATGAAAAAATCAAGCAATTGTTTATTTTATTTTCGGACACGTCCGGGGATAAAACGCAATTTACGCTAAATGTCCGGGTTTTTAAGTCTTTGTCCGGGTTCGGCGATTTTAGAGATGGCCCTAGTCACGTAACGACTACACCATGTATAATCCTATCCTACTTTCACAGTACTATAGGCGTTAAATTTCTATAATGTGATTTAGGCAAGCCGGTGGAAATCGGTGTTTCTTTATATCGCCTATATTGAAAAAAAAGGTGGACCATCTTATACTTAGAGTATAGACATAAGTGTATTGTAGGTATATAATTTATACACCGACAGTGTGTCATGATTGAAGGTCTTCTGCTACGATTTCCATTTTGATGGCTACCTCTTCAAAAATTAAGGCTAATAATTAATAAGTAGGCTAGTAATAGACAAGTAACATCGAAGATTCCTCATTGTATTGTACATTTTTGTCGCACATTTCTCTCGCAAATTCTCGTTTGGTATAGCTAACTACTTGCACTTACACATTAATTTCGTCCGACTCTTTGGTCCTTAGGTCCTTACCCATACCTATTGTAATCTAACTGCGCCGTTCTCGAGCACGTTCCCAGTTTTATATGTAACGGGAACGTTCTCAACACCACTTCCCATGAAAGACCGGGACATTTCGGAAACGGCACAAATTGGTGCAGTGTGCAGCAGGGTACTTGTATACCTAATAGGTTTTTTCTATAAGGATAAAGATTCACAAACTGCACTCTATATTTTTTTTTATAAGTATAACTAGTAGTTATGTTTTTTTCATTGAAGATGTTATATTACTCAGTGTTAATTACAAATTTAATAACTACTCAGTAAATTGAAAACGAATGTAAGTACAGAAATCTTCACACCGTTTTCACAAAGCTTTGTTCCAAACTTCATTAAGATAAAAGCTTTCTAGTCTTCTCATTGTCTTAAAACGTTTATTTTCAGATATTTACGACTATGAGCTCAGTAATACTTAAAAGTGGGTATAATGAAGCGAGCTTCATTTTTGTTTATTAAAATATGAAATTAAATCGATAAACGCATGTATTTCGTTTTTTTTATTATTTCATTTTCGTTAGCAGCAAGATTAGAACCAGGTTCACAAGATGGACCTGATGATGGACTTGGAGGAAGTACGACGGATCTCGGAGTTTGTTTGACACAGAGTTATGCTCCATTTGGAGATCCATTTGTTTCCTGTATAGTTATTAAATTATTAATTAATAGGATATTCACTATACCTGCAATCTGCAGATAACTAAAGGGTTTTACATAGAGAGTTTCCTTCCTCTTCCTGTAGACACTACAGATTAGGGGTGTGGGTGTACTTCTATAGTATTATAGACTCTACATTTGTATTAAAAACCAGTTTTCTATGAAGAGAGGTCACTGTTTCAGGAAAAATCTTAACCCTTCGTATGCTTAGGCCTGATCAGTGCGGGATATTTAAAAGTTTCTGTTGAAATATCAGTTAGTTTCAATTAGGTTAGCAAATTTTTGACATAACATAAGTACAGGGGATAACACAATGCAGGATGGCTTATGTTTTTTAGCAGCAGCGCAATTTTCACCTTCTTGGTCGTAATTTCTTTGACTTCATCACGCAAAATGAATGTATTTGAACAAATTTTGGTACGGGGCTGGCTATCCAAAGATGGTTATAAGATGCTTTTTACTCGACTACACACAGTTAAGCGTATCTTCTAGTAACTTATGTATATAAACAGTTAGTAGAAACTGTATGGGCATTAGAATCCAACAAGAAGATTTTCCTAATCTTCTTGTAATTATAAATCATGACTGAGGATCGTGGTCATTTCATCACTGCATAGCTTAAACTTGCCAAACTTGGAGTCAAATCATTGTTTGGCTCCATCGAGTCCTGATGTCCATTACCTACTTCCCTTACATTACAACCGAGAAAAACTTGGAAGAAGACGTGTCCTTTACTTGATCGGTCCATCTCTGCCGTGCCAAGGTAAAAGGTGACCTTTTGTTATGGAGCTCCGTACAAAAAGGTCGCCTTTTAGCTTAGCAAGGCAGATCTGGTTGGGGATCGTCCACGGGTTCGTCTGTAATGGTGCGCGCGGGTCGCCTTACATGCTCCGTCTAGTGGGGGTGGTCTGTGACCCAAGGTGATACCGAGGTAATATCTAGACACGCGGCAGCGTGTCCAGCCAAGTTCACCGCAGGAACTGGCGAGCAGCAGCCGTGTGTTATATTACACGAACCGTTTGGAGCCACTTTTGACCCCTCAATAACTCCAAATCTATTCAACAGAAAAAAATGAAATTTGGCTTATGTATTTAGGTCCCTGAGAACAACTAGAACCACAAATTTCATAAATGTAGATGAAATAGTTATTGAGATATTGACGTCCAAAAAACGGCATTTTTATCACTGACTGACTGACTCACTAGTAATCAAAAACCTAACCCACTTCCAGGTGACCTAGAAAGATGAAATTTGGCATTCAGCTTGGTAATTGTGTGTGTACACATATAAAAATCAAAAACAGTGATATTTTTTAGTTTTATTATTATTATTATTTATGCTTGTTGCCTCAGAACTCCGTCATTTACTAACCGATTTGGAAAATTCTTTCTTTGTTTGTAAGATGGCACTCTCTCTCTCTCACACACACACCACACACACACACACACACACACACACACACACACACACACACACACACACAGACAGAGAAGGTTAATAAATTGCCGTGGCGAGGATAGCGAAGCGCGGGAGCGCGGCGTGGCGAGGAGCGGTCCGGCCCCTCCCTCTACCCCGCGTCACTCTAGTCAAGACAGGTGGGGCGTCAATTCAAATTTCTGTACAAAAAGTAATGATATCCCATCAAAAACATAAATGTTAAATTAGAGCCAAGTTCTCGCATGCAACGTTGTCGACTTCGCCGACAAAAGAATTGAGATCTATATGGGCGCCAAGTTCTTTGCCCTAAATTTTTTAGATACAAGGACATGCGACATACTCAATGCATTTATTTTACTTGGGGTGTAATTCAATATCAAGATTTGACTTGGCTAGTTTTCACAAACTGACTTAATTTTATCAAAGTAACATAGTATTATTATCAAGCTAACAGTATAAGTAACAGGACGTACACTAACTTGCGTACATACCTTTACGAAAATAGGTTAATGATTAGACAAATGTAATATACATTTATATGTAAAAACTAGCCAAGTCCAGTCTTGATATTGAATTACACCCCAAGTAAAATAAATGCATTGAGTATGTCGCATGTCCTTGTATCTAAAAAATTTAGGGCAAAGAACTTGGCGCCCATATAGATCTCAATTCTTTTGTCGGCGAAGTCGACAACGTTGCATGCGAGAACTTGGCTCTAATTTAACATTTATGTTTTTGATGGGATATAAAATTAAGCAAAAATAAGTAGGTACAGAATGCGGCTTGATGTCAAAAGGCTCCATCAATTAACCATAGGACGAAGAGAGATACACGAAGTTGGTGCAGTTTACAGCCTTCACGCTTTTCAAACAGAAAAACTCCAATCGTCTGATACCGGCCGTTACGTTAACCAGCTAAAAGTGAATCTCAAATGTATCTTTAATCACTAGTGCGGCAAGGGGACCAACAAAACATTGCAGCAACATTCGCGTAAGGTCTATTTTAGAATACGGTGTCGAGGACCGATACGCGCATGCCCGACATTATCTCGTGTACTAGGTTCAGTTTGCACGCCGCAGCTCACAGCGCGGCCGCGCGCCGCCCGACGGTTACAAAATAGTGCGTTCCAAACAAAAACGAATCGAACGTAGTGAGTGTTCCAAATTCAAATTCAAAATGAGACGCAACGTGAAAATCATGTTCCTCGTCGGAACTGCTTGGATGTTTTTCCTTTTTTACTACATGCAGACCGACGCTCCACAGTCTAAGGTAAGATTTTAACCAAAACCTTAGCTCTATATAACGGCAATTCTAATATGGGCACTAGGCAATTTATTTATTTGGGAAATTGGCTTTTGTTTATAAAGGATCAGCTGTTAGGTTAAGCGTTTTGACCTCCGACCGCAGTGCAGTGCGCATGACCTGACTTCCCACGCGAATGCGACGCGATAGCTGCAACGGCAATTACATCGTACCAAAAAAAGACAATTTCATGAAAACGGCTTCTAGTTTTAACTGGAGCCCTAAAACATCTTCAAAAACGCTTTTATTTTTCCGTTCGTTTTATTTTTTGTTCTACATAAAGGTTCTCTGTCATATCGTGGTCATATCGCTGAATTATTTAACGTCTAATATTTCATTTCACCGAAGTATCATTTCGTAGAAATCGTTTTCCTCTGAAACCGTTAACTATTTGGGGTTGTTATAAAACAAACCTAACCTAACTTAAATTAATCAATAACATGATATTTTCAAGAATTACGAAAAACGTATGATTCCGAAGGAATAATAAATCGTCGAAGTGAAAATTCGATGAAAAGGGATAACACCAAGCTACCTAATTTGCCTATATGTACCTATAACAATAGGATGCGTGGTTCAGTTATTATGTTTATTCAAACAAATATTCCCCCGTATTAGTAACTTACCATCAGGTGTTACTGGGGTCAATCGCAGGTCAGTATATGAATAAATATAAAAATATTCCTCCTTAAAAATAAATAACTTAAGTTTAGTAAAGTTGACGATTAGTTAACAGTTAAATGTCCACACATTTTGCCATTCATGTGATCTCTGAATCACCCTATTGTTTACAAGTATTACTCAAGTAACTAATGAGGAAAGTTACGTGACTTAGGTAATTTTAGGTGTAGGTAGGTATATGCTGAAATTGCGTAGACACGGATGCTGAAAAACCTAAAAGTTTTAGTACAAGTTGTACACTAATTACTTACTACCTATTTGAATAAATGATAATAACATGTTAATCATGAGTATAAATTTGTGGTAATTGATAACAAAGGTATTCTTGATAATACAAAATTTTATTTATAGATTACGAGATCGAATCGTCGAAATTTGAACAAAAGCAGGTGTATATTAAATTCTGTATCCTGAACCAAAAATTTGGGTGCTTATAAAATAAGACGGCATAATTCAAAAAATCAGCAAAAAAAATTAAACTACGAAAAGTGATCTACTCTTTCAATTATGGTTTTTATTTTATGGGTAGGCTAAATGCCTTCAATAAACAACATCAAGATAGCAGATTTCTAAAATTAATAGGCAGTAAGTAAAACTAACTAAAAGTGATCTATGAACCGTTGCAGAAGGTACTCTTTCAAAGATGTTTACTGGATTGTTAAAACAAAAGTTCGTATTTTACAGATCGTAAGTTAAACATGTAACTGACAGATGTTGCCAAAACATGCATAATTTAAGAGACCTGCTTGAGAATCTTTATTAAACTAACCTGCATTATTTTTAAACAGTAAGATCTGTAGCATATCACTTACTCAACTTGACACTACATTAAACAATATTAAGAAGTCTGATTTACGGGCGGGTAAATGTAGGGAATAGGGTATTAACTCGATATGAATTACATTAAGTTATAATCAAGTATATCTAAGAGGTCCTGTAATATGGTTAGGGTTGCCAGATGGTCGGGATATGGCGGGATTCCCGATTTTTTTTTATGTCCTCCCGAAGCAACTTCGTTTTATAAAACTATAATTTTAAAAGGAAATACCACTGCTAATTTTTCCATAAGTAGGTACTTAAATAAATTACCATATCAATCACATTTTTGTAGATATAGATAAAATTAAAATAATGAGAAAATCGTTTTATGTTATTTTTTGTTAGTATATATTTATGTGGCCGTTTCTATCGGCAGTGAACGACGTTGTTTTTAATATATTTACTTTAATGTGATTAAATTTTTGTTTCTCCCGACCAGTCACAAAATCCCGAAAAAAATGTTGTTTCTCCTGAAAATAGGGTCACTCGGTTTGGCAACCCTAAATATGGTCCGTCATGTTATATAGAGAACTGCCGTGAGTCTCAGACATATTAAGGCGACGGGTAGTGCGAAACTAGCGCCACTTTCGACTTTTTTCTTATAACTTCATAATCTGTTTTTTTTTTAAATAGCTGAAGTCTAGGAGCTAGCAAAACACCTTTAATATTTATTAAATCACTATATACAATTTGTTCAGTGTACTTCACCCTTCAAACTTGTTCACGTCAAAAGCGGCCACAATAGTTTTGGGCAAGTTTTTAGAGACAACTAAAGAACAAGAAATTGTGTATAATAATTTAATAAATACTATAGGACCGGTCATTGTCTGACTGGTGTGACCTTGCCACTGGCGTACCTCAAGGAGGAATTCTCTCTCCTCTCCTGTTTTCCAATTTCATCAATTTCATCACCCCCGACTTACGCTCTTCGTACCATCTCTATGCAGACGACTTACAACTCTACGACCAGTGCAACGTGACTGACCTTAAGACCAGTATATTAACAAGCTAAACTTGGACCTTTTACATATCCAGCGATGGTCTGAAAAGTTCGGACTATTTGTTAACCCATCGAAGTGTCAGGCCATTGTCATCGGTAGCTCCCGCCAGCTTGCTAAGATTATAGAAATAATTCTTTTGGTTGAGCGAATCCACTTAGCTTTGTACCCGATGAACAATACACATTATCTCTATTGTTAGCTGTGGCCACAACTGCCACTTCAAAATGTAAGGCGTTATAAGTGCAAACTACTTTTACACTAAATTAGTCTTTAAGTCAAACGAAATAAGGTTTACTCTTAAACAAAGAGAACAGAGATGTTGGTCACTTCATTGTCTTAATCAGCATCGAAACGAGCTTCACTGCTCTTTCACTTACGAAGTGACCAACATCTGTGTTCTCTTTGTTTAAGAGTAAACCTTATTTTGTTTGATTTAAAGACTAATTTAGTGTAAAAGTAATTTGCACTTATAACGCCTTACATTTTGAAGTGGCAGTTGTGGCCACAGCTAACAACACAGATAATGTGTATTGTTCATCGGGTACAAAGCTAATGGGATTCGCTTAAAAAATGGGAGTAGGACTATAATCTAGACACTCTCACGCCTGTACGCTTTAACGGCACCACTATCCCCTACAGCCCCAGCGTCAAAGATCTAGGGATTATCTTAGACAGTACTTTGAGTTGGAGGGCGCAGGTTGCCGAAGTTAGTAGGAAAGTTATGGGTTCTTTACATGCTCTGAACAAGCTCAAAAACTTTTTACCCAGTAAAACTAAGATTTCATTAGTTCAGGCGTTAATTTTACCCATAATAGACTACGGTGATGTGTGTTATCCAGACTTAACCGTAGAGCTTATGAATAAATTGGAGAGACTTCTTAACAACTGCATTCGGTTCATCTTCTGTCTTCGTAAGTATGACCATGTTTCTTCTTACCGCTCTCAGCTGGGCTGGTTTCCTATCCGCGAACGACGTGAAATTCGAATGCTGTGCACTCTGTTTTCTGTTCTCAAAAACCCAATATCTCCCGAATATCTCAAAAACTTCTTTCACTATTATGGTGTAACCCGTGACCGTCAATTTCGCTCTTCTGGCAATCTATCTCTCTCCATCCCTCGTCACCGTACTGGTTTTATGTCCAAATCGTTCACCGTCCAAGTTTCCCGCCTCTGGAACCGCCTTCCCCTCAAGATCAAACAAGCTCCGAACAAATGCGCTTTCAAAAAATGTTTGCGTGACCTCTACGCTAGCAGAGTTCTGAATTCTTAGGTTAACTGATTAGTATGTTTCATCTGTATTTATTTATATGTGTATATATTAAATGAATATATTTATCTAAATATTATTTATTAAAACTTGTTTAGTTAGTTGCACCGCCCACAATTTATCTGCTTTGCCCGAAGGTTGACTGGTAGAGAATGCCTCATGGCATTAAGTCCGCCTTTTGTACGATAAGTTTTCTTTTGTGCAATAAAGATTAAATAAAATAAATAAATAGGTGTTTTTCCAGTTCCTCAAATATTGAAATTACTGGAAATTGATCTGGTTTCGAAGATATAATAAAAATTTGTAAGTGGTGTAGTTTCGCATTACCCGTCGCCTTAAAATACATACGAAGCGGTTGTACTTCTACGACGTGAGTAAACCGGTTTCATATGTAGGTATTTGTATTGTATCCACTTTAGTAAATAAATATAACTAGTTAGTAACCTTATTTTAATGATTCGTCATCTTTTGTCTTTACTTTTGATGTGTGAAACATATTTTTGAACCTATGTATATATGTAATATATAAAAAAATGTATATATGTAAACACGTAATAACATTTGATAATGTACAAATGGGGATTTTCATCCTGTTAATCTTTGAACACATGAGAGAGAATAGTGAGGTATCTAAGAAGATAGACAAACAAATAAGTTAATATGCACAGAGATACTCAATAATAATTTAGCCTAAATATAATACATGTAATTCAAAAATAATACATTTAGGTAGATATAGCATGGATGGAAGCTATATCTTCTATATCTAAATTGCATAGATACATTCCATATTATTAAATATCATAAGTTTATGCATACATATGTATTAAACACATTATAATAAATATAATGTAATAATATTCAATCTTATTAAAAAAAAGACTGTGGTACTGACGAGATTAATAGTCATTTAAAGGCCATATTTTTTTTAGTTTCCTTTAAATATCTAATTGCTCTATGATAACTTGATACTTAATAATCCTATCTAATATGAACTACATCCAAATATTATGAACAATCGTCTATGGCGTCCATCCGTAGCATCTGTCAAATACTTAGAATATACCATTTTGTTATGACTTATGTTCATTTAGAAACCAATTGGGAAAAAAGCTCTTATAGCGCAATAAGCAATTCTATTGTGACACCTATGAAAAGTTATTCATATTTAATGTTTCGACTTTATTTTGTCCTTGCCGTTTTGCAGTGAGTGCAAGTCAAGTGAATAGTGACGTCACCACAAAATACTTACTACGGAGAAAAATTGGGCAAGTGCGAATCCGACTCGCGCATGTCGGGTTCCATACCATAATCTATATCAAGTTTGTTGTATGGGAGCCCCCTTAAATATATATATATATTTTTGTATTTGTTGTTATAGCGGCAATAGAAATACATCATCTGTGAAAAATTCAACTGTCTAGCTATCACCGTTCTTGAGATACAGCCTGGTGACAGACGGACGGACGGACGGACGGACGGACAGCGAAGTCTCAGTAATAGGGTCCCGTTTTTACCCTTTGGGTACGGAACCCTAAAAACGATGAAACGTATCTAATTGGCCAACGTATGCAATTATTATCTCAAATTGGCCTGCATTTTACTATTTTAATAAAATCGGGGGTCTATTTTTTAGGTGTATATCCCAAACGTATACATTTTTTTTACTTATTGCATTGGCTCTTGTCTAATTAGAGGCACCGCTATTACAGAAATTTAGCACCTACATTTCGATGCAGATTGCATTATTTAACACGTTTTGTTGCTCCTAGACACCTAGTAATTACTTTACAAAAATTGCGGTTACCTAATCTTGTACCGTTATGACCGTTTGCTCTACTTTTCTCATTTTTCCTTTGTTATTCAAAACATGTACCTACTATTTTGTAGAAACAAAATACAAAGATTTCAGAAATATTTTCAAACATCACTATTCACCAACTCATTTTCTAATTATTCACTAAACAAATTGTATTTTTAAGGACTTTTTCTTTCTGCAGAGACACATTTAGGTCTTCAGTTTGGCCTTGATCCAAGAATACAAATATAATAAAGTATTTTTGCACGAGTGAAATTGTTTCACCTTACTCCGGTGACTGTATTAAATGCACAGTCATTACATTAATGTGGCGATGATTATCGTTATTTCCGCAGTTTGATTTGATAACTCTTTAAGTCTTTCTTTACGATCAACATAATGACTTAGTTTTTGCTCCACATGCGCTACATGCGCTTTTTCTGTAATTTTATCTCCGTGTGCAATTGTTTTATGTCATATAAATTTCTGTTATATAGTCTAAGATCCCGATATAGAACGACCTTCACCGAGATGTTTATTTGATGAAATATATTTTTTATTTAATTTAATATGTCGTTAAATATATTGCATATGGGTTGCCTAACATATTTTTGTCCAGGGTATGTTTAATTAACAATTAAAAAAAAAAAATCACCGGTTTGATTAATATTAGATAAATTCTATACCAATCGAAAGTATGAAGCCCATAGAATACGCAAACGTTAGGTTGCATATTCTTTTCCCGTCACAACTATCGGGTAGCCAGGTATAAACAGGTAAATCTATACCTACTAGCATTTTGCAACGGTCTGATTACCTATTGAATTGAAATTAAATAAAATTAAGATTATTTTATTATGAATTTATCTAATAATCATACCAATCATATGAAATGTTTACATTTTTTTCTTATTTAATTTTTAACAAAACATACCCTGGACTAAAATTTGTTAGGCAACCCTTAAGCAATATATTTATTGACATATTAAATTAAATATAAAATACATTTCATCAAATAAACATCTCGGTGAAGGTCGTTCTATATCGGGATCCTCTACTAATATGAATACAACTACTTTCAGTACCTAGCTTACCGATATCAAAATAAAATAAGAAACATATGGCTTTATGTCGTTATCATGCTTATTTTGTTTTAATCAGTTCATGTTTAGGGCTAAATTTCACGTTTCTTATGACATCTGGTTGTTGCAGTGTGTTCTATTTGCCTTGAAATAGCAACGTGCCAATGTCAATTAATAATAGATACAATTGAAATAGTTTTACTATACCCGATATAACTACAAAACGGATTTACTCACGTCGCAAAACTCGAATATTCCTCGACATGTTACGAATCGGTTCCCGATTCATCATCTGGAGAGCCGATCAGTCGCGGCGGCGACCAGCCGAGCACTCCGTTTCGTATATATTATCCCACCAAAAACATTTCATGTAAAAATGGCGGCCAAGACTCATATGGTCTGGCTGTAAAAAAGTTATCAGATCCCTCGAAAAGCCAAGCCCCTAAGCCCTGAGTTTATTAATCCTACACCTTGGCTTCAAAGGTATGGCTTGGCCGTTTCATAAAGTAACGTAAATAAGTCCAACGGACCGTCTGGCCCATACGATATCAAGAAGTTAAGTTTATATCTCCATGATAATATATATAAACTTAATTCCTTACCATATAGGCCGGACAGTCCATTAGACTTATTTACGTTACTTTATGAAACGGCCAAGCCATACCTTTGAAGCCAAGGTGTAGGATTAATAAACTCAGGGCTTAGGGGCTTGGCTTTTCGAGGGATCTGATAACTTTTTTACAGCCAGACCATATGAGTCTTGGCCGCCATTTTTACATGAAATGTTTTTGGTGGGATCTCATTTCTTTTTGTAAAGTAGTTTTTAATTTTTAGGTTTATTTTTTTATTTTTTTTGTGCCGTAGCGTTTCTAAGTAAGTAGTACCTAATAATTGTGTATTTAAGAAATACTTACGTTTAGCCCCCATTATGGAAAACCCATACAAACTTTCATCCCCTTATTTAAAGGGTGGGGGGTGATTTTCTAAAAATTCTAGAATATATATTTTATTATTTATAACAAGGAGTCCCTATATCAATTTTCAGACCTCTAGTATCAAAATTTGCAGAAGTCTCATACAAACATCCATCACCTAGTTTAAGGGGTTGGGGGGTTAAAGTTCCAAGTTTCAGAATTATTCTATTGTTTGTGTACTAAACCTAGCTTACATACCAAATTTCAGCTTTCTAGGTCATCGGGAAGTACCCCGGAGGTTTTGATACGTCAGTGTCAAAATTATATAAGTGAGTGGCAAAATTGGCGTATTTTATGTACCAATAAAACCTAAAGTATAAAAGCTACATCAATGAAATTTTGTAAATTTCATATGTTCCCTAACTGCATCTTAACCTGTGAATTTGGGCGCTCTGGTGTTAACTGGGACGAAACCATGAGGGTTTGAAAATGAGACGAAACGGTTCGAGAAAAGGTAGGTAGTGCCCCGCCTCTTTTTTGTTCGTCTTGGCGGGGGCACTACCGTGCCCCCAGATATCTCACAATAATTTTCTATGTAGCTGAGCTAATACCTGATATATTTCGAATTCGTATGGATCCGTTCATCAGGAATAGCAAACCGAACAGCCCCGCGGTCATCATATAACTAATATTGTGTTGTATACATATATTCAATATGTCTCACAAAAGATTTAATAACATTATTGAAAAAGGTATTTATTTCTATCATACCATAACATCATCGTATGTCTGTGATATGGTCGAGACATAGCAAAATTACCCCTGATAGTTTTCTCATCAAATAAATGCACGTTTGTTTATGGCTTTATCATATGGATAGGGGCTGACATGATCGCTAAGCGATCAAAGCCCTTTTTTTCAATAAAGATAAAAAAATGTATAAGGATAACCATAACAAATGAATTCATACCTACTTTGAATAAATTAATGATTATGAATGCAAATAAATGCATCCCATTTGTATCATAATAACGTGATAAAGTTTACAAACGACACTTGTTTGCATTGACTAATGTTTACTTCGAGTTTTTACCGTGTACAGATTAGGTACATTGTCAACCTTCATTAATTGTATCCAAGATATATAATTTAACCGATGTATCATTTATCAAAACGGCGGAGCGTTGAGTCCAATATCCATTTATCTCTGAATACATTCCATTAATATATGTAATTGTCAATTACTAATTGATATGTAAACTTGAGATATTATATAAAAAATAAACTACTTTCTATACAAATAAGCGTCGCAGCGTGATCGCCTTCATACAAAATTCGCTCGCAAATTGCAAATGTAACCCTAACTCATGTACATATTAACCTGTTATGACTAAAAAGTCGATTTGACAGTAATATCAATAACCCACGTTAACCCAGAAGAAGAAGAAGGAAAACTTCCACTTTAAATATAATTATCATGATCGTAGAAATAAAGCCATATTTTTTGTAATACATATAAATGAAATTCCATAAATATGGTGCCGGTATTCTTATCAATGCCTATTGAATATAGGTACGCTCAGCTTGTAACAGTAACCCTCGATAAAAGCTGAAGCTATGGTGTAGCCAAAAAAAAACGCCTTAGCCATATAACCGTGTAACCGCAAGTCTTCTGCGCTGGCCGCAGCGAGTATTACGCGCGCCCGAACGTAACCACCTTCACTTTCGGACCATCTTTATTTTTACATCAGTTCGAAATACTTCGTTGTTTCTTGTTTTTAGAGTCCTGCAGGTCTGTGGATGTTCCACTTGATTTTTATTAAGAAAAGGCATAGTAACAAGACACAAACTTACGATCTTAATTAACGCTTAGAATATTGAGCCATATGTGTGTCTGTTACTTAGTTATGCACAATATTTAAGTATGGTTTTAATAATTGTGCATGCAGCCATGCAGTAGTGTCTTGGGGGTATTTCAAATATTCCTGATGTTGAAAATTTTAACATTCACAGTTGACATGTTATTACTATTGTTAAACAAAATCATTTGCAATGTTCAACACGAAAATTGTGATTAAACTAAAACCATGTCTTAATCGATTCCAATACGTTAACGTATTTTTTGCTGCTGGCTAAAGGTTTATTAAATTAATTAACTAGATATAATATTACCAACTTATGTATAATAAAATAAACCTTTAAAGTGATTAATAGCCTAAAAGGTTATTTTGCACAAAATTAATTTGAGAAAAAATATTGTATAGCGTGCAATAAAATATAATGTGAATGAAAACTTTTACCAATAAAATAGATAGTCCTGCCTACCTAGTAATTATTACAAATAATTAAATATGTCTCACGATAGTTTTAATAACATCAGTGCTTTAATAAAATACATTATTTAACAATTTGGCAAAGCTATAAATCAATGTTACACTATAAATCATCGATGTCATTAACTTTCCTGGTAGTACCAGGAAAGTTTTAGAGTAGGAGGAGTTAGGCATACAACAACAATATTACATACAACAATTATTTATTGCACATGCACACTAACAAGAAAAAATATACAATAGAAACCTTAATTTAACCATGCAGACAATATGCGGCCTTATCGCTAAAAAGCGATCTCTTCCAGGCAACCTTTGGGTAAAGGAAAAGCTGATAATAAACAAAAAAAATGTTTAACATAAATTACATACAAATTATAAGAAAAAAGAAGTCATACACATACATATAAAGGCATGTAAAAGTACACGCACAGAACCCATTGGCTTCATATTTAAATATCTTGAATCGCACTCTTAAATATATGTAAATTTGTAAAGTGCTCCTCGGAGTTATTTTTAAATTACACTCGCATGTTATTTTATTACACACATTAATGTTATAAACCGTGAAAACGAGTTTTAAAATGTATTCTTGTACCGCAATGTGAAATCGATAAAAACAATTTCAAATTTATTTTTAAGCTGTAGAACTGCCGATATTGTTATTTGGGCATTTTACATTGATAATAAGGAACTAATTTGTTTTTACTGTGTTCTTTAATTACAAATACTGACCAAAATATTCGTCCTCACCTCATCATAAGTATCATCACAAACATGGTTTTAACTGCAATAAAATAATGTGTAAATCTATTTTCTTTTTGTTAGCATTAGGTTAATTTACATACTATATAAAGGGTGGGCCCTGTAACAGGAGCAATAAATTAAAACATAGATTCGTCCCTTGAAACTAAACAACATTTGTTAAGCGACTTCTGAAAATAACGTGTATTAAATGATATTTTGTAGAATAAAGTTTAGACAAAGAAGCAATGTATTGCGAAATGTCCGATATTAGTAGAGTGACAGCTATGTCAATGCTCAGGGAATGTCAACGTTGGACGACATACATTGAAAATACTATTTACTTTGTTTGAAATAATAAAATTTTGAAAACTGTTTTTTTTTAAAGTTGCTGAACAAATGTTGTTCATTTTAACGAGTAAAATCTATGTTTTAATTTTTTGCTCCTGTTACAGGGCCCACGTTGTATATTTTCCCGCTATGCTCGTAATTCAATAACCTTTACTATCAGCAAAAAACAATTTTGGTAATCTTGTTGCAAGAACCACTAAACCATAGTTATACCAAATGCTAGATTCCGTGCAGCCCTATGTTTCACCAGAGAGAATACTTTGGAACCTGCAATTGGTATCATAGATGTTCACGGTATGTTAAAAAATGTTCCTTTATAACGAATGTTCTATGTAGCCCACAACTTGACTTCAAGTAGTCGATTCATTACACGTAACTTGCAATTTAATTTAGTGATAGTAACAGGATATTTCGCCGGTGTATCCGAAGAGACAGGATGGTGTAACCGCCTCCTGCGGTCGAAGTCGCGGTTGCTTTGCACTTTAGCTGCTCGCTCTTCTGAAAGACTTTCATTTTCTATTGGCCAATGTCAGGTTCTTTAAATGCTGCCCTACATTTGATATGTTAAATTTTATTCGTGAAATGGCAATGCGAAAACATGACTTGACAGCAGTGAGTAAGTTATTTAGTTAAAAATACGGACTAGACGGTCTTGAAATTTTTCACAACTTAAATTATTCATTAATCTGTTATCATCAGTGTTATTTTCAGTGTCGTTAATTTTCCTGTCACATACTCGTACATACGCCTCGCGATTCAATTAAGGTATAAACTGTTATTGTTTAACCTTAAAGTTATCTTTATTTTGCGGTTAGTGACAGTTCTATATTACAATAACACCATTAACTTACATTGTGACAGTAAATTGAATATTTTACAGTGATAATATATAAATCCAACATGCATTTCCTTTTCAACGCATTGAATGGTCCTGGTCTAGCTTTATCATCAGGAATTCTCTTTGTAAATTGTAAATAGTGGCAAAGTTTATTGCTCCAGCTATGAATAACGCATAAACCAAGAAATATCTCTTCTGGATATTAGTACGCTACTATTGAGAACAATGAAGCATAGCAATGAGAATTACTGAGACAGGCCATATTTTATGCTGAAGATATACGAGAGCTAAACTTGTATTTCTATGCCTCGGAGTTTACCTAAGTGACAGAGATAGTTGAATTAGGTGGCCCGTGGGTGGCCCATAAATGCAACTCTCAGACCCTTAGGGTGGCTCACCGTGAGGATCCGTCTGTAATAAAAAAAAAACATATTTTTTGTTACATTACAGCTGAAGTATGTTCACGGTGATGGAGCACCCTTAGGTGCCAAAATAAACTGGGCAAGAGCTTTTGGACGTTGTCGATTTTCTTATACCTATGAAAGTGTTCAACGGATTCGCAGCTAATTCAAATCGTAGGTATGTAAAAAAATATCTATCATAAATATAAACATTTTAATGAACGTAAAAAATAAGTAGTTTTTTTTTTATTCATTGCAGCTAGCAGAAAAGTTCCTACTTTAGAATTACTTAAATAATCACTATATCACGCTTCGTAAAGTTTTGTGGGATACGTTATAAATAATACTTAGTTCCGAATCAGTAAGCATCACTATCCGTTCTAAGTATTTCCTATATTTTATGTTTCTCTAATTATTTCGCTCATTATTTACGAGAACGAACTATGAATACTGTATTAGGTTGTATTGTTGTTGTTGTGTTGAATCCTTTTAAATAAGGAATAACTTTTTTTGTGCAATAAAGTTTAAAAAAATAAATATTCTCTTATTTTAATTAACATACTGCTGTGACATTATGATATGATGGAAGTAATAGGGTTTGATTTTCATTTTATTAAACGCTTATTTCAATTTATGACCTGCTATTGACTACACCTTATTTACTTTCATATTCATACATCATACAATGTGAAATTGACAAACTTGCTAAACAATGCTGCTAACAGGACGCAACTATAGTTAGCACTTAGGCACCATCTTTGCAATAAGTGACATATCTATCGGGAAGGGGACAGCAGAAATACCGAATTTTTTAGTATTTTCTTGTAACAATCAGTATTATTTTATGTGGTGGTAACATTTTCTTCATCTTAATTCATAGTAAGAAACAGGATGTCAAACATTGGGGCATTTACCTAATAGCACATTTAAAAAGCGGAATGCCATCGCGTTTATGATTTCCGATGCTCAAATATTTATTTTGTGTCTCAAAAAAAAGGAGTCATGTGTTAGTCTGATCCATTCACTTGGTTTCGCAGGTATAAATCACTATCGTAAGCGAGCATGATATAACTGAAAAACTAGCGCGGAAAAAATAAAGTAAATAATGTAGATAAGTATTTATTTTTCAGCGATAATTCTTCATCGCGTTTATGTTACAGACGGAACCCACTAAATTATTCGGAGTCGTCATCGCTCTAAGACAATAAATTTATCTGCACAGTGTATATGTCATTGATTTTATTATCACACCTAAATTTCAGTCAAAATTATCAGAATGTCGTGATACTCGTGTTGGATCTTTGACCTCCGAGTCTTTGTTGATATTTCACGGTTTTTCTCTTTGGAGCATTATCGTGAACTGTTTTAAAAATGGTCAGTACACGAAGTTAGCCCGCTTTCTCAATCGTGATGTGAATTATTGGGTCACTTAAGTATAATGCGTTGACGAATCTAGGGCTTGGCCTACGAGCTGCCAGACTTTTCCTGTAGCCAAATTGTTAGAATAATTTCGAGATATGAGCCTCGCGCGTCCAGAAGGACATGAAACGCATTGATCTTCAGGAAAATGACGTTCACAACCGCAGCAAATGGCGCGTCATGGTTAAGAAAGCTGACCCCGTCTAACCGGGAAGAGAAGGGCAAAAGAAGAGAAGAGCCTCGCGCTTCTTATGTTTTTTTTTTTACTGAACGGTTTATTTTTTTTTCGTTTGGAATTCAATTTTAACGTGGACATATCGCATTTTTATTTTTATAAAATCATTGACATAAAGGTACATATACTCGTATGAAAGAAAAGGGTAATTAAATAATGTAATCCACTGCAATGTCACTTTTTACAAAGGATTTTGATAGATAATATGCAAATGTATCTCATTGCTTCTCAGAACCTTTGAAACAATACAACAACCAACAGAAGGAAGACTGCTATTTAAACCTTGTTTATTTGAATCAACAATTATTGTTATTTACTATTAAAGGAACGAAGAAAACCGCGAAATTCAACGGAAGTCATGAATATTTGAGCCAGTAAATATATTTATTTCTAAAAATAATTGTTGATAAACTAAACCGTTACTGCCTAGTCTATATTATCAGGTATAACCAACAACCACGACGTGTACATTTCTATGTAGATATACTGTGATATCTTACGACATTTACGTAATACCATAAACCTGTGAATGACATCAGCACCGCACAACCCAGACTGTTATTGACAATCAATTTCGCCGACCCTGCACCACAACGGTATGGGAGTACCGTTGCTACCAAAAGAAATTAAAATGTACTAATGACAGTTACATTCCCAGGCAGTCTTTGTAGTGCAATAGCGGCAAATGCGGTGCAGTTACAGCAGAGAAATAAAGGCAAAGATTGCGTCTTAATTAGTTAATGATTATGTGCGTTCTTCCGGATTGCCAATGTGGCGCAAATTGGATGCATTACAAGCAGATGGTCAATTATGAATGGTAACTAAAAGTTACAGAATGCATTGGCCCAATTATACATGGGGAAACTTGCAAATAGTCTCTGACGTAAGCATCACATTTGATTTTTGCAAACAGCAAGTTTGTTCTACTCTACTCTTAGGCGTCCGGTGCGGTATAATTTGCGATAAGTTTTTTAGTCTTGGTCATTTTCTTTTCTACGAATGTACAAAATCGTATAGTACGACGGAAAGCAAAAATATTGCTTATAGACTATGTCGAATTGTGAAAAGTTTTCACTATGGCTATAAAAATACAACCACCGTACCGTAAACACCATCATATTGATACAAATAATATATTTATATTCGATTTATCCAACAATGAGATAGATAGGTTTTGGGAAATCAGTAGTACCTATTTGGCGCCATCTCGTAAAATTATCGAAAATGTTGTGCGCATACGTAAATGAGTTACATACCTATACTTGTAGATAGATACCTTAAAATTGTTATTACCTAAAATCATAAATTTGTGCCTTGTAACTAAGTCTAAATGAAATGATGTTAACATTGATAAAGTTTTAACATTCGGGTTTTCATTTATTTCAACGGTCAGATAAAATAAATTAAATAAATAAATAAATATTAATCTTACACAAATCATTATTATTATTAGCTAATTTGCAAATATTACTTCAGAGATCTTAATAAATGTATTGTAATAATTTTTTATCTTGCTTAACGACGCGTGTAGCACTGCAGATAGCCTTAATAGTTTTATTATGTTTGTTTGCATAGTTCTGATAAGCTTTCGAAAGAAGATTTGGTGACAAACTGTACAACCGGTTAACAAACTGATAAAGTTAACTACACCCAGATAGCGATAAGGCTGTTCAGCGATCCACCAAAAAATGGTAACCTGAAATAGTAGAGTTGCTAAGCCGCGAAATTGTGCGCATCGGGTTACAAGCATGAAATTTCTACCACACATAGAACGTTCCACGGTGATTATTTTCAGATGTGGAGGGAAGTCAGATTCGTCCCCTGTGTGGTGGGAGAGCGGGGTGAAGAGGAGCTTTTTCTTTTTTTTATTACTGATCAGTTAAGGCTATTAGGGCTTGTGCGACATCGTTTTCGTGTAAAATAGATATCAGCTATTAATTTTTCATGTTATTTAAGAATAGTTTCATATAAAAATTTGGGTTTATTGCCGAAAAGGTAAAAATTACAACAAGTTTTTTTTATTCAGAACGATAAATTAGCTATCTATTATGAATATTTACAATTTAAAAAAATATAACTAAACAGCAAATTTAATGTTGTTTTTAAAAATGTATACATATTGGGCACATCTGATACAAAAAGTACCTTGAAAAAAATGTTGATGTTAAGCCTAGCCTGCGTGTTCTAGTACATTTTGCTAAGTCGCGAAATTGTGTACATCGGGATACAACCACCAAATTTCTACCACAGATAGAGTTTTCTGCGGTGATTATTTTCAGATGTAGAAGGAAGTCAGATTCGTCCCTTGTGCGGCGGGAAAGCGGGGTGAATAGGACAAAGGAGTCCTCTTTTTCTTTTTATATTACTGATCAGGTAACGCTAGTAGGACTTGTGTCGTATCGTTTTCGTGTAAAACAGATATCAAGAATTCATTTTTCATGTTATTTATTCATAACACCATATAAAAATATGGTTGTATTTCCGAAATTGTAAAAATCACAACAAGTTTTTTTTATTCAGGGAGATAAATTAGTTATATTTCCTGAATATTTACAACTAAAAAAAATATTGCAAAATAGCAAATTTAATCTTGTTTCTAAAAATATATAAATATTGGGCACTCTTCATACAAACAGTAACTTAAATAAATTGTTGATGTTGAGATTAGCCCGCGTGCTCGTGATACATTAGCAAAAAAAAAATTTGTTTTAATTACATTAATTTGTTTTTCTAGGACGTATATAGTAAATATTATATGTAAAAGCATGTTACTAATCATTATTTAATGTATTTAATGAAGCGAAATAGGATGCGTTCGGAGATTTACGTTGGTTACGCCGACGTAAAGATATATTTTCAGCTACTGTTTGTATGAGAAGTGCCCAACATTAATATATTTTTAGAAACCAGATTAAATGAACTTTTTGAAATAATAATAATAATTTGAAAATGTTCACGAAATTGAACTAATTTACCTCACTGAATAAAAAAACTTGTTGTGATTTTTACCTTTTCGGCCATTACACCCATATTTTTATATAGAACTATACGAAAATAACATAAAAAATGAATTTCTGATATTTGTTTTACACGGAAACGATACCAAACACGTCCTGGTAGACTTAACTGACCAGCAATAAAGAAAGAAAAGAGGGATACTTGGCCGTATTCACTCCACTCTCCCGCCTCACAGGGGACGAATCTGACTTCCCTCCACATCTGAAAATAATCACCGTGGAACACTCTATCTGTGGTAGAAATTTCATGCTTGTAACCCGATGCGCACAATTATGTTAGAAAACAGCGGACTAACAACTCTACTAAAAAGTATCAGTTTAAATAAGAGTTAGTATCAACCTGCCGCGTCAACCTGTATTACTGCTGGGCTTATGACCTATGTGCAATTTTAGCTTATTATGACTGACAGTTTCTTTAGCGTTTCTTCTCATCAATACTTAGAGGTTGTCTTTTGGGAAGCGCCCACTCAAACTTGTTAATGTGTCCCTGCGACTTACGAAAGAATCCTAAGAATACTTTATTTACTACAAAAATACTGACGATTGGTAGCTTCTTTTTTGGCTTTCCTTTAAGCAATGGTCTCTTCAGAAAGCTTCTAGTGGACTATACTTGCAGAATAGAGTTAATTATTTATATAATAGATAAGTTATATTATTAGTATAAAATCTTTACTGATAACGCCCAACGAACGCCATTTAAGTATGTATACCTAAATACGCACTATATTCGTAACAACCGGTCGTAACGAATGACTTCAGACTGTTTAATTTTACTATATATTTGCATTAATTGTAAGACCCAAAAGTTGATTTATATTATAAATAAATTATTAACGCTTCCAAGTGAATCCTACTATAAAAAAGTTTTTTTTAGAAAAGCACCCCTCAATAACCCCTAGTATAATATTGATCGTAACACCCCACGACTTTCATTCAGTTCCACTATCGTTCTCATTCTTTCATGTAGTGCCATTTCTGTTACACAAGTGCTTCCTCAATTAAGTCTGGAAAATTGTTGACAATAAGTAATTGTAGATCACGTGGTTTAAGTTCGTTGCCCGCCCTCTGTAAAAATAGGTTAGTGAATAAAAACGGAAACCTCTAGTGTTCTATGCAGTCACTCATAGGAGTAGATTGTAACTATTACACATAACACCAGTTTAGACTTGTAGCAGGTTAAAATTTTAAACAATGATCTGTCAGTCGGCAGGTTGACAAAATCTCTGCGATGTGCAACTATTCACTGGAAGCAATGTCAGTCGCTAACGATATCGTAAACAGGAACAATCAGTATTATTTTACCCGTGAACACTTTTAATAAGTTCAACTAATAATATACGTTCTTATAAAACATTCGAACAAGAATAACTTAAAAAAAATGTGGCAGGCAATTCTAATTTCCCTAAAATTCTTGTGTGACCGCAAGATCAGATTCTCAGGTCAGAAATATTAACAATACAGGCAATATTTCGAACAAAAACGGACGATACTAGTCTAAGAGATAGATTATAGCGGCAAAGAGTCATTTTTGGCAAGTTGTGTGCATTGAATAGCTGGACAAAAACGATTTCTTCCAAAGTCGCGGCACGTTCACATATAACGGCTGTAACAAACTCTTTGATTGAAGCCTTTTTTGTTAATAAGCAACCACCAAACCTTAACAATATAGGAGTCAGTGACCGGCCACAACCTACAATTCAGTAGCCACGGTTTTAACTTCTTGGAGGAAAAACTTTTTAAATATAAAGCGCCGACGAAGCGTTTCTCTAAAACTTTGAATTCTACTGCGCTAGACTAGAGTTAAAATGGCAAGATTAATGAGGTGCTCAGGGATGTAATTTTTTAACCATCTTCTCTTGAAACTTTAGTATAGTCTAAAACTTTAATTAAAAAAATATATTTGCTTATCTTGTCTTATCTTAAAGCAATGCGCGAGCTCTATGCAAGCAATGAAAACGGGTAGGCACATTGGACGGATATGAAATGTATATACCATTAGCTTTTACCAACGGCTTCGCTCGCGTTGAAGTTGGGTTCACTATCATACAGGGACTATGCTTTTTGTTTAAGTATCCTAAAACTATCTTTAGCTATCCAGCTATGCGTTTCGGCGTGATGAGAGGACAAATAACGTTTTACCAAGAAATGGCGTTGTACGACTGGCGCCAAAATGCTACATCGCGTTTACAGTATAATTTTAGATTTTAAACAGTTTATTAAATAGTATAGACAGTATAGGTAAGCTACTTCTGGATACTACTGCCATTGCCTAGATAAATATATAGACAGATATTGCACATCCCGACCAACTGAACCACTTGATTAAGTTGCATTGCCCTCTTGATTAATGAATCAGCTAGGTATGCAATATACCCGGGAAATCCGGAAACTCTTGCTAAGACATTATGATCTACAAATAGAATTATGAAAAGTCGATCAGCACTAAAAATGTCATTTAATCTTAGGTTTATAAAACTGAAATGATTTTTCAGTGGTAGTGTAACTTACTGAGCCAGTGGTCATGGGGTTCGAATCCCAGCAAGTGCAATATTTGTAACTCGTACAATTGAAACTAACAAAATAAACACACGGTCATCAATGTATGATCAATACAGCTAAGTGAAGTGCCAGCATTGTTAAATGGGCAGTACCATCACCGATTATAGCTACCTAGAACCTAAACCCCTAGTACAGAGAAAACCACTTTCCCTAACTAGGAATTTACTTGACCACAAATCCCAAACATTATTCTCATAATTATTTCACTGCTTCATAAATGATGTTTAGTGCTATTATTACAATTGCATGTTTTGTATGCAGACAATTATATCCGGCAAAAGAAGGATATAAATTTACAACTGTCAGTTAAACTGCGTGGCTTGAATACCATTACTGTTAATGGATTGTTTACCAATAGGTATTTAATGTTAGTCTCTATTGATTGCCATACAATTTAAAGTCGTATCATAATGTAATACTAGTAATAACTTTCGATAATTATGGCAAGCAAGAGCATTCTATCAGATTGAAATGCTCTTCTTTCAGTTCCTCCACTCTGCTTTAGTGGACGGGCAGCCTTATTTAATCACAGAACAAATACCGCACCTAACCGCGGCTAACAGATTCCATGTACTTACATCAGTACACCCACCTTAACAAGTTTTTTTAAACGAGCACCTGTCTTTATGGGTTAAATTAATGCTGACCCAATTTAAGTACAACGCTCATTCATAATAGAGCTCGAGCATCATATGTCAATACGCATAACGAATTCATTCATACGGTGGCAGATAGTATTACAGATACTCGGCGCTTATCAGAGCATGACAAACAAAAAGAAACTATGTTACGCAACAAACGAGGTTGAATCTATTAATCGGTTCCGTTAGGATTCCAAAAACGAAACTGTGACAAACACTTCCGAATTGAGCAAATTATTATGTAAATGATCTGTTTGTTTTACTAAATCGACGAATAATTGGATTTTAATTAACTGTAATGCAACTGCTTTCATTTTTGACTGAACTGGTTACACAGATTACTGATTTATAATGGTTTATTTTTGTTTCAGGTATATACACCGCTTGAATAGCTATAACAACGATCAGGTAACGCCATACTGTCTGCGTCAAAAACCATACAGCACACTACGTAACAGCCTAATCTAAAACCACTTACTTCCAACCCACTTCATTTATAACCCACTTACACTTTTTACAAAACGCAAGTAAACAAACACCATTACGTACCAAGTGAGTCGAATCACACTTTCTGCCCGATTATTGGTATCAATTAATCGAGTCAGCCGTTCTCGAAAGCGGTGTGGAAAGTGTGGAAAATGGCGTGGGTCGTCGTCAACCGTGGTTCAACCCCACGAACTTTGATTTCACACTGGTTATGCTCAAGTAATTACTTATGCGACAACTTCGTTAACGTTTCTGCGCTGTGAACCGTAAACGAATTTGCGATGCTTTTTCATTATTACTAATGAACTTGCATCAAATCATTTTCTTAGTGATTTTCTATTGGAAAAATGTAGGTCAGCATAATTATAATTAAGTGCACATCATATGCTTTTATTGACCTATTATCATCATCATGTGAGATACGCATCAACTTTAGAGGTCATCCTGCACGTCTAGCATAACTGTGAACCGCGACTCTTTGTCGCGCGACATATACTACCTGTCCTTTTCTTTTCAATACCGTGCGAGCAAGACTGATAATTCCGAGTCGCGTGACAAGCGATGTCCCGGTAAGATAAGCTAGCCCTGCTGAGCATATAAATATGTCGCTTACTGAAACACAATCTTCAAATGATGTAGGTAATAATTTGAAACAAAAAGGGGTGCTTTTGCAAAACACTCGGTTCTCCGTTTACTTCCCACAGGGGCGTTAATTCGCCAACTACGTGCCTGCCATAATAACGAGCCACGCTGCTGCAGGTCACAGTCCTCAGGCGGTGATAAATGCTTACGCAATGCGACTTACTTACGTCATAAATCATAATACAAAAAAAATAACCTACCTACATAGAGAAATGCGGAACGCTGGTCGAATTGCTCTTTAAAAATCACTTTTCTCACAAAAAATAACCGACTTCAACGTGAGGAATTGTATTTCGGAGAACAAACTAACCGAGTTTCTATAATAAATAATAATACGACTAACGGTCTTAATCTATATATTTAAATAATTATCCCCTAACTCTTAACCTTTAAGGAGTTGTACCTTCCATTATCAGCTCAGCATAATGAGATGATGACTACGAGACCTGAATAACAAATACCTGAATAACATTATAAAATACATGAAAAACATTGTTAATGCTTATAATATTTGAGGGTTGCCCTGGATTTCCCTGGGATCCCATCATCAGATCCCGATATAAGGACAATGGGACCACTTCAGGAGTATTATACTCTTTCAAATAAAAAAGTATTTTGAGTATCGGTTCACAATTGGCGTAATGATTGTTGTGTTCCGGTGTGGGGGTAAGATAGCCGGTGAAATTACTAGCATAGAGGCATTCTATCTTCGTCCTCCGGGTAGGCAAGTACTTGTGACTCCTCTGGTGTTGCAGGTGTTTATGGGCGACGGTAATCGCTTTCCATCAGGCGATACGTTTGCTCGTTTGCCCCCTATGACATAAAAAAAAAAAAAAAAAAAAAGATCTCGTAAAATACATACAAAAAAAATATACAGTCGAATTGAGAACCTCTTCTTTTTTATGAAGTGGTTTTTCTTTTTTATGAAGTAGCATCTTAGTTCCGTTGATACCTTATGTGAATAATATTTGAAACCGAGCTATGTGGCAGTTATAAAGAAAACCAAGATCCAATTGAGGTTGATTGCCAACCGAGTTAGTAAGTTTATTGGATCTAATAATAACATTGGTTTTCCTACTTACTCGGCTCCTTTAATATAATGCAACTGTCGATTCCTGCCCACATCCTTTAATTAATCCAGACCTCGTATTTTGGCCGTCTGCCAATACCATCGCAGTTATTAAATGCTGGCATTTTTTCAACATGAAAAAATATTGTTAGAAAAACTTTTGTAGATTATAAACGATATCTGATTCTCCGAATGTGATGTTTGACAACTTTTTATGATGTCCTTTGTGTGTTTTACAGAAACTTCGTAAAATAAAGTATCGTGTTTTACTTATACCGGGTGTTACCTGTAATATGAGCAATAAATTAAAACATAGACTCTACCCTTCAAACTAAACAACATTTGTGAAGCAACTTCTGAAAAGAACGTGTATTTGTAAAGTTGCTGTACAAACGGTACATACTATATTATGAGAAAAAACAAAACACTGAGTCAAAACACGTTCACATAGCCGGCCTTTAATGTTTTAGAAATAGTACATTACTGTAGACGCAAGGAAAGAAGGGCTTGCCGGGTGAGTAAGAGACATACCATACCTATGTATCACGCATAGTGATACGAAGCCAGTAAGCCCTTTTCACGGCTAGACGTAGTGCTTTTCTCAAACATATGCAATGAAAAAAAATATCGGCCAAGTGCGAGGTAGGCCTCGCGCAAGAAGTGTTCCGTACCATTATCTGTAAGTTTGTTGTATCGGAGCCCCCCTTAAATATTTATTTTAATTTTAGTATTTGTTGTTATAGCGACAATAGAAATACATCATCTCTGAAAATTTCAACTGTCTAGTTATCACCGTTCTTGACATACAGCCTGGTGACAGACGGACGGACGGACGGACGGACAGTGAAGTCTCAGTAATAGGGCCTCGTTTTCATTTTCACCCTTTGGGTACGGAACCCTAATAAAAAATACATCACTCAAAAAAATATAATTCAGCTATTTCCCTGTTCATGAACACAGACGTCATGTTTAAAAATATATATTTCCCGGCTTAGGCCTTCAATTTTAAATGAAATTTCTTTACAGTTCTCTCGCGCCGTGATACTTCAAAGCATGGTATAACGCACGTTATGACGACATTTCATTGCATATTTGAGAAAAAATAACTATTGTGCTTTCAATTTGAAATTAGAACAAATCTTTAATAAGTAGGCATGATAAATATATGTATCGCGATGTAAACGCTAAGATAAGGACGTTACTCAACAAGTGAAGTTTTATAGCCAACTGTATCACTAAAGTAGTTAGGTATAAGCACATTACGCCAATCTAAAACCCATAGCTTTATAAAATGAACAATTATACAAACGCTTAATAAGCGACGCCAAAGCTTAACAATGACAATTCGCAGAGATAAGTCCAGAAGTCCTCGTGAACGCTCTTATCTGTATTTCACACGTCGCCAACGTTGCCCTGGCATACATACTTAATAGGAAAATATGCATGCACCGTGCAAAAAATACGTTAATTTAACAATTCCAACCCAGAATTGTATAAGCAGTACCTACGTTAACTTCATTAAAGTCGTTCTATACAAGTTTGTGAAAATTGACAGGTCAAGGAATCTTCTCTGTAATACTCAACGTAAACATTGAAATGAGTCAACGTATCGAAAATGTAATTAAAACGACAATAAAAAAGAAAGCAAACCTTTGTTTACTTCAAAACATGCGTAAAACATTCTGAGTAGAGGTATAAATCTTCCAAATACCACATGTTTTCAGCATAAATTAGAGTAAAAACTTTGTGTTTACTTTGAATAGCTGACTGGACGAGATCGTCCTGAAGTAATTTGGTAGTGCAATTTGGCATGCTTATAATTTATATTTATGTATATCTAAATTTTGTATTTGATATACTGTTTTTATTGACTTACTGTGGCATATACCTACTGCAATAATGGGCCGATGTCGTGCTGATTCTGTCTGGCTGTCTGTCCAAAATGAACCGCGTGAATGTTGATGTTTTTGTACCTACATGTAGTCGGCATATAATGTTTGACGTGTATTAATTGGCGATCTAAACGTGTGTACAAAATCATGACTTTGATTTCTGTATGCTTTTCGACCTCGTGCAGTTCTGCCGTAAGTTTTTTAAATGTTTTTTTAAGGCTACGAAGCGTGTTTTTGATTTTAATCTCTGTCATGATCGTTTACTTTCGCTTGCTGTTAAAATTTATTCCCAGCACTTACTGCTCTTAAATATAACCAAAACATTCATGCAGAAAGTGACGTTTTGCATGTACGTTTTGCACCGTAAATAAATATTTATACTAACTGACACGTTGCCTTATACTGAATGAAGCGGTGGTAGCCTAGTGGTTAGGGCATGCGACTTTCAATCCGGAGGTCGCGGGTTCGAACCCGGCCCGTACCAATGAGTTTTTCGGAACTTATATATATATTTACCACTCGCTTTTCAGTGAAGGAAAACATCGTGAGGAAACCACCTAAGCCCAATAAGGCCTAGTTTGCCATCTGGGTTGGAAGGTCAGATGGCAGTCGCTTGCGTAAAAACTAGTGCCTACCCCGCCGACCCCGATTGAGAATTCATTCTCAAAAAATGGGACAAAGGCTAGGAGGATGTTTGACTGACTGACACGTTGCCGAAACATTGACCCTCCTAATATAGATTTGCAAACAAGCAGGTATCTGATTGAGTAAGTGGATTTTCAAATATTTTTACTAAGTCTGCTTTACTCATCTATAATATTATAAAATTGCATTAAAAATCGGTTTTATATGGAGAGGGCGTCATGATTTCAGGAAAAATCTTAATAGCGTAATACAGGATCGTCTTTTGTTGTGTATGGGCGATTGGGCGCGTCATGCCAGTCTGGCGCCATCTGATGGGCATAATTTCCTTTGTCCTCGCATCACGCCGAAACAGCTGGACCAATTTTAACCAATTTCAGTACAGGGATAGCTGGACATCCAAAGATGGTTAATAGGATAGGTACATTTTACCTGACCATGGTGTAAAAAAAAATTACGCGTACAAAATTGCAGGCACCTTCTAGTATTTAATAAAGTGATCGTTATGAGTATGTATTACATATACCTTTATCAGTTGTTTCAATAAGGCTGCTTTTCTCGAAACTTTTATTCCTAAAACAACGCTTACTTTTGGTTAGTAATATCAGCACCCCATACTAGTTTTACATTATTACCCGAGAGTAGGTAAGCATTATTCTTGGAAAATCCAGCTTAAGTTTATCTAGCTCTGATCAGAGCGAACCCTGAAGCTAAGACTAGTCGGTCCAATGGAACGTGAAAGGCGTCGACAATGAATGCAATGTCGTTAGTGAAAATATCGCAAATCCATGGGAAAGGGGCCAGCCAGAGACAACAAAAACACTTTAACATTGTTCTATTGCAGAATGGCATTCAGCCGTGTGACATTGATGTTGGAATATAGTTTTTGTTAACTTGCGCGTAAACTGTTTTAACTGATATTAAAATGCGATTATTTTCGCAATAGAATTATAATTATTTATTATTAAAGCACTAAAACAATTGTTTATTATGATTATTATTATTGAAGAGTTTCACTCTTGTCGGTGCAGTTCTCTCCAGTCCGTTCTACTTAACGCCAGTTCTTTGACTTCTCGATACGTCCCGACGTATGCCTTTTTCTTGATCTGGTTCAAATAGCTAATCCTCGGACTTCCTCTTCCCTTCCTTCAATTTTCCCCTCCATTATCTTTTGTATTAGATCGTCGTGTCGTATCAAATTACCTATCATTTATTTTTATTAAAGCAGTAACGTCTGCTAACGTAAACTAAATGTTTACAAAATGAAGCGAAAATTGAAAAATTTAATGATTCGGATAGGATTCGAACCTGCGTTTCCAACGGCTTTCCGGGCCAACACTGGCGTCCTCCCAATTGGACCACCGAAATCCTATCCGAATCATTAAATTTTTCAATTTTCGCTTCATTTTGTAAACATTTACCTTATCATTGTTGTTTGAATTGAATTGTTTATGTAGAAGCGAAAATTGGTAAATGTAATGACTTGAGCGGGATTCGAACCAGCGCCTGTCCACTCCTCTATATCCTCTATATGGCTGCAGCTATATCCTCTATATCATATATCGGTAGCTACGTGGACAGAGCGCCCGTGTTGCCCCGAAAAGCCGTTGGAGACGCGGGTTCGAAGTCCGTCCGTTCGAGTCATAACGACGTATGTTGAATTTGTCACTTTTATATAAAACATACAATTTTAACATCTAATTTGTGAAACATCTATCTTTGTTTAAAATATTTTATTATCCGTGTGATACCGTTTTAATGTGTGTTATTTTTTAAATATTACTCAAACAAATTCATTACCGTGGTTTTATTAATTACGGAATCCCTGACCAGTAACTTTATTTTCTCAAAAATTGCATGTAATGTTGCCTTACCATCGCTAGATAGACTACAGTAAGTGGAACATACCGAAGACTTTTTAGAAGTGTCCAGTAAACAGCGAGATTTTAAATTTGGAATCAATATTTGTCCAGTAAGTAAGTATGTAATTCCTATTACGTATCAAGATATTTGAATATCGAAACACGATTTACATCGTCACCGACCTATAAAAAAACTAAGGATGTGAAGGCGATGAGGTCGTATATTAATGTAAAAAGGATGCATTCCACAAATTGTTTTAATTATAAGTACAGTGCGACAATGTTGCGACGGCAAATTTTTGAAATTAAAAAGTGGCGTCCCTTTTTCATAGATTAAATAGAAAGAGACGACATTACAGTATACACTTGCAATTTACACTAAGAGCAAATGTAAAATAAAAAGAGGTTAGCACTATTGGCAGTATAAACGTAACTCAAGATGCATATTTAAAAAAAAAAAGTAGCGACAAGGTTTAGTGCGGAAGTTTGTATGCAGCGTTTAGTTCATAATTGTGCTGTGTAAAATGACAATGATATTTCGGAATTCCTTCCTTTTTTGTGTCGTTTAGAAAAATCCTCGGAGTTAAATTGAAGGTAAGCTTTATGATATGAAAATTAGTTAGAAAATACAACAATGTATAACAATAATTAAATTTTATCTTTAAGACTTAGATTTGTAAGACAGTGCAAATAATTAAACGCAGTATTTATAAAAAAAGAAATTAAGGCGGGATTTAAATTAAAAGACAAAAATTTCAAATTTGTTTGTGTGATCTATTACAATAATTCAGCAAAAATGAGTTCAGACGAGTCTGATACCGAATAGACGGCACTCCTCCATACTTAAAAGCGGAGGCAGAGTTAGCTAAAATAATTTACTTCCGACTAAATCCAAGGAGATATAAAAAAATACAAGAGATTCATTAAATGGAAGGAAGAAAATCAAGTTAATAGTTGGTCAGATAATGTGTGATAAGGTCTGAATATTTCAAAAATCTTTCTGAGACAATCGGATGGCTACAAAGGAAAGAAATCACAAATATTCAGCAGCAAAATATAGAAAAGTTCTTAAATCAAGCTCTAGATGATAAACAGTTTGGCGATGAAGGTAAATAAATGCTGCCACTATTTGATAACGATATAACTATATCTTTTATCCAAGTATAAACTCATAATTATTTTTGTTATAGGTTGTTATCATGGGAGTTAATGGTGCCTGCGACGACGAATATCACGATGTGTAATAATAAAAATGGGATATAACAAAAATATTCATTGGAAAATGGCCGAATATGAATGTCACCTATAAAATATAATTTTAATCTAATTTTCTTGTTTAATTTTTGAGAAAAGCACTATACTTGCTTCGACCGTAAGAGCCATCCTGGCCTCGTATTATATCCGGACCTCGCCTACGGCTCGGTCGTCTAATTCCTACTCGGCCAGTATGGCTTACTTACTGGTCTCTGCCGTAATGTACTATTAACGGCAACTTAGTTTGAATTCAAGTTTTTGTTTTTAAGTAGATATACATAATATATACGCTCGGGAACATGAATGAGTAGATGTCTAGGTTGGTTTGTGTAAGATTGTCCTTTAATATTTATTTTATTATTTTTTATTCTACCTTAATAGAAAAATATACAAAATCGAACTCATAAACATTCATCCTAAATTTTGTTAATAATTTATTAATCATCTATTAAGAACTGGCAAAGCCTAATTAAAATCAGTGAATAGCGTGTGTGTAGTGTATTCATAAACCACAAAACCCATATTTAAATCCAATTTTATCCTCAATAGATTCCATTCGGAGAAGCCAACAATTCTATTCGATTCCGTCTTGATACATCGATTTTATTCCAAAACCGGTTGGGAATAAAACCATTTATGTCTAATGGCCGACGAGCATCTAAATTGGCAGAACTGATTTTACCTAAAATTGCGAGTTTCGTCTTGAACATTTGGTAAGTGAACTAAAATTCCATATAAATCGTAGTAGTATTATAGCTATGGTTATTACTTCTGATTTAGGATGAGACGAATCAGTATAAAAAATATCTAGACGTTTTATAATTAATTAAGGTTTCTTTATTCACGCGATAAATTAATTTGGTTTCCTTTTTAAAATCCGCCTCCTTACAAACCGCACCCTCAATCCAGTACCTTTTGTTAAGGCGTCAGGTCATAATTACTACTGAACAGGAATGAGAAGGATTCGTTAGAAAAAATCTTGTTTATAGGAAATGCTACAATAAAGTACCTGATGAATAAATTTCAACGATGCAAAGCTTTTGATTAACAGAAATTTACATTTTCCCAACCGGTTGAGGAACGAACTTGATTAATTGAGTCCAAAATACTGCCAAAGTTACGTAGTATAATGGTATTGTGCAACTTGATGGATGGATACGTAATTTAGTCGAAAGTAATCTAGTTATTCAAATTAAGTGCAAGTAAAAATGCGATTAAAGGTGTGGAATTAACTGCTAGGTACTTGATTTTAAACCTTATGAACGTACTTAGTTAAATAGAGTGAGACAACTTTTTATAATTATTATAAAGTGCTCAGTTTAAAACTAAGTAGTACATAATATACACTATAATATCTCTAATCCGATACTTCCTTTGGTACATTCAATAATCCGACAGTCTCCCAGCACTTTCCTCACCTTTGTCTACTCTTACGAGAACACCGTTAAAAATAACGGTAATAAAAAATTATTATGACTTTTTCTTTTTTCTATACAATGCAGTAATCTGAACTTTCCAATTTAAATTAAATATAAATATCGGTCAATAATAATTATAGTGCCGGATTAGTGAACATCTATACTATACCTACTCCTTACCTACACATTTTAGCCGCAACAAGCATTTTTGGCTGTTTATTTTTCAAAATAAGCGACATAAACATGTTAAGTGACAAAAACACTGTCGGTGCCGCGACACTAATGTACCATAACATCTCATTCATCTTCGCAGTTGGACGCTCTTTCCAGAGTAAGTAGTCGTGGCTATGGATGGTTCAATCCGACCCCAGCCGCTGTTTTTGCGATGTTTCTCCATTTGTCTATTTAATGGCATTTCGGGAACATTCTCTTATCTTATAAGACTTTGTGTGACAGATTATACAATACATCACATTTTTTAATACATCCATTCATCCGCATATACATATATATAGCACTACGTATGTCTGTAAATAAATGTTTCATAGCCTCATTTTACCCAATCTCCCAAATAAACAGAAATGCGGCGGCGGCAGTATTAAAGTTAACATAGACCCAACATCGATCGGTACGGAATCTCTTGTGTCAACACTCTTTCAAATACTTATTCAGCTATGTCCAATAAAGTAAAGCTTGTGGAATGATTTGATATGGCTATAGGTATGCGTATAGAAAGCGGACTAACTCTGTAAGTGCTCTAAACAGAGAAAGCCTGGAATACATACACAAAACGACACTTTCTACTTAAACATGTAATTGTTTGCATAGGTACATTTTCAGGATAACAATAATTCAGTGATTGAATGTCGTCACGTAAGGTCACTAAAGGTGAATAATAAAGTAAGTGCTGGCTTTATATACTAAAATAAATATTTATCCGAAAGTCACTAAGCTTATCTTTAAAAATGCTTACCAATATGCTTTATTCCACACTAAAATTTTACACGGGAAACATAATACAAAGAGTATGCAATACTATAGAAAACAGACGACGTTATCGCAAAAAAGTTTCAGACAATTTTAGGTACCTACCTTGTTTAGTTTGTGTGGGCCATGAAGTAAAACATATTTACTAAACTATTTAATGGTATTTTTCTCCAATAAATCACAATTAAATCATTTAGTGAAAACGCGTCGGATCTTGAACCATCAAAGTTCCTTTGCCGGCGAGTGGAACGACGGAGACTGTTGTGACAATCAATTTCATTAATGGACAAGTTGCTTTATGAAGTAAGTATTTAATCTGTCCACAACTGTGTTGTTTAATAACTATAGTACTTATCTTTTTAATGACTATAAAGTATTGGCATACTTGTACAAACCTACCTGTGGTCATTTGTTTCGTTTATATGTAGAACTTGAATGGCGTAACATTACTTCATAAATAAAAAATCTGACTATTAGCCATTTTCTTTTTCATTATAATTGTATCCTTAATTTATGGATAGGTAAATCATATTTTTCAAGAAAGAAAACACAACATCAAATGGTCCAAATGAGGACAGTAGGTTTATGCATCATAGTAAATATATTAAAAGGTCAGTAGTAACTTTATCTATAAACTAGTTATCATATGTGCATCTAGTTGGCCTTAATAGTTCATGAATGAAATGAAATGTATTCACATCACGTAGCATTGTGTTTGTTAGCGTCAAAGCTTCTGCGACTACTTAATGACGCTTTAAATTTGAATTTAAGTGCCTTAAATCGTGGACAAAATTTTAATAATTATTACAACTATAATTGTTCTTGTAAACACCTTCGCTTTACAGCCAATTATAATCATGCCAGACTGTATACACTAAGCGATAATTAACAATATCAAGGTACACAAACGTTACAAAAGATGTAGTTAATTATACCTGATATAATGATACTTATTCATATTGCTTGCTTAGAAAATAATGCTTTATAATAGCGTTTCAAGTTAAAGTAACTTAACACTCAGCTGCCATAGGGTTGGGTTACTTGGGTTACTCATCAGGTTTCTTTTGACTACTATTGTTACACTACTATTGATTTATAGCCGGAAATGCCGGAATCATATTTTTTATATGAGCCAAAATTGCCCTCTGGTGCCAAAGTAACCGGACCTTACGGTGCCTTATTGAATTCATTAGAATTATGGTGATAGTAAAAATTGTTTCGCATAGATTACATTATATTAGTATTACAATAAAATTACCTATACATATATTAAAAAATAAACATGACAGTTTTGAAGAATGTACATTCCCCTTAAACACAAAAACTACATATAAATATAAGTAGCTTTAGATATTAGAATAGTACGTAATAGGCTAAGAGTGATTTAAATAATAAGTAAAAAAATTACTTTTTCACCTCACTCGCTCGGAAAACCTCCGTTTATAGGGCGAAATCTGCGTGCAAAAGTCTATTTTATCCGCTAGCGTGCAAAAGTCATTTGAATTTCGAACACGACGATTTTGATTATCTGTGGTGCATATAACTTTTTTATATTTAAGACTCATTCAACGCGTGGCTGATTTCATCAATCGATAAATCTTCGAATAACCAATCAACGCACGCTAATAAAGGCTGGCTAAAATCATATGTACGCTTTAATCCTTCTTTTAAAGTAAAAATACACCTACAATATCACGTCATGAAACCTGGTTTGTGGTTACAGATTTTTAAGTTTTTATTTTTTCTACACTTTATTTTATGTTGAATATGTTTATATATATTAATAGTAAGTATTTCAGTTTCATTTACATATTTTGACTAGTAAATATAGTAGAATATTTATAATATACATATTTTGAATAGTAAAACATCACAAATTTTAATATTTATTTGTTATAAAAGTTGGAACATAAGAGTGTAATTTCGCTTCGCTCATGGTTCAATCTTAGATTCCTTCGCTCGCTCAGCTTTCAATTTCAACACTCGCGCCAAATAACAACTTTGCAGCCATAACAAATAACTATTATTTACAATGCGATTTTTATTGTAAAGCTTATAGAACAAACCCTGCTGTACAACCAATATGAAACGTAAACAAAGAATAACCATATAAAACAAACAATGAGTCTATGCTCAACTTTTTGACCTCCTTATTAACAGGGTTGAATATCCTCCGCCTGCGCGAGCGAAACCGGGGGAAAAGCTAGATATTAATACTAAAAAAATTCTGTGCCATGTTTACCTACTTTAAATAAAAGCATAATCGTAATGCTCCCAAAAAATTAATGAATAGTAAGTAGACTGCTCTATCACGCGACACAAAGCTCTTTTTACAACCATTACAAGATTATGCAGCCATAATAACTTTCGCTCAAACGGGTTAAAATATCATTCGGAACTCGGTAATGTTACCAGCCGTGTAATTCTAGGCAATCTCTTAGTACACAGATATACAGACACTGCATTGGAACCGTCGCTCGAAAAGTATGAACACAGCATCTACGGATTCAAATTAGTACTAGAAAACTGAGGAAGCACGCAATTGGTCAGCGATAAGAGCAACAAACACGCATCATAGATATAGATAGGTTTACATGGCGACCAAAGCTCAGTCAACATCTGTCTCTTGTACGGTGCGGACGCGTTGTACTTTCTAAATTCTATAAAAAAGGTAAATAAACAACCAATCCTTCAGTAAAAAAATATTAGAAATGCATACATCAGTATTTTGAAGGCTTCTGATTGATTTTTCGCCGAAATAAGATATTCACCTCATTATTTCAATAATACAGATAGGTATTCCTTTTTTGCTCGACTTGGTGGACGTCATACTGTCGTGCCTTCAGACCTTTCTCTTGTCTGTAAATGCATTGCATCTAGAATTTGTAAATGCGAAAAGCAGATAGGCATGTTAGTTAGTTCAACGGTGGCGTGGCGTCCTGAGAAAAAGTAAGCGAAATCTGCCCCGGCTTGCCTTAAGTTTTCGTTCGACGCCACGCCCCTGTAGTTTACCCAATCTGCTCGTCAACTTAGCTACTTTGAACTTATTTAATTTAATTTGTTGTGGTCAGAGAAAGTAAGAAAGAATAAGTTTCTGTCAACAATGACCTTTTAGTGGCAAGCTTTTATAGCACTGTACTTTTCTTTGGATATCCATCAAATGCTCACTGAGACGACTAAAGAGCCCAAGCTCGGTAGGATTGCTTTTTCTATTATAGAGTTCCTATGGCCACCTTCCGGCTCCATCATCAGATCCGCCCCATGGTACCATATTATTGTATTGTCATCAAAGTTAAGTAAGTATGCAAAATTTCAGCTCAATCGGTTGACGATATCTGCTTCAAAATTGAGTTGCAAGATTTCACCCGAACAAACATACTTTAAGCATATCATACAAGCTAAATAAAAGCTTGTAAAAAAGGAGACTGAACCAGAGTTTGATAAAAAAAACACCAATTTAGCGAATTATCGTTTTTGTATATCGTCGTTTCCTTGGTGAATGAATACATACCTAATAGAATAAACATTTGTAAATTGCAAAAAGTATCCGATATTATTTTTCAAATCCAAGTAATGTAATCACATTACTAATAATTGGTCATACATACCCATTTTCCATAAACAATATCACACGTATATGTTGATCCAAGTGGCCACATCTAGCATTTCCGGCATTCTATAAAAGCGAATGTTAAAAACGCCCGGCATGACTTCAATGTTCTTATTGCGTAATACCTAAATCGTTTCAACTTGTGCGCCTGCGCTCGTATTTGCGAAGCTCTCACATAATTACGCTTGACTCTTTACGATATCCTCCATAGGTTAATAGTCGAATTAATTTCGTAATTTCAACGCGGAATTAAATTTAGGTCGTTGGTTGGTTGTGCATTATTTATTTAACGTATGGCATTTCAGTCACTGGATATAGGTACAATTAATTAAATTAAAAAGGTGCATCATATAGCATAACAGTGCAGTCGGATATTGCGATGATAGGTTAATGTCTAATTCGATCGATTGGGGCAACGATCCTCGCTCTGGGTCATGGTTGGTCCAGCAAGTCTCCATTTCCATTGAGCGGGGCAATGCTGCTAGCATAATGGGGACTTTTGGATCGAATATGGTACTGAGAGGAGACTTAAAAGATTAAGTTTTACTTGACGAGGCGTGTCGCGGATTTATTTCGTGTCATTTGATTCTGTCGAAGCTTGTTGCGGATATACTTTATGAACTGCATGCATTATTTTTAAACTGACGTAGGTACCATATGGTGGATTTTCTTTTTCTTCTTAGGTGTCAAATTTTTTTATCAATAAAATGTAATGATAATCGATCGACATTTGACGTATACCCGTTAGAGTGATTTATTGCACATATCATGGACATGTCGAAATGTTTCGATGTTGCTATTCGAGCTGATGAGCTGAAAAATCGTGTGATAAATAAGATCAATATTGAGTAGGTACGAACGTGGAAGGTTCTACCATCTTCCAACAGTGGTGCGCACTCCAAAGGGAGGCGTGACGAATGACATTGTGGGGGAGGACAAACTAATTATTCAGCTAACCAAAAATCATCAATAGTTCTATATCTTCGCTTCGTTCGCTTTTTATTTAGAACTGTAATCTGAAAATGATGTGAACAGTTCTTGTTGAGTTGCAAACAAATGATGATATTACCTATGTATGTATAATATGTAATTAAGGCATAAGCTGTTAGTTTGTAACTTGTTACTTTTCCTACATATAATAAATAAATAAATAAATATGGTATTTTCTTTATGAACTTATATCACGTTATTTCCTTTTTTTCATATAAGAGCGTGATTTTTGTATTTTTTTTTTCTTTTTAGTGATTCATATACATATACAATACTTATGGCGGGGTGATCGGGGAAGCCTTGAAGGCATGCATCTCGTTTGAATTATCTCCTAACTCCTAACCGTTAAGGAGTTGTACCTTCCATCATCAGCTCAGCATTGGAAGATGATGACTACCATATGCAAATACTTAAATAGTTTTAGAAAATATATGAAAAATATTATGAGTGCCTGTAAAATTTCAGGAATTCCATCGATTCTTCATGGATCTTTGTCATCAGATCCTCACCCTAATTTTATGGGACCAACCTTGAGATGTCTATTCATGAACCAAAAAAGAATTTTCTAAATCGACCGACAGAATTGACGGAGTTCCGAGGTAACAAACATTAAAAAAAACTGTACTTTTACTGTACTTGCAAACGAAGCGTATATTAAAGCCACAATTATGTAATTATAGTAACATAAACAATTAAATTCAATTTCTGAAAGTCATTATTAGTATATTATAAAGCGCCTAGTTCTAGTTCAGCGACTAGTCTATTTTCAGTCATACAACAAAAACATAAACAATAAATATTAACACGTTAACTAAGCGTTTAACTAAATTGGTTGCACGTCGACAATCTCATTCCTCGTTTCCCTTGATTCATTTGTTTGTTTACATACTATTACGTACTATCTAAATCGTCTGTTAGTACAATCTGTCATAAAGTCTACGAGTACTACAGAATAGAGGCACAATTACATAACTAGATACATATATGTAGTTTGACTACTCTAAGTCATTCATTTGTAGTAGTTTCCACCTTTATACGCAGGCCTCCTTTCTTTTTTTCGAAGCTCGACTATCAATCACCATAAGCACCTTCACATTATTCAAAGAAACTCATTTGCTAAAGAAACCCGGAATAGCTATTCCCTAGCTGTAGTCATATCCACTAATCGCGTCGACCACGCAACGTAATCCAACAATGCTTTAATAAAACACTACACCACCGGAGCAGGAAGGCTTGCGCAGACATAACACCGTATAGACACAGTTGAGACAGACCCTAAGCAGTAAAACAAATTCATAACAAACGCTTGAAAACGACGAACTCATATTTCAGGCAGTTCACATCTCAATAGTTCTTAATCAAACCCTTACAATAGAAATGGAAGTTATTATTTTATTACTTATAAGTCATTTTGTTTGTTAGTCCAAAAACCTACTTACGATACTGCTCTACCAAATGTATTGACTGTGGGATAACTTGAACCTTATTATTATAAATGTCGGACTAGCATGCGGTTTTATATTCTTACGAGTTTATCAGCTTTGGCCTACCTCATAAAAACATGGCTTTTTACATATTGTTAAATTTGAACGTATAAGTTTCAATGTAAGGAGGGGTCATGTGGATGATAATTATCACAAAGTATTAATCAGTGGTATCAAATGTATATGACATTTTCAACCCAAAGGGTTCACTTTGTCGTTTAACACGAGGACGAAATTTGTTTGCGTCTTTATACCAATTAATCTCTAAACACATCCTTATGGTTCGCATCAAAGGACGTGTATGAACAGCCTTTTGCTTGAAAACGTCACAAATAATTTTAAAAAAGCTTATTTATGCTTACATTCGCTTATAAATCAGACGACTCGAAATATTTCATAAATCCATAATCTTCATTCATCAAATTTCATGAAAATTCTGATAAATAAATATAACTCTTCGTCTGAGGTAATCGGATGAATGTACACGTATCTTGCTAGATTTGCTAAGTGCTCATATATACACCGTGCGTATGTTAGTACGATATCGTGCTAGCCATTCTACGATACAGTAAATTGAGCGTTTGGTGTGGCAACGTCTTTGTGGGGCGGACAATGGCGGTTTCACCACTAATCTAACAATCTAGTTTCACATCACTAGCGGTTTCTAGACGTATTAGCTCGCCACTTATCTAGAATTGTATGACGCATTCTAACACCTAAGGCCTTAACCTGTTTCATAACCATGAGACAAAACTATCTACGCTTTAGTTCCGATGGTGAATTACTTATATTTATGAGTATTATTCTGAAAAAAATATCATGACACATACAGTAAGGCATGTAATATTATGACACAGTATGAATTACATTTAGGTACATAAAACACAGATATAGAGTAGTAGGGCCTCGTGCAGGGTCCGTCCGGATTGTAACTACCGTCTTGCCTGCTAACCCACCGCCAAACAGCAATGTTCGCATTGTTGTGTTCCGGTGTGGGGGTAAGATAGCCGGTGAAATTACTAGCATAGAGGCATTCTATCTTCGTCCTCCGGGTAGGCAAGCACTTGTGACTCCTCTGGTGTTGCAGGTGTTTATGGGCGACGGTAATCGCTTTCCATCAGGCGATACGTTTGCTCGTTTGCCCCCTATATAAAGTTTGCAGCAGTCCTAATTTCCGTTAGTGCATAAGTTCTGAAACGATTGGGTGTATATCCCCAAGTTAAAAGTCTTAAGTTAACCACAGTGGCTAATAGTCTTTCAAACCCCATAAACATTTTAACAGATCACCCACAATAAAACTACTAATGGTCACTGGCAAGCAGGAAGCTTCGAGAGTTCTCCAACTGAGCCGTGAGATCTTGTTAAACCTATCAGAATACCAAGAATGGTCGCGTAACGCCGCCATAATAGGTCCCTGTGGGGAACCTCGTGCAGGCCGCGACCGTATCTAATGCAGATCCATGACGTGACTACCACCACTTAAACACGACTGGTAGAAGCACAGAATAAAGACAATAGTAGAAGTGAATTTATTCTGAAAAAATTATGTTTCTTTCGGGGGCGCCTCACCGCGAGCGTTCGCTTGTAATGTAATAAAAAATGGTATTAAAATTACCTGACCCTTTCGTCGTTAAATTTTAGTAAAGTATTCGCCACGATTCTTAGAAACAGTGTCGTTAACTACTTAGCTTGATACCTTTAGCGTTTACTTCGCTAAATCCATGGCGCAGGCATGAAGTTATCCCATCTTATTTTGTAGGAGAAGCTCATAGTTACATTTCTATCTACAAATTGCTGCTGGGCGCAGGCACCTTCAGGGTACATGATGTGATCTCATTTTTGTAACATTACTACCTTTACAACCATAATGTGCAATGAAATATTGAGTATCTCTCTCAATGTTTTTCACGGTAGTGTATAGAAATAGTTGAACGAGAACTTATCCAAAAGACATTGTTTTCTACAAAATATTTTTTGCTACATAATTATTTAATATATCCTATACACTTTCGTTCCTATTAAACTTTCATTACTTACCTTGTACAATTACCGTTTTCATTAAAGACAGCTACATATTTGTTAATAAAACATACTATAATATAACCTTGCTATTTGACAGGAGGTTAAGTTCGACCTCGGAATCGAGTTCGAAAGGTCACATGTGCCTCTAGCTATCGGGTGGGAAGTAAAAGTACTCGCATTACATTACAAATAGATCATACTTAAGATTTACATATTAGAAATGTTTATTACACTCCATTACGACACCTATTACTTCATAATTTAATGCAAATATAAATAATGTTCATATGTACATATACAAACTTCATGTCTTTTAGCCGTTAAAATTATGCGCGGAATTACCTAAATAGGCAATTTATATGTTTTGTGAAGTTGATTAATTTCTATACTTTTTCTTTTTTTATTAGGATTTTTAATAAGAGCAGAGGAATCCTTCTTCATTGAACATTGTTCTCACTCAAATAATACAGATCTCTAGTAAATTGGATCATACTTAACGACGCGCTTAGCAGTTTGTAGAGAACCTGCCTACTGAGCCGGCGGTCCCGGGTTCGAATCCCGGCCAGGGCAAATATTTGTATGATGAACTCGAATATTTGTGCTTGGGTTGGGTCATGGTTGTTCTATGTATTTAAGTACGTATATTTATTTATTTGGGTATGTATGTGTCGTCGTCTAGTACCCATAACACAAGCCTTCTTGAGCTTAATTTGGGACTATATCGACTTGAGTGAGGTTGTCCGATATAAAAATATATATTATTTACCGTAGTACTTACCATACCATTGATGAGACCAGATCAGAGTCAAATGCCAGTGCCAGTCTACCTTGCATAATAAATAAAACATTCCATATGCGCGATACGATAAACATAAAACTGGCCTGATTCGTCAATGGGCCGTGTTCATGATCGTAATAAAACCTCGTTGCGGAACAGTTATTCAATACGCGTTAAAGCAATTAAATAGACGAGTGCCTGTGCCTACACAGAGAGTGAAAGTAATGATTGATGATCAGAATCAATCCGTTTGACCATATGGAGCTTAAGAACAAGCTTGCGCCGACGCTCTTTCATTCTATAATTGTTTCTATTATCAACTTCTGTTAAATATAATAATTATATCAATTTATTTGTAACTTATTAAAGGGTATAGCCGTGTTTGTATGGGGCATCGGCCCCAGAAGCCAAATCGATTGCCGTTTTGTTAATATATTAGTCCAGATGTAAGATGCTTTTTTACAAAAAAAAGACCCTGAAACACTTCAGGTTTTTGAGCAAATTAAATAAACGAAAATTGGTTTTTATTTTCTTTTATCTAAACTACTCTATAGATTTTTTGTAACTTATACACATTATGTAAGTAATAAAGATGTATTATTAAAAAAAAATGGATTTCCAAATATCCTTATAAGTAGTGAAATTTTCACTTTAAATTTTTCAATATTTTTTTTTTATAATTTCGAGATAGGGACACCCACCAATTTTAACTATATTATGTATAAACTAATATTCTATAATATATATTTTTTCAAAAACATTCACTTGGATCAACATATCCAAAATCAAACAAACTAATCGCCTGGTGACAATTTTTCAGACAGTTATTTTCAAAACCTCGTATCTAGTTTGTTGATTGATACTGAGATACGAGCTTTATTTTAAGTAGGTATTTGTTACTTAGTTTTGTTTGCAACTGACGTTATGGTATACCATACATTTGTTGGACTTAATATGCCTAACTACTCGTACAAGAATCGAATAAAAATAACATATAAGAGCATCGTCAAAATAAAATGTCTTTACATAGAAAGCTTATTTTACATAGAAAGTTTCAGTGAGTCCCACGGCTCGTAGCTCAAAAAATATTTGATTTACACAAAACACATGCAGATTCGAAAAAAAAGTTCGTCGATAAAAACGATTCGATCAATCGTTAGATCACTACAAACATTATCAGAGAAGTGTCAAATGGATGATTAAAAATAAATCAGACTGTAACTGGCCATCAGTAGGCCTTATGCCAATGTTCATTGTTCATAAGGTCTACCGATATGGTCAGTTAGATGCGTTTCTGTTTGTACTACATATAGACATTTTATTTCGATGATGCTCTTAATGTTATTTTTATTCGATTCTTGTACGAGTAGTTAGGCATATTAAGTCCAACAAATGTATGGTATACCATAACGTTAGTTTTGACAACCAAAACTAAGTAACAAATACCTACTTAAAATAAAGCTCGTATCTCAGTATCAATCAACAAATTAGATACGAGGTTTTGAAAATAACTGTCCGAAAAATTGTCACCAGGCGATAAGTTTGTTTGATTTTGGATATGTTGATCCAAGTGAATGTTTTTGAAAAAAATATATATTATAGAATATTAGTTTATACATAATATAGCCAAAATTGGTGGGTGTCCCTATCTCGAAAATATAAAAAAAAAATTATTGAAAATTTAAAGTGAAAATTTCACTACTTACATATAAGGATATTTGGAAATCCATTTTTTTTTAATAATACATCTTTATTACTTACATAATGTGTATAAGTTACAAAAAAATCTATTGAGTAGTTTAGATAAAAGAAAATAAAAACCAATTTTCGTTTTTTTTTAATTTTCTCAAAAACCTGAAGTATCTCAGGGTCCTTTTTTTGTAAAATAGCATCTTACATCTGGACTAATATATTAGCAAAACGGCAATCGATTTGGCTTCTGGGGCCGATGCCCCATACAAACACGGCTATACCCTTTAATAAGTGTTTCACATTCCTTAGATTGATCTCATTAATTCTGTTATGATCGAAATACTTATGTTTTAAAGACGTTGTATACAACATCCAACCTTCTGTATTTTAAATAAACATCAAGTACTTTAACCCGCATACAAATTGTACAGAAGGACCATCAACGTTCTGTTCAACGGATGATAAATGCATGATTATCTTTTATTTATGCGAGCAGTCACCTGTACTTACTCGTAAGCACTGCATGCGTAATGGCGTGTTGACATTAGTGTTAGAGCTGGTTAAACAAATGTCTCGTGTGTGTATTTTTCTTGCTACTTACTGATAACTGCATGGACAAATAATATCATCATCATTTCAGCCATAGGACATAGGCCTACTCATTAGGGTGGGTAATTTTTTCTTTTTTCTATCGGGCACAGTTGTAAAAAGGTGCCATTTAGTGCCATTAATGGATACATATTTTTATTTATTTTTATATTTCCGTTTTATTACCTCCGGATTACTCTAGAAAAAAGTACCTAATGTATGGAGCACTAAAAAAAAAGTGGCCTTATAATATGTATATATTTTTTGTTGTATTTCGTTTGTGATGCCCTACTTATTATACTCAGAATAAAAATACATTAAAATATTGGGCCTTTAAAATAATAAAACCAGACTTCATAACGCTCATTTATCCGCTGTTTTCTAACAAAATTGTGCGCATCGGGTTACAAGCATAAAATTTCTACCACAGATAGAGTGTTCCACGGTGATTATTTTCAGATGTGGAGGGAAGTCAGATTCGTCCCCTGTGAGGCGGGAGAGCGGAGTGAATACGGCCAAGTATCCCTCTTTTCTTTCTTTATTGCTGGTCAGTTAAGTCTACCAGGATGTGTTTGGTATCGTTTCCGTGTAAAAGAAATATCAGAAATTCATTTTTTATGTTATGTTTGTATAGTTCTATATAAAAATATGGGTATAATGGCCGAAAAGGCAAAAATCACTACAAGTTTTTTTATTCAGTGAGGTAAATTCGTTCAATTTCGTGAACATTTTCAAATTATTATTATTATTTCAAAAAGTTCATTTAATCTGGTTTCTAAAAATATATGCATGTTGGGCACTTCTCATACAAATAGTAGCTTAAAATATATCTTTACGTCGGCGTAACCAACGTAAATCTCCGAACGCATCCTATTTCACTTTATTAAATTCATTAAATAATGATTATTAACATGCTTTTACAAATAATATTTACTATTTACGTCCTAGAAAAACAAATTAATGTAATTAAAACAAAATATTTTTTTGCTAATGTATCACGACCACACGGGCTAATCTCAACATCAACAATTTATTTAATTTACTGTTTGTATGAAGAGTGCCCAATATTTATATATTTTTAGAAACTAGATTAAATTTTCTATTTTGCAATATTTTTCTTAGTTTTAAATATTCAGGAAATATAACTAATTTATCTCCCTGAATAAAAAAAAAATGTTGTGGTTTTTACAATTTCGGAAATACAACCATATTTTTATATTGTACTATGAATAAATAACATGAAAAATGAATTCCTGATATCTGTTTTACACGAAAACGACACCACACAAGTCCTACTAGCGTTATCTGATCAGTAATATAAAAAGAAAAAGAGGACTCCTTTGTCCTATTCACCCCGCTTTTCCGCCGCACAGGGGACGAATCTGACTTCCCTCCACATCTGAAAATAATCACTGCAGAATACTCTATCTGTGGTAGAAATTTCGTGGTTGTATCCCGATGTACACAATTTCGCGACTTAGCAAAATGTACTAGAACACGCAGGCTAAGCTTTACATCAACAATTTTTTTTCAAGGTACTTTTTGTATCAGATGTGCCCAATATGTATACATTTTTAAAAACAAGATTAAATTTGCTGTTTAATAATATTTTTTTAAATTGTAAATATTCAGGATAGATAACTAATTTATCGTTTTGAATAAAAAAAACTTGTTGTGATTTTTACCTTTTCGGCAATAAACCCAAATTTTTATATGAGACTATTCTTAAATAACATGAAAAATTAATAGCTGATATCTATTTTATACGAAAACGATGTCGCACAAGCCTTAGTAGCCTTAACTGATCAGTAATAAAAAAAAGAAAAAGAACAGTACTTGGTCCTCTTCACCCCGCTCTCCCACCTGAAAATAATCGCCGTGGAACACTCTATGTGTGGTAGAAATTTCATGCTTGTAACCCGATGCGCACAATTTCGCGGCTTAGCAACTCTACTAATATGGGCATTTCTATACTAACTTAAAAAAATGATCCGGAGGCAAAAGATCAACATCAATTACAATGCAATTTTGGTATTTAGTTTATATTATTATGAGTTACATTTTTTTTGCTATGCCTAAAGAAATAAAAGTATTAATTTTTTTCCCATACAAAAGTGACCCACCCTACTACTCATAGACTTCCACATGGGCTGGATAGAAGCGACCCGTATCTTGTCCCGCAAGTCTAACCAGATCGTCCGACCACCTTGTGGGTGACCGACCTAAACTGCGCTTGCCGGTGCGTGGTCTCCACTCGTGAACCTTTCTGCCCCAACGGCCATCGTCGGTTCTTCGAACTCTGTGCCCCGCCTATTGCCACTTTAGCTTGCTTACCCGGTTTGCTATATCGGTGACCTTGGTTCGTCAAAAAATCTCTTAATTTATGTTTCTGTCTCGTAGAGAGATCCTGAGTTTTTGAGTTTACCTTCCATGGCTCGCTGAGTGACTCTGAGCTTCCTTAAAAGTCTCGTAGTTAGAGACCACGTTTCAGCACCAAACAAATCAAACAACAAACTAACTAACAAAAATAACAACAACAAACATCGACAAATTATGTGATTGAGAACTATTTGAGTCCATTTTTTAGTTACTACTGAAATTTTGTCGATTACAAAACTTTATTAACAATAACGAAACGATATCGGCATACTTCTGATAGTTTTTAAAAGTTACCTATTTATTAGGTACATTCATTTTATCAAAAGAATGTGGGTACTTATAAGTTTGTGACATCCTCCTTGTACTTTAACTAAAAAACGGACAAGAGCAAGTCGAACCATGCTTAGTACAGAGTCCCGTTGCCATTAGTGCAAAAAAATGTCGCATGTTGCACTAAAGCACAACTAAATACAGAAAAAAATATGTTTTAAAATGTTTCAACGTTTCTCACATATTGTGGTATAAGAATAAGCACTTTAATCGCTTATAACCTTAATCGTGTTACTTTTCCTTTTACTTCATTTCATAAATCATATCAGGTAATTGCTTCTATAGAGTCAAGTGTGTTTCCTGGCGCTATCATAGAAGCGCAACGCTTCTTCACCATTTCCCTTACTGCCTCAAGTCACCTAAAGTTTGACACTATCAATATAAAATAATAGAGCAGTGGTAGTTATTAAGTGTTGCATTGCGCCTCTGTAACGCAATTATCTCAGGTGATCTTATATACTATAAATAATTTGAAATTTCTACAGATTGGTGAGCATTGGTCGTTTTAGCTAAATGAGTCACTCCCTATCGCGATTACGGAACCCTAAAAGGTAATTTGATTGATACATAAACGAACATTCTTTGCGCTTACAAACCCAATGCTTTTTATATAACCTTTCTGTCTATGTTAGCTAACATATTTATAACTTAGATTGGAGGCTTACAATTTGTTCTGAGCAGTAAAATTCGTGAGGTTAAGAAAGTTGGAAAAAATCGGTCGTAACGAAACTTTTTAATTGGCAAAGTTACTAAATATCGTAAATAATTAAGTTTTAACATCAATGTTTATCGTCATATAAAATTCCATGAGACAATTATATAATCATAAACTACAAAACAAACAATTATATTTTTGTTTTAAAAGTAGAACTTAGTAATAAGGCAGTCTGGGTGCTCTCTTTCGGCGGTTCTTTCTTTGCACTAGGACTTCTAGTCAACCACTGGTAGATATTTTTAAATATACCTAGTACATTACTGCAGACGCCGGCAAGCCCTTTTCACGGCTAAGGCAAGTAAAGTGCTTTTCTCAAACATATGCAATGAAATAAAAAAAATACACCACTCAAAAAAACATAATTCAGCTGTTCAGCCAGTTCATGAACACACACGCCATGTTTAAAAAAAAAGTATTTTTAATTTTCCCTCCAATCCCTCTATGTTTTTTTCTTTAATAAGTCGTCCACGAGTGTAGTGTGCGAATATTAGGGCCATTATACACAACCTGATAATAAGAATCTCGATTTCTATGATAAGGAAAATAAAGGCAGAGGATTTTTAATATTGTCTACTTACGTATAGACAGTATTTTAAATTTATTCAACAAACACATTGGATCATAAAAATTTGTATTCTTAATATCAGTTCATGTGTACTAGGCATTAACACGGATATTGTTGGTCCGATGGCTGAATGGGTGTTAGCCACTAGAAAAAAATTATATCAGCTGTTCATAAACACCGACGCCATGTTTACATTAAAATTAAAAACAAATTACTTCCCGGCCTAGGCCTTCAATTTTGTATTCAATTCCTTTACAGTTCTCTCGAATTGTTCCGCCCGAAATTGACACTTCGAAGCCTGTTTTAACGCACGTTAATGACGATATTTCAGTGCATGTTTGAGAAATAGTTATTTGTTACGCAAGGCTGCAAAGTTGTTATTTGGCGCGAGTGTTGAAATTGAAAGCTGAGCGAGCGAAGGAATCTAAGATTAGATAGATTCCTGAGCGTAGCGAAGCTTTCAAGACACGAGAAGCTAAATAATTTTGCAGCCATGCAGAACACACAACTTTTCACCTCACTACAGCGAGGAAAATGGAAGTTCAAGAAAAACAATTAAAACATAAAAATAATCATATTTAATTTTGCCTTCTATTTAACACATCAAATTTAAAACATTAACACACTCAAATCCAAACCAAATAAATACGAGAGAAGCACACATATTAAACATATGGCCGTAATTTGTATTATCGTCGTGTATATTTTATCGTTGAGGTTTTCTTAAGCACTGTTATATTATATTTGTATTTGAAACTACTTGACACATACACTGTTATATTATATTTGTATTTGAAACTGCTTTGGAAGTTATTGGACGATGGGATCCGCAAAGGATTATTTCGGCTTTATCTTCTTTATAAACGCCAATAGTTTCGGTAAATTACTTTTCTCAAAAATTGCATGTAATGTTGCCTTACCATCGCTAGATAGACTACAGTAAGTGGAACATACCGAAGACTTTTTAGAAGTGTCCAGTAAACAGCGAGATTTTAAATTTGGAATCAATATTTGTCCAGTAAGTAAGTATGTAATTCCTATTACGTATCAAGATATTTTAATATCGAAACACGATTTACATCGTCACCGACCTATAAAAAAACTAAGGATGTGAAGGCGATGAGGTCGTATATAAATGTAAAAAGGATGCATTCCACAAATTGTTTTAATTATAAGTACAGTGCGACAGCAAATTGTAGAAATTAAAAAGTCCCTTTTTCATAGATTAAATAGAAAGAGACGACATTGCAGTATACACTTGCAATTTACACTAAGAGCAAATGAAATGTAAAATAAAAAGAGGTTAGCACTATTGGCAGTATAAACGCAACTCAAGATGCATATTTAAAAAAAAAAAGTTGCGACAGGGTTTAGTGCGGAAGTTTGTATGCAGCGTTTAGTTCATAATTGTGCTGTGTAAAATGACAATGATATATCGGAATTCCTTCTTTTTATGTGTCGTTTAGAAAAAACCTCGGAGTTAAAATTGAAGGTTAGCTTTATGATATGAAAATTAGTTAGAAAATACAACAATGTATAACAATAATTAAATTTTATCTTTAAGACTTAGATTTGTAAGACAGTGCAAATAATTAAACGCAGTATTTATAAAAAAAGAAATTAAGGCGGGATTTAAATTAAAAGACAAAAATTTCAAATTTGTTTGTGTGATCTATTACAATAATTCAGCAAAAATGAGTTCAGACGAGTCTGATTTCGAATAGACGGCACTCCTCTATACTTAAAAGCGGAGGCAGAGTTAGCTAAAATAATTTACTTCCGACTAAATCCAAGGAGATATAAAAAAATACAAGAGATTCATTAAATGGAAGGAAGAAAAGTTAATAATTGGTCAGATAATGTGTGATAAGGTCAGAATATTTCAACAATCTTTCTGAGACAATCGGATGGCTACAAAGGAAAGAAATCACAAATATTCAGCAGCAAAATATAGAAAAGTTCTTAAATCAAGCTCTAGATGATAACCATTTTGGCGATGAAGGTAAATAAATGCTGCCACTATTTGATAACGATATAACTATCTTTTATCCAAGTATAAACTCATAATTATTTTTGTTATAGGTTGTTATCATGGGAGTTAATGGTGCCTGCGACGACGAATGTCACAATGTGTAATAATAAAAATGTGATATAACAAAAATATTCATCGGAAAATGGCCGAATATGAATGTCACCTACAAAATATAATTTTAATCTAATTTTCTTGTTTAATTTTTGAGAAAAGCACTATACTTGCTTCGACCGTAAGAGCCATCCTGGCCTCGTATTATATCCGGACCTCGCCTACGGCTCGTTCCGTCTAATTCCTACTCGGCCAGTATGGCTTACTTACTGGTCTCTGCCGTAATGTACTATATCGTCTCCAAATATTTATAACAAATCCTTTTTCGTTTTAATGCAGGCTTTTAGCATTGAATAAATACTCCAAATTGGGCTTAACTTTCTTGTTTTCCATATTTCTATAAAGTAAGACAACAGTATGTATTCTCCACAGAACCAATTTATGTTGTTTACGTGAATTGTGAAAACTTCCAACTTTTTAATTATTTATTTTTTTCTCGGGTGCGTTCAGAAATTACACTCTTATGTTCCAACTTTTATAACAAATAAATATTAAAATTTGTGATGTATTAATATATTTACTAGTCAAAATATGTAAATGAAACTGAAATACTTACTATTAATATATATAAACATATTCAACATAAAATAAAGAGTAGAAAAATAAAAACTTAAAAATCTGTAACCACAAACCAGGTTTCAGGACGTGATATTGTAGGTGTATTTTTTTTTAAAAGAAGTATTCATACATTAACTTAATTAAAACTTTCGTGAGACATATTTAATTATTGTATTAAGCGGTTTACACTCACGAACGAACGGAAGAACGTCGGTCAAAGTATCAGCAGTGACGAGTTTGCCGCGGCGGTGTACGGGCAGCCGTCCCTGATGAAGGGCTCCATACGAGTTCGAAACATGTCGGGCCGTTCCTGACAATTTCACGTGAGTGTAAACCGCTTAATACAATAATTAAGTATTCAAACGTACATATGATTTTAGCCGGGCAGACCAAATCGCCCTTAATTAGCGTGCGTTGATTGGTTATTCGAAGATTTATCGACTGATGAAATCAGTCACGCGTTGAAGGAGTCTTAAATATAAAAAAGTTACATGCACCACAGAGAATCAAAATCGTCGTGTTCGAAATTCAAATGACTTTTGCACGCTAGCGGATAAAATAGACTTTTGCACGCAGATTTCGCCCTATAAACGGAGGTTTTCCGAGCGAGTGAGGTGAAAAAGTATTTAATGCCCTTCTGCATCATATTATATACATTAATGTATAAAGATAGTTATGATGCAGAAGGCTTAAGCCCATTTGGCATTGTATGTACTATGGGCTGCACAATAAATTCATTCATAAATTTGCCATGCAATTCCGCAACATTGTACGTACACCTTTATTATTATTTATAAGATGGGTATTTTGCACAAATGTAACTTTGACAGGCAAAAATTGCGTTTTTGTGTCAGTCAACCTATGACAAAGGTAACTGTAAAGTTGCCAAAACGTCAGGAAGGCTCTCGTCATGAATATACGCGGTATACCGTTTAAATTGTTTTAGTGAAATGTGTGACAGTCGCGAAAATCGAAAAATATATTAAGAATTAATTTGTTAAGTATAAGAAAAATTAAATATATCAAGTAAGTTTTAATATGTCCTTAAAGTTGAAGATAATAAATACTAATTACCATACTAAAGTGGCATTATTACCAACCAATAGCATAAAGCGCACGAAGGTCTTAAACTGGACTAGAAGCAATATCGTCACACTGATACTGTGTGACAAAAATGGTTTAATTTACCCATATCATATTGAGCTTTACTTTACATTGATTTCAGAATTCTGCGAAATAGTTTTCTAAGCTTCTAACATTATATTACGACTTTCCATAATTATGGCTAACAGAGGGATGGCAATGATTTTAACATTACCTTAGGTTGTAAAAACGCGTACCTACATCCCAATTACGTAAAGCATCCATTAACCTTTCATAAAAGCTTGAAACGTACACGCAACAAGATCGACAAATCGGATGAGCACAAAAAGTAGACATTACACGCGTCCGCGTCCGAATCCGAATTAGATAACCGACAGTAATAGCCCCTTTTTGTCGAGCGCCGTGTGCTTTTACTTTTATTTTCCCTTTTTTCCCTTTATGTCATCAGTGCGTGCCCTAGGGCACGGTTCTAGAACCATGGTTAGTTTTTTAAGGTTTTGGATGTATATCAATGAAAGCAACACGCAACCTCTAAGATCGACAAGTCGGACAGCCCAAAAAAAGTAGATAAGACATTACACTCGTCTGAATTATCCCCTTAATAGCCCTTTTTTGTCGAGAGCCGTGGGCTTTTGTGTCACTAGTGCGTGCCCTTAAATAAATAATAAATAAATAAAATAAATAAATATCGGATAACCTTCGACTTCTTATTCTTGTACTCTTGAACTTACCTGTAACTTCTACATTATCTACTGCGACAAAGATCTATTACTTGATTTCAATTTTGAAATTTAATTGCACGTCAAAATTAGATAATCATCGGAGACCGCTCCCGTTCCGTCCAACCGCGAGCTTTTACTTTTGTTTCTCCGTGACGTAACACGTTTTGTTACGGTTAATAATTAACATCTGGTTCAAAGTTGAACTAAATGTTATTACATCACGTGTTCCATTCAAATCGGACAGCGTTGACAGGTTACCGGCTAAATAATTTTCGAAAACTTCTCTTTCCGTACCATACGCAATCTCGTGTGGTAGGTCAGGCAGGGTACAAAAAGAAGTATAGTTCAAAACGTGACGATTAGAAAGCGTGAAACGTAGTATAGGTAACTTAGCTAGACAGTCAATCCAAACATGAAGACTGAATTTGGTTATCTTGTTGGACTGGTCTTCACTGGCTCGACCACGTTGAATGATTGGGGATCGATAGGTCAAAAAGGTCGCTTGGATCAAACGACTGGTCTTCGATTGCCTCAAAAGTAGCTGAAATAATGAAATGAAAGCAAAATGACAGCTGACGTGAAACTGCTCAAGATCAAACAGTCAGTCTGCCGTGCTAACCCCTTGCAGCGCCATTTGTTGTACTTTTTTGTTGAATATTTTCTATGACCCAATTTGTAATACCGGAGGTCAAAAGTAATGTTGGGTTGTTGGTACTATTTATTTATTCGTATGATGAGAAGTCTGCTGTAGGTAATTAGATGGAGAAGAATGTTTTAAACAGCATCCAATCTACAATTCTACATAAGTAACACATATAAATATTTGAGTAGCGCAGGCAGGAATCCTAGCAGCGATAGCGATGAATGTATGGGGCATTGTACTACAAAGTTAACCCTTTATACGCCTTAGCTTTAGGAATCCAATAGCTCAGAATTAACCGCTACCCACTAAACCAAACCCAATTACATAACACTTAGGTCGGGTTTGGAGTGCGTTTGATCGGTTTAGATCGTGACTGGAATATGCCCGGCAACTTTCCAAACCCGTTTATAAAATCCGTACCGTTCCTAGAGAAACTAGTGCCTATATAACATTATATTAAAAATGCACTCAGATCATTTCTAGGACCAATATAATATTGGATATATTCAAAGTACATTCAAATACAAGTCTTACCTACAAGCTTGTTCGGCTAAGGCTGTCATGTATCTATCCAGATATTTTTCTTTTATTATCGGCTGTTCTTGTGACCCAAATTATAATGTTTTTTTTATTTTTGTTTCAGGTATGTAACCAGCTTTAGCAATTATCAGAACACGGAATTGGACGGGATATATTGTGGTACCTCCAATTTAGCAATATCCCGGCTCTTTCATAGACATATGGCCGATACCTATACATCGATTTTTGATATTCGGGTTTTGACATTTTAAATGATATTAGACCTATTGCTCACTTGCTCAGAGCTATCGTGTAAAGCTAATCAAAATAGCTATGTTGATCTCAGTGAGGATATAAACGTAAAAACAGCGTCGAATTTTAGCCCAGATCAGCCAATTAATGTGAATGTGAGTGTGTTACCTTCACTAAGTTTAAAATGCACGAGTATGGCGAATCCTCTTACGGTAGATTACGAGCGGTATTCCAGGCTCTCTCGATTTATCGCCAGTTCAGGAACTATCTGCGGTAGCCGCGGCCGACCATTCGGACCGTAATTTGGGTTCGGGTTCTATCGATTCCTGCTCAAGCGATCAATCATTCCATCCATGTTTAATGCTTTCGGGGAAAAAGATACTTTAATTCGCTAATATATGGAGATGGAGACTCCCGTGAAATCCAAAAAAATAATAATTTAATACCGATATCAATGTTTGTTAGCGCACAGTAGTACCGCAGTCTTAATTTGAATAAGTTATATGTATTTTAGAGATACGAATTTATAACCGTTCCTGACTTTATTTTTGTACAAATATCAATTGATCGTCAGTACTAATCAAACGAGCTAAAACTCGACCGAGGTGCGTCGTTTTATCACAGAATTTCTATTTATTGCATTGTCACCCGACCCGATTCACAAATTATGCATATTTCTTCTCAAACGGAGACCAAGAAGCATGCCTTTAACTTGCCAGACTTGTTTGTAATGGTACAGACTCCCTCGGTCTCAGAAAACCTGTAAAAAGTAACTTACAACGTCATTACTCGCAATACTCGCATTAAGTTTAAAGTTGTTCTGGTAAGTAGATAATTAGGTAAGTATTACCTAAAAATATTGTTCCGTTAAATTGTGCGTTTAGGTGTCATGGGCTTGATAAATTTACCGCACTAGGGTAATCATAATAATGATCTCTAGCCAGTTATGAGCTAGTTTATTATAATGGCAGCAACGGGGCGGAGTCTTCTAAATATAAACCATCCCCCGGGACCACATGTATCTTTCTGTAAATGCGGGCGGCTCTGGTTCCCGCCGTCTCGCTATAGACTCCCACCCAAAAGGACATATCTCTGCAGAAATTTGCCGTCGGTAAAGTCTTTTTGAAACTGAATGATTTATATTTGCACTGCATTTCTGCTTTCGTAACTCGCTATACCGGCCAGAATTATTTGTACGCTTTAGGTATTCTTTGTGGACTTTGCGAATGCAAATGTCACAAATACGTGGGAAGTGGCTGCGACAGCTTAAGAAGTCTTATCTGGTTAAACTGTCGGGCTGCTAATGTAATTATCTGGTTGGTGGTGGACACTGCGACACAAAGTCAGATTTGTTTGTTGAAATTCAATATAATAACGCCTAAACCGTCAAAGATAATCCTGATAATGTAGATAAACCGATTTAAAAATGAACGCGCCTACAATATGCGTTTATGTTATTTCAAATAAGATTGATTTCAGAAAATATTTGTTAGTAGTAGGTAAGATATAAGATACTTTGATTATTAATTACTAAAGGTTCATTGCATTTAAACATACCTATACAATATACATAAATAATGTTATGTTTTATTTAATGAATCTTTGATAAAAGTTAATATTTTTTTAAGTACACATTCTAGGAGCTTTTATTATAGAATTAGTCCTTTATCGTCATTAAAAGAGGTATCAAAACGAAATTATTACAAACTATTTCATCTAGTGTGCCAATAGCACATAGTTACATAGAACCTAGGAATGCCCCCATTCCGTTAAAGGTCAGGATTACAATCAGGAGAGATCAAAGATCAGACTCATGAGTTTAAGTTGATTTGAACTGCTTGTCACGTATCTAACTAGTTAGCGTCAATGTTGCCACAAACGAGTTTTAAATACATGTTACTATACAGGAACTTACACCAAAGACACCTGTTATTTACTTGGACAAAGCGTTAATTAGTTTACCTAAGGTCCTTTTCTCGACTCACAAACGTTTCTCAGATCGCTTTTCAAAGTCGCTTGTCTTTGTGAGTAGTTCAATGGTAAACGTGGATATCGGGTCACCGGAGTGCTAGCCACTAAGGCTGTCTTCACACTGGGTGACGCTGAGTGCGGAGTCGCCTTAAGAGACCTTATTCCTTTTAAAAATTATTTTTTTCATATTATGACAAAATATATTGATAACTTCAACGAATTTTTTGAAGTGAATAATACTTTTCTCTGAGTTTTAAATAGTGACATACTTAGCTATTTCATGCTTTCATTGCGTGCAGTCGAAAATAACTTGAAATAACCAGTTTTCTGCGTGAATTTTGGCAATTTTGAGTAGTGTTTGAAACATAAATTATCAATGAAAAATTCAAACTGTAGGTTTCAAATATATGCCAGTAAATTGCAATAGCCCTGTTCTAAGTAGTAACTTTGATAATATGTTAAGAAACATGTTTGATCAAAAAAAAAATCTAAAACAATCAGCATTTTTACCGGATAAAGAGCCTTAACGGAGAAAATATCAAACTTGGAAGTGCTCAATATGCTAAAGGGCACTTGTCTTTTAAAAACCATAGATAATAGAAGAGGGAACAATTATTAAACACATTGCGGCACACGGCGACTATAATATAAAGATGATCATGAAAGGAAAAGTCTAAGGGAAGAGAAAGAGAGGCAAACCTAGAAAATAAGGAAAAGGTAAACGTGATGTTGTCGTATCGGGCTGTCAGGGAGAGGGCTCAGGAAAGAGACACATGAAACCACCTAGCTCTTACATCTATGATGATGATGATGCAAGTAACTATTTCCGTTTGTTGGATGAAGATGCAATTTTAGCGACCACGATCAGTGTAAAGACCGCCTAACACAAGTATGACGGCAAGGCCACTGTAACACAGTTTGTAAACTTTAGTATAGCACATGCGACATTCGCTACCACTGGAACTCTGATACAATCCGAGATCATTACGACTGCTGTCATTTGTTTGTTAAGTCTAGTGGCCACCGCCACGCCACTTGCGAACAATGTAAACAATAATATTGATGTTAACGGTGCATATCATACTGTTGTCTCTTCCTGATTATTTATTGAATAGACTTATTTATTTCTTATTTATTAATATCTTGTTTTTATGTCATATCATACTTGATATTCAATAAAGATTATCATGAAAGGAAAAGTCTAAGGGAAGAGGAAGAGAGGCAAACCTAGAAAATAAGGAAAAGGTAAACCTGATGTTGTCGTATTGGGCTGTCAAGGAGAGGGCTTAGGAAAGAGACACATGAAACCTAGCTCTTAAATCTATGATGATGATGCAAGCATTTCCGTTTGTTGGATGAAGATGCAATTATTCTTAGCGACCACGATCAGTATAAAGACCGCCTAACACAAGAATGTCGGCAAGGCCACTGTGACACAGTTTTTATACTTTGTATAGCACATGCGACATTCGCTACCACTGGAACTGATACAATCCGAGATCATTACGACTGCTGTCATTTGTTTGTTAAGTCTAGCGGCCACCGCCACGCCACTTGCGAACAATGTAAACAATAATATTGATGTTAACGGTGCATATCATACTTGATATTCAATAAAGATGATCATGAAAGGAAAAGTCTAAGGGAAGAGGAAGAGAGGCAAACCTAGAAAATAAGGAAAAGGTAGACGTGATGTTGTCGTATCGGGCTGTCAAGGAGAGGGCTCAGGAAAGAGACACATGAAACCACCTAGCTCTTAAATCTATGATGATGATGCAAGTATTTCCGTTTGTTGGATGAAGATGCAATTATTCTTAGCGACCACGATCAGTGTAAAGACCGCCTAGCACAAGTATGACGGCAAGGCCACTGTGACACAGTTTGTATACTTTAGTATAGCACATGCGACATTCGCTACCACTGGAACTCTGATACAATCCGAGATCATTACGACTGCTGTCATTTGTTTGTTAAGTCTAGTGGCCACCGCCACGCCACTTGCGAACAATGTAAACAATAATATTGATGTTAACGGTGCATATCATACTTGATATTCAATAAAGATTATCATGAAAGGAAAAGTCTAAGGGAAGAGGAAGAGAGGCAAACCTAGAAAATAAGGAAAAGGTAAACGTGATGTTGTCGTATCGGGCTGTCAAGGAGAGGGCTTAGGAAAGAGACATATGAAACCTAGCTCTTAAATCTATGATGATGATGCAAGCATTTCCGTTTGTTGGATGAAGATGCAATTATTCTTAGCGACCACGATCAGTGTAAAGACCGCCTAGCACAAGTATGTCGGCAAGGCCACTGTGACACAGTTTGTATACTTTGTATAGCACATGCGACATTCGCTACCACTGGAACTCTGTTACAATCCGAGATCATTACGACTGCTGTCATTTGTTTGTTAAGTATATATAGCCGCCACCACGCCACTTGCGAACAATGTAAACAATAATATTGATGTTAACGGTGCATATCATACTTGATATTCAATAATTATTATAGTTACCTATCGTAATACATAACTTTTCATAAGTGCTACATCAAGGATTAGAAAAGGTAATATTTATGGATTAACACATTTTTTATATATTTTATTTAATAACATTTTGGTCATCAAAATAAAACTGCCCCCAAGTTTGAATGTCCAAATGCTTTGCAATATAATGTTTACTATAATATATGGGTGGGGGAGCAAACAATTAAAACATAGATTTTACTCGTCAAACTGAACAACATCAGTTCAAAAACTTAAAAAAACAATACTGTTTTCATATGTTCATTATTTCAAACAAAGTAAATAGCATTTTCAATGTACACAGTCCAACTTTGACATCGCCTTAGCATTGACACAGCTGTCACTTTACTAAATATCAAATGTTTCGCAATACGTTGCTTCTTTGAATAAACTTTATTTTACAGGTTTACATTATAAATGAGTTATTTTTAAAAGTTGTTTAATAAATGTTGTTTAGTTTGAGGGGTAGAATCTATGTTTTAATTTATTGCTCTTGTTACAGGGCCCAGCCGGTATAATATAATTCAAAATTATACCACTTTGGCTATGTTTCGAATTATAATATAACCGAGTAAATTTATATGCATTTTAGCGTTGTACTCTATTTTCAATTAAAAGTCAACGCGTTACATTGATAAAAAGTTAATAAAGCTCGAATAGCAAAAACCAATCTATAACAACCCTTTCACAGTGATGTCGAATAGCCCAACAATCAGCCCACGCCACATTGCGGAATTTTAGTGCAACTAATTTAATTTACTGGCAACGACAAATTTTTCGTAACTGACGTTGAAAGTCCGTGAATATCACTAATGGAAACAACCAGGAAAACATTTAGAATATATACGTATGTCGATTTCAATCGAGTAATAATTATTACAGGTAACCACTTTTCGGCCCTTCAATTAATAAATGTCTCGGTACTTTAACGTAAAATAAATATTCTATAAATAAATAAATATTCCATAACGCAGCATCCGAAGTATTAAACACCCACGCCACTTCCTCCGCCACCAACTCAATTATGTATAAGCGAGTCGATGTCTTCTAGTCTAACTCAGCAAATGTAGTCTATTAGTAACATGAGAGCTGGCTTAGCTCATATGCGGCGTAACTTAATATTTCATTATATATATATTACAACAGGGGTATACTACGGAAGTCATACATACACGATATTATGAGAGCGTTCTATCCATGTGCGATGGCACTAGTGACCAATAATTTATGCTGTTAATACTGTATGTCGTGCGTCCAACGACTTGTGGGAAGTAGGTTCTACAAAATAGAGTCCAGAGTCGCGGTTCAGCTGAACCCTACGTCATTATTTCAAAACCGATAAGTCGTTCAGTTACCCTAGGTCCGTTAGAGCCCTGGATTAGAGTTGTGCAATTATCAGAAATATTATCCGTTATGTATGGAACATATTCATGACATGACAACGGGCAGTATCGCCGATGTAAAAAGGCGATGTGAAAGCACCGGCCGCGTCCTTGCGGTTACGATATCCGATCGGACCCGATTGTAGTTTAGTTCAGATTCCAATACAGTAGCTGCCCGAATTCTGCACGATATAGAATTGTTGTTCATTCCGTTCAGCGGTGGTAGCCTAGTGGACCTCAGCGGTGGTAGCCTAGTGGTTAGGGCATGCGACTTTCAATCCGGAGGTCGCGGGTTCGAACCCGGCCCGTACCAATGAGTTTTTCGGAACTTATGTACGGAATGTCATTTGATATTTACCACTCGCTTTTCGGTGAAGGAAAACATCGTGAGGAAACCACCTAAGCCCAATAAGACCTAGTTTCCCCTCTGGGTTGGAAGGTCTGATGGCAGTCGCTTGCGTAAAAACTATAGTGCCTATGCCACATCTTGTGATTTGGGTAGCCGACCCCGATTGAGAATTCATTCTCTACAAAGATATGGGACAAAGGCTAGGAGGATGATGATATTGATGATAGAATTGTTGTTCAATATTGAGTGTTATAAGGCCTAATCTGTGACGCAAGTGCGTGGCAGTGAAAGTGCCCGCCGCGTCCTTGCGGTTACGAGATCCGGTCGGACCCAAAATGTAGTTTAGTTTCGATTCCACTACGGTAGCTTGTTCGTATGGTTTAACCGAGTACAGGTCAGTCAACAAAATTTTGTATGTGGAGCAAAATTTTGTAGATGCTTTTATTGACACATGCGATAAACCAATATATCAACCTTGAAGGCCTGATTTTAGCAGGTTCCGAATGAATAGTATGATTATTAAGACTCGCAGTAGCAATTTGCCGTCTAACATTGTCGAAACTATGTATAATGATGTAAATATAGGGCTTGAAAAAATTCACTGCAGCTAAAATAGTCAGTAACAGTAGAACTTCTGTCACACTTATGTTCTAACTTCAGTTACATAATTTATATATAACTTTAACATAATCGTACTAAATACAGCCTTTCCATTATGTTTTAGGGCAAGGCCACCACTCGTAATACTGTACTACCTCTCGAAAGGTCTAAGCTCTATAAACGACCCCGCCAATTCTATATAAGGTTCTCTAATAGCCTGACATACCGAACTAGACTTTAAGGTTGCTTAAACTCGCAAATATAAATTTTATGTCGTATTGGGTACCGTATAAACTGTAATTTATGTACTTTAATCATTACGTCTTATATACTCATACAAAAAGCTTGTATCTCAAAGTATATTACCTGGAATAGGACGGAAGGTAGTTAATGTTAAGGAACACTTCCAGTTACGTACGCTTCTAGCTAATATATGGCGGTTGTGTTTTATATCTGTGTATACGTTGCTATAGTTATTATTGTATTGACTCCTGACATTACTTTCAATATATCTTTTCTCAACAACTGCATTTCTCTTACTTTAATATGGTAGCAGAGCATAAAAATTAGTGATTTTCGTATTGCAATAGTAGTAAAAAGTTCTCTAATACATGTGCGCGTCAAGCTCAAGCATGAAAATCGAGATCGGCCAATTATTTGGGGCTACTAACTGGCGAACATGGAAGTACAAGGTAAAATTACTCCTAAAAAGTACACCAGGCACGCTGGAAGCAATCGAAGGTACATTAAAAAAGCCAAAGTATCCTGGAGATACGGCAAAAGCAGAAGATCTACAAAAATATAAATCTGACATGGAAAAATTTCAAACAATTGACAGTCAAGCTTTACTGCTTCTAACGGCAAATATGAATGAAGAGACGTTACAAAAGGTAATGCGTTTCGAGACATCGAGCGAAGTGTGGCAAGAGCTTCATCGACTCTATGATGGTGCAAAAGAAGACAGGAGTTACGATCTCTGCATGAAATTCTTCTGTTACCACAAGAGTGAAGAGCACGACATGGCCACACATATCTCTACTCTGAAAACTGTATGGCACGATTTGAACAATGAGATTGACGGAAACCAGTTACCAGAAATTTTATTAATATGTAAAATATTGGATACACTTTCTGAAGATTATTTCGGTTTCAAATCTAGTTGGTTATTGATGAATAAACGTGACCGTAACATCGAAAACCTAACCACTCAGTTATGCGCTTACGAACGGGTCTCTACAACAGAAAAAGTCAGAAGAAAGCGGAAGTAATAACGAAGTTCTAATGTTACATGCACTGAGAAAAAAGTGATTTAATCAAGTCGACTTTTTGCTTGATTAGAAAAAATATGATTGAATTAATTATTTAATTGATCATATACACAAGGTATACTTTATAACTACAACAAAGTTAAATTGATCGAAAGGTTTAATTAAGTAACAATGTTTCATTTGATCAACTTCTTAATTGACTTTTAATTTATTCATTTACTTTACTCATCGAAACATGGAGTTATTTGAATCTAGTAAGTCAGTTCATTAACGGTATCATTGAACTTAATCACACGAATTAACTTGAATCATTAATTCAATTAAAAGCAATTAATTGCATCAAACATAAACGAGATTGAATTAAATAATCAACTTATTTCAATTAATCATGCGCTTAATAAAATTAAACAATGTACTTGACTAAAGTTATCAATTTAATTATTGAACTTAATCACACGAATCAAGTAAAATCATAAATTCAATTAAATGCAGTTAATTACATCAAACAGGCAGGAGATTAAATTAAATAATCAACTTATTTCAATTAAGCAATGTATTTGACTAAAATTATTAAGTCAATTATGAAATTGTTTGAATCTATTAAGTCAGTTTATTAATGGTATCATTGAACTTAAACACACGAATTAAGTTAAAACATTAATTCAATTAAAATCAATTAATTGCATCAAACATAAACGAGATTGAATTAAAGAATCAACTTATTTCAACTAATCATGCGTGTTTAAGTTGTTATTAAATAGTTAGTTGTCTTAATTGTCTGATAGATGGCGCTGTACCGTAGAGCGTGAATTGTACATCGCGCCAACGTTTGTTTACCATAAAATGCATAAGTACTGTAAATTATTATTGTCATTTTGTCGATCTGTGTGGAGTGCAAATAAGCAGTATAGTCCAAAGAATTAAACATACGTTGAATTGTTATCAATCTCGGTGTTTGATTCTATCCCTTCGAGACCAGAGTGCATTTTTTACATGGTCCTTACGAACGGGATTAGCCCTACTATGGCGTTTTTGGTACATTACATACATTTCATAAAGTAGACTTGATTAATTGAATCGTGCACTATATATATTTCATAAAATACACTTGATTGATTTAATCGTGCACTATATAAATTCCATAAAGGAGACTTGATTTATTTAATCGTGCACTATATACATTTCATAAAGTAGACTTGATTAATTGAATCGTGCACTATATATATTTCATAAAAGAAACTTGATTGATTTAATCGTGCACTATATAAATTCCATAAAGGAGACTTGATTTATTTAATCGTGCACTATATACATTTCATAAAGTAGACTTGATTAATTGAATCGTGCACTATATATATATATATCATAAAGTAGACTTGATTGATTTAATCATTTTACTTGATTTCATCAAACATTTTCTTTAATTGTATCTGTAAAGACGTTGATGGGTTTTATTAAGGATTTCTTGATTATAGTAGTCAACAAACATGATTTTTATATTTAAGTCATGACTGGATTTACAAAGTTACTTTATTACCTTTTTCAATCATTTCAACTTGATTGCTGCAAACAGTTAACTTTATCTGCTCCCTATACATTAAGTTACTTTGTTAAAACAATCAAAATTTTGATTAATGTAATCAATTTTTTTTCTCAGTGTGGACAGAAGCGTTATGAAAAACAAAGCCAAGTCAAGAAGAAATTTAAGAAATGCAATTACTGTAAAGAAGGATTTCATAAAGTCACATCATGCAAGAAGTGGATAGCGGACGGCAGACCTCCAAAGCATTCTACAAATTCAGCGATGATGACAGGCCTAGCTCTAGCATGCGACGATAAAACCACTGACAAAGACTCATGGTATGTCGATAATGGCGCGACAAGTCATTTTACCCATAAAAGAGATATCTTTCAATCTTTTGAAAGCTTCGATGATTCTCATAAAGTTAAACAGCAAACGGAGACGTCATTCAAGCGATTGGAAAGGGCTCTATTCAATTGGAAGCTGACTTAAATAGCCACAAGGAGCTAATAACCTTAACAAACGTATGGTACGTTCCAAGCATTAAAAGAAATTTATTTTCTGTGCTAGCCGCACAAGACACGCTAAAGAATAGCATCTTTCAGTCAAATGCTCAGTCTTGTAACTTGAAGAATGATGGCAAAGTCGTTTTGGTCGGAACTCGCGACAAGTACGGTGGCTTGTACAAACTAAATGTCAAGACACTGATGCCTACAGTTGAGATTAACCAACTATCGACGTCACAAAATCTTCAACTCTACCATGAACGCCTAGGACACCAGAACAAGAGACATGTAGCTAAACTAATACAAAGAGAGCTCGGAGTGAAGCTAGACTCGAGATCTTCGGATATTTGTGAAGGCTGCGTCTTCGGCAAGAGCCATAGGCAGAAGTTCGGAGAGAGACCACGAGCTACTAAGCCTGGAGAGCTTATCACCACTGACGTGTGCGGACCTTTCCCGTATTCGATCTCTAAATGTCAATACTACGTTTTATTCAAAGACACTTTCTCAAAATATCGATGGATTTACTTTCTGCGACATAAGTCTGAAGTTCATGCATGCTTGAAGGATTTTTTGGCAGAAGCTAAAACTAGCGGACACGTAGTACAAGACTTATTAAGCGATAACGGAGGAGAATTTGATAATGAACAAGTACGAAAGACTTTGAGACAACAGGGAATAAGACAAAGGTTTACTATGCCATACACACCTGAACAAAATGGTTCCTCAGAACGAGAAAGTCGTACGATTGTGGAAATGACAAGAGCACTAATGCACGCTCATGATGAGATACCGAAAGGTTTGTGGGCTGAGATCTCCAAAGCATCAGTTTACATACTGAACCGAACGGGACCTACACCAATAGATGGAAAGTCTCCGCACGAGCTCTGGTTTGGCAAGAAGCCCAAAATAAGCCATCTAAAAATCATAGGCAGTCATTGCTATGTGCACGTTCCGAAACAGAAGAGAACAAGTAAGTTAGACAAGAAAGCTGAGACAGGTATACTTATCGGTTATGACGGTGACGAAGGATATCGAGTTTTTAACTTAAAAAGCCTAAAGTTGACAAGATCCCGAGACATCATTGTTGACGAAGCATCTATACTGAAGAAAAACAAGATTGACGTAACTTCAAAAACACCTGAACCTGAGAAAAATATCTACGAGCTACCTCTACCTTCCACAAGTTGTCCAAATTGTTGCAAGGAAAGTCATCCACAAGTACAGTCAGAAACAAATGACAGCGATAGCGTCGAAGATTTGGATTTTGAGTCACTCGAAGAAGCCGAGGTATCTGGAAACAATATAGATCCCAATGTTATGACACGAGAAGACGAAGCTATGCCGCCAGTAGAAAACGAGCGTCAACTTCGTGATCGAAGCCAAATCAAACCTCCAGAAAGGTTTAATTTTGAGCAGTTCATTAACGAGGCTGTATCAGTTCCTGAGCCGACTTCTTATCGAGATGTGTTACGCAGTTCTGAAAAAGATAAATGGATCGAAGCGATGGACAAAGAGCTCAAATCTTTACAAGAAAATCAGACCTGGGAATTGACAAAATTACCTATAAACCGGAAACACATAAAGTTAAAACACTTCTATGTGAGACAATGTGTGTCTGAAAATGAGATAGCCATTGAGCAAGTACCGACAACAGAACAACTGGCAGATATTTTTACAGCCTCTTTACAAGCCAAGACTAATTAAACTATGTGAAGAGTTCGGCTTGAAAAAGATGAGGGCATGTTAAGGAACACTTCCAGTTACGTACGCTTCTAGCTAATATATGGCGGTTGTGTTTTATATCTGTGTATACGTTGCTATAGTTATTATTGTATTGACTCCTGACATTACTTTCAATATATCTTTTCTCGACAACTGCATTTCTCTTACTTTAATAGTTAAGTGTATGTATAGCTTTGCATATCTTCTTAAAGTATTTAAAATGAGATACGATTTAATTTCAAAGTAATTGGAATTTACTTAAAACGAAAATGTAAAACGACGTAAGTATAAGTAGGTATATATGCATCCGTTCCAATTTCCATTCTTATGAGTTCCGATTGCATTTAAAACGTCATTAGTAAAAGTCAGCTCGTGAAACACATGAAATAAATAAGACAATATGCCAAACGTGAAGGAACACAAAATCCCAAGGAATTGTCTTACAGCTAAATAGCGAGGCGGTCACGCTTCTAGCGCAAGACGTACTGCTTCCCATCGCACAAGTGTACACTTGCACTTTCGACGGCACGGCAGTGTACTTCCTGCATGACACCACTATCATTACGATAAACTGGCGTGCATCCGTAAAGTGCGCCGATAATGCACTCAAGTGTAATTGTCGGGCAATTTGTCGATTGCATGCATTTACATTAAAGGTAAACCACTAACCACCGAATAGTGCTCTTCGTTATTATAAAGTATTAAGTCAAGTATTGGCATTATTGTGACGAACTGCTACTGTTGTTTCACTGTAGGTAACCGCAAATTATAGGTTGTGGGCGCCGGCTTAGTACGGGTTTGTTGAGAAAGCTTGTAATAATTGATGGCATTACAAGACAATGGAGGATGGTAAAATACACTGTTAAGACTATGCAGTGCTTTATTATTTTCTATTAGAAAAAAGTACGTATATGTAACTTCATTAGCCATTTCATTAGTACACGATGAAATCTTTTAAGTAAAATGATTTAATTTAAGATTTAAAATATACTTAAGTTGTTCCCAAGTTAATAAAAGCATTTGTTTTAGCTTCAACAATTGCCATTGTTCATATCGCTGCATTCTCAGGAAATCCCGGTACAGACATACATTTTCTTACTCTTGTACAAAGTTTGTATGTACTCATGTGACTTTTTCAAAGGTTATGGTAATTGTTATATTATGTTTTATTTAATCGTTGTGTTCCTGTTATACAATAAGTGATATTGTTTAATTTTATAAACCGACTGCAAAACAAGAAAATACTTAGCTCGTCGGAAGGTTTATTTCATTGTACCTACCTAGCACGCCTTCGATCCTAATTTCTAAAGCAAAACAAGAATCTAACAACCATTAATACATCCTGCAGTAAGTATAAAATCCCTCATATATTTTTAAACTTATATATATTATGAAAAAAATAACTAACAATGGTTTAACCCAATATCAATCCAAATGGGTCAGTAGGGAAAAAACGAAAACAATAAGAAATAGGGAAATCTGTTCTTAGTGTTAACAACTGTATAATTTACCTTATTAAATATGATGAATTTAGCAGTATCAATCAGTAAACCTTAGATATACTTTGGATTTGTTAACTCAACAACTAAAGATGAACTTCCGGTCGGCGCCATTTTATGCGAGTTGATTGTCAATATAAAACTTCGCATGCCGTCATTTACGTCAGTTCATCTTTAGGAGTCGAAGAGTGAGAGTGTGAACAAAAGCTGTGTATTAATTAAGTTAAGTAAGTGAAAGCTTTGAAAATATATACGAGTGAGTACTGAATTTGGTTTCCTTGCTTAATTATTATTTTATTACCCATCGTTGCTAAACCCATGTGAGTGAGTCGGCATCTAACCAATTTTCGTATTGTGCCTATAATGAGATTATAGTCACCATTGATGTATGTGATTCACTTTACGAGGCTTCACTCCCATAAGTTTAGATGATGCCAACCTGAACACTGAGTCTGAATGTAGCTCCTTTCAGTAAGAATCCAATAGTAGAAAGTATATTCAAAGCATAGCATGAGGATTCCGACTGAAATGGGCCACAGTGCTTAACATTTCAGAAAGTGGGATTCGAATCATTTACGCAGTATTCGTTTATATATTCTAAATAAATAAAAAAATACAAATAAAAAAGTTGCAATCTTTTGGGTATGCTGAAGTCACATTAACGTTAAGCAAATAATTAAATTTAACGTTAAAAGTACAATATTACTATAGATATCCATTGGTTATTTTTTTTTTTCTTTCTACTCCTTTCCGTCGTTTTGCTTTGTACCGCTACAATATATGGAAATTAATGATCCCAAGTTAGTCAGATGCATAACAGTTTCGTTTGTCAGATACCCTATCTATAATTTACTAGCTGCTTTCTTCTAAAGCCAAGTGTATTTGTTAATGGGTATAATTTTAATATGTACACTTAGTAAGAGACATTCCATGAGCTTGAATTACTTTTCGTAGGGAGAATATATAAATAGAAGTGGATATTGAGCCAAGCGGGCATAAATATGGAAATTACCAATCATAAATCATTATTATAATTAAAATTAAAACTTCATTGTTTATTGCTATACAATTTAATAGTTTGTTGTGCACGTCATTTCAACGTAATCTCGTCCCCTCGTTATTTATCTATTAAGACCAGTAAACTGCCGTGCACGCCTTTACAGTGGAAGCTGAATCCGCCCGGCCGAGAATGTACACGCCCTGACGGGCAGGCGGGCCAGTCGTCGCTGGCGCAGCCGGGCCAGTCGTCGCTGGCGCAGCCGGGCCAGTCGTCGCTGGCGCAGCCGGGCCAGTCGTCGCTGGCGCAGCCGGGCCAGTCGTCGCTGGCGCAGCCGGGCCAGTCGTCGCTGGCGCAGGCGGGCCAGTCGTCGCTCGCGCAGGCGGGCCAGTCGTCGCTCGCGCAGCCGGGCCTGTCGTCGCTCGCGCAGCCGGGCCAGTCGTCGCTCGCGCAGCCGGGCCAGTCGTCGCTCGCGCAGGCGGGCCAGTCGTCGCTGGCGCAGGCGGGCCAGTCATCGCTCGCGCAGCCGGGCCAGTCGTCGCTCGCGCAGCCGGGCCAGTCGTCGCTCGCGCAGGCGGGCCAGTCGTCGCTGGCGCAGGCGGGCCAGTCGTCGCTCGCGCAGCCGGGCCAGTCGTCGCTCGCGCAGCCGGGCCAGTCGTCGCTCGCGCAGCCAGGCCAGTCGTCGCTCGCGCAGCCGGGCCAGTCGTCGCTGGCGCAGGCGGGCCAGTCGTCGCTGGCGCAGGCGGGCCAGTCGTCGCTCTCGTCGCTCGCGCAGGCGGGCCAGTCGTCGCTCGCGCAGGCGGGCCAGTCGTCGCTCGCGCAGCCGAGCCAGTCGTCGCTCGCGCAGCCGGGCCAGTCGTCGCTCGCGCAGGCGGGCCAGTCGTCGCTGGCGCAGGCGGGCCAGTCGTCGCTGGCGCAGGCGGGCCAGTCGTCGCTCGCGCAGGCGGGCCAGTCGTCGCTCGCGCAGGCGGGCCAGTCGTCGCTGGCGCAGGCGGGCCAGTCGTCGCTGGCGCAGGCGGGCCAGTCGTCGCTGGCGCAGGCGGGCCAATCGTCGCTGGCGCAGCCGGGCCAGCGCCCGGTCAGTCCGGTGAACCGACCCACGCCTGGTCAAATGTGAGTCCACTTCTACTGACGCTGATAATAATTTTAATCTCTTGCTTAGCGTATTAAAGTCATTAGGGCGTTATGATTCTCTAGCAAACGTAAATAATACTGTCCCTGAATTTGACCCGGTAAAGAGTCTATATGTGGTTGGACCGAGAAACAATTAATACATTACGCCTTACTAAAGTTACGGTGGGTAGCACAAAGATGGTACGAGGGACTATCGTCTGTCCTCTTTTCTTGGGAGGAATGGCAAGCGAAATTATAAGCTGCCTTTACCCTTAGTTCCCCTTGAATAAATGAATAAATAAATAAAGCCAGTCTCCGATCATAAACTAGCGCAAAGTGCGAATGGGGGTAAATCTCGATAAGTTATTAGTCAACCAGCCAAGCCACGTAACTATATAACTGCAAACAAGAAGGACTTATATCATCGCAGTGCACTTCACTACATAGTATAAAACAAAGTCGCTTTCTCTGTCCCTATGTCCCTTTGTATGCTTAAATCTTTAAAACTACGCAACGGATTTTAATGCGGTTTTTATAGATAGAGTGATTCGAGAGGAAGGTTTATATGTATAATACATGCATAATTTATCAGCATTGCTCCCGTACGAAGTCGGGGCGGGTCGCTAGTTACTTATAAAGAAATGTACAAAATGTCTGATATTAGGTCATAATGCCGAACGATGCTATTCAAAATTGCCAACAACTACTGCTACCACTGAGAAGTCTGTTCTGTGCTGTGTCTGTCACAATTCGTAAAATAAATATGTGAAAATAAGTACGGCTTGATGGAGCTCACTTTAAGTTGTATATAAATTACGATGGAGAATGTTTTAGGATTAGGGGGCTTAAAAGTCAATTAGCAAGATAATAAATTATTTAACCAAGTAGGAATCGTTGAATCACCTTTGCATCGTCATAATATACAATATATAAAAATAAGTAATTTATGTCAAAAATAAAAATAAAAACAACAATAAATTGGTTAAACACTTACAATATTCGTCAATAGGTAATCGTCAAAAAAATATTCGGACAGCAAATTTAATAACATCAACATCCATTAAAATACGTATACATATAAAAAAAATAATAATAAAAGAACAAGACAAAGGATAATAATGCAAAATTTAAATTTAGTGAGGTATTAATAATCGTTACAAATCAAACTTATATCACAGCTAGTATTATGTTTATCACAGATTTCACAGTCCACACCCTTCCATAGTTAGTAAACTAAAATAGGCCAGGTATTTTTGCCATTCACATATTCTTCGACGATATAACATGCTTTTGAGTAGACAAGTCGGATAAAGGGAAACTCGATTGCTTCTTTAGTTAGTCCTACTAATATTATTAACGAGAAAGTTTGTTAGTATGGATAGACGTTTGTTACTCTTTCACGTAAAGACTACTGAATGGATTTTAATGACACTTTACAATAATATAGCTTATACGTCAGAATAACACATAGGCTAGAATTTATTAAGATATTGTCATGTCATAATGTTAGTTCATTTCTACCCCACGCTAATATAAGCTACTCGAAATACTAATCCTGCGCAGACGAAGTCGCGGGCACCAGCTAGTTTATTATAGTAGAGTAAACATTGACTCGTAAATTATTTATAAACTTTACGTACACGAAATTTGGGGGATATAAATAAAATAAAATAACTTTATTGAGCGATGTAAAGGTTACAAATACTTACATGTATGTTTCGGTACTTATTATTTATTACGTAAAACATATTTTATCGTTAGGTACTACACTGCTGAGTAATGTAATGAGCGAGAGTAACCGTCTTCTGCTCCCCGTACTAGTTTATAAACTGTATCACGGTGGAACAGGATTCACCATTCTCGTCTTTAAGCGCAACTACATAGTAACAAACACTACGAATCTTACATTAACAATACATTAACTTATAATTACTAAAGTGTGGGTAAGTATAGAAATTAACAGATATATTTTAGTTGGTGCTATTAAGCGGGCGAGACAAGTATGTACCTCTTGTCGGCGATATCGCATGCAGACGTGGTGCAACTTGACTCGACCGTTTTCTAGCTTTGTTCCTTATTACCAAAGAATATATTATATACTAACGTAAAGTATTAGTAGTAAACATGTAGTATATGCAAAGTTAACACATAAATTTTATCTTTAGTTTGAAGTATAAATAAGTCTAGACACTATAGTGGTGAAAATTAACAAGTGATCGTGTTTTGTCGTTTGGGAACCTTACGTTAAACATATTGAAGATAATAATAATAATACGCTCATACAATAATAACAATAAAAGAAACTTAAACAATATTTCGACACGGCGAGACTATTTTGTGTCAGAGCGTGTATATGTGCGCGTGTATGTGTCAGTTTTACCATCTACTTATTTTATTAATCGCTCTGTATTCTCATAATCTAACAGTTTTATGTATTTATCCACAGCATTAATTTACAGGAGTAAAAAGTAAGTGTCCGTAAATTCAAAGTTTAGCTTACTTTGTTGTAAATAACTGGTCCAAGGATGTTGAAAAATCGTCTTGCAAACTTAGTTTTATGTTCTGGGCATGTCTTCCCAGACATTGCTTTTAAGACCTTAAAATAATTAATACAAAACCCTGAAGAAAGTCATGGCTGCTTATAGGTTCCCTAAAATGCTTAACTTCATACACAGTACGTAATCTAGAGCTTGTTTAGAGTGTACACACACCAAGTCAAAGAGGGATAAGCAGCCAGAATTTTCGCATCCCATAAAGAAAATCGATAACCCCTTCGCCGATACAATCCTTGTCGATCCGCGTGAAATGAAATGAAATGAAATGAAATGAAATGAAATGAAATGAAATGAAATTGTAAAGTATTTGAGGAATTATTTGTGTTTAGCACTCATTTGCCCAAAGGTTTCTTGTGTAATGTGCTTTTCTTGTTTTTATGTACAATAAAGTGTTTACATACTTACGTTAGTTGATATAGGTGGAGCGCCTAGAAGGCGGATATCGGATCTAGTTTACTAATTTAACTAATATTTACATGTTTTATTCACAGCAAACACCAATTAATGGCATTCAGGACGTAGTGGGGCCTGTTGTCATCCTTAAACTATCACAATATGGCATTCAGGACGTAGTGGGGCCTGTTGTCATCCTTAAACTATCACAATATGGCATTCAGGACGTAGTGGGGCCTGTTGTCATCATTAAACTATCATATGGCATTCAGGACGTCGCGGGGCCTGTTGTCAAATCCAAGATTATTTTATGGCATTCAGGACGTAGCGGGGCCTGTTGTCACTAGATTATTATTTGATCCCTTTCATAAACTATAAAAATAAAATTAAACTTAATATTGTATCAGAACTCATTAACCAATTTTATTCTTATTGTTGTTTTAATTCCACAAGAAACAATTATTTATGTTCATGCCTTACAACTAGACTTAAATGACATGCATAACTGATATGAAACATCATTTTTTAAATGTAAGTAATGTATAAGCTGCTCAGTACGAGGTCGTACCGATTTAATTCGGATGGCCGACTGTTAACAACTGTATAATTTACCTTATTAAATATGATGAATTTAGCAGTATCAATCAGTAAACCTTAGATATACTTTGGATTTGTTAACTCAACAACTAAAGATGAACTTCCGGTCGGCGCCATTTTATGCGAGTTGATTGTCAATATAAAACTTCGCATGCCGTCATTTACGTCAGTTCATCTTTAGGAGTCGAAGAGTGAGAGTGTGAACAAAAGCTGTGTATTAATTAAGTTAAGTAAGTGAAAGCTTTGAAAATATATACGAGTGAGTACTGAATTTGGTTTCCTTGCTTAATTATTATTTTATTACCCATCGTTGCTAAACCCATGTGAGTGAGTCGGCATCTAACCAATTTTCGTATTGTGCCTATAATGAGATTATAGTCACCATTGATGTATGTGATTCACTTTACGAGGCTTCACTCCCATAAGTTTAGATGATGCCAACCTGAACACTGAGTCTGAATGTAGCTCCTTTCAGTAAGAATCCAATAGTAGAAAGTATATTCAAAGCATAGCATGATGGAGCCGATTTTAGATTTAATACAAACTGCATTCAAATTTTCTATATAAACCTCATGTATAACCGGGAATCGAACCTGGTTAAAATTCTGTAAGTAATCGCATCGCGAATTGTTACATTCTTTACAGAGGTTTTGACCGGGTTATGTATGAGATTTATAAAAAAATAATAATGCAGTTTTTATTAAATCTAAAATCGATGTCATCGTTCCTAAGAACAGATTTCCCTATCTCTTATATTTTGTGACTTCCCCTACTGACCCATTTGGATTGATCACCTGGTATAGGTCAGTAGATTGCTCATAAGCTCGATAACCGCTAGACATACACACATACCTTTACCCTTACCATGAGTTACGGAGGCCGTACTCGCCAGCTGCTGAAACGATTTGTATGATATAAAGAATACTACAGCGCCCGTATAACGGTTACAATTCTCCCTATACAAATCGTTTACACAGTCGCTAGCGAGTATGGTCACTGTAAACCATTGGTGTATATCGGGGGGTGGCCGGGTGGGCCGTGCCCACCCCAGTATGGTCCAGTGCCCACCCCAGGATTTTGGGTTACCGATAGAAATTCATGGCTTCATCTCATAGGCCAGTGCTGTAAACTCGTGTTAAGGGTACTGTCATGATGGGAGCCAGATAGATTCGATGTCGCATTTGCGACGTGCGATCGAACGGAAGCAATGCATTAAAACGAGATCGAACACTTTGCGTCTTTTAAAGCGTTTGCTTTCACTCCAATACTGGTCGCAGTCACATTGTAGGAAGGCAGCGTAGAAAGCTTGCCCAAGTACCAGGCAATTAGAAAATGGGAAGGAAACATACCGGTGGATGATAACAAACAGGATGTAGGTACCAGATTAATGGCTACTCAATAAATTTTAGACCGCTGTTAGAGGAAGATATACCGGAAAAGTTAACTATGTAACATAGTAAACATGATGCATATGAGTACCTAAATTATAATCCACCTTCTGGCACAGTGTGTGTGACTCAGTAAACGTGAATATAACGGGTGTTACGCGATTTGTTATTGTTGATATATTTCGGGTAGCAAAAACATTATGCGATATTGCTGCATTTCACGGATTCATTACTAGTGAATTACCGAGTATTAGTGCCTTTAGTATTCCGGTAGAAAGCATCTGGTTTTTTCTGTTAATTAATTAGTAGTGACAGTCAGTTGTACCTAATACTACAGACTAAATGCACTAGTTGTACTCCAATAATTTAATATGGACTCTATCAATTAGGTACGTAGGTGTACCAAATGAGACAGTGCCGAAACGTACTTAATCGGTTTTTGCCCGTCACAATAGTTTTATGTGTAAAACCACACAAATGCATATTTTATATAAATGTTCAGTAGGTAAACATACCTAGTAGTTTTATAACTTTTTTTTTTATCTAGCCTATAGGACTGTTCCACTGCTGGGCAAAGGCCCTTTGATTTCCACAGGTCCTTGTCTAACGCTGCCTCCGGCCAGTTGCTGAGGAATGTGTCTATGTCATCCCGCCATCTCCGTCTGGGCCGGCCACGTCTACGTCGCCCGTTTTGGGGCACCCACTTGGTGGCTATGCTGGCCCACCTTTCCGGGTTCATACGGCAGACGTGGCCTGCCCAATCCCACTTGAGCCTGGCTGCTTTATTGCCTACGTCAGCTATGCGTGTTTTGGAGCGCAGCGTGGAGTTTCGGACACGATCCGTCCTTTTCACCCCTAAAATGCTGCGCTCCATGGCCCGTTGGCAAACCTTCAATTTGGACTTTTGATATTCGGTAAGGGACCATGTTTGAGCACCGTAGGTTAGGACAGGCAGAATACACATGTCGATGAGTTTTCGCTTCAGTGACAGTGGAAGGTTTCCCTTCATGAACTCCTTCATGGACCAGTAGCTCTTCCAGGCATTTTGGACGCGGCGTTCAACTTCTTTATCTTGTCTGTTGCTGAAAGAGACTAGCTGGCCCAAGTAAATATACTCATCGACATATTGTATGATCTGCCCATCTACCTCGACCCTACGTTTCGTGCTATTGGTCATCACTTGGGTTTTAGCTCGATTCATTCTTAGTCCAACTTGAAGGCTTGCTGTGCTCAGATCTTGGAGCATTAGCTGAAGCTCGTCTGCAGAAGAAGCAAAGAGAACGATGTCGTCAGCGAAACGAAGGTTTGAAAGCCTTCTATCGCTAACTGCTATATTCCCTTTGCCTCCCAGGAAACTGCCAGGCTCTTGAAGACTTCTTCGAGTGTGCTTGTAAATAGTTTCGGAGATAGCGGGTCCCCCTGTTTGACGCCTCGCTGCACGTGGAACGACTGGCCGGAATACTGAAGTCTAACGTCTGCTGTACTGTTATTGTATATAGTTTTCACCAGATTGATGTAAATCGGATCAATATGTTGATTTTGAATTGTGGCTATGATGGCGGAATGTGTGACGCTGTCAAAGGCTTTGGTGTAATCCACAAAGGCTAGATATAATGGAGAGTTAAATTCACAATATTTTTCTACAATTTGATTGAGTGTGTGAAGGTGGTCGGTGGTGGAAAATCCAGGGCGAAAGCCGGCCTGCGCCCTGGAGTTTTATAACTATCATGGTGAATTAAAACACATACAAAGTTATACTAATATTAATAAACACCAGCCCGTCTAGCACAAATTAGGGTTGGCGACTCGTGTCGCGCGACATAGCATCGCACGTCACTCTCTCACAGTACTGCGAATAAAGAGATAGGTAATGTTTCTCGCGCGTAATATTGTGCTAGAAGTGCAGAGTTGGTACAGAGTGGCTATAAAAGTATGCGTAATATCCCAGGCCTTTTATATATCTACCGAAATTGGTACTAACGTGTCTATAAAGATTTTCATCATCGCACCTTAATAAAGTTAATAGCTCTGCTCTTGTTGATGCAGTACGCTACATTTTGTTTAGTCGTCGGCAGGCTTTTTTGGCATCGGATTATTTTATATGAATTACGGCTGTACAACATTAAAGTACCATTATTCCTGGCATTATTTCCTTTATTTCCTCCAAACCCTTATGAATCAACTGGACACCGTGAGGTTTGAATATAAAAACTTTTTCCCAACTTCTAAGATCGGTTCTTTTGAACATTGCGATGAAATCCCATCAGATGAAACTATATATGAATTGTATGCCAGGCTTGTTAAAAGCAATAAAATTAATCGGATATTGTTAAGTTATCGTCAATACACCACACAATAATGAACACTATCTCGGGTTCGAGGCGTGTCAATAAAATCCAACGACCCAGTTAAAACCGAAAGGCAACGATTACCTTACCATTTTAATTACACTTTCGCACTTCACAATAGCCTGCTACAAATTTAATCGCCATGTAGGTTTAAAGGTTAAATACCTACTGTGGCGATAAATTTCGGCGCGTTAAAATGCACTTTTTGCACGTCACAAGAGTCTCTGAGTGGAACGGTACTTTAGAGCTAGTTTGTCCATGCCACAGTTAAATTAGAACCAGTGTAATAATAGTGGTCGTATGACGAACTATGTTTACCGAGCAGTAAACTTATCTAAAATTATAAGTCTATAAGTCAAAGCTAACCAAACTATGTGTAATGTTAGAAAACAAAGATTAAATGTAGGTACATATTTGTATTAAACTATTGGGGTAACTGAGGTGTTGAACTAATGGTACAACCGTAGGCATAAGAGCAATAAGTAATGTAATTACCAAACTTAAAAGCCAATCCAGTGCGAGTCGGACTCACGCACCGAGGGTTCCGTACTGTACTGTAACGTGGGCCCTGTAACATAAGCAAAAAATTAAAACATAGATTTTACTCGTTAAACTGAACAACATTTGTTCAGCAACTTTAAAAAAAGTCAGTTTTCAAAATTTTATTATTTCAAACAAATTAAATAGTATTTTCAATGTATGTCGTCCAACGTTGACATTCCCTGAGCATTGACATAGCTGTCACTCTACTAATGTCGGACATTTCGCAATACATTGCTTCTTTGTCTAAACTTTATTTTACAAAATGTCATTTAATACACGTTATTTTCAGAAGTTGCTTAACAAATGTTGTTTAGTTTCAAGGGACGAATCTATGTTTTAATTTTTTGCTCCTGTTACAGGGCCCACCCTTTATATATATATAACTGTACTGAGCGACAAACTCGGCTTCATCGTTGAAAAACTGTTTTACGTATACTTTAAATAAATGTAATTAAATCATAAAAAATATAGTTTAAGGATTTAATAAAAAAAAAATAGTTTTCAGATTTTTTCCCTATACTTGTAGTACGAGTGTAAGACGGCATTACTTGCCAAATTTCATCGTTCTAGGTCAACGGAAAATACCCTATAAAGTTTGATTTCTTTGAGAGTGTCGAAATATATACGTTTTTGGCGTCACAAACGGCCGTATCTTTTTTTTGTTAGCTTAACAGTTTGTTTTTTCCACAGCTTCAAGGTTGGTTGGTTTTAATTTCGATATACCTTAACGCGGTTTTGAGATAAAGGGGTTTGATAGACAGACGGACGGACGGACAAGAAAGTGATCTTAGAAGGATTCAGTTTTTTTCCTTTTGAGGTACGGAACCCTAAAAAATTTTAATATTGGAGCGTATTAGGTAAACATTTAATATACTTTTTCTTATTTACACATCACAATTCTTGAATAGGTGTGTTACTCATTTATATATGAGTCAACTGTTCTTAATGCTTTTATTGTACTTAAGTGCACAAAGCAAATTTGAGACAATCACGGCAGAAAGAGTAGCACACATTCTCTCAAATTGGACACATTTTCACGGTTTGTGAAATAACCCAGAAAATTGCTTAACGTTTTAAAAAAAGGCACAAGCAAGCCTCTATTATAAAAACATAAATAACCCTTAATTTGGCGTGTATGGCAGGGTGAACAAATTCTTTGACCATCTTTTTCCATTTTTTTTCGAACCAGAATCTTTTGCTAGGGTCAATCTAGGTCAGTACCGATGTCCTGGCATCAGCATTTTTGTCTTATGGAGGCCAAAGCACTGGCCGGTTAGAACCGAATTCAAACCGGGATTGACTACGGTTGATTTCCGAGTTTTTTTTATCCCTGAAAACTGCAAAGTTCCCGAATAGTTCCAAGCTACGATAAAATATCTAGGAATACTCAGCAAAATAAATTCCCTTTGCACCTTTATCTTACACAACATATTACGGCATAGTTCTATGGCATAGGTAGATCTCGCGATCAATAGTCATTTCATTTACATATGGAATAGTTTAGTGTACAGCATCATGTCAAGGTCGCATCTGATACATCTACGAATTTTAAATGCCAGATGATCTAATATGCCGTTCAAGTTCAAAAGAATGCGATAAAATGCGAGGATATGCAATTTATTTAGATCGTAAATCCAAGTCTATCAAATAGCAAGGATAAAACGGACGAATGGATCGATGTGATTTGCATAGAGATGGAACATGGATCGGAAGTAGGTATTTTCAGTTCCCAAATGATAACCAAAACACGTTTGCTTTAAATTAGGGTCGTGAATGAAAAGTCGTGTGACCAATGAGCGTATCCTAAATTTTCTCTCGTTATCATTTATATCAAGATGAAATAAGAAAAAAGAATTACGAGTAATGTGATTTTTTGTACCAAGTAATAGATTGTTATAATAATAAGCGGGCTTTCGAAAGTAGTCCACGAAAATATACGTGCACGCGTCCTGCGTATTTCATTAGTCCAGCTAAAGTACGTATTTATATTAGAGATTGGTTCTATTATTATATTTTTACTATGACCTTTACACTCACTTGTACTTTAAAATTTCATATAGAAGACTATTTACTGTCCCTAGATGCCTCTCGTTACGGCTTCTTAGGCACACCGTCGGCATAAGACATATATCAGGCGGTCGTAGGGTTGCCATCGGCCAGATTTTCGGTTTTCAAAAAGTGTCCGGGGAAAAACCCGGACACATTTTATGTGAGGAAACATCTTATTGAATTAATTATTTACCGGTATTATTGCGTACAAAGTAGGTAAAAAGCGTATACTTAAATAATACAAAGCGCAATCAAGGCACTAGCTTCATTCAACACGTAAACAGCGTAAAAGGTTTTTTTTTCATTGTATTATTTTTGAACACGTCCGGGAAATAATGCGATTTATGCCATATGTTCGGGTTCTTGAAGCCTTTCTCCGGGTTAGGCGAATAAGGAGATGGCAGCCCTAGGCAGTCGGAATGAGACTGCAGACACGCTTAGCGGGTTGCCTCGGTGGTAACTAGCCGTAACCACGGCTCACCACCTGAAATGATAACATAAGCTATCTTAAATTGTCATTTTAATTAAACAGCAGTGCTTACTTCTTACCTTATGACTTAGGTGTTAGAAAAATCACTATGCGTTTATGCATTTCTACAGTTAGATTAAGTTACGGTTTTCTTGACGAGAGAATCTTTCCTATCGAATGCAAACTGCTTAATTTCCCAGATGTAAAATTTCGCGAACTTACGCTTAATCTAAACTACTGAGTTGTACACCGCAAAAGCTTTTTTTTGATACCCAGAATAGTTATTATTTTAAGGGAAACGCGTGACTAGGAAAATAAACAGTTTCGGAAGAATGTTATTTGAAAAGGAAGTACGTAATCAGTATTTTATCTGTTGTCGTAATTAATACAGAATAATCGACAGATACAGAACTCCAACACTTCATTCAAAATGTAAAAAAATATCGGAATAAGCAGACCACATAAATAAATACCCATAACCCTTCTCCTGGCTACGTTAGAGAGGCCGCATTTGTCGTCGACAACCAACCACCCCTAACCGTCAGGTACCTTACCGACAAGGATTTAAAAAATTCAGCACCGGCCATAGCATAAAGCTACTTAATTATACAGGAGAACGAAGTGGTTCATAAATTCCAGGAAGGGACCTGCTGAGCTCACGCATTTCTCCGCTAAACGTGAAATGAATAAGTTAGCGCGCGCTACATTTTTGATGGCGATGCTATGAGACATCGGATTTTGTCTTCGGTGTGGTTAGCATTTTTTTAGTCTTCATCTGAAAGGAAAATCTTGCGTTTCTATCTTAACTACGCACCACTTTTCATCATGCGAGAAATATTCCATCTCTTTTGCCATCCAGCCCGTCGAGCACAACTATGCTTCGCGACTCTTGTCGCGCGACTTAGCGTCACCGGTCACTTTCTCACAGTACTGCACAAAAAGAAATAGGTAATATATCTCGCGCGAGAAAGACTCGCATGTCACAGTTGTGCTAGAGGTGCAGTATAAAATTTGTAAATGTGCAGGATGACAGCTAGTTATTTAATAAGCAGGAAACGAGCAGCCAGCCATTTGATGGGAAACCATCGCGTCGTGCATTAATATTTTCAACACCACAGGAGCCATATAGTATATGTCTATAATCTGTTTGTACCTCGAGTGCGTGTGGTTGTGCGTACTTTTGGATAATGTGCGTGACCTCAGCCATGAATAATAATAAATCATGTTTAACATTTTTATGAAAGATGATGTCGTTATTATTCAAATGCTTCTTTTTCTTTTAATAAATCATGAATACGTAAATATTACAATGTCACAAAATAAATATTAAGATTGCTGCGATTCATATCTATTAAAAATAACATTGAAAACTGATATATTACTCTATTGTTACAGGAAGAAAATATAGCTCTACGCCTTATAAAACAAACAAACATCGAAGAAACAGAAAGCAGTCCATCAGCCGACGAACCGTATACCAGCACGGGTCGGTACTTCGATGAAGGGGGCTACGTGGCGGGGGGTTCCAAAGACTCGGACCCCTACGTACGGAACCGCTTCAACCAGGCGGCCTCTGACGCGCTGCCCAGTAACAGGGTTGTGCCCGATACAAGAAATGCCATGTAAGTAGAATTAATAATATCTCCTACTGGATACCCTAGGCACGTGCCCAGCCCGTCTAGCATACGCTTCGCGACTCTTGTCGCGCGACATAGCGTCGTCCGTCACTTTCTCATACTGTTCAACGGGCCCCTAATTATACAATGTCCGTAGCCTTGTCATGCTTTAAGACAGCCTTCAGAACGCATGATTACTAAACTATCAAAACAAACGAACATCAAAAAACCAAAGTAAATTAGGTAAGTAGCCACGGCTGATGAACGGCACTAAAGTTAGTATTCAATGAAGGGAGCTACGTAATGGTAGAAGCCTACTAGCTACAAATACCATATTCTACTTCGCTCCTTCGTATGGAACAGCTTTGGCCGCCCTGCCTAGTATGGCGGGCGTGCCTGGCACTTAAGTAGAATGCCATTTAAGTAGAATTAGTGATGCTCATCGCTGTTAGGCCGATGAGGGACGCAAGCAGGCCCCTGGGCCTAATAACATAAATAATAGACATCTTAACAGGGGATGTAATAAGAAAAAAGACGTTATATTAATTATGTACGGACAGGAGTACAGGACCTGAGTCGCTTCGAGATCATGAACGTAACATCACGTTCGAAACGTCGAGGTAATAAAATAAACACTTTTTGAACTCGATTAAGTCCTGTTTCGTTATAATAATTAGTGAAAATCTTGTAAGTTAAAATCAATAAAATTTAAATATCTTACTTTGTTTTTCACGTAGGTACACTTTCCCAACATGCAGTACTGCACAACTTCTTATGAGTATGCATGCGATCACCATACTTTATATGGAAAGTTTAGCTGGAGACGAACTGTTAGTGGTTCCCAGAGTATTAGTGGCTTCCCAGAACTACTCGCACGAAACTCGAAACTCAAGCTCTCAAGTTCCGCTCGTGGCATTCTGCCATACACTTTTAATATTTTTCTTTGTTCATACGTACACTTTCCCAGGACGCATACTACAACAGCGTAAGAGTACGTGATCAACGTGCATATATTCGTATATGGTAAGATTGGCTGCGGACCAAGTGTTGCATAGTGGTCTTCGTCGCCTAAATAGGTACCTACTCGCTCGAAACATGAGGATCCTGTCTTGGCTTAATTTCCGCTCGTGGCATTCTGCCATACATTTCAAATATTTTTCTTTGTTTTACGTATCTTTCCTAACATGCAGTGCTGCATCATCTTATGTGTTTAGTCTTACATTCACAGTGTTTTGATTTTACTGTTATATACTGTGAAAATAAAGATAAAATAAAAAATAGATTAAGCGATTAGTATATGGAAAGTTTGGCTGAGGATCAAGATAGCGTCCCATAGTGGTTTACCAGAGCAACGCTACCTACTCGCGAAACATGAGGCTTCTGTCGCTACTCAATTTTCATTCGTGACATTCTGCCATACATTTTTAACCGACTTCAAAAAAGGAGGAGGTTCTCAATTCGAACTAATTTTTTTTTTTTTTTTCTATGTATGTTACTCGATATCTCCGAGAATCGTGAACCGATTTTCAATTTTTTTTTTTTAATCGAAAGTGTATAACTCCGTGTTGGTCCCGTTGGCACTAAGTCGGGATCTGATGATGGAATCTTGGAGAAATCGAGGGAACTCTTCAAATGTTATAGGGACATGTACGGCGCTTTCGGTAATTTATTGATAAAGTCAAGAATTTACATTCAGTAAATAGGATTTGGGTTAAGGAAACTGATGTGATGAACACACATACGAATCACTAAAAAGCAAAAAAAAAAAAAATTTAACAAAAAAAAGAACCGACTTCAGTAAAACTAAAAAGCCAACAATAACCCGTTCAAGTACAGATTACATTTGACTCACCCTTCGAAGTCGGTGCCAAACCTCGCGTAAACTATAAAATATAAATATAAGAACTGAGTGGTTTGGGATCGACTTCGAAGGGTGAGTCAAATGTAATCTGTACTTGAACGGGTTATTGTTGGCTTTTTAGTTTTACTGAAGTCGGTTCTTTTTTTTGTTAAATTTTTTTAATATTGTTCTTTGTGTTTATACGTACATTTTCCCAGCTTGCAGGACTGCAACATCTTATGAGTGTTTGATCAGTCTGTATAAAGAAAGTTTGGCTGAGGACCAAGTGTTACATAGTGGTTACCCAGAGCGTCTTACCTACTCGCGAAACACAAGGAACTTGTCTTTACGCTATTTCCGCTCGTTCATTCATTTATAATATTTTTCTTTTTTTATACGTACACTTTCCCAACATGCCGTTTTGTACACATATATCATATGTATGCTGTATGCATGTAGTACCTACTGTATATATGGGTATACAATCAGCCTCAGCCTGTATAAGGAAAGTTTGGCTGAGGACCAAGTGTTGTATATGTAGTGGTTTTCTAGACTGCCCACCCGCGAAACATGAGCATCCTGTCGCTGCTCAGTTTCCATTTGTAGAATTCTGCCATACATTTTTAATAGTTTGCTTTGTTTATACTTAGCGCAGTGAAGTTTCGAACTAAAAATTATGGTGTCATGTGGTAAAACTCAGATTCACACAATTCTTGGAACTGTAACGAATCGGCGTGTACACAATTATTAAGATTTCAATTTATCCTATTTACTATTAGACTAAATACGTTTAGAGTGCTCTAAGAGTCAGAAATTGCTGTTAAAGTTCGACATTCCTACGGGCGCTGAAAACGCTCCATACAAATGGCGAAAAGACCGTAACGTCATCACCCTAGCAAGATAACAAAATATGTACCTACGGGAAAATACTTAATTGCCATTTTGACCGTGAAAAAGTGCGTTTGAGGTTGTCATACAATTGTTATAGTTTTATTGAATTATTACGTATTGTAACAAAAAAAATCAATTTAGCTATTGGACTTAAAAGAAAAATCATAAAATTTGCGTACTCTTGAAGTATACGTAAGTATTTCAAAGCACTTTAATTTGTTAGAGTTTTCTTTCGTTATTTCATGATAACTATATTAAGCTTTTTTGTTTATACAATTGTAGTAATTATTTGTAAAGTTCAACATCAGTCTACACCTCTATTAATAAGTCTTAACGAAGTGTGTTTGCTGCAGCGTAATACGAGTGACATTACCATGGAACGTTCGTAAAACTGTTAAATTTGCTCAAATGTCGCATCGTTCTACATCACGACGTATGCCGTGACTTTTTATATTGCACGACGCAACCTTACACCTCGTCACACGTTGTCACGACGACGTAACGTGGACTCGTGTTTTGTTTTGGCGCTAATGTCACCTACACCTATGATGGTTGCATTAATCGCATGATATTAAATGTTAAATCATTTCGTCGCTGTCGTACGTCGTCATATGTCAAACAATTACAAATGATTAGTCTACGCCATTATTGCTACTATCAATTCAATTTTTATAAAAAACATGGCTACTGTCCATTGGGACAATTCTGCCAGTGCCAAGGTTGTAAGAACGTTGTACGGTGAGTTGAGCTTTTTGTAAAGTGATAGCGATTTACAAAAAACCACACGGACTATCGGGCCTTGACCCAGGAAGGGCTATGAACGCTTCAAGTTGAATTCTTCATTAGCTATTCACTCGTACGTTAGATCACTGCACAATACGCTATCAATACTACACATTGAACAACAAAAATGAATAAATAAAGAACAACGAAACTTAAACGCATGCGGCCATCTTGAGTCACAAACCGGAAGCCCATTGCTACTATCATACCTCGCTGGAGTTATCACTTTCATTAGATATAGATTAAATATAAAAGATCAATGGCAAAGCGAGCATAGAGCAAATTTATCTACATAAAAGATCTATCACTAATTATACAGTTATTTAGGTGCGGTACAGGTTAGAATTTATGGTACGTTATCTTCCCGGTTTAAGATCTTCGACGGCACATCTTTACATCGTTATCACATAATCCGACACCATTGAAATATCGTTGTGAAGCACATAATATATCCCGTAATGGAAGTAATAAAATTTACGAAATTGTACCTGCCTTTCACATTGTCCAATTCAATATCGGACAACGAGCACCGATATGTTTACGACCGCGCCGAACACCCGTGGGACTCGGTAAGATAATGTTTGTGTATGTATTAACGTAAATGTGTATTTTTTAAAGTGATTAACCATCGAGCTGGACTTTCTTTATTTATACAATACTAGCGACCCGCCCCGGCTTCGCACGGGTGCAATGCTGATAAATAATGCATGTATTATACATATAAACCTTCCTCTTGAATCACTCTATCTATTTAAAAAAAACACATCACATCCGTTGCGTAGTTTTAAAGATTTAAGCATACAAAGGGACATAGGGACAGAGAAAGCGACTTTGTTTTATACTATGTAGTGATGTAGTGATGATAATTATGTCTCCTGATAAAGCAACATACGTTATTTTATATTGTTGATAAATATATGAATGACGACAGATACCTAATGACATTCTTGTATTTGTATTATATTGTATATTGTATACGGAGGAGAATACATTTAATATATGAAGGTTTTATAAACTTTCTGTCCCTTATCACAAAAAAAACACATCACAAACGATAAAAAGTACCTTTGCAAAGTCACCGTGCAGGTGATGCTGTGAAAGAAATCTGGCTTGTATTCTTCATAATGTGAATATCCACAAGATATCGGATACTGGACATAAGCATCCGATATCGGATAATGTAAAGCTGCCCTTATAGATTGCGGATTGTGGGGCCTGACCGCGGCCACAGATTGCAATACGCGACCTCTACTCCGAACCCGACAAGCCATTTCTATTATCTGTGCGCTTCTCATCATGTACGGTTGGAGGTTGGAGAATGAAAATGCGAGGTTATTACATTCTGGCAAGCGAAACTAAATTATTTAATATAATTTTCAGTAGAAATTGATCGGAAAATTATGATTACAGATAAGCTTTTTAGCTTAGCAAGTTAAATAAAATTAGTATAGAATATTGGTCGATTGTTTAATTAAAATTGTTTGGCGCGGTGCTGCTCAACAAATGGCAGAATAGTTATGGAGTGTTTGGTTTTGGAATTTGTGATCTTTTGGTAAAATCCTTAATTAGGCTTTATAAAACCAAAAATGTGTTTATTGGAATCCCAATATTTGTGCACGCGTGCGATACACCGGGAAAATCCTCTATTACATGTATCATAGGCGCATTGCAACTATTTGTATATACAATGTTTCTATTTGCTTTGTCATGAGCCGAATAATGAGCTACCGTCTATTTACGAAATTCTCCGAGGTCCACGTGGCTCAACCACGAAAGAATCATTATTAATTTGTGCGCGGGCCACTACCTCATACAAATTTCGTTACATACATTCTGAAGGGAATAGTTATATTGAATCGTCAACATTATAGACATGTTTAAAAAACTACAATAAAATTTAAAGAATATATAAGATTGTATAAGGTATTTATCATAACATAAATAACATAATTAACATCTCATCTTCCAAATAGTTACGTTCATTCAATATGTCTGGATATCCAGACACGTAACAAAGTTAATAAATTTTGTCTGTTGCTAAGCGCATAACTCGGAAACGGTTCAACTACATTTTTGAAATATTATTTGGAGTTCGAGGAAAGTTATATTATAAGTATACAATTTGGGAAAGTTGCCGGAAAAAGTAAACTTCCAAATTTACTAGGGTTTCTAATTACAATAATTAGAAGGCCTTGGAGGCTAGGAACACCATTAATTAAATTAGTCTCGTATTAATTTGAATATTAATCTATGAGCATACATAATTTAGTGACAACAAAGATCCTTATGCTCTATTGTAATTTAAATTATGATTTATGACCCTTCCAATTTATCATCTCGATCACGCGGTGACATCCTTCCTCAGAGGCGACATCTACACAAATTTGATACACATTAGGATTAATTCGTGAAACTCGCACGTAGTCACGTACAATTGAAGCAGCATTTACTATTCATGAGTTAATAGATATTTAACTTTATTGCGACGTGGTAAAGTCTACAGTTAAATATGTCTTTGTTTGTACAGTACAGTACACACGTAGAAAATGGGGTGCCAATGCGTCATAAAGCCTTCAATTTTCAGTTGGTGTGTATCAATTCCTACTAGGTATCTGATACCTTAAGTTCACATAGTAAACTTTAACTATAATAATGGACATCACAAGAAATTGAATAGTTTAGAATAGCTAAACCTAATTTAATCACCCTTACTAATGTTAACAATTGTCTTCTGTTAACTTTTCGGCGTTGGAGAAATTTTGGATATACATAATGGACAAATCAAATACCATTGTGTTTTTTGAAATCAGAGAATAGATTTGGTGTACGGTATTTCTAACATGTAATAATTTGAAAGTTTACAAATATACTAATATCAAGCGGGTGAAATCGCAGACACCGCAATAATCATGAATTCAAAAAGCAGGGCACCATTATTTTAAAACTTAGTGAACAGTTAACTATTCTTGTAAACTTAACATGGCCAATAAAATAAGCTACAAACAGTTATAAAACCACAAACACAGTATCAGTAATATGTAGCTGCCACTGATCAAATCCAATTTTAGTTCGGCGTCCAGCTAAATAGGAAATTGGGTTGTAGGTACTCGTACTGGTAAACCTTTGTAAAGAACGAACTGTTCGTAGAACAGTCTTAGCACTTAACAGTAACCCCAGCCAGCTAGCCGATTGTACTTTGTTGTGAAGCACAAAGAAGTACAAAAGGCAGGGTTCTAACAAAGTTGAATAGTTGGAGTTCTTTTATGTATGTATCCAGTTATTACTGTACTGTAACGCTGTAACTTAAGAAATTGTATGACTGCCGGCTACCAACATTCATCTTAATGATCGGTTTCGAGGACATGTTTCTTTACTTTAGGCATAATTTACATGTTTAGTCTCAAGGGATTAGCAAATTTTTACAATTTATGAGCTGCCTGAGTTCCTTCACATACATCTTTGGTCAATTAACTTAAAGTTTTAATGAATTCTGAAACTAAAATATTCATTTAGTTTTTTGTAGTTAATATAGTGAAAGAGCACAAGGTCTGTGTCAAAGGTCAGAGACGTAATGGTTCGTAAATGGTATTGAGGAACCTATAAATGTAGCAATTTTGTTAAAATGTATCTTCGTGATGCAATTGACCAATGTCGATTTACATAAAGCTGTAATCATTGGAAATATGATGTATAATGGTCACGATTTTCGGAAGGGTTTATTCAACATTTGAGGTACCTTAAACCAACGAATAAATTAATCGTAGGTACTTAGTTTCTAAAATTCTATTTACATTCTAGCGTGTTATGAAATGAATGTAGGTACATAGAATTACTGCGTACTTGTCTATTTGTCTTAAATAACATAGATACATTAACATAATTATATTATTTAATATATTTATTCAAAGTTTGCCAAAATTATCGGACAGATATGAAAAATATGATTTGTTCACACGTGATGATTATTAATTTATTTATTTAAACTTTATGCATAAGTCAGTGCAAGTGGCGGACTTAACGCTAAATGACATTCTCTACTACTCAACAATAGGGCTGAACTAGAATTGGTGCAGAGCAGAAATTTCATTGTACTGAGAGCATCTAGGATTCAAGTATGCGTTATTATTTGTTGTCAGGTGTCGGCTAAAAAAGTACGATGACGACCTCCCGCAAACGAGCGTCATCATCACCTTCCACAACGAAGCGCGCTCCACACTCCTGCGCACTATCGTCAGGTATGTAAACTAACAGTAATATCACTTTAACATTTCGGTATGCCGGGAAATATAGTAGACTGGTGTCCCGGTGTCCATTCGGCTGTTTCAGTACTTTAACCCGGTCAGTCGGACGGACGATCAGTCGTCGCGCGCCGACTGGAGGAGGAAAAATTGATCCCGGTCATCGTCATTTTTATGGCAAACCCTAATAGGCGTCACTTCACGTTGACGGTACTCCAGATGCCACAACGTCATCTGCCGTTGCACAGTGTCACACCTATGCTGTCAGCTTAGCGTGTGGGATACAATTTTCCCTGGATGAGCTGCACGGTCAAAAGCTTAATATCGTGGTACATTAGTTCTAGAAGATTGACAATGTACTGAACTAACATTGCTCAAAATCCGTCCAGCCGTTTCGGCGTGATAAGAAGACAAAGAAAATTGTACCAACAGATGGCGCTGTACAGCTGGCGCCACGCTGCTGCATCGCTCTGTTAAGATTTTTCCTAAAATACTGACCCTTCTCCTTAGAAAACTGACTCAATGTTGAGTATTATCTCAGAGTGCTATCCTGCTATATTGTGCTTTTTTATACACATGTACTTATGTGAGAAAGATTCCTAAGTAGTGTTTAATTGAAAGCAGCCGAGACTTACTAAATTTAGGTGCATGTTGCAAATAATTTGAAAACATTCTAACGTATATTGTTATGTTGCAGCGTCCTGAACAGAAGTCCAGAACACCTAATAAGAGAGATTATTCTAGTCGATGACTTTAGTGATAATCGTAAGTATTTCTATTTATTCATAATATAATTTTCCAAAAGAGATCCTAGAAAATGATAAGTGCAACTTTGTATTTGTACACTATAAATGTACTACATATGGTATGATGGTTGCGTTTATCACGCTATAAATTAATAATAAGGGTGCGTCTCATTTCTTAGAAAAACAATTGACATATTTTTATACGCCCGAAAATACGTTTGGTAAAATTTTCAGATTGCAAGACGACGTTTCCTAGAATGTTTATTTCATATATATCGTTATTTCGTAGAAGCACACTTGATACAAAATAATTTCTTATAAGAATCATTTGCGAGAATTTACCTTTAATAGAATGCACTTTTCTTATAACAATCATCTGATAGAATTTACTTTTAAGTAAGTATAATAAACTTGTCATATAATTTATTCATTTTATTTTTAATTTAGCACATTATAACAGAATTTAGGCTGTGAAAGTTAGGACACGTGCCGACACAGAGCACCCTAGAGTGTTATTGTAAAGCCTGAGGCGCGGAGGGAGAGCAGCCCTCGCCCGCCTCGGTCGCCCGCACTCCGCTCCACTCCCTTCTCACGGCTTCAGAGCTAAGTCACGCAAGGGCGAAAGGGCTGCTCTCCCCGTAGCGCCGGAGCTAAGGCGGAGTCGGCGGAGCGAGCGTACCGAGTCTGACAGACATCTAGGGTTTATAATTGTATTGAGTGTATATTATGCTATTTGTTTATTCTATGAAAGGTTTTTATATTAAATGTTCATTATTAAGTGTTCACACAATACTGACCTTTCTCCTTTTGTTCAGTATACGAAACAAGCAATATATCAAGTGTTGTTATAAGAACTGAAAATATATGAACTAATTTTCTACGAAATGATAATTCTATCAGTTGATCGATTCTATGTGTTGAAATCATATGATATGTTGTTCGATATTAAGAACGTTATACCATTTGTCGTTCTAAGAACTATTATACACCCAAATAATAAAGCATCCGTTACTCTCGCACTTTTAGTATTGCCACGTATTGCCAAAAAGTGTCGAATGTGTTGTCATTACTGGGGATTATAATAAATTGTTATTTATAGTCATATTATTATTCTGCGTATTAAGTTTTTAACGTTCATTGTTAATTGACTACTTTCTTTTTTATCGAATCCCAAAATATGGGTACTTCAAATCAAACCGCACTCACTAAGATGGCTATCGGTTATCACTTTTGATTTCTTTGATTGTCGATTCTATTTTATTATGTTGACTCGATCATAGCCTCTTACTCAAATGGGTTACCATGAGCACACAAATGCATGACAATTTGACAATCAATGGTGCATGCTCGCATTCCTGCGCTATCTTAGATCAAGACATTCCTCGACCTAATTCCATTCACTATTTATTAAGCAATCGAATGCAAAATGAAGTCGTTGTTAGGTGTGAAGTGTTTTTGTGGCCTCCTTTGTAATTGGTGCTTTTGTTTCTTTAACGGAAAATCAGTCAGCCCAGCGCCAGTCCGTTGACGGGAAAACCATTTTTTATTTTAATTTATATCTTTGAATTCCTCCTTATTCGACATCCTTGAAACTTTTTGTTAGTTCAACAAATAATAAATTTAAACCTGGGAGCCTATTATGGTTGCGTTTATCACGCGATAAATAAGTGACAAAGCATCTGTCACGTTTTGACGAAATGCGAGTGTGAGTGACAGATGCTTGGTCACTTATTTATCACGTGATAAACGCAACCATCATCAGGCCCCCTGCAATGCATTGCAATGAAATTTATGAAATGAGAGTAACTAACAAAACACACAAACCTTTAGCATTTTAATTTGTGCTGAATCATACAATAAATCGTCATAAATAAATACTTAGTTTTAGTTTAAATTCAATTACACCAATGTATTTACATACTTATCTAGTCGCAAAAAAGTACGACTGCTCATCTCAATATATTTTCGCAGCGTACGGCCTTGACAGTTTCTTACTAAACGTTTAATCCGTTGTTCTTCATGTATAAGTACTTAGCTAATGTTTTTGTACTGTCACGATGTAGTGGTTTGGTGTTTAGCCAAAAATGCGTAGTATTCACCTTGAAATGATCACTTCCTAAACTAATATTATGTTCACAAAGGTTATTGACGCGGTTGGCGCAGTGGTTAAGCAACTGCCTACTGAGCCGACGGTCCTGGGTTCGAATCCTGACATGGGAAAATATTTGTGTGATGAACTCGAATACTTGTGCCTGGGTCATGGATGTTTTTGTATTTAAGTATGTATTTATCTATATAAGTATTCGGGTGCCCCTTGAAATCTCGACAAACTTTTCATCGAATTTCATTTCATCGAAAACGATTCATAGAATATTCAGTATAAATATTATCTCTTTGAGTATTATGGCTTCATCGACTATTCATTACATATTATAACAAGTATTAGAGCAATGTTATAAGGAATTTTAAATACTTAAAATTACATTTAATAGATGATTTTAAAGACAGAACCTCAAATAATTTATATTATTTCATTGACGTATTATTATACAACTCATTCATTTCCATGACCCCTAAAACGAAACGGCTCGCAGACATAGGTTGGTTAGGTTAGGTTAGGGTTATTTTTTTTTATGACCCCAAAAACGAAACGGGTCGCAGACATAGGTAGGTTAGGTTAGGTTAGGGTTATTTTTTTTATGACCCGAAAAACGAAACGGCTCGCAGACATAGGTAAACAAAAGGGTACACATAATATCTACACACATCCGTCCCCGAGCGCATTGCTTTTAGTTCCTCACATAATTCATTGAAGTTGTAGAATGATAAATACTGAAATGATTTTCTACAATGTAAAATTTAAAACAAAATAATAAAATATGGAATAATAAAATATGAAATAAAGAACTGCGAAATAAAGTATATAATAATTAATATTTCTACAGATTAAAAATCGGTGTTATAAAAATACACCATTTAATTGTTCGATGTAATGAATATTCGATCAAATGAAAAAATGCGTACCGTTGACTTTGAACTGAAATTCGATTAAACGTTTGTCGAAATTTCAAGGGTAAACCATGTTTATCGTCGTCTATTGTCCATAACACAAGCCTACTAGAGCTTACTGTGGGACCAGATTGATTTGTGTCAGGTTGTCCGATATTTATTTATTTATTGTAATAGAATTATCGATGAAAAACAGATTTAGGTAAACTGACTTTTTTAGCCTTATTATGTAGGTAGATATAACTGTTTAATCAGTTAATTCTTTTCTAGATTTTAGTCACTCAAGTCGAACCAATCTGAATGTAAGACTTGCATGTATTCAGCTTTCGGTCTATTTAATTTCATAAGACTCTCGCACACAAAGGCATTTCACTAGTGAGCAAAGGCCTCGCTCAGTGTTCACCATCTCAGTGTCTTTGGTTATCTCCTACCGGTTTTTATCCCCTCAGGCAGCCTCATATTGCCAAATGGCTCCGCTATTTTACTAAAATCCGCGGAAGTGGCTGAGGCCTTCATGGATGGTCAACATTTAGTCGGCATGAAAGTATACATTAATCTTATGTTCTATTCAATGGACGTGTCCCTTCAGCTTGGCAATTTTTTAATCAAATGCTTGCCGTGATGATTTTTTAATTACAGTGATCCTAGAATAGTATCCGTCATCGGGGTTAAAATTATATTTATTTCCACAGCGGAAGACGGCGCAGCTCTCCGCGCCATCCGTAAGGTGCGCGTGATCCGCAACAACAAGCGAGAGGGCCTGATGCGGTCGCGCGTGCGCGGTGCTGACGCGGCCACCGCGCCTGTGCTCACCTTCCTCGACTCCCACGTCGAGTGCAACGCGCACTGGCTGGAACCATTGCTGCAGCGGATCAAAGAGGTACAGTGTCTTCTAGAACGATAACAATAAATGTGTCTACCGAGGGACTTCAAATGATCGTTATGGAACTGCTCGTGGGGCTAATCTTTCTGCGTTAAAAATAAAGTTACACTAGTCTATGTATAGGGCAAATCTGTGGTGCGTCCACGAGCGGATTTATTACTTATTTTCTATTACAGTCTAAGTTAATCTGTTAGTCATACCGTTGAGATTTAACGACGCGAGTAACAGTTCTGCAATCTAAAGTGTTTAAACACGGTCTTGTTGTTACTTGTTTCCTTAGGTATTTCGTTATATTTGGGTAAAAACTCTTTTGCAAGCTCCACAGTACTCGCGAAGTTGACCGAGGTTGCGCGAATATGATAGTGTGGACTATGGAGAGGCAATTTGGTGGACGAAGTAATACTTCGGTCAACGGGACTCAGTCAACTTCGCGAGTTGCGTAGAGCCGGGGTTTGCATTAGGTAAGCAGTTACCGGACTGTGACGATAACTTTAGGTGAATACAGCAGTTTTGACCCGGGCTCCAAACTACTCGGAAAATTGACCGAAGTTGGGCGTATAATATTGTGATAAGGCACTTCGCTGCAGAAACTCATACTACGGCCAACTTCACCTCGGTCAACTTCGCATTCGGTGGAGCTGGGGTGACGGTATACATACAACACATACAAGTACATTTATATACTTACACAATTTCAACTTGTTCATAATTATTTAACTGATATTTGTTTTTACCAGTCAAATTGTACTGAACAGTGCTCAAGAAAATAATGACTAGAGATCGTTTTTGTTTTAAGAGAGGCGCAACAAAAGGTTGCGCATGTTTTTATTAGCTCTTCTAATTTTGCTTTTCTCTATTGTCAGAAAGGTAAAAGTTTTAAGAGCTGAGAAACTTTTCAATAGTAAATAATGTTGATTAATGGGAGATGTAGAACACTAGAACAATGCGTTTATCACCATTGTCAATTGTCACCTATCGGTCACCGAACAAGTGCGAATTGAGCCATTGAGTGTTACATATCTATTATAAGATAATTCATTCATAAAACTGCTTTTGATGAATGGCTTTAGGGCCAAAACACAATTACAAGACATGACATCGCATCGTCGTCCGACGCGATGTCGTGCCACGATGCGACGTCGTGTCGTGGAAATGCATAAATCCAAAATGTACTTTATCTTTATGTGACAGGATGCAAAATTAAAATTAGTTTTACAATCTCACGACGTCGCATCGTGGCACGATGTCGTGTCGTACCACGATACGTTGTCGTTTATTGTAGGTAATTGTGTTTTGGCCCTTATGGCTATTTTATTTAATATCCGACATAACAATTGTGAGAGAAAGCATAAACTATTGAAGTAAAAAAGGTCGAATTTAGGACAGATATTGGGCAAAGGGCGAAAATCTACTTCCAATGAGATAGCTACAACGGGAGAAGAAAAATTAGCACGACAAAGTGGGTAGGTACGAATGGAATTTAGTAGGTTCATAGTACCTAATCCACCTTTACCTTATCTTTCGTCTTTATGTGTTACTTTGACAATTGCATAATTATGACTATAAGAAATAATGACATCATTTTAACCGTCATACTTGCTTAAGTACAGTCGCCATCAGATATATCGCAGCATATAAGGCGTTCATAAATATCTGAACACGACTCTTATTGACTGGGCGTTACAGTACATGTTCACTGTTCAGATATTTATGAACGCCTTATATGCTGCGATATATCTGATGGCGACTGCATCTGTCTATAAATGCTCTTAGGGCATATGTTAATGATTGATTCAAAATCTCAATTTTCACACATTACTGTAAAACGGAACTACATCGCGTGCAATCATAATATACTGAAGAGGACATAGCACTGCTCGTTTTCATCATCATATGTTAAGTTTGCACCTGGTAACTATGGCGTCGGATACAAATGAGGTCCAAACTTAACGTAACTGGGTTAGACAAATCGAGGTTTCGTTCTCGACTGGTCTGTGTCGGTATTTCCTCTTAATTACCTCAAAGATTCGAAGTCTTTGAACGTGTCGTTACACTCGTGATATCTAAATGAACATGCTTGTTTTATTATAAGAAGTAAACTAGTAGGTAAATACATCAAAAGGTTACGAGTATACTTAACTTCAAACGAAGCTGTGATTTATAACACTATTATGCCAGGTAGCCTAATCGTGAATCTTTTTATCAATAACGTAACCGCAACTTAGTAGCCATGCCGTCGTGACGCAACCGGGATTTATATCACGTTGAACACGTCGAGCGAAAATAAACTCTGCTACATAACAGTAGTATCTGCAGGCCACGAGATTAGCGGCAAGCAGCAGGGGCGAGTGGCAGCCATCGGTGCGTTGTCGCGCTCACTCCTATGCCCACCGCTCGCCGCTATCGCTTGCCACCCATGTCATGGCCGGGCCGTAACATGGGACTTCTTTTCAAATAAAACCTATGCCTATAAATAGAGGTGTGATGTTGAAGCCGTGTTTGTGCCATGTTATACAAATGAAGACGTGATCGACGCACGCTGCATACACGGATCCCTTTGTTACGAGTAGGTATCCATACATTATTGACAGTCGCAATGTAGTGTCAGATAATCGTTAATCTGAATTCTGAACTTTACAGGATTTTTGGACAGCTCATCTAGCAGGTTTCATTACGTTAAGTTAGATTTTTTATGATAATCTTGAAAGTTAATGTTTTTGAGAAAAAACTGACTAATGATAATTCTGACAAACATTACATTACAACTATCGATTTTAGCTTGGAAAAAAAGACTGAATTTCACTGTTGGAACGCATAATATTAGATTTAGAATTTAATGTTAGGTATTACTCGTATGCACATCTTGAATGCGATAAGTTTTTAAATTTTTCGTCAAAAATGTTTGAGACACGCTTTTATTACCGGCTGTACATAAACGTACATTTTTCATAAAGACCAATCAAATGAGCTCAAACACGATGGGTTTATCTTGTGCTGTTTAGGAATTCCTACGGACACCTTCCATAACCATCGTCAGATCTGCTCCAAGATACCAAAATAGTGTAATGTCACGTGAACTACATATTATATACATCCAAAGTTTAACTTCGAGGTACATAATTAGAGGTAGGTTTAAATTGACTTCCAAGATGAAATTAAATTGCAAACTAAGTAACTAACTTACAAACTTAATTACAATTGAGTCAATTGAACCTAATAAAAGCGTGTTCCGCCATTCACTTATTTAATAGTCCCAGATTATCTCAAACTGAAATTCAGCAGCGGGGCAAAACGGTGCGCTTCCATTTGTAATAAACGTAAAAGCAGAAAAATGTTGACACATTCAATTACTGCGACAAGCCGGGGAGTGCTAGATAAAGAATCCAGTTTCTCGGGTGCTCGCTAAATGCTTTGTTGTCACTCAAACTCGTCCAGCCGGGCCACTCGTGGATTAAAAAAAAGTTATACAACCAAAAACGTTGGGTTCGGTATAATTTTTTTTTAACATCCTACAAGAAAGTTATTGTGTGTATCTATATCTGTAGAAACGGCATCGTATCTACATTATTCGATAGCCTTGTTTGTCGAATGGTTCGGTGTCATAGCAATGTTTTTTTTTTCTGGTTATTATAACCAGCTTTAACTTTATACCTTTGTAGTATTACTAATGTCATCGATGCTTTAAAACACTGCCCTGCACCAACCACATTGCCCGCGAGGATAGTAAAATAAAATAACAAGGCAAGGACCATAAACCAAAACAGCCAAAGGAAGACCAAAAGAGAGGTAGATCGACGAAATAAATCAATCAACTGGAGTGGATAAACAAAGATAAGACCGAAAAGCTTGGAGTAAAACGGAGGAGGCCTTTAGTTGTGAACAGGTCCTTTAATGATATTTTATTTTTTTATATTTATACGTACATTAATTAATATTAATCATGTATTTGTATTTATTAAGGAAATAAAAAAAGTTTAGTTATCTATTATTGTATCATAGTATTGAATTGACTGGGTACACAATATTATATAAATGAGATTAAGAACAGAATCAAACTATTAATTGAATTCGAATATCCATTGTTTCATAAACAATGCCAGGTTGTACTAATTAGAATCTATTGTGCCGCTATTAGATTAATTCGCCAAACATTATTTGTAGGTCAACACGACCTTCGCAATTTGGATATAAAATATATTATAGTAATAAAAGTAACTTTGTATCTACCAGTTCTTTATCCAAGTCCCGTGATTTAAACAAAACCTTTTTAAATAACTTGTGTAACATAGGAAATCTCTATACGCAATGGCACTTTTTTAAAGCCCAGAGTTTGGCCGAAGTATGGATGACTCCGTCAATTGTCACCTACCTATTGTATTATCAGTACCAAAACAGGAACTTAACTATAATAAACCTGTTTCGTGCAGCTCTTTATCGCGCAACAAACGTATTTATACCAACTTTTATAGTAATTGAATGAGCATGTGATCAAACATATTAACATGTTTATAAAGGACATTCATGTCATATAATAATAATCGTTGACAATAACATTTCATCGGCGATTTATCCCACAACACAATCAATGTTTACCTACCCCTTCCAAAGCAGTAACTACAGTACGAGAGAAGCATATAGTTGAAAAACCACTTACTAAGAACAAAACCTAGTAAAGTAAATTTTATATTTAAGACGTGAAGGAGCCCCAAACAGGCAAGCACTAGATCACGTTCCAGCGTGCTAATGTCAAGGCTTGCTGCTCGGAGACTTGTTATGTCCGTCGAGGAACCACTTGCAATCTTATTTTACCCTTATTTATACCTTTTATATATTCAATACACGTTCCAAAGACTAGTTTTCGTGGAACGATTTCCTTTTTAATGCTAGTTTGTAAGCGAGCTTGGTTACCATTTCACTTGAATTTGATTTTCGAATAACGATACGAAATGCTTTGACTCAACTCAAACTGATAGCACTTTAAATTCCATTGGGGTACAAATGCATTCGTCAGGACGTGCTTATCTTATTTATCAGCTTTTAAATGTTTTCGTTGATTTCTCGTAGTAGCAGGTATATTAGATAATGAAACGTTGGTAAAATAAGTAGGCATTTTGCAGAACTACTGATAAATGAGTCAGAAGAAAAATATTATATTTTTGAAATGATCATCGTATAGAAGCCATATGGTTAGGTGCAAACCTACATTATAACAATGCCAAAAAAAGGAATTAGAATGAAATTAAAATTTGTCAACATCCGATGAATCAAGTACATACACACTGAAAATAGTGAAAATACTATTTATTTGTCTAGTATGACTAATCGTAAATGTCAGTAAAGTTGGTCATCGAGCTCTTGACTAAAGTATAAGGCAGATGTGTTCATTTAAGTACTAATATCGAGTGGGCAGACTCTATTAACGGGTATCACGGAGGTCGAGAGAGCTAACGAGGGAGGTCGCGAGGTTGCCGCGCCTTAATCACCTGTCGGCCGTACGGAATCGAATTCAAGTGCAGCTATCACTTCCGTCTCGATGGATCTTCAGGTAATTGAAATATGTAATGCATGTCGATCTGAGACTCGATTTTAGCCCCACTAGTCTAGTGTTTAAAAGATTTAATTTTAAACACACATACATTTTTTATAGCCCGCGAGTTAAAATAGGCATTTAAATTGACTCATTTACCATTTAGATAAGATTTTTTTTTATAGCTTTACTAGCTGTGCCCCGCGGTGTTACCCGCTCATCCCACGGGAACACTACATTTATTCGGGATGAAAAGTATCCTATGTCCTTCCCCGGGACTGAAACTATGTATATACCAAATTTCATCTAAATCGGTTCAGCGGTTTAAGCGTGAAGAGGTAACAGACAGACAGACAGACAGACACACTTTCGCATTTATAATATTAGTATGGATTAGTATGGATATGGATAGTAATCGAATCTTTTTTAGTGCCACCTCAAACATTTCAACAATTTTAAAAACTGAAACTACTCTCATAATAATTATTATTTCACCGACGTTTTATTTTATCCCACAATCATGAAACGATAGCAATTACGGGCTCATGTTGCAACGCAAACTAATGTTGTCGGCGGACCGACTCGGATTACGTACTAGATGGACCAAACCTCGTAATCCCGTCCAAAACATCGATAACACACACACAATCACCAATTTCAAACCCAACACACCTGCATTAAAACTCAGACTTGCAATAGAAAGGTGTAATCCGAATGCTCGATGTGAATCAATTGTGTCATAGCAGAATGGAGCACAGTTTATTTGATTCGTTGTAATGGCACTCGATAAAAGCGTTATTAACTGCAAATACGGCATCGCTTACACAACGGATGAGCCTAATTGTTTTCTATTTCGAAACACATTCGGTTAAATCGTATTGCTTTGAAACGTAATATTATTATAGCATTTTGGTAATGTTTATTGAGCACCTACTTATGTTTATAGGCATTTTATTTTTGTAATGACTTGCGAACTCTCAATAAGTAAATCGGTGGAGAGTAGACGAGAAACAAGCAAGAGCTCTCGGGGGAAATTACTGTGTCATTCTACGACAAATAATAAATGAATAGGGCAGAAAGTCAAGGCTGGAACGGGTGAGGAATGTTGACAGAGCAATTATGACACGAGCCAGCACAGCTCCGCAAACAAAACTTGGATTATCGCATAGATGTATGCGATAATCCAATTCCATTTTTTGATAATTATTCTTAGACTTTCAGATTATTTATAGCTTTGGTTTTTTATTCTGTTCTGTAATAGATTGTATTATTCAATTCCATTATTTTATTCTATTCCCTTTTTTCATGTAAACAGTCATATTTGCTTGTATAGAAATGCTTCATACACCCCAGGCCAAAAGTATGGAAACAAGCTTATCTATATATATAAAAGAAGAAGTCCTGACTGACTCATCATCGCACAGCCGAAACTACTAATGTTAGAGAGTTGATTTTTGCACAGTAGGTTACTTTTATAACGTGGGCTAGGGATAAGAAGGGATTTTTGGAAATACCTCCCCTAAGAGGGTTAAATAGGGGTGCAAAGTTTGTATGGGGTAAACTTTTTTTTTGGAGTTAGAGACTTGAAACTTTGTAGAATGATTACTTATTCAAAAACATAAAAAGTACTTTCAGCGTTTTAGAAAAATTCACCCCTAAGGGGGTTAATAAGGGGTGCAATATTTATATGGGAGAAACTTTATTTTTTGAACTAGAGACTTGGAACTTTGTAGATAGCTTAATTAATCAAATACAAAAAAAGTGATTTCAGCGTTTTGGAAAATTTCACCTCTAAGGAGGTTAAACAGGGGTGCAAAGTTTGTATGGGGAACACCGCTAATGTTGTTTATAAAGAATTGTTACGCGAATCTATCTTCTTATCTATCTTCTATCTATATATATAAAAGAAGAAGTCCTGACTGACTCATCAACGCACAGCCGAAAGTACTAATGTTAGAGAAATGATTTTTGCACAGTAGGTTACTTTTATAACGTGGGCTAGGGATAAGAAGGGATTTTTGGAAAAACTTGCCCTAAGAGGGTTAAATAGGGGTGCAAAGTTTGTATGGGGGAAACTTTTTTTTGGAGCTAGACTTGAAACTTGGTAGAAAGATTACTTATTCAAAAACAAAAAAAGTAATTTCAGCGTTTTGGAAAATTTCACCTGTAATGGGGTTAAAAAGGGGTGCAAAGTTTGTATGGGGAACACCGCTAATGTTGTTTATAAAGAAGTGTTACGCTAAGGTTATCAGTTTATATTTTTTTTATTTCCTGTCTTCTACCCAGTGACCACGTACGTTGTACGTTTTTTTTAAAACAAACTTGCACCCCCTTTTCTATTGTTGACTGTCAACAATATTTTCTTAGTGCTGTCTCTTATTAATTGTGTTCCAAACTTTATGTGTTCCCATATTTAGTGAGTTGTCTATCAGCACATGAATAATCTATAATTTATATACCTATTCTTACTTTATTTAGTTTCTTGAGAAATATAGAGAACTGTAGCACCAGAATATGTATATTGAATCACTCTTCAAACAATACTACTAGCCTGTAGACCAAAATAGTACCTAATCGCATCATTAAATTCGCTTTTGTGCATTTAGTTTTTTAATGGTCACATTTCAGCATTTTCTTTAAACACTAGCCTTTTTAATAACTGGGGTACCTGCTAGGCCATTTAGAAACATTTTGGCCAGCCTCGGGAACTCAGCCACACCACTCTTTTCGTTTAATAGCCAGGCCGGCGTGTACAAATACCAGTGCTGCCTTCTTATGAAAAGAGGTCATTATTTATTATTGTTTTGAAATAAAGTTTATTATTTATTATTATTAAAAGAGATACTCTTCATTAAACTGCCTCCATCTCTCGATTTCCAGTGTTTTTTTAATTTCGCTCATAATAACAGATCCCCATTCTCTAACTCCAAATCCATGTGTCGCTCTATATTTTGCAGTCATTTTTGCCAAAGATTAAAAGCATCAGGTAACTGACGGAATAAATATTAAGCACCCTGCAAACAATTCCCGTAATCTAATTGGAAAATCTTCAAAAATTCTTTAACAATTGCATTGTCTAGACCATTTTAACTAAGAATAAAATTCATTTACCTATTTTAATATATTTGTCATCATCAAAAATCTACGCGGACGAAGTCGCGGGCGGCCGCTAGTCTATATTAAAAGAAGAAGTCCTGACTGACTCATCAACGCACAGCCGAAACTACTAATGTTAGAGAGTTGATTTTTACACAGTAGGTTACTTTTATAACGTGGGCTAGAGATAAGAAGCGATTTTGAAAAATTCAATCCCTAAGGGTGTTAAAAAGGGGTGCAAAGTTTGTATGGGGGAAACTTTTTTTTTTTAGCTAGAGACTTGAAACTTTGTAGAATGATTACTTATTCAAAAACACAAAAAGTACTTTCAGCGTTTTAGAAAATTTCACCCTTAAGGGGGTTAAAAAGGGGTGCAATGTTTATATGGGAGAAACTTTATTTTTTGAACTAGAGACTTGAAACTTTGTAGATAGCTTATTTAATCAAATACAAAAAAAGTAATTTCAGCGTTTTGAAAAATTTCACCTCTAAGCGAGTTAAAAAGGGGAGCAAAGTTTGTATGGGGAATGAATGAATGAATGATTTATTTACATAAAATATGGTACAGCAGGTGTTACATAATAAGAGTTTCACATATTATGCCGCTGGCGCGACGTGTAAATATGCACAGGCGTCGATACTATTAACTATATTGCAATCATAAGAATTAAAATAAATAAAAACATGTCCTATCTAAAGCTAAGCTAATCTGCAATTATGATGTTAAATTAAATGCTACATACAATAATAAATAATTAGTCAGTATTACAATTAATCATTACATGTCTTATAAATATGCATATCATGTCCCATTACAATTTAAGCAACGGCAAATTACATAAGTAAGTAAAAAAAAAAAAACTACAATAAAAATAACTCACTATGTCTTGCTCACTTAATCTGATGTAAGATACTCTTTCACAGAATAAAAACATCTGTCCAATAAATAATTATTAAGTTGTCTCTTAAAACTAAAAAAATTACTAAATCTAATATAGTCGGGTAGCTTATTATAAATTAAAATCGCAGAATAATACGCATTCTTTTTAAATATCGATAAGGACGCCTTTGGAACATGCAAATTATGTGCGCCTCTCGTACGTGCATTAAACATTTCAAATTTTGTTTTAAAAATATCTGGGTGTTGTTTAACAAAAGTACAAACGTCCAATATATACAGGCAAGGAAGGGGCAAAATACGCAGTTTTTTAAATAATGGCTTGCATGATTCCCTATAACCGACACTACATAGGGTTCGTATGCATTTTTTTTGAGCCTTGAAAGCTCGATCGACGTCCATAGAATTCCCCCAGAGCAGAAGACCATAGCGCAGAACTGAGGATACGTAAGCGTGGTATGTACTCAGTGCGGCTTGGTCGGATGCTACTTGTTTTGTTCTTCTGAGGGCATATATAAATTTGTTTATTTTCGTGCATACATTTTCCACATGCTCTTTCCAATTACAATATTTATCTAGTGTAAGGCCCAGAAACTTTGTAGAATCTACCTGTTCAATCGACTGTCCTTTATAAATTATGTTATCTAGTTTTTTAAAGTTAGCTCTGCAGGTCTGAAATTGGATTAAGTTCGTTTTGCTTACATTTATTTTGAGATTATTTATTCCTAGCCAGTGTGTAACATCTTCTATTGCGTTATTAATTTCGGTTTCAAACAGCTCATTGTTATCGCATTGAACCGCTATAGTTGTGTCATCCGCAAATAATATGCATGGATGAGCTATGCAATCGGGAAGGTCATTAATATAGGCTAGAAATAACAGTGGACCCAATATACTGCCTTGTGGTACGCCGAAATTATTTGCCTTATAATTAGACCGAAACGACGTCTTTTTATGTTCCTCAATGGACGTTAGTTCAGTGCATTGCTGCCGATTTTTGAGATAACTTTCAACCCATTTACCAGAAATTCCTCTGACCCCGTAGTTTTCCAGCTTCCTTAGCAGAGTCTTATGGCAAACGAAGTCAAAAGCTTTGCTCATATCTAGGAAGATTACTGCAAAAGCTTTTTTATTGTTTAAGTTCTCCATGATCAGTTTAATAAGACTAAAACACGCAAGTGAATTCGAACTGTTTTTACGAAAGCCGTATTGACTATTACTTAAAACATTGTGCCTATTAAAATTAAGGGAACACCGCTAATGTTGTTTATAAAGAAGTGTTACGCTAATCTATCTTCTTATCTATATATATAAAAGAAGAAATCCTGACTGACTCATCAACGCACAGCCGAAACTACTAATGTTAGAGAGTTGATTTTTGCACAGTAGGTTACTTTTATAACGTGGGCTAGGGATAAGAAGGGATTTTTGGAAATACCTGCCCTAAGAGGGTTAAAAAGGGGTGCAAAGTTTGTATAGGGGAAACTTTTTTTGGAGCTAGAGACTTGAAACTTTGTAGAAAGATTACTTATTTAAAAACACAAAAAGGGCTTTCAGCGTTTTAGAAAATTTCACCTCTAAGGGGGTTAAAAAGGGGTGCAAAGTTTGTATGGGGAACACCGCTAATGTTGTTTATAAAAAAGTGTTACGCTAATCTATCTTCTTCTATTTACTTGAAACTTTGTAAATAGGTATTAAAATTAAATGGAAGAAAATTAATTTCAGCGTTTTTGAAAATTCACCCCCTAAGGTGGTAAAAAAGGGGTTAAAAGTTTGTATGGAGATTAAGTATTTTTTGAGCGCGGGACTTGAATTTTTGTGTAAAGGTACACTATTAGAATACAAGAAAAATAATTTCAGCGTTTTCAAAAAATTCGTCCCCTAAGAGGATTAAAAAGTGGTTGAAAGTTTGAATCCTTTAGAAATTCCCTGAAATTTCTTATCTATCTTCTATCTATATATATAAAAGAAGAAGTCCTGACTGACTCATCAACGCACAGCCAAACAATGTTAGAGAGTTGATTTTTGCACAGTAGGTTACTTTTATAACGTGGGCTAGGGATAAGAAGGGATTTTTGGAAATACCTCCCCTAAGAGGGTTAAATAGGGGTGCAAAGTTTGTATGGGGTACAAGTTTTTTTTAATCTAGGAACTTGAAACTTTGTAAAAAGGTATTAAAATAAAATGGAAGAATATTTATTTCAGCGTTTTTGAAAATTCACCCCCTAAGGTGGTAAAAAAGGGGTTAAAAGTTTGTATGGAGATTAAGTATTTTTTTAAGCGCGGGACTTGAATTTTTGTGTAAAGGTACACTATTAGAATACAAGAAAAGTAATTTCAGCGTTTCCTAAAATTCTGCCCCTAAGGGGGTGAAATAACTAAGAATAAAATTCCTTACCTACCTATTTTAATATCTTTCGAAACGAAGATATTATCCAGAAGTTTGGTTTTGAGTTGGAAATTGCGATGTTTTACGTTTTTTTTAATGTGCATATCTCCGTAACTATAGAACAAAAGATACACTAGACTAGAAACAAAATATAAAATGGAGAATGTAGTAAATTTAACTCTCTATAACATTGTCAAAGCTTTCTTCTAGATAAAATGATCCTAAAGGAAGATATGAGCAAAAATATGAAGAACGTGCCGGTTTTTTCAATATGGCGGCGGGCGCGGAGGGTGGGGTGGAATTGTGCATTTTGCATTTTAAACACTGGCTAACCATTCTAGAGAACATATAAAAAATTCAAAACTACCGGACCGTTTGTAAGGTCACACATAGTACTTTAGTCTCTATTCACCGTATTAAATATGCAGATGTTTTAATAGTGGCTGTTCTATTTTTTTATCTTTTGAGTGTTGCCTAACGATTACTAACATTTACACAAAGAATAATTATTGGAAACTTTAAATATTCAAGGAATAAACTTTGTTTCCATACTTTTGGCCTGTGGTGTATAATAACTAACTATACGACTACTTTTTAACCATTGGTCTCCTGTATAAATTAGTTTTACTCTTGATTAGGTACCTAGATATTTTGATACCGCAATATATTTCGTATTGATCGAGCGGGCAATGCGTCTCCGTTTCAGCTTGGCCAAAAAATATTTCGTATGTTGTCCGGATGCCCAGTTGTCCGACTGTTCTTGTCTACAGGTCGCATTTCTCCGCCAAATCTCCAAAAAAATAAATGACGATATATGGGGGCTGAAAACGAAAAAAAAATAGCTATTTCCACACAAACTCGGGAGGTCTACAGCTCACAGAGCTACAAATCATATTTTCTCCAGTATTTGTTCTGACTCAACTTCATATACAATTCAATAAAAATGTTTCATTCTTTATAGCGAGCTGTAAAATGGCTAATGTAAATGATACATAAAGACATGCCGATTCCAGATATACCTGATATCAAGGAAATCCATTGTTGTCACGAGATCCTCGTAGGTATACGATCACGAACAGGATGAAGGAATTTCACGAGTTCACACCACCACCATAAAAGTTTTTCTGTTACCTATTGCATGGAATACGTACATATGGTAAGCAGTTTCTTTATAAAATGGTCTAGTTCCACGAGTGACCATCAATCACGTGTTTTTGCCGCAATTTGCCGGAACTTCGAATCACAACGTCGGTGCTCAACGAGAATGGAAGGAAACGAAGATGCTATCTCAGTTACAAATGATATGAAATAAACAGTAATGAAATACATTTTTAGAAACAAAAGAGTTATCCTTGATAGAAGTCTTTAATTCTTAATTCAAAACCCTAAAGCAGAAAATGTTAACCACGTTACAAAATGACCTTTTTAAGCCTCGATATTGTGCCTACAATCCGATTGATATTGAGCACCTTTCTCTATCTATTGCTCTTAGAGAAGAAGTAACTGACTCCTCCGGCTTTCCCAAATGCCAGTGCTATGCTTTCAGACATTTTAGGCCAAACAAGAGCATTTTTATAGAATGGCCATTTGGCCATGCTAACACGAGCACAATATTTTGTCATATCTTAAATTTTAGTACTTCTTAAGCAGATATATCGGTGTTCCAAACCGAAATAGTTTATCAACCATTCACGTCGTTGCCGTCACCAATTTTTTTTTTTATTAGATATTTTCTAAGACTGCACCACTCTATGATAATGGCATTTTTCACAACATTTTGTTAATAGCATAAGGCACAAACGCCCTTAGATAATTACAGGTTATTTAAGTTATATTAAGAATGCGGCTCTCATTCCATTCGCAATGTATCTCGTCTCGTGGCCACAAACTCGTCCCACCCAAAATTAAATGCCTACAATGTTAATTACCTCTATAGTCGTATAATATAGGTATTCGTTTGCGGCCTAAATTTAGAATTGTATTATCTCAACACGTTTCCAAATATCAGCGGAGACAATAGAGCTAGTTTCTACATACCATGGTCAATCGCTTCCTTCGCCCGCTTCGTTTTTCCTTACACCGTGTCATAACGAGATGAGAACACCGGTCCGAGGTAAAGTTTCACAAGCGATTTGGTTTGAAAGTCGCTTGCCTCACGTATATCTGAGGGATAACTCACTGCATTCTAATACGTGCCATAAAATAAGAGCGAAAGCGATTTGCACCCGGAATCGTACTTACTCGTAGATACGTAATATATAAGTAGTCTTTAGTATGTTTTATAAACCAACAAAAAAAAAATTTTTTCCGTATAATTCTAAGGATTGCGCAATCTTAACAAGTAGTCGGAAATCACACTGTGTACATAGCACCTATGATTAAATTATTATTATCACCTACCGGTATTGGTAGCTTCTTAGGTTAGGTAACGTTAGAACGTAATTATTCGACTCAATGTTTCCTTAGTAATTTTCACTAAACTCCTTACGGTTATAATATTTTTTTTAAGCTTAGTTTTTAACCTTTTCCACTCTACTGTGGGGAAAATGTTGTATGACACCGTGTTCTTTATAATGCCCTCACAGAAGTTCCGAGTTTCGACTGAGTATTTTCCACTAAAGCAAATGGCGGTAGCACAGTTTTTGTCATTTCGAGTAAATTGTGAAAATACGAACGCTGTGGCGCCTAGGTACTACTTATTTAGGTGATTGCTCTCCAATTTAATTCGTTCTTAAACTACAAATTACCTTTTAACCTATTTGATGGTATAAACAACTTAATTACTTTTTTTTGTGAGATCCCACCATTTGCTTTAACATGGCAGTCAATACGTAACATGATTTCTATTTCACTTATGACTAATTATCCCAGAGAGTATGTATCATTTCATTCCTGACAGTAATGTGGATAACTTCTATCTCTGTTAGGCCCTACGGTTGATCGGTAGAGCATTCCATTTGGCATTAAGTCCACCATTAAGTTTAAAACAATCAAGAAATATAGATAGTTATAATACTCTATAGACCACGCATGGATTCTCTCGGCGCCTGTCGCTCGCATTGCTCAAGCAGTGAGCGGAAGACACGGGATTGTGTAACACGGATCATCGCTGATCCCTTCACTGGGCGCTAAGCCAACCCACTACCCGCCATACTAATGACATCTTACGCGCATCTGACGACGCGATTGGCACAGTGGTAACTACTGAACTGGCCAGCTGACGGACATGGATTCGAATCCTGGCAAGAGCAAATATTTATGTCATGGACTTGAATATTTTTTTCTGGGTCATGGATGTTTTCATGCATTTATAGAAATAAGTATGGCGAATTGTTTTTCGTCGAATATTTAATTTCATCAAAATTTCACTTCGTCGATTTTCTCTGCGATCATAAATTTTACATACTTACCTTAATTCTTAAAAATATCACTTATGATTAGATTAGTTTAGGTTTGTTTATAACAATACCAAACAGATTACGGTATCAGACAAAAATGCTTTCTGCGAAATTACACTTTAGAAGTGAAACCTTCGACGAAATTTAATTCGACGAAAAGGCACAGAACCTGTATAGTATTGAATATCGTGTCGTCTAGTGTCGATTTGTGTGAGGTTGTTCGATACTTATAAAAAATCTTATACACACGCACACTTAACTATGCGACCGAATAAATAACGCATTAAGCTACTATCCTCTGCAACAACTTGAGCAAAAGTCATGTAGGTACTGTCCCTAAGACGCAGCAAACCCATTGCCACACTTAAATACTGCATTCCGAAAGATTATTAAGCTGAATTATGTTAATTAAAGGAAAGGTTTTGGTATCTGTTAGTTGTCGATTTTATTGGTCATTTTCTGATTACGCCGATTACACTTCTTAAGGTTTTTATAAAACCCGTTTATAGTTTTTGCAGATGGTGATGAATCGCAACCGTTGTTTGCCAACAGAGATTTTTTGTTGGTTTTGTATTGATTGAAAAAGTATGTGCTGCCATTGGTAGACATTAAAATAACACCAATATAACATTATATTTTTTTTCAATTTACGTCAACCCAGCGCCTAGTCCTGGAAACCAATGGTAGCGGGATTGTGACTTGTTGATTATAGAAATTCTAATAGTTAACAAAGGATAGCTCGCTGAGTCTCGACAAATACTTTAAGAGGCACTCGCCAGTTGGTTGAAACAAGGGTCAGATTGTCCTTCACCCTTGATTTGGTAATGTACACCAGGATGTACAAACTCTTTGACCATCTTTTTGTATTATTTTCGAACGAAAATTGATTGCTCTATGCAACCTTAACGAGACTTGAACTATCGACCTTCGTTTAAGGGTTCGACAATTTAAGGGTTAAAGGGTCGATGCTCCTGGATAAGGCACGCAACGTCAGGAGGTTCCTCTCTCTAAAGTCCTAATCACCGGTAGCTTCGGCCATGCCCCGCTGCAGGTGGTACCGTAGGTCAGGCTTTTTATTAAAAATGTATATTTTGTACTTAATTTATGTAATTTACTTTCTATATACTTTTTATATGTATTTATTGTAAAAAAGTTAATCAGTAGTACGTCATCCTCGAGCGTTAACAGGATTTGGTCGATTACCGATTTAGATATTCCGAAAACTGGTTTGACAAGGTTCAAAGTTTTTCATGTGCCTTTACCTATCAGTGAAGCAGTTTCTTGGAATCTTTCCAATATGATATTACATACATAATAATAATATCCTAATTTACACAAAAGTCTCTAAGTGCTAACATTTATTGACTTAGTTCCATGAACCCTCATACCAGAAGAGATTCCAACAATCCGTTACTCAAAATGCTCGCGGAAAACTTAATAATTCGATGTAAGTATAAGCAGTTATCAAAAATATCTTATTGGTGATTTTTAACTATATCAAAAGTAAAGTTGTCTCCTGCCCATAGTGACAGTTTCGTAACTCAACATCCAATGTCAGCACGTTCCGGTTTGGGCTGTGAGCCCGTGACATTCGCATAATCTTCTGAATGCCATACGACCTTGAGCGGTTCACATTCAAGTGCCAACATAACCGTGCACCCGTTTCTTTAGCACATATAGATCTCTAGATAAGCCTGTTTAATTTAAAAAAAACATAAAGTATTGAATGTTCTGTCCGCTTGTGAAACAATTGCTCTAATAGAATTGTTGTAGTCATTGTTTTATGGAGCTATTATCTTTCCACATCGCATTGTTACGAGTTGCACAAGATCTAAGCCTAAGCTCGGGGTCTAAGCGGATTACACGTTAATTAAATCCAAAGGGAACGGATTCAAAGTTAATCATATTAGTTGTGCCCGACTTGATCCTTTTTACAAGCTTTTATTACATTTGTACCGGGAAGTGTCAAATCGGGGACTAGTTAATTCTTATCTACATTTATTGGCTATGTTTAATAAAATATATTCAATGCTTATGCTAAATTTCCTTTTAATCCGTCGATGATTGATGTTAAGATAATTCAAAGCGCGAAGCGTGACACGGGTCTTTCATGACTTCTGACTCTAGATAGTACGTAAGTAATGCCACACCAATTAAGATTACGATACTGTTATATTATTGTAAATAAGTGGGATTTACTGCCCGCTACGCAAAGCGTAAATATAGAGATATTATCGATATCGAAAATATTATCTACATGCATTGGATGCCTTTTAAAAAGAAGTTACGAAAATATAGCATGTGAATGACTATATCCTGTACAATTATATCTCAATATATGAAATAACACATTATTAGCATCAAGAATATTTACAACCTACGTGTCGCTCTCTCGCCAGGGCGCAGCCTCCGTGTCAGTGACTTTGACATACGTCTGTGTGATGTTTTTGTGGTTTTTGTAAATATTTTGTGTAAATAGTGATTTTTTAAGTTTCCGTAATCAACGTAGTTTATATGTTTATTTTGTTGGTAAAACGTCATGCCTGCCAACAGTCAACCTGCAGAAGGTTTTGTCGAGTGCCCACATTGCTCAACAACTAAAGTTTTCCGAGGTCAGCGAGGTCTTAATATCCATATCAGTAAAACACACAAAGCACATTTGAATGTATCCATTCCACAACAGTCATCCGCTCAACTTTCTTCACCTCCCCAACACTGCTCCTTATCAACCCTATTAAGCTCCTTGAAAAGATCAACGCCTATTCTGAAAAGAATACCTCGTGGGGCGCGGCACACCGTTGCTAATAGCTTGATTAAAACCATTGACGACTGCACTGCTGAAAATTCGGAAAGAAGCTGGCTACGATTATTGTCATTCTCTTATAACACTTTACATGTGAGCAAAGGACACCCCGAGGTTTCTCTAACTCAGAAACTAAAAGATAATTGCTCTCGAGCCGTTTCTTTTCAGCAATTTTCATCAGTAACATCCCATCAAAGACCATCTCAGCCAATCTTTAAAAAGGTAGAAACTAAATTTAATGACGGAGATCTGAGAGGAGCAGCCCGTTTACTATTTTCAAATGACTCGTGTGCCCCAAATTCAGCCACGACCCTAGCTGCACTCTCTAGCAAACATCCTCCAGCTCCTCCATCTTCACAGCTACCCACCCCTCCTGATCCAACGTTACCTTGCCTTCTTGCATCAGAAGATAGAGTTTTTGCTGCAGTCATGTCGTTCAAGAACGGCTCAGCCGGTGGTCTAGATGGGATTTCACCGCAACATCTGAAGGATCTCCTAACAGTCCCTGGTGGACGTAATAATGCACTTCTCACAGCCCTAACCAATCTCATAAACCTCATGCTAGCCGGAAAGGTGAACCCACTTGTCACTGATACTCTATATGGTGCCAACCTCTGCGCTCTTTTAAAAAAAGATGGTGGGATTCGCCCCATTGCGGTTGGGTCTACTTTTAGGAGAATTGCTTCCAAGATCTGTTGCAGGCATATTCTCCCGCTGCTGCAGCCAAAGTTTCAACCAGTTCAGCTGGGTTTCGGTTGTAAAGGCGGCTGTGAAGCAGCAGTACATGCCTGTCGCACTTTTCTTAATACTTCCTCATCAAAAGCCCTCCTGAAACTCGACGTTAAGAACGCATTTAATTCCATCAATCGATACACTATGTTATCTGAAATTCAAAAAGTAGTCCCTGATATTTATCACTATCTTTGGCAATGTTATGGTACTGCATCCAATCTTGTTTTTGAAAATAACACTTTGCTCTCATCTGTCGGATGTCAGCAAGGTGACCCTCTCGGTCCGGCCATTTTTAGCCTGGCAATACATCCAATCATTTCAGATTTAACCTCTAAATTTAATGTTTGGTATCTCGATGATGGTACTCTCGGAGGAGATGCGGATTCTGTCCTAAACGACCTTAGCTTAATCAAAAAGAAATTCGATTCGATCGGTCTACAGTTGAATTTTGACAAATGCGAAGTATTTTTAGATGGCACCTTCGACACTTTATCGGTCAAACAAGCTTTTGAGTCCGCTAGTCCAGGAATCAAGATTTTATCCAAAGAAACGCTTCACCTTCTTGGTGTTCCCATCTTTGACGAAGGGATTCCTAGTTTTGTAGAGAATAAGATAAGCAAGTTTGAAGAATCCGCAGATCGTCTATTAGAAATTCATGCCCACATGGCCGTTTTTATACTACGTTCATGCCTTTTTGTGCCTAAGTTCACGTATGCCCTGCGATGCTGCCCCTTTTGGAAATTTAAATTACTGTGTGAAAACATTGACAACATTATTCACGCTCACTTAGAAAAAATCATTAATGCGAAATTTGACGCTCGTCAATTTTTACAGGCTACGCTACCTGTACGGTTCGGTAGCCTCGGCGTAAGGCAAATCTCAGGTGTCGCCCTTCCAGCGTTCTTGTCCTCGACACATAGCTCGCTACCTCTTATCGGTAAAATATTATACCCTTTACTTTCCGATTCTGAGGTGGCCTGTTTGTCAGAGGCCAAGGACGCTTGGAAAGAGGCCTGCCCTGGTACAGACTTTCCGACGAGTACAGAGATCCAGAAATTGTGGGACATGCCGATAAATCTAAGAGTACACAACCACCTTACTGTCACAAGTCCCACCCCGAGAGACAAGGCCAGGCTCCTTGCAGTTTCTGCTCGCGAGTCCGGATACTGGCTTCACGCACTTCCCTCAGTTAATTTCGGTACTTTATTAGATGACAATTCTTTCAGGTTGGCTGTTGGCCTTCGTCTAGGCCTAGACATCGTCGTTCCACACCAATGTCGTTGCGGATACCAGGTAGATCGTTTAGGTCACCACGGCCTTAGCTGCCCCAAAAGCGCCGGCAGACTCTCCCGCCACGCTTGTCTAAACGATATCATACGTCGGGCTCTTGTCAGCGTCAACGTGCCTGCGGTACTCGAACCAAATGGCCTCGCACGAGATGATGGCAAGAGACCCGACGGCATGACGTTAGTACCGTGGCGGTTGGGGCGGCCCTTAGTGTGGGACTCCACCTGTGTGGACACTTTGGCACCGTCACACATTGCAACAACGTGCCAAAATCCAGGTGGGGCGGCCACAAACGCGGAGGCGGCTAAACGCCGAAAATATACGTGTTTGGGTGACAACTATATTTTCGTGCCGTTTGCGGTAGAGACTCTAGGCCCATGGGGCCCAGCCGCTCATAATTTGTTTGATTCCCTTAAAAAAAAACTAATACGAACTACCTGTGATCCCAGAGCTGGCGCGTTTCTCGGACAAAGGCTCAGTATTGCTGTGCAGCGGGGAAACGCCGCCAGCATCTTGGGATCATTTCCGCCAATGACCGACCTTGGCTAGAGTTAGGTTAGTGTAGATTTTAGGTTTTTAAATAGTTTTACCACTTAATTCGAATGTTTTTTTTTAATAAAGTTTTTGGTCCATATTGGCTCACATAAAAAAAAAAAAAAAAAATACAAATACAAATACAAATATCTTTATTTGCGTAAAATGTGGTATTAAAGATGGTACATTTCAAATAAATACAGACACACACATTTTGCCAGCAACTGGCATGCAAAACAAGAATTTTAAAATACGACACAATATAATAAAGCGTCTATAACTAATAATGCAATTATACCTTAATCCATAACAAAATTCACATCTAAACATATTTATGACCATAAAATATTAAAACAAATGTCAGTGCATACTAAATAATTCCTTATAAAACTATCTTAACCTAAAAAAAAATATATAATGTCATTTGATTGTTTAATTTATGGTGTCATTTACTTCTTATAATATTGGAAATATTCATCCACCGAATAAAAACATTTTTGCACTAGCCAGTTTTTAAGTTCCTTTCTAAATAAGTTAATTGGCAATTCTTTTATGTCATTGTGCAAACGATTGTAAATACTTATTGACATGCAGTAGGTGCTGTTGCCATACAGTTTTGTCTTTATTGCTGGAAAAACGAGACGATCTGGGTACCTTGTTAGAAATTTACAATTAGTTTTATTTGTTTTATACAATTCAGGATGCATTTTAACAAATTGACAAACTTCGTAGATATACATGCTTGGTACTGTTAACAAATTCAACTCCTGGAATAAGGGTCTACACGACGTCAGGATGTCAACATTTGATATGGCCCGGATGCACTGTTTTTGTGCTACCAGCACTCGCTTAGCGTGACAAGAGTTACCCCAAAGGAGAATGCCATATCTTATCAGGGAGCAAACATATCCATGATAAGCTTGTATTGCCGATTCTTTGGTGCTAACTTTAGTAAGCCTCCATAAGGCATACGCAAATGAGTTAATTTTACTGCATAATTGGTTAATATGCTCGTGCCAAGAGAATTTATCATCTAAGAGTATACCTAAAAACTTTGCCTCGCAAGATTCTGTCACTGTCTGATCTTCAAACGTTACAGTTAACGACTGCTTATTTGCATTCCGATTTATACATTGAATATATGTCGTTTTGCTTATATTAACACTTAAATTATTTTTGCGCAGCCAGGTCACAATGCTACATAATACATTATTTATGTTATCATTGTATGTATCAATGTCATAACATGGCACAACCACGGATAAGTCATCTGCAAATAAAGTGCAATCATAATTTATCGCATTAGGTAAGTCATTTATGTACAGTAAAAATAGTAGGGGGCCCAAAATACTCCCCTGCGGTACACCAACCTTATTGATTTTAGTAGAAGACTTATGAGTAGATGCAGTATTCGCAGAATCGATTTGGGTTATTTCTACAAACTGGGTTCTCGCATATAGATAGTCCCTAAGCCATTTATTCACTACCCCTCTTAGGCCATAGAGCTCACATTTAGCCAGGAGTGTTTCATGGCAGACAAAGTCAAAGGCCCGGCTCATGTCGAAGAAGATTGCAGTTACAGGTAAGCTTTGATTCATGTAGCCTAGAATTAAATTTGACAAGTTAAAAGCAGCTAATGACGTCGATTTCCCTTTCTGAAAGCCAAACTGTTCAGGTTTAATAATCTTATACTTATTAATGAATGATGTTAAACGGTTTTGAAACGCCTTTTCAAATATCTTAGCGAGAACTGAAATAAGCGATATTGGTCGATAGCTCTCAACACATTCTTTATTTCCTTTTTTTTTGTAGAGAGGTTTGATTAGGGAAAGCTTTAGTGGCTCCGGAAAAGTACCGCTCGTGAAGGATAAGTTAACCAAGTAGCTTAAAACCGTTGCGATTTCGTTTTTAGATTCTTTTATAACCTTTGTTTGTATCTCGTCAAAACCGGCCGAGTTTGTAGGTTTTAGGGAACTAATTAATTTGCATATCTCGTTTGCATCTGTAGGCACTAGAAATAAACTAGCAGAATTATCCTGAACTAGTGAAGTGTCAGGTTTACCTATATTGTGAGAATTTGTGTCAGTTAAATTTATATAATAGTCGTTAAAAGTATTTGCTATGTCAGAGGGATTTACTAATATGTCGTCATTCCTAATAATTTTATCTATCTGAGTATCAACATTTTTACATTCAGTCACATTCTTAATTACGTCCCATGTAGCCTTACATATATTTTTGGAGCGAGCAATGTATTTGACGTTGGATAATTTTTGAGCCTGATATATGCATCTCTTTAGAACTTTACTGTATGTGTTATATTTAATTTTACTGCTATTGTTTTTTGGATTTTTATAATAACAAAAACGTAGGCGTCTTTTTGTTATTACTGATTTTTTGACTCCACGCGTAAGCCAACCAGTCGATTTTGTATTGACTTTAGTTTTAATTTTGATAATCGGGAAGCACAGCCTATAGAAAAGAATGAATGTGTCAAAAAATGTTCTGAACGCAATGTTTGTGTCCTGTTCACTATAAACATCAGACCACAATAAGCTACGGAGATAAACGCAAAATTTTGCTATATTCTCTGAACTATAGTCTCTCTTATATATATACAGACATGAAACTGGTTTTTCCTTATATTTTACAGCAAATGAGAGACATTGTGCAGTTTCGTGGTCTGATAAGCCTAGTTTAAGAATCTCACATCGAGTTTCGGGAATATTCGATAGTATCTGGTCCAAACACGATTCTCGACGCGTGGGACCAAGTACGTGCAGTTTGAAATTATTATTTATTGCGATTCGTGTGAGTTCCTTCGCTTGCACTGTGGTCTTAAGTAAGTCTATATTAAAATCTCCGACTATAACGACCTTATATTTTAATTTGTGCTTGAGTTTGTTCGCAACAAGTTCTAACTTTCTAAGAAAAAGTGACGAATAAGGTGTTGGTGTTCTGTAAATGCAAATAATAATACATTTTTGTGCCGGTATCTCTATACCACAGCATTCAAAAACGTAATCTTCACAATAGTTTTCTAAAATAGATAACACTTTTGTTTGGAGTTGGTTTGTACAAAATATACAAACTCCACCTCTCTTTTGATGAGCCCGAGAATATGATGCCGCCAAACGATACCCAGATATACGTAAATTCCTTTCGTTACCAGCTTTTAAGAATGTCTCTGTAAAACATAAGACATCAAATTGCTTATTGTCTCGCTCTAACTCATCAAGTGTTATTTCCAGTAAATTTCTTTTGCTTACTAGTCCCGCTATATTTTGATGAAATATATTAAACAAATTACAATTAGGAGCGAAAAAACTGTTGATTTAACATACCTACGCCAGTCTCTTTCGGGAAATAATCGGTGATACGTTTTTGCTTCAACATTTGACTACTTTCTGGAATGTAATCGGTGATATATTTTTGCTTTAAAGTCTTATTTATTTTAATCTGCTTATTAGCTATTTTACATTTCAATTTATTATAAGTCAAATATTTGTTCTTATAGTCATAGGAATCAATTAGAAAATTTATTTTTGAACATAATTTATAATAATTATTCAAGTGAAATACATCTAAATATGCACAATTGTCAAAATTATTACATAATACCTTTACACAGTGGTTCAATTTATTTTCATTTAGGTGCAGACTATTTTTTACACCGGTAACAATAATGAAAGCTTCGGGGCGAGATTTTATAAATGCGCCGAGCTCCACAAGTAATTTTATAGGATTACTGTCATTTTCTCCAATACTTATGATGATAACATTTTTGGAGGTAGCATTTAAAGTTTCTGGTGAGTGAAGTATATCCTCACAACGTGCGCCGGGCTTGATGGTCGATGCTACTGCGTATTTTTCATAGACAGACTCCTGTCTTGACTTCAATAGTGCGGTCGCCAGTCCCTTACATTGTTCACCACCGATTATGTTTATTTTACCTGGCAAGTTTTCACAATTTTCAGTTAATTCTTGCCCGTGTTTGGCGCTAGATGTGAGAGCCGGATTTATATCTGGATAACCTTGTGAAGTTTGGACAGACTTTTCTATTCCAACATTTAGATGTTCACTGCTAAAACTGGTTTGCGTAGATTTTTGTTTATTCTCTCTGGTTTTCGCTGGTTTTATAACGTTTGATGTGGATTTACAAATCTCCTTCAGCTGCTGAATTTGCCGGTTGCAATCCAATAACTGCTTGCTCAGCTTATCGTTTTCGATCAGGAGTTTAGTACTGTAACTATCGGCGAACTTGAGTTTCTCTTGTAGTTGGGATATTTTAATTTTGAAGTCATCAACTTCATTTTTATAATTAATAGTCACATCTGGGCAACTTCTGTTGAGCGTGTCATTCCGTAGTATCGAGCTGTCGAATTCCTCATCGCTTAAAGAGTCAAATGAGTTGTGTACCGGTACATTGTATTTCCTTACCGTGACGTTGTCCACAGAATAGTTCAGCATTTGCGGGACGGACGAGCTGTGTGGCAAGGGTGTAGGTGACAGTTCTGTGGGTGTTGTTATGACTTGTTTTGGCATTAACGGCTTAGCGACAGCTTTTTGTAAATTTATAGGCGTACTTGCTTTTCTTGGTTGTTCTTTGAGCTTATGACACTTCATACAACACCACGACGCTTTACGTTCCTTGTCCATCAAGTCGTAGAGTTTATCAGTATTTGAACAAACAAGATCATAGGATCGCCCACACACCGAGCACATCAAAAAGTGTTTATCCTGAATAGATTTCTTGCAACGAGCGCATGTCGGTTTTGGTGCCATTTTCAATTAAGTAAATAATAATTGTCCTCTTTGAAACTTAAATATTTGACTTGACGCTATGATATGTAGCGAGCAACAGCATTTCCAACTTAACAATAGTACGGTAAGGTTGACCGCTGACGCGGGCCGTTTATCGTGTCGTTAATAGTAATTTTTAAACTTATTTTGTCTGTAACTCACGATTTAGTAGTCCGAATTCCAAATACTTTTCACCAAAATTGAGCACTGTTCACACACTTCATGTCGATATAAGTTTATATACAAGATAAGTACTTTTTGCACCACTTTTGATTTTATATTTGCGGAGTAAACAAACACAGATGTTGGCTCAATGACAGCGCGAGCGCGACCTTCGATGTTATACTTTTATTTCCGCGCGATGTTATACTTTTATTTCTCAAATTGTTCTACAGGACAAATAGGTCCTTTTTACGATTATCTTGCCCAGCATATTGTCACTATTAGTGTCTTTTAGCTTCTCATAGAAGATTTTGGGAAAATATGATTCCAATTTTGCTCTATGGTGAAACTCGGGTTAAGCATGTTGTTCGTGTATAAAATGTTTCATTTTGTTCGATAGATTCATATTTCGTAGAACAAATGAGAACTACCCTGTTAAATTCAGCACCGGATTCAAAAATAAGTGGAATCCTTAAAATGTTTTAAATATATTTTACTGATTTGATGACAGTACAATTGCAATAGCTGCTGAAAGCAGATGCCACCTGTTTCCACGCTTTCCTTTCATGTGTCTTTCTGCTTATAATTTTATCACTTTAGCTGTCCCATAATGCTGCCTAAACATGCTATAAATTACTTACTTTATGTATAAATAACTTGCGAAACCGGCCCATGGCCGTACTGCACCGGGTCGTGTCATTATGAGGCAGGATTTAGAACTTGGCGGATGATTAATAAGAAAATCACCATATTTGATTTCATAAGTTACAAATGTGTTTTTTTTTTTTATACTACGACGGTGGCAAACAAGCATGCGGCCCGCCTGATGTTAAGCAGTTACCGCCGCCTATGAACGCTTGCAACGCCAGGAGCATCACGCGCGCGTTGCCGACCCTTTAAGAACCTATTTACTCCCCTCTTGAAGAACCGCATACTGTAGCCCCCGGGGAAAACCTCGGCAGGGAGCTCATTCCACATGCGAAGCGTTCGCGGTTTTTTAATAATAAATAATAAATAAATAAATAATATCGGGTGCGTCCCATATTATATACAAACTTTTGGTATAATTTCAATTTATAAACATACAAAAGATATAATGCACGATATATATAGTAATAAATACCATATTTTAATGAAATATAAGGCTTGATTGGTATAACATTCAATTCATATAATATCATATGTTATAATGGTTATTTTGTCTAATAATTTTAGATATAATATTTATTTTGTATAACATGATTTATTAATATTAAAATTATGACATATAAAATAATATCATTTGAAATATCTATCATATAAAATAATATTATATGACATACCTAGTACCATTTTATAGGCATTTTATAAAAAAAAAAGCAGTACTTATCTATATCTGTAAGAGCGAAACGAGCGCAGGCAAGGCAGGTATAGCAGGTCGGACTTGGCTCAAGTTAGGTACGACGACGAGCGAAGCGAGGAGGAGTGTTAGGTTGAACTGCGACCCTAACGAGCGAGCGAAGCGAGCGAGCCGCGCCAGGTCTTACTTTGCTTACGATTCCTAACATTACTCTTATCACCTTAAGGCAGATCCGACTTGGCTTAGGTTAGGTACGACGACGAGCGAAGCGAGGAGGAGTGTTAGGTTGAACTATGACCCTAACGAGCGAGCGAAGCGAGCGAGCCGCGCAGGTCCGACTTGGCTTACGATTCCTAACATTACTTATTTTACCTTAAGGCAGATCTGACTTTGCTTAGGTTAGGTACGACGACGAGCGAAGCGAGGAGTGTTAGGTTGAACTATGACCCTAACGAGCGAGCGAAGCGAGCGAGCCGCGCAGGTCCAACCTGGCTTACGATATCTAACATTACTTCAATGCTTCGATTGCTTCGATGTTTCGAGTAAATGTATATTATATGTAATAATAATTAAGTGTTTTAAATGTTATACCACTAGATGATTATACACAATGTCATTATACCTACAGTTCATTATATACTATGAAAATATGCATTTTATTGTTATATTTTTCGTTCAGTAGACAAATTGAATATTATACCAATTATATTTATTCCAATTGAGCCTATGTCTAATGAGTGTTATATCTATTGTTTATATATGTTCTATTACTTACCCAATAATATCATGCGTACAATTTACTCCTGAAATCTGCATCCCAGCCGCATACTTTACACTTTTAAATCACTACATAGTATAAAACAAAGTTGCTTCCTGCTGTCAGTCTGTCCCTATGTATGCTTAGATTTAAAACTACGCTAAATCCGTTATTTGGATGAGATTATAAAATAAAATGTAGTTTCTATTAAATCTAAAATCGACGCCATGGTTCCCTATCTCTTATAGTTTTCATTTTCTCCCTACTGACCCATTTGGATTGATCACCGTGTAGACAAATAATTACTTGAATTAATTGACGTATTATATAAGAATAACCATATTAGCAAACCTTGACATCGTTTTCATGTTTAATCTTCGATCAAAATTTACATACTAAATATGTAGATAGTAACGTGTCTGTATACTTAAATTGGCGTTCTATATTTGTATTTTAACGTAACTTTCATAAAAAAAATTACACCACTGCATAAACCATGGAAGAAAGAGACTAATGGAAGTGGCAAGTAGGCGTTCCCGTGTTTCCAAGCATATGTGCCGTGGTACAGTCGCCATCAGATATATCGCAGCATATAAGGCGTTCATAAATATGTGAACATGTACTGTAACGCCCAGTCAATAAGAGTCGTGTTCAGATATTTATGAATACCTTACATGCTACGATATATCTGATGGCGACTGTACATATCCGTCGTCAATCGCTAGTCAAACGCAGACTAGATTTGACGTGTAAAATTTGCAATAAAAAATAATTATTTTAAATTGATCATGCCGTGTTGTGCAGTAATCATCATCATCAGAAATTTAAGAGCTTAACTCTTGTCGGTGGAGCAACTTCCATGTTTCTCTATCTTCAACTTTCTTTTTGATGTCCTGATACGACACGCCGTCCACTTTCTCCTTGATTTGGTCTATATAAGATCTCCTAGGTCTTCCTCTCTTCCTCCTTCCCTCAATCTTCCCTTCAATAATGGTTTTTATGTAATCGTCATGTCGTAGCAGGTGTCCAAACATCTTTCCCCTTCTGTTTTCAATGGTTTCTAACAACGATCTTTTCTCTTTTACTCTTTTAAGCACTTCCTCATTCGTAACTTTTTCCGTCCAGCATATCCTTTCCATTCGTCTCCAGCACCACATCTCGAATGCTTCCAACCGTTCTCTATCACGCTGTCGTTGTCATTGTCCACGTTTCGCTTCCATAAAGGGCTATACTCCAGATGTACACTTTTATAAGCCTTTTACAAATTTGGCCCGATATTCTGGCTTTGAATAAACTTTTTTTAGCATTAAAAGCTTTCTTGGCTATGGCTATTCTGTGAGTGATTATGCTTCTCAGGTATTTAAATTGTTTGACTTGGGTTGTACCTTGTTTTGCCTAACAACTATTTGCCTAATTTCGGTTTGCCTAATTTCATTTAAACTAATATTGTTTAGCACAACTATTCACTTTGCCTAATTTTCATTTGAGTGAAAGTCGTTTTGTATAATACTCATTTCACATAATCTTATTTCGTCTAATTTTATTTGGCCTAATTTTTAATTCGTATAAACATATTTTGCCTAATTTATTTATTTTGCAAGCATTCTGACTCTCCGCTCGCTTCGCTCGCTCCGCTATCCATGGTCATAAAACAAACCTAACCTAACCTACAGTACTCGGTCTTTAACCTAACCTACAATTTTCAAAATAAGAATCGACAAAGTGAGTTTTAGATAAAATAATATTCGACAAAACAAGAGTTATGAAAATGATCATTTAGGCAAAACGAATTTCGACAAAATAATAATTATGAGAAATGATATTATACATATTGACTTTAGATAAAATGTTCATTATGGTAAAAGTTGTTAGACAAACTGAAATTAGACAAAAAAAATTAGACAAATCAAGGGAATACCAATTTCCCCTCCAATTTCAATAACAGTGTCTTGATTTCTGTAGAGTTCAAAAATGATTCTCCTGTGCCTGTAATCTAGGCCAGCTTCCTTTAAAATTGACATCATATTTTTCCAATTATGATGTGAATTTTTAAGCAGTAATAAGCTGCCGAAATTCAACCCCTGGCAAAACTTTCTCTGAAGGAGGCATTTCGTATCATCGCTAATTATTATTTAAATAATAATTATTTTTTTTCCTTTTTCTCCATTTGGTTGATCATTTATTTGAGTTATCACGTTAGTAGAATACAACTTTATTCCTTAAGAAATACAGTTCATTATCGTTTGTTATCTACATTAAAAAGTCATCGAGAAAATTCGCTATTCAAGACGTCAAAGTGAACGCTACCTTTGACGCTACTCAAGTAGGGATGCGGCTATGTTACTATCGCTACTATTGTCGATATTAATTTCGAATTTGATAACTGAAATTAAATAATGGAAGATTTATTAAGGGGAGACCTACGCAAAAATGTTTCAAGCTTAAGTTTGCTGCCTTATCTTACTGTTTAGAAATATCCTTCCTTTTGGCTCCGTCTAAAAAAGTATTGTTAACATGTATTATATGTTGAATATGTTTAGTAAAAGTTTTTTATTGACAAACTTTTAGAACCTTCATAATATGTAACGTCCTCGTGCAAAGTACAGGTAAATTAGCACTCCCTATTCTGATCACCGCCTATTAGGAATTAGGATAAAGGAACAGTAACCGGCCCTGTGCTTTGCACGGATTGCAGGCAAGTTAGGATAGACATAAACTGCCGGAAATTTATGATTCATCACTAGAAGCAGCTAGTTTGGCAAGACTGGTTTTAAAAAGATTATTAGGAATGTTATTTTTTCGTTACCAGAGAATATATAACATACTAGCATTAACCCGCGGCTTCGCTCGCGTGCCCATATAATATACATTATCCTACGGGAACAATGCTCTTTTTTTCAGGATTAAAAGTAGGCTATTTGTTAAGTTAGGGTATAATCTGCAATCTGCATTACCCTCATGCATATCCGTCCAGCCGTTTTAGCGTGAAGAAGTAACAAACATACACAGACTTTCGCTTTTCTAATATTACTGTGAAAATACTTTTTATGTTATCACAACTCCACTTTAACAAATCAAACCGAAAACTCAAGCACTCAAATCAAGCGATCTCAGCTTTTACAGTATCCAAATAAAGTTCACTTCAAAATTCATAACTCGAAGTGAAGCTAAGACATCGGGATATGTGTGCATTTTATTTGTATAAAGCTTTTATAATGTCCCGAGCCTCCGCTTATCGACTTGGGATATTCGAGGTTGGTTTAATGATTCTATAAGCCATGTTCTAAGTTACCTCATGATCTATTGTAAGATATTGAGGTTCTCTTCGTTGATGAATGAAAAATGTATTATTCTGAGCCAGATAAACGTAATTCAGAATTCTGAAATGACTTAACAATCATAATTATTGAAAAGCTTGAATAATTATTTCAGATGCAGGAAGTTTCCCAGCAGCAGAAAAAAAGCCGATAAAACATTGAAACATTACCAATGTTGATTTTCAGACTTTGTCACCACATTTCTCCCTATTAGGGGTTGAATTAAAAAACAACCTAAAACACGTGTTTTTTTGATTTATCGTTAGAAATACTCCTTTGAAGTTTCGAATAAAATAGTTTAACTAATCTTGTTTCCCCATACAAACTTTGGACCCCTATTTCACCCCTTTGGGGGATGAATTTTGAAAAATTCTCTCTTAGTGCACCACTACACCTTAAAAGGAACCTACATTGGACTCTCTAGAACCAGCGGTTTAGCATTTAGCACGTTGGATTTTAAAATCGTTGCGGTTTTCGTAATCAGCGACCCGATAAACCATAAAAACAATACCCATGTTGGTTTCAGATTTTTGTCACCACATTTCTCCCCTTTAGGGTTTGCATTTTCAAAAAACCTAAAACACATGTTTAATCATTTATCGTAAGAAATACTCCTTTGAAGTTTCGAATAAAATAGTCTAACTAATCTTGTTTCCCCATACAAACTTTGGAACTCCATTTCACCCCTTTAGGGGGTGAGTTTTGAAAAATCCTTTCTTAGTGCACCCCTACATTTTATAAGGAACCTACGTGCCAAATTTGAACTCTCTAGAACCAGCGGTTTAGTATTTAGACATTTCAACGCCATTTCACCCCAACAGGGGAGATGGTAACACATCTGCCACGTTGGATTTTAAAATCGTTGTGGTTTTCGTAATTAGCGACCCGATAAACCATAAAAAGAAATACCCATGCTGATTTTCAGACTTTGTCACCACATTTCACCCTTTTAAGGGTTGAATTTTCAAAAAACCTGAAACACGTGTTTACTCATTTATTGTTAGAAATACTCCAGTGAAGTTTTGAATAAAATAGTCCAACTAACCTTGTTTCCCTATACAAACTTTGGAACCCCATTTCACCCCTTTGGGGGGTGAGTTTTGAAAATCCTTTCTTTGTGCACCTCTACACCTTATAAGGAACCTACGTGCCAAATTTGAACTCTCTAAAACCAGCGGTTTACTATTTAGACATTTCAACCCCATTTCACCCCAACAGGGGAGATGGTAACTCACGTCCGCCACGTTGGATTTTAAAATCGTTGCGGTTTTCGTAATCAGCGACCCGATAAACCATAAAAACAACACCCATGCTGATTTTCAGACTTTGTCACCACATTTCTCCCATTTAGGGGTTGAATTTTCAAAAAACCTGAGACACGTGTTTACTTATTTATTATTAAAAATACTCCTGTGAAGTTTCGAATAAAATAGTCTAACTAATCTTGTTTCCCCATACAAACTTTGGAACCCCATTTCACCCCTTTAGGGGATGAGTTTTGAAAAATCCTTTCTTAGTGCACCCCTACACCTTATAAGGAACCTACGTGCCAAATTTGAACTCTCTAGAACCAGCGGTTTGGGCTGTGCGTTGATATGTCAGTCAGTCAGTCAGTCAGTCAGTCAGTCAGTTTCTTCTTTTATATATTTAGATGAGGTAAGATATGTCACTACCGTACCGTAGAGTTATAAATGTGTTGGAATGTATGTACAAAATATTTGTTATAAATGGATAATATTGTTCTGTCTAGGACGACACTATCGACCACCACTTTTTAACTTAAAACATTATTGACCTCAGTGTCATCTGTTGTCGAGTAGCAGAATTTTGGTGGCTTCATGTTAGCTTTTGGTGACTTCCGAGCATTATTAAAACAAACATATGTTACAATTTTCGAACATTGTAATTTACATTGCAAATGAAGCGAGGCAAAGTTGCTTTCAGTCAAAAACTGACGTAACTTCAAATCAATTACAACTAAACATTTAGCAAATTGAAATAACCTTCGTCTTTCTAATCTATCAATCAAGAGTTAAAGTCTAGAAAGATTAGGGTATGGTCCCGACATCGGCAGGTCAAGGCCTCTCACGTCTGCTCCGTGAGTCCGCTCAAAAACATGGCCATCTTACAATTATGCCGGGGTTATTAAGTGCCTGTAATTGAGAAGACAACAGTACTGAATTCACATATAATCGACACGATCTGACGCTTAATAACATATAATTCTGATGTATCATTTTCAACAGCCTCGTGCAAAACAGGTAGAGACTATGTAGTTAACAAAATGTTGTCTAAGAAAGATACGTGTTTATGGCAAAAACTGTATATTCGTTATTTGCGTTACTAGCAGTCAATATACTTATCAGTATATGGGTTTTAGGGTTCCGTACCACAAAAGGAAAAACGGAACTTCTGTAGGATCAGTTTGTTGTCCGTCCGTTCTTCCGTCTATCTGCCTTTACCCTTTATCTCGGGAACGCGTGGAGGTATTCAGTTGAAACTCAAACCATATAATCAGGTCAACAGTGCCTTGAGGCTGTAAACAATTAAACTTCTAAGTTAACGTGAAAAAAGATACGGCCCTTTATGCTGCAAAAAAATATATTTAGACACTCTCAAAGGAATCAAAATGTAAAGGTTATTTTCCGTTGACCTACACTTTGAAATTTGGCAAGTAATACCATCTTAATACTAACTACAGGTATAGGAAAAATTAGAAAACTTCACATTTATTGTTAAATCTTAAACAATATATTCTTTGTTTAAAGTACGCAAACAGTTTTCCAACGGTAAAGTTACGTTTGTACAGTTTAATCTTTTTGTATCATTTCACATGAACGGCTTTTTTATATTTTTATCCATCCGTACCGCTGTGTACAAGGAGTAGGTTTGAAGTCGAAATTTTTAGTTTCGTAGCTCAAAAGTCAACAATAAATAAATATTCCCTTTATATGTAAATATCACTCTTCCGCTGCCCAGACGCTCCTCCGCTATATTTTAGAAACGATAGGAGTGCACTCAAAATATACTACATATATGTTCGTAGTAGGTACATGAGGTTCAGAACTTTGTACCATAGCCTGTAAAGAAATGCATTATTCTTCTGTATTTCATGAGCAAAGGTTTTTAATTACCATTGGGTAATCAGTATGTTAAGCAAAGCTAATAAGTCAAATTGAAAATTATACGACGCTATTTGTAATAGAACAGTTTACTGCCGACTGGTTGGACATCCATCTCGACGTGACATTTAGGTCAACCAGTCGTTAAGAACATCCTAGTCACAATTAAACTATCACATAGTATTTTGACTTCTCAAAACGTGAGTTTGATTTTTACTAAAGTTTTTTTTTTCGTTTAAATCTCTGTTACCTACTTAGGCCATTTTCACGGCGTTGCCCACTATCCGATAGATAGTAAGCCGTTATGGTGAATAAAGAAATAGTATTGATGAACGGAATATCACATTACTGCTACGAAGATTTCATGTAGTTTGCAATTCCTAATAGGTACCTAACCTTTAAAACGCATTCACTGCTGACAGTGCCGTCAACGCACATGTAAAGTACGTCAACAACCATCCAAATGTTTTTATGTGTGTCGGAAACTAAAATATTTATAACGTATGCTGTCATATTTAACTGATTCTGATACTTCTATTGTGCCCTGGTTTTATGTTCGTCGATAAAGAAAGCACTAGATAAAGTCGAAGGAGCCTTTTTATAGAGGCTTACTTATTTACGATCCAATAATGCCAAGTCTCTGCTTAGCTACGATTACCTACTTCAATTAATTAACTCACGTATGACAGAAGAGGTAAAGCGGTCTAGTATATTTTTGATGGTGTATAGGACACTTTACAAGAAATCGCATGTGCACTGACTGTCATATGAATTCACTTTGTCGTTTACCGAGTACCAAGCTCTACGGTCAGCATCTTTTACTATTGGCTTACGTCAAATTGCATACAAGAATTGTCAGTTACTTTTGATGCTGACTATACACTCGTGATCCCGATAACCCTCTAAGTAAATTCCCATTTTATACGATTTGGTGCAAGGTTTGTACAGTGCATTTAACCCACTTAAAAATAAAGAGCTTGCAAACAAGAAAACATGCTTCATTTTCATTTCTTATTGTTTCAGGATCCGACCCGCGTAGTGTGTCCCGTGATCGACGTGATCAGCATGGACACCTTCCAGTACATCGGCGCCTCCGCAGACTTACGCGGAGGATTCGACTGGAACCTGGTGTTCAAGGTATATTTTTGCAATTAAAAAGAAGTAGAACGACTATGGTATTAGGGGCATAGCATCCGTAGGGCCAGGCGGTGCACTGAGCTTTAAAGTTCATAAGTCCTTTGTGTACCATTCAGTAGTATGGAGTGCATAACTAAAAATAGACATAATTTTAGTGCTGCCATTTCGGGCACGTCTCGGACATTTCTCATTTCTCACGAGGAATTTTACCACATACGTTTACGTTCCTTAGGTTTATTTGACAGAGAACATTCCCGTTGCCCTAGCCAAACGGCCTGATTCGCTAATCAGAATCTGCAATCAGCATCGAGTGATTGATGATCAACGCGCATCGTCATCATGTCACAAAGACATCACACCTCAAACGGTTTTTATGCGATCTTGACGAGATCGCCGTTCCACTTTGGTTACGCCGCCTTTCAGTTTGTATTTACCATTCGAAAACTTTTCTGTGTGACTTTAACACAACACGTATTATTTTCCAGTGGGAGTACCTATCTCACTCGGAGCGTAGCGCGCGGCTCAGCGATCCTACACAGGTTATAAGAACGCCCATGATCGCGGGCGGCCTGTTCAGCATGGACCGCAAGTACTTCAACAAACTGGGCAAGTACGACATGAGGATGGACGTCTGGGGCGGCGAGAACTTGGAGATATCCTTCAGGTAACTTACTCTTACTTTGTTTGTTTGTTGCTTCTTCATTGTCAACACGCGGTTTCGGCTCACAACCATTAAACTACACATACCTACTGCTGATTATCATCCGCATCTAGTAACAAGAAGTTTCTCTTGCCGCGCTAAAAGATAGACACTCTCGTTAATCTCACATACATACAGCTAACACTCAACATATTTAATTTCCAATTCCTCATTCCAATATAATGAATTTTTCTCTCATTAAAATGATTTAAGCCATATTACACTTTTTTATTGTCTTCTTTCGATTCACTTTGCCGATCAAAAGCGCCTATAGTAAGAAGATTGGTGCATTTGGTGCGTTTGGAGCTAAAATTTAAAGTTTAGTTTTGAGTAACTACCTATACACTGACACGTGTTATCTATCATAAAGTCTTGTGAACGTGAAACAAACTAGCAATATACCTACTCAACCAGACTCGATCTCATTTACCAAAGTCGTCACCCAATTCTCCCTGCTTTCAGAGTATGGCAATGCGGTGGCTCACTCGAGATAGTCCCCTGTTCCCGCGTGGGTCACGTGTTCCGTAAACGGCACCCGTACACGTTCCCAGGAGGATCGGGCGCCGTGTTCGCCAGGAACACCCGGCGGGCGGCGGAGGTCTGGATGGACAACTACAAGGAGCTGTACTACAAGTCACAGCCGCTCGCCAAGCAGGTGGACTATGGAGAGTAAGTGTTGCTTTCGAACTCATACAACCCTCTTAGGGAGGTCGTGCGTCGTGCCAAGAACACGCAAGTCTGGATGGACAACTATAAGGAGCTGTAGGGAGTGTGTACAGGTCACAGGTGCTTGCCAAGCAGCAACCATAGAGTGCTTGTTTTGGAATCTAAACACTTATCAAAAGTCATCCAACCTTATTGTGAAAAATATATTGACACTTCATCGTTTTCAAAGGGAAGTACTACTCGTATATAACAACGTTTCTTGTTTTGCAAGTATTAAAGGAATATCAAACTTAGTTACCTATATGGTGTGGTTTGTAAACATCATCGAAAACTGCAAGTGCAACGAAAGCATTAAATGACGTTTATTTCTTTGTATTGTAATTTCTTCTGGGTTTAAATTATTCAGCTTGAATACCTATAATAGTAGATTGTTTGACAAGGGGCTAAACCAAGCCATTGTGACACGAGGTAATTATTTGAACGAGCGAAGGAGGTGAGCGAGGCCAAATATATCTGAGTGTCATAATGGCTTGTAGCCCCGTGTTAAACACTCTGCTTTTCACTTCGACTGAAAAAAAAAAAACTTAAAAATTAAAATAATTTATTTTAATTTCTTAAAAGTACAATTTGAGCAACTTTTTATATGTAATGTTACAGCCTTTCCTGGTAAATTTATGTTGGCATTGGTGTTATTTTTATTGAAGATTCGCGCGTATATTTTTTTAAGTGGTAGCAGGTTTACCTAGTCGCGGTGTGATCTGAAAAATATAAGAATGGAATGACATTTAATTTATTTTATCATTTAATATTCTTAGCCAAGATAAAATGTTTAAGATTAAATTTTGATTATAAAACGTGCTAAAATAAAATTTCAGTTAATATTCCAGTACATTATAAATAAAAACATTTTGGTTTATTTTTTTAATTGGGTCTATCTGATCAGGTTGCAGGTTGGTTTATTTTATTTGTAAATAGTATGTAGCTGGCCGGTAACAAGATTTTTTTTTCAGTGTCATAGAAATTGGTATGGGATTATATGGTTTCCTTTTAAACCCTAGGGGCTAAATGTACTACTTTAGCCCCGCTTTGCGAACTTAAAACGACGTACTTTTTGAGCAGGAGAAGTGAAAAGATAATTATAAATCAGTTTAATAGAACGCCCACAAAATTCGCCCCATGTGTGATTTACCCTCTTTAACAAAAAGTGTAAATATTGGTATTAAATATTTAAAAAACATATCATGTAACGGACAAATCTTCTTTCATCCTTAAGGGCTTCGCAGAATTTAATATAGTCCTTATGGCATATTTACACGGTTTGCTGTAACACCAGAAGGCGACTGCTAATGATGTCTTGTTTTTTTACATACCAAATTTGATTGCATTAACACGCAATAACACCAGGCGTTCAACTCTCAATATGCTTTTAATTCAAAACTGAAATAAAAATCAGCGTCACAATTGGCTGTTTGAGCACCATCTCTTGTATTTGAATTTTACATATTGGGTTGATTTAATATGTTTTGTTTTTATCTTTGTCTTTTTCTAATTCTAATTTTCCACAACTATAATCACGTCCCCACCGCAGCATTTCAGAGCGCGTGGCCCTTCGCACTCGACTACACTGCAAGCCGTTCCGCTGGTACCTGGAGCACGTGTACCCTGAACTGCAGGTGCCCGCGCTGGCAGAAGCCGCGCACGCCATCAAGCAGGGACCCAGGTGTCTGGATACCATGGGGCATCTCATCGACGGCACGTTAGGTAAGAGTTAGTTATTTGCAGCCCTCCGTGCCCTGCCGCCCTCCGCACCCGGCTGCACTACAAGCCGTTTGGCTGAGGCAACGTACTCCAACAAGCAGGTGACCAAGGCATCTATGGTAATCACTTAAAGACAACCTGTATGGCTCCATAGATATCCTTGGCGAAAGCAGCACACGCCGTCAACCAGGGCCCAGGACCACGGACACATGGGACATGTTAACGACGTCATGTTAAGTAGGTACGTCAACTGTCACTAGCAAATCAATTGATCCCGAGGCATAGCGTGACACAGGTGACGTGTGCCTTCAGACAAAGCCCCGGATACCAATATATGAGACATTTCATTTAGCGACCAAACGTAACTAACACTTCTTAAAGGCACCCTTGTGCTACATCAGCTAAAGAAGAATACTTGTGGCTTTCAGTGTGATGCGTTTTCTTCATTTGCATTTACACACTATTATTTTTTCAGGATTGTACCCCTGTCACAACACAGGCGGCAACCAGGAATGGCGTTTCGACAACGGCCTCCTCCGCCACCACAGCCTCTGCGTGTCGCTGTCCCGCGACGACCGCGTGACGGCCGTGCTCGCCGCGTGCGACCCCTCCGACTTCGCGCAGCAATGGCGGCGGAAGGGCCCGCTCATCACGCACGCTAAGCTAGACGCTTGCTTGGACTCTGAGAGACCAGCTCTGTATTTAGAGAAGTGCGATGAAGACAAACCCAGTCAGCAATTTACCTTCTAAAAATTACCGTGTAGGTAGGTATTGGCTATAATTTCGAGAAACGTCGCGTCATGTTGCTGCCCCACCACGGCTTCGTGACGGCGATTGTTAGTGTACTTCGTGCTGCTGTGCAGGAAAAAAGGCCTCCTCATTACGCTTTTTTGAAAACGGTGCTGTATTTGCGGTGCGAAATAATCCAGTCAACAGTTTACCTTTTATGAATGGACCGAATCAAATACGACCGTAGAAAATATTTGACAAGTTTAGTATTAATATCCGCGTCATGTGATTAATTTAAATCTATCTGCTTAATACTGCCATTGTGCCGTGCAAAATGCGTTTGAGGAGATTTTTCAGAAAAGAAACATGAAAAAAGATTAGGAAGTTGAAGAAATTGAACTAGGTAAAATACATAATAGGATGTTATCAGTATTCGGATAGCAATGTCAATATCCAATAGGGTTGAATTTTCAGTGGTTTTTGTCAGATCTGTCTACTTACCTCGCTTGAATAAGGAGGATACGATATCTCATGATGTTTTAAAATACTACTAATTAGATAGCCAATGGCGATCGAATGCTAGGTAAAAGATATACTTAATAAGGAAATTAAAAGACGTCTCTGCTTTAAAAGCGTACTCTTAACGACTTTTTATTCATTTAGATCGCACCTATTGGGTGTTTAGTTTTAATATTGTTGCTGTGATCCATTAAGCATCAACACGGAAAAAGACTAATGATTCATTTTATATTGTACAAATTTATGAATGGGACACAGCAACCTGTATATATATAGTATTTAAGATACGTAATAGTACCTTTAACGTGAGTTTGAAGAATGGCCCTCTCAATTCTTAATAAAGGTCTTCCCCGACTTAAGTCCCCTGAAATAATTTATCTCAACTTTTTACCTACGTATTATTTTAGAAAAAACTTTTACATTCCAGAATTGCTTTACATTTCGTTTGGTTGTTATAGGTTTATTTATGTCTACTATAACGCTATCATATTATAAATTGTACAGACAAGAAATGTAAAAGTGAAATGTATTATCATTCTATAGAATATGTTTTGGTGTATCGTTATTGAATAATTAAGACTATATTATGTAACAACTAAGACTCGCTAAATATTCTTATGAAGTTATTGAATTAATAGAGTGCGACTAAGTACATTAGTAATAGTTACCATGAATTTGTAAATATGTAATTATAGAGCCGGGAAAGTGGAATGTGGATATTATATAACGTAGGATTTTGTAAAACAATTTCATCACAAATAGTAGATGTTATACTGCATCAATTAGGATAATATTATAGGTATTCTTTGAGGTGGGGTACGAGATTATTAAAGCAAGAAAGACGTGCTAAAAATACAAATGCTTCTCAAATAATCTCTAGTTGAAGTAAAAACAAAACTACGTATTTGCCTTTTATTTGAATATAAATACATAGATAGGTGAGTAGTTTTTTTTTTATATTTTTACAAACATTATTGATGTAAACGTAAATGGCCTAAAATAAGTTATTACAGTCTATAATACAGAACTATTCTGCATGTATTATGAAAGAACAATCTCGAAACGTATCCCCTGAGCAATAATCGTATTTATCAATACTCGATCGTTATAAGATTTATTAATTTTTTTTTAATAATTAGCAAGATTTAATTTATTGAAAATTTATTTTTAAATTGGAGTATTTACATTATTTATCTGTGTAATTTTATTGTATATAGGTACGTATTCATATTATTAGGTACACTTTTGTTAGTATAATGTTCGTTTTAAACCGCTTAAGTATTGTGACGCTTAGGTACATGCAACCCTTTGGCAAACAAACGTTACTTTATGATAAAATACTATAAATTACGAATATCATATTATACAATACGTACATAATAGGTATGTGTCCATTTCGGAAACGATATGAATATGTATGATATTATAACCATATTATTACTTAGTGTGCATTTTATGTGTGCGTTTCAAATATTTTTAAACTTTGTAGATATAGAACGAAAACCAGATTTATAACTGTAGATAATAATAATAATTTTGACTGCAACTATTTAATTATTGATACAAAGATTAAAGCACAAATAAAATAGAAAATGCGTAACCTGGCGGGAGACTCCGGAAATCCAACCCGGTATCTCTGGATTACCGGTCTAACGTGTCTACCAACTCAATGCCAGAAGACCTTTCAAAGTTTTCCCTTTGCGTTTTTGCATTGCTTATTTAAAAGGCTTTACACCAGTACCGGGTTCGATTCCCGGTCTATTGCGCCAGGTAAATTTTTCTTTGTTCTTTGATCTTTGTATCGATAAAAAATGCGGTGTTTCTACATTAAACAAAATAGTTGTTTACGATACAAGTGTGGAAGGTAGGTGATTTCAGACGAGTGTGACTTTTAGTCACGAGCGAGGTATGAGCGAGTGATTAAACAAACACGAGTCGGAAATCGTCTTACACACGAGTTCCGTACAAAACTTTACTATGCATGTACGAGAAAATAGAAAATACTTTAATACTCACAAAGACTGTTTACATTGGAAAAAAAGTGTTTTGATTTGATTTATCGAACAAGAAGCCGTCGTTCACATTTTTTACTTCTTCAATAATATTTTTAGGGTTTAAATTCATGATTCGTCCCTTTACCTCGCCATTATTTCAGCAGATTTGCACAAAACAACTTCAAAATTAAACTAGACATCAATAAAAAATGGCGGAGTTATTTGAAAACCGCGCTCGACATAATCTACTACTGCCCATGTGCAAAAGTATTTTTTTAATATTCGTCTTATGTCAAAATGGCACAAGCGCGTGTACATTCAGCCAAATTTATTTAATGAATAACGATTTAAAGTTTGTTTATTAATCAAATTTTATATCTAATGTAATTAATGACGTGTTAAATGAATGAATTAATGATATATTGGTTTTATTGTACTTTTATACGTGATAATAATCGGTATTTGACTTATTTATCAAACTTTTTGTAAATAATAAAACCTCTCTGTGTCAGGCTGTCAGATACGGCTAGAGATAAAAAAAAAATGAAAAGTAAAAAGCACTAGTGTGGAAAAGTAGTACTTTCCGCACAGTTTGAATGCCTAGAATACGCTCTTTTCGAGCACATGCATTGTAAAGAAATATTACTTACATGTTTTACAAATTTGCAACTATCTACTCAATATGTAAATCTTAACCAAATTTTACCTAAAAGCCAATATAGACGAACGATCTGTAACGGCCCTAAACACGTGCCTGGCCAATAAGGAGTCAATCCTGACACGTTATCTCCATACATTTCATAACCACGAAAAATCGATTTTAGGTTATAAAAGATGTATTGAGACGACAGCTATCAGGACAATCGGCCGAGCACTATAACGTACTTAAGTACTTACCTATTTCATGCGTTCACTGCCGGTAAAAAAGGAATAAATTTGCTATTACTCAAATTCTAGGCATCTTGCCATTGACATGTGTCTAGAAAACGATGTCACAAGATAGGTATTACAATATACTTAAGTAATTATTATACAGGTTAACCGTAAGATTAATGATATTGTGATAAAAAGGAAGAAGCATTACATTTATAGAAAAAACCGATTATGTTCACGATAATTGTCGTTCATAAGCGTAGTAAGTGGTTAAAGTAAAATGAAAAGCTTTTAGGTTTTTAATTAATGTTTTTCAGATGCCTAGGTTTACGCGGGCAATTTTCCGGCAGCTAGTCGTCTAAGGTCGGCATTTTTTTGGTTGTTTAATCAAACTTTGACGGTATCATGAATCATGTATTTTAATAAAGAGGTACGATTAAAATCAGTTAACGATTCGGCTTTTACCCCTCTCTCGCACGCTCTTATTAAAATCGCATAAGTACGAGCAAGATAGATATACAATCCGAATCGTTAACTGATTTTAATCGTATTGTACAAGTAAATAGAATTTTAACAAAATTTCAGCCAAGTAACATGCCAACCTTATATTGCGCCTATTTTACGTGGACGTTATTCAAATATTCGATAAAAATACGTACCTACTCTGTGTCTGCTAAAGTTGATTCTATGCAACCATCCAGAATCTAATTAGTTATGCAGAGTACAAGCATTCCAAATTATTTCCGTCCTTTTCAGTGTATAATATTTATTTATGACATTCATTTAATGGCCTTTTCTTAACTGCAAATTTTGTCCGATTTAGGTATGTCTGACGCCCGGTACAAATTTTGAAGAATACGTAAAATTAATTCCTAACATACACTTATGAAATACTTAACTTTATTATTTCCACAGTATGCTTAATTTTGATCTTGAGAAAGTCGGTGGTTATTTAATAACAATTTTGACATTATAATAATTTTTGTTATCCTATAAATGAACAGTAACATTGAAACTGTTTTATGTACCTTGCATAGTATGTTATGTTTATGTACATTTTTAAATTTAAAATTGCACTCAACGATATAGAAAAGATTTTTAGGAATGTCTCCTTGTATGTTTACGTCACGTCTTATTCTTTATTCTAAAGAAATTTCTTTGTGTATAAGGTTAGTCTAGGTATGTTTTCTAATATACTCTACGAAATAGGTGTACGTAAAGAAATTCACTATATTCAATATAAAGGCACCTAGAGCACAAAGTAGGGACTATCGAATTGAAAATAAATTTAAAAATCTATTACACATGCGATTATGTTTTCTTTATATTTACGAATTGTTAAACAGCGGCACATGTGCCCTAGTCAAACTTTGTTAAAATTATTTTAATTATTTGCGAGATTATGTTCAACAAATGTGTGATTTTATTTTTAGTGAGAGATTTTTTTCATAATTAAAAAAACGTTTGACGAAGTCATGTGTTTTATTTACTTACACTATTAAGTATGCTGCAACACAATTCACCGTAATACAAATTATACAAGTAAAAACCTTACTCGTTTTATCGTGTAGTTTCTCAAATATTGATGTATAACGAGAAATAATAATACTTAAAGCACCATAATTATAGTCTTGTAATATATATTAATGCTCTGTTAGATGTAGATCTCGCGAGTTTCTTTCGAAATTGCTGAAATATGCATTTTTTTCTTTAGCAAACCCCATACTTTCGCAATTTTAAAAGTTTCGAAAACGGACCGACTAAAAATGTTATATCGCCGGGTAACCACCAAAACTCACTAAAATTTCTATCACTGCTCTTCAAAACCTCGTATGGTCAACCGGGGTAATTGCGTCCATCGAGGCAAATGCGTCTTTTGATGATATCATGAAAACGAAACACTCTATAAACTTCCAACGCAATTTTTTTAATTCATTTTTTTGTGCCAAACTTTATGCAAGAAGGGTATGGTCTTAAAATGTTCCGCTTCTATTATATCACCAAAAGACGCATTTGCCTCGATTGACGCAATTACCCCGGTTGACCGTATATATCTAGTTTGCAGATTGATACTGAGATACGAGCTTTGTTTTAAGTACCGTAAAACTACCCAACTACCTACAGTCCAATCATCCAACTATGGTCCAAAACAAAACTCGTTTATTTTTATAAAGATCTATATTCATCAGTGATTTTATACGTTTTTATTTAAGTTTGTTTAATTATGTTGTTCACTTTAGTTAGAGTTTATTCGTTATAATCACGTTATAATTGTCATTATATTAACGAGTAATATATATTCGGATTACATTGGACCATATTAGTTGTGTGGACTATATTTGGGTAGTTTAACGGTAGGTATTTGTTACTTAGTGAGTTTTGGTTGTCAATAGACGATAAATAAGTATTAGCCTGTTCATCGAATTGCACAAGAATCGCTCTATAACACTACGATTCTATTTTTGTTTTGCAATAAGGAAAACGAGTTTAGGAAGCATAATGGGCCGTTTAAATTGTAAAACTCAAAAAAAGCTGATGTACCAATATAAATTTATTTTAAATTATAAAAGAAAAGAATACGTACGTAATATACGTACAACAAATAAATCGGATTACCATTTTGTAATCATTATAAGTATATAATGTATTACAGCTGAGCGAATTTCGTAACATATTTGCGCAATAATCGAATAATAAAACTGATATTGATACCTAAAATTACGAACGACACTAAAAATAGCTAGCCACATATAATTTAATGAGTGAATTGACAACATTTCATATTTTTAAGACTATCATTTTATTACTTTTCTGAATTCTGCTTAAAAAGATGAAGTAATCTCTGTTTTTATTTATTTTCTGAGATGATTATTTATTTTATTATTAATTTATAAAAACATACTCATTTTTAAATGTGGCAACACCAAAACCAGAACTTAATGGAAGGGTTACTTTAGTCGGTTATCTTATTAAAAAAAACTTAATAAAACTGGGTATGCATCTGTCATCTGTCAACGTCAAATAAAAAAAAAATCGATGTTTTCGCTCTTTGGTTTAGACAACAACCCTATTCAGCCCGTATTGTCTTAGATTGCAGTTATTTGATGTATTTTCTTATATTTCCTTAAATACAGAAGAATAAATTCCAAGATTTTTTTTTTAAGGTACACGACATAAAGCCCTGTCGATCTCTATATTAATTTCCACCTGTTATAAATATGAAATGTTGTCAATTCGGTATAATTTAGACCTTGCGTAGGTACCTACTGCAAAGAATATTTTTTTTTATTATTAAGATAAGAACCATTACATTTTAAACAACTCATTTAATTATACTAAGTATATATCTAGTTAATTACTTATATTAAACATTATACATAATTTGTTGGATTTAAACAATACGAGGATAAATAAAATTAGGTAGTGGTATAAAATTATAAGTATTAATTTATTACAAAATCTATAATTACATCCACGCAAGTGTGATCAAAGTGGTACCAATTGAAATTTTGCCCAGATCACAATCCTATTCACATACCTCTGAGGTTCATCAATATAGGTAGGTACTCTTTTGTTGTTTTGTTTATGTAAATTACTATAGTATGTATATCCAACAAATGGAGGAACTGTACCTACATGTAACAGTGTCACTGTGAACTAAGAGTAGGTAACATTAAAAACCCAAAAATAAAGTACCTAGCCGTTAAGATATCATGTACAATAGGCACTTTGACAGAGTTGATGAGTACAGTCCGACCAAAAAGAGTAGAAATTAAAAAGTGGCAATACTGTAGTGTCGTCCCCGTTTTCTTAGATTGATTAGAAAGGGATGACGCTACAGTATTGCCACTTATTAATTTCTACTCTTTTTGGTCGGACTGTAGTAGTAATTATCAGATCAGGGTTCGAGACCAGGGTTGGTCGAGCGTATGTTTTTCTTTATCTTGTTCCAAAACGTCTTTCTCATGAATCTGAGCATGTAAAATTTAATAAAAAGACAGATTCCGTTAAAACGGCTCATTAAAATTAATTTATTTTAAAACGTCAAACAGTTCTTTTGTATAGTTTGAACTTAACATAGAAAGAAAGTTATTTTTATCGCTTAATGTATTCAGTCAATTCCAAATATTAAAGACTTGGTCATGTTGCGTATATTACAACATCCTCTATGTCTAATTACATCTTATTTAACTGGTGTTAAAATTGCACTTAAAACAGCATTCTTGTGGACTCGACAACTTCAACAACTTTACACCACGCACATATAGGTACAAGCGTTAATTTTTAAGTCCAAGAGGAAGCCGGTAACTCCTTTAGATAACTCTATATAACACATCAAATATAGGGTTACCGCCGGTGTCCTAAATAAAAAGTCAATGGAACTATAGTGTATCACTCAATACCCGGAGCATTGGCGTATCTAAGATTATTTTTCAGGGGGGCCTGTGGTGGGCCTGAGGGGGGGCCTGGCCATGGCCTAAGAGATGAAGCCATGACTTTCTATCGGTAACCCAAAATCCTGGGGTGGGCACTAGACTATACTGGGGTGGGCACGGCCCACCCGGCCACCCACCTAAATACGCCTATGACCCGGAGATGCTCATCTTGGTCTTGATGAACCTGCCGATAACCTTAATCGCGCGGAAGGCGTAGTTGGGCGACAGCCGCTGCCGCAGTAGGTAGTACCCTGCCAGGTTCATCGCGCACAGCATTGCTACTAGCACACCGAAGTCCATCCAGAACGAGACCCCCGACATGCCCATCAGCTTTACGAAGTATCTGAAACAATAAGTAGCACTTAGGAACCAACTAGCTTTGGGTGCGTGCTCCTTTTCTACCTCAGCATATAACTTTGTTTATAATCACATTACTCATACTCATTTGCAATATTTTAGTGAGTGCAATGCTTTCCTTCGTGTATCTTGCATCTTTAAACAGTGCCCAAAAATGCTTTATAGAAGCCGGCGAAAAGCGATATGGCACACGGTGTTCAAGGTGCCATTTTTATGTTTCCCTGTGACACGTCTCTCCTTGCACTCTTGCTCGCAGCCCCTCGATGCTGTAGCGCATCAAGAATACCATATATATATGAGCAGTGCCGGCACGTGTAAAACATATGACGGAAGCGATCAACACTCACGCGACATTCTTGTACTCGCAGTAGTCGACGTGCTCAGGGCAGACGAGGTCATCCCGAGGTGGTCCGTAGATGGCCACGACGAGCCCCTCGATACCGTAGCGCATGAAGGAGCAGGCGCGGGCCAGTCGCCAGATGAGCGGTGCTGGTACGTCGCCGTAACCGATGCCGTACACTGCCAGCAACATCAGCGGCACGCTCAGCGCTGGGCCCATGAACACCGAGTTCTACAAGGAAGAGCACTCAATAGTTACATTGTATGTAAAACTATTATAAGAATAACGTTGAAGTTCGAACCCGCTACACTTACAGCTTTAAATCTGTTTGCTAAAAAAGTAAAAACACGTGTTCAAAATAAACTAACATCCAAAAATTACTCGTTCATGTACAGATTACATTTGAATCACCTTTTGAAATCGGTGCCAAACTTCCAATTATTACTTTGAAAACAGATGCCACGCATGAAGCCTTTAATGATTACTATTTGGAATATATGTACAAGTATTTTGGTTAAATGAAAAAAAAATACGTGAGGTTTGGTACCGACTTCAAAAGGTGATTCAAAATTAATCTGTACATGAACGGCTTATTTTTTGCTTTTCAGTTTATATTGAACTCTTTGGAACTGTTTTTTTTCGTAATTTAAATAAAATTCATATAGCGGGGTGACCGGAGAGGTCTTGTTTCCATGCATCTCGTTTGAATTATCCCCTAACTCCTAACCGTTAAAGAGTTATACCTTCTATCATCAGCTCAGCATCGTGATATGGTGGTTGAACTTTAGAAAATAGATGAAAAACATTATTAGTGCCTTTAACATTTGAGGTTTGCCCTCAATTTCCTGGCATCCCATCATCAGATCCTGACTTGGCGACGTAAGGGTTGATCTCTATTTCCCTGGGATCCCATCATCAGCTCCCGTCCCGACATAGTGACAATGGGACCACTTCCGGATTATACTGTTTGAAGTAAAAACATAATTTTGAGAATCGGTCCACAATTGACGAAAATATCGGTGAATATGCATAAATGGATACTACTCCCGCTTCACTAATAGAGATAAGCAAAGAGCACTTACGACAACATTCAACATGGAGGATATGACCGTTCCCATAGACTCCGAGATGAGCGCCACCAAGATGCAGATGCTCGTGAACATGAATACCCTTGGCAGCTCCATGGGCTGAGACGTCAGCGGATAGGTGATGCAAAGGTATAGTAGACTGAAGGCCACGGTGGCTGGTGTTCGGGACACCACCAGAGCGGCGTAGTATGGCTTCAGCCCGTACCAGCGGTTGAAGTACTCCCGCTTCACTAACTGGACTTCTGTTGGAACTAAAAGAAAATAAGTTAGTTCTAGAAATGTAAAACATTTCACGTTTCTGTGTTTTAGGGTTCCGTACCTCAATCTGCAAAAATGGAACCCCTAGGTAAGGTATCAATGTGTTCTCCGTCTGTCAACCGCCTTGCTCCTTCCTCAGGAACGCGTGAAGTTATGGAGCTTGAAATTGATAGAAAATACTATGCTCTGTATATACTCTGGAGCCGTGAAAAAAAAACTTCTAACTCATTGCAATGATACGAGCGTTTATGCTGCATTTATTGACGCTGGTAAGGGAATCAAAATCTATTGGGCTTCTCGTTGACCCAGACCGAGAATCTTTGTTTGGCACGATGCAAAATCATTTAGACAAGGAAATAAAAAGATCCAAAAATCGTAAATATGTGGTGATATTACTATAACATATTTTTATTTTTGTGCTTACAATAAATAATGTCTCCAGTACACATGAATATTCAAACACTTTGTGTATTTATATGTTTGAATATTATTAAAAATTAAAACATGTTTTTCTTCTTACTCATAAAGTAGTGCCTATTTTTTGTTTTATGGACTTTGAAACTAGAAGTCTTATCCTTATCATATTATTGTAGTTTGTCGAACACACAGCACACCACAAAGTATGACATGATGATCAATTAGCGGTAGCATTTTTGGAAATATTCCAATGTCGTGGCAAGGTCGTAGATTGAAAACAATAAAACTTCTCGGAAATCGCACAGTCATGGGCGTTTTCGCAAATCGTTGTTAATTTTTTAGTTTTTTATGTTTGGATAAAATGTACCTAGATTATATTCTGACTCAGAATTCTGAGTACTATTGATTCTAGTACCTACCAAAACTTATCAAAATGTAGTTAGCTAGTGAGAATTGCTAGCACATCATCGATATAAATAGTAACTAGCGACCCGCGCGGTTTCGCACTGGTGCAATGCTATATTATGCATGTATTATACATATAAACCTTCCCCTTGAATCACTCTATCCATTAAAAAACGCATAAAAGATCTAAGCATACATAGGGACAGACAGAAGGAAGCGTTTTTGTTTTATACTATGTTGTGATTACTATGATATTTTATAATAATGTATAATTATTTATGTTGAGGCTCTATCTACAAGGCTTTGTTGCATACCTAAACTTTTACCTAAATCATGTATCAAACGTTGCTTTGTACATTTACAGTTAGCCTCAAGAGGAGCTGACCATTTTTGTATGCAATTTGACAAATGCCAGTAGTAAAATCGTCAGCTACTTTTGATGATGACCGTACCAACGTAAATGCATGAATAAAAGATTATCTACTTGTAAGTAAGTATTAGAGTGGTATTTATTTATTCCACTTCAACGATAAATTATACCGACCATAAGCGGAGCAGAAGCCGAAGTTGAAGATGGTCTTGGAGGCGTCGTAGCCCATGCGGCTGAATAGCGTGCCGGTATGAAGCCCAGGAACAGGCCCCACCCGCAGTTGTAAAGATTGAGGAACTTACAAGCCAAGAGCACCGGCATCATCGGGATGTAGAAGCCGAAGTTTAAGATGGTCTTGGAGGCGTCGTAGCCCATGCGGCTGAATAGCGTGCCGGTATGAAGCCCAGGAACAGGCCCCACCCGCAGTTGTAAAGATTGAGGAACTTACAAGCCAAGAGCACCGGCATCATCGGGATGTAGAAGCCGAAGTTTAAGATGGTCTTGGAGGCGTCGTAGCCCATGCGGCTGAATAGCGTGCCGGTATGAAGCCCAGGAACAGGCCCCACCCGCAGTTGTAAAGATTGAGGAACTTACAAGCCAAGAGCACCGGCATCATCGGGATGTAGAAGCCGAAGTTTAAGATGGTCTTGGAGGCGTCGTAGCCCATGCGGCTGAATAGCGTGCCGGTATGAAGCCCAGGAACAGGCCCCACCCGCAGTTGTAAAGATTGAGGAACTTACAAGCCAAGAGCACCGGCATCATCGGGATGTAGAAGCCGAAGTTTAAGATGGTCTTGGAGGCGTCGTAGCCCATGCGGCTGAATAGCGTGCCGGTATGAAGCCCAGGAACAGGCCCCACCCGCAGTTGTAAAGATTGAGGAACTTACAAGCCAAGAGCACCGGCATCATCGGGATGTAGAACATGGCGATGATGCAAGCGTAGCAGAAGCCGAAATTGAAGATGGTCTTGGAGGCGTCGTAGCCCATGCGGCTGAACAGCGTGCCGATGATGAAGCCCAGGAACAGATGCAGGCCCACTCGCAGTTGTAAATAACCCTTGAATCAATAGTAATAAATATAGGTTAAACCTCAAGATGCCAAAATCTGTTGCCGAATACACCTAAGTATTTTCTTGTAAAACCAGCATGTGCAAATACAGCATGCAGAAACAAAATATGTGAACATACACGCGATATAAATAATCCGTTTCAATAATTTTCAACCGAATTCAAAAAGGAGGTTATATACCGGGTGTAACCGACGGTGTACCGAAAACTAAAACCATGGCTTCAGACCATTATTCTGGGCTGGAAAATCGTGGAAATTTCTTTGAGAAAATTCACAAATTTTCCTCGCGAGTTTTCATTTTTTCTTTATTTTTCCGTTAATCGAAATCTACCGGTAACAATTTTTCATGAAAAATCGCATGAAAATAGCATTTTCCGCGAAACACGCAACGTATCACAAACGTTATGTAAGCGCGGGAAGTGGGACAGATAACGGTACTGGCCGGTCATTGATCCGCCAGGCCAGTTAGTACGCGCACGTTGGCCGTTACGGTCGGACGCATGATTCATGTTTACCTACCCGCACATTTTATTTGCTTTACTTGCTTGAATGAAAATAATCTTTTTAGACTGTTTTAATTTATCGGTCAGTTGTTATTTGTGTTAGGTACTACATACTAGTTGTGATCTGTGGTTGCGTTGTTTTTGTGGTTGCATTCATTCATGTCATTCGATGCGCATTGGCGTACCGGTATGTTTTGCGCCGACGACGTGTGAGTGGAGTGGGTAGCGCCTAGAACGGTCGATGCTTGCCGCGTGCTCCCCTCCCCTCGCGTCTGCACCCGAGAGAATTGGACGCAATACATTGCGCGTCGAGTTTTATAATTTATTCTAGAAAATCTTATCCTTGAGTTTTCCAAGAAAATGAACACTCGTTTTCAGTTCGTGATTATGGTCTAAAACTACGGTTTTCGTTTTCGGTACGCTGTCGGTTACACCCTGTATTTTGTTGAATTTTTTTAAATGTTTGTTACCTCAGAACTCCGTTATTTATGAACCGATTTGGAAAATATCTCATTTGCTGGAGAGGAGGCAGCTAGAAATTACGATTAGACTAAGCAGTAAATGCTTTCAAAAAGCGTACCTATTCATAGTTAATCCTACCGACCTAATTCCTTATAACTTTGTTAAGTATTTGCATGAGTTACTATTTGTATTGACTAATGCACTTGAGCACATATTGCATATCGCAGGCGTGAACTCAAAATGTATTTACTTTAGACCAGGTTAACCTTTACCTAAAGGCTCCTCCACACTTGTTCAATAATTAGGTGCGCCAGAATACAAGCAGGTACAAATTTACCTAGGCTATGAAGGAAAAACAATTACTCGGCTTGTTTCCTTAGTAAGTGTAACCAAGTACATAGGTATCATAGGCATGAATGTCAGTTAAAGAGTTTTAGATATAAATTGAGTTGTTAATGTATTTTGTACCAATACAAAAGTAACTTCCCAGTTTAGATGTAATATGGGTGTAGACGTAAGGATATGAAGAAGAATAAGGTAGTTCTTTAAATATATTTTTTTTATGTATGTTTCCACTGTAAATTTACTTTGGTGTGCATAATAGGTATCAAATTGTAATGTATTTTAGATGTCGAATTACTTACTACTTAGTATCCTATTTTGTATTATCACTCGTAGAATAAAAGCTTGACAATTAGTATAGAGTTAAATGAATAATAGGTAATCATGAGGTCAACTAATCGTTAGATTACACTTTGTACAAAGAAATACGCTCAGCTTACGTTTACGTGACGCAGGCGCACGCAGGCATACTCGATGCATAATGAGTTGCTTGAAACAATTTGCTCGTTAATTGCTTAAATAATTATAATTATAGGAAAAACTACTTTAATAGTGTAGTAGTAGTATCAACTCATTTGCATACTTTGTCTCTTGTTATGTTGATATTGCAACACATTGATACTCTTAGTTCTTCGAACTTATGCGACTTACCTAATTGTATACTAGAAGGTGCCTATAGACTTGGTTTATGTTGAATGGATAATAGTCCCTTTGTTCTGCTTTGCCGTAGTCGGGTAAACTATCGTTAATTCCAGCTTTCAACAATAACATCTCCTTACATAATATTACAAGTTTTAAAATTAAAAATTACGAGGTAAGAACAATCATCACGCGCAACAATGCATAATTACATGCAGATTTCATATTTCCCGACTATATAATTATATCTACAATAGTATATAACTAAAATCTTTAATTCCTTACCCGATTTCTAACAGTTTGCAATAGCATCCGTCTCAGCAGTATCGAGAACTGCTGGCAGGAGGTGGTGCCGTACTTGTAGCTGTTTTCCTCCACCCCGCCTGAGTTGAGCTGTTCGATGTCTTCTCTGTCCTCACAGGGCGCCGCCTCGATGGCGTAGTCTCGCCACCGCTGGCTTCGCCCGTTTTCCACCGCCGCTACCATCCTCTCTACGTGGGAGCCATATTCGCCGCTTGATACCTCTATCACTAGAATGGGAGCAAGTTGAACATGTAAACAGGCGATGACTTCACTCAGCTAATTCGAAACAGTTGCATTTTGAAAAAACTAAAGTATTTACTTCAAATCAACCAACTAAAATTAATCATTTGCGTTTTACTGTGCATACTACAGTTATATCATGAGAAACGTGACGAGAGCACTTGCCGTCGTTTGAAATTGTTTTTCGTTTTCCCTTTCCTACCTAAGCTTAGATATTAGCATATTTAGATTTTTACCAAAGTCTGCAGGATTGTAAGTCATAGGGCATATCAAATTGAGCTCGTTGAGGAAGGGCACGACGCCAGCCGAGGTGCCCTGGTAAGTGCATCTGCCATTAGCCACCACGTAGACGTGGTCGAACTCGGCGAATAGGCGCGCCGAGGGTGTGTGGAGCGAGCATACCACCGTGCGCCCGCCGCGCGCCACCCGCTTCAGTAAAGACACGCATGTGGAGGATGCTACGTCGTCTAGACCCCTGTAATTGAAAATTATTCCACCTTAAAGCTCGAATACGAAGGAATGTTACTTTGTCTTGTTAAAACTAGACCACCGACATTATTTTCTTGAGAACGAGATCGAATGTCTACAGAAGAGTAATTGAATTGGCTATTTATGCTACGATAAGGACTTTTCGCTATTCATATGACTATCAGACTTTAAAGCTATCTCAATGGTTTTTCTCATGAGCCTAATTTATCATATCAGATTTCTATATCAATCAATAGATACAGGCATCTGAGTAGACTACTACTAAAAAAACTCGCTGAGCGTATAAGTAAAGCCTAATTACTGAAATATATGTATATTAATATAGTGATTTACTAATCCGGATACTTTACGTGGTAGGTTCATCGAGGAATATGACGGGTGGGTTGTTGAGCAACTCCAACGCGATGGAGAGCCGCTTGCGCTCGCCTCCCGATAGTCGCTCGGTAGCCGTGTCCCGCGCCTTGCCCAGCCGTAGCAGCTGGATAATCTCCTCCACCTACACAACATTTATTTATTGACCACCAACATCCACTCCAATCACTTAAGATACTAATATAATCGAAATGTAATTATGAAGCGTCGAAGGTCCATATCCCTTATCCATCCATCCTTATCCGTCCATATCCCTAAGTATTATTGCAGGTCGGCATTCCGTTTGCGGTTTGTCACGATGGCCTGAGGTGACGGTGGCTTGAGTGAAAATACTTTCTACAGTACCATTTCCAAAACATAACAAACTTTGGATGTGTGTTCCATACACACTACAATCCAGACCGGAGGGGTTACTTGTGCAGGTTTGCTTGTTAGTTCAAAAAACTTCACAGGTTGTATTCCCACACACGCTCCGGTTGCTCCGGTCTACAGTCCGACCAAAAAGGGTAGAAATTAAAAAGTGGCAATACTGTAGTGTCCTCCCTTTCTAATCAATATAAGAAAAAAGGGACGACACTACAGTATTGCCACTTTTTAATTTCTACTCTTTTTGGTCGGACTATACTAGCCTGCGCTGATAGTACGGTGTATTGTGAAACTGAGATCTATTCCCTCACACGCTCCGGTCGCTCCGGTCAAGCAGCACAGGCTGGTGGACAGCCAGCATCAAAAATAGCTGTCAATTTTAGTATGCGCTTTGACATAAGTCAATAGTAAAAATTTCAGCTCTCCGGTGGACGGTAGTGTGTAGGTATGGCCAATTCAAGACTACTTACAACAACTCCTTTCTTCTGCCTGCAGAGGTCTGCGCCCAGCTTGAGGTCAGCCGCGATGTCCATGGCTTCCTTAACTGTTATAAGCGGCTGCAGGAGGTCCTCCTGCATGATGTACCGTGACATTTTGCGGAACTGCCGTAGGTTCCGAGGCTCGCCATTTGTGCAAATCTGCCCACTGGCGCCTAGCACTCTGGCAAATTAATTACACGGATTATGATTACTCGTATGTGGTATGAAAATTATAAAAATATAAAGGATGGTATGCTAAAAAGAAACCTGGGTCCTTTGAACTTGGCTTTACCTGTATCCAGCTAGTATGTTAAGCAGCGTGCTTTTTCCGGCGCCCGAGGGTCCGAGGATGGCTGTCAACTGTCCCGAACGAAACTCGCCGTGGATCCCACGGAGAATCAATTTGGAACCTAAAACCAAAACAAAACTTGTGTTTAAAAATCTTCTAAGTGAACTATTGTAAATTGTTGGTTTAAACAAGTGACAACGTTTCTACCATTGACTTACATGCAACATATAGTCGCAATTTTCTAAGCTGTCCAATCCACTTGAAACTTGAGAGCTTATCTTGTAAACATTGCCGTACAATACCTTTGTCTTAATCGTGTACAGAAGCTCAGAGATATTTTATAACACAAATAACGTTGCAATGCGAATATGAACTGTGCTTGGATATATTACCTACAATTTTTTTTCTCGTATACGTGTGTATTTCTTACGATATTTACCGTCGGGTACAGTACAGTGAGCCCACGTGAAGAATCCACTTTTTTCCGCGTGGTGGAAGTTGCGGATGATGACTAGTAAAGTAGTAGTTTTATAAACGCCGGGAGCTGATAAAAGGATACTGTTAAAGGTTATGTTTATTGCACGCGATGGAATCAATCAACTATTGAGAAGGCTATTTAGGTTTTATGCATCAATTACAAAAAATCTGCAAAGATAATTTTATATTTATTAGGTAGAAATAACGTGGAAAAACATAGTATTAAAATATAATACCAAAATGTATCTGTGTTCTTTGCTAGAATATACATATTGCTGTCGGATGAAGATTATAATAATTTCAAGCACTTATTCTAGTATATTGCACTAATAAGTAACAAACATGCAAAGAGTTACGCAATAGGTCACGATCTATGTCAAATATAATTCGCAGATCGCTGTAAATTGCCCGTGATTACAGCGAGAACTCAGGTAAAGAGTCAAGGCTTCCATGGATGCTTTTTACCAACACGAGCTAGCGTTATAATACCTACTCGTTGTCGTTTGTGATGTTCCGTTGTAACAACTATGTTGTAAAATGCGGAAGCGTGCCGCAATAATTACTGTGTTACATTTCTAAACATAAATATCAGATTTTCAAAACAAAGAAGGCAGTTAATCTTCAATCTAAACATGCATTTATTTATTAACTAAAACCTGACGGTAGTAGTTATAATCCAATCAGGCCTCAATACTTGTCGTTCCAGCTTCACAACATAGAATAGAATGAGCAAAGCATGCCAAGTACATACTGTTGTTATGTAATAGGTCTATTACCTATAAATCTAGTTCTTCTTCGTTATTAGAAATTGAACTACATATGTACGTATTTTTATTTGCATGTAGTGTAATTACACACAGTATTCAGCTCATATGACTCAAAATCAGGAATATTTTTTAATACTCAGGTTAAGCGCAATACAATCTAGTCTAGTAGCCTAATCTAGCGCAGTACATAACTTGTGCCCTGGAACTTCACTCGTGTAAAATATCTATCAGATTAGATGAGCTTTTCTCAAAAACTTTGTACACAATTGAGACAGAAAATTTAAGCCCAGTTTCCTATTTTGTTAACAATTTTCTTTGTGATTGATACATTGATATCAGATCATATATAAGTAAAAAATTATAGGCATAACAGAACCTTAATTATCGAACATAGCCATAATTATTAATATAAAACTACTTAAATAATTGGTAACCAAATTAGGAAAATTACATGGGACTTTAATATTCTGTCTTAATAGTGTACAAACTTTTTGAGAAATGCTCAGATCATGGATTCATGACAGGTACGTAATACCGTGTGATTTATTAATTACTGTACAAACTTTACGTACTCTTTCTATGAAAACTTAGAATGCGCCCATAAAGAACCCATATCTACACAAATTCAAAGAGAATATAATCACTACGTCTTAAATCTATTTAATATATTTTTATGTACAGTTTCAGCCATGTTTCAGCTATGTTTCAGATTCATGTTAAAGTGTCAGCGAGTACCGAGGATTTATATATATGCATAGACCATAAGTCCATAACCCAGTTGCATAATAATATGATTGTCAAAACGAACATTTTCCGAGCACGTACAGAACTCATAAGTACAGCAATTTCCATTCGTTTTGGTTGAACACGTATACTGATGCAAGGCTGGGTTCTGTGACTGACAACTACACTACTACTGTTACAAGTAACAACGACGCGCATAGAGGCCAAGGTCAAGAGTAGTTGAACTCACCACGACTGTCACATCATCGTGACTGTCGGAAAGCAAATAACCCGGTCTTTGCTCTTGCGTACTCAAGTAAATTCGAAAATTCCAGAAAACTAAATTTGTGAAACATCGAATGTGTTATTGTTTAAAATGGAAACACCACATTTTTTTATTTTTCTATTGATACAAAGAACAAATAAATATTAAAATGCGTAACCTGCCCGAAGAGACCGGGAATTGAACCCGGTACCTCTGGATTACCGGTCTAACGCGTATATTATGACACGAACGTGTATTGATACGTTGGACCGGTAATCCAGAGGTACCGGGTTCAATTCCCGGTCTCTTCCGCCACGTTACGTATTTATTTTATTCAATATTTATTTAGACTTTATTGCACAATATAAGATAGTAAATAGTACAAATAGCGGACTTAATGCCGTAAGGCATTCTCTACCAGTCAACCATAGGGCCAAAAAGAAACTAGCAGTTGATGCAGGGACATTAAAAGCAGTGAGAATATAATAACTTACAGATTTTTCTCTGGTTTCAATTTTTTCGGGAAATATACATACCTTGTAAAACATTATACATGCAAAATTAATTGTAAATCAGCGATGAAATGTATTTCTATTATGATTTTTCTATGGTGGTTAAACTTTAGTGTTGTCAGAACAAAGGAGTAGGTTGACCCAGTGACCGGATAATATATGCGTTCACTGGGTTGACCCCACTACATTTTTTTGCCACAACAATGACAAAGTGCCAAATGAGTAGTTAAACTCCTACTACTACTGAGAAAAACTTAATTCAATATGCAATCAGAAATGTAAAATAAACATCAGCCATGTGGGGAGGTTCCATGCTACCTCAAACTGATACGGATTATGTTTATGTATTTACGAAATAATAACAGCCACCTAATCATGTCAGTGCGAATAAAAAAATCGGTTCTGGCGACAGATTGGTGCAATGGTGTCATGGAGCACCTGGTTTTGTACCCTTGTGTACCCTTCAACGGCCAAGTCACACAACATTAACCATAATAATAAAGAAATCGCAGTAAGGAACCTTAGACTTGGTACGAGTTTGTCTAGATTTCATTACTTTTTAGAGATAATCAAGCAGCGCCTATGTTCAGCAGTGGACGTCCTATGGCTGAGATGATGATGATGATGATGAAGCAGCGCCATCGAGACGGCTAGTCTTTAACAGAATGTTTTTGGTGGGATTTAAATTACTAAACCTTTAAAATTTGTTATTAACTTTGAAGTACATACGGATACGGAACCCTGAATACAGTTGACATGGAGGCGCCTTATATTTAACATCTTTTTGACGTGACAACGTCTTAAATTAGGTTGCGGCTCGGAGTCACTCATGAAAAAGTGTAACGCCCGCTCACGGTTGATCGCTCACGGTTGATGAGTGAGAGAGACAAAATATATTTCTATAGTTAAAATTTGTGCAATTCTTATTTTCATTCATCGAGCATTACTGTAACAAGAGGGAAGAGGGCGGAAGAGGGCGGAAGAGGGAAGAGGGAAGAGGGAAGAGGGAAGAGGGAAGAGGGAAGAGGGAAGAGGGAAGAGGGAAGAGGGAAGAGGGAAGAGGGAAGAGGGAAGAGGGAAGAGGGAAGAGGGAAGAGGGAAGAGGGAAGAGGGAAGAGGGAAGAGGGAAGAGGGAAGAGGGAAGAGGGAAGAGGGAAGAGGGAAGAGGGAAGAGGGAAGAGGGAAGAGGGAAGAGGGAAGAGGGAAGAGGGGAGAGGGGAGAGGGGAGAGGGGAGAGGGGAGAGGGGAGAGGGGAGAGGGGAGAGGGGAGAGGGAAGAGGGAAGAGGGAAGAGGGAAGAGGGAAGAGGGAAGAGGGAAGAGGGAAGAGGGAAGAGGGAAGAGGGAAGAGGGAAGAGGGAAGAGGGAAGAGGGAAGAGGGAAGAGGGAAGAGGGAAGAGGGAAGAGGGAAGAGGGATGAGGGAAGAGGGAAGAGGGAAGAGGGAAGAGGGAAGAGGGAAGAGGGAAGAGGGAAGCGGGAAGAGGGAAGAGGGAAGAGGGAAGAGGGAAGAGGGAAGAGGGAAGAGGGAAGAGGGAAGAGGGAAGAGGGAAGAGGGAAGAGGGAAGAGGGAAGAGGGAAGAGGGAAGAGGGAAGAGGGAAGAGGGAAGAGGGAAGAGGGAAGAGGGAAGAGGGAAGAGGGAAGAGGGAAGAGGGAAGAGGGAAGAGGGAAGAGGGAAGAGGGAAGAGGGAAGAGGGAAGAGGGAAGAGGGAAGAGGGAAGAGGGAAGATGGCGGACATAATTTTTTCTTAAAAATCGATATGGGTGTCATCTCCGAGGTTCCTCGGGGTTCCGATTACGAAAATGACATCCATTTTGAAATCCAAGATGGTGGACATTATTTTTTCTTAAAAATCGATATGGGTGTCATCTCCAAGTTTCCTCGGGGTTCCGATTACGAAAATGACATCCATTTTGAAATCCAAGATGGCAGACATTATTTTTTCTTAAAAATCGATATGGGTGTCATCTCCGAGGTTCCTCGGGGTTCCGATTACGAAAATGACATCCATTTTGAAATCCAAGATGGTGGACATTATTTTTTCTTAAAAATCGATATGGGTGTCATCTCCGAGGTTCCTCGGGGTTCCGATTACGAAAATGACATCCATTTTGAAATCCAAGATGGTGGACATTATTTTTTCTTAAAAATCGATATGGGTGTCATCTCCAAGTTTCCTCGGGGTTCCGATTACGAAAATGACATCCATTTTGAAATCCAAGATGGCGGACATTATTTTTTCTTAAAAATCGATATGGGTGTAATCTCCAAGGTTCCTCGGGGTTCCGATTACGAAAATGACATCCATTTTGAAATCCAAGATGGCGGACATTATTTTTTCTTAAAAATCGATATGGGTGTCATCTCCGAGGTTCCTCGGGGTTCCGATTACGAAAATGACATCATTTTGAAATCCAAGATGGTGGACATTATTTTTTCTTAAAAATCGATATGGGTGTCATCTCCAAGTTTCCTCGGGGTTCCGATTACGAAAATGACATCCATTTTGAAATCCAAGATGGCGGACATTATTTTTTATTAAAAATCGATATGGGTGTCATCTCCAAGGTTCCTCGGGGTTCCGATTACGAAAATGACATCCATTTTGAAATCCAAGATGGCGGACATTATTTTTTCTTAAATATCGATATGGGTGTCATCTCCGAGGTTCCTCGGGGTTCCGATTACGAAAATGACATCCAACTAAGAGGGAAGAGGGAAGAGGGAAGAGGGAAGAGGGAAGAGGGAAGAGGGAAGAGGGAAGAGGGAAGAGGGAAGAGGGAAGAGGGAAGAGGGAAGAGGGAAGAGGGAAGAGGGAAGAGGGAAGAGGGAAGAGGGAAGAGGGAAGAGGGAAGAGGGAAGAGGGAAGAGGGAAGAGGGAAGAGGGAAGAGGGAAGAGGGAAGAGGGAAGAGGGAAGAGGGAAGAGGGAAGAGGGAAGAGGGAAGAGGGAAGAGGGAAGAGGGAAGAGGGAAGAGGGAAGAGGGAAGAGGGAAGAGGGAAGAGGGAAGAGGGAAGAGGGAAGAGGGAAGAGGGAAGAGGGAAGAGGGAAGAGGGAAGAGGGAAGAGGGAAGAGGGAAGAGGGAAGAGGGAAGAGGGAAGAGGGAAGAGGGAAGAGGGAAGAGGGAAGAGGGAAGAGGGAAGAGGGAAGAGGGAAGAGGGAAGAGGGAAGAGGGAAGAGGGAAGAGGGAAGAGGGAAGAGGGAAGAGGGAAGAGGGAAGAGGGAAGAGGGAAGAGGGAAGAGGGAAGAGGGAAGAGGGAAGAGGGAAGAGGGAAGAGGGAAGAGGGAAGAGGGAAGAGGGAAGAGGGAAGAGGGAAGAGGGAAGAGGGAAGAGGGAAGAGGGAAGAGGGAAGAGGGATTCATATCAATAAATATTCTAGCGAGAAGAAGACGTTGTCACGTAAAATCTTCCTTCCACCCATTTTTTTAAGTAAGTTATATTTTAGGATATCAAACTAAATTAGAATCATTATTATGATATATTTTGAATACCTTTTATATAACGGCAGCAACGTAGGTACTTTTGTAAAGTATACAGATAACACGTGTAAAAAGCAATAAATACTTGTTCTTTAAATTCGACTGAATTCATAGTCGACTTCGATATATTTGCATAAACACAATCGTATCAAAGGTTAACTGGATTCAATAAGCATAACGAAGTTCTTAACGGAAATACTCACTAACTTTCAGCCAGTTTTGGGTTTCATTTATAAATATTACATATGAATTCTTTTCTTTCTTTCTTTCTTTCTTTATCACACAAATCAACCTAGTCTCAAGTTAAGCTCAAGAAGGCTTGTGTTATGGGTACTAGGCGACGATATACATACTTATATAGATAAATAAATACTTAAATACATAGAACATCCATGACCCAGGCACAAATATTCGTGTTCATCACACAAATATTTGCCCTTGCCAGGATTCGAACCCGGGACCGTCGGCTCAGTAGACGTGAATTATATTTTAAAACCAATTTTGTCCAAAAGTTAGTGAGTATTTCCGTTATTTTTTTCTTAACTCTTGTTTTGCGATGATTAGTCCGACCCCTGGTCATCAAATAGTATATTATTAATATTTTGGCGTCTACGCAAAAGTTGTTTATGGTAAGGCTGACGGTGCCAATTATAGGGACAGCAATAACTTGTATGGCAACTAGTTTAACAAAAAGGTGCTTCAATAATCAACGGATCGGCACAAACCGGATGCTTAACTAGTACATTGTTGTAGAGGTTGGAAAGTAAGCAATAGATGAACAAGTAAATACTAGTGCCAAAAATACTACACTAAAGTCGGGAATTTGAAAACTACGCAACAGATTTTGAAAATGGCTATACGGCAGTTAAAAGTTTGTATAAGCATTTTTTTTTAAGAATCTTCAAGCCTAATCTTAAACAATGCACGCTACCTGTCTACCTGTGATAATTTTTTTCAGTTGGAGCTAATAGGCTCTATTAAGACAGACGGGGAAGGATACAAGCCGGGATAATTTTACCCGAAAGAAATTGGTCGATAACTCGGTCGATATACGGCATGTGGGGACTCCTCGCAGACGGTATAACGACCAGTGAAACTCACAAGTCGATAACTCGGTCGACATACGGCATGCGGGGACTCCCGCAGACGTTATAGCGACAAGTGAAACTCGTAATGGCATGCGTTATGGAAATCTACCGCACCCCGCATGCGGGCCCTATCGACCAATGAAAACAATTCCTCGCATGCGAGCCCTATGGCATGCGTTCTGGAAATCTACCGCACCCCGCATGCGGGCCCTATCGACGAATGAAACTGAGCCATGAAAGCTATGCTTGGCGACGTGTTCGGTACATTCTTGGAAGTTGCCGGAACAGAAGACTGTCCCATACCAGGCGTAAGTCAGAACAAATAAACGAACATTATTAAAAATATTCACCTTTAAGACTCACTTTCATTGGTCGATAACTCCGTCGATATACGGCATGCGGAGACTTCCCGCAGGCGGTATAACAACTAGTGAAACTCACAAGTCGATAACTCGGTCGACATAAAGCATGCGGGTCTCCCCGCGGGAAAAAGTGAAACTCATAATGGCATGCGTTATGGAAATCTACCGTACCCCCGCATGTGCGGACCCTATCGACCAATGAAAATTCGGGCCCTATGGCATGCGTTATGGAAATCTACCGCACCCCGCATGCGGGCCCATGAAACTGAGCCAATAGTCCACTTATGGACTTATAGTTATACAGAAAGCGACTAACGTAGATTGTTTGGTCGCTTTTTGCATTACCATCTTTGGTCGCTTTCTGTAAATATGACATGTAATTTTATTTTATGACGCGCGTCAACGGGCTCGAATCATGTCTACGGTAAGTATTAATGGGCCCAATCACAAATTATTACAGGATACAACATCACATCGTGGTAAGTGCGACGCGACGTCGTCGTGTGATTGAATACTGTATTTTAATTTAGAATATTGGAAGATAAAGTTTATTTTGTTTAGGCTTAGGTATTTCCACAACACAATGCGTGACGTCGCATCATGGCACGGTGTCCAGTCGTACCACGATACCATGTCATGTCATGTAATTATGTTTTGGCCCTAAGTATATCATCAATTCACACTCACATGCTACAAACTTTGCTAAGTATGAGACTAGGTTGACTTAAGTATGTAAATTTTTACCCCTACCGGCGGGGTTCTTAGTTTGCGTTTTTCTCCGCATCATAGCCCGTCTCTCTTTCCCCTCTCCTCTCGCCCTAAGTCAGGCTGACCCGTTTCAGTCTATTCACGACGCAGTCCGTGCGCCCAGTGCGCCCGCGTCACCCTCCCCTAAAATTACTCCTGTCTCCTGTGGCGCGGATCTCATTAGCGGGTTATACCTACTCCCACACAAAGTCCGGCTCACTGGTAGTGAGGGCTAAACAGTTCAATTCATGTCTAAAAAAATGAAAATTTTGTTAAATACGAAATGTTTTATACGAACTTATAGTCGTTTCTTTGTTTTAGGGAGAGTACAAAATAGTCGATTATTAATTAGACCACGACAAATTGCCGGAACAGCTTATTTATGTATACGGGGAACACAGAATGGAGGCGAAACTATTTATGAACGAAGAACTTAAAGGATATTACTTGCTTTACTTAGATGTTGTGCCAAAGGATTCATAAAGTACTTGAACAAATAATCAAATACTTACAAGTACTTGTCTATTGTTGTTAATATTACTTCTAAATATTTGAATAAACCAATTGTAGTTTCATAGACTACGAAATACTAATTGTGTTTTCTTCAAATCCCAGCGAATCTGTGATGAGTCTGTCACGCTACAAGCCGTAGACAAAGAAAATAACTATAAACCGACAATCATGGGCCAGACTTCACACCCACACCTCAACAAGTAGGTAAGTTAATTAATATATTATTCAGTATTTTAGTTTAGGTCACCCGGATTAGGGGTACGTAACTACTTTGTATTCAGAATCTATTCTTGGTCATTCTAGGAAATCATTCTATTTCCATTGACTGAGAACGGCAAACACGTAGGTGCCAACGGTTTATTCGAACTAATAAATATTATACTGTCGTGTAGTGCAGACAAGCGTAATTTCTGAGATAAGTACATACGTTGTTTTATTTTTTTTTACACTATTCTATGGTTATAAAATCAAAGTCACCAAATCTTTGATTTGTTTTCAGTACAAAATGAGTACAATAAGCTGCAGAGAAACCTGACACCTTTCGGCTTAGCACAGCAATATACAGTCTGACCAAAAAGAGTAGAAATTAAAAAGTGGCAATACTGTAGTGCCGTCCCCGTTTTCTTAGTTTGATTAGAGAGGGACTTTTAAATTTCTACTCTTTTTGGTCAGACTGTAGTCTATAGCGGGCCTCAAGTGACAAAGCATCCATCACGTTTTGACAAGATGCTGAGTGAGTGACAGATGTTTTGTCGCTTATTTATCACGTGATAAACGCAACCATCATAGGCCCGCAGAGCACTGATTTATGTGTCAAATCGAATGTAAACATCGAGCGATTGGCTCTAATCACGTAGGCTAAGGGTAGAAGTAGGGGATGAACATTTTTATTGATTTATTTTTGGCCATTCAATGAATTGATTTAAGTCGTCTGTTGTATTACTTTTTAATTAAGTAATTGTTAAGGTACGTGTCGTATAAAGCGTATTAAACATCGGCATCGCGGCTGGTCAAAGCAGGCAGTTGACAAGCTGAAGCGAAGTGACGATCCTCAGCAATGAGGAAGCGATGGAGAAGAAGAAAATAGCACGGCCAGTCGACTTCTGATATTGTTTTATAATAACAAGGTAGGTACTAGAATCATTTGAGTATTATGAATAAACAATATATCAACATAAAAAATAAGTATGGTATTTTTCTTCTCATTGACTGACGTAAGAAAATGGTGAGTTCGTCGACCTGTCTAAGAGCTCCTAATCAGCGGGTCGTCGTCCTTGACGCAGTCGGCACCGCAGAAAGCCAGCTCCTTGCGCCACCGCGGTGAGTGCAACGGTGCAGTGCTCTGCACTGGACCACGAGATTGCTCTCTATTCTATGCCTTATTTTACTTATCAGCAATAGTGATGTTGACTTTTACAACATTAACTGCAGTTATACGATTAATAAATGCCAGTACTTTATCATAAAAAACAAATATAAATTACTTTCTCCCAAGATTTTTAACGAATTCCATCATAAAATATTAGTAACTTTTCCCTTGAGTTTTCCACCCGTAATATACGAGTATATAGGGATATGAGGTGGATTTAAGGGTGTAAGAGGTCTATGGTTTTTAGAAATAACGCCCATAGAGTTTGTTCTGAATTGTACGATTAGATTTGCGATTCTAGTTCTTAACCCTCTATTAAGTGTAGGTAATCCCTCCTGTCCGAAGGATGTAATTATTTTCAAAGTTTGATCAAGATCCAATCACTTGTTTGTGAACACTTACAACATTTTCAATGACCTGAGAGACGGTCCGTCAGCAAAAAAATTCACTCCGACAACATGTAAATCAATCGAGGCTGTCTACTAACTACCGCTTATTAAATTAAGAGTAGGTAATTATACTTCAAATATTTATTAATAAATTACATCAAAGCTAGTTATGTTAATTATTACATGTACGTTTCTTTACTTGTTGCAGGAAATCCTCATGTCCCAGGAGTTGACATTTATGCATCTGCCTGCCCTCTAACCCTACCAACTTATAGGACCTTGTCGCGGTCATATACCTACTTCCGTATAATTAGTAAAATAACATGTTTTCCAACACACTTTTCATGACAGCATTTCATATTTAAGCAAATCCTATTTTTGTTGTAATAACCATCCCGACTAGCAAGCATCTAGAACAGGAAAGAGGTGGCTAAAGACTTCTTACCCAATATTTTTACATTGTCGGCCATAATGATAGTCGCCATTTATCGCGCGATATGATGTCACTTTCGTTTCCGATGTAATCATGACACATGCTTTATCATTGATCTATCACAAAAATAAATGCGACATGACAGGTCCACTGGTATCGAGTAAAGATAGGAAGTAACGCAGCGCCATGTAGAGCGCAACATTACAGGTGTAATGAATGGTATGGCACGGCGCTCTCACGTGCGCGGCGAACGTCTTTCGCTGTATCCAGGCCGCGTCCCGTGCAAAAGCCAGCAGCTAGTGCGGGGCACGGTTTGACGATAAATATATTACATTTATTTAATCGCTAAAATAACATATTTCTCTTCGGACCCCTTCAGGAGGCAAGACTCCCAGAACACTTACTGGCTTATTTCGAAGTTGAATGCCAATATTTCGTGCCGGCCTACTGTTTACCAGAGTGTATAAATGCATCGAGTAATAAAGCGAATAAAATGAAAACGGCCCTCATCATTAGTAATAGACAAAACATTTCATACTATATCAAATGGTAAAAAAAACAAACTAACGTCAATACAAGTAAACAAATATATTTGTAAGATACCAACCTAAGCACTTAAGCTAATTTGTTATAGCAGGCGTTTGAAAACCTTCCAAGGGTAAAAAACGACAAGTCAGGTTTAACTGAATCTATATACAGTTAAACCTGACTTGTCGTCAAGACAGACAATTTTTTTGTACTAATCATACATCGTCAACATAAACAGACATAATATAGCCAGAACCAATAAGTCTACAGTGGTGACTAATACCTACAGGGTTATTTATTTATTGTTTCTAAGATACCTTTTACCTACTGTATGTATGGATATAAAACAAATTTTGCTAATTAATTAATGTGTTCAGAAATGCCTATACTGCTAAAGTTTGGCCAGTTTACTTCATCCCCTTCAGGTCTATGCTCTAGTGTGTCTATGAATGCTATATAAGTATGATAAACATGATGCGATGCAGTTCACTTCCAAGGCTACTAACATTGACATAGATTGGACAATTATGAGGCATTGGCTAATTACTATAATCTAGGACAAGTCTATATCATGCTCGACCGCTTTGTTGCACTTAGGTTTATGTAAGCTTGTCATTTGCCACCTACCCAACCAGTTAGGTACCATTTTCCTTTGTCCATCATTATCGTAATTATTTGCCTTGATTACCTACCTATAAACTGAATCTACAGAATCCGGACTCTGTTTGAAAGAAAAATGGGCTTCCGATTGGCAGTCAATGACCAATGGACCTATTAGAAGCCTTATCTCGCCCGATGTGAAAATGTATGGATTCGGCCTCCCACATCACACGAATGGTGCAAACTCAACCGAGTGCGGACTGGGTGCGGGCGAAGTGCACGTTTTAAACATCTTTGCAGCTGGATCGATTCGCCCAGCTGGGGCTGTGGTGTCGAATCTAACAATGAAACTGTCCTTCACATAGTACAGGAATGCCCCCTTAGATCTTACCCTGAAAACCCCCAGACCTTCTCCTTCACAACTGACGCGGCTAAATGGCAAAATCAATTTGTGACATAACTGTTGTATATATTTCGATTACTTTGACGCACTACGATTAAAAACACTACCTGTACTGACGTATAACTAGTGATGTGCCGTTTCCGAAAATTTCTATATAACCTACTAGGTGAGAAAAATTAAACAAAAAAAAATATATATATTGCACAATTCTAAATATCGACAATACCAACCAGTAAGTGTTTATTTTTATGTAAAAACTATTTATCGATATATTAGTATTTTATCGACATGAGCCCTATGCCTACCCGGCACGTGCACGTGCAATGCTTTCTAGCTGTTGACCAACCGGCGTTTACTCATGTATCCAGTACCCAATGTCGACAGCCAAATGCCAGTCTGATGTAGCAGCTCTCGTAAATTGACGTCCTACATTCTATTATTATTGTATGAGTTTATTGTGTACTCAAAACTAGCGGACCACCCTGCGCTATGCTGTAATCGATAAGGTCAGCAGGGATAAGCGCGCCAAACTGGATAAGCTTGCCTACCATAAACATTTCGAAAAATACACATGTTGTTGTTATTTCTACAATAGCTGAAGCCTTTCTCTGGTAGCATATAGACCAACTAATACTAGCGTAAGTCGATGATTTATTATTTCTTTATTTAACTGAGACTCGTTATAAAAGTAAAACTTCTTATTCTCATAGAATAACATGTTTCTAGAAGGTTTCTCTGTATTTACTACAATAGAGGTGTTTCGTTACTAGATAAACGTGTTTATTTTGGTTTACGTTAATTTCATGTTAATGAAAATTATTTAACTTTGCTGCTAAAAAATTCTAAATTACTGTAGTGTCAATGTCTTTTCTATTGTCATAGTTGTCAAACATAAAGGATCGGTCACACCAACCATATAACTGTATTTTATGTGTAGAAAAGAAATAATTAAAATAATCACCAAATGAATGCAGCAAAGAATGAGATTAAATTTATAATAAATTTGAAATGGACTGCGTATGGATTTTGCCGACTACTTAATTTTCAAGGTACCAATTAGTCGGCCAATTTCTAATAGAATTCAAAAGCAGCATATTATATAACAATTTTCATCTGTCACATATGTTTCATAAAAGATATAAAATATTGTGCCATAAAGATATCTCCAATATACGTCAAACTGCGATATTTGTTTAAGATAACCTTCGTCGCGCAGTTGTTGCATTAAAACGGACATGCACGACAATCTTGTGACCTCAACATAATTTGATAATATTATATAAATATATGCTAAAAAAGCTATTATCTTTTAACGTTTTTCCTTAGTGTCTGCGTTGAGACGCGTCTTCTAGGTCCAAGTGAAATTCACAAGTCAAAAATGTACTCTATCTTGTCTAGCGTTGATAGCTTGGAAGGAAATGTATACTTATAGCCTAGCAAGCGTCGGTCCGATCCAGGGATAGCGGCGCTACAAACAACTTCCATATGGCAATAATGTGCATACGTCATATATTTGCATTATTAAACGTCAATAGCTATTTGTCAAGGATTTGTCATGAACTAAATTCAAAACATTGTTTACCGGAATGCTGCTCAATCCTTCGTTCTTCTTGCGAAATAAATACTAAATCCTATATAAAAACACTTGACTCTCATCACTGTGGATACTTTTGGGTTTATTTTGAAAAAAGTACTTGAAATTTGCGGAATATTTAATCCTGTTTCCTCTATGTGTACATCAGTGACATTTACCGACTTTTAACATCAGTTACCAAAAATTTGTCATTGTTAGTAAAAGAAATAAGTAGGTACTTACAACTAAAAATCCGCAATATGGAGTGGGTTGTAGAACCCCCTGTGGGGCTATACATCATGTAATTGCTGTCGAGTAAGTTGCCCTTTGTACATATTCGTCTCAATAAACGAAGGACTTAACAAAAATAAGTAATAACCCACAGCAGCAATGTGAATTAACTTATCTGATATTAGTTTATTTTCGTTGCGAAACCCTAAAGCTGGCGAAATATGTATCTATGATTGTGTGAAGCGTGATCAATGTTTAAATATAACTGTTTAGTTAAAACTGCAAGCCTGTGACTAATTTTAGCTGAACTGACCACACAATCTATTAGGTATATTTGATTTGCTTTACAAATATACAGTCATGAGAGTGTCATGACAACTAGTTATGATGTTCGCTCAAATAATGTAATTAAAGCCCGTTTTTTTGTCATATAAATATATGCTAAAAAAGCTATTATCTTTTAACGTTTTTCCTTCGTAGGGCGAAATAAACATTTCCTAAATATGTCTACTATGTTCAAGACGATGAATGCGACAAATGTTGCAGTAGATCGAAAATAATAATTATATAATAAGTAGTACAAACTAAGATAAGATAAGAAGTAAGACTTACTTCGTCCATTCTGTACGGTATAGGTGAGGTCCTGGAAGCTCAGGTGTACTGGTGGCCGCTGCGGCAGATGCGACAGATGCGCGTGCCCCAGCTGTCGGTTCACGCCGACCTCCATGCCACTTGACATGGTCACTTTCGGCCCATGTGATTAAGTCCACTTCGGTCGCTCGGTTTGGACGAGTTCAGATCTGAAAAGAATATTTTACATGTAGGTATCGTTAAATTATCAGAGCAACTTTCCAATTCCAATACAGGACTCTCTTAGGAAGTAAACGACACTATTTATCGGACAAGTAGCGAACAAAATCATTTATATGTATAACTAAACACGAGTCACGACTTTTGAGCTTTATGCACTAGCAAATTAATATATGCCAACTCTATAGTAAAAAATAAGCAATAACAGCTTTTTTTATTATTACTCTAGGCTACAGGTATAATTTTTCAAATTTAAGTGACCTTCCAATCAACTCTCAGACAGGTTTAACCAACATTTTTTTTTACCGCAAATGTAAAATTTTATGTTGCTTACCAAATGAATTTTTTGTACATTTAAAATGTTAATAAAACTACATTTGCCTGTTGTATCGAATTAGATTAGCATTATTTTACTAGCATATAATGGAGCTAGTTTTTGTGACATCTGAAAGCAGCACCGAGCGTAGTGAAGAACAAAATGTTGTAGGCTCTGGCGGTGTTTATACTAAATAAAATGTACAAAATTCTCAAGGAGTTAGGCTGTAGGTCAAGCGCGCCCATTAATATCAAAAGGAGACGAATTACATCAGAAAGAAGAAGACGGAATACCATAATAACAAATGAGTTAAGGACACATCTTATCCCATGTTGATAAGCACGGTAAATACGCAATATACGCATACCTATGTACTCTCAACTCAACACATCGGCAGGCCATGTCCGTGATGGACTGAACACTGTTATGTAGGGGCCAGAAACATAACGCGTTGGTGTAAGAAGCTACAGAACAACTTTTTGGCTTAATTGTTTAATACACTTCCAGTTTGTTATGTTTTACATCTATAGCGTAATTTCGTAGCTCTCTAGTACCTAACTCTAGCGTATGCAACGCCATAGATATCAGGCGCAAAGTTAACTTGTCCGGGTAGTAACTAAAATATCACTTTATGCAGCTTACATCACTTTACATTCCGTTCACTCAAAGGCGATATACCTGAGATATCTCAAAGTATACTCGAATTAGCGCCCTGGATGTATTGCTGTCAATTGTTAAAATTTATTGTGATTGTTTTACCCTCTGGGTACGGAACCCTAAAAATAGTGTACACGCCACGAGCATTGTATTTTTTTATTATCACTCCGTAGTGGTTCTTCTCGGTTTTTTTGGAATGCTTGTTGACCATGATATTTGACTTGATAAGGCAAGTCGAAATGATGACAGGAAACTATGAAAACTGGTTACAGGCAATACTTTAACTAGGTCACTGATGCACAACGCTCGTCAACTGCCTTTTGAAGTGTTTGGTAATACGGTATCAGACAACCTCCTTCTAAAAGTGAGCCTATATTTCATCATCTTCACCGGCTGATAGCCGAAAGGTGTCCTCTGATAGACAGAGGCCAAGGATCACCGCGATAACCGATAACGCACCACCTTCATCCCATGGCTCCCCGTGATCCTAACCAAATCCACGGCCCATCTTATTGGCGAACTCCCACATCGCGTCTTCCCGTACGCGATCGCCACCCGGAAACCTTTCAATTTTCCCCGATAGGCCAAAGAAGACGATTAATATCTCAGGCTATACATCTATTACTATTATTAAATTCTAAAATTATATTAAGGTCTGTTTTAAGGAGAGGTGTTGTTTTTATTTTATTTTATTTTATTTACATCAACATTACATCTATCATGACAGTTTCCCAATGCGATAGAGTAGCAACACAACAATATTATAAGATTATTAATTACAATTATTATATTTACGAGCAATAACATAATACAAATAGAGTTATCTTTGTGAATTCATTAACTGAACAATGGAACACATCAATTCTAGTGGCAATCAGGTTGAGCGTACGCAAGGCTCTGGTCCAGGGCGCCGCGCGCAGCAGGCCGGTGCGCGCGCGCGGCTCGGCCAGCAGCGGCGGCCGGCGCCGCCGCCACACGTACCGATCCGGCACACACAGCTCTACCGCTGCCAGTACCCCGGGGTTGCTGACCTTCCCTCTCAATAATTTAAAAATGTAGGAAACAAGAACTGTTATATCAGGGGAAAGCATAGATAGCAGCACGATCGATGTGAACGCGATACGTGCAGAGAAATATGTATTTTTATTGTCCTCTCATCACGCCGAAACGGCTGGGCGCGTTTTTATCAATTTCGGTACAGGGATAGCTGGACATCTAACTAAATTGCTGGCACCTTCTAGTAAGATATAAAATATTGGAATATAAATGTCGTACCTACTCACGTAAGTAGAGCTATATAATGATTATAAGTTTACAACCCTCTTGCGATGCAAGCAGTATAACAATGATTAATGTTCCTTCTGTAATGTTGACGTGATTGCATCTCGCGATTTTGCAATGTGATCTTAATCGACTCCATCTAAACTCCTCACAAACAATCTCGTTTTACGGCAGTGCATCCGCAGTTCACATTGCACACAAATCCCGATTAGGTACAGTGAGATACAGAGAAAACCGATTTGCTTTTGATTACCGATTGTGTGAGAATTTGTGGACCATATTAGAAACACACAGACAACCGAATGAGGTTTCCGTTTTTTCATTCGGAGGTACGGTACCCCATAAATAAGCGATTGTGTTATGGAGCGAGGTTTGGTAACGTCCTGGTGTCTAATTAGATTGACATTGACATTTAGGAGGTGTACGCTGTACGGGCCTTATTACAGACATACGCAGCTGTGATATGGCCGAAATATTTCGATTGTAGCTATTCGAGCGCCATTTAGGGTGATTATTTGAGCGTTTAAACCGTCTTATTACTCCTCTGTCCCCAATATTGACGAACACCGTATTAAGTGGCGCCATTTTCAGTTGCCCTGTCGCTTTTTACAACAAAATTATTATCAAAATTATATTAATTGCTTTTGTGAATTGGCCAATATTGCGAAATCAGTAAAATGATGGTTAAAATGCTCATATAATCACCCATTAAGTGACATGCATAAGATGTGTTTTTGTTAAGTTAAAAAACCGACCAAGTATAAATCAGACTTGCGCGAGAAGGATTACGTACCACACGTTTCTTGTATAGATACTCTTATATGACGTTTTCAAGCAAAAGGCATCTCTTTGTCGCTTACCATTAAAGGAATATTGACAGATAATTGATATAAAAATGCAAACAAACTTCGTCCTTATAATAAGCGACAAAGTGGACCCTCAGTTGAAAACGTCACATGAAAATATCAATTATGAAACTTTTAATATTACCTGTTACGGTATTTTTTATTATCTGTTGGTGCCTATTATAGCGATCTCGGTGTATACGTATACAATATTGTCTGTACGATTACGGTTCAAGAGTCCCCGAGACAAGAAAGAAACCTATGATAGACAAACAGACGCTCTGCCAGTCTGTTCGGCGGTATACATACCTTACTATGGAGTCCTCCTTTGGACTCCTCTGCCTGTCTTTCCCGACGGTGAGACAGACAAAAGACAAAGGAGCCTCAGTAATGGAATCCAATAATTAATGAATAATTGTCTACTAGCTGTGCCCGCGGCTCCGCACGCGGAAATCGGTCCGTGTCAGTTTTGCTTTATAACAGTTTCTTGTTACCCGTTAGATTTGGACAGGACTTTGCTGTCCAAATCTATTGGGATCTTGAAAGTTGTGGGAGCTGTTTTGCCACCAGGCAGCAACGTAGCAGCGATTATTCAAATAAATTTGTTGATATCCGTACCGCCTCTTCTAAACTCAGAATTAATTTGGCAAAATCCTTCCTCAGTGGCTTACAAATGTCACAACATATTAATTTCAGCGCCATCTGTTAGTTTATCAGGGTACTCGATAGTCGTACCACATGTTTGAAAAAAGTTTGCGCCTGTTTCCTAAGTAGCGCCATAAGATTCAGGTGCAAACTTAACTCAATCGAGTTTTTTCGACAGATTAATGAAGTTTTCATCAAAATCGGTTCAGCCGTTTTCACGTGATACGCGGTCTAATAAACAGACAAACAGATAAATAGACAAACAGATAAACAGATGAACAGAAAAAAATTCAAAAAACTGTTGGAACGTGTTCTTTTATCGATTCTAAGTATCCTCCGCCAACTTTTTTCGAATATCTTCCATGTACAGACTTTCGACCCTCGTCAGCTTTATTATAAGTTTTCTAATTTGATTTTTCAAACAAGTATGTATTATGTTATTAAAACTATCGTGAGACATCTTTGCTAATTATAAAAAAAACTATATATTATCTTTATTAAAAATATAACAGAACAAAATAAACAATAACCCAATTAAAATAAGTCTATCTAAATCTAAAACTAAATCTAAACTATGTCTAAAAATGGCCCCCGTGGCATTGTACCAAAGACGCTGGCAGCATTACATCGCTGTATTGCTATACTAAGACGCTGAGCGAGAAACTGCCAGCCCTTTGGTCACCAGTGGTGTCGACGAGCCGTTTCGCAAGCTCTTTAAAAATAATTCTAGCGCTTGGACCCCACGGGCCCAGGGTCTCGACACCAAATGAGGTGAAGTGGTATTGAGAGCCAAGATCCTGGTATTTGTGTTTTTTGCGGTTTTCAGCCGTCTCCGCCGCCCGCAGGCCCGGATCGAGGTCCGTGGAAGGTGTGACGGTGCTAGGGTATCGACGCGTGTTGCGTCCCACACCAGCACGCGACCCATTTTCCACGGGACCAGGGTCATTCCGTCTGGCCTCTTGCCATCGTCTCTTGAGACATCATTTGGTTTCAGGATCGCGGGAACGTTGACGGTGGCAAGAGCTCGGCGGATAATATCGTTGATATTATCCGCCGGCGGCATGTCTGGACAGGCGGCCAGCACTGTGATGACAAGATAACCCGTGGTGTCCCAGCTCATCGACGAATGTCCCACATGGGCATTTGTGTGGTGTACACACCATTACGCCTAGCCTCAGGCTTACGGCTAACCTTAAGGTGTCCGGCTCGATGAAAGTGCCGGTAGAAGGGAGGGGTACGCGTGCAGCCATTGTCCTGCTTCCCACTGGGCAGCTGCCAACAGCCGCGCGCGAGCGGAACCGGCACTGGAATCTATGGAATTGTTGAGGAGTAATTTTGAAAAGGCGTCATCCCAGCTCCGTTGACTATTGAGGTTTGTGGGAAAATTTTGCCCCGGACAAGCCAATTGCCAAGCCTCTCTAGCATCTGACAGACCCGCCGTTTCGCAGTTTGAAGGGAATGCCCTCAGAATTTTTCCTACAAGAACGGCAGAGCCATGAACGGATGAAAGAAAGGCTGGCAACGCGACACTAGAAATTTTGCGCGTCCCTAACCCACTGTATCTGATAGATGAGGATGTTTGGTTCCAAGATTGCTCCTTAAGCTGAATATTTAAAATGGATTCAAGGCTAGACTTTATGATATGATTGACCGAAAAACTGTTTTGTTGTTTCCAGAATGGACAGGAACGGAGCAAATATGTAAATTTGGGAACGAAAAGGCAGAATTTAAGGATTGTTCAAGCATAATGCGAATTAATCTCGAGCAGGCGATCGGCGCTATATCGGAATTTAGAAATTGCAAGAGCGATGACGTCCGGAATGGCCTCATCGAATATTGGAGACCCTAGGAGGTTTAGGGTCGTTTTGTCTATTTTTTTTGTATTTGGACAGATGGTATTAAATTTTTTAACCACATCCGGAAGGTCGCGGCTCAAAAAGAGTTCGCATTTGTTGAAATTGAATTCCAAACCTATAAGTTTAAACTTATCCTTGATTTCTAAAAGATCTGAGAATACTGAATTTGCGTTACCTCCTAGGGTTCCGTCGTCTACAACTACGGTCGGTAAAATTTACGGTCAAAATTCAACGTATGGTACTTACCATACTTTGAATTTTGACCGTAAATTTTGAATAATAGGGTTTATGGCAAGGCTAAAGATGGCAGGTCTGAGGGGGTCGCCAAGCTGACAGCCCACTTCAGAAGAAAGTTCATTGTTTTTATACATTAATTTTGAAGGATCTCCATAGCAATGTAGAGGATAGTTGTAAATTTCCGGGATGTGGTTTCTTACTTCTGAAAGCAGGGCGTCCCTATTAACCGAATTAAAAGCGTTTTTCACATCAATTTTGAGTAACACCTCACACTGGTCGTAAATTAAGCAGGTTCGAAAGGCATGTACCGCTGCTTCGCATCCTCCTTTAATTCCAAAGCCTAATTGAATGGGTTAAAATTGCTTTTCAAGTTTATTTATGATGTGTCGTACTGATATTTTTGATGCTAGGCGTCGAAAAGTAGAGCCGACAGCGATAGGCCTGATTCCTCCGTCTTTTTTCATTAAGGCAATCACGTTCGCTCCGTAAACTATGGGGACAAATGCGGGCTGTATTTATTATATGTATATGTATAGATTAATAATAGTAGACAAATAACATATTGGTGTAATAAGTTGACTCTCCCACGGGTGCTTTGACCTACTTAAATAATAAGTATACCACTTCACTTGATTCAAAATATAGTTAACGAAATGGCCTCGTAGTTTCTGCTACATCAAAACTGGTTGCTTGGCATTGGTTAAACAAGTCAACAGGGTCAAGTTCGCACACATGGACCAGTTACGGATGATTATGATTTAATCATTGTTTTAGTATAAATTGTATGCATAAAATTAAAGTGCCTGTTTATAGACGCGCGCTTGTTGCATAAGTTACTGATATGACACATCCTTCAATTTAATAGTGAGCAGTCGAATGTTTATGTAAATCGTTAAATGTTTGAATTGTATTTTAAAAAATTGGGCAAGTGCGAGTCCGACTCGCGCATGTAGGGTTCCGTACCTATATATATTTATATATATATATATATAATCTATAACAAGTTTGTTGTATGGGAGCCCCCCTTAAATATTTATTTTATTTTATTTTTAGTATTTGTTGTTATAGCGGCAATAGAAATACATCATCTGTGAAAATTTCAACTGTCTAGCTATCACCGTTCTTGAGATACAGCCTGGTGACAGACGGACGGACGGACGGACGGACAGCGAAGTCTCAGTAATTGGGTCCCGTTTTTACCCTTTGGGTACGGAACCCTAAAAAACTTCATAAAGGAGGAAAGTATCATCAGTATTTATATTATTTTCGCATGCATATGGATTTTCTCCCGTTATTATTACCGTACTATGATCGGCAAAAAGTGCCATCGGGTAGTCAAAGGCATGTGGTAGATCATTGATATAGACCAGAAATAAAAGTGGACCTAGTATGCTCCCTTGCGGTACACCGTACCTTACTTTCTAGATTTAGATGATAGAGTCACTTCACATTTAGTTTTTAAACATGTTTGATCAATTATTACTTATGAAATTTTTGAATTTAGGTTATGTTGAGATGTGATTTATTTTTCTACAATTAACTAAGAACCTACTAGGTAGCCAATCACTTGCTAAACAACTTTTCATAAATATTCATTTTACAAACAACGTTAGACAAATGAACGATACCCAAATTAGACGTTGCATAAAATATAGTTTTACAAATAGATCATGATACAAATTGTTTATTGGACAAAACATCATATCACAAAACATTATATCGCAAATTATTCATTTATTATTCTAGTCAATTAATAAAATATCGAATGATAAAACAACGTTAATAAAATGCATTGTTTGGAAAACATTTCATTTAATAAATCATCATGGTGTGAACGCCATTCATATGTGTAGTTTTCTACGAGTACAAATATCAACATACTTAATTTTTAACAAAGTAAAATTGTTCTGATGAGCATACAGACGTCTTAGTGTTCAGGTTATTGAGGTTTTTTAGGTAACATGGCTCAAAAACCGAAAACTGTAGGTTAGGTTAGGTTTGTTTTATGACCATGTATAGCGGAGCGTCAAAATGCTTGCTTTAAAAATGGAACATCACTCAATCTAATTTAGCGTAAAAATGGCAAATATTGAAAAAAATAATATTTTTTGGAACCCCAAAATCTCGGTAAATATCTCTCTGAGAGAAAAAGATTAAAGAACAAAGCATGCTTATTTTAGTATAATCTACAAGATTCAATCTAATTTAAGTCCAAAAACAGCCAAAAATAGTGTAAAAAAAATGATGTCCCAGAATTAGCCCCTCTGGTACAATCTGACCGAAATAAGTACTTGCCTGTTTAATATTTTGCCCAAGTGTTTCGAGTATTAAACTTCATACCGTCCTGCGTTTCGTTACATAGAGAGTTATTTTTAATATTTTTATGAAACGATAGTTTATCAATTAATGTTTTGCAAAATAACAGATTTTTAAAACGATTTATTCGTGAAGTGAACATTTTTTAAATGAAACTTTGTCATTCAATATTTTTATAAAGCGTCTAAGTTACTAAATGTATATTTGTCGAATAATTATTTGTAAAATGAGCATTTTAAGGAATGATAGGTTTGTGAAATGAATAGTTTGTAAATCGTTGTTTGTTAAGTGATTATTTGTAAAAAGTTGTTTAGCAAATGATGATAAACCACTTACTAAGATATGGAGTTTTTCCAATTTTTTCAGTGCGTACCAAAAATTTACATGAAGAGTTACATTTCGTCGGGGATAGTGCATTACCGCGTAAGTAACGAGTGTAGATACGAATCAGTATTCAAACAAATACTAAGTATTTTATTGAAACGACAACTTTATCGACAGCTGTTATTTATGCGGTATTGCACTATCCCCAACGATTTAAACTAAACTATGCATTTAATTTACATGTATATATTTCACACGTACATTCAGGGCAATATAATTCTCGAACCTCTCGCCAGTTATACATAATTATGCCAATAAGTTGTCATTTGATTAGGTATCTATAATCTAAATAAAAATACTCTGTATGTAGCTTGGCGTCATACGTCTGTCATCAGCACCATAGTTTCGCTCCCTGAACATAAACGTAAGCATATATTTCAGCATGAGTCGAAGTTCCTAATTTCGCCGTTTCACAGATAAGTTGGTTGCACTATACTTATATTCTTTGCTTTAACTCGTCAATTGCAAAGTGTCACTTGTCAGTGACAGTTGTTAATAAGTTACTTTTGATCACTCCTGCAAGCGTTGTGCTATTTACGTAGAAGCATCGTAGAAGATTTGATTTGTTTACGCATGGGAGTTGACGGTTCAAAATAAAGTATACGGCTCGAGAAACATACTTAAGTAAGATAGAGATCGATGGCATATGCGTTTAAGTACGTCTTCAGCTTTGTGAAGCTGTGCAAAATTAGCTGACAGAAGGATTAGATGAACCAATCGGAACTAAAACCTCCGACGTGAAGTATTTCAGACAGCCATGAAAAAAGTTATTTCCACAGCACAGCACTGCACAGATCGTCTGCAACCGACGATACGTCTGATAGTGCTGATTGTTCCCATTTATAGAACGAACTTAAATATGCATTAGAATTTTTAAATATCTTAAATCAACTACTCAATGCTCAATAAATTACTTAAATAATTTACCTGCGATTGAAATAGCATTGGATGAGCTGAGCGTGCACAGGCGGTGTGCAGTCGACCAAAACGCAAGGAAGCGATCATTATTCATTCCTACTCATATTTACTCTGATTCATAATTTTCTTGAATACAGTGTAATAAATGTGTATTTTATAATTTACCAAAAAACCACTCTACTTAACTAGCTTGTTATGTCTTTATTAAATACATAACTGAGGTGATAAACAATAAACTACTTACTTGTAATGTCAATTTACCTCGAAGTGAGCAAGGCTTTCGACTTCGTTGATCATACCATACTTGTCTCAAAGCTGGAGTACTATTGAATCAGAGGTAAAGCTTTCGAATGATTGACTAGTTGTTTGAAAAAAAGAAAGCAACTGAAATAAATAGTATTCTTTTAAAGAATTATCTACAGATCTGACTTTCGTTTCAATAATTCACGGGTATAAACCAATTACGAGAGTAATACTTTGAATGATATACAAACGTGGACAAATAATAATAATCTTAATATTAATCTAGCTAAAGACAATTGGTCAATGTCGGTCCCACAAATCTGCTCCCAAACAATCAAGTATTAAATATAATAATAGACAAAAAGAAAAAACTGACACCATTAAATTCTTAGGCTTAGTTGTTGATAGTCAGTTAAATCGAAAAGACCATGTTGATTTTATATGATATATGCTCTAAACAAGATACATTTGTTTTTGCCCAAAGAAACCTTATCAAAACTGTTTCTACTGAAGCACCAACAGTAAACTATGTCTACGTTTCATCACCACTCCACAATGGTGTTGCAAAATAGTACATTACTGCCGAGGCAGGGAAAAGTCAGTTCGTGGATGAGTATGATTTTATGCTTGATTTATTCTTCTATTGATTACTTGATTTTATTATTTTTCTATGCTTTTTTTTATGTATGGTACGAATCCAGTTTCCAAGGAAGTTGGGGAAAAAGTGCTTACGTGCAATGCAAATAGTTGGATAACCGATAATTGTAAACCCATAAATACTATATTTTACCTTTGATGTGTATTTACATAAATTAAAGTTTGTTTATTTGTTAACTCTCGTGCCAATTGGGTAAGTAATAGAAGACATAAGAACTTATACTAAGTATAACGTTATTTTTAACTTTGTTAAGTATAACGTTATTTAAGTATAATATCTTTGTATATAACAATCATAACATAACGTATAACGTTCATAATATCTCAGATTTATAATGTATATTACTCAATACATCTAACACCAAAATGCATAATGCTCGTATAGAATAACCAATGACGTTGGAAGGGATTATTGCGTGGTTGTAATTTTTATTGCGGGACGCAGTTCAAACTTAACCTAGCCTACCTTTCTGGTATGCCTGTATTTTAGTATTTAATTGTCTACCCCTAAGGAACATGACTCCGGGCTGATGATGATGATGAAGGAAGACACGTTTGTCTGGCCGTCCACGGCTTGGGTATATGTAGGTGTATTGATTTGACCTTAGGCCGGTCATCGACAATACGCTACATACCTATAACTATCTCCTGACCTAAAAGCGAAGATTGTCACCTGTCCCTCCTTCGATAGGAAGACAACTTATTATTATTATCACCTTATTTACTTAAAAGTTAATTTGAAAGCTAATCCGTTTTGTGCAAAAGCAAGAACGTAACTTCGTTCAACGTGCTTATACCGAATTTAATAAGAACCATCGGTCCATATTAAAAGCTTTTATTTAACTTGCAATGTATGTATGAATTAAATTGAATTGAAATATAATTTATTCCATTGACATACAATATGCTCTAGAATAAGTCTTAGGGTTAATACATTGAATGCTTACTAGCTATATCTATACAATATTTATGTCAGGTTTCAATTTTTAATTCTAAAATCAATATTATAATAGTCTTTTATATTATACAACACATTTTGAGTTTATGTCTTTTTTAAATGTAATTTATAATTAATGTCATTCATGGAGGTAATGGTGTCAGGTAGATGGTTATACATTTTAAGGCTTTGATTTATGAAGCTTTTTTTTAGGGTTCCGTAGTCAACTAGGAACCCTTATAGTTTCGCCATGTCCGTCTGTCCGTCCGTCCGTCCGCGGCTTAGCTCCGTGATCATAAGAGCTATAAAGCTGAAATTTGGTATGAGTATGTGTATGTATCACGCCGACATAACGGTAAAATAAAAACTAAAAAAAAACTTTTTTTCGGGTACCTCCCGTACACCGAAAGTGGGGGTGAATTATTATTTTTTTCGTTCCAATCCTAGCGTGTGGGGTGTGATTAAATAGGTCTTTTAAAAATAATAGGCGTCTTCAAACATAATTATTTGATAAAGTCAGTAGTTTTGTAAACAAACGCTCGGAAAATCCAAAAAATTGTGTCCCCCCCCCCCCCCCCCCTAACTTCTCAACTACGGGTTAAAAAAATATGGAAAAATTCATGAAAATATGGCCTTATTAGTACTTTCAATGAAAACTATATTGAATAAAATCGGTCGAGCCGTTTTTGAGTTATCGCAAAATTATGAAATTTTCTTTAAAATGACGTAAGTGCCGTGCGGTGTTCTTATACTTCGAACGTTACACATATTAGTTGAGTGCCATACTACATGAAAAAATTTCGCTAAATTTGGTGCGTATAATCGATAACTTCCAGAAGGTAATAAGTAATTACAGTTACTTTGGCGTTTACGACCTTTTTATAGTGCTTGAAATCTTTATCTTAATTTAAATTTGATTTTATTGTCTATTGTGAAGGAGGGGCAACTACGGAACCCTACACTGAGCGTGGCCCGACATGCTCTTGGCTGGTTTTTGGTTTTAGCTAGGCGGACTTTTGGAAGACAGATCTTATTCCTGCTTCGAGTGGGATAATTGTGGATATTGTAGGGATGTAGGCCGGTAATAAAGAAGTATTTGGTTTAAATAAAGATTCCATCACTGTCAAGTGAACGACTTATTATAGTATTTTATGCAATCGTTGCACAATGGAGGTTCTTAAAGTCGAGTACCGCGTTTAGGTCACGAGGCTTGCCGAGTGGCCTATGTAAGGTACGAGACTTTAAGACCTAATTGTGTAACTATTGCATACAATACTTTTTATACGAGCAAAACTCAGAAAAACATTTTTTACTTTAATCGTCATTCTCCAATATGATTTCCTATTTTTGATGTAACCTTTTTCGTTCAACTAAAACTGACCTATTAAAAAAAAAACATGATCGCGATGGCCATGGCGGGTGCCTCGTGATTGGTGAATTTTTTTGACAAGTAATTTCAACCAATCAGTGAGCATCAAATAATCTTGTGTTCTCTTTTTGAAATTATTAGAGTTGTGTAGAGTGATGTCTTATGAATATTAAAGTTCTGTAGCGGGTACCATAGAGTATAGAATTTTATTACAGGATTAAAATGTGCGTTATTGTGATTTTGTCTGTGAAATTATAATTGACAGATTAAAGTCTGCGAGTATAAAAAAAATATTAGATGATTCCTCTACGAGTCGCCACCAAACAATCATATTAATTATTGTATTTCGGTCAGAAATATATTCTAAATTAACAAGTAAAGTGTTTCCCTGAACCACCACCCCACAATATCCTTCAATTTTAGGGTGTTGCTGAGGTGTTTACGTGCGTAAAATAAGTTTTTTATATATGAAAAGCGAGTAGAGGGTCATTATACCGACCTCTTTAAATGCATCTCTGCAGGACTCTCGAGCAGGTAGGTTAAAAATATTCCTCAGGGCTCGCTTTTGTAATATGAATACTCTAGATGCCGTTGCTGCGTGTCCCCATACTAATATTCCATATGACATTATGGAGTGAAAATAAGCATAATAGACTGTCATACCAGCCTAGTAACCACACAATTCCCTAATTTTTCTGACTGAGAAAGCAGCTTCCGAGGTCAAAGACTGTATGTAGTACATAATTTGCGTCTTACTTGCATTTAACTTTAATCTATTAACCTTAAACCATATGTATATATGTATGTATGTAAGTATGTATGTATGTAAATATGTATGTATGTAAGTATGTTTGTTCGGGTGGAATCTTGCAACTCAATTTTGAAGCAGATATCGTCAACCGATTGAGCTGAAATTTTGCATACTTACTTAACTTTGATGAGAATACAATAATATGGTACCATGGGGCTGATCTGATGATGGAGCCGCAAGGTGGCCATAGAAACTCTATAATAGAAAAAGCAATCCTACCGAGTTTGGGCTCTTTAGAATCGTCTCAGTGAGTATTTGATGAATATCCAAAAAAAAGTACAGTCGGCTATAAAAGCTTGTCACTAAAATGATTTTTTTGACAGAAACTTATTTTATTTACAAAATTATAAGTATTTACGAGTATACTCGCCTAATAAAAATTTCTATCATTTTTATTTCGCTTAATTAAGCTTCATTTCGGACTAGGTCGACGATAAGATCATCTTTATCATTTATTTATTTACTTGCTCATTTATTTTTAATAACGTGAATACTAAATAAGCAAGCCTAATATTCCAACAATGTGTGTTTTAATCTGGTAGAATGTGTGTCAAATATGATAACCAAAACTAAACAGAATATTTCATTAATGGCGATTTTCATACCATTTTCTAATAATATTACAGATAAGACTTATTTATAAGGCAATACGAGCCTATAATGTATGCTTTAAGGTTTTTTTTTAGCTTTTATTTTTATAGATACATATTTAGATATCCCGACGCGCTAGTTCTCCTCTAAGAAGTCAGGTGGCATTATTTTATTTATTTTTATTTTATTTATTTATAAAAATGTCTTACGGGCTTACAGTCAAGCCAAAGTGCCCGCAAGATAATGTGGAATACAAATTCTTAACTTAAAGCATAACTATACAATATACATTACACTATAGTTGTGTATAACAAATACTTAACTAAAAACAACTATAAATTACACTACAGTACAGTTATATGACATGTATCTTGGAATCATTATCAAAAGCATGACAACCGGGAATACTTTAGAGACTGGTAACAAAGACACGTCTTCTGCCGACTGTTCTGTACCCGGGAATAAACGAATGCGTAGTAAATAAAAGCAATAATTATTCAACTGCTAGATAACAATTGACTCATCGAATGAATGATCAAACAACAAATCGTCCTCCCGATCGCGGGTATAGTTACATGGGCGTGGGTCGGATATTTGATAAGTCATGAGCTCATGACCTATATTACAAAATATAGACATACTTATTTAGTTTTTAAATTCTTGTACATACAATATAATTTTGACAAGTTTGCTTCACTTACTCTTGAGACATAAACAATTCCTGCAATTCATACATCAATGAAACTTTTTTTTTATGTGGTGTGTACCCCACATTTTTTTATTTAAACCATTCATACAAAGATCAAAGCTTAAAGAAATATTGAAAAATGAGTTACCTGGTGGAAGAGACCGGGAATCGAACCCGGTACGGTACACCAGGTAACTCCTTTTTCAATTTTTCTTTAAGCTTTGATCTTTGTATAAAAATATTAAATAAATATTAAGGGACAATCATACACAAATCGACCTAGTCCCAAACTAAGCAAAGCTTGTACTATGGGTACTAGACGACGATATACATAATATATATATATATAAATACATATATAGATAACATTGATTGTATGAATGGTTTAAATAAACATTTCATCCAACAAACTCTACTAATTAAAACGGGTAGGTTTACACTTTAAGAAAATCTACATTTAATGTTCTAAGATCACTACATACAGTCGTGCGACAGACGGGCAATGGGTGCTATTTGGGTAAGAAACCCTAAAAAGTACTCTTAAAATTCCATCCATAAAGAAAGTAAAATAAATGATATAAAGAGCATATAAGGTAAAAATGTCATGGTAAGTACGTAACAGGTAACTGTATCGCGAGTTGGACGGGTAATAAAAATAAACAATGTTTATACGACTTTATAATTCAGCCATTAACCTGCGACCCGATCGACCAGTCATTACAATAAATGCTTACTGAATACCTACCGACAGTGCGGACTTCACAGAAACATTCACACATATATAATATACTAAGTATTCATGAAGTGTTATGTGTGAGGCTTAATCGGGTATTTGTAGCAAAATGTAGTAAAAATGTGGACTGTAGCTTTTATTTTTTAGCTCGATCAGCAATATATTGAAGATGACGGATTTTACACGCACAACACAATATGAAATAAGACTCGAATCGTTTCAACAAATACTCAAAAGAATGGAATCGAAACAGACTTTAATTTTTCGATTGTCCCAATATACTTAGTACAGTTTGCGGATCATAATACTTAATAAGCGCAGAAATGGAAACGGTCCGACACAGAACGCTTCCTTCCTATTAAGTTGCCAAAATGTCGTTACGATTGGTTATTAACGTTTGAAGGAGGAAACAGCCGAGAATGAAACATCGATTTGTATGGCAAAATGATCAGTGATGATGATGATGGTATCCTGTTATCCCTCATCAGGGACATAGGGCTCTCAGAAGGATTTTCCATTGCCGCCGATCCTGCGCTGCTTCCTCGAGTTTTTTCCAGTCGAGGCCGGTTGACGCGGCCTCTTGACGATAATGCAACGCAACGTTGCTAAGTAACTAGTTATACATAAGTATATTCATTTGAAATAATACAGATCTATTCAACAAACTCCAAACGATCTTACTCGATAAAATCTGATATTGTAAACACTCTTATTTGTAGTTTTATAATATGTATTGACTCTAAATTAACACAATGATGCCAGTACCATTAGTTAACAGGTAATTAGGAACGACATCCTATTTCGTCTTATCATATTTGGGGCAGTGAACTTTAGTCTGGAGGAATTTTATGGCAAGACAAGACGGTGCGATTACGCAAACGATTTATATCGATACTTTAATTTGCCAAGGAATAATTGTACCTATTTACACGACAAAACTTGAGTGATCCATTTACTCCTAGACTCTTGGATTTTATCAGAACACTGAAAATTTTACAATAGGTACTGAAAATTTTCATATATATTTTTTTCTAGAATGTAGAGATAGTGACCGAATTTATTCGTCCGACGAAAACAAAATCTCAGATATAAGCTAATCCAAAATTAGTCCACCTAATAAATAATATATTAATCTGCATCAACTCATGTCAGCCTTTCCAGTTTTACTAACACAAGTAGGTACCTATAAACCATTTTGTGATTAAGATTTCCATTTCCATGGAAATATGCGAAGAAATAATTAGCAATTTGTTTTTATTGTTGAACAGGTACTTGAAACGTAATATAAATAATCATCACGCTATTCTTCAGCATTATTTATTATTGAGTGGCCATTCAGATCTGTAATGACTAGATATTTCGCCAACTTCATCCGGCGATTATGCTGTGCAGGTACCTACGATCCGACCGCATGCCGTTCACTCCGATATTCGACTATTATAAGTATACTATACTCCTAGATTGTACCTACTCGTATCGAGTATTGGGTTGCGTTTCATGAATCGTTCATTTCGGACCGCACTTTCTTTTCATGGAATTAACTAGCTGTATCCCACGGTTTTATCGGCATGATTGGTGCCTCCCTCGAAAGATTGGACTGTATAAGTTTTCAATCGACAGAAAATTGCCAAACAATAAATAAATGTTTGGCTCCTGAAATTTCATGTTTCCTTAATTGTCCTAAGATATTATTTTGTTTTTTAGAAAAATTACAACATCATTAGGTATGAAAATATTAATATTGCTTTGCTATTCCGCGATATAATATCGTGCCAGTTAAATTTGCGCTAACTCGTTATACTTATTTGCGTATTTTTTCATGCATTTAATGGTCCCACCCTCCCACCACGATAAGAAAAATAAATACGCAAATAAATATAACAAACCACCACCAAAATAACAGAACTTACTCGACACGTGTTTCGCCCCTCTACGAGGCATCATCAGATGTTGACGGTCTGGAGTCCGACAACCGAATCATTAGGTATACAAATCGTCCCGCGCGGAGACAATCCCATTAGCGGGTTATACTCCCACACAAAGTCCGACTACTGGTAGTGAGGGCTAACCAGCCCTGATACAGATCAAGTCATGTCTTTAAAAAAAAATCGTCCCGCTTGTTAATATTTACATCGATACTGTGCAATATTTATTTAGTAGACATATTTCTATTACACCGGAATCATTTAGAAACGGTTAAAAACCTTAATTTGCATGATTGCTCACTTCCTCTCGTATTTTATCATTGCGTAGGAAAGAACCTTGTACAGCGAGAGTCACAGAAAATATAAAATTAATTAAATGAACCAACAATGTTAAGTAAAAAGTAAGGCGAGACTTTGAAAACCTGAATTTTGCTAGTACAATACATGCGTGTTAACACAAAATCAAAACGAGGCCATTTCTAGGCCTTGTAAACTTTTTCGCATCCCTACCAACTCGAACATTTAATCAAGTAATTGGGTTTTATATATATACTTATTTTTTCTTTACATGTAATTAGAAGTATTAGTATGTTGTGATTATAGTTTATACTCGCATTCATTTTGTAACTGTGGTATTGTAATAATTATTCGTATATAGACCACGAATGAATACTAAAATATTTACCGCTGACTTATTTACGTAGGCACATATACCCTTCTGTTACAAGATATAAGTAATTGTTACTATTGTGGTAGTCAACTTTCACCGTTTTTACAAATATAGGCTATTGCAAAATAAGCCGCATTGTTTTTTCTTCTTCTCTATCATAAGAAATTTTTGGCATTCGTGAAACCCTAAGCATTATTATAAAATTCTTGACAGGGCAGAATTGTTAATCCCCTTCCCGCCTTATGCGTCCTAAGGTCATTGCACTCTTCATCGTTAACATTTCACCTTGACCGCAAGGAAGACCCACTTACTATTCTCACAATGATGGGGTTATACATTATTGTAACTTACAACTGTTTATTAAATCTTTAAAAATAATAAAATGAAATTTTTGTGACTAGTTTAAAAAAAAAAACAGCAGCTACGTTACCGGGAATGAAGTAAGGAAGTATCCTATATTTTAATCCTGGGGCAACTTAATTACTGTAATTAGCGTTATTGCCAAACATCCGAACATATTCTCATATTTTTGTTTACACTTAATAAAGGTAAGTATGATTAGGATTCCTACTGGAGTTGTAAGAGTTACTTTAGTTTACTTTACATACTTCCATAATAAGGTTAAGTGCAGAAACTAGGTCATATTTTGTTTGGTTCATTCATTACTAATCGCTACCAGACGAGACTACGCAGCGCGCTGTTTACAAACCAAAACTAAGTGAGACACTAATAGTAGACAACTCAAAATAATATTATGAACATTAAAAATAAATTGAATATAGGTATACCGGCCTAGGTGGTAGTTTTTGGAGTAGAAATAATCTTAAAAATGCAACTTAGATGATTTCTGTCGAAAATATCTGAAAATCATGTTTCATATACAAATACATTTTTTAAATACAGGTCAATTTACCTCATGAAATATCCAAAACACCATACAAATTTCACTGAGCACCACAGACTGTCTTTAATAAAAGTGTTGTGCGTAGAAGCGTGCGTGCCGCGCTTGCAAGGACCGGGGACCGACTAGCTGCGCCGGAGTGACTAAAGCATCGCAGCACCCAGTTGCGCGATCGACTGCTTCAGTGGTGCTCGGGGTTGGCATCTTGCCAGTATAATATGGGTTTTAACCTTCCTTACTTTCTGAAAAAGACCAATCATGATAGCAGTTTTGTTCATCCAAATTTGAAACGTATTGCCGAACTGATTTTCATGTAACTTTAGTACACATGTAGACAGGACCATAGCACGCTATTCCCGGAAAGACGGCCGAAGACTGGGATATGGGATAAAAGCCAGTTTAACGTACCTAGGTAGCAATTGAAGGGTGTTAAAAAATCGTGTGTACTAATCAAGTCGACTCTATAAACTTGTACACAAATTATTGTATGTTTGACTGTTTAGGCGAACCATTCGACCCAAAACCCTAATAAACAGTCAATCAAATTCTATCAAAAGGAGGGTTACACAGACATAGGAGTAGGTATTCAATTATATTCATGTACAGTGAAGGAAACTGGGCCGCGTATCTTTATGTCATTGTAACAAAATCGGAAAGGTACCTACGTCTTTCAATTTATGTACATGACTGTAAGTAAATACATAGTAGTATATGTTATATAGTATCGCGTCAGACACTAAATTTTCCCTTCGATTAAGTATTGAAAAAAGTACAAACGGAACGGGTAGGGTAGGTACATACAAGGTGCATAGCACGCGACCATTCAGAAATACTTCGGTTGTATTGCGAAAACTGCAAGAGCTGTCGTCCTACATACCCTTGTCTTGGATGGATTATGCATATATCTCGTGAATGATTTTTGCAAGCAGTTCCATTATTTATTTATTTAAACACTAGCGACCCGCCCCGTCATCGCACGGGTGTAATGCTGATTAAATATGCATGTATTACTATACATATAAACCTTCCTCTTGAATCACTCTATCTAATAAAAAAATTGTATCAAAATCCGTTGCGTAGTTTTAAAGATCTAAGCATACAAAGGGACAGACAGCAGGAAGCGACTTTGTTTTATACTATGTATGGATTTTACAATACAATACAAATCCACTTTATTGCACACCTCAATACATAGGGATACAAATCATGAGTGTTATCTTATAACAGCAAAACAATAAACAGAGGAAAACAACAGGCGGTCTTATCGCTAAATAGCCTTTAGAACCTTTAGGTGGCGGAGTAGATCAACAAACGTTTGAAATTGAATAGGTGATGCAAAACAACTTTAAGCTACAAAATTAAGTACTTACAACAAATAAAAAAGCATTAAACATACATAAATATGAATAAGCAATATACCTACGTACAGATAAGTATTATTATCCGCTTTGCCCGATGGTTGATTGGTAGAGAATGCCCAATGGCATTAAGTCCGCCTTTTGTACGATCTGTTTTTCATTTGTCCAATAAAGATTAAATAAATAAATAAAATACTTACTACAAATAGCAGAGTAAAAGAGATAAACAAACCAGTGTCAGTCGCATAGTAAGAGAAGCGATTATGAGACTTGAATGACTTTTGAAATGTAATTTAAATATAGCAAGAGATTGTGCACGCCTCAGAGCAGAAGGTAAAAATTCCACATTATGGCACAAAACAAAAGTACCACATGAACCTTTGTCAACTGTAGGGCTAAACAGATAAACCAAAAGTTAAGGTAAACGCAGGTATTACCGACCCCCTTAAGGCAATTTCAAAATGAACCATCATTTTTAAGGGTGCTGATTGCTCTCAGATTCACGTTTTTATTTTTTTACGTTTGTATTATGTGTAAACTCTATATTTTCTATGTTAAAGGCTACTGAATAAAGGTCTATACTGTATAAAATAATTTATATAACGACGAAGTCGATTGTTGCTAATACCGACTCACAAAAATGCCTGTGAAGCTATTAACGATTTTTATGCAGCTATCACCGATCGTAAAAATCTATATACGATCGGTAATAGCTTCTTACTGTTGCTACTACCGACCCCTATGGATCGCTAATACAATTTGTTAGTGCAAACATATAATTTATCAGCGACTCATAAAAAGTAGGTATTTTTTATTAAGTTACACCTTCTGACTTTAAAACAGATTGTAATTAATTAATATAACATGAAATATGAACCCATGCACACAGTTTTAAACAAAAAACAATAATTTTTAATGTAACAATTCAAGAATCGACCTTCCAAAAATATGTCATTATTAGTTCAATTAACAACGTGATAAAAAAGAAAGTAGAGAACAATACGTATGTCGCTAATATATTTTTACAAAGAACGATGTTTTTATTTAAATTGGGCTATTAAGTACCTGTGTTATTGTCATATAATGACATAATAGAGAAAAAAACGAAACTCTATTCTGAGGCCATTAACGACTTATGGGTCGGTAATAAAAATTGTAAGTGCAAACATATGATGTATTAGCGACTCATAAAAAGTAGGTATTTATTATTAAGTTACACCTTCTGACTATAAATCAGATCGTAATGAATAAATATAACAAGAAATATGTACCCATGCATACAGTTATAAACAAAAAACAAAGAAAGTGTCCGGTCACAAAGTAGGTGAGATATACAATAATCTATATACGATCGGTAATAGCTTCTTACTGTTGCTACTACCGACCCCTATGGATCGCTAATACAATTTGTTAGTGCAAACATATAATTTATCAGCGACTCATAAAAAGTTGGTATTTTTTATTAAGTTACACCTTCTGACTTTAAAACAGATTGTAATTAATTAATATAACATGAAATATGAACCCATGCACACAGTTTAAACAAAAAACAATAATTTTTAATGTAACAATTGAAGAATCGACCTTCCAAAAATATCTCATTATTAGTTCAATTAACAACGTGATAAAAAAGAAAGTAGAGAACAATACGTATGTCGCTAATATGTTTTTACAAATAACCGATGTTTTTATTTAAATTGGGCTATTAAAGTACCTGTGTTATTGTCATATAATGACATAATAGAGAAAAAAACAAAACTCTATTCTGAGGCCATTAACGACTTATGGGTCGGTAATAAAATTTGTAAGTGCAAACATATGATGTATTAGCGACTCATAAAAAGTAGGTATTTATTATTAAGTTACACCTTCTGACTATAAATCAGATTGTAATGAATAAATATAACAAGAAATATGTACCCATGCATACAGTTTTAAACAAAAAACAAATATTTATAAATGTAACGATGCATGAGTCGACCTTCCAAAAATATGTCAATATTGGTTAAAATAAAAGCGTAATAAAAAAGAAAGTAGACAACAATACGTAGGTCGCTAATACATTTTGACAAAGAACAGATGTTTGAATTTCAATTGGTCTATTGAACTACCTGTGTTATTGTCATATAATAATACAATATAGAAAAAACCGAAACACTATGCTGAGGCCATTAACGACTTATGACTCGGCGATAGCTGCCACAACTAAAACTGATGAAGCTAAGACCGTCCTATTTTATTTTAAGGTTTTATCGTTTCAAATAGCTTTTTTTTCAATAAAATTTGGTATGAAATCCAGTACTGACACTCAACGGAACATATTTAATAACACAACAAAAAGTATAGCACTCACTTATTCGAATAAATCGCTTAAGTAGAAAAGTCACGTGCCTACCTGATGGATTAAGGCCTAGTACGACGTGAACTGCGCCCACGCTGTCTCCGCACAAACTGGGTTATTTTGTCTCTTTTTTGCACTTTCACACACACTAACACAAAAGTAAATGATGGTCTAGGAACCAACGTGTGCGTAGCTTCAGCTATCTATAGCTAGAATAGTACAGGAAGCGTAAAAATTGACTTTCAATTTATAGGTCGGTATTACCTGCAGATTTTCGATGGGTCGTTGATACCTGCGTTTACCTTACATAATTTTAAAATATACTTAATAAAATATACCTACCAGTGCTTAGAAATACTTTATAGGAATAATTAAAATTTACAAAAAATACCTATCTAAGATCGTATTTGCTTAACAATAAACAAGTACCATCTAATTTTAATATAGCTTTAGTATCTTTTATGTTTAGGTGAGGTAAATACGACGTGATAACGGGGGTCGAATATTACAGGTTTTTGAGGTCGCTTCAATGAGTGTTGGTTTAGGTACTTAAATAATTATTACCTTGAATTATCCTGAACACGTACATATGTAGTTATATTCTACGAAATATAGTTACTTACGTAAAATACATATCGTAGATCCCTATTTACCAAATTTGAGAGTTATTTTTCTTTTGGGGATTTCACTCAGGGCATACACATTCGTACCAGGGCTGATGGCAAACTGTTCACTATTGAAATTTTCTAAGCACTTTCTTTATGGCCATCAATGCCAATAGAACCGTAATAATGGCCCAAGGCGTATATCAAGAACCAACAAGACGCTAAATGACTCGCCTCTGGAAATATTGGACAGTTTCTGCTACCTTGTATCGAATAACCTTACATTGAATGTTGAGGTCAACATCCGCATCGGCAAAGCATCTACGATGTTTGGGAGGCTTAGTGCAAGGGTATGTATGGGACAATAAACACCTCAGCGTAAACACGAGAATGATCGTGTACCAGACGTGCATTTTGTCCATACTCTTGTACGGGGCTGAAACTTGGGCATCGTATGCTAAGTAGGAGTTCATTCCATATGCGTTGTCTGCGTCGTAATTTTGGTATCTCGTGGATGGATTGAGTCACAAGCGAGAGGAGAGGGTTCTCATTATGGCACGTTTGCCCATTATCGCAACCATGTTAAAGCAAAGACGTCTACGTTGGTTTGGGCAAATAACTCTCTTAAGTGAGATGACTGAAGCTAAACGACCCATCAGACGACCCATGTTGAGGTGTAAGGGTAACGCAAAGAGTGATTATGTTATCTTTCAGCATCAACTTCCATTACGCGTAATATGATGATATTTTGATATTTAATAGATGCAAGATGATCCATTTAACATGTCGTATCGAAGTAAGTAAGTAGGTTTTGGTCGATGCTTATCTACTTTGGTCTGTGGCTTCAAACCTCGATTATCGTCAGCCATAGATGCCTAAGCAACTTTTCTAGGTATTATATGTACTTATATGCGATCATTGAGCAGTACAATCACGGCCAGTGGCATTCGATTTATCTTGGCCGTGTGTCACAATTACATTGTGAGATGTGGGCTCGGCCGCGGTCTGGCGACCGGGTTACTTTAACAAAGGATTATTATTATATATTCATGTGCCAGATCTGTACTAGCATATTTATAATTATATTCATTTCTCAGCAGTAATCAGGAGTGTCTCTCATATATATAGCAAATAGCAAATAAGTATAAAAATGTACATATTTCGTATAATCGTTTTAGCGTCACAGCAGTATGAATGTTATATTTGTGATGAAATACACGACACCTTGCTTAAGAACGCAACGGAGTACTTTAAACCTCAAAAAAACATATTTTTATTATAATCCCCAGATCCAGAACCTGTCAAACCTATTGCTAGGATATTTAAAAAGCAACTCTTTGGAATATTACTATGTTGTATAGACGATGTATATACATATAAGTAAGTGCCTCATTGTATTATAATTCCGAGAGCAAGTAATATTGTGGTCAATGTTATAGTATAATTTCAATTTCAATGACGTGCAAAAAAATGGCGCGAGCGCGACATAGGTGTTGTTGTTGTGGCTGACCGAAATCTATGATTTTTGAGTTTGAAACGAACCATGATCGATTTAAAAGATTATAAGACTCATTAGTGCAAATTAAGTGAGTCTTAATTTCGAGATTGAAAACGCTTAGTATGTATGATGGAGTCCTTTAATAATCCGTCACAAAGTCGGAAGCAAGAAAATTTACGACATTAGGAATTTATGAGCAAAAATGTGATCAAAAAATATCTGAACACGCATTTATATCGCTAACCATAGAGGCGAGTTCACATTATATTTAGATCAAATTTTTGCTTATTTTATGAACTCGACGGGTTTTATATGCATGTAAGTACCAATGTTTCACATTCATCGCCAGTGTCGGGCTCGGAACTGACACACTGAAAAGAATTAAATTAAATAGCTCAACTAGTTTAACAACTTAAGAAATAGCCAAATTCAGTTTGTCAGTCCTTCGATTTATGGAAACAAATCTTTAATTTTCAGTGCACCGATGTGTACTTTATTTAAACGTATGGGTTTTACGAAAAAATAAACAATTGTAAACAAAAGTATTTTTAACCCCCTATGAAAAAAGAGGGGTGTGATATGTTAAACATGTGTCTGTCTGTGGCATTGTGGCTCCCAAATGGATAGACCGGTTCGAAAGCGGTTTTTCTTTAATCGAAAGCGTTATTGTCTGTCGAGGTTGTTTTTAGCTGTCTTTGGTTAAAATATCTGCAACCGTTTCCAAGATATTAAGCTTTGATTGGAACAAGTGACCGAATCTGAGCCAATATTGAAGCTAAGAATTCCAAATATTGCTGTTATGCTCAGGTTTAGTAACATTTTTATCCCACTCATTAAATGAGGCCTTCATAATGACCAGCTACTTTTACAAGTGGTTTCGGGGTTTTGTTTTTTTTTTTCATTTTGAATGCAGCATATCGTACACCATCTTAGTCCTTATTATCACTTTCCATTAGATTTATCATTAGCTAGGGGTGGCTAGGGTCATTAACAGACCATGCGCGCGTGTGTGTGTTGCTAGTTAATGTAAAAATGACCCCCATGACCAGAATATTTTAAATATGTACGTATATAAGCAAATCCGTAAATAAGCAGGTAATGTAACTAAAAAATTGCGATTAATATACTACTGGTGATACTGATATATTAACATGTCTGTCTGTATTAATTATTGTCTGTAATAATTAAGCATAAGATAATAAAATAACTAGCATTATTTAATCATCCAATCAGAATGGTAAGATGAAATTGCATCGCGCATGTCGTAGGTAGGTAATACAAATCAAAAATTACATATGCAATACAATAGCATTTGACATACGAAGACAGAAACGTATAAAACTACAGAGCAAACGCTATTAATCAAGGCAATGTAGACGTTTTGTCAATGTGATAGGGAATCTGTTTGTGATTTAATATCTCGGTTGAACTGTACGTTTCCTAACGGCGGCGGCGGGTTGCGCAAGCATTGCCCGCGCAGTCAAATTCAATGATTATCAGACGGTATTGCACTTGTAATTACTTAATGCTGATCTCGGGAGCGCGGCCTAAATACCCATGTGGGAACTCATTTACGTAGGTACGAAAGGTACGAAACAGAGCGAATAAATAATCTCGTGATACTCGTACATATAATTGGGCCAGGAAATTCATATTCATTCTGAATGCTGTTTATTCTAATACGAACTGATTAGATTTTTCTTTAATTCTCGTTGCTACCGACTTTCCAAGTCTTAAACAAGATTAGTTTCCTTCTAACATCGTAAAGCCTCTGGGCTAATTTAATAATGACGATGAACATCCTAAAACAATACCATAATTATATTTCTTCAAGTCGATCTTACTTGTCAAATTTCATAGTCTAGGTCAACAGAAAATACCCTATAAATTTCGATTCACTTGCATAAACAGCCGCTTTTTTTCAAGGTTAACTAAGAGAGAGAATTTGATATCTTAACAGCTTAAAGGGATTCTTTCAAATACATACATAAACAGCCGCTTTTTTTAATGTTAACTAAGAGAGAGAGTTTGATTTCTTCACAGCTTAAAGGGATTCTTTCTTTCAAATACATACATACACCTCTACACGTTCCTGAGATAAAAGGTCTTGACAAACAGACGGACCGACGGACAACAAAGTGATCCTATAAGAGTTTTCTTTTTCCATTTGAGGTACGGAAGCCTAAAAAGTATACGAAATTTACCCCAGCTTGCGGAGTTTTTTTTATGCCTTACACCTAAGTACCTCACACATCCATCGGTTTAGACCGTGGCAGTAGTTTAGTGGTCTTAGGACCACTTTTTATTTTAATGAATGGAAATAATCTTCCATCGTGCGATGTAGTCTCGCTAGAGTCGCGTCACTAGAGTCTAGAAGCTCACTAGACCGGCAAGTATTTCTTCAGAAAGTCTTTAATGTTATTGCTTACTTTGTAGTAGTACAAAGCATAGGTATGTTTTTCGTACCTGGTAGTTTAAAAATAAGAAATATTTCGCGAGAGACTTAACCAAGCCAAGACAAGAGGTAATTATTTGCACGAGCAAGCGTGGCGGGCGAGTATAAATAAAATCAGAGTATCATAATATCTTCATTTCAGTAAGAAGAAAACAACATACCTTTCGAGGTAATGCATTTAACCTACTTTAAACCACCACCTAACCTTAAACCATCGATATCTTTTTTACGTTCGTGTTATTGACATAATATCTTCTATATCCATTTGTATTCTAAAACTACCTGCATTATAGATGGAATTAAGATTTTCAAGATTTTTTGTACTTATAGTGTATCTAATTTACCTAAGGATTCATATCGCTTAAATTACATAGAAATGAATGTTGGATCGCGATTTGTAATGCGTTCTGCAGACCCTGGGTCTGTATCTAATCTGGTATCGCATACGATGTTTAATTAAAGATGAAGGATTGTAAACTTGGTTAATTACCTATATACTACCGTGCTAATTCCTTAAGGTTGATGTCGTAACTCGTAGCGAATTTATGTAGACATCATCTTGAGTCTATTCTAATTGTTTAGAGGTTTCTTACCACATTTTGCATACAAATGCATTCGACACAGCCATTAGGTACTAACCTTAGCTACTTCGACCAAAGCTATTTCTAACGCTAGTATAGAATTGGTTCCCCTTGTTTATGCTTATGCATATTTTTTGTTATAATTCTATAACGCTTATAGTGATAGGGATAATTGTCTATACTAAATATGAGGATCATTTCTTTACGCCGAATCCCCTTTTCGTTGAATCTTCTTCAGAAAGTGAGTGATCTTTACGCATAACTTTTTAATGCCGACTTCCTTTCCTGGAAATTATTATAAAAGGTCGAATTTGCAGTTTATTAAATTCGGCAATACAATATTATGAGTAGGTATTATGATTCGGCAAGATGAACATTCGGCGGTTTAATTATGGGAAACGTGTTTGGCGAAATAAGTTACCGTTAACCATTAAGCAGCACCTTCGAGCATCAGCTCAGCATAATGAGGTGATGACTACACGACGCCAATATCTGAATATATTGCTCTGTTTCCATTGATCCTTGACTGACTATCTGTTAAACATACATTTGCCCTGTGCCAATGTGCCATGTTTTTTTTTGTGAAAGCAACTGGATAATATACAGCTACAGAGGTTACACATTTGTCACGTCAAAGTAGCAATAAGCGACGGTACACGACGTATTATTAGTTAGGTACTGACCATTCAACGGAAATGTGTGTCTTCTGACCTCATTCGGAGGGTTCATGAGTCTGCACTGTACCTCCACTGGGAATTATACTTTCATCGTCAGCTTAAAAACTACTTTTGCTGAACATAGGCCTGATCCCTCATAGAATCTCATCTCGACCGGTCCTACGCCGCATACAAGCACAATCCTTAGTGAAATCTTGTATATACCTAATATAACGTACCTACTTTTATAGGAATGAAATTCTTAAACTATAAATAGGTAATTAGCTGCACCCCGCGGCTTTACCCGTTCATCCCACGGAAATACTACATTTTTTGGGATAAAATCCTTGTTGGTAATACAGGTTGTCAGCTGGCTCCATACCAAATTTTATCAAAATTAGTCCAGCAATTTAAGCGTGAAGAAGTAACAGACCTACAAACACCCTTACTTTTGCCTTTATAATATTAGTAGTAACATGCCATAACCGCAACAGCAACACCTACAAGACACAACTTTGACATTACCAGACATAAATAGTTAGACGGGCCGCTACCGCTTATAATGATATCGCCTGCCAAGGGAGAAAGGTATAAGAAGCAATGTGATCATTTTAAAAAAGCCATTTCAAAGCCAAGAAATCCGGATCTTAGTATGCTCCTTAGTGATTAATTTAATTGCGTTCAAAAAGAGTGTTTATTTAATAACCTCGTTAGGGTTTTTAGGGTTCCGTAGTCAACTAGGAACCCTTATAGTTTCGCCATGTCCGTCTGTCCGTCTGTCTGTCTGTCTGTCTGTCTGTCTGTCCGTCTGTCCGTCCGCGGCTTAGCTCCGTGATCATTAGTACTAGAAAGCTGAAATTTAGTATGAGTATGTGTATGTATCACGCCGACAAAACGGTAAAGTAAAAACTAAACTTTTTTTCGGGTACCTCCTGTACCTACACCTAAAGTGGGGGTGATTTTTTTTTCGTCCCAACACTAGTGTGGTAGGTAATATTCGCTCCAGAAATAAAAAAAATAGCCCCCCCCCCCCCCTCTCTAACTTTTCAACCACGGGTCAAAAAAATATGGAAAAATTCATAAAAATGAGGCCTAGTCGATAATGTGTGAAAATTGTGTAAGTTTAAATCAATATAAGCTAATATATGTCTTCTCAAATCCCAATATCTATTTGCTGAGGTCAAAATGTCCATATTTTTTAATTTTCATGTTTTTTGGTTGTGTTATTGCTACTTACAATAAATTATGATATACCTAGGTGTAATTCTAGAAAATTTGATAACAAATATCGAACTCCCGCTAGGACTAGACGTTGGTCGGAACTAAGTATATGGTAATGCAACGTGATAACCGATTGTTCATGCTCATTTGATCGCAAATTGACCATACATTGTCAGGTTGTAAGTAACCACCTGTAGTTAAACACAAAAGAAGAGTTGCATGGGAACAGATAACGTCATGCAACGTCAAAAAGTGAGTTCATTTGATAGATAAATGTCAAATATCCCATACAGATTTACGGTCCCTAAAGATGATTGAAGAAGATTAAAATAACCGACCTTAAGCAACCTTAAGACAGAACTAAAGTCATGTGATGAATATTATTTGCCATAACCTGACAAACCGACTCCTACTCTCAATTGTATACGTTCAAGCTAAAGACACCTTAGCCACCGGACCTAAATGTTATGTTCAAGCAAAAGGAATTATTATGACAACTTGTGCAATTTCAGATACTGACAGACACACTCAATAGTGGCGTCATCCGCAATGAGCTGTTATGATACTTACTTACGATAGCTTACCGCTACGTCACTTAAATCATATTCAAACACACTAATAAGTACAGACTCCTGCGGTGTTACGTGATATTTAGGATAATATATAACTTTATCCCACAGCCGTTAAATATGTCAGAATCTTAGAATAAATACGCCTACAAAACTTAGTTTGAAAGTGAAGCCAGTTTTGGTTAGCCACGGGCTAAAGTTTCGTTCGTTTCATCTGTCACAACGTCAACTCACGAGCTTACAAGCAACACGTCTCTATTGTTATGATATGATTGGTTCGTATACAAGCACACATAAAACCAAAAGCGGCATCTACTTTCTAGGCGTACTTATTCTAAGGTTAGAATGTATAATAGTCCGTAAGCCCGCTCCAAGATTGCCTACGTAACATGACATCACGATAAAATGCATGGCACACGGTCGAAAAAGTTGTGCTGAGCGAGAATCAAACGATTATCGCACAGAAAATTGGCCGGAAGTTTGAGAAAATCCTTCACTTCCGGTCAAAATTGTAGGGGTGTACTTACGTCATGTGACATCATTACGTGACAGATGGCATCATGTAGCCCTTTAATTGTAGAGAGTGTGAACATAAGTCTGCCAGTTCTAAAATGGCCGGAAGTGCTTGGCAGACGGGGTCAAAGATGGTCATCGGGTACGTTTTCCTACGTTTTGTGGTATCTTGACGAAATTGATTATAAATGTTTTAAAGTAATAGTGTCTCTAAAAATAAAAAAAGTCTGCCAAGACATATCTGGCCGGAAGTCCTTCAAAAGTGATTTTTATTAGGGTTCCGTAGGCAAACTAGGAACCCTTATATATTTGCCATGTCCGTCGGTTCGTCTCTCCGTCCGCGGCTTAGCTCCGTGGCCATTAGTACTAGAAAGCTAAAATTTGGTATAAGTATGTGTATGTATCACGACGACAAAACGGTAAAATAAAAACTACTTAATTTTTAGGGTTCCGTACCCAAAGGGTAAAAACGGGACCCTATTACTGAGACTTCGCTGTCCGTCCGTCCGTCCGTCCGTCTGTCACCAGGCTGTATCTCAAGAACGGTGATAGCTAGACAGTTGAAATTTTCACAGATGATATATTTCTATTGCCGCTATAACAACAAATACTAAAAATAAAATAAAATAAATATTTAAGGGGGGCTCCCATACAACAAACGGGTTGGTTGCGTTAACTTTGCACCTCATTTGTATGGGGTGTGCTATACATACCAGGTGCAAACTTAACTTAACCACTTAAGGATGAAAATTGTTTGTACGGAACCCTCGGTGCGCGAGTCCGACTCGCACTTGCCCAATTTTTTTTTTCGGATAGGTACCTCTTTTATCGTACACCTAAAGTGGGGGTGAATTTATTTCTCTTTCCAACACTAGTGTGTGGGGTAGCATTGAATCGGTATTTTGAAGATAATAGGGGTCTCCAAACATTATTTTTTATAAAGTCAGCAGTTTTATAAATATTCGCTCCGGTAATCCAAAAAATTGCGTCCCCTCCCCCCTCTAACTTTTTAACATTGAGTCAAAAAAATATAGATAAATTCATGAAAATATGACCGATAAGTAATTTTAATGATAACTATATTTAGTAAAATCGGTTGTCGTTTTTGAGTTACCGCAAAATTTCATAATTTTCTTTAAAATGACGTAAGTGCCGCCCGGTGTCCCTATACTTCGAACATTACACATATTAGTTAAGTGCCATACTGCATTAAACATTCCGCTCAATCTGGCGCGTATAATCGATAACTTCCAGAAGGTAATAAGTAATTACAGTGACTATAGCGTTTACGACCTTTTTATAGAACTTGAAATCTTTCTTGTAATTTAAACCTCGGGATTTAAGCCCGTCTATTGTGAAAGATGGGTCCCTACATAATGGCAGTATTTGCAAAGTAGTGCACGACCAAGTTCTAGGGGAACCAATTCCAATGAGTGCAGGAGTCAAACAGGGTTGCCTCCTGTCGCCGCTGCTCTTCATAGTCCTGCTCAACGACGTCATGCGGAAAGTAACAGAAACACCGAGGGGTATAACATGGAATAAAAGCTTACATCTGGAGGACCTCGACTACGCAGACGACATAGTGTTGGTTTCGTCTTCAATGCCCGATCTTCAAATGAAGCTGGATTCGTTACGAGAGGAAGCTCAAGTTTAGGGATTACGAATAAACGCTAGGAAGACCGTCGAAATGCTAGTTCAGTCGTACGAAACCCGACCCATAAGACTCAATAGGACACCGCTGGAATCTGTCGCAAAGTTCACATATCTCGGCAGCACCGTGACCAACAGCGGTGGTTCCGATGACGACGTTGACGCGAGGATTAGGAAAGCTAAAGGCGCCTTTGCCCAGCTGAAACAGGTCTGGGATTCGAACGTGCTCACCCGGCGGATCAAGATTTCCATCTTCGATTCCATAGTGAAGTCTGTTTTGCTCTTCGGCTGCGAGACTTGGAAAGAGACAAGGGTTTGACGAGCAATTTACAAGTGTTCGTCAACAAATGCCTTAAATCCATCCTGTGCATATTCTGGCCGAAAACTATCAGCAACGAAGATCTTTGCAATCGATGCCACCAAATCCCGATCAAGCGAGAAATCGCTCAACGGGAGTGGAAGTGGATAGGGCACACCCTCCGAAGACCAGAGGACGACATCGGCAAGGTTGCGTTCACGTGGAGGCCGCGCGGGAGCAGACGACAGGGCCGACCGGCGCATACGTGGCAGCGCACCGTCGCCACCGAGCTGCGGGCGGCCGGGCTGAGTTGGAGTGACGCGAAGCGCGAGGCACAGGACAGGAGCGGATGGCGACGTCTCACGAAGGCCCTCTGTACCACTGGGGTACCATAGGACAGCAACAACATTGTGAAGGATGGGCAAGAAGGAGGGACCCTACACTGAGCGTGGCCCGACAACCTATTCAACGCCACCCCACACACTAGTGTTGGAAAGAAAAATAAATTCACCCCCACTTTAGGTGTACGATACGAGACCGGTACCTATCCGAAAAAAAAAATTTTTTAGTTTTTATTTTACCGTTTTGTTGTCGTGATACATACACATACTTATACCAAATTTCAGCTTTCTAGTACTAATGGTCACGGAGCTAAGCCGCGGACGGAGAGACGAACCGACGGACATGATGGCAAATATATAAGGGTTCCTAGTTTGACTACGGAACCCTAATAAAAATCACTTTTGAAGGACTTCCGGCCAGATATGTCTTGGCAGACTTTTTTTATTTTTAGAGACATTATTATATTACTTTAAAACATTTATAATCAATTTCGTCAAGATACCACAAAACGTAGGAAAACGTACCCGATGACCATCTTTGACCCCGTCTGCCAAGCACTTCCGGCCATTTTAGAACTGGCAGACTTATGTTCACACTCTCTACAATTAAAGGGCTACATGATGCCATCTGTCACGTAATGATGTCACATGACGTAAGTACTCCCCTAAAATTTTGACCGGAAGTGAAGGATTTTCTCAAACTTCCGGCCAATTTTCTGTGCGATAATCGTTTGATTCTCGCTCAGCACAACTTTTTCGACTGTGTGCCATGCATTTTATCGTGATGTCATGTTACGTAGGCAATCTTGGAGCGGGCTTACGGACTATAAGTATTTGACCTTATCAAATTATCTCAGATGACTTTTTTGAATAGATGAAAACCATACCACGACGACCAGTTTCATAGGTCTGCCCTTTTAGGAACCATAATGCTCGAACTTCTATGTTTAGACATTACCTTCACCATACAGCAGAATGGGGAGAGTACGAGTAAGTACAGAACACACTGGCAATAACTGGCAAATTTGTGCTACCGAATTATTGCAGAACTCAGTACTGCGGTAGATGAGAACTATGTCACGACGAATAGGCCCGCCCTCCGGAACCTTATGTTCTTCTTCGTTCAGATAATACCTTCTACGTAGAATGTATATGCATACAGCAGTATACGCGAGATTATAGAGTCGACTGCCGTTTACGCAAATTACTCAAGAGGTCTCTATGAGTACATTGATTTACAAAGACTGCTTATCATATCGTGCAGTGCTTAATCATATCGTGTACTTGTGAATTAGCTAACAACTTGCGAGGGAATAATTATATCTATATACCCGACTCATTTTAGATCTACTTGACTTAACACTTCGAAAACCTTGTATGACATAATTTAATTTACCGATGCAATGGACGCATATAAAATTCAATTATTTCGCAATGATCGAAATCACCCCTTACATTATTTTCTTTGGCACCGCCGGCTTTCAGATTTTAATTTGTTTCACCGGTGACATACTCGTAGAGTAACAGCAGCATCCGTATGGACATCAAATATCATGTAGTTGGGGAGGCCAAGAGGGTGTTCTTGGATTTAGGTAAACAGACGGAGTTACCTAAATCCAAACCTAGACTAGGCACTTTATTGAATACTTCCACCAAATTCATCCCACTAATATTAGGTACAAAACCGAAAGTTTGTGCACTGTTGCGGCGAGGTAAATTAACAGCCAGTGTGGTTAATAAACAAATATTAGTGCGCTTGGTATAATTCTCGGAATTACACCATATTTCAGACATATCTACCCCAATAGGTACCTAAACAAAAAATAGATCGATAAAAAATGCTCGAGCGGGTCAGACAAAGTTGCATGCTGAAAAGTGTCGTGTGCACTGCAACACAACCTAAAAATGTGCAACCGTAAACACATTTATAAAATAACTCGTTAAGACCCAACTCGACGGACAAGGTGTTCGATTAAAAAAAAACGCATTCAAATCGGACCATCCGTTTGGGAGCTATACGATGCCACATACAGACACACAGATACCTATGTACCTACACATGTAGTAACCCCACCCCTCTTTTTTGTCGGGGGTTAATAAGTTGTTATCCCAGGAGAAAACCAGAGGGTACCTAAGGACTGCGTGTAGGTACGCAGGATCAGGTAAAAGTGGTTAGAAAATACAGACAGTGTTCTATGCGGATGAACGCCACATTCGTAATTTTCCCCAAACAACCTAACCTAATATTGTGATAGAAAGCTTATTTATGTTATTTTCATGGTAATTAACATTAATGATTGTCAATGATTGATGAGTGTTTTCAACTGATGGACTGGTTTTAGCCCTAATGATCTATTGGCATCTAACGTAACTATACGATAAACAATGATTTATGAACTAATATATGCGAGATAGTCCTAAACTATATAAGACAAAACTCAACACAGGAAAAGACAATACATTTACACCATGACGCCACGCCGACTATTTATTTGGATACTTCAAATATATTGTGCCGATGCAGCACTAGAAGTAAAGTATCCATTTTATTATAATTTAACAATCGAATGTGTTAAAAGTATAATTAATATACATTATGAGACAAAGTATTTGACATTTATTAACTTCAATTCAATAGACACGGGTATTCTGCGAACTATCCACACGACGACTTCAGTGGCAGTTGTAAACAGAAAACCATGTAAAAAGATTCATTACTCAAACAGAGGATACCTTATTTTTACATTAAGCTCAGAGGAATTCAATTCCCATTTTTTCTATTTGGTAACGGAGGCCATGTGGATGCCGTACGCGCAGTTCCTGGTCGTCGTGCAGCACCTCGAGGTCAGCGAGCTCCACGCCATGTTCAACACGTTTTTATGGTTCCACGTCTATAATGTGGTCATAGTTGACGGAGTCACGACCAACACCTACACCTACGACCCGTTCGAAAACAACGGCTGCGGGAAACGCTTCGACAGAATTATATCACTGGGAAAGTGTTCCAAATACATCGACTTCTACCCAAACAAGCTCGCAAATGGTCTTCGAAACTGCACTATACAAGTGGCTGCGACTCATTGGCCGCCGTACACAATAGACCCATCAAAAACCGACATTACTACTGTAGGAATGGACGAATACGTATACTCGCTAATAGGTAAGCATCAACATATAAAAATCAATATTACTTATTTCGAAGATATATCTGACAACGTTTCTACTATCAACGAAGACATGATGGCAACGGGACCACTGCGCTGGCTGCAAGAGAACAAGTTCGACGCGGTGACGGGGGGCATCGTGCTACTGGAGGGCCGCGCGACCGCATTCACCTACCTCTACGGGCATCACGCGTATGATGACTTTTTCAAACTATTGGTGCGCCAAACTGGAAATATACCTGCCTGGAAAACCATATTATTGGTATTCAAGCCTTTGGTTTGGCTACTACTCTTGCTCAGTTTCATATCAGTTGCTTTTTTAATTATACTCGTAAGTAGAACTAAAGATAGGTTACGAGTAATATTTAGTTTAATTGACAACTTGCTTATGCACTCTTGCAGAATACGTAGAACGAGCAGCCTATTAGGCTTCATACTCGTATTGTGGAACTTATTCGCGTGTTTAGTCGGATATCACTATTTATCTGTTTTGTACAGTATAACCACCAAACCAATAAATGATTATCAAATCGGACAATTTTCCGATTTAAAGAAGTATGGCATACAGCCGTGCGTCAGTAACGCGATGCGATATCTAGATAAACAGACCTGGGCGCCCTCAGCCCCCTTGTCGCGGGGCAGCAACGCCACTGCGCGGCCGGGCCTGCAGTGCGAGACATTGATCAAGAGCCTCGAAACGGTTAGCACCAATAATGACTTGTTCACTGTGGTACCGTACTGCCTATATTACGCAAACAGGTACAAATACTCTGACCAATTCGGAAAAAGCAAACTTTATTCATTTCGAAGACCTCTGAGCAAAATTATTTACGCCAGCTACATGTACAAAGGATTCCCGCTGTATGACGAGTTCCATTTGCTGACGATGCAGGTGAACGCCGCCGGACTCACCGGCAAGATCTGGCGAGACTACGATTACTTCCAGAAGAAACGTTTTCAAATGCAACACCTACACGTGCAACAAACTGTACACTTTCCTTGGTACATTCTTATAATCGGCTGGTTTATAAGTGCGGTGTGCTTCTTTTTAGAAATAATCAGGAAATAATCATATAATTATGCAAGCATACTAGCACCATAAGATATTCCTATCACATACACTGTGACATAGTTCACTGGGTATGTGATTGTCACAGATACTAAATGGATGAATACTCATTGGATAAATATACGGCATGCCTAAATAATGGGTCAAAATGTATGTGTCGTAAGAAATGCGACTTGACATGAAACTACTGTTAGGTACTTCATAAACCATTTATTAAAAATATACAAAACATTTTACATCTATAACCATAATTACGACTAACCGAATTACAGGACCGTCGATTCGTCTACCTATATAGAATAATAACTATGCTAAGTACAATATTGACCATGATCCCTGCGTAAAGTATTTTATTAATTATTTGTTGAGTTATAAAACAGTCATATAAATAAGATTTTTATGTTAAGTGCTGACTTATAACTATAACACTTGTTTAGCCCTTAACAAAGGATGGGAAAAGGCAAGCCGGACCAGGGCAAGACACGTAACGTACTGCCGTACACATGTACCGGGGCATCAAACAACTACTGTCTTTGTAACTGACCCTAAACATTTGTACGACAGAGTAGGTGTTATTCCTACAACTCAAAATACCTATAATTACAATAATAATATTATGATAAATTTTAAACAATAATAATCAAGTAAAATTCTGGATTGATGTGTTTTATTTTGTACAATCATACAAATTGTACAATGGAAATTAAGTATATATTGTTAAATACTCTGCAGATCTTGAATAAGTGACCATTATAACATGTAAATAAAATACATTTTTAATAATATTGTATTATAAATTAACGTAATAAAATAACTCTTTTATGACAACTCCTTTCAATGTTAAAACACTGTGTAAAATTTTGCCGTAATTTATATTATTTCACAAGGCAATTATTTCATACCATGTTTGCGGAATGTACGTATAAATCGAAAATAAGGAGTCATTATTTCTCATATGTCTGTATCTGTGGATTTGAACTTTGTATTTATAAGAAAGTGTAGGCGCACGGCCTCTTTGGTTTTGATATGACTTCTGTTATGTCAGTTCGTTTTTACGTGACATTGCTAGTTTATATTATTCTGTTATTGATTCGTGTTTCCTAAAAATAAAGTAGATTACCAACGTCTGAGTTTTAATAAGAATCTACAAAAGAAACACAAGTGAATTCAATTTACTTTTTACATTTTAAGGATTCCCATTTAGATACCTGTCAATAATGGACGGAAAATGTAAAAATGTATGTCAATATGTGAGTTGTCTAATTTTGGCATTCTAACACATATATATATATATGTCATATCACATTAGCTATTAGTATTACAATTTAAATAAATGTATTGTAACAAGGCACTTTGTTTCTTTCGGGCGTCGCGTCGAATATTATATTTAAATACAATTTGTCATGATTTATGAAAAATATTAAAACGAACTAATTCGATTTGAGCAAGTTGAATAAGGCCGCAACGAATCACGACTACGTCTACTCTACTACACAAGTGTTATCTACTGCAACTTACGTTTTGTCATAAGATTTTTCTACGTCAAATTATGACTCTGAGCGTTTATTAACAGAGTCGTTATTTGGTATCATAAGACCACTTTTCACAAGAATACATTCGAAATTCGCATTAAATTTATTTCAGTACACAATTCACGATTACTATCACATACGTTTATATTGGTAACATCACTACACTCTTACTATAGCGGCTCCGTTATTTACTATTATCATTCACCTGTCTTTTATAAAAACAACAGACTCTTTCAAAATGCATATTTTAAAAAGATACGCTTACTACATTTCTGAACACTTGCTTTTAAAAGAAGTAAATTTCCATAAAAATCAGTATCAAACGTCAAGTCTACAAGCGTCGAAAATGTATACAATAATCTATCCTAAAGCCTCAGTGGACACCCGAGTTGAGCGTGCAGCGACGTGTTAAACAATTGATGCAAGCGTCCCGACTGCACGCCGTTCACTCTATTTGCCGCCGAACGCTCCACTTTTAAGGCTGATTTAGACGATGCCAATTTTGAGAGGCCTAAATTACGGCGCCTCGAAAAGGCACCGTATAAACACTTTCCGCGCCATTTTTTCGCCGCATGCCAGCGCTGGCGCGGAATAGAACACGAGCCTATTTTTCGGCGCCAGTGACCCCCCCTCCGCGTCTCTCGCCGCCACTAATGACTGGTACTGAAAAAAAGCACTGTGTAAACACGACTGGCGGCGAGATTTAGGCGGCTGAACATAGTCATTGTCTAAACGGTCGGAGGTGTGCTGTGCGGTAATCACTGGCGCCGTAATTTAGGCGTCTCAAAATTGGCATCGTCTAAATCAGCCTTTAGTGTTCACCCAAGCCGTACACTAAGGGTTGGCTTATCTGGTGGACTTGAGTTTCCAGCGCAGGAACAGGAACGCGGATATACGAAGCACCAGGAAGATGACGCAGAGCGCGGCGATGTCCAGGCTGATGTCCGCGTCGTTCATGTCCAGCTCCTCGAGCGTCGTGCGCGGGTTCTTGAAGTGGCAGTACGCCTGCGGAAACGTAACGGTCAGCGATTACTTCATTATTAAGTATTATCATATGAATGGTTTAGAGTAGTGTCACAACTAGCCTTCAAAAATAATCATCAGCTTGATCATTTTGTAAAGTAAAATCTTACACCAAAAATATACTTCGGAAGACCAAACTGCTCTGAATTTACCTAATATTCGAAAAATCACCGTTCTCCTACCATCAGTGGTTTAGACGTTAGCAGTGCCTGGTAAGCGTAACGATGACGGGACTTTTGGTGGCATTTATTTATTGTTGTTAAATGGTCTATAGGTGAGACTGCGGCGGACCCCTGCACATATGCTCGCACAGCCCCAGGGGTCCGCGGACCAGAGGTTAAGAAACACTGGTTTAGACTGTAATATTTTTTTTTATGACGAGTCCCGACCTAACCTAATGTAAGAGCACGATGATATGATATCGCTTGGTAACATGAATTCCTTTCAGGAATTGTTTCGAGTTTACTCGATGGCAAATAATTGTTAACTATGTGTAGAATAGGAGGGACGCGGATCGCAAACACAGGACAGAAGCAGATAGCGGGTCTCATAGAAGGCCCTCTGTATCACTGGGGTAACATAGGATATCAACACATTTGTAGAACAGTAGATAATATTTATTACCTGATGACACTGCAGATTGGCTCGATCGAAGGAATAGGTAGCGAGCGCAGTTCCCTCGAAACCATATCTAATATAGGAGAGATAGGTGATCCAGCGCAGGTACACGGGGATGGCGTTGAAAGACACGAAGAACCCGCTGAACAGCAGGAACGGCACCGACATCACCGGCGCCAGGAACACGCCGTTCTGCAATCACAATATCACCGTTATTAGCATACCTAGGATAACTCGGGGCACCTATACGAAAGTGACGTAGCAAAATATTTTATCGACAAAAAAATATGTCGATGTTACTGTCAACATCTGAATGTCATCGACATAAATAAATATTACTTTATTTCTCCACATTTTCAAATGAAAAAATTAACATATTAAAACGTGTATTTACATGTTTATTCTAAAATAATTTTCATAATATACGTAAATTGACATTTTGATGGAAATGACTTCCTCATACTTTTATTATCTTAATTTAAGAGGCTCGATATCAGATCAGATATGACATCGAACCTCTTTATAGTAATCCAGAATGTTCATTGAGCACATATATTAATTTAATTATATCGATATCCTATCCCTAGAACGTGCCCCGAGTTATCCTAGGTATGGTTATTAGTACATTACATACGGCGATGAATTCGTTAATGTCCAAGATCGCAGGTGTTTGTGGCCAACTCTACAAATTGTTTCAATAATTAAATCGCCTGGTGACAATCAAAACTCACTAAATTTCTGTCACTACTCTTCAAAAACTCGTATCTAGTTTGTAAATTGACACTGAGATACGAGCTTTGTTTTAAATAGGTATTTGTTACTTAGTAAGTGTCAACAGACGAAATATTTCCGTTATTAATGCGTGTTTTTTCCTCGCAAGTGTGTTGAGAAACGTCGTATAAAACGCGTGTGCATTGTGGTCATTACAGTCTCGGCTCCATTACGCCCTCCTCAACTGTAATGACCACTTAGCACACTTGTATTATAATATACAATTGTTCATCACGAGAGTAAATAAGTCCTTCATAATTGTAAATCATTACATGGCTATAATCTCTACTATTTACGATGTTCCTTTATTTCGATTTTTATTCAGCTCATTATTTTTCGGATTATTTAAACCTTACCTACTTGGTTTGCGTAAGTTAACTTTGTTCTGAAAAGTTTACGACTGGAGAAAAAGATAAACTTATAAAAGAAATCATGGGTATAAAAGAAATCATAAATAAAACTAACTTATAGTATCCTAGTCTAGTTATTCAATTTGCGTGGCTATATAACCTGGAGCTTTTCTTATTATAGAGAGGTTTAATACTCATCCTTCAACTGTTTCCTTGTTTACCTATATTCACCTATGTTTTACAAAATAAATCACTTTGACTTTGACTTTGACTTTGATTTTGACTTCACCTGGACATTCATGGCGGCGCCGACGACAAGGCCCACGCTCTGCGCCACGAACGATATGAGCAGACACGACGTCAGGAACATAGAGAACCGGAACCACTCCAGCGGCTGTGACGTCAGCAGGTACACTATCACTACGTAGATCACGCAGAATATCGCCTGGCAAACGAAAATAATTTAATTGTGACAAACGGCTTTCAAACTTAGTAGAAGAATTTGCAACGAGTTCGTGGTGAACAACATTTTCCTTGCTTGTGATATTGATGATCGTTTATTTTACTGTTGCCTTTTATTTTTTTACAGCGCAGTACCGATCAGTGAGCGTATTCATTTATATTAGAAAACACCAGTTTAATTTAGTTTTAGCTTGAGCATCCATCATTTTCCGACACGCATGAAGCAAAGATATATAAAACACTTCACAAGTGTGATCATCGTCGATACACAGGAATAGAAAATATATTCGAACATACATCCAATTATGTATCCCATACATCTCAAGCTTTAATTGTATTTTATTTATTACCTGGAAGGGTATATCGGATACAGTGATGGCCAAGTAGTAGGAGCGCAGTGAGTACCAACGGTTAAAGTGTTCTTTCACCAGTACAGGCATCTCCAAGGGAACTGGAAACATACATTGAAACGTAAAATAGTATTTTCACAATTCCTAATTAAATGTTCATTTTGACTTACTTGAATACATATATAGATAACATCCATGACCCGGCAACAAATATTCGAGTTCATCACACGAATATTTGCCCTTGCCGGGATTCGAACCCAGGACCGTCAGCTCAGTAGGCATAGAAGGTATTATCTTTACTTTTCCCGACCATAACTAGTAAAATCGATGTTTTATTTTAAATCTTAGTACATCCATCCATCATACCACCATTGTCAGGTAAACATCCAATAATATTATCTATCTCAGACGTGTTTTCAAAATAGTCTCACGATTATATCGAACCGTTGACGAGATACTCAGTTTACTTTTTTTTATATCGGACAGGACAACCTCACACAAATCAATCTAGTTCTCACAGTAAGCTCAATTAGGCTCGTGTTATGGACAATAGACGACGATAAACATAGTTATATAGATAAATACATACTTAAATACAAATAACATCCATGACCCAGGCACAAATATTCGAGTTCATCGCACAAATATTCGCCCTTGCCGGGATTCGAACCCAGGACCGTCGGCTCAGTAGGCAGTTGCTTAACCACTGCGCCAACCGCGTCGTCAAACCCGATTCCACCCGAAGGTTGTTGACTTGGGTACGATCAGTTTTCTACGGCGCAATCCATACTAATATTATAAATGCGAAAGTGTGTCTATCTGTTTGTCTGTCTGTTACCTCTTCACGCTTAAACCGCTGAACCGACTTAGATGAAATTTGGTATGGAGATAGTTTGAGACCCGGGAAAGGACATAGGTTACTTTTCATCCCGAATAAATTTAGTGTTCCCGTGGGATGAGCGGGTAACACCGCGGGGCACAGCTAGTAAAACATAAAACACTCACAACTGAGAATCGTGATTGTCATCGACGTGTACATGAGGAACAGCATGTTGAAGAATAGGAAGCCGAGGTTGGAGAGGACCTTGGAGCCGTCGTCGCCGATGTTGTAGTAGAGCGCGCCGATCAGCAGCCCCACCAGCACGTGCGCGAACAGCCGCAGGTACATCAGCGTCTAAGGGGGTCGTCCACAATCAATCAAATCACACTCAAATACATACATTATATAAAAACCGGTCAAGTGCGAGTCGGTCTCGCGCACCGAGGGTCCCGTACAAACACTGTCCATCCTTAAGTGGTTAAGTTAAGTTTGTATACCTGGTATGTATAGCGCTCCATACAAATGGGGTGCAAAGTTAACGCAACCAATCCAGTTTGTTGTATGGGAGCCCCCCTTAAATATTTATTCTATTTTATTTTTAGTATTTGTTGTTATAGCGGCAATAGAAATACATCATCTGTGAAAATTTCAACTGTCTAGCTATCACCGCTCTTGAGATACAGCCTGGTGACAGACGGACGGACGGACAGCGAAGTCTCAGTAATAGGGCCCCGTTTTTACCCTTTGGGTACGGAACCCTAAAAAGGTAAACAAATGTTTGGATACGCCTCAGTTTCCCAAATTCTGAATGGGGCGCAGACCCGTGACGTCACTTGACAGATTCGCTTAATGTATGAAGATTCAAGATACTATAAGTATCAGTCTGGTGACGTCACGCTGGCATGGCACACCGTACGAAATTTCCAATATCATAACTTCAAAACTAGTGTATTTCTAAGCATATAGGCTATACGTTCATAAAGTTTCAAGTGATTTAAAGGACCCATATTCTTCATTAGAATGGAATCAAAATTATCTTTTCGAAACCAGACATAAGTAACACATTATATACATTTTATGGTTCAGTTCCCATCTAATCGGGTTTTAGGATGGAGCTGGGTGATTACACCAACCATACTGTTTCACATTCTGACACAGAGGATTTCAAGCACTGCGGTTAGTGAACAAGTCAAGAACAAGAAACAGTCCGCTACACGCCGTTGAGATCTTTCCCCATACAAAACGTTTTCGAGAACGGCATATCTCTAGCCAATGGAAAGGTATTCTCGTCGGCTAGGTTCACGTGCGACGTCGCGTGATTAACTAAACGCAAAAAACAAATGATATAAAACAAATGAGCGATGGATAAACGTTTTTTCTGTCCTTGTGAAACGCATACAATATTCCGCGCGTTTTGTTCACCATGTGGATAACACTAACTTGTTAGAATCTTTATACAGTCGGCATCATATATTAAGTAGCCGTCAAAGTGACCAAATATATCGTGACACACTTTTACTTACTGATATATAAATAAAGATCTATTCCAATATATTACCCGACACAAGTTTCCCAACACAAGCATATTATTTTGCTTATTGGGTGGCTCCAACCTTTTACTATGTTTTAACTTGTATGAAACCTAAATAAAAACATAAAAATTGTACATTTTCATTTTTCATTACCCAATCACGCCGACTGAAGAGCAGCGTCCGTTTGAGCACCACCCAGAACTGCGTGAGCTCCGAGGTAGCGTACCGCCGCGGTGACGCGTCGCCTCCGAGCAACGCTACTTCTGTGTTGTCTTGTTTCTCCGTGTCGATCTGTACCACTAATGGTTCGCCTGTAAAACAAATTTGATTAGCTTTTTAAGTCTACTAATGAAAATAATGTATTCATAAAGAAATTAATGACAACGAAAGCTTTATAATACAAAAGGAAAAAAAAAAAAGTGTCGCCTTGTCATTTAATCTTGACGCCAGACAGTGAGACTAGATCATACTTCATAACATAGTAACTGCAGAAACTGCTAAACTATTATGTATAGCCAACCATGGCTAATAAAATCTTATACGAAATAAGTCGAACTACATACATACGACAGTGAGTCGAGATTTACCGTCCATTCATTGATCATGCGCAGAGTAAAACTAGGAAAAACACAAACATGCGAACAGGAAGTATGTCGTCGCCGGGACCTCTGCCCTTCGTTATCGCCAGTGTCAATTACTTGTTTGTATTGAAATCAGTTCATTAATCTATTATAAATAGCTAAAGTAGCATGATTTTGACCTTTACTATTGCTATGATCAAAAAACAGACGATTTTAATGTTAAATTTACTTCAAATGTTATCCATAATCAGAATTAATGAGTTGCTGAAAGTCAGTATTTTAACCGGAAATATACTAGTAAACGCCATGGTGACGTATTAATTAAAAATATGCATACCTACCTAAATTCGCGATTGACAACTAAAACCTTGAGGCTGGTTTTTGTGTCATCAAATTATATTTGATATAATACGTATCATCAGAATAAATTTGTTGTGATGATGCGAACAGTACAAGGTCACGTTGTATCAAATATATTAATATGAGGTGAGCAAGAAAATAGGTCACAATTAAAAATATTTGTGTCAAAACAACCAAGATAGTCCGCCAAAATAATCTTTGTTGACGACTTGCAAGAGACATATATTTTCCTCGTTAGAAAAACCATTTCTAAGCAATACTTCCATTATATCCAATGATGTTTGACATACCTAATTATAACGGTTTCAAGTTACATGGTTTTTCTAAAGATTGCGATAAATACTACAGAAATATTTTTTTCTAGCAAGTGAAAAACAAGACTTAACAAATCAGCGACATTTTTTCATGAAGAATATAATAGCATGACACTGGAACTTATCATCGAGGAAAATGAGTTCTCGAAGGCCAAGCAAAATACCGAAGTCTGCCACGCGGACGAAGTTATATAATACACTCTCATGCATTTGTTACAGATAAGTAATAAACGAACCTTTTCCCTTGGATATTTCACTGGCGGCATACTGCAGAATACCGTTCTGTAGGTTCCCCGTGCCATTTGCGCCGTTGGATCCGTTGGCCTTCTCCTCCTTGAACTTTTCCTGCACCTGCGCCAGGTCGTTCTTGTTCCACTCGCCGTTCAGCGACTCGTGCATGTCCTTCTTGTTGTTCAAGTCGGGCACCTTCATGTCGGGGAACGGTTGCCCGTTTCTGGAAATGTAAATCGGACGTTATGAAGACATTGTGTGAAACAATTATGTAGGGACAGCCGACTTCAAACAATCCAAATTGGCCCGGAAAGCCGTTGGAAACGCAGGTTCGAATCCTGTCCGAATCATTAAATTTTTCAATTTTCGCTTCATTTGTAAACATTTAATCCAAATTGTGTTATGTGACAACACATCTCTCAGGCTCAATTTAACGGAACTATTCCTAAGGTACCTTTCCTTTTATCGACGACATAGTAGTAGATGTGTATTTTTTATTTAGTACATTAAAACGGTGAATGCTCGTCATTTTAAAAACGCCTGGTGTTCAATTTGTTTCGCTATTCTTATAGCGAGGATCAACAGGAGGAGGAGGAGGGTAGCAGTCCCTGATAAAGAGTACGACAGTAAGCCATACGAGACATTCGAAACATATCGGGCCGTTCCTGACAATTTCACGTGAGTGTAAACAGCTTAATACGATTATTAACTATCTCTCACCAAAGTTTTAATAAGATTATAGGACCAACGAGGAATAGAAGATAGTCTAATGAGATTTTTTTTGAAATTATCATAGCAGGCATTGTCAAAGTCTTCCAATATAGTGGATACATGTTGACACCCGTCATTACAAAAAGTGCACGCCACAATTAGCGCCACCTCCCTGCTATGGAGAAGCTCCGTCATCACTGAGGATCGTGTCTCCGGTTGACGTCACATAGTATTTTTATAACCCCTCATTCCACTGATGTTGGTACAACGGCGACCTTGCAGATTTGTTTGCCCTCGGAGACGACGCAATCCATTGGATTAAAGATCTTAAAATCATCTTATTTGTATATGAACGTACACACTATGCCATATGAATCAATAGACACTGAAGGTGTTAAGGTTACTTGCCTGATGTCGTGTTTCCCGTTGTCCATGGCCCTCACGAGCTTGCCGGTGTTGTCGCCGTACTCGCCGCACGCCACCTCGATGATGAACGAAGCCGGGTTGTGGTACGACGGACACTGCAGGCTCAGGCTGCCGAGCCATGACACTGAAATACCGAACGCCCACTGTTTATAACCCAACCAATATATCAAACTAAACGATTATGTCTAGGTTTTTATTTTTACAGAGCACTGCCGCTTGCATAAATTGTGGTTTGTGTATTGAAATCACAAAATAGGAAATTACGTACCTAATTTCCCCGTGCTGCCTTGATAGACACACTGCCCGTCGGCCAACGTGTACAGATGATCAAACATTTCGAACAGCCTGGCGGAGGGCTGGTGAATCGTGCAAATTATAGTCCTTCCGCCGCTCGCCAAAGTCTTCAGTAGAGATATACATTGGAAGCAGGAGGAGCTGTCGAGACCGGAGGTGGGCTCGTCGAAGAACATGATGGGCGGATTGTTCACCAGCTCCAGAGCGATGGATAAACGTTTTTTCTGTCCTCCCGAGAGGTTTGAAGTCATGGTTTTGTGGTGCTCAGCCAGGCCAAGTGTCTCGAGAATCTCTTGGATCTGGAAAAAAATAAAATACCAGTTAACTTATTAACCCTTTACCGCATATAGAAATAAAAAAAAAAAAAAAAAAAACGTACTGACGGCAGTGTTTTTAATTTGGCTAGGCTGAGGGCACGCACAAAGGTATCTCATGCTACCATCACGGAGATAATGTACGCAGATGATCTTTGCTTTGTGGCGGATTCCCCAGATGGCCTACAAACGCTTATGTCGAGTCTTAACGAGTCATGTCAACGTTTTGGCCTTAAAATAAGTGTGAAAAAAGACAGAAGTAATGGGGTCTGATCTGCTAATGCCAATAGACATCAAACTCGGGGATGACTCACTTAAGCGGGTGGACCGCTTCAGATATCTGGGGAGCACAGTAATATCTAAGTGTCACCTTGATGATGAAATTAATAGCAGAATTGGAGCGGCTGCTGCTGCCTTCGGGAAGCTTCGTCTCAAGGTGTTCCGTTCACATGACTTAAAGCTCCCAACCAAGATCTCTGTGTACATGGCTATTGTATTGCCCAATCTTCTGTATGCCTCCGAAACTTGGTGCCTTTATCGTAAGCATATTCGCACTTTAGATAGGTTTCATTTGAAATGCCTGCGTGACATTATGAACATCTCTTGGTCGGACCGTGTCAGAAACACGGTGGTTCTGCGGCGCGCTAATGTCAGCGGTATCGAAGCCTATCTAATGCGGCGACAGCTACGATGGTGTGGTCATGTCTCCCGAATGTCCGATAATAAAATCGCAAAGCGCATCTTTTACTCGGAACTGCAGGACGGCAAGCGGAAACAGGGCGGCCAATTCCTGCGATACAAAGATGCACTGAAGCGCCATATGCGGAAAGGTGACATTGACCCATCGCATTGGGAGAACATGGCACAAGATCGGCCTAAGTGGAGGCAAACAGTGGCGGTAAGCGTGCAAGCCTTCGAAGAGAAAAGAAGGAGTGAGCTCGACGCTAAGCGCGAGGAGCTCAAGGCCCGACCAACAGCGGCCATCTTGTATAATTTTGTCGGTGGGGTGCTGACATGCAGCGAATGTGGTCGCACATTTGCTGCAAAAATTGGCTACGACAGCCACCTGAGAGCTCATGAGCGACGCTCTCATTAGCCAGCGTTCAGTCGCCGTGGCCGAAATCGGCCGGATGCAATGATGAAAGGTTTAATTACTACAAAAAGGTCGCTTTCGGTGTGTACTAATCAATTGCTATGATGTGGGTCACAGTCAACAAGTTAGTAAGGGTTCGCACAGGTTCGCACTTCCTGTATGGGTGTCGCACAGGGATCCTCCGTTTCCAACATCCTGTTCTCTCTATTGTTGAACGATCTCCCGGAAGCGATCAGTGATGGCGAGACGTTCATGTATGCCGATGATGTGGCAATTGTCGTGTGTGCCCCGACATATGAAGAGCTCGAAAAAAAACTAAACTCGACCGCCACATCAGTATCGAACTGGTTTAAAATTAATGGCCTCATTTTAAACACCTCCAAAACACACCACATCAGCTTTGACCTCTCTGGACGGCAAATGACGCCATTAGCGGTAATGACCAATGGAACAACTATCAATCAGGTCGCTAGCTCAACATTTCTCGGTTTTGAGCTAGACAGAGGCCTCACATGGAGCGGTCATATCGATAAAATGTGCAACAAACTGGCAACCGCATGTTTCGCCCTAAAGCGTCTAGCGCGGATATTACCAGCAGATATGGTCCGAGCATGCTACTTTGCATCAGTGCACGCGCACCTGCAGTACGGCGTCGAGCTGTGGGCGGGAGCCGCCGATTGGGAGAGGGCCTTTCGCCTCCAGAAACGTGCCGTACGTGCGATAGCGCGCGTTCCTCAAACCAACTCTGCGCGACCACTTTTTCAATCACTTGGTATCCTGACACTGCCATCGCTGTTGATTCTGCAGGTGGCAGTAATCGCACGAGAGGAGGTGGATGCAAATCCCAAGGATAACACCCCGCGAAGATATGAGACCCGTGGCGCTCGCGTTGGAAAGTTACCCCCCGTGCCCCATAGACTCGCGAAGTCTAATAAACTAGCACACATCATGGGTCGCAAAGTGTACAACCACCTCCCAAGGGACATTGTTACTGCACAAAGTGCATCCATATTTAAATTAAAACTCAAAAACTGGCTTCTCGAGCAGACGTTCTACGATCACAAGGAACTATTTGATCGTTGAAGAATTGATTATTATACAATAATATTGTACTTGACATGTAATTTTATATTATCAATAAATTATGATTATGATTATTATGATTATGTTGTTTCACACGTACCACAACCACACGACGTGGTCGGGCGCATATTTTGTATGGTTAATGAATAGTTCAATTCACACGTAACCACAACCACACCACATTTTAACGCTGCGACGTGGTGTGGTTGTGGTACGTGTGAATTGAGCCTAAAACTACATGTACCGCTTCATCTTTGTCAGCCTTAGTAGTGGCGCTGGGCAGCTTGAGAGCGGTGGCGACCGCCATCGCCTCCTCGACGGTCAGGTTGCCGTGCAGCTGGTTGTCCTGCATGATGTAACACGACAGTTTGCGGAAGCTGGACAGGTTGCGCTTCACACTGTAATGACAGTACATACCACTTCATTTTTGTCAGCCTTGGTGGTAGCGGTGGGCAACTTGAGAGCGGTGGCGACCGCCATCGCCTCCTCGACGGTCAGGTTGCCGTGCAGCTGGTTGTCCTGCATGATGTAACACGACAGTTTGCGGAAGCTGGACAGGTTGCGCTCCATTCCGTTCACTGTGATGCTGCCTTCCATTCCTGACGTCCTGGTACCGAGAACAGGTGATTTGATAACGGATTTTATTTAATAACTTTCACTATGAAAAGCCGACTATCCCCTTAGTTATGATATAATTTATGTATCAAATTATCAATATGAAACGTAATTTTATACAAAAACTACGTAGTCTCTGTATATTTAAATATAACAAAAAATAGCATAACACGAGTACATACTTTGTTTTCTCATTTTATTGAGCATCCTACCAATCTAAATTTTGAATGATAATATTGCACGCATCAGCCGCCTATTGCTGGTGATGCAACTTTTATTTCTAATACCTACTGGGTGTTGCAACAATATATGTTAAACTACGGAATAAACTGTTTTCACACATATAAGTACCTAATAAACCTACATTATAAATAGCGCATTCAGAACAAATCCTCAATCTCGCCCAAGCACTAGTTGAGTAAGTATATTATCTAATTGGCGATGATTGATGTTATTGAGATACTTGTGATGCCAAGGACATAGAATAACTATTGTTTTTGCTCGGGATTAAATACAATCGTTTATTTTCTATTGCAATCAGCGATGCGTAGTGAAGTGATGCAACTGTTCAAACAATACTATAGCTTTAATGCACAAATTGCAGTAGGTACATACCTACTATAAAAATATAAACAAGAATTGAATAGTTAAGCAGAATTCAATCCTAAACCGTTTCTAATTTGTTATTAGGCCTTAGAAATATTTCATTATTGTTTTAATTTGTGTTAATATTTAGGTCAAAAAACGCTCGTGGCATCTTTCTTACGATGTTCGCTACGCTCACATCGTAACCCATGCCACTCGCGTTTTTTGCCCCCTCTTATACAACGGTTGCATAAAATACTATATCTGTACAACAGTCATCTATCGTATTAACTTTACTCTTCAAGTTCCGCCTCCAGGAGAGAGGGAGAGAAATTAGGGGTGAATTAGTCGTTTACTGACACAGACCGATTTCCACGCGTGCGGAGCCGCGGGCACAGCTAGTAAAGTAATAAGTGTAGATATAAAAATCAGGTCATGGATTACACAAATTTGGTTCTTAATAATCTTAATTCAAATAAAATAACCATGTCGAGATATACCAACGTTAAATCCAAGTTTTGTAATCACTAATCACAGTCGAAATCACTTAATATTCGTAAAGCAGAGCTCACGCTCAAACTACCGGCGTCGTCTGCCTAAGCACATTTTTTCCAATTTGGCGTCACTCTTGACAGAGTGGTCAACCCTCATGGTTGTCTCTAAGCTCAGGCAACCCCATCCAACACGTAGCCCACAACCTTTACCAAATTTATTTCTTCATCAGCGCTGTCTTCGTCACCAATAAAGACGTATCAAATATTCTTTATCAGTTAATAATAATGAAAATAATAGCTCAATCCTTTGCCATCCCATCGCTTTTTCTAAATCAAAATTGATAATCTGCTTGACAGATTAGTCTATTTTTATCTATGCATGTAAAAGCATGTGTCTAATGTACATTATATACAAAGTGCAAATATTGAACAAGCGAGAATTTATAACAAAGCGCTTTTATAAATCGAGTAGTACTTGAATACCGCCCACGATACACATATCGTTCATCACTCTTTTGTACGTCTAGCCTTCGACGCCTGTGTGTTATTGACAATTCTTACAAGTGTGATGAAAAAGTTTTACTGTTTTGCATTCGTATATTTTGGGCAGTATTCCACAGCACTGCAGGCCACAAAACGTAACTTCAATGGCGCCAGGTTTTTACGAAGAGTTGCAACTGACCGCGTGACCTGGATCGCTGCGAGTCACTTGATAACGATAGATCCGGTTTGCCGAGCCACTTTTATGCTCCATGTACGTCTAGACAATATTTACTCGAAATTAAATACACCTTCAAAAGGGCATTTTTATCCGAACTGCATCACTTTTGGTAGAGTACGTACGAAAGAACATACAACAAAATCACATGGTAGGCGTGATATTTTATTGCTTACATTCTGAAATTGAATTTAAAAAAATGTATCTGAACCCTGATTATACATACTTAGGTCATCCCAACCACCGGATTATTAGTAATATTTTCCGAATACGAGTAGGTAAGTAAAAAATAGCTGTTTGTTTACCCTTAAGCTATTTATATACGAAACATGACTGTACTCTGGATGTCAACTAGTACCTAATTTGTAATTTAAATAACTTTGCAATACAGTACGAGCAATGAATTGAGACAAGCACTGCCTGGTAAATTCTAACTTAGTAACTTGAAGAGTTATTTCTTATCTTTATAGAACATTATAATATTGAGTGATTTGTCCTAGTTTGGAGGCCATCCGGGGGCCATCAAGGGGTTTTCGAAGAAAAGTAAAGCAAAAAATGCAATATACGCCAAATGTCCGGGTTTTTTAAGTCTTTGTCCGGGTTCGGCGAGTTTAGAGTTGGCAGCCCTAGTACTGCACTATTGCAATATTTCGAGTAAATTAATATGAAGAAGTAGTTTAAATTAAATTAATAAAACGGGAACATGTGAACGAAAGCTGGTTTAAACCCGACAGATGGAGCTTATAACGCACGCCGAGAATTCCGTTCATGAAGAGATCTGGTATATAGATAGTGGTCACAAATTTTGCGCGACCATTCAATCATTAATTTACCTAAAACGACCCGCTTAGTTCATAGGCATCGTTACGTAAAGGTTTGCAGCGCTTAGTGACGAATGCTATGATGCTTACGATAATTCCCGTTTCGCGCATGGCTGTGTTGTAAAAACTCGGCGAGTTGCGAGTAATCGGCTGAGACGTGCAATACGAGAAGTAGCGAACTAGGCCGTGGTACACAAGACGGGTCAAGAGCGGACAGATAACAGCGGACAAAGATCGAAGGCCCGTGCACAGTCAATGTGACGACAAATGCGTCTACAGTTCGTGTGCTCTAGAATAGCCTTCGAGTAGTAAAAGCAGACTTCAAATCACGACTACATAAGAGCGAGCGAGACAGCTATACACCCGAAGGATTTTTTAACAACTAGCTGTGTAGTGTAGTTTATTTAATGCTGCAATTTAATATGAAGTCACTATAAAACAGGTCCAGAAACGCGACTAACGTAACTTAAATTTTGTTTAAATGCTTTATAGTTTTTGGTACCTTAATTTCGGGTTCTCCTCTATCTCTTACTATACCATTGATATATTGTAGTAATTAGAGAGTGACGTCAAAAACTAAGTCTTTCATATTATAGTAGAAGGTTAGGACATACTTATTGCAAAACAGCAAAATATTAAGATCAATTTAAAATCGCTTGAGTCTTAGACCACAAGCTTGTGGCGCGGTTGATGCAAGTTGGCCAACTAGTGCGTAGACATCGCCGCCCATTTAGTCCCCCGGCAACCTCGAGTTTCCGTACAAATGTAGTTTTCTTAAGGACGTACAGACACTGCCAAATCAACGACATTTTAAATTTAACAATTATTTTAATAAGTAATTCGTTTAATAAGTCTTAATAGACTTATTAAATACCAAACTTAGCAAAGAAAGTCGAATCAGACAACGAATGAATCAGTGAAATTTCATCCCATTTGCACATTACAAATTAGGTTTCACGTCACTTTCAGTTTAATAACACGAATAAATAGAGAATTGACAATTTCACCGTGTCACATTTATAACGTTAATTAAAAAAAAAAAAAAATAATTGGAAATCGTTCAATCAGATCGGAGTGAGGCAAGAATTTTAACAAATATATTATCCTTATGGTTGATGTATAAATGTTTAGCACAAGTGTCTTTAAAATTACAATGCTTTATCTTGAAAAAAGTCTATGAAGTGACACCTACCTAGCAGGCAGTCTAATGTGACATACGACAACGTACGGTATAATGCATGTTTATAATGATATGATCAGTTACCTCTCGTCACAAAGGAATTTAATAACATATTAGGTAACACATTGCATCAAAATATTACAACTTGTTTTTGCTTTTTATTGCAATTAGGTACCTTGTACTATGTTATTGTTATCAAGGAATTATGCTTTGTAATTAAATAAATTAATAAATAACAGACAACCTCACACAAATCGATCTAGTCCTATTAAGCTCAAGAAGGCTTGTGTTATGGGTACCTACTAGACGACGATATACATACTTAGGTATATAGATAAATATATACTTAAATACATAGAACAACAATGACCCAAGCACAAATATTCGAGTTCATCACACAAATATTTGCCCTGGCCGGGATTCGAACCCGGGACCGCCGGCTCAGTAGGCAGTAATGCTTTGTAATTATGAATTTATTTTGCTCAGATGCGCAAATAGATTTCGAGATATTCTCGATGATGGGGAAAGCAAGACTTTCGTCTGAAAGGACGGCAGTGTGCCTCCGACATGCCGCGCAAAAAAACTAACATCATTTCTCTGAGCCATTCCTTTTCGGCATTAGCAGCGTTCAAGTAGCATTTCGGTATATCTTATGTATTTGATGGGATTCAACTAACCTGTATCCTGTGAGTATATTGAGCAGAGTCGATTTGCCGGCGCCCGAGGGACCCATGATGGCGGTGAGCTCGCCCGACCGCAGCCGCCCCGACACCGACTTGAGGATCGTCTTGACATCTGCGAGGAAACAGGAACATGTTAATAATTGCCGGATATATTATCACATAGAGATGTTATTATTATTAGGTATATTATACTCTAACATTATCGACTCACATAATAGTGCGAAAAAAATACACGCAAATTATATCACGAGCTGCAAATCCGTACGAAGTGTGCAAAGTATTTCGACATTTCATAAAGAGCAAAGGGAACTTCTTAATTAGAAATAAGTGACCTTATCGATGGCCGAGCAATCTGAGCATACAGCAATAACTATTACTCGCAAGTCAATTTTAATGCTTAATAATATAGTTTAAGTTGCTTGGTTCTGGTTCATCTGGATTGTATCCTGCTACAATGCACAAGATGTGGCCATAACAACCCAGAACCGGGTAAAATATACAAGCAACTCTTTGAAGAAGCATGAGATTCATCAGGATCGAAAATTGAATATCACAGTCCTATATGTTCACGCGAAAAACTATTCAGTGGGAGTTTCTCAAACGGGTTTGTAGTCAGGTAAGAAATTAATACAACACCAGTACGTAACTAAGTATTATCTAATCCTAGCTAGTTCTGACTTCTGACAACTGTATACTGGGTAAGAGTTAAATAATCTAGAAAATTCACTAAACACGGGTCATCAACATCAGACATTTCCTAGTAGGTAGGAATACTAAACAATTAAATGATTGCTAGATAGCTCAACCGCTATAATGATGTTTTTGATTATGATTGGTTTAAATTGGTTTGTATTGCTTGTTACAATTAGATCTCGTAAATTTGGGGCGAATTCAAATGGCAGATAGTAGTTCGTATATCAATACTCCTCTTCTATAGGCAAGTGATCACACTGATCACATACGGATTCGTCTGTTAAAAATGGGTGCCATTTATTTCGCATAATTTGATTGCGCCGAATGTTCATAATGTCGAATCATCATCTTTCCGAATCGTGATACATTACTTTCATGATATTTCGTTAAAATATATAATAAATAAATATCAGACAACCTCACACAAATTAATATATTTCCACAGTAAGCTACAGTAGTTATGCGTGTGTTATGGGCACTAGACGACGATACACATACGTAGAAAACATCCATGACCCAGGAACAAATATTCAAGTTCATCACACAAATATTATGCCCTCGCCTGGATTCGAACCCAGGACCGTTGGCTCAGTAGGCAGCTGCACTACCACAGCGCCAAGCGCTCAGGTCAAGCAAACTTGTAGTATAATAATAAATAAATATCAGACAACCTCATACAAATCGATCTAGTCCCAAATTAAGCTCAAGAAGGCTTGTGTTATGGGTAATAGGCGACGATATACACTTATATAGATAAATATATACTTATATACATAGAACAACCATGACCCAAGCACAAATATTCGAGTTCATCACACAAATATTTGCCCTGGCCGGGATTCGAACCCGGGCCCGCCGGCTCAGTAGGCAGGTCTCTACAAACTGAGCCAACCGCGTCGCCGCGTCGTATTCTATTGCAATAACATTTTAAGGACACAGAGACAAAAGTTTATCATGTAGGTCGTCTAAGTCCTTTGTCAGACGGGCAACGCGACTGTTTGCGGTACCTATATTAGTCACGGTACAAACTCCGTTCCTCGTCCTGTATAAACAGAAACGCGCATGATCACTTCAGTGATAAAAGCCCATGCCTATATAATGTTTTTCATATGACGAGTTATAAATCGTAATATCTATTATTATTTGATTACTTGTAATGTGTTCATAATATTTAGTATGCCTACACTATTTGTTTGCAGTAGGGAAAACATTATAAGTATATAAATTTAAAGAATCAGCAAAAAATTAAACATATCTCTATTTGTTTTTCAATCTGCCTATATAGTACCACTTATTTGCTGGTGTAGGTATTTGAGTGCGTTTCATTGAATCTTGCTGTGTAATAAGTTAGTAACTTTCTCCTGTAAATATGTATTTAGTCACACAATTCCTCCTGCTATAACAGACTAACAATACAGTACATTTCTTAGTAGTTTTTCTACATTTTAGCCTCTACATTTACAAAACGAATGACACTGTCGAACTGTTCCTATCGGCATCCGCGATAACCTTGTGCTAGAAATGGAATATTTCGAAGGTAATTATGACATGACTTGCAGCGACCGAATGTACATAAACTTGGGCAAAGCTGACGACAGAGCAAACACTCGACTAAACGACGACGAAAAATTCCCTACATTTACAAATGGCTGATGATTGACTCATCACTATCAATATTATTATTCGCAAAGCCACGTGTCCGATGGGCCTTTCGTGGGAGATTTCATATTTTATTTCCGCAGTCCAGACTGGAGCGAAGCTCTGTAAAATGGACCAATCAAATTCCTCAAATCAGAGGTAAATGCCCTTCGTTTAGGCTTCACAAAGTCGCAGCCTGAGTATTTAATTCTCTCCGTTCCGCTTTAGTGGACAGGTATCCCAAGGGAGCTCACATTGAGCTAGACGTATCTTTGACTTTGACTCGGATAAAGGTCCATACTTCGAGACCCAATGGTTTAACTACAGGCAATCTTAATGTTGCGATCATTCAGTGTTATTTTCCACAAGTGTTTTTTTTTTACAATAACTGTCAGTTGTCACATGACGGCAGTAATTTGTAAATATATCCACCTGTCTATTACTTGTCTTCTGTATCTATTAGAATCAAATCTGAATATAAAACTTGTCATTATTTTTGTTTTTTATTTTCTGATTATCTGATACTTTGTGGATAAAATATACTTACATTATTATTATAGTTTACAATTCTAAGTATTATTATTATTACAACCCCAAATTATGATTGTCTTAAGAGATTTGCATGACGTACTCATATCTAGATATATTTGCATGACGTACTCATATATGATACGAAATTTTTATACCTTAAGACCAATATGTAAACTATATTTATTGCAAATAAATACATTTCATTTCATAAATTTCAATTACATACGATTATTGCAATTCTCAATTACTATTATTATAAATTACAATTACATACTATTATTTTTAATTGGTCAATATACAAGGTCAATGATCAGATCACCTTCAAACAATAATAAGTATGACTGACATTACCTATAGAATTAGTAGCTCAGATGCATCAAATCTTAAAACTCAAAATATTCCTCGGTATATCCAGTAAGCCCTGTGCGCTGGTTTGCCTTCTCTACATTATCCATAAATAACTAAGATTACAATGAAGTTATAACTGTTATAAGCCGCAGAAAAGATCCCGTTAATAGAATAACCACACTGGCGTTTGACAGATAAACTTTCACCGTGGTCTGCACTCTGCAGCGATGATAAAGCGAGAGAGAAAGGCTTCTATATCGGCATCGGCAAACATCACAGTTGCTCAAGAGCCTCACTGTTTGTTTACTCTTCACACATTTTACGTAGGTGTACGAATAGGTATTTTGCGGCAGTTCCGCAGCAGGCAGCAGGGTGTAAGAAAATGTCTAAATCATTGAAGTTTGAAAGTAATTTACCTTTAATTAGAATAACATTAATACATTATCAATCAACAATATACATGTATGTTAGTATAAGTAATACTCATATTAACAACAAAGTACTCTCTATCCTAGTTAATTACTATTTGGGCTGTGATAAGAATACTCATTAGAGGTAAACCTTAATAGTGCCGACTCCAAATGAGGACTAATGATAAATATTCATGAAATTTAGGTAAAGTTTTATATTAGCAATGAAACGATAATCCAACTCCAAGCATGTACCTAGTGGAAGTAAAAACTACTATATCATGAGAACATTGCAACCGTTACTCATGTTAATTATCCATACATACCTATTGTATATCACTATACGCAATTAGATCCGTTATGATGACACACGCACATTGCAAAAGTAATGTTATTTTAATCTTTTGCTAGTAGCGATTAGATTTTAGTATTTTATTACACTTGATCTCGATAAGTGTACAGTCGTCCAAAAGTATGCATGCATCGTGGTCTTCTCTAAAAATGGTATGAAAGGTAAATCATATGGCCGGGTAGTGAAATCCAGTCCAAGTCATGGAAGAAGATTGTCTGAAATACCCGTCTCGAAACCAAATAGTACTTTTTTTTATAAACTACGACGGTGGCAAACAAGCATGCGGCCCGCCTGATGATAAGCAGTTACCGCCGCAGTTCTATACAGAAAGAGATAGGTAGTATATCTCGCGCGAGAAAGAGTCGCTTGTCACAGTTGTGCTAGTTGCGACTCTTTAACCTTTCGACCGCTCAACTCTTCGACGGAAAACTGTGTCCCTGACGCCAAGCTGACAATAGATAGAATTACATTGTATAGCGGCAAATGATGTCGTGGCGTCTGGGGCACAGTTTTCCGTCGACGCCATTTGCCGTCTTTAGAGCTCAAAACTGCCAGCAAAGGTTTTTGTATGTTCATGTGAGCGAATATTAGTTAAGAACCTATTTACTCTCCTCTTGAAGAACCGCATACAGCCCCCGGGGAAAACCTGGGCAGGAGCTCATTCTACATGCGGAGTGTTCGTTTTAGGAGATTTCTCTGGAACCGCACTGTTCTCGACCATTTGGGCTCACTGTGTGAGAATAAACACCCTGCCGATGATGGCATGTCAAACAATTAATCTTAAATTACTACCAAACTACTGATTTACTGACTTGGTGAAGTATATCAGCATACACAAAGAAACACAGATACTGTTATGACTTATGAAAATAAAAGAAAAAGCAAATCAACGTATGAAAGGTTTTACGATACAACAATTTCAACACAGCTTAATATTGCGATATTGATTAACACTAATCTGTAGATATGAACAGGTAATGCTTATCACCAACTGTTGGCACTGTGCTATTACAATGTGTGCTTCGTTTTAGTCAATCGTCACTAAGGTGACACATGCGGCAATATGCCAGAAAATACTTAGCTAAGGAACTATAAATTAATTTAGTTCCTGGATTAATCCTTGTTATTAACTGCACGTTAATAATTTAACTATAACTCTATATTTCCATTACATACTGTCCTGGCTCTTCGTCCTACGTTATCATCAATAAATAAATTTTCTTTTCGGCTAAAAATAAAATAAAACGTATTAGGCGTCCAATGAATGGACCAATTACGCTCCGAAGATTATTTATATTTCCCAAATGCTAGAGTACAAAGTTTAGGACTATATTAGTGTGATTAATTTGGTTGTGAATTGTCCTAACCTAAGCATTTTTAAACCCTAAACTTTTCATACATTTTCTAAAACAACTTAACCAAACCTTTTCAGATAATTTGGGGCAGTGAAAATATCCTTATCTAAGTTATCTATAATATGTAATATGAGCAGAGAATATGACACCTATTCACGTCAGAAAACGGAGCAGGTTCTCAGTCAATTCGAGCTGCCATTCATGGCTTAATAATAATAATAATAATTCTCAGTCAATGTTTTTTTATGTATGTTCCCCGATTACTCGAAGGCGTCTCAACCGGTATGGAAAATTATGTTGTTGTTTGAAAGAGTATTGTCATATAGGTAACATAACTTAGTTTCGTTGACGTCGGTTATTTTTTGTTAAAAAGTGATATCATGAAAAGTTTTCGATTTAAGATACCGATGAAGTTTTTTTAATACAATAATCATGCTTAAGCTTGTGTGACGTCACATTATGTACCAACTGCCAGCGAAGGTTGTTGTATGTTAATGTGCTTGAATATAATTTTTGAAGTGTACCTAAGGTTATTGTTCCGTTTATAAAGTAGCAAAACAGCAATTCATGTTTTAATAGCTTAATTTTTGCAATGCACCACTGCTATTTATATTAAAGAATAGACAAGGAGGAGGTGGTTCTTATGCGACACATTTTGGAAAGTAATACGTATCAAAGGAGTTCAAAACAATGACAACTGTTTTAGCGTTAATTTAACCCTCTTTAGTATTTTTATGTTCATTGCATTAGATGTCCACTTAGATACTATATAATGAATGAAAAAAATTAAAATATGTTAGTCTGATTCTAGTCATTTTCATTAAAATAACCTCAAAGTAAATAACGTAATTTTATCATATATTAATTACCTACAAATAGTTTCGGCATATACACTTTAAAAATAAAAAAATATTTATTAAAAACAAATCTCATGCATGCATCCAAATATTATATCCACAGCGCAGGTTTCGTCATAAATACAAAATGAGGGCTTGGGTTTAAATGCCTACCAAATATGATTAAACGCCTACCAAATATATTGATAAATTACTACCAATAAATTCTTAATGCTCACCAAAACGGATGAATGCTCACCAAATAGTGTACCCCAAACTATTCTATAAATAAAGCAAATAATTATTTTTCTTACATCCTATAAAAATATATGCACACCTAAAAAGTTAATTTCAGACCAAATAATCTAAATTACTGTTAAATGGATGTCACCAATATTTTATATTATTACTTCCATTTTAGTCATTTTTGCTGAGGCAAAAAAACTAAATGCTCACCAAAATGGCTTTTTTCACCAAAATTTCAAATTGGTGCTAGGCGGCTAAAACTCGGTATCGGGGGGCTCTCGGGGCTCAAAAATATGAATCTGAAATCTTGTCCGAAAATTCGTCCAAATTCGGAAAATATCGAAAAAAAACGATTCAAAATTTCAAATTGGTGCTAGGCGGCTAAAACTCGGTATCAGGGGGCTCTCGGGGCTCAAAAATACGAATCTGAAATCTTGTCCGAAAATTCGGTCAAATTCGGAAAATATCGAAAAAAAAACGATTCAAAATTTCAAATTGGTGCTAGGCGGCTAAAACTCGGAATCGGGGGGCTCCGGGGCTCAAAAATATGAATCTGAAATCTTGTCCGAAAATTCGGTCAAATTCGGAAAATATCGAAAAAATAAAACGATTTGCATAGAGAAAATTTCAAATTGATATAGCATAGCTAATAAGGACTACCGCACATTATGGAGCGTTTTTTAGGGATATAAAAAAAAAACTAACCTAACCTAACCCGGCCGAGTCGGATCTGCTCTGAAAGGTGATCAGGATTAGATGGTTACCTAGCTGAAACACTAATTTATGAAGGCTTGGGTTTAAACGCCTACCAAATATGATTAAACGCCTACCAAATATATTGATAAATTACTACCAATAAATTCTTAATGCTCACCAAAACGGATGAATGCTCACCAAATAGTGTACCCCAAACTATTCTATAAATAAAGCAAATAATTTTAAACGCCTACCAAATATATTGATAAATTACTACCAATAAATTCTTAATGCTCACCAAAACGGATGAATGCTCACCAAATAGTGTACCCCAAACTATTCTATAAATAAAGCAAATAATTATTTTTCTTACATCCTATAAAATCATCGTTTTTTAGGGATATAAAAAAAAAAAACTAACCTAACCTAACCCGGCCGAGTCGGATCTGCTCTGAAAGGTGATCAGGATTAGATGGTTACCTAGCTGAAACACTAATTTATGAAAACAATATTTGGTGAGCAAAACATCCATTTTGGTGAGCAAAACATCCATTTTGGGAAGCAAAAAGATATTTTTTGGGGAGCACTGTTTAGAGTGAATTTATATTAAATGGAGGCAATTCAATTTATTTGGTATTTAGTTTTGGGGGTATAAAAGCCATTTTGGTGAGCATTTAAATTGTACCCATTTATGAAAACAATATTTGGTGAGCAAAACATCCATTTTGGTGAGCAAAACATCCATTTTGGGAAGCAAAAAGATATTTTTTGGTAATCATTTTGATGTTTTATGAAAACAATATTTGGTGAGCAAAAAATCCATTTTGGGAAGCAAAAAGATATTCTGACTCAACATAAAATTATTCTGGTGTAATGTATATCGATTTTGGTATACAAAATGATTTAATTTGGGGAGCACTGTATAGAGTGAATTTATATTAAATGGAGGCAATTCAATTTATTTGGTATTTAGTTTTGGGGGTATAAAAGCCATTTTGGTGAGCATTTAAATTGTACCCCAAAATGAGCATCCGTAGCAACCATCGTCAAAATGACACATAATTTTTTATCAGCAACAAGCTTCGTCCAAGTGATACAATATAATAATCCGCAACACGCTTTGTCAATAACCCTTTAAAAATTGAAGTAACACATTGATTTAGGTGTAAAACATTTTCCACGCATACTATCAATGAAGTATTTGTAACTTACAACAAGAATATTCCTAATCCGACCTTCAAGCCTACTCAACGACAACTCCTCCGAGTAATTAATGTAGATACCAAGCGATTACCGATTACAGACGTCAGCGACATGACCCCGCTAATTATATAAATGCAAACGCATCCCATTAATACATGTACAATTACATGTAATGACATTTCTTTACAAACTGCACTCTAGGTTGGTTCCGGCTAAGCATTTTAGTCACACTGTAAGTAAAAGAGAACTACACAAACCTTTTTATTTTAATACGAATAGCTGTGCCCACGGCTCCTTCCTATTAAAAACTAAACTCATTTTAAAAGGTAGACTTTCAAAATTATTAACAAAAAAAGAACCGACTTCAAAAATACTGAAAAGCCAAAAATAACCCGTTCATGTACAGATTACATTTGAAGTCGGTGCCGTTAAGGAGTTATACCTTCCATCATCAGCTCAGCATCGTCAAATGATGACAACCAGATGAAAATAACTGAATAACTACAAAACATTGTTAGTGCCCATAACATTTGAGGGTTTCCCTCGATTTCTCTGGGATTCCATCATCAGATCCTGACTTGGTGACAAGGGGACTACTTCACGAACACACTATAAAGAATATGACTAACAGTCTTAACGTACCTACCTATAATACATGTATCTTTTAAGAATTATCCTCTAGCTCTTAACCATTAAGGAGTTGTACCTTCCATCATCAGCTCAGCACGATGATCCCAACTCGGTTATAATGGGACCACCTCAGAAGTATACTCTCAAATAAAAAATAATTTTTAAAATCAGTCCACAATTGGCGGAGTAATCGGTGGACATACATAAAAAAAATACATGCAGTGGAACATAGAACCTCCTCCTTTTTTGGAAGTCGGTTAAAAAGTAGCCTTTGACCATTGTCCATTCTTGGGGTAGGTATACTTTGTGTCCGTTAGCCGTGAAAGGGCAAGACAGGCAGAGTTACTTTCGCATTTAGAATATTACGTAGTATACTTCCATATGGATATGGGACCTTGTATCGCCTACCTATAAGTAGGTCATAATTTGACAGGATTCTATGGGAACACGATCTTGTGATTATGGCGGCTGCGCGACTTCAAATTTAGAAGTTCAACGAATGGGAATGGCTACCTTCATCCTACTGAGATCTACAGTTGAACGATTCATTGTGTTGGTAATACAGAACAATCAAGCATCTTCGCCAGGTCTCGAGTGAGCGCCGGAAAGCCGGTTGCGTAGGCGCATACAACATTGAGCGTTTCCTCGGCCATTAAAACAATTGGTACATACGCAGGCCGCATGAACGGTCGTTTTAGCTGGCTGCGCTGAGATTGCTACGGCATTAACCGAACGTACGTAGTAATTGATAGTACCGTTGCGGCTTGCCGAATCGAATAAATATGAAATGAAATTAAAATGACATTACTTTAAGAAGAACTATTTGAGAAGGGTATCACGACGACAACCAAAACGTCAAAACCCAAAAAAGTCATAATTTCTTCTAAATGAAAACCGTGAATTACTGTTTTCTAGATTTTCCGAAAAAACTTTATATTGTTAATAAGCCCTTCTAAAAGACACTTTTCAACCAAGTATACTATACTATGAAGGGTCCGCAACAGAAGAACCACCGAGACAACAAAAAACACATCAAAATCGGTCAAAAGTCGGAGAAAATGGGGGGCCGTTTCACTCTGCCCTTTCCTATACGTGGTCTCCACTCTAGCCTTGCAGCAGCAGCTTAATCCATTAGTCCCAAACTGTTTTAAAGTTTAATACAATATTTAGTAGCTTTTTGTTTGAAGTTAAAGTAATTATTCGTTTATAGCGTCGTGAAGCTGAATTAATTATGCTGTTGTAGAAAAAATTGACGCGTAGAAATCCGGACATGTTTAGCTCGCAGTTGTGTAAGTATATTGTACGAAAACGAAAAGGCGACTTTTATCAGTAATACATGTTGTTATTGTTACCTACATTGATTGTTATATAGTATGGTAATCTCTTCTTTGTGATGCGCAATATTTGCGTATACTTATTCTATGAATGCTGAAGGATAACTGAATTATATTTTCATTAGTTGTACGAGATATTAATCTTGATAATGATAAATTAACGTTTTCTATAGCAACATCCACTTACTTCACTTTTTAGGTACTATATCAGGCACAAAAAAGTCATCGTAGATATCAGCGATAAGATTTCAAACAATTCGCTAAATATGATGCAGATTCGATTACCTATTTATAAACACCGACCCCAATATATACGGGATACAAATACCTAATCTATATGTTATAGAAATGATCATAATAGATCATCATAGACATGTCAGTAGTAAAGGTTGAACACGCCAAAACTTGGGCACACTAAAATTAATATCATAGAAAAGATTTAATAAATAATCATAAGACGTTTACTTTAAATATAAGTAAATTTAATGTTTTTTAAATGACAATAACGTTTAGTCAAGATTTCTTGACGAGTAAGCCATCGATCGTACTTTTCCTCGAACACGACTCATAAGGGACTGCACTTTCACGTCGGGATACCTCTTGGTCGCCCAAGTCCACATTTTTTTCAGCTCAGCCACGGACTTCACCTCTCCGCCTCTCTTTTTAAGAATTCCTTTCATTATACTCCAATACTCCTCGATGGGCCGGAGTTCTGGACAGTTTGGCGGATTGCTGACTTTCGGTACCACTGCCACCCCGTTTGCTTTGTACCACTCCTTCACGGGTCCAGCGTAATGGCAACTGGCCAGATCTGGCCAAAACAACGTTTGAGAGTCGTGCTTCTTTATAAATGGCAGTAGCCGCTTTTGTAAGCACTCTTTTTGATAGATAGTGCCGTTTATTGTTCCTGTAGTTATAAACGAACTGCTTCTTTTCCCGCAACTACAAATTGCCTGCCAAAGAAGGTATTTTTTTGGAAACTTTGATCGTTTTTTTGTTTTACAATCCTCAGGAGCGTCTGTGCGGTTTTTGCTGGTGTAAAACTCTTGTCCAGGAATTTGTTTAAAATCCGCTTTAATGTAAGTTTCGTCGTCCATCACAACGCAGTCAAATTTCGTTAAATATTTTTCATAGTGTTCTTGATCGTGTTTTTGCAGATAAATTCTGTCTCGCATTCCGATCTGGTGCCGCCTGTGCTTTAAAACTTCTTAAACCTGCTCTACGTTTCACTTTTTGTACATATGATTGGGACATGTTCACTTTTTTTGCCACATCGCGAGATGATAACTTACAATTTGAAGCAAATATTTTTAAGATGCGTTCCTCCTTTTTTTTATACTTTACGCCCTGCAGCCCACCACTTCCTGGCTTTCTTTCTATAGTTAAGCGTTCCCGAAACCTCTTCAATACGGAACAAACAGTGGATTGTGGACATTTTAACCTTTTTGCCACATTCCTGTAGCTGAGCGTTGGATTTTGTGTGTCTTCGAGCAAAATTAGTTCGCGTAGTGCGTAGTTGGAGTTGCCGGTTCGACATCTTGATAGATATACACCTTTCATAAAAACAACTGTCATTGTTACATAGTTTACTTTTTTACGATTAAAATGGCATCAAAAAAGTATACATATATTTAATTTTAACGTAGCAGTAAATACTTTTACATGCCCAAGTTTTGGCGTGTTCAACCTTTATTAACTGAAAATGAAAACATATCTGCTTAAATGTATATTAATGTATAATCCGAAGCGACATTTGTATCTTTAGGAGATACAAAAGAAAATAAAATAAAAATACCCGATAACAAACCTACTACACACACGCGGTTCAATAAACTGATACCAGGTTTACGTATCTCTATCTGACAAATTATTTGAATGAAACGAGTGCAATCGGAATATCTTGAACAAAGAGCTAGTGAACCTATAGTCGCAACGTGTTGTTGTTGCACGTAGACCGTAGAGTTTGTGGATATTGCATGCAAGCACCTTCCTGATACACAAACAATTGAAAATCATATCATACGATAACGACTCATTATGGTAGTGTATTTTAGTTTTTACCAGCCTCTTAAAAAACAATGGGATTTTCTTTGAAAAAAAAAATGTAAAATATAGCAAAAGTTAATTTAAAAATAGTTTTCAATAAATAGGATGATTGAGATAAGTATTAGGGTGTGTAATGTGTATCCATCCATATATATATCATGCGCTCAAAGCACCAAAATTATCATTTTAATACGTTATAATATATCGTAGTATCATTTAATCACAACATATACTCGTACACGTGCTACTGCAGGTATCGCGTCCTTTACCTAATTAGACGATAATTGCCAAGAACAGAGGCGATGTTCACACACCAGACCTCCATTACAGAGACAGGAAAACTGTTGTAGCCTTAATTGCCATCTTAGACCGGGAGATAGTGACACAATTTTTTTGGTCATTTGTAACAGTATGGCGGTTCTTCAGGGGTTCACACCGGAGAAGTATGGCATGACACTACCGCCTAGATGTTTTTATGGGCTATCGGAAAATATTAAAATTTTTGTGGTACAAATCGTTTGACACTCGTAATTTATCCGACGAGTTCGACTAACGCCCACGCGATTGGGCCGCCGGTACCAGCGCTATGACCATCATTTTTCTTTTTGTCATTGCGTACTAAGACCCCTGAAGAACCGCCATACTGTTACAAATGACCAAAAAAATTGTGTCACTATCTCCCGGTCTATCTTGCATGACAGCCACCCAAGAGTGGCGATGGCGCAGCGACAAGTATACGCGGTGAACCTTGGACAACCGCGGAATGAGGATGTCTCGGAAAATACGACAGAGTTGACGAAACAAAGCAATACAAAGAATATTTTTACGTTCAGAGACAATCCCTGACTATAAACCTTTTACATATATTGCCTGTCCAACCTTTTAGTCATGTCTTACCAAGAAGTGAAGGAGAAAGCCCAAAAAAGGAAACGGTTCGCGATTGCTACACCGACAAAAGCGCAGCTCTTAAATTGTAGAAGAACCTTAGAAGAAATTGAAATTAAACAATAGGGAAAGAGTAGAAAAGGTATGTAAATATACCAAAATATATTGATTATTTAATGGACTTCAAGTATATATTTACTGGACAAAATAAGTGTTCATTGATCTCCCGATAACATAGAGCGATTTTAATATAAGTAATCATATGTATTTACATAGAGCGATTTTAATATAATCATATATGTACAAGGTCAGTAAGTCGCACACGGAAATTACAAAACCAAATAAACATAAATACACAAAAATAAGCAGATATTATTATGATTACCTTGAATGATAATTAAAATAACCGAAGTTTCATCCATCATTCATGATACAATTACATCCATAGGTACAAATGATTATTCGTTATTTTCACTGTATTCAAATCATATTTCTTTCTGCGATGTCTATTATTCCATATCAATTATTACCCATTCAAAAATGAATGGACATTTGAGACATGAATGACAGTTATAAAAACAGAAAATAGTACAAACTTAAATATCCAATAAATGTCAAATCACAGAGTTATCGAATATAGTAATTAAGATTTGTATTGTACTAATGATTATTGGTTGCTTATTCCAAAATGTAATATTAACCTAAGCAAGACATTAAGGCTGACTCAGGAAATAAAAGATTACAGGTTTTTGAACTTTGGCTTTTTTACTATCAAGGTCTAAAGATAAACGTAGTTCTTACCGGTGAATTTTAAAGATGTTAAAAATTAAAACCTTAAGAGCCGGAAGCAATTCTGGACAGTAGTAAGTCATGCAGCAATAATTTAATCTTATCTGAATAATATGTAGTTTATAGCCGATGTCACAAGTGTCACAACCGTATTTTTTTATCACGGTATTATGATTTCTTGCACTTATATCCCAATTGTTGAACAACTTTATCGTTAATCTGCCCTTGGCATACATTATCGAAAAGTCAATTCAGAACATGCCAATTATACACAACGTAACCATGAGACACGTTTAATAAAAAAAGTAATGCCCTCTGAATGTAATCGTCTCCCAGGAGAAGGTAATCATGCTACTACAGTTAAAAGAACTACTTGCTCTTTATAATATCAAGGGTACGACCGGTTTCAAATAACGAAAGATCAATGACTGCTGTTTTTAATAATTGCAGCCCGGTACCCAAAATATAATATTAGCGTAGCGTAAAACCTGTTTTAACGTAACATAACATAGGTACATGTACATATTGTACATACATACATGCAATACTTTCATATAGAGTTATGAAGTTAGACAAGAAAATTATAAAAATGGAAACTTGTTTAATCACTTTGTATGTTAGAGGGCTTGTGCACAAATCACGTGAGGTTCAATAGGGGGGAGGGGGGTCACGAAAAAATCACGATATATCAAGTTGGGGGAGGGAGGGGTATAAGGAGACCTCACGTGTATTTTTCTTCAGTGAATAAACTAAGAAAAATCGATAATTTTTCTCGGTTACGTTAAAAATAAATCTTCACTTGTTAAATACTTCAAAATAGCGAGTCCATTTTACGAAATTTTGGCGGAAAAAATACACGTGAGGTAGTGAGAGGGAGGGGGGGTTAGCAAAGAACCTCACCAAATATCACCAGGGAGGGAGGGGGAGTCAAAAAGTAGCCGAAAAAACCTCACGTGATTTGTGCACAAGCCCAGATTAGAAAACTCCATACAATGTGTAATTTGTGGTTTAGGTTTATGACTTCTGAACAAGGAAGTCGAAATGGAAAGGAACGTTTATGGTTGCTTCTGCAAGCTACACGTTGGCAAAAAATACTTTTACACCCAACCCAAGTCTTACATACGTTACCACCAGTAAGCGTAGCAATCTCATCTCGTACTCACTCCTCCGTTTTTTTAAATAATCACCTACCTAAATGGTTGCAATTTACATTTCGCAAGCCGTTGGGACATGAAGATGCTTTCAGTTCAACATACCTACCAAGTTAAAATTAAGGCAAGTTTAGTATATAAGAAGGCAGTTACTGGGTCATTGTCAGTTCAAAAAACAAAATTCGTCCCTTCGGTGGTCAAAAGTTAAAGAGCTTGTATGAATCTAGGTTATGTGGCTATTACATCGGATTATAGAAGAGGGAATGTTCTTTATTCCCACAGGCATTGAATCAGAAAATTAGGCCCTGGAATCCTTAATTTCGCAAATGTTTGAAATGAAACATACCTCCATACTTATCTTAATGAGTACGAGTATTTTTCTAAAACGTACCCCTAAAAGTACTAAAATTAGACCGAAAGCTACGCATTAAGTATATAGGTTTGTTAAAGGTTTGGATTTCAGTGACATAACGTATGTAAGCGACTAGACGTATATTTCGATACAGACGCTTCGAATATTCAAGTCGTTTTTTTTTTCATTTAATAGTCAGTTCTTGGTAAAGTCGGTGTCGTTATAGGAATACAAATTACAGAGCAAGATACTGCATAAGTAGTTTTTTTAAAGGACAGTGCGCCTATCTTGGTCTGAAATTCGAAACGACCTAAGAAGGCCAGACTAATAATTAATGTAATGGTATCGGCGTCGTTACGGTAGTCATTATCGGGTATTCTTATAATGGGACTAATTTGGGTTTATGTCGCATCTAAGTACCTACGGACTACATAGTTGCACGTAGCGCGTGTCATTAGTGACGCTCTAACGGCATTTTGCCATGTGTCCGTCTGTCACTATGGGCATTATACCTATAATAGAGATGAATGAGTACTAATTTAGACTTCTAGGGAAATTACGCAATAACTTGCATGTTATTTTGAGATATATTTAGAGACACGTGGCGCGTGCTATGTAAACAGATATCGTGTTTATACCTACTTTATCTGTTTTGTGAATGAAATTATGTTTTATAAAAAATTACGGTACTTATTTGAGAAAACTAATATATTTCTTCGGCTTCGCTCTGGAATTTGAGACACATTCGAGAGACACGAACCGTGAGACCGAGCCGACCAGCAATAATATATATAATGATAAAATCTACAAGATTCCGCACGATGCTGGAACGAAGGCAAAACGTACGTTTATTGTTAATCACATTTGAATTAGTTGACGTCAAAACTTAAAAACTACTGATTAAAACAAAACACGAGTCGTTTAGTTGACTTAATCATTCTAGCAACTGGTTGGCCGTGAATATTGATATTACTGGACGAGGAAAATCTTTGTAATGATAGTAATTTCTGTTGTTGCTCTACTTTTCCTATGGTATACATGCAACGCACGAGTACTTTGATGTAAGGACACTTTATACTTTTTCTCTGTGGAATGCTCGTACATATTTTGCTCTAACATTACAGACTAGAATAGACTAGTCGACGACATGTGCAGAATTTACATTACTTACCTACATATATTTTTGAAAACACATACACTAACGCTCTCGGAGCGAGAATTTACAAGGAAATCCATTGGGTCAAGGCTCATGAAAGCATTTTCAAAATTAAAAACCGGCCAAACGCGAGTCGGACTCGCACACCAAGGGTTCCGTACAAACACTTCACATCTTAACTGGCCGGGTTAAGTTTTAAGTTTGCTGTACAAAGCTGATGTACAAAGTAAACGCAACCGATCACGTTTGTCGTATGGAAGCCCCACTGAAATATTCATTTTATTCTGTTTGTTGTTATAGCCGCCACAGAAATACATAAACAAATACTATCACGGTTCGTGAGATACAGCCTGGTGACAGACGGACGGACAGTCACAGCGGGGCCTTAGTAAAATAGGGTCCCGTTTTTACCCTTTGGGTACGGAACCCTAAAAATCAGACAAACATTATTAGTGCATTTTACGTAACACTGTGATAAGTTCATATGGTCTACTTAGTCTATAAAAAAAAGCTTTTATTTAAAAATAATATTATAGTATAAAAGGTATGACACTTACTGCTCTTTCTGCCCTCCTGGACCCTGTAGGTGAGGTCCTCAAACGCCAAGTCCACCGGCGGCCGCTTCGGCAAGTGTGTGAGGGTCTTGTGCTGCTGCGGCGTGATGGTCACCTTCAGGCTCCCCTTCCTGTCGGAGATAATGGGTACAGTCTCCATCGGCCCCGCCACGCATAAATCTTTGTCCACTTTCATCTTGATGCACTATAGAAAACTAAGCTTTAACGCATGCCTACGTGACAAAGGCAACGAATAAATAGTTCCGAGGCGAGACGTGCAGCCCCTTCCGCGACCGAGCACTGACTGCACGCATGTCACCGACACGAACAAAGCAACGCCGTGACGTATTGATGATTATACGAGTTTTGAACTTTGCGCTCCGTTGTTGGAAATAAATAAATAAACATGTCAAAAACAATAAGTTCTTATAACTTTATTATTATTACTACCTCTTCAAAACATGTTGTTGCCTAGTTTAAAGCGGATACTGTAGTTTTTATTATAGATTTCGGCAAGCGTATTTCTACTTTACTTTTTTTTTATCTAACTTATAGGAATGTCCCACTGCTGGGCAAAGGCCTCTCGCTTTGATTTCCACAGGTCCCTGTCTGACGCTGCTTCCGACCCGTTGCTGAGGAATGAGTCTATGTCTCCCCGCCATCGGTGTCTGTGGGCCGGCCACGTCTTACGTTGCCCATTTTGGGGCACCCACTTGGTGGCTATGCTGGCTCATCTTTCCGGGTTCATACGGCAGACGTGTCCTGCCCAATCCCACTTGAGCCTGGCTGTTTTGTTGCCTACGTCAGCTATGCGTGTTTTGGAGCGCAGCGTGGTGTTTCGGACACGATCCGTCCTTTTCACCCCTAAAATGCTGCGCTCCATGGCCCGTTGGCAAACCTTCAATTTGGACTTTGGCACTCAGTAAGGGACGATGTTTGGGCACCGTAGGTTAGGACAGGCAGAATACACATGTCGATGAGTTTCCGCTTCAGTGACAGTGGAAGGGTTCCCTTCATGAACTCTTTCATGGACCAGTATCTCTTACAGGCATTTTGGACGCGGCGTTCGACTTCTTTATACATTTTTGAAACAATTAAATCGTTATAGGTCGACTGAGAGTAAAATAAGATATGTTGAATGTCTGCAGTTAACCCACTACACGCCCCTATAGTCTGGTTAATTTTTTATACACACATTTGACACATCACAGGACCTTTATAACGTAAATCTGCGCGACCTATTGAATTTCATAAAAAAGAAGCAATGACATAGTGGGTTTTAAAGTATCTATAAACGTTTTTCACTTTCTATTTGATACATATCTATACATATTATATAGACGTTTTATTATTTCTTATCACGGTGTTGAAATATTTAACACTAAAAATTCCATTACTTAACTACGTTTTTGTTTTTAAAAGCTGTGTTGCGACCAAATTTTGTGTTTCGATTCATGTGCTATTTCTGTAAATTGGTAGAGGTCGACTAAATAAAAAATTGGTAGAGGTCGACTATATATAAAATTGATTCGATCAACCATTCATAATTGTTAGATTTGGCAAGCAATATGTCTTGCTACATCACTACAAACATCAACAGAGAACTGTCAAATGTGTGTTTAAAAAACCATCACACTGTAAAAGAGAGCTATAAAATCCTTATTTTATTAGTTTCATTTTGTCATAATAAGTTTTCCCTAGATTTTTTCGCATTTTTTGTTTTTTTTTTTTGTGGATAGCACACCTGGCGTATAGAGTGGCCTCACTACTCGCTTTACATTAGGGCTGACGCTGTATCCTTTAAAAACCATGATAATTCAAAGTCGAAACAAAAATTTGATGGCAACATTAAACGGTGTTATTGTGCATGGAAACATTGTTAGTCCTTGTTTTTTTTTCCTGAACATTGGATTAACCTTTATTACTTTAATAGTTAGCATGTTTTAAATTAATACTTACATCTTAAACATAAGTTTTAAATATAATTTGGGGAGTATTGTTTCTGTGAAGTCCATAATAAGGTAAAATCAAACAGTTTCATATTAATTAAGTATGGTTTTTTAATTGTATGACTACCTAAATATTCATTTTTTGACATCTTTAGGGAAAACATGATGGGTTATAATTTTTTCTCCTTTTTAATATAAATAATAACAAAAGTTCAATACTATGTGAATAACTTTGGTGTTTTTTTATTTAAATAAAATAAATAAAGAAAAATAAAGTCTATGAAAACATCTTTATTATTTGAAGTAAATTTGGTGAGGTAGAAACCAACAGTGTGACCCTCCAAGCCATTTTTAAAGTAGCCTATGTGTTCATCCATCATGTCAGCGACCTCCAAACTGAATACTATCAAAATTGGTCCAGCTGTACGACCGTGAAGAAATAACAAACATATAAACACTCACAAACTTTCGTATTTATAATATTAGTGTGTTTATACAATCACTATTGTTTATTATGGTATTATCTCGTTTTGTAGTAGCACACCCTATTTTTCATCTCGCAATCATCTGGTTAAACATAACATCTGGACGGTCTCCTAACTAGGAAAGAAATTAAAAAAGTCCCATTTTTTACAATTGGTTGAGGAGAACCTTCCCTTTTGCCCATACTCTGCTTGTGGAGTGGAAATAATGGGAATAGGCCTACATTCAACTTCGTATCAAATAGTAAATCTATCAATTTTTGCATTGTGTCATTTCTCAAGGCACAATATGTTGTGAAGCCCATACATTCTGAGAATAGATTTTCTTTTACGAGATACGCCACTATATCCAGAATACCAAGGATGCATCAAGCCATTATAGTGTTTAAAGGTAAAATGCAGACAACTTTCATTCGGCTATAAACCGGATTAATAAATTTTACGCGTAAACTACCCTGCATTTGCGCATGTAACATAGTACCAGACCAACGAAAAAGAGCAATATTGGTTCTGCCACATCCACCATTCCGAATACCACGTAATATAGTCCAAGTGGGTGTATACAACTCGTATTTCACAAAATAGCAGAAACGCAAATTCTTTATCTAAACATTATAAAAGAGGTCAAGCTAAACTGATACGAAGTGATGCAAATTCTTTACAGATCACTTCTATTTATAAATCACTTACCCCAAATTGTTGAGAATAAACACGTTATCCATTTTCAGGCCCTCATAGATTTATTAAAATCAATCACGTTTCCAATTTTTACTCACACTTTCCAAACAAGAAAGTTGTGAGACACCATTGAGACCAATGAGACACCATGTAAAAACACAAAAACAACTATTGTTGACACTTGACTTGACATTGACACATACAGTGACTAACTTTTTTTTGTGAATTTTATGGTCAGGTAACTAGATATTTAAGATTATTCTGTCCACAGGTTTTGTTGGTGGAGTTGTCCAATCGTTAACTGTTCGCGATTAAATATTACTACTAGTCGTCCCACACCAAAATAAAAGTCAACAAAACTATAAACCTAAATATATTGAACTTAAGTAAAAATATAAACGACATAATAACACATTAAATTCATGACTCATTAAATTTTGGTCATGTGACCTGTTAATTTGCATGTAATTATTGAGAAAATAATTAATTAATACCAAAAAATCTGAATTCTTTTCTTTTTAATATTTCAAGCTTTTACAGTTCGACCAAAAAGAGTAGAAATTAAAAAGTGGCAATACTGTAGTGTCATCTCTTTCTAATCAATCTAAGAAAACGGAGACGGCTCTACAGTATTGCCACTTTTTAATTTCTACTGTTTTTGGTCGGACTGTAAACAATGTTTTTTAAATAACACTAATTTCGTTATTGTCCTTAAATTTTGACATTTAGTTTAATATTTTCCTTTACTATAATAAAATTTGTATCAACCTAATGTTACAGGGTTGTCAAGTGAAAAAATAAAACAGTAATGGTAGTTTTTTTACTCCAATTTCCAACATGGCCTATAGTTACGTGTATAAATAAACTTTAGCCAAAAAAATGCCAATAACTAGCAACTTTAAACACACACTTAGCAAATTATACATCTGTAGCTTCCTCAAGAACCAATCCGTTGATTAATGAAAACTGCATGAAAATCAGTACAAACAGATACAAACGCGACAAGAGACTTAGTTTTATAAATTAAGTGCGGTGATATTAATTTATTGCATTGTCAATTACAGTGCGGTGATATCCTTTATTGCATTGTCAATTACAGAAGTTGTTTTACTTACAAAATATGCATTTGTATCACTTGGACACTGCAGTGGGTGATATTGGTTGCGTTCAATCTGTTTTATTTATTTATTTTAACTTAAACCTGTCAATATCAACCATAGGACTAGACAAAAATATAATTAGTGCAGGGCCCTTTTATATAATGGACATAAATTTTATAAAGGAAGATAAGATAAAAACAAACGACTTTAAAATCACTGAATCGCCTTTTGAAGTTAATGCTGAACCTCTCAATTGTCACTATGAAAAAAATGCCACCCATGAAGCCTTTAATAGCCTATTACTATTTGGTTATAGAATACGGCTATTTTTGTTCGATAAATACGTAAAGCCTGACCAGAAATATATGAGGATGCGCCATATTGCGGAATTCCACTGGAACTAATTTCTTACACTGGCAATGATAGTTTATCAACAATGTCAATGTCATTCGTGGTTCTTTAAAACACAAATATTTTAAAATATCCAAAGAAAATGCCTAAAGCCATTCACAATCGTGAACCTAAAACCTAATATTATAAATAAAGTGTACTTACATGTGTTTACTACGCGAAAAACAGCCAGGAAAAGAGTATACTCCATTAAATGATATTACGAGGTTACCATAGGAACTGTCAGGTATTAAACTAATGTCATTAGAGTGCGGTTGCGATCGGTTGCAAAATTGTTGCTATATAAATCTTATAAATAGCGCGCTCTTGACAATTTCATATATTTCTGATCATGCTTTACATGTCGGGTTTGGCACCGACTTCAAAAGGTGATTCAAATGCAATATGTACATAAACGGGTTATTTTTAACTTTTAAACATAAAATAATTACTAATCGCAGGAAAAATATAAACATAGTGATAGTGATTTAGACTTTTTTCTAAGCGGAATACAGAAAAGTAATAAAATGTTAGTATGAAAAATATGAAATATTTTCAATAGGCTTGTTGACCCATTTATATTTATAATTTATATTTGAAATGGTTAATAATGATTTAACTGTTGGTATGGCGCCTCTATGAAGACCCCGATAATGTTTCGCACTTTGGACATGAGACTCTATGTGGTCATGCCAGGTTAAGCGCTGGTCAAGAATAACACCCAATTGTTTTGTGGTTTTCACATTATCTATACCTGGGCAGGAGCAGATGTTTTGTGGAGTGTTATCGCAAGTATGGATCCTGATAGAGAAATTTGTGTCTGGTTGTGTGCGACTGTAGTTTGTGAAACAGATGTAGTAAGTTTTGTTTGTATTTAATGTTAATAGGTTTCCGTGTAACCATCTAGCAATTTTGGAGAGTCCTCTTTCTGCGGCTGAGAGTACATCCTCAAATGTATCCCCGGAAAATACTATGGCAGTGTCGTCAGCAGATGTGAAGATTGTCCCCGCCTCTATTTGCGTATTACATAACTGATTAACATAAATAAAAACAGGGTAGGTCCAAGAACACTACCTTGTGGTACTCTGCTCGTCACTGACGAAATTGCCCAATTTTACCTTTTGATTACGGTTTTCAAGATAGCTGGTAAAGAGACGAAGAGGGATACCTCTTACACCAATGTCCTCTAAGGTTTTGACAAGAATGGGAACAGAGACTATCAAATGCTTTTTTAGGATCTAAACATACGGACAAACTCTTTTTGTTGATATCTACATTAATATCTCATAGTTATGAGAGATGTAAGCCACAAAATATCATCCTCAGTTGAAATATCTTTTCTGAAGCCATATTGGGCGTTTGATAGCACCTTAAATTTAGCTAAATAAGATACCTGTGAAACTTGTATAAAAGGAAAACTTTCATCCTTACCGTTTGCCAGCCATGACCGATTGTCATCTGAAATTTTGGAGATCATACACAGTGACGTCTGTGGACCATTTGAAACGGAATCACTTGCTGGGTCCAGATACTACGTAAACGTATCTTTCATTGATAACTTCACCAGGTACTGCTGTATCTGTTTCATCAAAAACAAAAGTGAAGTAATCGCAAAGTTCATAGAGTACAAAAATGGAGTGGAGCTGTTCACAAAGAAGAAAATTAAGCACTTGCAATCGGATAATGGTGGCGAGTACAGAAGCAAAGAATTTGATGAGCTGCTGGCAAAGTGCGGCATCAAAAGGTGTACCAAAAGAAATTTATTCCATAAAGTGGATACAATACAAATAGCTACAAAAAAATATCGTAAAAAAATAAAATTCAGTCGATGTGAGGGAGGGCAGCACCGTCGTCGAATCCCAGCCATTTCACTAATGGCTTGAACCTGAAACGTGTGCCACGAATGCACATGCTAGTTGCACGTATGATCGCAACGCTTACCCGTGCGGCATCAAAAGGAGACTGGCAGCACCATACACTCCGCAGCAAAACGGCGTAAGTGAACGAAAAAACTGATCAATGCTGGACAAGGCTAGATGTTTAATGATGGAAGCAAATGTACCCTCATGCTTATGGGTTAGTTAATAAAAAGAAACTGAAAAACTATTCGGCTAGATTTAAAGCTATTACCAAAATATCACGTTTGCACAATATGAACGCCATACGAAATGCTGATAAAAAACAAAAATGGCCTGGAGAATAATAAACAAAACAAAAATAGACCGTCCTAAAGAATATATACAGAAAATTTGATTATATAACTCTGTTATGACTGACCCCAAACAAATAGCGAATGAGTTTAGTGACTTTATTATTAATAAAACGCCGCAATTAATTGAGAATGTAGATTCAACTAACTTCCTTAATATTATGACAAGATCAATATCTATGTTTATGTCCCCAAGTACTCCTATAGATATATACAAAATTATAAAAGTCCTCAGAAGTAAAAAAAGCGTAGGACATGATGGTGTTTCAACAAATGTTATTAAGTATGTTGCCGACTATATCGCACCACATCTAAGCTACCTGATTAGCCTTAGCATCAGTGAAGGTGTTTTTCCTGACATGCTGAAAACGGGTATCATAAAAACAATTCATAAAAAAAGATGACATGGAAGATATGAAATCCTAAAGACCCGTTGCACTGTTGTCAGTATTCGACAAAATATTTGAAAAGTTTATTCATAGACAATTGTACAATTATTTTGAAAAGAAGAATTTACTAACAGTCGAACAACAAGGTTTTCGTAAACAGAGGTCTACAACTATGGCTATATTTAATCTTTTTAATACAGTAATGAAAAATGTTGATCAGAGAAGGCCTGTTTGCAGTGTATTCATGGATATGAACCAGGTCTTTGATTTTGTTAATCATAACATTCTTCTTAAAAAACTCAATGCTTATGGAGTAAGAGGAAAATGTACTTCAACTGTTAGAATCTTATTTAAGTCATAGATACCAATACGTAGAAATATGTATATTAGATCCAAAGACTTGAAAAGAGACTTTATTTTTATCTGAGAAAAGAACTATAAAATGTGGTACCAAAAGGTTCTGTGCTTGGACCATTGCTTTTTACTATTTATATTAATGACTTGCCAAATGCAGTAAATAGAAAGTACCGTAACTGTAGAATGTAAGAATAGATTGACATATGAAAATGATATTAATGGCATACCACGCATACCACGCGCTAGTGGCATCTATACTAAGATATGGAGTGATATTTTGGGGAAATTATACAGATCGGGACAGTACCTTTAAAATCCAAAGCGATGTATACGAGCAATGTTTGGCCTGAAACCACTAGATAGCAGTAAACTATACTTTATAAAATATAAAATATTGTCATTTCCCTCAATCTACATCTACGAAGTTGCTGTATTTATTAAGAGCAATCCTGATCTGTTCCAACTAGGAAAAATCCCTAACAGTTATCTAAGAGCACGGGACAACACTAAGGTACTAAATCAGATCTCTAACACTGCTCTACTGAGGAAAAGCATTTTCGGCATTGCTCCTAAAATTTATAATAAGATACTTAAAGAGATACTAGACAGTACAATTGCAGGTTTTAAGCGAGAACTTACGAAATTATTAGTAAATAAGGGATATTATAGCATTAATGATTTTTTTAATTAATGTAGTTATTAATATAAGGAAGTTATTTTAATATGAATGAAGATTCAATTTAATTTAATATCTAGACACGCGGCAGCGTGTCCAGCCAAGTTCACCGCAGGAACTGGCGAGCAGCAGCCGTGTGTTATATTACACGAACCGTTTGGAGCCACTTTTGACCCCTCAATAACTCCAAATCTATTCAACAGAAAAAAATGAAATTTGGCTTATGTATTTAGGTCCCTGAGAACAACTAGAACCACAAATTTCATAAATGTAGATGAAATAGTTATTGAGATATTGACGTCCAAAAAACGGCATTTTTATCACTGACTGACTGACTCACTAGTAATCAAAAACCTAACCCACTTCCAGGTGACCTAGAAAGATGAAATTTGGCATTCAGCTTGGTAATTGTGTGTGTACACATATAAAAATCAAAAACAGTGATATTTTTTAGTTTTATTATTATTATTATTTATGCTTGTTGCCTCAGAACTCCGTCATTTACTAACCGATTTGGAAAATTCTTTCTTTGTTTGTAAGATGGCACTCTCTCTCTCTCACACACACACCACACACACACACACACACACACACACGTGGCGAGGATAGCGAAGCGCGGGAGCGCGGCGTGGCGAGGAGCGGTCCGGCCCCTCCCTCTACCCCGCGTCACTCTAGTCAAGACAGGTGGGGCGTCAATTCAAATTTCTGTACAAAAAGTAATGATATCCCATCAAAAACATAAATGTTAAATTAGAGCCAAGTTCTCGCATGCAACGTTGTCGACTTCGCCGACAAAAGAATTGAGATCTATATGGGCGCCAAGTTCTTTGCCCTAAATTTTTTAGATACAAGGACATGCGACATACTCAATGCATTTATTTTACTTGGGGTGTAATTCAATATCAAGATTTGACTTGGCTAGTTTTCACAAACTGACTTAATTTTATCAAAGTAACATAGTATTATTATCAAGCTAACAGTATAAGTAACAGGACGTACACTAACTTGCGTACATACCTTTACGAAAATAGGTTAATGATTAGACAAATGTAATATACATTTATATGTAAAAACTAGCCAAGTCCAGTCTTGATATTGAATTACACCCCAAGTAAAATAAATGCATTGAGTATGTCGCATGTCCTTGTATCTAAAAAATTTAGGGCAAAGAACTTGGCGCCCATATAGATCTCAATTCTTTTGTCGGCGAAGTCGACAACGTTGCATGCGAGAACTTGGCTCTAATTTAACATTTATGTTTTTGATGGGATTAGTATGACATCATCATGAATGTATATTTCCATTTAATTTATTTCGCTATCTAGTTATGTTATCAACAATTGTGAATTGTAATTTGTACGCTGAAATGCAAAACATGGAGGACATTATATCTTCATTTAAAAAAACTGTATGTAGTACTCATCTTTACAAATAAATTATCTTTATCTTTTAGCAGTAGCTACGAGACCCGATATTATGTTCCCAGTCAGTTATCTCTCCCAATTTAACGACAGCTACAGTGCAGAACACTTCAAGAGTGCCAAACGTGCTAAGATACCTCAAGGGCACATCCAATATGGGTCTAACTTTTAAAAGAACCAACCAAGAATTGTACGGCATGGCAGACGCAGACTGGGGCGCCTGCAAATTAGACCGCAAGTCTTTCTCCGGATACTGCTTCATATATGCAGGAGGCTGTATCAGTTGGTCTTCGAGAAAACAAAAGAGTGTAGCGCTATCGACAGCCGAGGCGGAGTATTGCGCATGTACTGAAGCAGCAAAAGAAGCAATAGACCTTAAATTGTTATTTAATGACTTGGGTATTCAAATCGATTGCATCCAGATCCTAAATAACAATCAAGCCGCATTGAAACTAGCATATCGACTTAAAGATGCACTACATAAGAAACTGTATTCAAAACAAACAAACAAATAAGCTTGAATTATCTAGAAACAAAGAAGATGGCGGCTGACTTACTAACGAAGGGCCTATCAGGGCCACGGCTCAATGAGCTGATCATCCACTTCTTCCATTATGGAATGAAATATTTGGTGTGATTGACGTAGCGATCTAATAGCTCAGTTGGGAGAGCAATGCGCCGGTAACGCAGAGGTCGCAGGTTCAAGCCCTGCTTAGATTGTAGTGGATTGCATTCAATTTCTCTTTCTTTGTGTCATTATTTATAAAAATAAAAATGTGGTATTTCCACATAAAAAATAGAATCGATAAAAAAAAAGATTCTATAAAAATATTTAGAAAAGCGCCATCTCTCTCGCAGTCTTCACACTTTGCTGTAAAGCAATGGAGACAGGGGATCGTGCGTGTAAAGCGCACATCCTAGGGTATGGCTAATGCGTATAAGCATTTCACACACATATGACCAGTGATCGGGGATTTCTCTGCCACACGCGGGATATCAAGTCGAAATGATAATATGGATACGCCGCTTGGCCCGCGATAGGAACAAAACTGTTCGAAAAGTAAACGCTATTTCGGTGTTGGTAATTCGTTTATAAAATAAAGGACTGTTAACAAACAGTGTTGGTTATGATTTAAAGAAAAAATATTATTTAAAACTCTCAGGCGGGCAAAAGCTAAAACAATAGTCAAAAATGTCAGTTGAAAAAACACATCTCACAAACCAATTTCAAGGAAAAAATATGGCGATGAATTAACGAAATACTTACAAAAAAGGCTGCGGCCGGTCGCCACAAACTGCAGACGAAACAGCGAAATCCCAGTAAGGCGAAGATTAAGTAAATAATCGGCAGTACGCTTCGGATCGGTGTCGCTCGATCAAAGTTTCCACAGAAAAAGAAGCTGTCAAACCATCCATCCATGTCAAGCCTAATATAAAGAGGGATTTGGATTATATCAATGAACATTTTAGCATAATCGAGGTCGCCTTAGTTAAACTACAGGAACGAGATATGTCAACCATCGATGCCGTAGAAATCTTTGATTAAGTCCGGACAGTTGTAAGTTGGAGTAATAGTTTACGCATAGAGACTAAACTAGAAGCAGTCATGGCTCGAAATCCGGATTTAGATCTTGTCAGAGCATACGCCGAGCAAATATCACACGAATCCGCACCCGATGAAATTTCTATATACAAATTCGCCCCGCTAACGTCGGTCGAAGTAGAAAGCTCATTTTCGGCTTATAACTGGATCTTAGATGTCAAGCGAAATAGATTAACATTAGATAACATTGAAAAAATTATGGTTTGTTATTTTAATTTTATAGAGACCAAAAGTAATAAAAAATAATAAGTTATTTGACATTCGAAATAAATGATATACAATTTTTATGTGAAAACTGACTGTTATTTTTATATTAACTTATCTAGTTTTAAAAGATTTTGATAGCATTAAGAAAGTTATAGTTTGATTTTATACAATTTGTAAGATTTTAATTCTATGTATGTATGTCACGTTTTTTATTAAAAGAAGACCAACGCGTAACCAATGTATGATAAGGTAACGCGAGCTTAGTGGTTTTATTGATATATTCAATTGATCTGTAATCATATTTTCAATTATTAATAATAATAATATATGCAATGCATGACTAATTGATTAACAGTAACATGCCGTAACACTCTCCTTTATTGCACACGAATCCCGAAATCCCGCGGCATATCCATAGTAGCATAATGATTGAGGTCATTAACCCCAAGTGGCAGAGAAATCCCCGATCACTGCATATGACGCAGAGGACGCTCCAGTAGTGTAAGAATTATGGAATGAAAGATTTGGTGTGATTGACGTAGCGATCTAATAGCTCAGTTGGGAGAGCAATGCGCCGGTAACGCAGAGGTCGCAGTTTCAAGCCCTGCTTAGATTGTAGTGGAACGCATTCAATTTTTCTTTCTTAATTTACCTTTGTGTCATTATTAATAAAAATAAAAATGTGTTATTTCCACATAAAAAATAGAATCGATAAAAAAAGATCCGATAAAAATATACACATATGGTATTTTTGTGAGAGCTAGAAAGCAAAATTTTATTAATAATTGAAAATTTAAATGTGATGAACAGACAAAAACTCCGTCTACCATATTTGCCTTTAGCTTATCTGTGGCGTGACGTCGAATACCGAGTAAATACACACTGATTTTGAAAATTCGACCGTCGTACAGTGCCATCCCGCTCACTCAAATCTACTTTGACAGGAGATCGAGAGGGATGGCACTATTCGGAGTCGTTGGAATAGCCCTTCAGTTTTATTTACGGGATCGGTTACGTCAATGTGTGTCACTATCATGAGCGAGAATGGCGGGCGTTTTAAACATTTCAAAATGTAGAATAAAATCCATACTGTCATATTCATTTTTTTTAGCCATCTACTTTTATGTAGGTACTGAAAAATATATATTTTCGTTTTCTATGCTAAATACTATACGAATTAAACATTCATTAAATACAATTTAACGTTTGCCTCGCCGAAACCGTTAATCATAATAGTAGAAAAGTTAAATAAGCTGGCAACATTATAGGTGTAGGTAAATAAAAATATCATGCTAAAGTCAAACGCAAAATACGAATAAGTTACGTCAAACAAAATTCAATGATGTGAGAACATAAGGAGCAGGAGTTCATTATCGTACAGAACAATGAAGTAATAGATAAGTCTCACAAGATACCTACAACATGGAAAGTGTAACGGTATGGCATCAAATGGATAAAAAGTATTACATTGTAGAAGTTCTTTGTGTTAACGAAATTACGATTCAATTTTATTGTTTCAGAATTTCTCAGTGTCGCTAGTTAAAGGTTTTATAGACAGCCTAAGGGGGGTGACTGTGCTGTTATACTTGGATAAAGAAATCAATGAACGGGCTCTGAGTCGGTCGCCCCTAAAAGATGCAGATAGTAAACAAAAACAGAAGGCCCCAAAAGTTCAGCAGTAAGTTTATTTTGATTATCTTAAATTTCGAAATAATGGGCATAAATCACAGTCACAACTTTGACTTATCATCAAATTTCAATAACAAATTGAGTTACATATTTTAAACAAAGGTAAGTAGGTAACCGTAGGCAGGTTTTTAATTTTTTAAATAAAGTATCATCTTCACTAAACACTTCATTTTGTTCATGAAAGGATGAAGGTCTGTTAAACTGATAGACAGACCTATGAACACACATATCCCTGGACATGCTCTGGCCCTAGCTGTTGATCGGGGTAGATCCTGAAAGTCTAGCTTTGAGCTTAGCTGCTTCTAAATATCAGTTAATTGAATGATTTCTGACTGTATTTTTCTTTTTATGTATACTCTGTATACCTGCACCATCTACATATGTCTGTTTAACCCAGTGGTTGACTGGTAGGATCCACCTCTGCCATTTGTCCTTTTTTTGTTGTGCAATAAAGTTTAAATAAATAAAAGGCATAATCAAAATTTAATTTTCACTTGTTTTGTTCCTTTGGCTTAATTGTGGGCCAATACTTCTAAGCACTTCAGAATGGTCACTCCACTTGCTCCGTTCTATGGCTAGAGGTTCCTGTTATTAAGAAGATTGACAATAACTGACCAATGGGAGTAAAACTGTGGGCCAAGCTTGTCTCACAGGTATATAAGTAAGGTGATGGATGAATGCAAGAGAATGAATGTGTAGGCGAAGAATTCATTGATTAAGTTATATAAACTTAAATAATTAGTCTGTAAAATGTATGACATTTGTAATGTAATGGCACCTAGCTGTTAGGGCTTGTGCACATATCACTCGAGGCTACTTTTTAGCCACTCACAACCCCCCCCCTGGTGACATTTGGTGTTTTTATTCACCAGAATTTCAATTTTAATGAAGTTTATTTTATTATAACTGGTTGATCAAGAAGTTATAATTATAATATTATTAAAACTATGAGTCAACTTTAAAAATTATAAAATCGGTTCTGACAATTTTTAGTAAAAATTGTCAGAACCGATTTTATAAAAAAAATTTACGTGAGTCCAAAACCGCTTTTATAATTATTAATGATCAAGAAGTTATACTATACATTGTATATACAATGTAATAGAAGATAGTTAAGTTATGCATTTTAATTAATATTTGTTTCAGGGAATCAAAAGTACTTACAAGGGTATTGCAATCATGCATACTCAATGGCTTTATATTCTTACTCAGTATATTAGTATTTGAATATGTATTGCTACCTTCAGTGAAGTACTTAGTAACGGTTGTGTTTGGTCACAATCCCGGCGTAGCGCGTAATGTGTGGGGATGGATGCAGCCATTCCTGTCAATGACATTCCGGATGATTTGGGTGCTGCCGTTGTTCCTGTTAAGCAAGCTGGTCAATAGCTTATGGTTTCAGGTAAATTGTGTGTCCTTAAAGTATCTAATTTTGTTGAAAAAGTTGAACATTGAAAGCCAATCACCAACTGTCAGTTCAAATACTTGACACCCTACTGTTTTGTAAATAAAGGTAATTTCATTACCAACAAATGTTACCAACTTGCTCTTAACTTCCGTTTTGAAAGTGGTCCAAAATCAACTGTGATTGAAATTTACTAGTAGTGTTAATTAACAAGTTTTTGAACATTGAAATTTTGGTACGTCATTGGGCGAGTTAGCATCTGTGGCACAATTTCTGATGTAATATGATAACTGTGGCATACAAAAAGTTAATATGATTAGCCAAATCTTTAACAATCCCACAAAAATCTATATTTCAATATTGGTTCTATATTGGTCAAGTAAAACTGTAAATGACAAGTTGCCACATTGAATGGTATAATTTGGCACAAGTGAAGTTTGTGCTGATTCCCTTACCCGCTTAATGGTAACCGTCCACAACTGTAAGCCTATCCTATTTAGAAGTAAAACACTAATTAGTTTTGTACTATTAGATGTTAAAGAGTGTAAGTTTGTAGCTTATATACTAAACTATATTAATAATAATAAATATCAGAACACGTCACACAAATCGATCTAGTCCCAAATTAAACTCAAGAAGGCTTGTGTTAAGGGTACTAGACGACAATATACATACTAATATAGATAAATATATACTTAAATACATAGAACAACCGTGACTCAAGCACAAATATTCGAGTTCATCACACAAATATTTGCCCTGACCGGGATTCGAACCCGGGACCGCCGGCTCAGTAGGCAGGAGCACTACAAACTGCGCCAACCGCGTTGTCAAACTGACTATGTTTTTATATTATAGATATTGTACCAAAAATAACATGGATAAGTATACACCAGACATACCGTAAGGTGAGGCTATTTGGAACCCGAGGGGTTGTTTGGTACTAAGCAAATGAATGGTTATATGCCTGATTATTTTACGATTGAAATATTAGGAAAAAATATGTTTTCAGGTATAAGACATTTGTTCCAACTATTGTATTGGGAATATCGAGGGCTTAAAACCAGCTTTATTTTTCAAATGAGCAAATAAAAAACCTAAATAGCCCTGCCTTATGGTATGAATGGCCCTGTAACGTCCCGGCCACGACTTCGGTCTTAGTGGCGACCGGTACGGGTGCGCGGTACGTGTGTCTCGCTCTCTCGTTTGGCCGCCGCGCTCGGATCTCTCGCTCAACCGCTCGCCGCGCCGCGTCGTGGCAAAGAATCTCCTAAATCTCTCCCGTAAAGAATCTCCTTAGGTAATCTATTCTATGAAAGTGTTACGAGGCCTTATTCCTTTAAAAATTTATTATTTTCATATTTATATGACAAATATATTTATAAATTCAACGAACTTTTTGAAGTGAATAATACTTTTCCCCGAGTTCTAGGTAGTAACAACATAGCTATTTCATGCTTTCACTGCGTGCTGACTGCACAATAAGTTGAAAAAACTAATTTTCCACGTGAATTTTGTCAATTTCGAGTAGTTTTTCAAACAAAAATAATCAATGAAAAATTCAAACTTATACCAATAAATCCCAACAGCCCTGTTCTATGTAGTAACATATGTTAAGAAACATGATTGATCATAGAGAAAAATGTCTAAAACACTCAGCATTTTAAAAGGAATAAGTCCTCTTAATTAATTGTTTGCAGGACATAGCGGATTCGGCATACAGGCACCGGCGCGGGCGGCCGCAGTTCATGTCGAGCGTCAGCAAGATCATTGCCGACTCCTTGTTCAGCTTATTGGTGCAAGCTTTATTTTTAGTTCAGGTACAGTACATTTTCTATTTTTCTTAAGTATAAAGATAAGGCACTAAGTTTGTGTCTCCTTCAAAGTAATCCTTCGTTGGACCTGTATAATATATTTAGCCTGCTGCCGCCTCTAGGCCGCGGCCTATGGCGCCTATAGAGTAACAAACTGCAGGTATTATTTGTTCAAAAATTTTGGGACTCTTGCCACCATATAATACGATCGCTAACAAAGCGTGGCGCTCACAGGACCCTATTCCCATTTGGTAGTAGGTATATTTAAGATTTTTAAGGCATTTAAGTAGGTACTAATGTAATCGACTTTACCGAGAGTGTGTTTGGTACCACACCACATATATGTATGTATGTTATGGCGATAGTTTGCTAGTCGTGGATGTCATGGGTAATCTTCTCCAGACAAAGCAGTGTTAGATCTGCATGAATAATTAATAATTATGTGTGTAAACTGCCCGTTTTAAACTGTTACAAATCCACTCTTATTATGTCGATTTTTGCAATACAATGTGTATGGGATTTAATAATCGCATGTTTAAGCAAAGCTAAATGATTTTCTCACGTTCATCGCCAGGCTATTATTAAACATTTTGCAAGAATCGCTTATTCATGAATTCATTTAGCTAGCAGCTGCAGTCAGCCGCAAGGGGTTTTTTACGAACTTGACTTTTATCTTTTCCGACTACTGATTGAAAAAGAATAGAATATGTAGCTACCGATTCTTATTGTTCTAGGTAAAACATTCTAGTCGAGGTTTGAAAGTTGCACTTATGTGTAACGTGAGCCCAAAGATATTTGCAAATTGAACCTTTGCCAGATTCTCTACAAATAAGATTCAAACTTAGAATAGTCCTTTGCTTTTTGTCATAATTGGACGTAGTTATGCACAAAACGATCCAACCCACACGTCACTTAAAATGAAATTTTTCACTTACTAACATATGGGTAGTAAGTTTGTATTAAATTTTCAGTGACTCATGGGTTGGAACGTTTTTGCATATCGACGATTTGATCTCCTTTTGTTAACACTTGAGCAGTCGCTAATGGGTCTGCTAGACCCAGCTACTACTTCAATGAATGAACCCTTTAGCGACTAAATGTGTGTGAAACTAGGGCGCGACTACTCAAGTGTTGAACGGGTATGCATGATTTTTGAGATTACTTCTTAAAGGATTTGTAAGCGATCTATAATGTAAGCCAGGAAGAAAAATCCAGTTTTTTTATAAAACAGCAAGACTTGGAACTACTTCAGTTCAGGCATCATTCAGTTTCAGTAATCTTCTATATCAAAGCAATAATATTTGTCATTCCGCAGAGTATGCTAGTCAGTATGCTGCCCATCACATACATTGGCGAGCTGCTGTGCCTCGTGCACATGTGCCTGTTGTACTCGCTGTACTCGTTCGAGTACAAGTGGTTCAACATGGGCTGGGAGCTGCACAAGCGGCTCACCTTCATCGAGACCAACTGGCCGTACTTCCTCGGGTTCGGGCTGCCGCTGGCTGTGCTCACACAGATACCTCAGTCTTATATTATAAGGTGAGTTGTTGGTGACTATTTGCCCGCTGTACTTGTTCGAGTACAAGTGGTTCAACATGGGCTGGGAGCTGCACAAGCGGCTCACCTTCATCGAGACCAACTGGCCGTACTTCCTCGGGTTCGGGCTGCCGCTGGCTGTGCTCACACAGATACCTCAGTCTTATATTATAAGGTGAGTTGTTGGTGACTATTTGCCCGCTGTACTTGTTCGAGTACAAGTGGTTCAACATGGGCTGGGAGCTGCACAAGCGGCTCACCTTCATCGAGACCAACTGGCCGTACTTCCTCGGGTTCGGGCTGCCGCTGGCTGTGCTCACACAGATACCTCAGTCTTATATTATAAGGTGAGTTGTTGGTGACTATTTGCCCGCTGTACTTGTTCGAGTACAAGTGGTTCAACATGGGCTGGGAGCTGCACAAGCGGCTCACCTTCATCGAGACCAACTGGCCGTACTTCCTCGGGTTGGGCTGCCGCTGGCTGTGCTCACACAGATACCTCAGTCTTATATTATAAGGTGAGTTGTTGGTGACTATTTGCCCGCTGTACTTGTTCGAGTACAAGTGGTTCAACATGGGCTGGGAGCTGCACAAGCGGCTCACCTTCATCGAGACCAACTGGCCGTACTTCCTCGGGTTCGGGCTGCCGCTGGCTGTGCTCACACAGATACCTCAGTCTTATATTATAAGGTGAGTTGTTGGTGACTATTTGCCCGCTGTACTTGTTCGAGTACAAGTGGTTCAACATGGGCTGGGAGCTGCACAAGCGGCTCACCTTCATCGAGACCAACTGGCCGTACTTCCTCGGGTTCGGGCTGCCGCTGGCTGTGCTCACACAGATACCTCAGTCTTATATTATAAGGTGAGTTGTTGGTGACTATTTGCCCGCTGTACTTGTTCGAGTACAAGTGGTTCAACATGGGCTGGGAGCTGCACAAGCGGCTCACCTTCATCGAGACCAACTGGCCGTACTTCCTCGGGTTCGGGCTGCCGCTGGCTGTGCTCACACAGATACCTCAGTCTTATATTATAAGGTGAGTTGTTGGTGACTATTTGCCCGCTGTACTTGTTCGAGTACAAGTGGTTCAACATGGGCTGGGAGCTGCACAAGCGGCTCACCTTCATCGAGACCAACTGGCCGTACTTCCTCGGGTTCGGGCTGCCGCTGGCTGTGCTCACACAGATACCTCAGTCTTATATTATAAGGTGAGTTGTTGGTGACTATTTGCCCGCTGTACTTGTTCGAGTACAAGTGGTTCAACATGGGCTGGGAGCTGCACAAGCGGCTCACCTTCATCGAGACCAACTGGCCGTACTTCCTCGGGTTCGGGCTGCCGCTGGCTGTGCTCACACAGATACCTCAGTCTTATATTATAAGGTGAGTTGTTGGTGACTATTTGCCCGCTGTACTTGTTCGAGTACAAGTGGTTCAACATGGGCTGGGAGCTGCACAAGCGGCTCACCTTCATCGAGACCAACTGGCCGTACTTCCTCGGGTTCGGGCTGCCGCTGGCTGTGCTCACACAGATACCTCAGTCTTATATTATAAGGTGAGTTGTTGGTGACTATTTGCCCGCTGTACTTGTTCGAGTACAAGTGGTTCAACATGGGCTGGGAGCTGCACAAGCGGCTCACCTTCATCGAGACCAACTGGCCGTACTTCCTCGGGTTCGGGCTGCCGCTGGCTGTGCTCACACAGATACCTCAGTCTTATATTATAAGGTGAGTTGTTGGTGACTATTTGCCCGCTGTACTTGTTCGAGTACAAGTGGTTCAACATGGGCTGGGAGCTGCACAAGCGGCTCACCTTCATCGAGACCAACTGGCCGTACTTCCTCGGGTTCGGGCTGCCGCTGGCTGTGCTCACACAGATACCTCAGTCTTATATTATAAGGTGAGTTGTTGGTGACTATTTGCCCGCTGTACTTGTTCGAGTACAAGTGGTTCAACATGGGCTGGGAGCTGCACAAGCGGCTCACCTTCATCGAGACCAACTGGCCGTACTTCCTCGGGTTCGGGCTGCCGCTGGCTGTGCTCACACAGATACCTCAGTCTTATATTATAAGGTGAGTTGTTGGTGACTATTTGCCCGCTGTACTCGTTCGAGTACAAGTGGTTCAACATGGGCTGGGAGCTGCACAAACGACTCACATTCATCGAGACCTCACACAGATACCTCAACATTACATTATAAAGTGAGTTGTTTAATTTCTGACAATGTGAATGTGTGCTTTTGCATCGCCTACTCATTTCTAACGTTTTTATTTAATTTCGCTACCCAAAGGTTGTCTGGAAGAGATCGCTCTTTAGCGATAAGACCGCCTGTTGTTTACCTCTATTGAATGTTGCTTGTTGTTGTTTGTATTTATTTCCTGTTGAGGTGTGCAATAAAGAATATTCTATTCTATTCTATTCTATTCTATGTGCCCGTTGTCCTGACATGAGCTGGGAGCTACAAGCGTGTCACGTTCATGGAGTCCAACTGTGCGAATGCGTGTTCTTAACTTAGTGCGAACGTAATTCTCTGATGTATTTTAATTGTTGACATGGAGTTGTCATGATAATGCACTGCATAGTAATCACTTTACAGAATACTATCAATATTCGGTCGACGCCAAATTCGGTACAAAGGTTACGAATTACGATATCTATACTAATCAAACTTTAACTGGCCTTAATCTTTATAAGCATGCAACGGCTTTAAAATACGTTGCCTGTATCCTATTATTATTTCCGAATAAATTATCTATCTATAGCATTGTACTTACAATAGTCACAAATAATCTTAACAAAGACCTTTGTTTATCTCACCTTGGAAGTTGGGATTGGAATCCACATTATCTATTCTATATACGGTAAACTATTTTTAATCTGCTATTATAATAAGTATCCGTCATGCTAGAAATATTAAACAACGATATAATTCATCTGAGTGAAGCGAGCAAAGAGTAGTGACCAGCTAAAAGCGAACTCAGAAAATTTCGTACCACCTTAAGTGACTTGCTACGAGGGGCGTCTGAAAAGTTCTAAGCCTAAGATAGAAAAAAACAATTTACACAAATGAACTCGTGTTTATTTTTCAATATAGTCTCCTCCTAAATCAATGCATTTTTTACATTTTTTATACAGTGCTTTTAGGCCATTAAAAAAATAATCTTCATTTTGCCCTTCAAAATGCTCCTGTACAGCCGCCTTCATCTCTTCGTCACTTCTAAATCGCTTTCCCCTCAACTCTTTCTTCAAATTATTGAATAGAAAATTATCGCTTGGGGCTAGATCTGGGCTGTAGGGTGGGTGGTCAATTTCGTCAAAACCAACTTCCTTCAGAGCACGCCTCGCAACATTAGCGGTGTGAACGGGTGCGTTGTCTTGCAAAAACAAAATGCCTTTCCTTAGTTTACCCCGCCTTTTCTCAACTATGGCTTGTCGCACCTGTCTTATTAGATTTGCATAATAAGTTCCGTTTATCGTAGAGCCTTTTTCTAAATCTATATATATAAAAGAAGAAGTCCTGACTGACTCATCAACGCACAGCCGAAACTACTAATGTTAGAGAGTTGATTTTTGCACAGTAGGTTACTTTTATAACTTGGGCTAGAGATAAGAAGGGATTTTTGGAAATACCTCCCCTAAGAGGGTTAAATAGGGGTGCAAAGTTTGTATGGGGTAAACTTTTTTTTGGAGTTAGAGACTTGAAACTTTGTAGAATGATTACTTATTCAAAAACATGAAAAGTACTTTCAGCGTTTTAGAAAATTTCACCCCTAAGGGGGTTAAAAAGGGGTGCAATGTTTATATGGGAGAAACTTTATTTTTTGAACTAGAGACTTGAAACTTTGTAGGTAGCTTACTTAATCAAATAAAAAAAAAGTGATTTCAGCGTTTTGGAAAATTTCACCTCTAAGGGGGTTAAAAAGGGGTGCAAAGTTTGTATGGGGAACACCGCTAATGTTGTTTATAAAGAAGTGTTACGCTAACGTTATCAGTTTATATATTTTTTATTTCCTGTCTACTACCCAGTGACTACGTCCTTTTTTTAAAACGAACTTGCACCCCCTTTTCTATGGTTGAATGTTGAATTTTCTTAGTGCTGTCTCTTATTTATTGTGTTCCAAACTTTATATGTTCCTATATTTAGTGAGTTGTCTATCAGAACATGAATAATTTATACTTTATATACCTATTCTTACTTTATTTAGCTTCTTGAGAGATATAGAGAACTATTAGCACCAGAATATATTGAATCACTCTTCAAGCAATACTACTAGCCTGTAGACCAAAATAGTAATCGCATCATTAAATTCGCTTATGTGCATTTAGTTTTTAATGGTCACATTTCAGCATTATCTTTAAACACTAGCCTTTTTAATAACTGGGGTACCTGCTAGACCATTTAGAAACATTTTGGCCCCCCTCGGGAACTCAGCCACACCACTCTTTTCGCTTAATAGCCAGGCCGGCGTGTACAAATACCAGTGCTGCCTTCTTATGAACAGAGGTCATTATTTATTATTGTTTTGAAATAAAGTTTATTATTTATTATTATTCAAAGAGATACTCTTCATTAAACTGCCTCCATCTCTCGATTTCCAGTGCTGAGTTTAAGATTGTTTTAACAGCCTTATTAACATTTTTTTTAAATCTCACTCATAATAACTAAGATCCCCATTCTCTAACTCCAAATCCATGCGTCGCTCTATATCTTGCAGTCATTTTTGCCAAAGATTAAAAGCATCAGGTAACTGACGGAATAAATATTAAGCATCCTGCAAACAATTTCCGTAATCTAATTGGAAAATCTTCAAAAATTATTTAACAATTGCATTGTCTAGACCATTTTAACTAAGAATAAAATTCATTTACCTATTTTAATATCTTTGTCATCATCAAAAATCTACGCGGACGAAGTCGCGGGCGGCCGCTAGTAATCGATTAAAAGAATGCCATCACAATCCCAAAATACCGTAGCCATTAACTTAGAGGCCGACTTTTGCACTTTAAATTTCTTCGGCGGCCTTTCACCCTTTTCAATCCACTGCATCGACTCAGACTTACACTCCGGATCATACTGTCTGATCCATGTTTCATCAACAGTTACTATTCGGGAACAAACTTCATCTAAATCATCTTCGCACAATTCTAAAAACGCCCGAGAAGTTTCCACACGACGTACTTTATCGAAGGCCGTTAGCATTTTCGGTACCCAACGAGCACTGACTTTACTCATGTACAAATGTTCATGTAAAATTTCTCCGACTCTTTCTTTACTAATACCTAAGACCTCAGCTATTTGCCAAACCTTAATTCTTCTATCTTCTAATACCAGCTTTTTGACTTTTGCTACGTTTTCTTCGGTCACTACCGATATTGGCCGCCCTGAGCGGGGGTCGTCTTCGATCGATTCCCGTCCGAGTTTAAATAAACGACTCCACTTTTTGACTGTGGCATAAGAAGGCCCAGAATCACCGTAAATAATAGCCATTTCCTCAAAAATACACTGCGGTGATTTGTCACTTTTTGTAAGGAATTTAATTACAGCACGGTGCTCAATTTTCGTAATATTCGTTGGTAATTCACACATGATGTACTTTTCCGTTGAATATCTCGAAACAGAATAATAAAAACGTGACATGTTATTTTTTAATAATTTGTTTTTAAATGGCCTTTCTAGTGGCCAGTATCATAAACGCATATATAACCTCGAAATACCTTAGGCTTAGAACTTTTCAGACGCCCCTCGTATATTATTCATTCATTAAGTTAAAATGATATTATTTATTATAATTGAAAGATAGCCTTTCCTTCACCTTTACGCCACAATAACCGCATATTAACAAACTGGTACTACTGTTATATTGCTTGGGCCGTGGTCGGTCTGCAAGTGAATCGCCAAGCCGGTATTTGAACAAACTATTGCTGTCTCGCTGCGCCCCAGCAACTGAACCATAGGTGTAATGAGACGACTGCAGTGTAGTCCGATTTTACCTACAAAAAACTACCAAATTGACGTTCCGTATTCCCGTTTCTGCTCCAACTCTGAAGGGATTAAAATATTAATGCATGGAAAGGGTGGATCCGTGCTGCTATCATTTTTCTTTTTTGGAAAAGAAATTTTCAAATTGACCTAGCTGAAATGGCGATAAAATATATTTTTAGGTAATATTTAGTTTTATATATTTTTTTTTTTAAGTAAGGGACAGAGGCATGCCGTCAGCATAGGTTTTATAAAACTAAAACATTTGGTCTAGACCGGGAGAAATAAGGGGATTACAATTGTATGGGAAAATGCAGCTCGGCCACGCTCTTAACACGAAGAGAGAGATGGCAGAATACAAATTTGTAAATAGACCCATAAATGTACTCTAAATAATCATTTCACTTGTTTTCATGTGACGTCAAGTACTGTCAGATCAAAAATACTTCCTCAGCCATATTTAATTCTAGTGCTTTATACTTATACGGCGGTTTTCACGCTTTTAATCATATTTTTGTTTGTATGTTTCAGTGGGTGCGTGTTCTCAATTTTCTTCCCGGTGTTCATACTGAGCGGTAACGAAGCAACACCAGTTACTGGAAAGTAAGGATTCTGGATTAGTATTCTATCTACTCGTAAACGGGTTTCACTTAGTTATTAAACGACTTCAAAAATGGAGGAGGTTCTCAATGTGACTGTATGTAATTAATGGGGTGCATCATTCGGAAACTGCATTAAGTATATATGAGAGAAATAATCATTAACCAACAAACACAGCATTTATACACCTCAGGCCAAAAGTATGGAAACAAAGTGTTTTTGTTAATATTTAAAGTTTCCAATGATTATTCATTTTATAAATGTTAATTACCCCCAAAAGGTTTAAACATTAAACGTTCACTATTAAAACATCATATTTAATATTGTAAACAATATATACTTTCCTGACTCCGGAAAAAAGTTGCATGTCGCCTTTTTTAATGTCTTTCTACAAAATGTTGCACTGGCAATTTTCATAAGCCGAATTTAGGTTATTGACTTGTAAAATATTTTATCTTCCCAAATATCATAAACCCTCCATGATGCGTTCAAGAACCGCACATTATGACCAACATAAAAATGAACTGTTTTGTTAGAACAAATTTCTTATGTGTGAAAATGATATTATTGCTAATTAATAACATCGATTTCGATAATATTATATCATTCAAATTTCGAACATCTCTGAAAACCAAAGAAATTTGGTTTGACCTCTATTCTAATATCAGTCGAGATGACGTTTAGTTTGAAATGAAATGTCAATTTGCAGACAAATTGACAAATGTCGCACGCAAGTAAGATATCAAACGATATGGTAGTTCGGGCCCACTCTAGTTTGTCTCTGAATTAAAAAAAAACTATGACAGCTGCCAGAAAAGAAAAGAAAAGTTTTCATTGCCGCCATTACCGGTTAGAATTTGTTTTAATGCATAAAATTGATCGATTTGTTGAATATAAACCATAAAATGAGCTATCAAGATGATATAGATATTTCGGCGACGCCTCCTGATATCCGTAACAAAGCACCTAACGTCATTAATTACTTATTACCAGCTAAGTCAAAGCAACAGTAGGTATGGTGGTCATAATATGCGGCTCCTGAATGCATCATGGAGGCTTATGATATGTGAGTAGATAAAGTAGTGTATGTAACTATACATAATTAGGCATTAAACACTCGTGTGATGTTATTATGACACGAGCCGAAGGCGAGTGTCATAAACCCACACTCGTGATTAATGCCCTTCATTATGTACAGTCACATAAAGTACTATAATTATTTTAATTTTTACTGTGTAATTTGGTAATTTGTTGCATTAGGAAATCACAGCTTTGTATTGCAATATAAGCTTGTTTCTATACTTTTGGCCTGGGGTGTACATCCACCATGGATAACGAATATATAAACGAACTTTTTAGGGTTCCGTACCCAAAGGGTAAAAACGGGACCCTATCACTGAGACTTCGCTGTCCGTCCGTCCGTCCGTCTGTCACCAGGCTGTATCTCAAGAACGGTGATAGCTAGACAGTTGAAATTTTCACAGATAATGTATTTTTATTTGACGACGCGGTTGGCGCAGTGGTTAAGCAACTGCCTACTGAGCCGACGGTCCCGGGTTCAAATCCCGGCAAGGGCAAATATTTGTGTGATGAACACAAATATTTGTGCCTGGGTCATGGATGTTCTATGTATTTAAGTATTTATTTATCTATATACGTATGTATATCGTCGCCTAGTACCCATAACACAAGCCTTCTTGAGCTTAATTTGGGACTAGGTTGATTTGTGTGAGGTTGTCTGATATTTATTTATTTATTTATTTATTTATTTATTGCCGCTATAACAACAAATACTAAAAATAAAATAAAATAAATATTTAAGGGGGGCTCCCATACAACAACCGGGATTGGTTGCGTTAACTTTGCACCTCATTTGTATGGAGCGCTATACATACCAGGTGCAAACTTAACTTAACCACTTAAGGATGGAGTGTTTGTACGGAACCCACGGTGTGCGAGTCCGGCTCGCACTTGACCGGTTTTTTTTTTTTCAGCGAGTACCCGCTCCGTCTGTTCTCACCTGTGGTGGCGATCTCCAACGGAATGTTCCGTTTCGTGCGGCAAGGCGCCGAAGCGGTCACGCAGCGGAGTAGGTGATCCTTAATCACGTAGGGTTCCGCTTTTGACCGTCGCCCTCCATACACGCAGTGGCGTAGCTACCGCAGCGCTAGGTGCCGTCTTCCGGGGCTTTCGGGGGTTTGGCTCGGTTTGTAGACACCTGCCTACTGAGTCGGCGGTCGCGGGTTCGAATCCCGGCCGGGGCAAATATTTGTTCTTGGGTCATGAATGTTATCTATATATGTATTTAATTTATGTATATCGTCGTCTAGTACCCATAGTACAAGCTTTGCTTAGTTTGGGACTAGGTCGATTTGTGTATGATTGTCCCTTAATATTTATTTATTTCAAGCTCGTAGCGTACAGTTTGAGCGGACAAAGCTCGAACGTCAAGCGGCATAATGTAAATAGAATGAACAGCGTGCATCGATTGCATTTGTTTGCTTAAACTCAACTTGAGCGTCCACCCTTAGGGCTGCCACAGACATACGGAATGTGCGGAATGACGTCAGAAACTGTCTGTCTCTGTCTGTCCTATGGCGATGTCTTGCTTGCTGACGTCATTCCGTACGGAAAGGGCTTGTGCACAAATCACGTGAGGTTCAATAGTGGGAGGGGGGTCACGAAAAAATCACGATATATCACGTTGGAGGAGGGAGGGGTAAAAGGAGACCTCACGTGTATTTTTCTACAGTGAACGAACTAAGAAAAAACGATATTTTTTCTCGGTTTCGTTAAAATAAATCTTCACTTGTTAAATACTTCAAATTAGCGTGTCCATTTTACGAAATTTTGGTGGAAAAAAAATACACGTGAGGGTGTGAGGGGGAGGGGGGTTAGCAAAGAACCTCACCAAATATCACCAGGGGGAAGGGGGGGTCAAAAAGTAACCGAAAAAACCTCACGTGATTTGTGCACAAGCCCAAACCGAACGAAAATTAGTGTTTCAGATGGGTAACCCTTTCGGACATCTTACACTTAGGTTAGATTCGACCAAACTTTTATTCCGATAATAACCTTACCTTATATAGTAATGTCAAACTATTATGGGGTTTTACTACTACATTATTCCTGGAATGGCCCTATGCCCTAGACTAGCCCGGTTTAGGGAACCCCGGTTTTATTTTGCACCGACGCCCTCGGTTGCCTAGCTACGCCACTGTATGTACGACAGCTTTAAGTTGCAACGTGGGTTATAGTATATCACGTCAGGCTCAAAACTGATTTTCAATATTGTGCTTGGCGGTCAAAAGGCTGGCTAAGGCTAGTGTCAACACGCGGTTAACTTTTTACACGTAGCTCATAATACAATTATCATGGTTCTCGAAATATTATTTGCGTCTTTGAAATGAGGTGACACTGGGCTAATGTAAAGAACTTTGGTGACGTATTGTATCTCTTTGAAATGTACAGTCACCATCAAATATATCGTAACAAACAAAGGTGATCTAAAATATCTGAACTTGTTCTAACGCCTTGACCATAGAACCGTTTTCAGATGTTTTGACCACCGCGTTTGTACATGTACTGATGTACTTACTAATTCAGAAAGTATAAACTATAAATAAGGAGATATGACATTGAACCAAAGCCTTATACATAGTTGCAAAATTTCAATAGCCTTGAGTAAATACTTATTAACATACATATAACCACCCATAGATACACATATTAATGAATTACTGAGGTTAAGTAATTCATTAATATGTGTATCTATGGGTGGTTGTATGTATGTTAATAAGTATTTACTTATTATGAGCCATCTTAAACTTTCATCAACATCTTTATTAGGCCGTTCTAAATAATATTTCGCTAACTATATAGTTGTGCACTATACTCAAATGGATGAGTATCTTGGTGACTGAAAAGTTAAATACAAATGTGCTGAAATAACAAGGGAAAAGATGCCAACCATTGGCCAAACCATTTTGGGTGATCTACATTTATGTATTTAGTAATTTATCGGCGTTACAGGGTTATGCTTAAACAAGTCACATTTTACAATTAAAAATATACGGCAGGGCATGGTGACTATTATTTTAGGACGACAGTTATTAACAGAGAACTTCAAAACGCTTTACGCTCCGTAAAACATCTATAACAAATCAAAAGTAAGGTAACGAAATATGTATTTCTAAATTATAATCTTCAAATCTTTACAACACAAAGATATTGTTTGTTTATTATGATGTGAGTTTTTTTTTGTTTATGATACGAGTTTGTTGAGTTGAGTCGTCATCATGGTATATATTGAAATATTTCTCTACTGTGAGAAGTGAAAAATAAATTTACCATGTCTTGTGATAACTATTGAAGGTTGACTTCTACAATTAGTATTAGAGATAAAGCATCACACCACGCTTTGTATTATTGTGTTTAAGCAGAGCGATGGAAATTGAATGTTAAGCATACAGCAAAACACTGGTGAATCTGGTGATACAACCTTGATCTTAGTGAGGTACAATGACTCGATTGAAATAACTAAATAGAATGCAAATCATCCGTAATGTACTGAAACAATTAAAATAATACCTATCTGCAAGTAAAGGCTGCTATTTAATAATAGGAAATAATTTCATAGAAATTAGCCGTGTAACCCTGTAGGTATTAATTGCAAAATATAATTATTTAATTGTGATGTCCAAATATTGTACATGTTGTGTTCATGATCGTTGCTCATTTGTTAAGGGCGGCGCATGAAAACCAGGTCTCGGATAGTTTACTTACATTCATCACAGGAATATTTTATTATTTTACTAACAATAGACGAATAAGGTTCAGGTATTTGTTCTTTGGACTTATGATGGTCGTGATTACGCGATAAATAGTATATAACTATAAAGCATTCGTCTTTCCGACTCCTATGTGAGAGAGAGACGGAACCATTATCATATATTTACTGCCAATAAATGCGATCATCATAGACCTGCTAATCATTCATTTAAATATATCATTATGTGTAAAACCCGTACCTAATATGGTTCGTGACTCAATTATAATCAATGTACGAATCTATTTGAACAGTGGTCACTGTTGTTTGATTTAATTGAATGGTGCCAGGATATTATATTACATGTTTTTATTGTTATGAATCGCATAGTGTAAATTAAGATTTATTCATAGTTTTTTATATGTATATTCTAATCATCCTCATTTAGATTTACGCCTAAAATTGTGAATGTTACTTTTTACATGACATAACTTATTAAAATGGGACTGACTGATAAGAAATGGTTCTCTTTCAAATAACCCTTGAATCCTTGAATGTAGAAATAAGAAACTCTGACATGCCTCAATTTAAATACAAATTACACAACTTTTGTTTGGACAAGTGTTACTACAGTATAAATGATTATTTATTGAAATAATGAAACTATAGGGGAACCTGGGGATAGTTGATCCCCATTTTGATTTTGGACTATTTTTTTACAGTATTGGAGATCTTTTCAAGCCAATATATTCAAAATTTATCTATTCATTGATAGTTTGAATGAAAACAAGATTATGCTACAATTTAACTCAATATTAAATGAAATACAATATTGTAGACTTTTACCATGTATCCCCCATGTAAGGGAGAATTGTTTACCCCTAATTGGGAGCCTTTTTAACTTTGTCGTAGTCGGCGAAAAATAATATATCATCGACAGCTCTATGAATCCTAGCATAGATAAAACTTGATCCCTCACGGGGACACATGATTCCGTCATCATGTCACCCCCAAATCAAAAGTTCTCAAGTCTCCCCATACATAGTGTTGTTATAAAACATGCGCTACTCAAAACTATTTATCACGTATTTGAACGTATCAATGACAATCTACACTTGAATAAACGACTAAAACAACAAATACACTAAAACAATAGCATTTATTTCACTTTTCATTAAATAAATCAAGTTAAAACTTACCGAAAATTAAGTTCGACGTGACACAAATATTTCAACGGCCACCATGTGCAAAATACTGACGTGAGTCACAACGTGCCACGAAAGAACGTGAAGTTAGGCATAAATGAATGAGTGTTGCTAGCGTAAGAAAACGTATCGCGTTTGGTTGAATTTTAAAGTAACTTTAACAGGTCTCCCAAGGGATCTAGTCTCCTCAGGTTCCCCTATAAATCATTTTATGAATTAGTAGTCCAATATAATTGAATTGTTTAAGAAACATAGTTCGTAAGTAGCTTAGTAATAAACCAAATTTGCATGCTTCTTTAAGTAAAATGTACGTACTTTAACACGACATATCGACATCTCTATTATTACAAAATTCCAAAATTGTATTGAAAATCAGTTTTCTATGGCATGGGGTAGTTATTTCAGGAAACATCTTAACAGCGCGATGCACGATAGTGCCATCTGTTGATAAAAATTGTTTGTCTATCACGCCAAGACAGTTGGGACGGATTTTAACCAATTTTGGCACAGGGATAGATGGACATCCAAAGATGGTTAGGGGATACTTTTTAGTTTTCACTCACCAGCAGCAAAGAAAGAAAGAAAAAAGATTTACGCGGGCGAAATTGCGGGCAACTTATATAGTATGTAATTAAAATAAAACTCCATTCATTTATCACATGGACTATATAATTATAATGTCACTTGCAACAAAATACATCGCAGTTATTATAAGTTACACATAAAATATTGATCGTCTGGAATAAATATTTTAAAGAATATTATTCCTAGCATTGGATGCAAGTAGGAGTGATCAAAGAGTTCACGTGGAGTCTAATAGCCACAACAATACTAGCTCGGCGAATCAACTTATTTACCGTTAGTTACTAAGAAATCGTGTTCGTATTCACATACGTATTTTCAGTTTATTAGGTTTAACAGTTAACCATAAATTTAAACATAGAGAAGTCACAGATTTGTGTCACTCAAAAAGTTGATTCGCCCAGTTACATGTAATGTGCCAAAGTGGTTAGAGAAGCATCAATCTGATATTTTAATTTGACATCTGTAATGTAATGATTATTTACTCTTGCGGCTTCACACATCCGATGCTGATTAATATGACAAAATAAAAAATATTGATTATGTTTATTCATTATGCATAGATTCCTAACATTGTGGTCCATTTAGATTTACATTATATCCATAAACTGATCAAATACACAACATAAAAATGTAACTAATACTTCTAAGTAAATGAGAAAATATTAAAACTATGTAAAAAGTAAAGTTATCTAAAGTTTGTAGTTTCCGACAAGCGACAAGTCCCTAAAAATTTAACTAAAATTATTATAAAAAAATAAAATTATTACACATTTTGTAAAATAATACCTACAAATCAGGTACATACCCAACTCAAACATAAAACTGTATTTCAGAACGACCCCCGCTAACGTCTTTTATACTCTTTGCATTACATTTAATGTATCTACATTTTTACAAATTCTACATACACAATAGATTAAATTGCATACTTACCTAATTCTACGTGAGATCTATTACACTTTAATGCTTAAAATAATTCGGATTGATAAAAAACTTTAGTCAATTGGTTAAAGTTACAGAACAACTAACAGACAGTTTCTAAACAATAGGTTAAAAGTCAAATAATAAATAAAACATTTGAGGAATGTTTGGTTGAGCATACAATAAGTACTCTTTAAAAACAGAAGGGCAGTGCTAACAGACGAAAAGGAATGACGATTGATTTAGTTTTATTTAGGTTAGGGTGCTCTTTACCGCGACAATTCACAATTATGTGTCTCATTTAATTTTTGTTAAATCACAGACGAATGCTCGCGGTGAAAGAGCACCCTTAAGTTTAAACAAGTTTAAGTGTTAACCAGGTAAAATCTAACATCCTTATAATCTCCAAATGATTAAAAGCTACTCTAAAATACCGACATCATAACTTGCACACGAATAAGCTCGTACTACAAAAGTTGAAGGCAAAAATCAACTTATAGTAAGCTAAAATAATTTATGTATCTAGTGTAGGCTATTATAATAATATCATCGTCAATAAAATATATATTTTCACACACTCATGTATTTCTTAACCCTTAAATGCAATATTATAAAATATTATTTTATTTCAAATAAATGTTTCTATTTTTCAACCGGTAATTCATTTATGTTTATGTAAGCTGCATCTTACACTATGCATTTAAGGGTTAAGAAGATTTAGAACGCTAAATACAATAGCTGGTAACCATAATTGCATTAAAATCAACAAATTGTTCACATTGAAAATATGTATACTTTTGAGTATTCATCACTCATCGTAAATCCACCCGGATATAGTTATAAGTAAGTGGGTAATATTCGATTTTAGCCCTCCCTCGTAAGCACCTTTGGCATAGTCATCAATTCTTGGTTTATCTAAAGTGATGAAAAATAGAACTTGTCAGATCAACTTTTTCCACGTTAAAATCATTTAACGACAATTACAAACCACGATTCTCATCAAATATTAGCTGAGCCATATTTGTCTTTCTTGATCGTTTGATAAACAGGGTAACATTGAAGTACAAGGACATCCTTGTCCGCCGTTTATCAGTAAAGATACGGTTGTTTTAATGAGGTTCCATTGGTTGAAACATGTAGACGTAGTTAACATTTTAATTCCCTAACAGAAATTACCATTCCTGATTTTCATTTGTTTTGGTATTTTATTTGGGAGTCATTTATAATAATACATAATTTGGCATTAATATATAATTTTGATACTGTTCTTCAATATTAAAATTGATGGTATGTCTTATTATATCCTACTGTGAAATGTAACAACAATAAACATAATTTACAAAATATATATATCTAATGACAAATAATTGCCTTCAATAATTAAAACTACAACATTGCAGTGTTGTTTTTTACAATGGACGCATTTACCCAACCTTCAGAGGATATTTAGGTATACCTTGTTCGCCATAGTCCGTGACGGCATATATTTATCGCACGAGCGAAAGCGAGGGCGCTTAACGTGCGATATACATTTTACTCAGTTACCTATACATCTAACTAAGAAATTATATTAGATATTTTTCCGTAAAGTGCAGTACAATACGCTACTTTTCGTCTCGCTTGCCCATAGCTAAGTTCTAGAACAGTTAATTGACCTGTGCTGTTTAAAGAATGTGCACCAGCAGCATGCCGACGGCGGCGCCCACGGTCAGGCCGACGCTCAGCATTGTGGCGACCACGGACGACGCTTTCTCTCGCTCGTGCAGCTCCACCACTCTGTAAGAGACAAATACAAATACATTTAATGAACAAACATAATACAGAGAGGTATAGAAGTAATTCTTTTGGTTGAGCGAATCCACTTAGCTTTGTACCCGATGAACAATACTCTTTGTCTGTATTGTTAGCTGTGGCCACAACTGCCACTTCCGAATGTAAGGCGTTATAAGTGCAAATTACTTTTACACTAAATTAGTCTTTAAGTCAAACGAAGTAAGGTTTACTCTTAAACAAAGAGAACAGAGATGTTGGTCACTTCATTGTCATTATAAGCATCGAAACGAGCTTCACTACTCTTTCACTTACGAAGTGACCAACATCTGTGTTCTCTTTGTTTAAGAGTAAACCTTATTTTGTTTGATTTAAAGACTAATTTAGTTTAAAAGTAATTTGCACTTATAACGCCTTACATTTCGAAGTGGCAGCTGTGGCCACCGTTAACAATACAGATAATAAGTATTGTTCATCGGGTACAAAGCTAATGGGATTCGCTTAGCAAATGAGATTCGAACTATACGGCTCAATTCTAGTTTAAAGTTGGCATTACATGTTGGTCATGTTCATGTATATCGGCAATTCTTGAAAAATATACATCATCAAGCATGTTCCTATAATTAACCTTTCAATAAGTAAGACTTCCAATTAAAAGATTCTCATTAGATTGTAATCTTAGAGCTAGTGAATGCGTAATTGAGTTATTTGACAAAAATGTTGCAAAACAATAACGACATTATTTGTCCTAATTAACACGTTGAAGCTACGATTACGTACACAGTATTACACCTATGATTGATTCTTCTAGGTGGAAGTGTGAGGGCGACTTTTGAAAGTGACGATTATCCACTTACTAAATATCTACCTAATAACACATTTATATTGCCATAACATCATATACATGTATCGTAATGGTATACGTATACCCATAAGTTACTATCCGAGCATTATACTAATGAAATGAGGAATAGACGTAGCAAAACAACCAGCATAGATAAAACAACTGCATGTTGACCTAACAAGGATATGTCACAGTGCACTCGAGGCTATCAGTATAATGCATAACAATTTGCAAACAGTATGAAAATGCAAACATTACACATCTATAACCTATTAGCAATGATATATGAACACATGCAAAATAAATTATGAGTGACATGATGACAAATTTATATTATACTAGCTGTGCCCCGCGGTGTTACCCGCTCATCCCACGGGAACACTAAATTTATTCGGGATGAAAGTATCCTATGTCCTTTCCCGGGTGTCAAACTATCTCCATACCAAATTTCATCTAAGTCGGTTCAGCGGTTTAAGCGTGAAGCGGTAACAGACAGACAGACAGACACACTTTCGCATTTATAATATTAGTATGGATTTGCTATCGTACCTATTCTTATCTTTTATTTTTAAACACAAAGTAATTATAATGGTTGAAGGGTGAATGACGTGCTAACATTAAGGATCTGGATTATAACAGGTATTTCAACATGTCTCAAGTTCATTTGGGTATACATGTACATATATATACGAACGTCCGAGGCAATGTGATCCAAACTGCGCGTTTGGGTACTATTACGTTGCAAATTAGGAACGTGACAGCGAGTAGCCACATGATCCGGACTGTACATACTCATAAATGAGGACGTAGATCAACGTTTTTACCTACACATTTTTTATTTTGCTAATTTTTTATTATGTATTCTGAGATTGTATGTTCTGTTTCTTACATGTAGTTAATTAACTTTTCCGATTCGTTTGTTTTTTTTAGGGTTCAGTACACAAAGGGTAAAAAACGGGACTAAGACTCTGCTGTCCGGGTGTCTGTATGTCTGTCTGTCTGTCCGTCTGTCACCAGGCTGTATCTCATGAACCGTGATAGCTAGACAGTTGAAATTTACACGGATGATGTATTTCTGTTGCCGCTATAACAACAAATACTAAAAACAGATTAAAATACATATTTAAGTGGGGCTCCCATACAACAAACGTGATCGGTTGCGTTAACTTTGCACCTCATTTGTATCAAGCGCCATACATACCAAGTGCAAACTTAACTTAACCCGGCCAGTTCAGATGGGAAGTGTTTGTACGGAACCCTCGGTGCGCGAGTCTGACTCACACTTGGCCGGCTTTTTCAAAGGACCTCCTTTTAGCTCATAAAACGTAGTGATTACTCTCTGTACTCACCTGGTAGAATTAATCATGACGATATTAGTCAGGTATCCGTTGCTGAAGGCAAATACTATCATGATCATGATGTATTCGTAGTCCCACTGGAAGTAGACGGGCAGGTGGTGTGGCCGGGGCTGGGCGTTGCACAACATCAGCATGGGCACTCCCACGATACGGAGAATGCTGCCGGCTGCTATAACCCATTGGTTCAGAGGCTAGAACAAATGAGACAAGGTTCTTAATCCTTATCCTTTGTTTTGTAGGTACCACAGCCATCTGTTTTTTTTTTCTAAAACGTTAATGTGTGTTAGCCCTGTATGTCTGTGGCATCATAGCTCCTAAACGGAACGAATGATCCGATTTTCACATAACTTTTTTATTAAGTGTTCTTAGCTTAGCTATGAATCAACAAATTATTACGAAGACATACCTACCTACGAAGGAAAATAGGAAATCTCTTAATTTTTACAGTCTAAGCGAAACACGTATAAGTACTGACATACTTACCTAGGGTTTTTTTTAGGGAATTTAAGTTCGTTTATTGTTTATAGCCTAGGTAATTATTTTGCGCACTTGATTGACCTACATTCAATTCAACTATCAATCTGAACATCTAGTATTGCCGGATGACAACCACTCATTTACTGTTAAAACAATAAGTAATTAAGGGAAGATCAATGGCGTTTGAAATGATAAATGTGATAAATAATAACGATTGGCGCTATAATTCACTTGGTAACCTTAGTCTCATAATTGTGCTGATTTTAATTAACTTGAACAGTGTGCATTTTACCTACAACAGCCACTTCTAAATACAATACCTAAGTAGGTACATAGTAAAGATTCTATTTTTGGTTTTCTTCACAATATTTACAGTCAAATAAAAATACTCACTCGAAGTAAAAATCCAGCTACCAGCCGACCCGAATAATCTCCACAATTAAAGATTAGATAATTAACTACCGGCACGAAGTAAATCTCTGAAAGCAAGATTAATATGTTTTAGTAGACAGGCCTCAGGCCTCTTTATTGAATTAGGTCATTGTTAGATGATGAGTCATGTTATGACATGACTCATCATTTGAGCCATAGCCATGGACCTGTTTATTGAATTAATTAAAATTGAAATAATTATACGAATAAAATTACTTACTATTCCAATCAGTTCCTTGAGTCGTAGGATGCGACTCAACTAAAACTGTGACGGCGGGATACACCGCCATGCTGATGGCAAAGACAGCAAAAATGCTGAATGCATAAACCCAGATCTTCTTCATCACTGCTATCATGGACACTTCCCTGTGTCTATTAGCTGCTATGCCGCCAGCACCTCTCAGAATATGATGCGTAAAGAAGTCAATCTTGTACAACATAATGTACGAAATCAGGGACGTCACAAGCATTAAGTCAGCTATAATGAAGTATATCAGGGCGCTGTGCAGGGGGGAAATTTTGAAGGCGAGAGATATAATTTGTGCAATAGCAGCAATGATCCCACCGAGGGATTGGCCACTCACTACAGCACCCATGTATTCCTTTGAAAAGCGACTTGCAATGCCCACAAGTCCACCTATAAATATTGCACTGGCAGCTAAAAAATAAAGAATTGGTCTTCAATTAAAATAATAATAATCTATACTGATTTACAACTACCCAAAGTACCAAATCAAATACACTTCCAATTTAGCAACCTAATCAAAACAACAGTAACTGTAGAAACTGGTTTGGCTCTTGATATTGTGCGCTTGCACTTTATATAAAAATTCTATTTTTACTTGCCTATTTGGTAGTGAATCCAATATAAATGCCCATACATTTTAAACCTTTTACCAGTGGGACTGTGAATGTTACTTATAATTTGTGAAATTCTTGATATTGTGCGCTTGCACTTTATATAAAAATTCTATTGTTTCTTGCCTATTTGGTAGTGAATCCAATATTTTTAACCTTTTACCAGTGGGACTGTGAATGTTACTTATAATTTGTGAAATTCCAAAGGAAAGCGCTTTTTGTGTAATAGGATACCTAAGCAGATATTTAATGCAATAATTTAACAGCCTGATTCTGCGGGAATAATGATAATGACATACTTATAAAACAGGACTATAGGGGCAAAGATCAATACTGATACAGTGATACTGCTGTTGCTTAATCATAATCACAAAGCATTACTTTAATTAGTTTAATTGTATATCATTCTTGATTTTGGTTATATTAATGGACAATAAAAACTTCTTTAAACCAAATTGAAAGTCATCTTTAACCTTTAGAGTGCTCATCTCACTGGCTAAAAACTGTGGAGATGTACATACTCCTAGGGCATACTTTTTTCATCATCAGAGTTTAAATCTTACCCGTCATAATAACTACTGTCACCATTGTGACTATGAAAAATGTATTCTGCCATTGGTCAGTGTCAACTTGCACAAAAGCAGTTGTCACCAGAAATGCGAGTGTGATTACTAAAAGAGATCCTTGCAGTCTGCTCTTCACAGATACCCTGTAAATGAAATAGGGGTAAAATATAATTTACAACAACTAGTCTTGTTTACTCTGCTAAATTAAAAAAAAACATCCTCACTGTCTAGTCTGAACTATGTATGTCTGCATTATGTATTACAGATTCAGTTAAAATTTTATTTGACCCAATTTATTTTTAATGTTATTATCAATAATGAGCATCTTTAATAATAATTAATGGATAGCTATAATATTGGACAGTTTTCTGGTTTTCTTAATGTCAGACTTTTAATCTGTTGCACTAAAATGTTGGCCAATGTCTGGTGATACCAATGTCATCCAAAAGTGATCAACAGGATGTGTCACGGGTTAAAATATAAAAGAATATTATTACTTACCAATGTCCATAGAGGGAATTCAAAACTAGAAATATTAAATTGGGAATAGCAGTTGCCACATTGAGGTACGATGTAAACTCTGCTTGAAACTGTGTTTTACGCACAGGTGGTAGTTCCAACTGTGTAGAATTAACGGGTGAGACATCGCGAAATTTATACATCCAGTACTGAAAACAATAACATTGTGCGATATAAGATTTAAATCATTACAGTAAGTAATAACTTTACAAAATCAATAGTCTATTATCAAATCCTAAAAAAGTCCTGTATCAGGCAGTGAAGTGAAAACGTTCAAATTTACCTATGATGGATATAATATCGCATCTCAAAGTAAATAAAAAATATGTTACTTACATCGTTTGCAGTTATGAGAAAGTTCCATGGCACAAGGGAGGTGATGCCAAATAAATAAAAAAGTAAATAAACAATCCAATAGCTGTCGTGAGGCTGCTCCGAAGTGTCCAGCACTTTCGTAGAGCATGAATCGGTCACCAGTTCGCGTTCTTCCGAGTCGTCGATAATCTCTTCTTCATTTTCGTTCTCAATCGCGTCCAGACGCTCATTGTTAATCGACCCGGTCTCCTCCACATCCATGCTCGCGGCACTCACTAACACCATTCATACATCGATACTTAACTACAACAAAGAGCTATTTTATTTTTATGCACTTCTAATGATCATTATAATGTCCTTGTTTATACAACTGTGGGTTAGCTAATGACTTGTTGAGTCCGAAAATAAAGAAAACAAATAAGGTTTCTACCTGAGATTTAATGAGCGTACTTTTGTTTTGTTAAATGCGACTGAGATCGAAAATTATCGTATCGGACAGCTTAAACAGCTGCACGAAACGCACAGCCTCACAAAAGTCAAGTCAAACTACTCACTCGAGCCGAGCCGAGCAACTGTCATTACTTCATTAGTGTCATAGCGGCAGTACACTGCTCGCGAAGTTCCTCGGCGAAGTACTTGACAGCTGCCCGAGGTGCTACACTACATTACTCGCGAAGTGCCTTGTCAAAGTACTTGACAGATGTCCGAAGTGCGACACTACATTACTCGCGAAGTTACTCCGCGAAGTATTTGACAGCTGTCAGAAGAGCGACATTTTATCAGATTCACACAGAAAATACAATTACCGCAGTTTAATTAATTACCACAGCTTGTTTAAACATTGTGGATAAAGCATGCTTCAGCAAATTTATTATTTTCTTGGAAAATTGCGACCAACGCGAACCGAAGTCAGCCGAGTAGTGAAGAGGGGCACTTCGTGTGCGCACTTCGGGCAACTTCGGGTCCTTTGACTCGGGTACAAAGACCGACAACAATCGGAAGTCGGCCGAGGCGAGGTAAAGTTGGCCGAAGTAAGACGAAGTGACCGTCTACACTGACGTATTCGCCCAACCTCGGCCAACTTCGCGAGCAGTGTACTGCCGCTATCAGTGTCATAGCGCTCGGCTGCGTTCCGCATTTTTTTTATTTGTCAATAATATTATATATTTTTTTAATCTTTTTGTATGTTAAATCAAGACCTGGAAAGGAAGACTGTATTGACATACAATTAGATCTTATGAATATTATGTATTTTTTTATTTTCTAACGGTCAACTATTCTATTTACATATTTAGTTTTAAAATATCTAAGTATTTACAATCTTGGATGAAGTACCTATGGATTTGGCATATGCGTATACCCGAAAGGGACAGCAGCAAAGTACATGACTAACACAGGGTTACCAGGTTCCAAATAATTCTCCCGTTTTTCCAGTGCTAATTGTTAGCGGTGTGAATTAGTTTTAAATGTATTAGCATGTTGTATGGGACAAATTATAAAATAATTACAATAAAACTTTACAAAAACCTTTGTGTGATTTTTTATAAAAAATACTGTCAAAATGTAATGATAAAATATATTTATTTACATAAATTTAATTACAATTTCGAGAGAGCAGCAAGATAGCCCATAGGAGGCATGAGGCAAGATGTTTACTGTCCTTTAAACAAAAATTGTCGTGAGCATACAAGCATTTTTGGTTGGTTCCCAATTCGATCGTCCTGTTGCACGTATCCAACATTGGAGTAAAGCAGGATCACGTTTTGGAAATCTAAAACAAAAAAAAAATATTTGTAAAACTCCATGAGTTAAGGGTAATTTACCAATTCTTATACTGGTATCCCTTAAAATCGAATAAAGCAGACAAATTAAAAAGCAGTAAAAAAACGCTGCGGAACGTCAAGTAAAGGTGAAGACAAAGAGTATTAAGACTACTGACACTGACAAGACGTAAAGACTATTGAATTTGTAGGGGTAATACCTAAAAATAAGATATTACAAAATGAGATTTTAAGCAGATTTCTGATGTTTTGATATGATTTTGCTGTGCTATTTATCGTAAAAATAATTATTAAATATATATTTGCAGAAATCAAGCAAAAGCAAAGTCGAAACATCGCACTTACCTATGAAAGCTTATATTTTCACGTTTTTGGCCAGTGTCGCTTTTACAGCCAATTATGGAGCAACGCACCATTGTTTTACAAATCTATAGCTAATAGCACTCACTATTATTCATATATAAACTTTCGAAATGTAAAATTATCCACAATATTCGTTGTTTTATAGTAGGCTACAACGCACATTTGAATCGCCCGGCAGTGTTTAGCGGAGCTCTGTCAATTTGACAATCATCCGCTAAACATGGCTAAACAAAAAAAAGCGGAACTCTGATAAGGAAAAAACACCTTGTCTATGTCTCTGTCGCTCTTAACGGTTTCTGTATATAGTTGTCCCGTTCCTTCCTGGTATTATTATTTGCTTGTCATGTCCAGAGGTTACTTGGTCCATGATTTACAATATATTTCTAAGAAAAATATTGTATACATTTATAATTATATCTAAAACTGAATATATTTAAAAAAATATATTATTTTAAACTAAAAACTTAACTAACTTTGTGTAATTGAGATTATTATTTTGATATATTATGTACTTAACACAACTTTTAGTGAACGCAGCTAAAAGTTAGGTCCACACAGGCGATTAACGGAATCCGAATCGAAAAACGCGCGAAGTTTACTTTATTCCAAAAATTATTCGTTAATTGGTAATGAATAATCATGTCATTGATTCTTAATATTCTTTTGTCTCTGCAGCTATAAACAAAAGTTAAGTTCGTTAATAACATATTAGATTTAGGGCCAAACTGATTTGTTTCTCTTCATTCCCTACAATATTAGTATTTACTCGTACCTTCTTGGCGCTTGTACTGATTATGTAAGAAGCAACACATGAGGTGGCTAAATTCGGCGTTTGTCATAATAATCTTCATACCTAAGCTAGGGATAGGCAATGGTGAATATGTTTTCAAATTTAGCCCTACAAGCGGTGTCGTTTCCTTTTAAGTTGAAATGGTGAACTTTGGTATACGAACTTTTATTATTATAAATACATAAGGATTAATTATGGTTTTTAGTTTCTAATAACATAAATGAAAAGCATCTAGTAAAAATAATATTTTATTTTCTTTAATGATATGATTCTCATATCGTTTCTATCTATTTGTCATCTATACATGTACATATATGTTTGTACAATTTTAAAGCATTATACGTTTGTTAGTATGATTCATATAAAATAATATAGAAAAAGAGCACATAACGAAACTTAAATTTATTTAAAATACCATGGTATCGTAAGAGTATAAATTATAAATTAAACATTATAACGATTAAGCAATGTTTTAAGATAATAAGGAAATAGGAGCAAAAAAAAACACATGTAGAAGAAATAAAATAAATAGCTAAGCTAAGGCAATGGAAATACTTTCTTACAGCTACTTACTGATTAAGAGGGCGCCGAGCGTTTGCGACTGAACCATAGAGCGTGGGGAATGCGTATTTAAATCGGCGCGCGGCCGCCATAGTAAAAATGTATGGAGAATTAAAAGCACTTTTTGATAAATCTGGACCTTTTAATACCAAACGATAATTGAAATATTTGATGCGGAAAAATTGTAATGTAAACATTCATCTTTTTTTTTAACTGAAAATCAGAATAGATTTCCATTGTTAAAGTATAAAAAAACCCTTAACGCCTGCTTACGATTTTACAATTTTCATCCAACTTTACTTAGTTTTCTAGGGTAAAATATTAATAATCTTATAATTTTTCCACGGAGAAGTTGTTAACACATTCTTCGAAATGCTAAATATATAGTTTAGAAATGGAATAAAAAAATTAGTGTTGACGTTATCTACTTAACGGCAACTGCCTATTTTTTCACATTTCGCTCGGTGCAGTCTTAATGGATTTTAATATTGTCAGTCATGTTATAAAAATATTTTAAAATACGCATATTACACAGGGACGGACAATTCAAACTATAAAAATAATACATTGAATAAAAATTTAAAAAATAACTACTTAATTCATTAACTACTTACATAAGAAACACTTTTCTTAATTGACATTTTCTATAGGTCGTTTTCATTGCACATGCCTACCGTACATACATTATATGTGTAATTTCATATCTTCCTAACATACATCTTACATTCTCATTCAGTTTTTTTACCCACTGTCGCAACTCGAAACATTAGACAAGGCACCTTGTCAAAAGGCATAGATACTATACTTTCCTATCACAAATCGTAGAATTTTATAAGATGATAAATGATACAGTTCTTCATCTATAAGCATAGTTCATTAATTGAGATCGTGCACTTCTGGTAAATTTATAAAATTAGAAAAAGTATCTAACACTAATATTAGAAATAACCTCCGTAAATATAACAATACATATTAAAACATTTCACTAGGCACTCCTGGTACGTACATATTTTATACATAATTAATACGATCTTTACTAAAGTAGAAGAAAATACTATAAAGTAGTGAATTAATGATAAATGCGAGAAAACATAGTTAATCAAACAAGACATTTCACTCAGTCTTTTTCATTAGTACTTAATCATACTCATACATTTTATCAATCCTGTCTTGCATTACTTAATTACCTTTTTATTCAGGCATTTTTAAGGTTCTAAAATGGCAGTGGTCTATTTAACGCGATTACATTTTTTCCGTTGTGTAAGGCACTTACTTACAATCATTAAGTAATAGGTACCACTTAATATATCGCTGTTCGGAACAACAACCTAATTTGAATCACATAGCAGTCTCTAATGGTTGACTATAAGTTCTACTTGCTTCGGTAATGGGTAAAGAACTAGACTCCGTATCATCGAAATCAAAATTAGTTTCTAGTAAATTTTCAGACTTAGATCTACCGCCTAAACCAGGCGTCGGAGAGGTGTCGAATTCTCGGGATAAGTCTTGCGGGCTCGAGTCGTAGCTCGGAATGTGATCAGAGAAATCCGGTGTGTACACAGGAGGGTGAGGTGGGCTCGGCAAATTGTCTTCGTAATATTGCTGTTGATCTGTTCAAAGAGAAGAATTCATTAAATACAATAGTAGACTGTCTTAAACGATAAACGACGAAACTTCATTTAATAAACGAGGCGTTTAAGAAAGCAACAACTTACCAGCAATAGGCTTCCTTTGTCCGAATGTCGTGGTTGGTACAGCTCCCGGTTGCGGTTGCTCTGGCATTTTCGATCTCAGCTCCATAAGAAAAGATAATTTCGGTTGTGTGCCAAAATTAGGAGCACCGTATGGACTATATTTCACTTCTTTGTCTAATCCGTTATTTACGTCTAAGGTATCTGTTTTCCCTCTTAAAGGCAATGTGTCTGACGTGAAGTATTGGGAATCACTAGTGGGTGACAACGTATCATCGTCCTGAGGAGATTGTAAACCTCCAGGGTGATGTATTATCGGAATTTCTTCCGTGGTGACCGTATTCATTGACGGAGCACCGCTGGTGGCGTTCGAATTGTCTCTGTAACCTTCATTTTTGTATGCTAGATTGTACGGACGGTTGTTATTTTGTGGAACCGAATACTCTGGCGACGCAGGTTTTTTCATGAACGTGCTGTGCTTCAGTTGCATAATGTTTGGGTTGGGGTTGTGAGCCTCGTAGATATCAAAACTTTGGTTATCCTCCATGGAAGAGTTGAATTGACTTTTCTCCATGGACTCCATTGATGTCGTTGACGCCAGCATTTTTCGATAATCGGACCCTTTGGTCAAGGTCTCAGTTGATCTAGTACTCTGCAAGAAGACAACGTTTATTAGGTTCTTTAATTATGTAAAGGAGTTAAGTATAACTTATTAATTGTAGTGCGTATGTGTATTCCATACCATTTGCGCTAATTTTCTTCGATACGCAGTGTCAGGAAAACCTCCGTTAATGCTGCCAATCGACCTAACAGAGTGTAGTGATTGCCTAATGGAGTTGCGTCGTTCTAACCGTTGGATATGTCTGAAATGTAAAGTTAGAGAGAATAATGATACCGCGTATATTAAATTAAAGTAGTTATCGATAAATGATTATAAAATATTAGTCGATAAATAGGCGATGTGAAGTGAAGACTTACCTGTGTTTGGATTTGGAATACCAGCAGACTAGCGCTGCACCGACTAACACCACAACCAATGCTAAAATGCCAATGAAAGCCACGGCAAGCATATCTCCTTTCCAGGCCAGAGGATCTATCGTGATTTTTGGGTCTAAAAACCAAAACAATATTAAAAACAAGTACCAAAATGTATCTACCATAAAAATAAATTCGCAATTACAATGAAGACTCACCTATTTCACAAATAAAAGCATGCTTCTGGTTACAATCAGTATTCTGAACACTAGAGATAGCGAACGAAGAGCATTGCGTCAGATAGTCAATGTGTTTTACCCAAACACGTTCGCCATATTGGAAGTACTGGTTCTGGGATTGGACGAAGTTGTACAATGCTTCATAGTTGCCCGATACGTAAGGCAGAGATGCATTATCCGACTGAAATTAAAATACCATCATTAGTTGGCGTGCTCTAAACATTTCGATATATTAGGTATAATCCAGTAATGTATTTCTCTATATTGATTGCATGTAAAATGAGAGGATTATGGAATTCATTAAAGAACTCACCAAACAGAAGTCGTTCGCATCTTCATACGTCATAGGCGCACCGATGTACATATAGCAAGTTCCAGCAATTGCGTCCCAACCGGGAGGGCACTTGCCTCCTCCAAGCACTGTCAAATTATTCATGTAAAAGGGCCTGTAGTCCACTTCCAATAGTAATGGATTATCGGACTGATCTCTGATGCGACCGGCAACAGCCAGGGTCTCGTTGTAACTCCAGTAGTTATGTTTAGCATCTATACGAGTTCGCCAGAGCTCCAGAGCACTGTAAGATGAACGATATTATTAGTATCTAGTACTCTGCGTTTTGAAAGGTGGAACCCAAAACCGCGGTGAAAAGGATATGAAACGTAACCATAATTCACACCCATATATATCCCGTTAGAAGGACCAGTGCCAAATACACCTGTATGCAGTCGTATGTGCGGCATGTAGTAACGTAATATGCAAGTTAATGCAAGGATTTGGGGCAGATCCTCATAATTGGAAATAGTGGACAAGATTATAGCCATTTTAATAATGAATTAAAGTGTTAAGAAAAAGCATTATTTGTTAAATGTGTTACAAAAATTAGTGTCGTAGAAGATGTATTAATTAATAGCTTCCTACCTTACAACGTAAAATGAATGAAATTTTTTAACGTAGATTATTTTACTATTACAATTTGAGTAATGTGATGCGAAGTAATGAAAAAAGTGGTACTCGTAAGATAATGACAATGATTTTTCTTTTTCATATACGAAACTTACCTTATCGCATTTGGATTATAGTCAACAAAGCTATGGGTCCGGCGCAGCCATGCAACAGAAACATGCAAATAAGATTTTATAGTATAGGATTTAACGTAAACGTCCTCTTAACAAACATCATGCAAACGCTTTTGTATATATTCAATGTTTCCTCTTATAATCATACAACTAACTACACTAGGTAGTGTCTTGGTCATACATATAAGTACTTAACATTAACATACCAATATAATACATTTTGGCAAGAATAATATATTTATATATATATATATATATATTATAAATTTTGTGTACTTACATAGATCTATTAACCGTGATCATCTCATAATCGTTGTCAGGATTAAAGAAAATGTTATCCACATAATGTTGGCCCGCGGTACCAGCCACAACCGTTGCTCGTCCTTCGCGATCAAGGGCGTAATTTCTAAAACGACGTATAAAACGTTACTTATTACATAAGACAAGTTATTTATCAAGCATTCGAGCAAGAATATATTTTTAAAAATATGCATCTGTTTAATAATATTACTCACTTATAAAATCCGTTATGAGAAGTTGTCTGGTAAATAGGCAGTCTAACTTTATCAAAACCAGACACCTCTAGAATTCTCTGGCCTGTGTTTTCATGGACGTAATTGTACGTAAAATTTGACACTACTTGACGCAATACAATTACATCCTTAAATTGAACTGTATTCCGAGTGAAATAATTTCTGTAGATAGTGACCTCTTGGTAAGGTGAAGATTGACGACCTAAAAATAATAGAATATTGTTTGAGCACATGTAAATCGGTTAAAATTCAACATATTTAGAAGTTTATGCAAAGAAATCGTCACCTTCTACTTTAAGAGCTGGCAAGTCATGATTCAAGAAGAAGAGATTATTATGAATCCATCCACGTAACGAAGTAGCAGAACCTCTGGAGTCAGCCCTCAAAGCTAAACCACCAACATTGCCGCGAACTAGATTATGCTGAAAATTTAATAAGGTTTTAATTATCTACTTTCAGATTTAGGTACATGGATGTTGTAAGATATGGACGTTTTGATGAATGCACTTACCCTAAATACAAAGGTTTGGGTATTTTGCACGTCTAGTCTCACAGCAGCTTGGCAAGAGGTGAAATTACCATAAAGTTTGAGACAGTTATCAATCAGTTCATTCCTAGTAATTGCAACTAGAGGATTTACTTCACCCACGGAAAGGTAGCTTATGGCGCCGTCTCTATTTTTAGTGAAGACACTGCTAGATATGTTGTGTTGCACGTCACGACCTTAAAAAAAAGTCATTTTTAATCATTACCCTTCCAATTAAATATACATATAATATTCAGCAAATGGGTAAATATACTTACTGAATCCGATAGAAGATATAGGCAAAGTGACGATTTCAGCGATAAAGCCATGAACTGAAGATGCGCCATTAGCGAAGAGTTTTACACTCAAACTGGCGCCTGCGGTTTTAAACAGTTTCTTCTCATCTGGAGATCCATTTTCTAAATATCCAATTTGTGGTGCTGTAATGTTGTAAATATCTCCATCGTACAAAGTCAAAGAGTCACGTTTACCGTAGTTCATGGTATGGTTGAACAAGTTAAACTGCAAGAGCCTAAATCCAAAAGGTTTCACCCTGTACATGCTTTTGAATATCTTGACACAATTTACGGGATTGTTGTCATATTTGTAATATATTAAGACTCTCTCTTCAATAGTTATAACCTTGGTGCTATCACATATGTCAACAAGAGAAAACATATGGTATGGGAGATTCAGATCCTTTAATGGTGTAAAGCTGGATTCTTCTGATTCTCTACCTTCTCCAGTTAGAGAAATTGCGCTGATACCTTCGCCTAATACATCATTCACAGAATTAAACATCATGTTGATAGAATCGGTGGGAGACACAATGTTTATGCCGTGATAAGCGCACTGACTTATATTTACATTTCTTATTCTTGGATTTTTGACAATACTTTGAATAGCGGGAGAGCGTTCATTATGAAGAATACCAGCTCCAGTTATATGAACGTGTTCTAAAGCACTTTCTACTTTCTTCATAGTTTCATGAGTATGATGATCGTGAATTCTATGTTCATAAAGAGAATATTCGAACTCGGGGTTAGCAAATCGTATTCCACCCCAATAATCCAAGGATTCATCTAAATTTCTCTTACCGCAATGTATGAATACATACTCCGAATCCCATTTACATTCATGTCGATGGCCATAAAGTTGACCATTTAATCTTATGGGACAATCTTCGTAACGATCCTCAGTTCCTACGCATTGTAAAGGTTCCGGCCAAGACCAAATTCGGGATAAGGAATTGCTATGATACTCTATTCGCCTGTCATGTGCAAAGAATACGTTAATGGGATCAAAACCTAGTTCTCTGCAGACCACTTGAGCATTTCTTTCAGTAAAGCGGTTGTCACACATAGGTACCCATTGCAATGTGGTTCTGTTGTAATATTCCAAGAAACCTTCATGGTTTTTCTCTAAAGTGTTATCATTTATGGAACAGTTACGTCCAGTGCATAGTCTAATAGATTCTTGCATCATGAGAGTCTCCAATTGTCTTCTCTGTTTGTGGTGATAGGAAGAAGAGTGGTCGATATCCCTCTTTTCGATTCTGGTACTTTCTGCATTGCCTGCTGTTGCTATCGGTCTCATAAGTATTGGTAGCTGAGCATGCCCAATTGCTTGTAGAGTTCCCATGACTAGAATACCAACATCTGGTGGAAATTCTAATATAACACCTGGAGCGATTGTAAGAGTTACATCGGGCATTACTGTTATATCAGATTTTACTATATATGGTGCAATGCGAGCATCAATGGTAAGATCTTGTGTGAGTCGACCACCAAGGTTGTTAACATCTATGGGTGTTTGAGGGCTAAAGGAGACTGATAAACTAGAATCAAAATTGTCTTCTAGTAAATAAGGTAAATAAGTCGCAATAGCATGATTATTCCAGTCGTCAAAATCAAATATTTGTCTTTTAATTTCTTGCTCATCGGAGCTGCCCCACCAATTTTCCGTAACATCTAGCAAATTGTTTGTCTTGGCGGTTTTAATTCCTGCCAGAAGTGTATACTGTAGATTGTTATTGCCAAACAAGTTCCTGCTAACTTTCACCTTTTGAATTCCTTTAAATCCGAGTGCATACGTTGGATCACTGCTTTTGACAAGAGAACCTCTAGAAACTGGAAGCATGGGTCTATTATTTTTAACTTGGTTATAAACAAAAACTGCATATACAAGTCCCATGATTTCGCTTTGACTGTCCATAAAGAATTGTACCATGAACTGACCATTGTTCCGTTCTATTAGATTTCCATCAACTTTCATTTTCTTTTCCATACCGCGAACAGCAATGCATCCCATTTTACAATTGTTATCGGTAAATATATTTCTCGTTACGTTAACTTCGGCAAAGTGGCCATCGATAGCGAGTCCGAAGTTTTGATTGTTTCGCCAAGTATTATTGTGCATATAAACAGAGTGCGTAAAGTTTTCATTATATTGCCATACATAAGGCAGATTTATTTCAAAGCCTCCTAGTTTATTTCTTTCGACAGTATTATCCTGAAGGACGTAGTGATACAAATTATTAGAGCTTCTCAGATCTCTCGCAAAGTGATGAATTCCTTTACCGTTGTCTGTTATTAAACTACTATTAATCATAATAGTTATTTCGGTTATGTTACTGTCATGAATATCCCAAAATGGCGTATTGACATAAACTGCTTCTTCTTTATTATGTGCTATTTCACAGTTTAATATTTTGATCGTTTCGTTGGCTTTTCGTAAAAAGTGGTCGCCTAGCTCATTCAAATATCTGTTATAGTATAGCGCTTTGACGCCTTTCGTGTTGCCTTTAATTTTGGTATTGACTACTTGAAGCGTAGGCACAGGCCCCTTCACTATTCTATTTCGAAGATTCTGTACAGGTGCAATGATAGTGCTGACAACCAGAACAACATCTCCTAGAGCTGACTTTCCACTTTCGTATGTAAGCACCACACCGAAACTGTTACTTGTAGTTGGAAAGGTAGATAAATCCCGATCAAGGCACCACTTTGTGCTTGCTTCATTTATATTTTGAGAATCATATATACATATACTTTCTGTAGAAAAGTTATGGATGGGATTAAGGAGTTGAAGTCCGAGAACATATCCAGGATTGCATTTAATATTATAGGTCTTCACGATATTTTCATTGTAATGCTTAGTAAAAACAATATGTCGTGTTTCTCCGTTTGCCAGGCTTATATCTGTTTCAAATTCCGGGACCATAATGGGATGATAATTAGACTCATCCATATTGAAGCCGGGATCTAAATTAAACCAACCAGCAATTTCTCTCTGTTGCAAGCCGGGAATGTGTGGGTTATGAGATATACCAGCAATATTATTGTTTTCTATGATTGAACTATACACTTTCAAACCAAGTTGCTTGAAACTTATGCCGCTACCTCGATTGTTACTGAATTCAGAATTTCGCACTGTATTTATGGCGTCAGCTCCATATAAGTCTGAATATATAATACCTAAACCATCATGGTAATTATTTGCTATTTTTACGCTTTCTAGTCCATGTCTGGCAAAATCCAATTGAAGCGCTGGTTTGAAAATATTTGACGAATAATCCAACAGACCAGCTTTTTCAATATTGACATACTGTAAATCTGATCTTTCTGAGATGACACTAAACCTTAAGCCAGCCCAACTGGTTTCGTAACATCGAACGCCCACATCGTTTTCATGACCACAGGAATTTTCAAAGCTTTCAATAGTCTCTGCCTTACATTTTGTTACGTCATAATCAAATTCTGTACATTCGACATTCGATAGAATAACGTCTTCGGTCATACCAGCCGTTGGGATTTCACTAGGTTCAAGGAACCAGTCATCAGGATTTAATGCTAAGCCAAGTTGGTGACAAACGAGAGCGGCATTAATTATATTCCATTTGTAATTACACACGGTACCCCACCTGTCATTAACTCTCACTTGAAGCCTTCCTTCATGCTGCGTCCTTCCACCCAAAAGTCGAATAGGCACAATTGGTTCGACATATCCCGGCGTAGTTGGCTCAAATTCTGCATCTGTTTCATAAACACTGTCGTTTGTCATAATAATTTCCTCTTTAAGAGTAAATGTGATGTCACTGGGACGTTTTCCTCTGGCTTCTAGTTTTCCTGCTATCATCATACCTATAGCAGGAGGGAATTTTAATGTGACTCCCGATTGTATTACTAATTTACCTCCGGGTCGGACATTAATGTCTTGCTTAACGTCGTATTCTCCTTGTCGTAGTATTTCTATCCCTTCCACTTCTCCTCCAACCTCAAAAGTACCGGGAATGTTAAATTGTGGTACATATAACTGATTATAATTAATTTGTGTTGCACCTGGATTACTACTGTGTAGCAAATATGGCATATAATTAATTTTTGCTAGATTGTATCTATCTTTTCTATGAAATAGTCTATTATACACCTTTTCCTCTTCACCAAACCCAAGCCAATTGTATGTACAATTTAAAATTTTGCTCTGGTCTTCAACGTGCGATCCGATCTCATACTGAGCCTCAGGGTTATTAATAATGTTTCTATATACATCAATATTACTTGAAGACAATACAATAGTCGCTGCCACTCTACTCCTTGGAGTTAATCGAGATGATACTCCTTCCAGAGGTTCGAATGGTTCCCTTATTTTGTTATCTCTTAAATAATTTCTGGAGAATAATATATACTGAAGGTCGCTGTATGGCGAAAGACCCAAATTTACAACAAAGGGTCCTTTATTACCAAAGAAATAATTATGTTGTATGTTAAATCGAGCAGGTAGTATTTCAAATTCTTCTATATGTTTTCCTTCCATTCTATTTAGTATGACAATAGCACCGTAGTCGCCATGTTCAAAATAATTATATTCGATGCGTCCGTTGACATTCAGAGCAGGTTGTATCTTGATAGGAACCTTCTGACTTTGATAAAATCGATTGTGACCAATTTGCAAATTTAATAATTTCGGTACAGTGTTCAATCTCCAGCATGTTGATACGTCGATTGTATTCTCCATGCTCATATTGAACCAGTTCCCTGTAACGTTTACCCAACTATCTCCACAAAAATTTCCATGTAATATACCAACATCGAGATTTTTAAAGATTTCGGAATATTCAACTACCGTTGTTTGGTTTGTGGGTATGTATTCAGTTTCTTGGGTATTGTTAATCCATATTGCAATGCCGTAGCCTTGGTTCGAACTCAAAATGCTTCGTGATATATTTCTGTTACCACCTGTGACAGTCACATTTATACCATCACCTTGATTAAAAGAAATTCTGCTCTCAGTTACGTTAATATCACCGGCTCCATTTACAACTTGCAGTCCTGCTACGTGATTGTTATTGGATATAGAAGTGCGGTGTATATGGATTTGCGATCTTAAATTTTCAATTACAACTCCTCTGCCATTGTTATCAGAAATAATTGTGTCAGTTATGTTTAAATCATACACTTTGCTGATACCCGATGTTAGTCTAAGAAATCCCGTAATATCTGTTCTCGTATTAGCTTTAAATCGTACATACATTCGATTTCTTGTCGATGTCACACTCTGTGGTCTTGAGTGGTTTCTCAAACTAAATGATAACAATAGTTTATCATTAAGAGTCAAACCGTCGTATATAAATATTTCTCCAGTGTCATTGCGATTCGTTAACATTTTTAGAAAACTTAATGTTAAGACGTGGTCAGCTCTCGTGTAAAACTTCTGTTCACAATTTCGTTCCATGTTAGAATACCTTGATTGTTCTATAGACATTTGTATAGGAAACGTTTGACTAGGTGTAGAAGCCATGGTACAGAGATCAAAAATTTCACTTCTATCCAACTTTTCGTCTATGTTCATTTCATGTACAACATATTTGACTCCATCTCCGCCATTATCGTGAATCAGGCAATTCTCAATCTTGGTCATGCCGTAAGTAGAATTCACATAGACACCGTAACCTCTATTGTCTTGTATCGTGCAGTTGTTAATTACTATGGGTGCGTTTGGTGACGTCACGTTGATTGCGTTGAAAGCTGATTTGGATATTTCAATGTCTTCCATAACTGGTGGTACTCCTATCACATCTAAAGCACTAGTTGCATTATTATCTCTACCCAGACCAGCGTTTTTTATAATAATGTGCTCGAGCCTAGACATAGACGTAGGCACGTATAAAGTGTTCGAAGCGGTAAGAATTCTTTCGAACACAGCATTTTCGAAGCGTACACCCCTCCAATGTCTTCCAGAATTTCCAAGTTCATTGTCATCGTGATGGGGTGAACATTGAATAGCGAGGTCCGGGTGGTAATCGCAGACCCCAGATCCTAGTTGACGTGAGCTCCAGTCGCACTGGAAGAGGTCGTATTCGGTGCCTCTACACTTCGGTTCCTCGAATAATAGCCGAGCGCGTCGACCGGGTTGCCGATCCATCCAGTCGTAAAATGACCCGCCCATGAAGCCTAGCTGTCTGCATGCTGTTTCCATGTCATTAATGGTCCAACTGGAAAAAACAAAGACAACATTTCTTTACTCTGCTGTACATGGCTATTTAATTGTCAAAATCATATTGTGAAAACAAACTTACTTTCTAGAATTTGTGCATACAGATCTCCATTGACCTCGATGCAGCAACTGCACTCTTCCAGCCAAAATTGAGGGACCGTCAACCAGTCGTATATCAGGAATGGGTTTGCTTGACTTAGGGGGCTCTTCCGTGCTTGTGAAGGTAATACCATTTTGGTGTGCACCCTGGAACGAAACAAAACATGCAATTACTCTCTGTTTTACCTCGATAGTAGAGTAGTGGTTAGAGGTATGGTGGTAATCAAGCTAACGGGCCACCTGATAAGTGGGCAGGTTGCCGTAACTAAGGGAGAACAGTAAGGCCACACTTATGGTTAAATTAGAGATTTATTTCGCTTTAAATATAGGTGCATTCCTTGACCCAAAATGTTGAAATTATTTAACAAAATCTTAGTTTCTCGAATAAGAAAACAATTTCTATTGTTTTCGGTTTCTCAATATGTCGATACAAAGAAATTACACAAGCGGTGCTGAGGAGTGACCACTGACCATTGACTAGAAGAATAGGCGGATGTGCAAAACGGATACCGTATTTAAGCAATTTCCCTCGACCGACCTCATTATTTTTATGAATTTGAAAACAGTAGATCTATACTTGTGCTATAACTTTTACAAACTTTCGTGGATGCTTTCACTTAGATAGTGACAGTTCCTAGAACTAAAAGTATAAGAATATTTTGTAAAAATATATATCTATTCAAATATCTTTTCCTATTACGTATCTTACTTATTAGAATCAAATAATACGAGGGTTGCCTTTTATATTTTGGGAATAGAAATAAAAAACAATTATTTCGCAATAAAAAAGTTTTTATTGCTTTTCAAAGTACTCTCCTCTCAAGTCTACGCATTTTTTCATCCGGTTGAACCAATTCTCAAAGCAGTTCAACCACTCTGATTGGGACACCTCCAAAACGTGCATTTTGAACGCATCAACCGCTGCTTCAGGGGTCAAAAATCGTTGCCCTCGTAGTTTGTTCTTGATATGAGGGAATAAAAAGAAATCGTTAGGGGCCAAGTCTGGACTGTACGGGGGATGGCCCAATAAATCGACGTTTTGAGTGTCCAAAAACTTGGAAGTTAATGCGGACTTATGAGGACTCGCATTATCGTGGTGGAGTATAATCCGTTTACGGCGGTTGGTTTCTCTGACTTTTTCAATGACCTCTGGCAAACCAATGGTCGTGTACCAGTCAGAATTGACCGTTCTACGTTTTTCTAAAGGAACGGTCGCAATGTGCCCAGTTTTACTAAAGAAACAGGCAACCATTTGTTTCGAAACGCTTCGTGCACGAATAACTTTAGTGGGATTCGGTTCATTTTGAAAGACCCATACAGTGGACTGCTGTTTGGTTTCGGGTTCATATGCGTAGATCCACGATTCGTCACCTGTCACAATATCATACACATGTTTTGAAGCCCCGCTATTGTATTTTGTAAGCATTTCGTTACACCAATCTACACGAGCCTCTTTTTGAGTACCTGTCAAATTATGTGGAATCCATCGCGAACAAATCTTCTTGACTGCTAAACATTCGTGCAATATGGTGTGTACGCTGGTCCCACTAATGCCCAAGGACGCCTCTATCTCCCGATAGGTCACGTGACGGTCTTGCAGAATTAATTCACGCACAGCTTCAATGTTTTTCTGAACAACCACAGATTTTGGACGACCTTCGCGAAATTCATCCACAAGCGAGCAACGGCCACGATTAAATTCCGCAAACCATCGATAAACACTCGTTCTCGACGGTGCTTCATCACCAAATGTAAAATTAAGTGCATCAACGCACTGTTGTTGACTTAAGCCGCGTTTAAAATTATAAAAAATTATCGCACGAAAATGTTCACGGCTCAGTTCCATGACTGTCAGCTACGATTATTTTTCAACTGACAGAAAAAAACAAAATGCGATCGCGCGAAAACTTTTTTAAGGTTATATTGCCGCCAAAAGGTTCAAATTATACTACAGAAATGTCACTTGACAGATGGCAGCACTGGTTTCGTCAAATCCCGAAATATAAAAGGCAACCCTCGTATTCGTCCACATTTAAAAGTATTTTATTTTTAACGATTTAAAAGTATAAGTATATCAGATTAGTGTAGAATGCTGATGGTGTGCCTACATTTATTTTCCTAAACAGGAGTCGATAACAGAGGTTGTTGGCAGCATGACATCATACCCTACCGGCGCGATGGCCGGTCGGTATCCGGCAACCCACGTACGAGCTATCAGCACCATGTATGCTATGCGCACGCGTCGATGCGCCCTTGCACTTCACGCTAGATACGGCTTCCTGCCTTTTGAAGCATCCCCATTCATTCCGTCACGAGCTGCCGGCTACCATACCAACTGTTACAATGCAAAATTGACGGGAATGCGGCCGAATTGACGACATTCCAGGAATGTTGGTCGGAAAGTTAGGTGATCATAATAAAATAACGGATTCGAATGAGAAAAGCATAATTAAAAGGAACACATAGGTAGACAAACCATGTTGCAGAAATACGACATTCGCAAGTTACTATATTTTTCACAATGCTGGTTTGAATAACCGTAATTTTTAATTCCGACGAAAAAGAGGGGTGTTATAAGTTTAACATATGTATGTGTGTCTGTCTGTGGCATCGTGGGTCCCAAACGGATGGCCCCATTTTGAGTGTGGTTTTTTATCGAAAGACTTGTCCGTCGAGATGGTTCTTAGCTAACTATGTTTGGCGCTTGGCGGAAACAGGACCAGTAGTTTCCAAGATATTCGGCTTATCAGCCAATATTAAAGCTAAGAATTCCAAAGTAGTTATGTTCAGTTTTAGTACTTAGCATTTTCTATATTACTCATTGAATGAGGGTCTCTCAAGTACCTTATAAGAAAAAAATCTGTAGGTACATTGATCATTGACGGAAAATTTTTATGCAAGGCTTCCATTGCATAAAATTTACACTTCAGCCTTTGCATCAATACTCAACTAATATGTGATATATTCACAAAAACTGGAATCAACATAATGGTTCACTTTCAACGTATGTTAAAATTTTAATCTATTACCAATTGAAAAAAATTGCTACATGTATTACAATTATGTGCAACTTTTATAATCTTCGCATACCTAAAACGAAACTTTAAGGCAGGTCACCAGACGTCCGTTAAAGTAGTTCCGCGTGGTTAGCCACCAACGGCAAAACCCATAAAAAATCTCACACCAACTAACCGAACGGTGGGTTAAAGGACGGGCAAGGACGGATTAAAGCCATCGAGAGTATCGAGACATAATGACTCACAAAAAATGTTGGGTAACATGAAACGAGTTTCTGACGTGCACCTCATTTCGTCGTTGCGCTTACCAAATCTGATATGTGCATCAATTGTTTTAATACAATATTAGTCTTAGTAATGTCACATAAGATGTCATTTCTATTGATAAAAATCTTACACATATCAGTTTTGGGCGCTTACCAAATCTGATATGTGCATCAATTGTTTTAATACAATATTAGTCTTAGTAATGTCACATAAGATGTCATTTCTATTGATAAAAATCTTACACATATCAGTTTTGGAAAGCGCAACGACGATTTAGCTGTTTTTGTAAGAATATTTCATTTCTCTTTTCTTGGAAATAAAAGTGTATTTTTGCTGAGGTATCTTTTCGTTGTCCCCGTCCCTAACATTACATAAGAAATATATACATATTATAGCTTACTACCGTCATGATACGCATGATAAATCATAACATGAACTATCTTATCTAATCTGATAAATCGTCCATGTACTATAATTTGAACGAAATTTGAAGTGAAACCACAAAATTGTAAATAATCAAATCATGTAATGTGGACTCTTCCTTCATCATTTCAAAAATTCACCTTGTTATGTCCTCGATGTCACATCAACATTTTTATAAGCCTGTTAAAAATGTATACCACATTTTTACATATAAAAAATTCGCATTCAATCAATCATACAATCATAATTATTAGAAATTTGTCACACTTTGTGGAGTGTCCTAGGGATCATCATTCGCCGATCGGGGTATAGATTTTGAAATGCACTAATGTGATGTGATACAAATGCTGCTAGCCGCTACTCGTATTATTTTCGATGCTCGCATTCATTACCTCTCGTATGCATATTATGAGCTGATGACCTGACGTGAGGGATGGATGATTTATGATCATGCACAAATAACTGTCGGATAGTGTTAGTCACACTATCGATCGATCAACTGACATTCTCTTCAAAAATAATATCAAGATCATCGGTATGCAAATTGCAAAGCATCACTTGTACGGTACTGTACGATGTCGGCTGAAGAACATGTGTATTAGATGAAACGGTTCGAGAAAAGGTAGGTAGTGCCCCGCTTCTTTTTTGCTCGTCTTGGCGGGGGCACTACCGTGCCCCCAGACGTTACATATATTTCACGTATTAGGCTAGGACCTAGGTGATGATTTAATACACGAAAAATGAGATCAAAGATCATTGATATGAAATCTGTGCAAGTTGATGTAAATAAAAAAAAAAAAAAAAAAAAGCCTTTATTCTACCATAGTTTACATTAAACATCTTTAAACATGCACAGTTGGGATTTTTTTTTACTTATAAATTAGTTGTGTATTAAAAACATTATATTGCATTGAATTTATACATAATTGTGTCTTTCAATATATTATATTTTCTTTTTCTTTATCACAGCCATACATTATTAATAAACATTAAAATACAATAGACAAGTGCTTCATTAAAAAAAAAAAACTATCCATTCTGCAAATTCGTAAAATTATAAAATACAATTGCTACAAATAATTATCAGATCAAATTATCAAATTTTAAAAATAATTACAAATGTTTTTTTTTACTATATAATAATAATAATTAATAATTCTATTTCATTCAATGTTATATTCAATAAATACATTAAAAAAATCATTAAAAATTAAATTCTGCAAATTAACAATAATTATAAGTTGATGTAGGCAGCGTAAAATAAAAATTAGAATAGGATATAGGACAGTAAACTATGTTTGAAAGAAATGATCCTTACCGGATGCAAAATTATGATTACGGCTAGTAAGGTAATTATTGCGGTTGCCTTGTTTACATTTGGTTCGAAATCATATTTTCGATATCTTTATAATTTTAACGGGTGTAAGTGAACCTATATTTCTCGGACGTCATTTATTACAATTAAGTCTATATGTGAATAGTCAAAACGTAACTTTTTAATTGCTGAAATAATCTAACTTTAGATTTAGTTCTTCTGTTCTTCAATAACGTTTTCCTATAGTGATCAACAATCTATGAATCGCGTCCTTTAGAGTTTAAGTTACTACATTATTGGCGTTATAAACATCAACGGTCGACGACAGATTCCAGTTTACGCTTTGGACTTCCGGTGTACAAAGAATTTGTGATTCCCCACACATTGCGTGGAATTTTAAGTAACCATAGAATAGCGCGACCAACGTGCGACTGCCATGGACAATAAGGTATTATAAAGTTAACAGCCGTAGTCATAAGTAGTGATCGTTAATGGGCGGCAAGGATTTCGTCGAGATTTGAAAGAAAGGTCAGACAAGGACATATGTGTGTGGCATTGCGTATGCCTTTAAAAATGCTACAGGTAGGTATTACTAGCAAGTAGCCAGTAGCTTTAGTAGTTAGCTTCGAGGTTTCATAAATAAATATTTGCATACGTTGAATGTATGTCTACTCGTACTATAATAATTTTCTAAAATCATTCTCTACGAGACATCAAAAGAGGTGGTTCTCAAGTGGAAAAAGTTATTGTGAAATGTTTAGCAGATATTTATAGGTAACGTAACGTAGGGCAATTTAAAGTTTACCAAAGCTGAATCGAGAATTTACCCCAAATGACTTTATTACTAGCTTAGCTAGAATAGGAATAGCTACGGAATTGCACAGCTGCCTATGCAAAACAAAGCGTGATTAAAAGAGATGGTTTTTACTTGGATTCCCTTTACGATCCAAGGGGCAAGGAGGGCGAGCATCAAGCGATTTCTTCGGTCGGGTCGTGATTTATAAAATAAGACACTAAGCAATTTACTAGGTAAATTATTTAATTTTAGAAAATCACGGATCGTCGTCATGCATTCAAAGCATTAGTATATGCATAGTGCAGTGTGGTATTTTGAATACTAATTTACTTATTCTATGGTTGAACAACATCTATCTAATAATAAAACATTATAATAATTTAAAACATTTAATAAAGATTCCATAATCTATCTCATAATAACCTATATATACATATAGTACAATGTTTTTACATATATACTGTATGGTATCAGGAACCATGAATAAATAAACAAATAAATGTTAAGGGACAATCATACACAAATCGACCTAGTCCCAAACTAAGCAAAGCTTGTACTATGGGTACTAGACGACGATATACATAATATATAAATACATATACATAACATGTATAGATAACATCCATGATGACCCAAGAACAAATATTTGCACAAATATTTGCCCCGGCCGGGATTCGAACCCGGGACCGCCGACTCAGTAGGCAGGTGACTACAAACCGAGCCAATCGAGTCGTCATCAATAAAGTACAAATGTGTAGCATAATTAAATTTAAATTTTGGCAAAGGTTTACGAACAAACAAACAGTTCATTGTTCCGGTCAGTGATGACTTATGGTGGTAAACAGCCAATATCATATGAACGTGGATTGCGCCATGAATTTTATCATATTTCGTATATAAAACCATCGAAATCTGGTCACTGCAACTTCCAGGAAATGGCATTGTTTCGAATAGTGTGTAGAGCCGTATGGTTTTAATTACCATCAAAAGTCAAAATAATTTCATTCAAAACTCATCCATATATAATGCTTTTAGAAGGCAGCTTATATACAATTAAAGTCATTTTACAACTAAATTATATTATCTGATTAGATTTACAGTCAAAAATTGTTTAATTAAACTAGCTTAACAATTAACACTCGCACAATTATTATTAACACTAATTCAGTTCTGCACATGTTTCATGGTTTTATCTAATTGCAAACGTCCAAAATCATTTATTTATTTATTATTCAAATAAGTTTCACAGCATTACAGTAATAAAAATTGGGCAAGTGCGAGCCCGACTCCCGCTAAAGGGTTCCGTACCTATACATATATATATAATCTTTAACAAGTTTGTTGTATGGGAGCCCCCCTTAAATATTTATTTTATTTTTAGTATTTGTTGTTATAGCGGCAATAGAAATACATCATCTGTGAAAATTTCAACTGTCTAGCTATCACCGTTGTTGAGATACAGCCTGGTGACAGACGGACGGACGGACGGACGGACGGCGAAGTCTCAGTAATAGGGTCCCGTTTTTACCCTTTGGGTACGGAACCCTAAAAACCAAGGCACTGTGAACTACAGAAATACATATAAACAAAGACTTAAAACTAGTTAGATTTAGGCGACACAAGGGCGTGGCTCCGTTGCGTCGTCTGATCTGGTGTAGAATACGGCAGATTGCCCCGGAACTGCCGAAACACGACACCCATCATGCATTGTTTAGGCTTTTCTTAGGTATAATGATTATCTATAGAGAAATATATTCATTGGAAAATATACCAAACAACGCAAATGTATATTCGAATATACGCAACCATCCTAACAGAGTATAGAAATGATTTATCTTATGTATAACTTATGTTCACTGAGAATTTGAGACTAAACGTTTGATTAGTTATTTATTCTAACCGTTAAAGACTCCTTTGTGTATAAGGTCACGATATCACGATCCTTCCTGGCCGTCCGTCGCGGCATCACGGCGGTGTCGTGCCACCGTACAATGTGGCTAGGTTGTTAACCCATGAGTTATAGGCCATACTGTCGGTTCCTTGTTTTATATCATATCCCATCTACGTTACGCAAACAGTCGGCAATCAATCTAACAACCGGAGAAAAGGTTTACTTTGATAGTGTCTACGTACTACTACCTACCTACCTGCCTAAAGTTAGTAATTTCCATCAGTTTTATTTCACCCCGCAACTTGGCAGTCACTTACATTTTATCGAGATTAATGGTGACATTTTGCGAAATGCTTCTTAACTGAATCAGATCCAGTTAACCCATGAAACACGAACTGTGCAAGTGTACATTTGGTACGGGAGCAGATAGAATCGTCGCGCTCTGTTTCAGCTCGTGAAAAGCGTGACAAAACGAGTCACTTTATTCCGACGAGCGAAAAAAGTAAGCCACAAGCGGTGACAATAAGTTGAATCGATACTGGCTTTTCTTTTGTATTGTTTGCGCCTATACGATTGCGTGAAAAGCAACAGTTTACCAGGAATAAATTAGAAATGATCTGATTGCTAGTACTTTCTTGAAATCAATTTTATAATACTATAAACATCTATTTTATTTTGTTCATATTTATAACAAAATAAAGTTAGAATAATCATGAACGATATTTCGTATTTCGAATCTAAAGACGAGATTTTTTGAGTTTTCTAGTTGAACTCTACTATGTTAATACCGTACGATCGTTCACATACATAATTGTTTTAATACTACGGCTCAGGACAGCCAATGATCGTAACAACAGGTGGAGAAATCGGCAACACAATGGCATTGTCCTGGATGTTTATCCCCAGGGCATTAGCCAAGCATTCGCATAGCATATGAGTAACATTTGCCATTCAAATTAGTATGTATACCTTACGATAAGTGAAATCAGTTTCTATTCATATTTATTACACCACTAAAAATATGAGTATATATTATAGTCGACAGTCAGAAACTAAGCCGTTATCCGCGTTTAAAGACAATTTTCCTGGTTGCACGGCTGCCGAAGGGTAGAGAACTAGCATTGTTCTATATTTTATGAATAAAAATAAGTAACAGCTACAAAATAAAGACAGAAATATCAGAATAACTCATTACGGGCGCCGGGGTACGAGGGCACGACGTGCGCGAACTCTTGCGCAACGAACCTCGTCTGCATACTGCACTCAGTAACTGTACATTTGGCTTACAATTGCACTCTCTGAACTTTAAAAACCGGGGCCGAAATAGATCGCACGAGGAAGATATTAAACTATTTGCGTCTATTGCAGATGCTAGAAGCCAAGCTTAATAAGTTTAATTAGTTTGAATTCTTTGATCTCCAGTTCACTTAAGTTAGGTAATGTTGAACCTGCACCACCAACCACAGGGATGATATTATAAACATCTATTTTATTTTGTTCATAACTACCTATGTGTCAATAAATTCGATAATTTAACTCGTCTGTCGTCTGAGACAGGTTGTTTAACAACACAAGCTTCCTGATTGCACCTCTCTTATTATACTTGATCACTGATTAGTTAACGCAAGTTACTTAGTTAACGTCAGGTACGCAGTTATTATATGTTGCTCAGTTCAGTTCAACGTTCACCTGTGATTTCGGTGCACTTGTTTTGTTTATCATTTTACGATCGCTTTCTTTCTTCTCATCGAAGCCCTCACGGTCTAGGGGACGGCACGCAGGCACAGACCGAGACGAACAAAGTACCTTACCTACGAAATATCAGCCCGCGTGACGAGATTGCTGCGATATCTTCAGACATTGAACTCTACTAACACCGGGTTGCAGATTTCCTGCCATTTACCAGCAAAGGCACATTGGTTGCATCATTTAAAAGCCGTGGGCCAGTGAGCCGGGAATTGCTTGAAGAGCCGGTTTTATTTATAAGTAGGACTGAAACTACCTTTATGCCCCCTGTGAGGTGCATTCTTCCACCAACGGAAAAAAGAATGCAAGCAAGATAAATAATAATATATGCATGTGTCACGAACAAATCCTAATTTGTTTGTTTTCTAATGTGCAAAGATTTGTACCTTCTCTATAGGCCTCCATATAGAAAGAAGTCCATAGGCCGGTCAATTGGAGTAGCCAATTTAGTGAATTCCCAGGAATGGATTCGCAAGGTTACACAACAATTTAACAATAAACACGAAGGCAAAACAAGTTTCGTTCAAAAAAATATAACTATAGATCAGTACAGGTTTTGAATATGTCTATGTAGGTGATACCCGAATAGGCATTAGTCAGACTTTTACTTTAGAGCCTGTAATGCCCCAGGCTAGGTACAGACGTGACGTGAGTGGCTGGAATTACGTAAACTGTACGCCATACGCATTTACATTCTCAATTCAACTACAAACGGATTGTAGATCGCGAATTGGTGCTTTACAGTTATTTGCGAATGGCAAGTGACCTCAAAGGATTAAGTATTTACAATCCAACTTGCTTAAGTAGTGTATCGATATATTGCAATGAAATGCATTGCTGTTTGACTACATATGATACTTAAAAACCTTTCTATGGTATATTGTACATTTAAGTACTTCATTACAGGCATGACTCTCACCTTTCAGGGAATTTCATAGGCTGTAACAGTAGTTGATAAGAATATGAACAATAACGGAAGTAACACTACTCCATGAATGAATCAGTTATCACGTAACGTAACGTGTCAACAGATCTTCGGGTGACTCACTGTGTAAAAAGATTTGCTGAGACATAATGAAAGTACCTACTTACTTGTACACGCCGAGTATGCGGTTACCTGCATTTGCCCTAAATAACTACGAAGGTTAGGCGTTAGCTCGTAATGGATACTAATACGTAGGCCTTCGTTAAGAAGCCATTATGATACGTTGATTGAATAGTCATGTCAAGGAACAGTATATTATTTGATTAGATTGGTATGTTTTGAGCCAGCGAATTACATCATTACAGAGTCTCATTTCATACTGAGCCTTCATGAGGATAATTAAAGGGGTTTTGCGGTTAAATTAATCAAAACATAACAATAAAACATACGTCAATAAGGAGTTTCAGTATAATTATGTACATTGTATTAACATGTTTATTTTGCCTACCATTAACAATGTCGTCACATGAATATGAGACATCGAGAGATGTAGCTAGTTCAGTGTACACAAGGAATAAGTAATTAAATGCAGCTCTAGCCGATGATTCAGAATCGGCGCCACTCGGTATCTGCATCCAAGGTTACTACGGTTCCAAGGCGTAGAACTGAGGGATCAGTCATCGCTACCGTTAACGTTAACTGTATTTACCAGCCGTATCACCTAATTTATCGATAACGAGAAAGTAATGTTCTTTAAATTTGACAAAAAGTCTTTCTTCAGCTCTGACACACTTATCTTTATGCGAAAAACAAGTTCGTGTCTTATTTTTATTGGTACGCAAGAACGCTTTCGAAATACCTAGGTATTATCGCGCGCTTGTAGCTGTTTTTGGGATTTTTTGTCGCCGTCGAGTTAAATGTCGGTTATCTGTTTACAGATCTTGACACAATTTTGATAGGAGCAGTCCTAGTTATACAAGTTTGGTTTTTTCGTTTTCTGTTATACTAACAGATACAATCAGGCTTAGTTTGCTTTTAGAAATTGTTTTAGATACTTAGATAAGTAGGTACGTATTATTTTAACATGTTTAACCAATCATACTTGACCTCATTAACTAAGTGCTTTTTTAGTTAATGTCTTTATTTGATAAGTAGCTACCAATGGTTAACCTAAATAATCCTAGGAAAACATTATGCTTGTCGAAAACATTAGTGAAAGTTATTGCGGTTTACCGCTCATTATGGAAGAGCCATTTTCATTGACGACCATGTTACAAATAGCCGGTCGGTAGAAAAATCCATAAACAGTTTTAATTCACAATTCCTCAAAATTCTACGTGTATGGTTACAACAGGCGGCCTATAGGGCACTGTTGCAACCAAATATAGCAGTTCTTTTTTTTTTGTGCTATAAATTGGCACATTACGATTTAAAGAAAATCCTTTTAGTTCAATTTAATGTCGTCTCAGCTCTCAGCCGCAAGTTACATAACGGTAACATTTTATGATCCATTGTATCTTCAAACCTCTACTTTCATGTCCCTTGTTTAAGTATGAGAACCAGAAACAAAAAGTTTCAGTCTATAAATAAGTAGGTTCTTCGATCGATTCCCTAGATCAGTGTTTCTTAACCTGTGGTCCGCGGACCCCAGGGGTCCGCGAGCATATGTATGGGGGTCCGCGAGCATATGTATGGGGGTCCGCAGCCTTATCTATGGACTATTTAACAATCATAAATAAATGCCACCAAACGTCTCGTAATCGCTACGCACGCCGTGCTATTTATTTCTGTTTTTATTTATTAAAAAAAGGTCCTTAAAAGTGTGCTTGATTTCCTAAGGGGTCCGTGGACAAAAAAGGTTAAGAAACGCTGCCCTAGATGATCAGAGACATTTACATATTTTTACCTTCACACCTCTGGTAACATTATTTTAGTTTAGTAAACTTAATCAAGTAATGTCATTTATCGTGAGACTGTAAATGAGTAACGCCTCGAGCTGGTTAGGGCTCATAATGTCCCACTCGCAAAATGTCCCTTTGTCCCTTTCGCAAAAGGTCCCTTTTATAAATGTCCCATTCTCAAAACGACCTCTCTGCAAAATGTCCCGTTCTCAAAATGTCCCGTCACATAAATTACGTCCCGTTCGCAAAACGTCCCTTTCTCAAAATGTCCCGTTCGCAAAACGTCCCTTTCGCAAAATGTCCCGTTCGCAAAACGTCCCTTTCGCAAAATGTCACGTTTGTACCAAAAATGTCATTTTTCACAGAGACTTGTTTCTGTATTTAAACAAAAATTTTGCAGGCGGGACATTTTGCGAAAGGGAAGTTTTGCGAACGGGACACTTTGCTAATGTGAAATTTTGCAGACGGGACATTTTGCGAAAGGGGCTTTTCCAGAAGGGCCATTTTGCGATAACAATGGGACGTTTTGAAAAAGGGACGTTTAGAGAAAGGGACGTTATGGGATTGGGGTATTTTGCATAAGGGACCATTTGCGAAAGGGACGTAATTTTGGTGGTGGGACATTTTGCGAGTGGGACATTATGAGCCCTAACCCTCGAGCTGCCATTCCCGGCTTAATAATAAATAATAATAAATGAGTAACACATAATTTGAGTAATATATACTTAAATAATTAAAAAATAAACTAAACGTTTGTTGTAGGATAATTCACTAGAAAATTGCACTGAGAAATCGAGATTCCATGTTGAAATCTAATCCGACATGGATAATTCAGACAGTCAATTTGGTTTCATGTTCATTTTCTATAATGACACGTGAAATGGCTGGCATATAGGTGAGAGGTGAAATTGGAAGGAAGTTGGAATCTGAGAAAGCTAATTAGACTTAGCACGACAGTTTGTTAGAAGTAGCGAGACAAGTGAGTAATCATTAGCGCATCAGTAAATTACCTATGAGAATCTTGCGCAATGTCTAATATTCCGCTAAGACTAACTACCTACAATCACTTTTTAACAAAAAAAAACTTCAACGAACGCAAATTCTATTCCGGGAGCAATGCTGGAGTTTAGAATAGAAGTAGATAATTCTTTATTGCACACCTCAACGGGAAATAAATACAAATAAACTCAGATTACACGTAAAATTCAATACAGGTAAACAACAGGCGGTCTTATCGCTATAGCTGTCTTCCAGACAGCCTTTGGGCAGCGAAATTAAATAAAAACGTAAGATAGGAGTAGGCGCTGCAAAAGTAATTACTTAAAAGAAAAACTACTAAAAGAGTACATAAATAAACATACATCAAAGACCACATCAATATATGTATATACACAAAAATAAAGATATGCACTATGCATATGCACAAATAAACTTACTGGAGTTTCTAATGAAAAATTACCTGAAAAAATTACTTACGTGTGCTTACAAAAATTAAAAATTGAGAAGTTCTATCGATTTTTCATGGGTTCCATGAATGTCATCACATCTTACCTTTGACAAGAATTAGTCTACCATTCGGGGGGCTTTCAGTAAAAAAGGTTTTATTTCATAAATGAATGAAGCGTCGACTTCAGAAGTCAGAGCCTATTGGGGGGTCAGTTGAAACTTCCTACTCCTGCGAATCTCTGAGGAAGTTTGCTATCGCTAAATGCCCACTGGGTCCCTAGTGTCCGGAGTGATTTGTCTTGCTGATTGAATTAGCGGGAGGATGTCGCATAGCACGGGTCAGCCTCAGTCGGCCCGCGGCGCCCTTTGACGCATCAGCTGCTCTCATTAACACGTGTTACTCATTTAATTACGAAAAAATGATTCAGTCTTGACCTCCTGATATGTAGATTTGAATGAAAGGGAAAATTTCTAGCGAATATTTTGCAAAAACAGTCTTTTTTTCTGGCATTGGTAGGTTACCCAGTTAACTTAAATAGAGATCGCTATGAAGATTCAAATTGCAAAATTTAACTACTCTTCTCTGAGGTAATGTGTCGGCTTAGGCGACATATTTCTGATTTAGGTAACACAATAGGTATATTACATTCTGGAGGCTAGATGCCGCTCTAGTTTAATCCAAACAGGTTTCGACAACGAACGAAAAAATTCATAAATCATCAAGTTTCAGGAAATATAATATTCGTATAAGATCTCAAAATCGGCTTATTGGTCATAAATAACTGCCGCTCGACTGGTCGTAACCACGCACGTGTTCACTTCACGGCCCTTTGTTTCGTCCCTTAGCGGATATTCTGTGCACTCGCCAGGTGACACGGACTGTAGAGGGTCACACAACACAAGGTAGCATGTATGTACCTATGTATTTGCTAAGATGTGTATTGTGTTGTGTAATGCGTGCAATGAATTTTAACGGTGCTCAAACTTTTACGGCTTCAGATGATATCATCCGAAATAAATCAGAATGTTAACATTAACAATAGGTGAGTGTCTTTCTTTAATAAAAAAAGGTAAGCATTTATTTGCTTAACTGTGTGAAGTAGGAAAGTAGGTAGATCTATATACAGTTATAATATTTGCATCAAATATTTGCACTTGCCACACAACAGGTGAAAAACTCAATAGCACAGGTGAATGAGTGCCATGCGAATACTCTTATCAGCTGCCGTACGTGCCGTAATCAGAACGTAGTGGAATTTATCAAGGGTTTGTTATCGAGCGTGGCGGCTTCGATCAATATGAGTGGACCAGTTTTTGTGGTGAAATGTATTTGTGTAATGAATAATCGTTATAGACGCTACTTGTTTACTTTCAACAGATAGGTATGAGTTAACCATTTTAGTACCTAGGAAGTAATTTTCACATTTTTAATTATCCTTACATTGGCTTTTCAAAATGTACGACTTATTTTGCTGCTCAAATGTTCTTTGGAAGAGATCGCTCTTTAGCGGCAAGACTGCCTGTTGTTCATTTTATGTCAAGAAATATTGTTTCAGATGATGGTTATTAAGTCATCGTAAAGTACTAAACTTTACGATGACACCAAATAACATCATTTTATGAATCCGAAAGACACTTCTAGTTTGATCAAAGTTCTAGTCTAGTTCTTCCATTGTGGTAATAACATGGTAATAATCATGAAACCAGAATGACGATAACACCGCGCGGTTCAAAAACGACGCATTAAAACGACCTTACTCTTGAGGCTGACTTCTTATAGGTAGTAGAGTAGTTATCCTCTTTCTATGAATACTCCAATCAGAGTCTGATCAGACAGTTTAATGATCTGCCTTTAAGCAAAGCTAACTAACTAGACTGCAAGTTTCAAATAAGCAAATAGGTATTAAGATTGAAAGCTATTAAAAAAAAACTTAAAACTATTTCTACCCTGAACATCAACACAGGTACTGATTTGCCTGCCTGCACCTGATGCCTATTACTAAAACTAAGCAGCGGTATCTGACTACTATGGGCAAGCCGGAATTACGGCATAACTTAGCTAACATAACAAGTATATCACGCATTATTCAGCTGTTATGTACCAATCTATGGGAGCGAAAGCATAAGCAAGAAATGGGTATTAAGTATATACTTCTCACGGGAAACTTACCACGGCTATCAATTTTCCGCGCACTGTGATACCAATCATGGGCGCAAATCGCACTTCGACTCCCGGCTCGACCACCAATTCAGCTTCTCTCTCCACCAGAAGGTCGTCCCGGAGGAGATAAGGACTACCCTCCGTTTTCCATACAGTCCGGCCGCCCGCGATAACCCCGCCGGCCAATTCAGTCAGTCCCAAAGACTTGTTCAACAAATAAGGATCAGTCTCACTATATCCTAGCTCCTGTCCACTCGCGCATATCAAACTCAGCACCAATACCAACACCGTAGTCCTCCACTTGTACTTTGTGTCACTGAACTGACTGTGTCTCTTCTGAACCCCCATATCTTTACAGCACTCCATTTTACTAACTGAATATTATACTCATTTCACTTTTATTGTCGCTTCTCACCTGACTGCAACCTATTTCAACACCTATCCAAACATTGAACAGGTAAGTTTTCACGTTATAACACGAATCATCTTAAGTATTTAATGATAAAACTAGCTGTTATCGTCTCTACTGTAAAAACTGTATCAAAACAATTCATACCGAAACAAAGGTGGGGTGGGACTCGAGCACGTCAAAGAAAATCCAGCGAAAACGCGCGCCACCGAGCGACCGTTGAACAAGTCGTTTGGCCGGTTTTGAGTAGTTTAGTTTCCTCCCGCCGCCCTCCTTCTTCCCTCTTGATTCAAAGCCTCCTCCCTACCACCACGCGCGTTGCGGCTCGACCAGTCGCATTATCGCATTTCATGCACGCATACATCTCTAAAATCCACACTTATACGACGTGTACATATACGTGAGCAACCGAAATGCCTTTCACTCACTCACATTCATTCATTCGTTCATAAGCCAATATCCACACTGTAGTTCGCGTGCGTCGTATTGATTAAACTGACAGGCGTTTTTCTTTTTAGTTAAAATAAAACGGACAAAAGAAGTAATAAATATGTATACTTATCTATTTATTAATTCCACCAAAACATTTGCACGGTATGTATAGAATTAAATATTTAAAAAGTAAACCTAAAACAGCAATAAAAGTTAAAATAGTAATATAACAATGAAAGTATTAGATATTTTATCTTATACTTAGCATTAACTTGATATTTCTTTGTTTAATTTTTTCCATGCAACTGTTTTGATGTATAACTACTTGATTGCATGTATTTTATGAAATGAATAGATAAACATGAATATTATAGTATTTTACACACACGGAAAGTGCAATACTAACTAAAATAGTTATAAGTTTTACTTTTTAAGTTCATTCAATACAAATATTTTACTTAAAGGAATAATAATTTATAAATTTATTCCCGTATCTTTTTTGGTAAATTGAAAATGTATTTTAAGAAAAACGGCTCAATTAATCACTTGCGTCTTTCCTGCGGCCATAGAACGAAGCACAAGAAATGCCATTCATTTCATTCACTCGTTCACTCGGTCGACATCAATCAATTTCATTGATCCATTTTGTCTCCCATCACCGTTAAAATATTACAAAACAAATTAAATACGGATTATTTAAAGTGTAGTTTATGCTACCTTCACTCACCTAAGTCAGATATATGTAAGTACTACAAATTTATCTTCTGTAACTGCGTAAAATATGCAAAAAACAAAATACTCGTTGGCGTGGCATTAACGGGCTGACGACATTTTGTTTTAACTAATGCGTTGTATTTATGTATTTAGTTTAGTTATCGAACGTGCGATTGAAGTTGAATATATTTGATTGCTTTACTACTGTCATCACTAAGTTTATTATTTTTATCTTTTTAGATTTCCAAAAATAACATGAGTTCCGGTGGCACTAGAGTGTATGTCGGCGGCCTTATAGAAGGCATAAAGAAGGAGGACTTAGAGCGCGAGTTCGACAAATACGGCAAATTGAACTCAGTTTGGGTAGCTCTTAATCCCCCTGGTTTTGCTTTCATTGAATTTGAAAACTTGCAAGAGGCTGAAGATGCGTGTAGTGCCATGAATGGCATCGAGATGTTAGGCACGACGTTAAAGGTAGAGCTGTCGAGAAAGCGGGACGGGCCCCGGAGAAACGGTGGCGGAGGCGGCGGCGGCGGCGGCGGTTTTAGAGGCGGTCGTGGTGGTGGCAGTTTCCGTGGCGGCCGTTCCTTTGGTGGTCCTCCCGGTGGCAACAGACCTTTCAACCCTTACGGTGGGGGCGGCGGCGGCGGCGGTGGTGGTGGCAGGTCGTTCAGCCGTAACGGAGGCAGCCAAGGCAGCGGTGGTTATGGGTCGGGTGGCGGCGGCGGCGGCGGTGGAAATTTCAGATCTAGATCACCCCTGTCTCGGTTTTAATTTAGCTTTAGAATTTATTTAGGTATAGTGTTACAATTATCTGAAGCCTTCCAAGTGTTTAAATTCAATGTCTGGTAATTCTGGGGGTTGGATGCTGGGAAGAGTTCTGTTGGTGTTAAGTCTCAAGGAATTAGAGGTATGGTAAACATAATTATTTAATATAGGTTGTTTTTAGAGATTGTAGTACTATCACATATTGAGAATTCCAGTTAAGTAGCGAGTAATTAGTATTTAGAAATAAGTACATACATCACGCTAGTGCTGCAATCTCTAGTTTATAACGGTGTTCTTCTAAATTGTACTATCATGATTTCTAAGAATGATTTTCTTCAGATAATTACACTAGTTTCCTAGTAAACAGCATGTTCACTACATACAGGACAAATGCATTATTGTGCTGACCACAATACTTAGCTGGTGATGACTAAATCAGCACATTTTGTGTGCACAGTATTGTAATGACCTACTTTATTAATGTACAATTTTAAACACTATCTTGGATAATTTTGAGGTTATGTTAGAACAAGTAGTAGTCTACTTGTTACTAGTGAACATTGTCCCAATTAATAGTTCACTTAAAATGTTTATTTCTAAATAGGTACACATTATACTCAGATCTCCTGAAATGTATCAGGGATGTAAAGTGGATTAAGAAAACAGTTTGATATTTTTTAACCAATAATCCCTCATCAGAAAAATGCTTGCTGTTTTTGGATTATCTATGAAAAAATTCAGTTTTAATATTATTTTTTGTATTTTTGGTTCACAAATTTCTTGTAACATAAATAATGTTTTAGTAATATAAGAGACCAAGCTTGTTAAGTTTTAAACTTAGAAACTGTTACAAAAAAATATTCTGGTCACTTTCTGCATAACTATGGTCAAGTTATTACTATAATATCCAATAACCCTCTAATTATAATTCATTACCTTACTTTGATTTGCTAATTGCCTAAATCCATATTACAAATGAAATAGATAATTTGAAATATGGGTTTATGGAGACATCTTGCCAGCTAGTGTTATGTTGAAGTCATGTACCGTTGTTTTGCAGCCATCTTGTAATGTCATTTTTTCTTGCAGTTCCTTGGAATATTTCAATCTCGAGTCTACTAATTCGTCGAGAAATTAATACAAGAACAATCTTCAGTGAATATTTAACATACTACCTAAGCGCTCTAATGTTAAGTCCCCCTTATAAATAAATAAAAAAATATAAATTACTTCACTTGACATGTTTTATTATACCTTATTTTTTTTTACAAATACATTATACTTAGAACTAATATGAATAAAAAAATATATTATGAAGGGCTACTTAGACAGGCCATGAGAAGTTCCATTTTGTTCAAAAAGTTTTTGCCTTCCATTTTGTCCAGTTTTATTTCCTTGAAAGCTCCGCCCAAATTCTCCCATTTCTTGTCTTGCACTAGTTCACTGGAGAACAAGTCTTTTCTTGGTGACTGAGCAATGAAGACCTGCATGCCTACTGAGGGTTCGCATCTTATCGCAATCATTCTGTCACCTGGAACAATAGTTATAAATTTACTTTGTCTCCCTATAGAATACATTTTTAGTATGTATGTTCCTAAAACAGTGGAGGTGGGGTCTACTGTCAGTATGAAGCAACAAAGCATTGCCTTTGCTACCACATCTAAGATCTGAATATTTGTGTATCAATCAAATATCATAGGGATAGAAAAATCAATACTTTTAGCTATTTATTGGTAATGAAATATGTAATATGAAAAAGGCATACCATTTGGGGAAGCCAGAAGGCAAGACGAAGCATTTCCCAGTGGTTCCACTGGACCTGAACCCATGTGCGAGCTGCTCGCGAGCAACTGCCAGCCCATGCAGCGCCCCACCGCCTGGACGGCTGTCATTTGATGCTGGTATATCTAAAGGAAAAGGGAAGTATCACGTATGGTATAACATACACAACATCTGAAATAATGGTAAACTAATTGGTTCCCATATGAGTTTTACTAAACTATATACATATATAGAAGTTTCAATCTGCAGTATTTTCATCAGAAATCGGGTTTTCGAAAGTGTGCGGATTGAGTGAGCATACGAAATAATTTGTAAAACTTTAAATACGTAACCAGGTGATCTACAAATTATTACCTACCTTAAGCATAATTTTTACTAAAAATTAGGATATAAATATTATATAGATTATATGTTAAATAAACACATTCACAGATTTCTTTGGTTGTTTGTGAGAACTGAGTGAGCATACGTTAATGAATGTATTCTTTTTATTTATCGTTTTACAAATTCATCAATTTGTTTTACAATTGTTTTAGAACTTTTACTAAATGATCAGCACATTTTTTTTCATTTTTGAAGGGTGCTCACTCAATCCACACGCACACAACTAATTGTTCGATAAATGCATCCAGCAGAAATACCGCGTACCACTGCAATTCTAAATGAGCCATATTAATATTCTGCAGTTTTCTAACTAAGATGAAAACGTCGTTTTAATTAAATATTCAGTAGCTTATTATAATGGAATACTGAATAACTCTCCACTACTTGTCACAGAATCAACTGTACAGTTTCCCTCCCTTTTTTGCTAACAAACAACCTGTCTCGAGGGAGTGAGGAGGTTCTTTATTTCTGGTTTTCCGATTTCCATAGACATGTAAAAACACTTACTAACACAAATCCGACAGTAAGTAGGTTAAAATTTAACTATAAATAACAGTACATAGTGATATAAATTAAATAAAGCTCACCTCATGACCGCCCAGCTCGTTGACGGAAAACTGTGTCCCGGATGCCAAGCTGACAGAAGACAGTATGGCATTGTATAGCGTCAAATGAAGTCATGGCGTCCGGGGCACATCTTTCCGTCGACGCGATTTGCCGTCTTTGGCGCTCAAAAGTTCAAAAAATAAATACCTGACAGTAAATAAGATCCCTTAGTTCCTGCAGCTCGTACGACAGATGCCGAACTTTGCCGTCGCGACAAATGCACTTGAGGGTCTTCTCACCGACGTGCACCACCAGCGAGGTGCGGCACACCGCGTCATATCTGCGTAACAAACAGAACTTGGACAGGGCCGTCTTAAACTTGGCTGGGGCCCTTGGGCACACGAGAATTTGGGGCCCTTTTGGAAAGAAAAAAAGCGAATTATAATAAATTTTTTTTACTAAGTATGACCATTTATTGTGTGAGAGAAATTGTCGGTCATTTGGGGGCCCCTCAGAATGGGGCGGGCCCCGTGTGCCCTTATGGTAAAGACGGTATTGAACTTGGATCTCTGTTACTCTGTCCCTTAGCACGGTCGTCTCCAGTGACTCAATATGTGTTCAAAGAATTCCTACTTCTATGCCGGTGACATCAATATGTTTTTTGTATTCTTTGATGACTATATTTTTATTTTCATTATGATTATAATGTATGCGATGAAAAGTAAAGTTTTAAATTTCTAAATCAGATTGCATACATACCCCGAAGCCATAATGTTGATTTTGACGCAGGATTGCGTGGGACTGTTCAGTGCGTTCCAATGTGACACAATAAGAGGGTCCTTGACCTAGTACAAATGAAATATTACAAGATTTAACAAAAATAAAATAAATAAAGACAAGGTTGACATGGGAACAAAAGATAATAAATATTCGGCGCAGTGTTGACATCGGTCATGAACTGATTATTTTACTGACGTCGTGACTCTTTCCATTTTGGTTTTTATTGTAAGGTTACAGTTACACCTATTATAAAAATACCTCTTTAGCAATAGTATCCAGGACGTACTCGCTGCGGCGCCGCATGAAGAAATGCTGCGCCTGTTGTATGATCTGTTCCAGTAGAGACTGCTCTTTGCTCATGTCCAACAGCTCGTACCTGTCCGCTGCCATAGGTCCTAGGATAGGACAGACAATGTTGTAACACATTAAAAAGAATACCGCTTTGCTTCGAAAGCTATCACTGTATCCTGAGACGGCAAGCAAGAAAACATATGAATAATACCTATGTAGAATACTTACCACTTGTTAACAGGTTCGCAGTCCATAAGCAATGTGCAACCTTCTTTCGTCACAGCTACAAAATAATAATGACATTAAACTCTCACCTGCCCTGAGGCACATGTGCCTCATCTAACTGCGAACCAGGCGCGTAGGGGCTCCAGTTATCCGTCGATCAGCGTTGAAGGGGTCACAGACCACCCCCACTAGACGGAGCATGTAAGGCGACCCGCGCGCACCAACGATATGGTACGGCAGAACATTAAAGTACCAACACGGCGGCCACCGTTTAGTTGCGTCCATGTTTATGAGGTCTCTCTACACCACTTCACACTACAATTACCATGTTATTTATTTAATTTCTTTTTTCGTTGACGTACGCATGGATCATAAACAAGGAGGCAACTAAACGGTGGCCGCCGTGTTGATACTTTAATGTTCTGCCGTACCATATCGTTGGTGCGCGCGGGTCGCCTTACATGCTCCGTCTAGTGGGGGTTGTCTGTGGAAGGGGTAGAGTAACTTGATTCTGTTTATATCATGTATGGACACGTACCGGCCAGACAGCGGCGCTTGGAGGGCCCGAGCGGGCCGGTGGCGGGGTGCGGGAAGGGGTGGTGCGTGTTGGCGTGGTGCACGGCGCGCAGCAGCTGGTGCAGCGAGTGCTCCAGCACGTGGTCGTGCTCCGACTTGCCCGCGCCGCCCTCGCCCTGCCACAACATAATACTACAATAATTTATCACATATAAATTATATATATATATATTTTTTTTTATTCACAGATTGACCGGCGATTGAGCTCAGTATCACCTAAATATGTTTGAGCTCAGTATCACCTATATGTTTACATCGCATTATAAAAAAAAGTAAATCTCGTTTTGATGTAAAAATTATGAAAGCCTTAATCAATATTACTGGAATTTGTCTACAAGTAACATAAAGAGGATGAATAGTCATTATTATTTTTTCCTTAGTCAAAAAGTAACATTATAGAGTGAGTAAACAATTTCTGTATGTACTAAACTGGAGCTTGGAGTTTATCCAGTTTTGTTGTGATATTCAAATAATCTAAAATAATGATTTGAATTTATCAATTTTTATCAACATTCTTTCAATGCACAATTGCACATACAAATTTTACAACTTTATCTGCGCGACTAACAATTATATTATTATTTTTGATTATTTAACAGTTATCACAATCAAAAACGATAGATTAATACGAGATTGACATGTTATTGTAGTCGGTAAAGCCGTAATAAAAATACGATTATTTTTAGCGTGATGTTAGTGGAAACAATAGCTTCTAGTGTGATTTTCTAATTAATTCATTGGACGGGAGTATGGCTTGTTGCCAATATCATGATATTTGGGACAGTAAAAGTACTCTAGCCCGGTATCAATCAATTAGTAAATGTAAAGAAGACAGTTATAGCTAAGTTACGATTATACGGAACTTTAGTGGCTTAGTAAGTAAGTAGGCTAGTGGCGTAGACTTAGAGACCACAGGGTTCTAAATAAGGACAGCATTACAAGCCGTGCCGCTTATGTAGTAAAGGAAAGCATTGTGAAGAAATCTGTTAAAATAAAAGCGTTAGGGAATGATGTAGTTAAGGTGTAGATTAAAACATATGTATTGAATGCATACCTTGACAGCGTCGGGACTGCCACTGTTGTTGTTTTGGCCGTTGTTGTGACAGAGTCCAATAAGCAACTGAATACCAGGCAGCACCTTTAAACAATATCAAATATCCGCATTCATAAACTGCTCATCCTCCTCCTCATCCGTTCAAAAATGCTGATTGTTTTAGACATTTTTCTTTATGATCAAGCATGTTTCTTAACATATTATCAATGTTACTACTTAGAACATGGCTATTGTGATTTATTGGTATATATTTGAAAACCTACAGTTTAAATATTTCATTGATAATTTGTGATTCAAAAACTACTCAACATGTACAAAATTCATGCAGAAAACTGGTTTTCTCAGCTTATTTTCGACTGCACAGAATAAATAAATGCATGAAATAACTATGTTACTATCTAGAACTCAGGGAAAAATATTATTCACTTCAAAAAGTTGGTTGAAATTATCAATATATCTGTCATAATATGAAAAAATATTTTTAAAGCAATAAGGCATCTTGGATGACGTTGATAAAATTGGTTGATATTATAGAATTAATTTATTATACCAAAACAGGATATTTATTTTACCAAAAGATTCGAGGAGAGAGCTTTAAACGTAGTTTTTTATTGTTGGTGTAAAATAACGAGCTGTTGTATGATAGCGGGACTCACGGTAGCCATAATTTGGTTGCCGACGACCATGTGCGGTATAGAGGCGTCGAGCTGCACCGCCTCGGCGGCCAGGCGCGCGAACAGCTCCTTGCAGAACAGCACGTTCTGCGCCGCCTCCAGCTTCTGCTGCCAGTGCAGCTCGGCGCCGTCGCCCGGCAGCGTGCCCGGGCAGTTCAGCGCCGACGAGGACAGCGTGGCGGTCACTACGTCCTCTTGTTCTATTAAAGGTAATCGGGTTGAAAAATAAGTTTATTTTGGTTGTTGGTGATGGACTACCTGGCACTCATTGTTGCAACGGAAGACTGACGCAAAGTTACATGGCGAATATTGTGCTTTATCATTCTATTTTTCTTGGATTTTGAATGAGTCTACTACTAGGTATTGTTCATTCCATATATATCCAGGCCTGATTCCACTTGAGATTAGTCAATGAGGATGTAATGTTTATCTTTGTAATATCTGTATGTGACCTTTATTTTAGTCTTTTGAAATTGGTATCTTACTCTTTGTTCCATTGTTACCGCCTAGTGACGTTTTCAAATGGAATCAGGCTTTGATATATGAAATGAATTATAATGGACCAGTTAGGCATAGGAGTTGACCACCGACAAAGATGGTCAAGTACAGTATAACTGGTCTATTGAGTGCAGAGGCCAGCTCCTATATTTTATAAAAAGTATTATTTTTATTCAAATTGGATTAAAAAATATGTCAGTCTATTTCTTTTTTATTGAAGGGAAAATAGAAGGTCAAAATGGCCAAACCAACCAACACATACGGATTTATAATATTGGTAAAAATAGAAGTATACCTTTCTGACAAAGCACAGAAATGAAGGCAACGCCTTGCAGTTCGGGAGGCACAGTGACGCGCAGCGCGGACGGCGCGGGCCCGGCCGCGTTCAGACTCATGGCTGCTGCGATCTGCTCCTCTGGGGCTTTTGTCACCTATGACATCGGTGTGTATGTAATCAAAATCATTTCAACCAAGGAAACAAGTTACCTTAACTTTTTCAGAGTTCAATGAATTTTCCTTCCTTGTAGAGGAACTAAATTTATTATTGAGTAACATCATTTTTTTAAGGGCAATATTACCTCAAACACTCCAGTCTGGCTAAACTTGGACCCAGCAGTCCTATAGCTCAAATCTCCCACAATTGTGTTGGACACCTTCTTCAACCTCCAGTTCTGTCTCAATCTCAGCAGGTCTATGTGGAAGTCGGGCATGTTGCGGTTCATGCGCATGGTCTCACTGGCTCTGAGGCGCTCCACACCTGCTAGTAAGACAGCAGCAGCAGCTCCCAGGGCTTTTTTACGACCATATACTTGTAGCATGGGACGGGTGTCCTGTTGATCTGCTTGAATGGGGTCTAGAATCTGTAAATATTAACAACTTACTATGGGCTGCACAAATTCATGGCACATTTATGAATGATGCATGAAGACTGTACATAAATAGGGTAAGAACATATTCCAAAAAAAAATTAAAATATATGTATAATTACAAAAGATCTAAAATTTGTAATCTTTACTTCTGAACTCTACAATGAGATAAATCAGAAAAAAATTAAAGTAATATGCAGAAACCTGTTGAAAAACTTACTGATAAAACCTATTTTAACAGGTCCTAAACCAAGTAATATTATGAATCCTTCCCATTCTTATCAGAATAACTCCTGAGCACTATCAATGTACTAACCATGTATCTTTTCTCCTTAGCAATACTGAGAACATCTGCCAATACACAGACTTGAGTTAATGCATCCCTCAACTTATTTCTCACAGAATCCCATGGCCACTGGCTGGATTGGTACCCTGGCTCCTTGCTGTCGTCGTCAGATTTAGACTCCACTTCGGGCTCTTTCTTAATGTTGCAGAATTCATCGTCTGATTTCGCAAAGTCAATTTTTTGTGCTAAACGCGCAAGATTTTCTGACATAGACAACGGTCTGGAATAAAAGAAAATCCAATTTTAAATACTAGATATTATTAATCAAAAGTTTAGTTAAGAGTTCACTTGATAACATAAATTATGCAGGCAATGTTTTCGTTTGAAAATACTTACGCTTGATATATTTCTTGGCCATCGTAGGTTATTTCTTGTATCTGATTTTCTATAGGTGCTTCAATTGATATATTCACTGAATTTGCCATTTCTGGTCTTTAATATGACTAAGAAGAAAACTTTATGTTATATTTATTTTAATTATAACGGTAAATATAGCTTTAATCTTCATTGAGTTTTATCATTAATTCATTACAACTACAACAATTTACAAAACAAATGTCAATGTCAGTTTGATTTTGTCAAAGTTTGGGTGTGGATATATAATACTTAAAATACCCATCGGAGGCGTGAAATAATTTTTGTCCGGACTACAGTTGACACATTCTTATCCATTTATACAATTCAATTACACTTAATGTTTGTGGAATTCGTATTTTAAGCTTATAAAATAGGATTAAATCATTATTTTAAATAACTACAAATAATTGTATATAACTTAATGCAAGTTTTTACCCTAGTTAATAGGAAATATTAATTTTGTAGCGTAGTGGCAACACTACAACCATAGACAGTTTCTGCGTATTTTTTAATAAAGCTATGCTATTCATTAAAATCTGGTCTCAAAAATATCCGGTATATTGTCTACTGCCATCGTCCGATCGTGTAAAACAAGTTGAACATAATAGTAATGAGAAACAAAATTTAATAGTGTTGTTTATGGATAAACTAAACGGGATAAACCCCAACCAATGGTTGTCATGTCGACTGTTATCGACCTTTACAGGAGTTTATTAGACTCGAATTAAATTCGAATGCCGACTCGAATTAGTTTCAAAATGTGAATTAAACTTTACAAAAGTATCGTGTCCAATGAAATAGTTGCCGCAGCGTTTCTATTAGGACTGCTTAGTTTATCTATACATAATGACGGATCGTTCTATAGCCGTGAGTATCACGCTAATAATACTTTAAAAGCGATTTGACTCGACGAAAGTTTGAAACTAGCTCCTCTACTCATCACACTTCAAAAACTTTTCATGTCACATTAAATTCTCATATGTCAACTGTACAAATTGGAATAAACTCAACAACATAACGGATATGATATTAAACTGTTATACATTGCTATTTTGATTTGATAGTCTCGACCCAGCCTGGAGCAGGTAGTGGCAATTGTGGACTTTATGGAGAAGCATCAAACATTGGCTCTCGGGGTACTGCGAGGACTGGAAGGGCGTGAGGAGAGCAAGAAATTATGGTTTCAACTGACTAGGATAGTCAATGGCATTACAGGACCTACTAGACCTATGAAATCTTGGATTAAAGTAAGCTTGTAGACTATTATTTATAATTTTATTTTGTTTTCTATAATATCTTTAAAACTATAACCATTAAAATATCTAATTTATTGTTGTCTTCAACCTTTATTACAAAAATATTAACATTTTGACATTACCTATAGGTATTTAAACAATAAACCATAAACATATAGTTACAATCTTTTTGTGTTAAGGTAGACTAGGAAATCAGAACATTTTGAAGTAAATCATAAATGAAAAATATGATTAACAACTGTGTAGGGGTAGGTACCCTAGTGTGACACTGAACACACTTTGCAGAACTGTTCTATGAATTTGCATTTTACAAATGAGATCCAAACATATAGTAAATGGGTTGTATGTATAAAAAAGCATCAACTATATCTCTTCTAGCTCTTAAGTATAATATTATGAAATATTATTGTATTAATATAAAATTAAAATTGCTAACATTTTTCGAATGTTACAGTATTGGGCAGACAAGAAATCCACAGTAAGGAATAAAGTTATATCAGGTGGTGGTGACCCCAACAGCTTGTGCTCCAATATTGAGAAAAAAATATGGGACTTGTTTTTAGCAAATGATACCGGTAGATCTACTAGTGAGTATTTTTGTAATCCATTTTACTGCTGGCGCTTTTTCACTTGTTTTTTTGGGTAAATTTTCAAAGCCCTGTCTCAGGTGGAGGTGATTTTGTTTGTTGTGCTCTACATTATCATTACCTAATATTTGACATGTTATTTGTTATACAAGGGACCAAGCTTCCTTTAGGCAGAAGACAATCCTATTTTGAGATTTCAACCTCTTTCTTTGTTGATACTACAACTTTATTTGCTTAGAATTATACATATAGGTATCAAAAACAAGTTTTATTTTGTAATGTTTTATTTGAAAATCTTATTTACCCTTGTTACAGAGTCTCGCAGCTCTGTGAAACAAGAGTCTAATTTTGCGGATGACAGCTTTTTCAATGAGGACAGTATGGATCAAAATCATGTAGAGTCTGAGCCTGTGCTAGCCTTTGAGGAGCCCATTATGGATTTTGAGGAGCGTCAAGTTGCAGTTATGGAGAAATTAGTGAGTACAAGTATTGCACGAGGCTGACTGGGCCCTGTACGCTGCACACTAACACCCGGTTCCACTTGGTCTGTTGTGTCGCCTGGCCGCACAAACTTTTGTTAAGATCAAATGAAAAATATAGAGTCATTTATTCTGTATAGGCCTTCATTTGCCTGTAATATAAGGAAAACAAATTACATTTTATTAATTTGCTTTAAATGAGGTGAGGCACTAACGTTTAAAGATCAAATGTCGACGGCATAAGCCGGACAATCAGGTCATTGGTGTTTACTACGTTTCCGCTTTTTGCCATTAATATGTTAAAATTTGCCTAAGAGCATTACTGCTCATTTGCAGCAAAGATGCGACAGTAGCCACACCACACCCCTAAACAAAGGACTATTCCAGACAGTATTTTAAAGAACATTATACCATTTACAGGTAAAAGTGATGAGCGACCAAGCCGCGGCGATGACGCAGATGGCGCACGCCACTCAAATCAACTCTCAGGCCATGCAACGGCTAGCAGAATCCTCACATATTCAGGTAGGTACATGTTAAGTATCATTAAGAGGATACCACTGCCCATCTTTCCTTACCGTCCGTTAACAATACCACTGGAGCTCAGTTATCCTCGGTGAACGGCGACCATAGTTTAGAGCGGGAGGTCCGAGCGCGGCGTTTCGCTCTCTCCAATGCCTGCCGCTCGCCGCTGAAGTCATCGCTATCCTAGGAAACCAGAGCTTTGGTCTTTACTACGTTGTATTATGTTTACATCCATCAACAAACTACTTGTTACCGACGACCTTTTTAGGGTTCCTTACCAAAAGGATAAAAATGTGACCCTATTAGCTATTACTAAGACTCCACTGTCCGTCCGTCTGTCACCAGGCTGTATCTCATGAACCGTGATAGCTAGACAGTTGAAATATTCACAGATCATGTATTTTTGTTGCTGCTACAACAAAATTTAAAAACAGAATAAAATAAATATTTAAGTGGCGCTCCCATACAACAAACGTGATCGGTTGCGTTAACCTTGCACCTTACTTGAATCCGGCGCCATACATACCAGGTGCAAACTTAACCCAGTTAAGAAGGGAAGTGTTTATACGGAACCCTCGGTGCGCGAGTCCGACTCGCACTTGGCCGGGCTTTTATAAGTTTCCGATACGATTCCCGGCAGGCTCGAGCACTGGACCGGATGGCGACAACCTTCGAAACCATCACTGCGGCCACACACGATGTGCGGACTTCCCTCGTAGACATCGACTCCACTATGAAAAGGTTCTACTCGACGTCGCCCACGTAGCACAGGTATTTGTGAGCTCGTGTAAGGGACTGTGTCATATTACGTTATTCTAGTCATAATCATGATCAGGTGTTCGATGAATACAAAATGTTTGTCGAAGTGAAGTGATGACAATTGGACGGATTTTTGCTGTCGGCGAGTTTAATCAATCAATTGCCGTTGAATTTCGTGCGGTATTTTTTATGTGGAGGTTGGAAAACATTATTTTCTTATTTCGCATCTTAAAAAAAGAGATTTATTATATTTAGGGCCCTTAGCTTTAAGCCCTTATGTTTTGTATCTTTTTCAAGGTATAATCGAAATATGGTTTCGAATATTATATATGATACTCCTTTCTTTTTTAGGACTTATTTTGTAGATGGTTAACGTTAATAGATTGATTCTGTTAGATAGTTCAAGTAGAAATAAAGAGGCGCGTATATTTACTATTTATATTCATGTATACAGACTTGTTTGTAATTACACATATTTTTAGTTAATTTCTGTGTTTACGTGAGTTATGTCAGAGTTATATTATAGTTTAGTTCCATTAAAATACGGCAATGTACAGTAAGCCAAGAAATTGGTCTACCACTTTTCGACTCTATTTAATCCATCCATAATAATAATATCTATTTTAGGTTTTGTAAGCTGGATAACATGCCTGATAACAAAAAATATTCTATTCTATTAATTATGCAATAATGTCGAAATTATTATCTGTCATATATGGCTTCGTAAACGGTAAGGGGTTAATGTAAAAAGTTTCTTAGCTGACTGTACAGTATTGTCATTTATTCTTTTTTCATAGTGATTAAAGTTAACTACATAGCCCACACAATTTGTAAATAGATGTAATTAAATGTACAATGACATTGTAATGATATTGTAAATGAATAGGATTTATTAAATGAAAACGATTTGTCTTGTATTGTTTTGTATTTGGTTAAACACTTACCTACTCTTAGTTACAATTCCCTTTTGCAAAACATGGTCAGATTTCAGATAGTAGTTTATTGTCTCGAATAAGCTGACAACTTACATTTTTTGTTTATACAATACATAAGACGGCTCTTGCACTATAGTTTTGAGTAACTCCATTATGCCCAAGCGCCCACAAGTCTCAATCGGCACTTTACCTCTAAGTACTGTCAACATCAAAAGTAGCTTTATAAGCCGACAATTTGACATAAGCCAATACATACTTTTGATGCTAACCGTACATACTATATTTTTGAATCTGACTTTCATCTGCCAATCAAGAGGGGAAATGTCAATTGTCAGAAAGGACATCACATCCCGAGATCGCAATGGCGTAAGAATAACAAAACACCACGAGATTTAGGGCATTATAAAATTACGACGAAATTAAATGATATAATTTTTTTTGAAAATAAAACAAGGATCGACTTGAAAATAAACTGAAAAGCCATAAATAACCCGTTCATGTACTGATAACATTTGAATAACTTTTTGATATGAATTGCATTAAAACATTGCTAGTGCTTTAACATTTGAGGGTTGCCTTCGACCTTCGATTTCTCTGGGATCCCATAATCAGATCCTGACTTGGTAACAATGGGACCAACTCAGGACTTCCACTCTTTCAAATAAATAAAAATTGAGGATCAGTCCACAATTGCCGGAGAAATCGCGTAATACAGAAAAAACAACAACATAGTCGAATTGAGAACCTCACGCAGTCGCAATCAGATAACAACACCAGAGTAGAAGATGTCAATTTGTTGTCTTAATTTATAGAAAAAGCTGTATCAATGCATAAAGATTGACAAGACTAATAACGTCATCTGTTGAACAATTTATATTGGCATGTACACTATGTACAGTCAACCAATTTGATTCCTAGGCTATTTCGTACCTTGTCACAGTGAACGTCAATATGAAAGCCGCTTGAAATCTCATATCATTGTCATTGTGACAAGGTTCTATAGTGGCCTAGAAATCAAATTGGTTGACTGTACCTTAAATTATGAATGAAGTTATTCTGTTACACATACTTCACTCTAAACTCTTTCAGCTAGATGAGATACGGCGGTTAAACAGTCTCAATTATGATTTATGAAGTTTCCTATAATTACAATACTTAAAACAACGCATTACCTCAACATCGATAGATATGACTATTTCACTATCACTTAAAATACTCTAGTCATATAATAATAAACAGTCCTTCTCGCTCTTTGTACTACGTTTGCAAGGCATCATCTCAGGTACTTAAGTAGCCTCGTGAGGGTGGAGCTGCGGCGTCGCCGGGTTTGGTTGTCGTCGGGGATCAGGCCCCGGGGCCCCATGCTGTAGGGGGATGTCGGGCTCGTGGTCAGGAAGAAGTCGCCCGCAGCACTGAAGACAAGTCAATCACAGTTTCAGAGACGGCGTTCATTCTAGTGTTCCTCTAAGATCTCTACACTACATGCATGATCGCGTGCGTGGCTAGAATTTGTTTATTGGGTAACATACTTTTTTACAGGGTAAAGTATCTTATTTATAGAACATGAAAATTATGATATTGTTCGTTTCCGGAGTGGAATTATTATGGATTTAACAGGTAGTAAACATATTTTAAACACATTTACATGATCATTAACGTTGCATTTCCGTAATGCCTTATACGAAATCTAAAGTAAAATCGAATATCCATTATTGGTTAATTTTCTTTATCATTATTTTAGTACGAAGGTCCTTGTTTGTTGTAGGTAAGTGTATGTTCTTAACAGTAAGGTTTAGGTCGAACAGGAAATTGTAGCCAGAGCATAATGTGTCGCAATTATCGATAACCAAACTAGTGTGTAATTTAAAAATTCCTCTACGTCAGTGCGTGATAAAAAAAATTAATTTAATGAAATTCGAACATAGTGAAATTGGGTCTGTTTAACACATTCACTGTCCCAGTTTGACATGTGAACCTTATGTCACTGTAATAGAGGCTTGCCGTGGCCCCACATATGGGACACGGACAGTGAACGTGTTAAACCATTGATACAAAAATCAAAGCTCAAAGAAAAATTTAAATCAGTTACCTAGTGGAAGAGACCAGGAATTGAACCCGGTACCTCTGGATTGCCGGTCCTGCGCGTTAACCAATTCGCCACCTTAATTCCCAAGTAACCTTTCGAATTTTGCCTTATGCTGTGTGTGTCGATTGTTGCATTGTTTATTTGGAAGGATTTAGATACACCTTAGCGACATCTAAGTGAATACGTTAATATTCACATCTTACCGCACTACTTTACAGCAGTGAACGAGCAAGCGAGAGAGGGCGCTGTTATTTTATAAATTTATGAAACATGAACAAGTCTAATATTTTTTGTAATATGGGTACACACCACAATTTTAATATTAAACCATTGATACAAAGATCAAAGAAAGCATTGCGTCTGTTTAGTTCAGTGTACTTACCGCGTGTTGACCAAGTCCCCCATATAGATGGTCTGCTGCGCGGAGCGCGCGGGGTGGCGCGCCCAGCTGTCGTAGTCGTGTGCGAAGGCGGCCGGGAAGGCCGTCGGCGATTGTATCGACTCCACGAACAGCCGCCACGAGCGGTCGTGACTGCACAGGTCTGGAAAGTATTGCCGTTATTTGTGGCTTTAGGCTGTAGCTACCGTTCCGAGGCTCGCTACAGTCGACAGGCGACAAAGTTAGTAGTTGCTCGAGGGTAACGACAAGCTAAGACATTCCACCAGAATCCGTTTGCATAACTAAGTTGCTTAGCTTCAATGTTAGGTCGCTTCTTTTTATAAACTTACGTGTTACTTTTCGTTCGCACTGGCTGCGTATTTTAGGACTCTATGTATATAAAATATAAATAAATAAATATCGGACAACCTCACACAAATCGATCTAGTCCCAAATTAAGGTCAAGAAGGCTTGTGTTATGGGTATTAGACGATATACGTACTTATATAGATAAATATATACTTAAATACATAGAACAACCATGACCCAACCACAAATATTCGAGTTCATCACACAAATATTCAATATGGACCGCCGGTTCAGTAGGCAGGTGTCTACAAACTGCGCCAAACGCGTCGTCAATAACGCGTCGTAATATATTTTAAAAGCTTTTATTTAACTTGCATTGTATGTATGTATCTAAGTATGTTTGTTCGGGTGAAATCTTGCACATTAATTTTGAAGCAGATATCGTCAACCGATTGAGCTGAAATTTTGCATACTTACTTGACTTTGATGACAATACAATAATATGTTACCATGGGGCTGATCTTATGATGGAGCCGGAAGGTGGCCATATGAACTCTATAATAGAAAAAGCAATCCTACCGAGCTTGGGCTCTTTAGAATCGTCTCAGTGAGCATTTGATGGATATCCAAAGAAAAGTACAGTCGGCTATAAAAGCTTGCCACTAAAATGTCATTTTTGACAGAAACTTATTATTAATGCAGCTGATGTAGGTGCCATTAGCCAATTACCTAAGTAGGTACGTATAGACGAAATTTTGCACTATTTACATACATCTCCTTCATCGGACTGCCTGCTATCGCTGAGTGAAATAGAATACCTATTAACTTATGAACTCCTAAAAAAAGATATTCCTACACACATAAATCTAAAATGTGCCAAAAAATAGAGGTGTCCAGCAATACCGTAACTGCTAGGCTACAAGTACAGGCTTCGATCCTTTCCTTTGATAACTATTGCGAAATGCGGACGCAATAAACCAGGAGCCTAAACAACGTATCAATAATAGGAGATAAGGTAGGCAATTCTATATTTTGCGTTGCGGAACATAATGAATATATGCCCCTTTTTTTTACTGTAGTCGGGTAAAAAGTATTTTATAATTATAACCATCTTTGGATGTCCAGCTATCCCTGTACCAAAATTGGTTAAAATTTGTCCAGCCGTTTCAGCGGGATAAGAGGACTAAGAAATTATGACCAACAGATGGCGCTAGACAGGCATGGCGGCGCCCGCTCATACAAAACAAAATATCTACAATCCTGCATCGCGCTATTAAGTTTTTTCCTGAAATCCCCTCCATAGAAAACTGAGCTTTCCAATACAAATCTAGAATTTTATGTCTCAGTATAATATGTAGTTAGGATTTTGCGATATTATTTTCCATTGTTATGTTATTATTAGCAAACCCCTTAATGACGGTCTCTTTAATTTGCTATCCGCCACCGTAACAAAAGCACCCTTGAAATCTCCCTCTCGTTCAAATAAATCGAGTATTCGACATTTCTTATCGACTTGATTTCCATACAGTCAAAAATATTTGTACGTGTGATTAAACCATTCCCCAAATCTTACCATTGCGCGTTGGCATAGAAGCACACCGCAAGTTTGGGTATCTCGTTTAATATAGCGTGCCAATAAAAGCAAAGCATTATGCCCGTTTAATATTTCGTGGTAAAGTAGACTTACTACGCTGGGTAATGATTCGTATCTTTTGGGCCCCTGTCATGTTCTTATATTGATCGCGGCTCAGATAATATTCGCCGAACTCAGAGTTACTATCGTCAAGATATTCTGAAAATGTAAATTTAATGACATGTGATAAAAATAATAAATAAGAAGTGGAGTTTATAGGTACCTCTTATCTACTTAAGTGGACTTACATTGAGAACTTTGTGTCAGCGCCACCAGCGCCCTCAGTTCAAATATGCAAAGAAATACCGGTCACTGTAGCCAGAGAGAGTGCAGTTATTATTAGAGATCCTTTCCCAGAAAAGTACGTATCGTTGAAAGAAAAAAACAATAGATGGCGTATGGCTGCGCTTCCATCAGGGATGTGCGAGGATGCGTAGCGAGGGAAGAGAGAGATGTGTTTGTCCTCGTATATATCTCTTTGGTGGAACCGCAGCCTTGATACTATGTGTACTATCGCTGATATCTCTCCATATATTCGTTGTATTAAGAATGGTAAACGATCATAATGTCAGATTCGGCTTTTCCCATAGAGTGGTAGATTTCTTAGAAAATCTGTCTAATAATTCTAGACTATACGCTCTGCTGTAGGTAAGGTACCTCCAGGAATAATTTAAAAGTAAGCTGTGTAGAACCCTTTTTAAAATAAGTAGAGAATTAGGCAGTGTAAGTAGGAGAGCTAAAAAAATAAAACCAATTCAAATCGAGGGTTGTTTCGCAAGTTTCAGGAAAAGGTATGCTCCAAAAATGTATTAAACGCGGAAACGAGTAGTGTAAACTACTCAATATTTTTCCCAGTATTACCTTTATAGTACCTAGAAGTTAATAGCAGCAATGAATTGGTAATAAACTGCTATGCATGCTCTCAACTTATTAAATTGCTACAAATAATTTCTGTAATCATTAATTCGAACGGAATAAATGAATATATAATGATCAACTACGGTCGGTATCACCTATATACATAACATAACATCGGAACTTGTGTATCGTAGGTACATAGCTACATAGGTACACCTCATATTTCGTGACTTACTATTTTATTGTGTGTTTTACTATCACTGGAGTAAATTTATAATCGCACAGTAAGTAGCCTCCATGTAGTTTCGTTTTGTAATAATAATCGTTCGGTCACGATCAACATCCTTGAAGCATTAAAACAGTCTTCGATATGTTGCAATGGAAATGTACCTTCATACATCGCCGCGACAGGCCAATAGAGCAGGGTAAATTATCAAAGTCATTCTTTGACACCTTGGATTGTCACTTTATTGTTGCAGGCTCGGGAACTACTAACTAAGAGACCTAACGTTGGTGCCAATTATTGTGAGGTCTTGACAATCTGTGTAGTGTGCTGGGGGACGGCTTTGATGATTCGATGTCATATAATTTATTATAATAGAAATGACACAATGCTGAACCATATTAAGTAACATTTTAATTATCATTATAATCTGAAAGACGGCCACTGCTGAATAAAGGTCTGCCAAGGATGTCCACAATTACTTCGCAGGAGAGCACCCGCCTGCTCCGTGCGTCCCAGTCACAGTAATTGTTCATTTGCGTTTGCGCTTCTCATATTAATTTTCGAAACAAACACATTGCTCATAGAACCGATGGCTGTAAGGACAGAAAGGTTTTTGAGAAGCGACTACGTACCAGAAATGGACCAACGAACTGGTTTAACATCGCAGGAAATATACCTATAGATCTAATCTAAATAGGATGAGTTAAAAGTTAGTTAGCTGATAAAAATCACACTCCTACCTTCTGGGCTAAACATGTCGAAGTCGCCATTGGGGCAGCCCGGCTGGGTGCCGCCGCTGCCCGCGTAGTTAGGCCAGAAGTCCACAGTGCCCGTGGAGGTGGTGGTCCCGTAGCCGCCGGGGTCGCTGTGGATGACGTCCACGAACCGCGCGCACTTGCGGTCCAGCCCCGCGCGCGCTCCCAGCGACCCCTCGAACAGAGCGCGCGCCGGATCCAAACCTGTGATACTGGTACGTCGAGACGTATTAGTAGAGATTAGGATGTAATGTATGAGTGACAGTTAAAATGTTACATGTCTCTGGACAAAGATAACCTTGTGATGGAGTTCTCTTACTAACTTAATACCTAATAATAGATTCTTAAAACGAGGTGACGGTCTACAAGCGTTATATTTTCCACAAAACTTTACGTAAACTTGAGCACCCGAGCAACGAGCACTAAGAATGAATTTATGACAACGCGTTCCCCAAGTCAAGTCTCCCATTCCTAGTATGGTTTGGAAATCGAATCGGGTAGGTACACTTATCGCATCATAAAACGGAAACATAATTGTTGGGTAATGATCGAAAATAAGATCTTTGTTAAAAATATCACGTCTTACATGATTTGTAACCTTAAAAGAGCAAGGCCAATGACTGTCAGTCAAGCTAGTCGTGACAAGAAAACAGCGAGCATAAAATAAAAGCATTAGCAGTAGATACGCACATATGAAGAAAACATTGTTTTGTGGGCTCTTGAAATAAATTGCCGTGCTGAATAATAATTAGTTGGTTTGTAAGTCAAGTGAATTATGTCATGTGGTTACCGCGCGACTACATGGCCGTTCTCCCTGGCTCGTCTGCCGGCGTAGGCCATGAGGTGGGCACCCAGGGAGTGTCCCAGAAGGTGCAGCCGTGTCATGTTCATGCCGGCTCGCGCCATCATCGTCAGGGCTTCTCCCAGGTCGTCGCCAACCTAGATAGTCAGAATATCAATGCCAAAACATCTTACAACCGCTTACAATAAAATACATTGCATAAAATAAAAGCACTTTTTCGAAACGCCGGAATGCAGACTGGTTTCACGCGTGCAATGCGCACATAAACTCCAACGGCTGTATAAATTAAATTACATTTTCGAACGCCGCCGAATATCAATGGTATCCATCAATAAATAATTTAGGTACTTGTGAATGATAGTCCCGGTACATTATAAAATCATGCACTTTGAATTAGATCTCTTTTCTTCGAAAAAGGTGAAATGACGACTCTTTATGGTAACAGTTATGTATAACACTAGGTATCAGACTAGGTCACTTACGCTTTTTGCATTCGGTACCGCCGAAAACACATAAGTCATTGGTATACCGAGAATCCCCACATCAGCCTCCTCTTGCCAATCGAGGAGGATGACGTTCCTCTTCTTAGTGGCCAGGTAGGCCGAGAGGACGGCGGTGGTGGCGGGGCCCTTCACCTTGCCCCGGTAGCCGAAGGTGAACACGATGGTCGGGTGTGCATGGTTGATGCACGTCGAGTTTACCAGAAGCTGAGGCTGTTTTAAAGGGACCACGTCGAAGTTATCGAGAGTTCTGAAAAAAAAACAGCTTTATTAATCTTCACTTATCGTGATTATAATCATATTATCCATAAGTGGCGTAATATTCGATACAATTAAAATGTTAGGGTAAATGTTTTTTGAAAACGACTCGTGTGTAGTAAAGCTAAGGTCATACAGAACGTGAATCGTATAGTAATATGTTCTAGTTTAGGCATTCGTCTAGGCACAAAGAGCAAGTAAGGTCACACTCACAGACCATTGTCAGTAAGTTGGTTCACTGTGACACAAGTGTTTGCCTCAGTAGACACTAATTGGACACTGTGCCTGGGCACTGATTACCTAGGTAAACCAGCTGTAACCGTAGAAGCCATTTTACTATTCGTAGCTCAAACTACCCACTAGTAGTACCGAATAGTAAAATCCCACTACCGTAATGAGGAAAGCTGCTGTCAAGAATCTTAGTGGACCTCCGAGGGACGAAGCGTGCGTGAGGGATTCAAATGCACTCAGTCCATAAAGCCACTTCACAAAAACTTATTATACCATTCTCTCCACTGATCCAACAATGATGACACGTTGGTTGGTCCTGAATTTTTCTTTACATAAAAATGTAAAGAATACATGGTCCTTCGAGCCGGATATATACTAGCGTTCCTCCATTTCAGTTTACTGGCACAGATGTACAGAGTATTTGTTGTTAATTGACATGTGAATGCATTGTTTATAAAATTAGGTTATCATCAGGTCGGATGGGTTCGTTGACATACATTCCTGATAAGTGGACGCTGAAATGTATGGTTAACGTGTTTTCTGTCGTTACGTCAATCCTTTATAGTACGTGATGCATCAAGTGGCCCAGTTTACCGATCCAGTGTAATATTTATATGTATTATTACTTAGACAACCGGTTGCTTCAATGGTTACCTACAATGTATGAAGAAGAAGCCAGTGGCAGGACTGGTTCTTTACGTGGCGTGAATGTTGTTCATGGTTCTGGAATATTTTTATTAGGAAATCCTAGTTTGGTCGTAGAGTAATATGTTATCTCTATGTTATACAAGATGTCGTAATATTGTCAGTGAGGGCGGACAACTACTTCACTTCACAGTTGGTTGCCGTAGTTGGTTGGATAACAATCCTTAATTTTGCAGTCAAGTAATATATTATAACTATATGAAAAATAAATTAAAGAAAATATTTTTTTATAATTTTATTTCAGCTACTAACTACTACTACTAACGAATACTACTACTACTACTACTCGTTTTTTTTAAAACCTTTAACTAATGTTAAACCATTGATACAAACGTTTGAACTAACGTTTTTAGAGTTCCGTAGTCAACCCTTATAGTTTCGCCATGTCTGTCTGTCCGTCTGTCTGTCCGCGGCTTAGCTCCGTGATAATTAGTACTACGAGTAGAAAGCTGAATTTTAGTATTACGCCGACAAAACGGTAAAATAAAAACAAAAAAAAATTTTTTTTTCGGGTACCCCTCGAACACCTAGTGGGGGTGATTTTTTTTTCGTTCCACCACTACACACTAGTGGTGTCGTTGAATAGGTCTTTTAAAAATAATAGGGGTCTCCAAACATTATTTTTTGATAAAGTCAGCAGTTTTGAAAATATTCGCTCCGAAAATAAAAAAAAAACGTCCCCCCTCTAACTGTTTAACCACGGGTCAAAAAATTATGGAAAAATTCATGAAAATGAGGCTTTATAAGTACTTTCAATGAAAACTATATTGAACAAAATCGGTCGAGCCGTTTTTGAGTTATCGCAAATATTCATAATTTTCTTAAAAGGGCGTAAGTTGACTTCCAGAATGTAATAAGTAATTACAGTTACTTTGGCGTTTACGACCTTTTTATAGAGCTTGAAATCTTTCCTGTAACTTAAGTCAATTGTGAAGGATGAGCAACTACGGAACCCTACACTAAGCGTGGCCCGACATGCTCATGGCCGGTTTTATTTATTGAGTTGTCTAGTAGGAGGTAGGTGTTGAGGAATATGGTAATTAGTCACAGTAAGTAGCAGGTATTTAGACCAAAACAATGATAATATGGAAATAAAGCCGCTCTTCGAATATTCAACAGATACATGGGCGCTTTTTCTATCGGTATGTTAATACCATTGTCGCGCGCAGCGCGATTCGCCATGTAACAATCGGTATGTATCAACACTAGTAATGTCAATCTATATTTTGTAGTGTGGTAACACCATGCTTGGCTTTGACTAACTTTTTGCATGTTGGTACTGTGGTAGAAAGATGGCGGGAGAGTAGCTGCCGTGAACACGAGAAAGAGTGGAGCAGGAATCGTGGTCGTAAGACGAGTTAGAAGCTACGAGCTTCTAGGAGGCCTATGTCCCATAGAGAACACCAGGTGAGTGTTTACTTTGCCATATTATTATGTCGACCTAAAAGTGCATCATAAGGTGGAAAGATGAGGAGACGGTTAAAGCATATCGTTCTTTCTGTTAGTTTTAGTCCAATCTTGCAGTGCACAGCACACTTGGTAGTCAAGGACATTGGACAGGGAAGCCCGGAGCTCCCATGCATGTGAGGTGTGTCCGGGAACACACTGGCACGGTCGACTGAGTTGGAGCAACCGAGGCGAGACTATGGGGAAGGTGGAGGTCTCCGGGGAGGCAAAGCCTCCCCGTCCGGCTAAGTGACTAATGAGCAAAATATGATTGGAGTCACCAGGATTGTACCCTGACTAGACCGGAGCAAGTCGACCGTTGCCCAACTGGAGGTGCATAGCCATTGATTATCATGAGAGTACCTCTGCAGTGTAAGTGGGTTAGCAACCACACAGAGGCAATTTAGATATGGAAAGGCACCAGGTAAAACCGAATCATGTATGTGTGTGGCACAGCCACAGGAGTGAGGCACGACCTCATATTATTTGGATACACATAATAGAGTTAAGAGTGGAATAAAGTTGGTCGACTCATCTTTCCATTCTAATGATAATAAATGTGTACTTATATATATATTCATGTCGCCCATTTGTATATGTGAACCCAGCAATTAGCATTTCATATTAATATTGCATAGGAGGGACGACATTTTGGTGGAGCGTGCTGTGATATTGTTATTAATGAACCAGATAAGCGTGGCTCATTTTTATCAAAATTCACTCTAATAAAAATTGAAACAGAGAACTTTGACAGTTCTTTGTCGAAGCAGAGATCGTGAAAATCTATTTTGTCATGATTTACTGTTGCAGATATTTAACGTAAGTAAGTAATGTAACTTAATTGTGGGTAAAATTACAAATCATAAGTTATTTTAGTATACTGAGTGATTGTCAGTCTCTCTAAAAGGGAAGAACTGAAAGGCACACAGTTCTACAGCAAAATTAATTTGGGGTTTGGTGCAAGAAAATTCGGGCAAACTCCAAGAAGACATTATGATATTTTGTAGCGTAAGTTGTGTGTAAAGCTTAAGTTACGATTATTATTTTATGCAAGACGATCGTGTAGATTACACTTAAATGACATTATTTATTAAGGTTCATTCTTCTGTGATTCATTCGTTCACTCGTTCGAGTGTCTATGGTTTTAGTGCGTTTTCAAGTAATCGATTTTAATCGATTCAATTAAATGAACCATATGTGACTGAAAATATTATTAAGTTAATTTAGTACAAAGATTATTATTTATTAGTAATCTTGTGGTAGTTTGTAAAATATAGTATTTTTTACGGAACCGATAAATACTCGCAACATAGAAACTTTGATTTTACTATTTGTACGAATAGACATGAAATCGATTCTATGTTAATTCGGCGTGCAACACTACGTCTCGAACCGTTTTCGTTTCGACTTCCCGCCTTTCGGTTTGTTTGTTTGTGGTTGTGAAAAATTTTCTGCTTGTTGTGTGTCGAATTTTTCTAACAAGTTTTTAATGAGAAATAGCCATTTATATTCGCAAATCAGTGTTTTAGCGAGTGTGTTTTGGTGTGACAGTAATGGAGTGTTGAAAAGGACACCGATCTACAAAAAAACACAGGTAAATACGCATCACGATTCACGTACATACTAACGACACGGTGAAATATTTCGGCGGGATTGAGATGTAAAATTCTTTGTTGTTTGTTAATTTCAGCTCATACAGGATAAAACGCAGTGTCCGGGGTTAGGTGTGGCGATTTGGCGAATCCATAAGTGAGAAATAGTGAAACACTGCATACACGATGGAAGATATTTTGGCGGGCATTGTCCAAATGCGACAAAATAAACTTCAACAGTTTATTGCGAACATCAAATCTGACGGAGCTGGCAATCGTATTGTCGAAAATGTATCCAGTACGATAAGCCACTTAAAAGACCTGACTAACAAACTGCAAAATGAGGTGCGTCACTACACAACTGCCTCGTCAAACCCTCAATTGATGGTGGTCACAAATGCAATGGAACTACAATTACAGGCTGAAGAATTGGTGATAGATATTGAGTCAGCCATTTCTGTTGCTGCTAACCCTCAAGAGACAACAACGGAACGGCATCAGTCAACTCGTGAAATAAATATTAAATTGCCAAAGTTGCAACTGCCCAAATTTAATGGTGATCAATTACGATGGTTGGAATTTTGGGACAGGTTTGTCTCGAATATTGACAACCAACCAATGGCCGAAGCAGACAAACTGACTTATTTATTAAGCAGTTTGGAAGGCAAAGCTCTAGAAGCTGTAGCTGGTATAAGTATCACGAATCACAACTATACCATCGCGGTGGAAGCCTTGAAGTCCAGATATGGTTCCAATGATGCGCTTATAGATGTCCACTATACAGCACTATCTAACATGGGACGAGCAGATTACACAGCATCCAGTTGCAGACATACGCTTGATGAAATTGAACGGCACCTGCGGGTACTGGAAAAGTTGGGAGAAAACACTTCTGGAAACCATTTGCGTGCCACTATACTTGCCAAATTTCCTGAACAAGTGCTGCATCAGTATCACCTAATGCCACAACCATCCAGAGAGAATTCGACAGCAACAGTAAGACGAATCTTATTGGATATTGTGGTGGCAATGGAGAAGGCTCAGGCTCATCCAACACCAAAGGGTCTAGAAATGAAGCAAGATGTTATCACTACGGAGGTACTCCAAACAATGGCAGAATATCCAGTGCGAAGTGGTGCCACCTACAAACAAAGGCGAAATTTAAAACGTAAAGCTGACAGTCCTGCTAACAATAACATTCCAAAAAAGAAGAACCGTTTACCTTGTATCTTCTGTAAGCTTCATAATCACAATAGTGTCGACTGCAGGAAATACAGTGACATTGAGTCCAGGAAAAAAACAGTTATCCGGCAGGTATCTCAAGTGCCTCAAGCGGAACCATAATGCTAACCAGTGCCATAGAAAAATAAAATGCTACCGATGTGGTGATGAACATCTGCAACTTCTGTGTCCGAAGCCGAAGGGTGAGAATGATTCTCCTGTCAGTAATCATAGGATGGTCAAGTGTTATATGGCAAATATGACCAAGTACAATTTTTTACAGACAGCGGTGGCAGATATCATCAACCCCAACAACAACAAAATAAACAAACATAAGTGCAGACTTGTATTGGACTGTGGCTCGCAGAGGAGTTACATTACTGCACGGGCTGCTTCCAAACTACAGCTATTACCGGATAATGAAGACCGACTCTTAGTGTTCACGTTTGGCGAAACGGATCCAAAGGAAATGCCGAGCCCTTCAGTGGACATTGTAATTGAAACCAAACGTGGCACCAAAAAACAAGTAAGAGTGAATATCGTTCCACATATTACAGAGAAGTTACCAGTAGCTAAATTTGATCACTCAATGGTTGATCTATCAGCTGATGACAGTTCTACTGGTGAAAATGTGGACCTTTTAATAGGGAACGACTTTTATGAAGGCTTCAGACGTCAAGCGAAGATACAACTTGAGAATAATTTGTATTTAATAGATACTGACTTTGGTTGGCTGTACTCTGGAGATGAAAACCGTACTATCGCCCACGAGAATATACTAACTGTAACTACTTACTGTCACTGTCATAGTTCAAGCTGCCCTTATTTTACCGAACCGGACTTACCCCTCAGAAACATTGACATCAAATTTCTATGGTCACTTGAGTGTATTGGCATAAATGACTCACCTAAAGCCACTAGACAAGATGAAGCAGTCAAACATTTCAATGATACCATACAATACAACAATGGTCGTTATGAAGTGACTTGGCCATGGATTGAATACCCACCTCAGCTTCCTGTCAATTTTGGCATGGCATTAGGAAGACTGAAGAGTTTGATTAATAGACTGGATTCGGCAACATTACAGGAATATGATGATATTCTCAAGGAACAACTAAACGGAAATGTCATTGAAAAAGTCGAACCACATAGGAATGACACCGAACACCCTGTGCACTATCTTGCTCATCATATTGTAAAAAATGAAGGGAAGCGTGGAAGGATTGTATATGATGCTTCAATGAGAAGTATGGACAAGAAAAGCCTAAACGAATGTCTATACAGTGGCCCCTCCATGCTCGAGGACCTCACGGCCCTTCTCCTGAAGTTTAGGACGAAAAAGATAGCAATTGTCGCCGATGTAGAAAAGGCATTCTTGCAAGTAGGACTTCAAGATAAGGACCGTGATGTAACACGATTCCTATGGGTAAAAGACATCACAAAGGATTTAACGGAAGAAAACCTGTTATATCTTCGGTTTTGCAGAGTCCCGTTTGGAATAATTTCAAGCCCATTTCTCCTGACAGCGACTATTAGATATCACATGTCACAAACAGACGCAAGCTTATTAAAAGATATTGCTAATAAATGCTATGTAGACAATCTTGTAACTGGAGCAAACTCTGTGAAAGAAGCGCAGGAGATATATGAAAGGACTAGAGATACCTTTGGGCAAATATCTATGAACATAAGGGATTGGCTGTCAAATAGTAAGGAATTTCTTGACCTTATACCTACAGAACAGCAAGCAAAACAGGGAGAAACAGTCAAAATTCTTGGACTGTCGTGGAATGTGACAAAAGATACCCTGAAATTGAAAATTACTGATCAACACTTTGACAAAGAAGCACCAGCCAACACTAAAAGGAAAGTGCTTCGTACCTTAGCTCGAATCTACGACCCATGTGGCTACATTTGTCCATTGACCCTACCTTTGAAGATCTTGTTTCGGAGCATCTGCGAACAAAAGTATAAATGGGACACCAACCTACCAGATGACCTGATACAGTCTATGCAGGAAATATGTAATGTAATAAAGACGGCTGTAAAGCTGGAATTGCCAAGATCTGTGATAAATGATAACCCGGAACTAGAGACAACATACCAGTTGAATTGCTTTTCTGACGCTTCAAAAACCGGATATGCTGCTGTCATATATTTAACAGCAAGAAGTCACCAAGGCACATCAGTCTCATTCTTAATGGGAAAATCAAGAATAGCCAAAAATGAAGATGCAAGTGAACTTCATATCCCAAAACTAGAGCTCATGGGTTTGCTCATAGCAAGTAGACTCTTAAAATATGTGAGGGAAAATCTATCTCTTCCAATAAGCAAAGAAATGTTGTGGACCGATAGTTTGGTCGTACATGGATGGATGCGTTCGAACAAATTATTACCACCCTTTGTATCGAACAGGGTAGAAGAGATCAGAAAAAACCAAATGCAAGCAGAGTTATACTACATCAACACTAAGATGAACCCAGCTGATGTTGCCACGAGACCTGACAGGTGGAGTCAATCCAAAGAACTTTGGTTCAATGGCCCCACATTCTTAAGTGAGGACGAAACGATGTGGCCTACGGATAGGTACTACATGAACCATATGACAGTCCTTTCTGTTGGGGAGGGCCTGGACCAGAGCAATCACAGTAGCAGACCAGAAGCTGATGATGGTCCAGGAAATGAACTCCGAGCTGTTGAAGCAAATGATGACCAACAGATGGAAATTGACGACCAAATCGACCAGTCAGAAATCAATTATTCAAGTAATGACATAACCGAAATTGACTCAGTACAGGACACGCCATCGTCATTGAACTCGGCAGATAATATAACTGAGATTAAAAAACTGCAAAAACTTCATTTTGCCAACGAAATTGCAGGAAAGATAACACATCTGACTAGAAATCTTGGACTGTTTTTAGATGTGGACGGTGTACTGAGATGCCAGGGACGGATGGTAAACACCACATGGAATTATGACATGAAACATCCTATTTTACTTCCTAGAGATTGCGAATTTACAACTAGGATCATCAAGGAAACTCATGAAAATAATTATCATGTTGGCACTACACATACTCTTAGCCTCATTAGAGAGAAGTACTGGATACCACAGGGTAAACGTCAGGTGGAAAAAGTGATCTCGAGATGTCAGCGGTGCATTAAACACGGCGGTGGCCCATACCGTTTGCCAACTGCGCCAGATCTACCAGCTGAAAGAGTGAACTATAGCACACCCTTTACATACTGTGGCGTAGATTATTTCGGGCCGCTGTATGTGAACACGCCAACTGGCAAACAAAGGAGATGGGTTGCCCTGTTCACTTGTCTAGCTGTTCGAGCCATTCATCTAGAGATTGTTAACGACTTGACTGCAGAAGAATGTCTCCTGGCACTTAGAAGATTTGCTGCCACTAGAAATACGCCACAACGTCTGTATTCAGACAATGCCACTTGCTTCAAATTAACATCTGAAGTCGTTAGTAAGCCGTATTGCATTGAAAGAGGAATTGAATGGAGATTTATTCCTCAGCTGGCTCCGTGGCATGGTGGATTCTACGAACGACTGATAGGAGTAGTAAAGCATTCTCTAAAGCGAACTCTCGAAAAGCACCTTCTTGGAGACAGCAAACTGTTAACTGTTCTAAAAGAGGTAGAAGCTGTTGTCAACTCAAGACCGCTTACAAAAGTTGGAACCGAAGTGATCCATATATTAAGACCAGCCGATTTTCTAAGTCTGGGAAAATGCTTAACCTTGACCCCAGCAACGAACAGTGTTTGTACAGTGGACGGTTCCAAACTGCAAGTCAATCTGATAGAGAGCTGGAAAAAAGGCTTGATAATCCTGGAGGAGTTTAAGAAAATATTCATGGCACAATACCTGACGAGTCTGAGAGAGAGATACCAAAGCTCTCCTAAACAGCCAAGAATTGTTTCTGATGGTGAACCAAAAATAGGAGACATTGTTCAAATAAAATCAGATTTAAAGAACCGCGAGCTGTGGAAAGTGGGAAAGATAGCCGAGCTTCTAAGAAGTGCAGATGGAAAACATAGGGTCGCTAAAGTTAAAGTTGGAGACACCATAATGACACGGTCTGTAGGTCATCTCTACCCTCTAGAGACAGAACCAGAGGACTCTCCACGATCAGGAGCGACTGATGAGGAACAAACTGCACCACCTCTGGACTCACCTATTGAGTACTTAGATCTGGATGCTGCGCAAAGTGGAAGCGATAGCATACAACCTCCACAAACCGATCCGATACCTGAGGATAATGACGTGGTAGTTGCCACTGAGGAAGTAACGGCTACGCAGGAATCTATGATGAGTACTGAGGCATCAAGATCCGAAAGAGTTACTCCCAACTCTGACAATATGCAACCGGAAACTACGACTAAGAGGGACACTGCAATTCGAGCCAGAGAGAAAATACTGGAGTGGACGCGTCACCTGCTCACACTACTGCAATAAGACTCCTTTTGCCTGTGGGAGTGTCGCGCGCAGCGCGATTCGCCATGTAACAATCGGTATGTATCAACACTAGTAATGTCAATCTATATTTTGTAGTGTGGTAACACCATGCTTGGCTTTGACTAACTTTTTGCATGTTGGTACTGTGGTAGAAAGATGGCGGGAGAGTAGCTGCCGTGAACACGAGAAAGAGTGGAGCAGGAATCGTGGTCGTAAGACGAGTTAGAAGCTACGAGCTTCTAGGAGGCCTATGTCCCATAGAGAACACCAGGTGAGTGTTTACTTTGCCATATTATTATGTCGACCTAAAAGTGCATCATAAGGTGGAAAGATGAGGAGACGGTTAAAGCATATCGTTCTTTCTGTTAGTTTTAGTCCAATCTTGCAGTGCACAGCACACTTGGTAGTCAAGGACATTGGACAGGGAAGCCCGGAGCTCCCATGCATGTGAGGTGTGTCCGGGAACACACTGGCACGGTCGACTGAGTTGGAGCAACCGAGGCGAGACTATGGGGAAGGTGGAGGTCTCCGGGGAGGCAAAGCCTCCCCGTCCGGCTAAGTGACTAATGAGCAAAATATGATTGGAGTCACCAGGATTGTACCCTGACTAGACCGGAGCAAGTCGACCGTTGCCCAACTGGAGGTGCATAGCCATTGATTATCATGAGAGTACCTCTGCAGTGTAAGTGGGTTAGCAACCACACAGAGGCAATTTAGATATGGAAAGGCACCAGGTAAAACCGAATCATGTATGTGTGTGGCACAGCCACAGGAGTGAGGCACGACCTCATATTATTTGGATACACATAATAGAGTTAAGAGTGGAATAAAGTTGGTCGACTCATCTTTCCATTCTAATGATAATAAATGTGTACTTATATATATATTCATGTCGCCCATTTGTATATGTGAACCCAGCAATTAGCATTTCATATTAATATTGCATAGGAGGGACGACAACCATCATGGTAATGCAATGTGCTTCATATATTACGGTGATGTATAAAAACTATGTATCGAGGCTATTGGGTGCTAGCGGTCAAGTGACGCAAGTGAACATAGTCTACTTAAAGCGCTTAACTAATTATCCAACTGACGCCAAGTATGTAGACCAGTCAAATTGTTGTCACATTAACGTTACATAAAAGCTATGTTCTTAATTTGGCATTGTACAAGTATGTGCTAGGCCTACCTAATCGATCGGTTAATATTTAATAGATTAATTAGGAAGTTAGAATGTACAACCGATTCTGATAATAAAAAAACTAAAAAGAAAGTCTCTGAAAAAAAAACTTGTGGGTACACCTTTTTGAAAAACGCCCATTTCACACGTGCGTTGGAGTGATAGCCAGTAATAATGACTGGGACGTGCTCGCGAGGCTTCGAGGTCCCGATTAACTTGTTAATAAAGTTATGAGACATGTAATGTCTCATTAACATTACACACCACAATTTTTATTTAAACCATTGATACAAAAATCAAAGCTTAAAGAAAAATTTAAAAATGAAGTTACCTGGTGGAAGAGACTGGGAATGGAACCCGGAACCTCTGGATTGCCGGTCCAGCGAGTTAACCACTTCGGTACCCTAACTTCCAAGCAACCTATCGATTTTTTCGTTTTGCTTTGTGTGTCAATCTTTGCATTGTTTATTTGAACGATTTTACACCTTAGCGACCTCTATGTGAATACGTTAATATCCACATTTTACCGCACCACTTGACAGTACCTAGTGAACGAGCAAGCGAGAGAGGGCGCTGTTATTTTATAAATTTAGGAAACATGTAACATCTATTTTTTTATGTGAGTAAGCTAAAATAAACAATGCAAAGATCGACACACAAAGCATAAGGAAAAATTCAATAGGTTGCTTGGGAGTTAGCGTAGCGAAGTGGTTAACGCGCTAGACCGGCAATCCAGAGGTACCGGGTTCGATTCCCGGTCTCTTCTACAAGATAACTCATTTTTCAATTTTTCTTTAAGCTTTGATCTTTGTATCTATAGTTTAACTTGTTAATGTTACTTAACTTGTTCATATGCTCTTAGTTTGTCTTCTAAGCACGTACTAAATCACGGCTCATCTAATAAATGGTCATTATAGTTAAGTTGTGAATGTACCTACCTTTGCAAGATAATTATTATTATTATTATTATTATTTATAATGAGGCAGGCAGTTTAACAACTGATAGTGCCTATATCCAGCAAATAATGGTTCTATTTACTACACATATATCACCTATCCAGTTAAAGTTTAGTTGCAGGCATCCGATTGCCAATGACTTCTCCTACCTGTTCGCTTGGCCTTATAGGTAGCCACTTAGGCACACTGCCCCTGCCTCATAGTTTGGGAGTGGCTAGCATTAATGTGTAGGTATCATAAGTCCTTTACGTGGCTGCATGATATTTGCACTTAGCGTAGTGGCATAAGCTCACTGAGAAAAAAAAACAATAAACAAAAAAGGTGGAATTTTCTCTAAATAGGATTGATTTGCATAACGTCAGTCAGAATTTCTGTGACTGAGATCTGCCTTCGTAAATATCTTCGTTTGCCTTCTGGGAGATCGCAACCCCTGTTTTACTGTTTGTCTATTTCTGTATTTATCTCTTTCTGTCTCTATCTATCTCTCTTGTCTCTTTAACTGTCTCTATTTCTCTTTCTTTCTCTTTCTTTCTCTTCTATCTATAACTGTCTCTCTATCTCATTCTATCTCTTCCTATCTCTCTATCGTTCTTTTTCTGTTTCTCCATTTCTTAATTCTTGTCTATATATATCTGCCTCTATCCATCTCTCGCTATGTGTATCTGTCAGATTTTTTCTATCTTTATCTTTTGCCGGCTCTGTATGTCTTTTTATCTACATATCTTTCTATCAGTCTCTTTGTATCTTTCTGCCTCTATCGATCTCGCTCTATATGTATCTGTCTATTACTATTCTTAGTAAGATAAAGCCCCCTGTTATATTGTTTTCACTTCTCATGCTCTTAAAATGTTACTTTAGTCTCTGCATATCGGGACTAAAGCTCCTTATTAATCTCTAGGGACTAAAGTAAAATTGTTTTAATTTTACTTTTTACTTTGAAAAACCCCTGAACAGCCAATCACGACGTTTGTGAATGGAGGTTTATATCCATTTTCAGTGATAAGTATAGAAACTTTTTGGTGCGTGAAAATAACCTCAAAATTACAACTGCTCAAAAAAAGTAAAATTGTTTTAATATACTTTGAAAAACCCCTAAACAGCCAATCACGACGTTTGTGAATGGAGGTTTATAGCCATTTTCAGTGAAAAATTCAAGATTTTATTTAATGAAACACGATTAATTATTACGAATACGAATGTAATTTTATCATGCATGGTCCATAAGTCCATATTAGTCTTAAATAAAATAGTTTTCAAATTTGAATCTGTTGGCTAAATATGCAAGCATTTAAAGCGTCACTACAAAAAAAATAAAAAACCACGGAACATTTTTTTTTATTAGAATTTTGAATGGAATGAGTAGTGATTACATACTCTTTGGGAATGAGTAGATGTCCATTACTTGTATTAAGCTTGAATTGTAATCACCAATTAGACCAATTAACTGGGTCACTTTATAAATTACGGACAAAATATGTAATCATCATCTTCCAATGAAGAAGAATAAAGCTGAAGGCTATATAGAGGAGTTAATCCAAAATAAACACAGTATCTATCGAAGGCTATACTATATTGAAGGAATTAAAATATCCTCAAAGCAAAAATCACAACCAACATTTGACCCACGCCCATCAACATCGCGGGTTGAGAATGAGCCTAATGAAATGACCAATTGACCATCGGTAACCTTTTTGAGAAAAGGTCTACGTCTCTACTATACCTACTCTCCATTCTCTCCAACTTTTACTTCGACTTCGAGTGAAAATATTGAACATACTTCTCAATTACAAACCACGCCGACCCAGCTTAGTTTACAGGGGAAAACCATACATTTAAATGTAAAGAATTGTACAAATTGCCCTTTAATTTTTTCTGAGGTTAGATTAACGGCTGTACTACGTAATTGTAAGAAACTTTGTTATAATAAATATCGTAATTTTATATTTAAATTCGTTTATTTTCCTCGCATTCAAAGTGAAAAGTAGAGTGTTTAACGCGAGACTAAACAACCATAATGACACTTGAACTATTAGCCACCCTCGCTTAGCTCGGGTGGCTAAAACATCTCGTGTCATTATGGCTTGTTTTAGTCCCTTGTTGAACAATCTACTATAATATCTTTTTGTGGCTCTCTATGTATCTTTCTCGTGATTTATTAAAATATGTCAAAAAACTTAAGTCTTAAAATATTTTCAATTATGACCGTATTAAAGATTATCAACGTATCCCAAAGGTCCATGCTAAAGCACCAATAGAGCGAATAACAAGTAGAAAATGCGTTTCATAAGATCGTCTGTGATTAATACCTACTAGCCTTGGACAGTTGCAGTAGGCACATGTTTGTATTGGCAATATTGCGCCAATTGCCTTCCGCTTTAAACGTTCGGAAAGAATACTTAAACGGTCTATCTAATTAATGGCCTATAACGTTGCTTACAAGCGATACGAAAGCAAATGTAGACCTATGAGACGGGGAAATAATAGAATTACCTACCAGTTTTATTGGTTTGGTAGACGATTTTAAAATAATAAGGAAACGTCATAGTTAAGTATATTTTGGGCGGAGGTGGGTCCAGAACAAGACATAATTTGCGACCGGTCGCTACTCTTGTACTGGGTTTGTCTCTATGGTAACTACCTGCCCGGTAGTTAACTTGGTGAATGGCCTCGGGGGGAGCTCACAGTTGCCTTGATCCTCGAGGCAAAACTGGTTGGGCTCCTTCCCGCGGTTACTGCCTGTTAACTACCTGGTTCTAACGAGGAAACAGGTAGCACGGAAACAACCAGTTGAGCCTCTAGAAATCCAAACCCTCCTTACTCCGCATATCCCACACAGTCAGCTGCAAGCGATGACGTGGCATGTCGCAGCGGGCTTTCCATCCACTAAGAAGGATGGTTAGCGGTAGAATGCCACCCGCGTGTTTGTGCCGTGCGCGGGGACCCGTACGGATGGAGAACGAGATCCTGGTAGGTTGAGTCGGACGGGGGTCGGAGTCGTTACCCTTGAAAGACAACACGCCACTTTGGCTCGGGATTCATCTCACACGGGCGGTCACGTCCTAGCCAGACGTGATCAATCGGCTGTTGCGTCCAGTCAGATGGCCGCGGGCGAGTGCCCTGGGGTGATGGGGTCCGTAGTCGGCGGCGCACGATTCCTGAGTCGCCTGTGGAGGTGACGATGGTTTTGGTGCCGTGCGGACTCATGGATAACTCATCCGGGGGCGCTATATCGGGCTGGTATCCCTGATGCGTCAAAGCATCCCCAGTAGGAGGGCTCCAAGGAGGGTGGGGAGCCAGTCTGACGAAGTCTTATGTGGTAGGTTAAATGGATTTCTCATTACCTAAAACGACGAGAAAGGGAGGACAAGCCGTACCCGCAAGGGAGGAGGCTAATGCGCAAGGCGCTACACTGGGTGTTACTGCAGGCCGCAACACTGCCTCTGGCAGAGATGCGGGAGCGGGCCCCAGCCACATAGGTGGACGTGGAGGTAGAGGACATGCTGGACCTGTTCACTTCAAAGGTGCCGTCCGATCTTTTCCCCAAGGGTCGAAAAGCGGACTCGCTCAGAAGGGACCCGAAAGGGGACCCACTGAAGCGACCGGAGGAGTGAGCAGCAAAGGCATGCCGAAGCCTACCGGCCAACCGTGCCGTACAGCCCTTCCGAATCCGACTGGGAATGTGCCCCATGAAGCGAGTGTGCCCAAACCTCAGGGTGAGGGTGCACAAGCCGAGGGTTTCGTTCTCAGCAAGAGGCAGAAGCGGCGTAATAACGCGCGAGCAAGAGCCCGTCTGACTTCACAGATGGGCGCAGGTGTGACACCGGACGCACCTGCAACCGCGGCCCCTTCAGGGCAAAACAAAAGGCCACTGGGTTCGAGTGGCGACTCTACTCTGCTGGCTAGCGCCTCCAAAAGGACGAAGGTAGGGTCGTATGCGGAGGCGGTGGTGGCGGAGAGATTGGCCATTATCCCAGTGGACTACCCTGCCGTCAAGATTCAGGCTGGGCATCTGTCCGCTATCCAGGGCGCAGTACTAGCGCTCCTGGACGGTGCACCTGATCCCCTGCCGAGAATCGTGATCGGCAACATTGTGGGGGGCGCCCTCCACGTCAGTTGCCAAGGGAGGGGGGCCTCCACGTGGTTCAGCTCAGCAATCGGAGGAGTGGAGATTGCTGGACTGCACCTTAAGGTCGTGGACGCCAAGGATCTGCCGAAACCGGTCAAAATGGCCTGGAAGACGCGGGTCGTTGGCGCCCAGGACGTAAAACTAATGCTCCGTGTGCTGCAGAGGCTTAATCCTATGCTGCATACGGAGCAATGGAAGATAGTGGACACCCTGATGTCAGACGCAAGCACCCGACGCATCATCTTGATGGATCGGGAGTCGGCGGATGTCATCAAGGCGTCCAACTATCAACTCTTCTCGGGGGTGGATCTGAGCTCTTTCAAACTCCTCGAGGATGCGGAGGAGAGGATGCTTGGGAGGGCGGAGGTCGACCACCGGGCAACCGGGGGCGGGGCGGCCACAGAGGGCGATGTGGCCGCGTGTGGGGACGCGAACCCAGTGGGTGGTGCGGTACTGGAAGGCCCAGCCGATGACGCCGCAAACGTCGAGGCCAAGGAGGCACTGTCGGCAGACGGTGCGGAGGCCAAGACGGTAGAGGCAGAGGCGGGCACGGAGCCGGACGCGACGATGGTGGAGAGAGAGTGGAGGGAGGATCGTGCTGGGTCACGCATGGGTCGAGAGTCATCGCCGTTGTCAACGGTGGACTCGGAGGCCTTGCGTGATATGGCTGATCTGTACCTGGGATGCGACCTCTCCCCCATGTCTAGCGAGGCGCCACCACAGGCCGCTGATCTCAGCAGGCCCAAAACCACATAATGGCGCAATGGCGGGTGTAAGGTGTGTACAAATTAACCTACAACACAACAAAGCAGCCACAGCCCTTCTGGCGAGGCAGTTAATTAATGATAAATTCGATATTGCTCTAATACAAGAACCATATATTTATAAAGGGGAAATTAGAGGTTTGGGCGGAACTGGCGGTACCATACTGTACCACTGCTCCGATGATAATATGAGGACATGCATCTACGTCAGAAATGGCATCGATGCTATGCCTTTACATGCTTTCTGTTCCAGGGATCTTACCAGTGTTAAGATCCAGAATAAAGGGGAGGGGAAGGCTCTTATCTTCTCGTCAGCCTACCTCCCTTACGAGGCGACGGACCCGATAACACAACAACTGCGGGATCTTGTCGTCGAAGGCAGCAAGGCGAACACCGACCTGATCATCGGCTGCGACGCGAACGCTCACAATGTCATCTGGGGCAGCTCGGATGTCAACAAGAGAGGGGAGAAGGTACTGGATTTTCTGGTGAGTTCCTCCTTACAAATTCTTAATAAAGGCAATGAACCAACCTTTGTCAACGCAAGGCGAGGTCAGGTAATTGATATAACGTTGGCTTCCAATAACACTAGCAAAAGCATCAACTCATGGCATGTTTCTAAGGAAATTTCTCTATCAGACCACAGATACATATGCTTTAGGTACAATACGAAGATAGATGTAAAAACTGTACTCAAAAGGAACCCTAGGAACACTGACTGGGAAGCGTACAAGGCTGACCTGAAAGTGGAACTGGGTGATCCGAAAGGTAAGCTCAATTCCATTATTGATATAGAGTTTGAAGCTGACAAAATAGTTCAAGCGGTATACACAGCTTGGACCAATAACTGCCCGGAAAAGAAAACTCTGGCAAAAAGAATACCCTGGTGGAATCCAGAGATAGCAAAACTCAGGAAAGAAACCAGGGCTATATTCAACGACGCAAAAGCCTCAAACAACTTTGAGAGTTATGCACACAAGCTCACAGAATATAATAAGGCTGTGAGAAAGGCAAAAAGAAGCGCGTGGAGGGGTCACTGCGACCAAATAGGGTCTATACCAGAAGGTATGAGACTAACAAAAGCACTAGCTGCGTCAAAGTCAGTCCCGCTTACAACCATTAAGGGCAGTGACGGGAAAATGACGGAGACAGGGCTAGAAACCTTAAAAATTATGTGTAGCACACACTTTCCAGGCTCAGTGATACACGAGAGCGAATTAGACGATGTTGCAATTAGTGTATTGGAACAAAGCGCAAGCACAACCAGACACAATTGGGACACGTCGAAAAAGGTAGTAGACCATAACAAATTGAAATGGGCAATTTCAACGTTCCAGCCGTTCAAGGCTCCGGGACCAGATGAAATCTACCCAGTACTACTACAAGAAGGCGCAACCGTACTCATTCCTCATCTGAGTAGACTGTACAGAGCGTCTATAGCATTTGGACACATACCACGAGTATGGAGAATGGTAAAAGTAATATACCTGCCTAAACCAGGCAAGGCAGACTACGGAGAAGCCAAATCGTACAGGCCTATAAGTCTGTCTTCATTTTTCCTAAAAACATTGGAAAAATTGGTGGACAGACATATAAGGGATGGTCCATTAAAAAGACGTCCGTTGCACAAACTACAATGTGCGTACCAACCTGGAAAGTCAACCGATACCGCGTTGCACCTGGTAACAACCAGAGCCGAACGGGCCATAGAAAATCAGGAACTATGCCTGGCGGCTTTTCTAGACGTGGAAGGAGCGTTTGATCGCACCACGTACCAAGCTATCAGTGAAGCAGCTGCAAGACATGGCATAGAACCGACCATCTGCAAATGGATAGGCAACATGTTAAACGCCAGGCTAATAAAGTCGTCTCTGATGGGAGATGAAATACTAGCTACGGCTACAAAAGGGTGTCCCCAGGGAGGAGTACTCTCACCTACTCTATGAAGTCTGGTGGTAAACTCCCTAATGGAGGAACTCAACAGTGGTCCTATCTATACGGTAGGATATGCAGATGATCTGGTGATTCTCGTAAATGGGAAATTTCCCAGTACGGTATCAGTAATTATGAGTGAAGCACTGAGGAAAGTGGAGAAATGGTGTAACAATCACCAACTATCCATTAACCCAGGCAAAACAGTGGTAATACCATTCACGAGAAAGAGGATTCTTAAAAACATGCAGGAACTAAAACTGTATGGACAGGTACTCGAAATGTCCAGTGAAGTGAAATATCTTGGTGTCATACTAGATAAGGAACTCAATTGGAAAAAGCATGTCGATCACACCATAACAAAGGCTCTCAGAGTATTTGGGATGTGTAGATCAGCGTATGGTAAGACGTGGGGATTAAGCCCAAAGGTACTAAAGTGGATTTATACCATGATGGTACGACCGATCATCCTATATGGCAGCCTCGTATGGTGGCCAAGGACGTTGAGGAGCACATGCAGAGACGCCTTGACGAAGGTGCAAAGAACGGCGTGCATGGCTATAACAGGGGCGTTTAGAACTACGCCAACCGCGGCGCTAGAAATATTGCTAGATCTACCACCGCTACATATAGTGATACAGTCCGAAGCGCGCAAATCGCTGCACAGGTTAAAAACAATGGACCTGTGGAGTTATTGCACGCCGAAGACTAAGCACACTAACATGGAAAGCAACAATTTTCTTGACAGAATAACAACCATGAGCTGCGATAAAATGCAGCCTAAGTTTGTATTCAATAGGAACTTCAAGGTACAAGTTCCAACGAGGGCGGAATGGGCCGAGGGTCGCGAGCCACCTACAGCGGATGGTGAGGACATTATTTGGTACACTGATGGATCAAAAATGGGATCAGGTACGGGAGCAGGCATTCATGCAAACGACTTCAATGCAAGTACAAGTATGGGAGGTTATGCGACTGTCTTCCAAGCGGAGACATACGCTATAATCGCCTGTGCCCAGGAGAACATAGATAGACTTACCAGAGGGAAGCACATCTACATACTCAGTGACAGTCAAGCGGCACTTAAAGCGCTAGGTGCGCCTAAAGTGGATTCTAGACTTGTGTATAATGGCGTCCTAGCTTTGAACAAGCTTGGAAGGCACAATAAGGTGCAACTGGTATGGATCCCAGGGCATGAAGGCTTCATCGGTAATGAAATTGCAGATGAACTTGCTAGAAAAGGGTCTGCGACAAGTTTCATAGGACCTGAACCATGTGTGGGTCTCTCGCAGGGAACCATAGCAACAGCCATCAAGGACTATGCCAAAAACCAGCACCAACAAGAGTGGAGGAAAATGGCAGGCTTGAGGCACTCAAAGCTATTCATGGAATGTATAGAATCAGGCTGGACCAAGAAATTATGGGAATACAGCAAAAGACAGCTCCGAATCATAACGGGGGTGTTTACCGGTCACTTTGGGGTCAAAGGACTATTGGCCAAGTTGGGACTGTCTGACAATACAGATTGTAGAATGTGTGGCGAGGAGGCAGAGACAATGAAGCACATACTGTGTGAATGTCATGCCCTCGCCAGACTCAGAATGAAGGAATTCGGTATTGGTTACCCAGAACCGAAGGAATTCCAGGCACTACCAACTGGTTCCATCATCCGATATATGAAGGTGGTGGAACAATCCTTTGAGTAGGCGCGATGGGGGTAACTACACAAAAGATCCCATTGGGTCGAAGTGTATCCGCAAGGACCCCTTCCTAATAAGATAAGATAAGATATTTATGAGACCCTTTGCATGGGGAAACAATAAGATCATTCAGTAATGATTCATCATAACTTGTTTGGCATAATGTCGGAAATGTTTACTATCATTAATTATCTGCATGATCTTCTTAATATGTATGTATGTAATTATGTATTTTTCAACTTTTAATCATAGTACGTTATATTATGTAAAGCAGTATATCAATTAAATCTTTTGGGGAGCTTTTTGGTGCACACCACGCATACTATGCTAGGGCGTATTTTGAGTAATTAAAGTCAGGAATGGAAATAGAAGATGCCAATATAACAATTCTATTCGTTTTAACTCCGATCAACCGCGGTTTTCACAAGTACAGACATGAAAGCATTATATATATATTCGAATCCTTTCTATTCTTGAAAATACATGCAATTCTCGCGCCTGCGTATTCTATTGTTCCCGCCAAAAGTCTGGCCATCGAGAATGTACCGCGCGCACTTCCCGATTGTCGATGGTTTTTATAAATATTTACAAAATATTATTTGAAATTACAATAGTGATGATGATTAAAACAAGCGCAATATCGAATAAGGTTTGGTTATCCATATTTAATGAACCTTACAGTACACACCGACTCTACTCGTAGATGCGCGCGGCAAAGGTCTGTCGTACTTTCCTTGAAACTGCGCGAGATTCTCCGTAAGGTCGTCTTTGTGAATTCGCATTTTCCGAATGTTTGTAAATTTTATTTCTATTTAGCTACTTACTTTTATATTCGCACTGAATGTTTCAGTGTGTATCGTCGGTATGGCTATTTGATGTTGTTGCAAGTAGGGCAAAAATATACAAATTAATTAAAATAAAAAATCACCTTTCTCGGAGGTGTGTGCGCCGGTTATTTATCAATAAACCTGTTAAAGAAAGCGGTTTGTCGATTACGATCGATCGCTTTACATGCGTTGTATAATACAAGGTGCTCTAATGGTCTACTTTGGCTAACCTTAGCCAAATTTACTACATAAGCCAGTTTTGCAATGTTTATACAAATATGTAGACGATATGCGTAAAAATTATTTCAAAATCTTTGTTTTGCCAACTATTGTATCGCAACTGGTTGTATTCCATTCCATAACTTCCGAATAAGAAAAATTTACACAACAATTTATTATGTGATTCAAATGCTTCTAAAACAATATGATACACGGACAGCCTTGGCTTTATAAGAAGGATTCTGTTGCGACTTTAAAAATGGTTTAAGTATAGGTAGTTAAAGACGACACCTATTAATACGGGTCCGTAATGTTTTTATTAATGCGATAGCCGAAATATTTATCTCACTTTTTTGGTTAGTGTGCGATTTTGAAAAGAACCATAAAAATCTTTTTTTATAACTAATAAGCTATCGTTGCCGATTTCTACGTAGGGTATTTTTCTGAGAAAACCCGACGATAGTGTTAAGAAAACGGGTCGTTAACGATTCCGTCAAAGCATTTCCGAGCAGACTTGCTCTTAGCAATGAAAAATATAAAAAGAATATAGAAATTTGACCCTCGAACCTGATGTGTACTTTTACTTCTGAACAGTTTTTTTATTTATGTCCCAGAAAAGGTAAAAATATCCACAGTTCATAAAATCTGGAATTCTTGGTTTCGTCGGGCCTCAGCTGATCTCTGATCAAAATAAATTAAAGCGGCAAAAATGAGCACCAAAACCACCAATGATGTTCATATGTCCTTGAAGGGAAGTGGACCTTTTCGATTACGTGCGATCCTTGTTATGCAACTTAGGCGACTTTGATACTCCACTTTGACGACCCCGCCCGAATATCCATGACTAGAAGTTGTGAAACATTGCCTCGGATTATGTTAGTGATACAGCCTGCGAGTTAATTATATTATGTCATGTCATAAGTTTAGCGGACTGACTGATTACACATTTGTTATTGATTATCAATGTAAGCATAACATATATAAATCATGTTACCATGATTTTCGCAATTTGTATGAAATTAACGACTATTTTTTGTACATTACAAATACAAAGATAAAAACAGTGTCTTTTTTAGTCCCGGACCAGATTTGAACTGGTATTTCATGCTTATGCCATAAATATACCTATAATTGCGGGAAATTTCAGTTACATAATAAAAACATATATTTAAATATGTTTGTTTAAAAGAATTTAAAAACTTAATGTTTGTTTCTAAAATTTTCCGTTCTAGTAAAAATTAATATGTATCAATGAGTTATGTAAAATACTAAAATGAGAAGATTTATGACTTAAATGTTCATAAAACCAAATAAAAACGTACTTGCTTCAGGAACTGCACAGTAGGTAGTTATACAAGATGGCCCATTTAGATCGGTCTGTACGGGAAACTCTGAAACTACCTATAAGACATACGAAGATCTATTCTTAGGAACCATGTCATCGATTTTAATATATTAGTGTTATTTTTTAAAACGTCCGGGTTCGATTCCCGAGCTGAGTACCTACAGGTTTTTTTTGAATGTATGAATGCAGTTTTTCTTGGTATACCTTCACTTGCCTGAATTTCATATGCCCGAATTTCGTCTGCCATGATAATTATTCAATGGTCTGAATCTTGTTTCTTATAATTATGTTTACCATAATCATTGTTTACCATATAAATCCTATGCCAGAATCTTTTTTTCCCATAATATTAATTCCAATAATCACATTTTCCATAATGATTGTAATACATAATTATCACATGCTATAATGTCATATGCCATCCAAATGGAACTTAAGTCGAAAACCGAGATCTGTAGGTTAGGTTAGGTTTGTTTCATGACCCCGTATAGCGGAGCGAGCGAAGCAGGCGGACATCAAAATTTAAACCCAATCTAACCTGGTTAAAAAAACTAGAAACATAATCTAACCTTCAGTTTTAGACGAACTGTGACCAAATAGAACAAGGATAGAAAACCGAAAACCATAGTTAGGTTAGGTTTGTGTTGTGACCCGTATAGCGGAGCGAGCGAAGCGAGCGGAGCGTCAGAATGCTTGCTTCAAAATACAAATCCTAACCTAATTTACAGTTTAGAAGAACTAACGATAAATGGGAACATTGGACCAAAACCGAAAACTTTAGTTTAGGTTAGGTTTGTATATGACCATATAGTCATAGTACATAGTATCTATGTACATACGTGGTCACAATATATAGTGAAAATGCTTGCTTGCATGTGTACATCATAAGCAAATGTATAGCCAGGATGGATTCGCAAAGAAACAATATTTAGTATGGCGTTTAAATATTCTATCAAACAATATTATGACACTTAATACTATGGAAAACAATACTTATGACATTCGTATCATTATGGCATATAATATTCGGGAATACAAGAGTATGTCAAATTACTTTTCTAGTAAACGAAACATTCGGGCAAATGGAATTCAGATAAGTGAAATTCGAGCAAATCAATATTATTGCATATAAATTTCGGTCAAACAATAGACAACCGTTTTTAGGGTTCCGTACCCAAAGGGTAAAAACGGGACCCTATTACTGAGACTTCGCTGTCCGTCCGTCCGTACGTCCATCTGTCACCAGGCTGTATCTCAAGCACGGTGATAGCTAGACAGTTGAAATTTTCACAGATGATGTATTTCTATTGCCGCTATAACAACAAATACTAAAAATAAAATAAAATAAATATTTAAGGGCTCCCATACAACAAACGGGATTGGTTGCGTTAACTTTGCACCTCATTTGTATGGGGCGCTATACATACCAGGTGCAAACTTAACTTAACCATTTAAGGATGGAAAGTGTTTGTACGAACCCTCGGTGCGCGAGTCCGACTCGCACTTGACCGGCTTTGTCTTGTTATTAAAATCGATGACATGGATCCTAAGAACAGATTTTCGTATATCTTATAGTTTCAGAATTTCCCATATAGACCGATCTAAATGGGTCACCCTGTATATAAGTGATACAGTATTTATAATGAGTTAAATTGGACGTAGGTACTATGATAACCATAATTTGCTATCTTAAAAACATAGGTAATAATAATCCATCAACCTCGTTGCCTTCTACTCTTACTAGTATAACCTTAACATTCACAATTATTAATGATTTGCATTTCCTTGAATGTATAACTCTGAGCAAATGGCCTATTGAATTTTTTATTATAATAAATTTGCAGAGCTGGCAAGCTGCATACCTACTTATTAAATTTGCAGGACCAGTGCCTCGTATCTATATGTTATGTAGGAGATTTCGTTAGATTAGGTTGTGACTGGTGAGTGGTGAGCGCGCATTAGCACATTTTCCGGAACTTCGTTAGTGAGTCGCGTAAACTTCTATCTATCTAAGTATCAGCCAGACGTACTGCAGACGAATGCAGAATACAGGTCTTCCCTATAAGTAGCTCGCCACAACATGTGATCCTGTGCAGACTGTCTCCATCAACTATACCCTCAAGCGGTAATCCGTCCACCTAGTCGGGAGTCGTCCCACGCTGCGCTTTTCTATACTGGGTCGCCATTCGAGGACTTTACTGCCCCAACGGCCAGTCAGTCAGCCATCCGTGCTTCTCTCCGGGCTACATGGCATTGCCACTTCAACCGTGCAATCCTTTGAGCTATGTCGTTACTTTGGTTCGTCTGCGGATATCCTTATTTCTGAATTTAGTACACTTCGACCATAGCCCTTTCCATTTCCACGTTGCGTGACTCTAAGCCGCCTACGAGACGAATCGCATTGTGAACGATATTGTGATTTTTTACATACTTTTAGGTGTAAAGAATAGCACGTGTAACGGCCTTATCTAATAAGAAGGTTAGATTTGTTTACAATAGCTTTAAATACCGTAAAAATTCAAAAGTGACCCGAATAATAAAATTATGTAAAGATATGCTGAAACGTTTATAATCCATTTGAAGCGTTTGTGTCAAGTGCATTGTATGAATTATACAGGATGTTCCTAGCCACTGAATAATTACTAATACTAAATTTTGATGCATTTTTTTTATGTCATAGGGGGCAAACGAGCAAACGAATCGCCTGATGGAAAGCGATTACCGTCGCCCATAGACACCTGCAACACCAGAGGAGTCACAAGTGCGTTGCCGGCCTTTCAGGTGGGAATACGCTCTTTTCTTGAAGGTCGTATCGGTCCGAAAATACCGCAAGCGACAATTCATTCCACAATGCAGTAGTGCGAGGCAGGAAATTTCTCTCCTCGGAGCACTCCCCGTTAAATATAAGCGATAAAAGATGCAGAGAGAGGCTACATCTCAACGCAGCGCCAAGCGCGCAGAGCATTGCGCATTTTTAATATTTGTTTTTAAAATCTATAATAATTGTCAGTCTTTATTGAAAAATACGATTCACGATTTAATCACCCTTACATGTATCCTAACATCATGGAGTTATGTCTCTACTATCACTCTACTAATGTATCGTACTGATGTTCATATTTCCACTTGTTGTTTTGTTTCCTGTATTTATCAATCATTTAAATAAAACAATAGACTGTACCACTCTTCTTAGGCTCTAGGGCTGGGTCACCTTGTATAATCGTAACGCGATACCCCGCACTTACTGTAGCCGCCGGCAAATAATGACTAACATCTCATTAGACCGTCAGCCACATGTTTTTGTCTCAGTAGGTAATCCCTCCCAGCTAATGTTGTAATGACTTTTTTACGTTTATACTGTTTAGTAATGATTAATTAGATATAATGAAAATATTGCTTATAGAAATTATATCTACAGTTTATATGTAACAGTTAAATAATTATATATCCACACCTAATTGTTAAATTACTACAGCAAGATAATATGGACAAAGACATACATTACTTGGCAGAGATGGCGTGGGGCTGGATTACCAAAATTAGAGATGTTTTTTTATGACATTACGATATCTCCGGCGGGGTAGTCTTAAACTCTTAACAACATCATATATGACGCCGGCGGGGTCGCCTCGTTCATTCCTCCTCTCCGCGGGATGCTAGTACTGGGCTGGGTATCTACTTCGTATCTACATAGGAGAATCTATGATAAATCTATAATAAAAGAAAATCTATGATGTTATGATGAATATGGTATTCAAAATGTACATAATTAGGCGGTCAAACACTCGTCTGATCCTATCCTATTATGAAACTCGCCGTCAGCTCGCTTCATAAAACCACACTCGTGTTTTAAAACCTCTCATTATGTAACAATCGCATGAACTACTATTTTATTTCGCATACATATACAATTAATTTGTTTGTGATACGAGTCATCAAATCTTCCCAATTACCTACCTCACAGATATCTTAGTGCTTCTTTCTCCATATCATCTTTCACACAATCATTGCATCTTTTAGTAGGCATTCCTCTTCTTCTGTATCCCTCTACATAAATCCTCAACGCTCATTATTCCTCAATCTTACGAGTATTTTGGTAAAATATAAATATACGTACTCTTTATAACAACGCAGCCAGGCTCCTTGCGTGCTGTGAAAAATACCTGCAATATGAGTGAATTATAAGTTGCTAAACATTACAATTATTTTCCCAACCCTTGCGTTTATTTCTACTCCGTTTTGAGAGATGTGCAATAAATAGTTACATATTATATTAATATTACACACTCGGATTAACATCTCTCTACTTTATAGGGTTCATAAATAAATCTTAAGTCATAATTATGGCAATCAATCATATTTGCCATTTGGCAGAATTTTTATTAGTCTGGCTAGCCAAATAATGTTGACAGATATTTCCTGGTGGTATCACCAATTGTGTATGATTTATACAAATTCGTAGGTGGGTCCTCTATAAATAATTTTAATGCTTGATTTACTAGTTCTAATTCTAACATTCCGATTGAGTTGAAATTTGGCCTAGTACCTACCTACTTATGTAATTTTTTTGGTGATGGAATAAATAATGGCATTATCGAGCTAGGTCTTATTAACACTACATTTAGTTTTTCGCTTTGTATATTGTTAGAAAGTGTAAACATATTTGTTCGTCGTTGGCTGTACATAGTGGTAGAAATTATGTGAGCTGACTGTGAGTGCATGTCAACATACATTTAACTTATTTCCTTAGGTACCTTAGATGTGCATAGAAAATCAAAAAGGAATTATAGTTTTGATACTATAAAATTGATCAAAACTATAATTCCTACTACACAAAGCCGCAGTTTTTTTTAAACTTCCCGGCAAAACTGAGTAATATTTCATTAGCCAGATTATAGTCTTTATCATGATTTTTACTTTTCTCTGAAACAGTTCACTTTTTCGGATTGTTTTAAATAAAACCAAACCAAAGCTGATGGGTTATAAATTCAAAATTCTTCTAAAAAGAAAAAAAAAACTTATTTAAGAAAAGCAAGTGAAAATGCGGTAAATATTGCTTTTTTTTAAACATGACTTGAATTGTATAGGGGTTTGGTTAGCCCTCACTACGAGTAAGTCGGACTTTCTACGGGATATGGGAACACAGACCCACTAACGAGGATGTCTCCGCGCCACAGGAACAGGAGTGCTTTGTTTGAAAGCGCGGGAAAAGCCTCTGAATCATTAATTTAATTTCACTCCGCGGTTAATACATTTGCTACTTATAACATGTTTTTTTTTATTCATTGAACCATTTGGTTTCCGTAAACGGGAGCTACAAACATTTTATCATCTATTCATGTCATATCTGAAATGGGGAATGGAAGAACTTTAAAAAAAATCTGGAATTTATGTTTTGAGGCGGGTTATCCCTACCTATAAACATTTTTTTGTTAATAGCTATAAAGAAAATCCATTTTTTTTAAATCTCATCCATGGGGGATGAGGAGTCCCATAAGGATGCCAAACAATGGGATGCTTATTGCGTTAAAAAAAAATGCTGTCTCATTAACGTTAAACGTATTTTAATTATGAACTGCATTTTTCAAAAAAATAAAAAATTGTTTTATTTTATATTATTAGTCAAATTCTTATTATTTCAATATTTTAAATGTGCACTACTTTAATTAGAGTGTAGGATAATAAATTAAGGTTGGCACCTTCAGTAATTTTCTCTTAGTAATTACATAAAATTTTATTTATCTTCGCATTTTCTTTTTGTGGTTGACTGGTAGAGAATGCCTCATGGCATTATGTCCGCCATTTGTACTTTAACTTCGGTATTTTGTGCAATAAAGTTTAAATAAATAAAAATTTTTACTCAAAATACCTATAAAAATGAACAACGGTATCCGCAGGCACTTGTCACTGCACATGTTGTTCGTTGACACTGAACACTCTGAACAGGCACCTCCCGCGCACGTGTGGCTGCGTCCGCGCACCCTACTGATATGAAGCGACGCGGGCCAAGTTGAAAGTTATTTTCATTATCATTTATAATCACCGAGTGACATTGCTTTGAACTTATCACAGTTGGTGCTTTGCATACGGGTGGTTTAGCACATCTATTTTTTTTGTAAAATACATCGGGTGGCATACAATTGTTAGTTCTAATGTTTAGTCAAATAGTTGCATTTTGGGCCACTGTTGAGCCCTAGGTTCCTTTATTCCTTTATTAAATAATAGAAATACAGAGTGTTAGTCAGCCGAGGATGGTTTTAAATTGACAGTTGAAGGCAACCGGTGGCGGTTGTCCCGAATAGTAGGAGAGCCGAAGAGGGGATTTCGGGAGTACCTAAAGCGCGGCAGATTAATATATAGGGGGATACCTTGTACCCAGTTAAGTACTTCCACCAAATATGAGCCTCATATGTATGGCCGCCCGTCAAGGATAAAAGATCAGATTAGTAAAAAAAATTGTTCATCTGAAATTCTCGAGCGCGTCAGATTAAGGTAGGGTAAGTTAGTTACATGCTAAAACGTGTATATTCTTCTAATCTGACAATTTAAAGGTGACGTAAAGAAGGCGGAGGGCTACAAAGTTGTAAAAAAAAACTTCATCTCGACATTCTCGAGCGTGGCAAATTTTTTTTTTATTTAAAAGGGAATCAATCTATGATAACGGAAAATATATAATCTGACGATTTCCACTAGCCGAAGTAACAAAAATTCATCGTAAAGTTTAATGCGTTCAGTTACGTGATGCCTGTATTCCACTCTGGTTTCTGTTGCCATGACGCCATGACAGCTGATCATGTTGTTTAGAACACTAAAGTTATTAAATATTTATAGTTGCCGGCAACTTTTAGAACAAAAATGGCGGATTTGCGCATGTACATTTGTACGTAAATCGGCTACTGCACAGTCAAGATTATGCTCTAAAAGATTCCCGCAAGCTGTACTATGAGTGATATTAATATAAAGTGTGTATTTTGTGGTAAAACTACTTTACAAAAAACTATTAAATTTACATTAGAAACAAAAAATGTGTAAATATTTTAGAATATAGTCGGAGCGAACCGGTTCTCCGAAAATCCCGAACAACATACGATAATCTTGAACTTTCGAGAGAATCTTCATTAAATGAAGTAAATCACGCACAGTGCTATAAATTATATATAGCAATAAAAATACCGCGAGTCTTTAAGTATTTACAACAGCGGCAAAGTATTATGGAATATGACAGTGCATCGGAAGTTTCTGGGAATAGCTCCGAATCACATGCCCCTGCTTCTGGGGAGTGCTCCGAGTCACATTTTCCTGTTTCTGGAGAGTGCTCTGAGTCACAAGTTCCTGTTAATTTTTTCTATTGTCAGATTAGGCGAACCCCGCCAGATAATCGTCAGATTATGAGACAGCACGTCTAGGGCATCAAGATGAACCATATATATCTTAATCTGACGCGCTTGAGTATTTCAAAATAGCGATTTTTTTTTGCACATTCTAATTATAACTGCGAGTTTGCGTCACATCTAAATCGTCAGATTATTATATAAGAGTTTTTTTTAGGTTCACTTAACATCCCCTTAGAAAATCTGACGCGCCCGATGAAAATATTTTTTTTTTCATTTTCAACCCTCAAGTACGACCAACCCCATCATGGAAACAATCAGTTTAACATGCGTACATCGGTTTACTAATGTTTCGCCGAAAATTATTTAGCAAATTCTTAACTCGCCGAACTACGTATCCCATATTTTTATTTGGTCAAATTTTCATTTCCCAACTCAACGTTTCGCACTGATATCTTTTCCCAATTAATGATTTGATAAACTATTGTTAGACCAATTATTATCTGGGATTTTTATAAGATGTCAATTATGTTTTCGTCAAATGTATTGATTGGCATACCTTGATTTAGCAACATATTGAATGGCATTATGAAATCTAACCTAGTTTGTTAGAATGCAAGGTTCAAATTGCAGTATAATTTTATTGCATTAAGCGGGTAGGGTGATGCACCATGCACCTAAATTTAGAGGGTACTTTTGTTTACATACTTTGTGGCTCAAAATAGCATTTCATTCTTGAGTTATCATCGCTGATAGTTAATGTGCGTGTGTGCATAAAAAAAAATAACCCTAACCTACCTATCTCTGGGAGCAGTTTCGTCCCGATGACTGTAATCCCGACGGCTAGAATTCCTACAGTTCAGATACATACGTATCACAAGTACAACAAAAGGAGCGTTTTTTAGGGATATAAAAAAAAAACTAACCTAACCTAACCCGGCCGAGTCGGATCTGCTCACATACATACGTATCACAAGTACAACAAAAGGAGCGTTTTTAGGAATATAAAAAAAAAAACTAACCTAACCTAACCCGGCCGAGTCGGATCTGCTCAACATACGTATCACAAGTACAACAAATTGATTTTGATTAAAAAAATATTTTTTTCGGTTTATATTTTGTGTTTTATTTTGCACTATCATCATACTGTAAGCAATGGTTGTAGGTAATTTGCCCAAATGACTTTTGATGAATCGTTATTTGACTAAGCAAATCATTTGCTACACAATTATTTACCACATAAAATTTGACGATATGTTATTTGCCTTAGCATATCATTTCCTACACAATTATTTACCACATAAAATTTGACATAATAAAATTTTGGAATATAAAAATGTAGCGAAATAAAAAAATTACGAAGTAAAATTATGCGAAGGATTGGTTTGCGTAATAAAACTTCGGCGAAAAGTTGGTTGCCAAATGAAATTTGACGAAACATAATTCGGCCAAAAGGCAGTACACCGCGTACATCTTTAAAAATGTGTAGGACATGGATGCTATCAATATCTGACGCGCTCGAGTATGTCCATGCAACAGTTTTTTTTTACATTTTTGAAACTGTAGCCGCTCCCCCCACCGATGAAAAGGTATATCTTATATGACATTTTTTTCTTTTTATCATCTAAACTTCGCAACCCAATAGGTCTCTATGACGCTCGAGTGAATCCCGAGTTAGCATCGCGGCCTACCCTACTAGAAGGGCCCGATGATCGGCGATCTTCGTGCTGCGGCTAAAGACGTCAGTGATGACGTCAGTTTGGATGCATTCTGAATATCCACTGGTGGCGCTTTCGTACTTTTTGCTGAAACTTTGGACACTACTTAATCAATATGCCTCAACGTCGTTAGGAAAATAGTCAAACGATGAGTTTTGGACATAATACATCGGCAGCCATCAAAAACGAGCAACGTAACCAACCATGCGTAAAGGTATTAATAATACCTTTTTACCTCGTTTTTGATGGCTGCCGATGTTTAGACTTTTTTGAACTATAAAAAGTAAGGTTATGTTTATGTTGATCCTAATTATGTTTTTACTTAGTTCGGTTAGTTGGGTTCTCGAAGCATGACTTCCGAGCATAAATTATACTATTTATCATTTATAGACATCGTAATATTAAGAGTGACAGATAGGCATTTCCATATCGATAAACTAACTTATCGATGATTTACCCCTATACTAGTGATCGCTCCAAGTTTTGTCCGTATAAATATAATTTAATTTAAAGTATTTATTTATCGTATAAGAATCTTTGAAACTTCGGTCATCACATCATCGTATTTTTCGACAGTGTTTATTTTAGAAGTATTACTGTACTTAGTAAGTATTTACTGGTGTTATAAAATAAACGATCAGAATTTGTTTCGTGAGTGCATATTACCCTTTCCCGGTTCGCTTCCCAATGTAATAATTAATATATATTAACTTTAGTTATAATTCTATAATAATGATAATGATAATTAAATGGTCGAAAGGGCCTCTGCACGTTAGCTTCGGCTCCGTGCACGCCTCCCAAAGGTCCAGGACACCTGATTTGTCCCGTGAACGGGTATGACAATTATCTTGACATGTAAAATTAAGTTTTATTGAAATAATTAAATGAATGCATGAATGATTCATGATCTATATTTCTATCTTGTGTGGTTCAGAAAAGTACAATAATTATGAATTGTCGAAAGTCAAAATTTTGAAGTAAATACTGATGCAGAGAGAGATTTATCGGTTCTTGTAGGTAGAATCACAGGTTTGTTAAATGAAAACTACATGATTTTCATATAAAACAACAAGTACACAAATGCACAACACGTTTATTTACAAAAATATGATTACGTTTCTAAAAGAACAAATGGGTTTCATTAGTTTAAATACACTAAATCCTATAATTATTATATTACAATACAATACTGAAATGGAAAAATATTATTTTCACTATCACAAACATTCGGTCCATCTTAAGTTATAAGTTATAAATAATAATTATTGAATTTCATCTAACTTATTTATTTAAAAGGCAAGATCGTCCCAAGTTCTAAAATAGTTACAGTAGGTACCTATTTATTGCTTTATCTTGACATAATCTTAATACTGAAGTAGTCGTATGATTAATAAAAGTTATAGTACAAAAGGTTACAAACGAGTAATTTTCTTATCTAACTATCATGCACTTTATATTTACATTAAAGTATGTTATTCCATATAATAAATTTCCCGTCGCCGCAAAAATAAAACTGCGGTTTACATTTACGTTGGTGAAAACTTAAGTACAACTTTAACTTCCAATCGCAGTTATAACATACATTAGTACTCTTTCCTTTGTCTGTAAATTGGTTTCCATACAGTTAAACATCTCAAGTCAGGGAAGCTCTGTCTAGTACTGGGATAAATTCAGAATCGCAGCGCAAAGAGCAATAAATACGTATTGGTAGAGCATATATCACTACATAGTATAAAACAAAGTCGCTTCCTGCTGTCTGTCTATCCCTATGTATGCTCAGATCTTTAAAAATACGCAACTTAAATAAAATAGAATACATAAATAAATATCGGACAACTTGTGTTATGGGTACTAGACGACGATATACGTACTTATATAGATAAATATATACATATAAAGAATACATAAATACATAGAAAAACCATGACCCAAGCACTCAAATATTCGAGTTCATCACACAAATATTTGCCCTGATTTTGATGCGGTTTATAGATGGAATGAAATCAAGAGGAAGGTATATATTGTCTAATATATGCATAATGCGTGCGAAGCCGGGGCGGGTCGCTAGTAGTTGATAAGTCGTTTGCGACAGTATGGAGATATTCCGCCATCTTTTGTGTCTTTGTTATTGAATGTGTGGTATGCCTGTACCTGTAATAGCTAGACTATTTTGGTGCTAAATTTTTGTCGTGTAGGCCTGAAGTAGAAAATATGCAAAACGTGTGGATTTGGTCTAGCTAGAAAATTAGGATACAAAAAGTTTGAACGTCTACAGTCCATAGGAAAGAAACATAACCCTAACTCATAGTAATACAATCTGTATGACTCATACTAATGTGATCAACTACCTACTAGTAATAATTCTATTACTGATACATTCACCATTGAAAGTATATAAAAACGACGCGATAGAACCAGTATGAGAAGTTTGAATTATGTTCACCCTACAATATTAAAATGTATCGGTAACAGTTAGGTATCATTTATCCTGACCGATTTTATCACACATGTCACAATTTCCCTACCCCGACGGAACTTTCTCAGAATCCACCAATTTGCAAGGTTATGTGGAGTAGGTACCAGTATCATGAGTCATGATACTGGTACCTACTCCACATAACCTTGCAAATTGGTGCATTTTGGGAAAGTTCGGTCATGTCATGATTCATGACATGACCGAACTTTCCCAAAATGCACCAATTTGCAAGGTTATGTGGAGTATCAGAATAATACATGCACTGAGAACAAATATCGCAACAGTATTGCGAAAACATCTTTACTTGAGTGAGACTGCCTTGACATTGGTCACGGTGATTGCTGGCGAGGCCCATAATCGCAATTATGCGAAATGAATGAGAAGAAAGTTAACGTAAAATATGGTAGAATAATTATTATTTGAATATGTTTACCAAACAGGTAAAACATTATGGAGTAATATTACCGAATGATTTATTTATAAGTACTTTGGAGGAAGTTGGTATTAGAATCATACATAGTAGAGTTGGGTGCCATGTTTGTTTACGTTGTATATGTATGTACCTATAAATGAGTTGATGCGCTCTGACAGGTTATGGGGTTCCAAAATGGCTTGTTTGAAACTAACTAGTTTTATAAACAAGGTACTATCTAACTGCTTCTTTGTGAAACTCCAAAATCTCCCAAAACGATCTATTAGAACTCGCAAAAGTCCCATAAAATGGAAAGATATCCTTATTTATTTCTCATCACATAAGTGTGTAACCCAATTCATGATTTGACAAGCACTCGACATTGATTTGTTGTTGTATCTTCATAATATGTACTAGTGGCGTGGCGTCCATATAACCGGATTACCACCGGCTTGCCCAATGCAGGACGATTGAGCACCATTTGTTATTGCAACTGAAGAAAAAAAAATCCACCCCGGCTTAACCTGAATTTTCGTTTGATGCCACGCGACTGCAATGAGCAGTACGAATCGTATCCCCAGTACTTTCCAATGGCTTCAAGGCGGAGCTCCGACATTATTGGGAACGATTTCCGACGTGTCATCAGCCGCCTCTGCGTCGCTTTCTTTCGTGACCGGCTCCTCTGTCTCGTCTCTCATAAGAGCGCGGTACTTCTTCGCTATGATCTCCCAGTCCACGACGTTCTCTATCCTCGTCATGTTGTTGAAACTCATTTGGGAGCCTAGTGGGCTCAGGTGCACCACCGAGAGGCGTGTAGAATCTGGGAATATAAACAAACATGACTGTAGCTGGAAGCAATCTCGTGAACTAAAAGGGCGGTACTCGTAAGTGCATTAATTATTAGCCTAAAATAGAATTACTACATTTTTTATAAATAATGACACAAAGGTAAATTAAGAAAGAAAAATTGAATGCGATCTACTGCAATCGAAGCGGGATTTGAACCCGCGACCTCTGCGTTTCCGGCGCATTGCTCTTCCAACTGAGCTATCCGACCGCTACGTCAATCGCACGAAATCTTTCATCCCTTAATTCTTTTACGCTACTGGAGCGCCCTCTGTGTCATATATGTTTTTGAAATGCTTATGCGCATTAGCCATACCCTAGGATGTGCGTTTTTTTACACGCACGATCCCCAATCCCCATTGCTTTACAGCAAGTGCGAAGACTGCGAGAGAGATGGCGCTGTTCTAAATATTTGTATAGAATCTTTTTATCGATTCATATTTTTTATGTGGTAATACCACATTTTTATTCCGCTTCGATTGCAGTAGATCGCATTCAATTTTTCTTTCTTAATTTACCTTTGTGTCCTTATTTATAAAAATAAAAATGTGGTATTACCACATAAATAAAAAACCGGCCAAGTGCGAGTCGGACTCGCGCACCGAGGGTTCCGTACAAACACTTTCCATCCCTAAGTGGTTAAGTTAAGTTTGCACCTGGTATGTATAGCGCCCCATATAAATTAGGTGCAAAGTTAGGTATTAAAAAAAAATTTATGGTTTTCGTAATTATTCCTTTATCTATGCTATAAGACGTTGCTTCGTACCAAATTTCAAGATTCTGAGTTCACGGGAAGCACCCTGTAGGTTTTGATTCCCTTGCAAGTGTCGAAAATTTGCAAATTAGGTGCAAAGTTAGGTATTAAAAAAAAATTTTATGGTTTTCGTAATTATTCCTTTATCTATGCTATAAGACGTTGCTTCGTACCAAATTTCAAGATTCTGAGTTCACGGGAAGCACCCTGTAGGTTTTGATTCCCTTGCAAGTGTCGAAAATTTGCGGCATAAACGGCTGTATCTTTTGATTGCGTTGGCTTAGAAGTTTGATTTTTTCACAGCTTCAAGGGACAGTAGACCTGAGTAATTGATATAAATTTCAGCTTCATACGTCCACGCGTTCCTGAGAAAAAGGGTCTTGACAGACGGACGGACAGACGGACAACAAAGTGATCCTATAAGGGTTCCGTTTTTTCCTTTTGAGGTACGGAACCCTAAAAATATGAATCGATAAAAAGATTCTATACAAATATTTACTACATTTTTTGTTGTACAATATGAGATACGAGTTATTTAAATCAAAGTAGGCTACGTTATCTAATAAGTTGCACACATGGAAATAGAATGAACTACTGAGAATAATTTTTTTAATGTATATATATGATATGCCATTAGTATAAAATATGAACGTTATATTAGAGTTCCACTTGTTAGAGTTAACTGGGTAAACAAACAAAGTTTTGGCCTCCTGCGTTGCTCTTGAAAATGCAAAGCTTATTTGAACAGCCAAGCACTTATAAAATAGAAAATAAATTTACCTTTGGGCACAACTTGTCCCCTCTTCACTTTGGAAAGCCACTTGGCGCCGGCCTTGGTCCTCGCGCTCATCTGGTCCTGCCTCTGCAATCCAATCATATGCACCAGGCTTGGACGCTTCTTCTTACTCATGCGATCCTGTGCAATGGTTAATGGAGCGTCACTAAGTGGCGTGCAAGTGCATATAATTGTTATTTTTTCATTATAACGAAAACATGGTGTTTTACTCCCATGATCGTCATATATTTCATGTGGATTTATCCACTTATGCTACATAGAGCAAATACAATTAAACATTTGGCACCTTATCAGACTTGAACCGATATCCATGTCCCGGCAGTCCTCTCCCAATTGAACCAAAGGATATTGTTTCAAGTTAGGTAAGGTGGCATATTTTTCATTGTGTTTGATCTTTGTGGTCGTATCTATAACATCAAAATTTTGATATTGTAATGGCAAAATAATAATTTATAAGATCAGATGTTAGCATGTTGATTCGTGCTACTTCTAGTGACATCTTACTTTAAATAGGCAATGTGTGGGTGCCATAAACGTCCCGTAAAATGACTATTGTATTCAAACAAAAGATATTGCCAGTTGAATTATTCATTCGTTGTTTAACAATTTGTTCTCGTATTCTCATCAATAAAATTAAAATAACCAATGTGATCGTGGATATTTTACCAATTTTTGATATACCTAAGACGATCAATTTATTAAGGTTTACAAGGGACATTATGGTTCGTGTAAATATAGCAGTGACACAGTGATAATGTAGTGTGAATCTACAAGAAATTGATTTGTAAAAAAAGCTAGATCTTAGATATTATATAAATGAAAAATTGAGACCGGTGTCAATATAGATTTCATCATGGTCGATTGAGATGCATTTAGCTTAGGTATAGGTATTCAGAATTAAACAACGGCAGGTTTCATAACCAATTTTTTTTTATATATCGGACAACCTCACACACATCAATCTAGTCCCACAGTAAGCTCTATAGTAGGCTTGAGTTATGGACACTAGACGACGATAAACATATACTTATACAGATAATGCATACTTACTTAAATACAAATAACATCCATGACCCAGGCACAAATATTCGAGTTCATCACACACATATTTTCCCTTGCCGGGATTCGAACCCGGGACCGTCGGCTCAGTAGGCAATTGCTTAACCACTGCGCCAACCGCGTCGTCAATTGGAGCTTATAAAATCTTTATTTTGCAAGCCTGCTTGTTACTTGCTGCCCTGCCAGTTAGTTTTTTTCTTCAAAATAAGATGTCGGATCTCATATTGCCAGGATCTTTTCTTTAACCGGGTGGACCGATTTGGAAATTTTAATTTTAATTGGTCCCATTATCATCAGATCTTAATCTGATGATGGGATTATGGAAAAATCGAGAGCTCTTCAAATAAAAAAAAATACATTTCTATAACTCGTTCAGTTGCTTTCTGAAATACGATTTTTTTGGTCTGAGGAAAAATGTAATAACAGTAGTGGGTTAGGATACGAACCTTGCATTTGTGTATGAGCCACATGAGCCAGGTGGTGACGAGGTTGAGCGGCGACGGCGCCGTGGTGGTGCGGTGCATGTTGCGGATCAGCTTCGACAACCCGTACTTCCACTCTATATCGGATTGAGCCTGCAACACCGCGACATGTTATGCAACTGTGTGTTAGATAATGTTAATACAGAACGTGCAAATAAATGTATCCGATTTTATTCGGTGTTTGGTTAGGGACTCGACCGATGGTCGTCATGAGGTCGAGATAATTCATTTAAATTTTATTTAAAAATTTAGAAAAAAACATTATTTAATTTTTAATAAATGGTTCAGATAGAAAAATAACTCGTATTTAACACGCATGAAAAAGAAAAAATATGGAAATTATTTGAAAGTAATTTAATTGACTTTTATAATTAAATTGTAAAATAATATACATGAGGCACTTATTAATTCAATAAGAACAAAGTGTATACATATGTAACTTAACAAACAATAATATGTTATTGCAATCGTTTTATTTATTTCGTCGTATGTTTATTCATGTTCTTTGTTAAGTTAGCGTGTCAATTATAAATGCGCAAAATGATGGTCCGGGCCCGGCGGACGTTACCTGAATGCGCTGGTACGTATCTGACATCATGGCGATGAGCAGATTGATCAGCACCACCACGGACACGAGCATGTAAATCCCGAACACTATTTTGAAGAGATAGTTAGTCCACAGCGGCTGCAGGTTGCTGTCGTTGCGGTGCACGCGCGTCTGCTCCGTCGTCGTCTGCCCGAACACCGCGAAGAACAGCAGCTCGAACGAGAATAGCGGATTCATGGTCACTGCGAACAAATGTACACTCGGGGTGACGCACGCAGTTACCTGTATGCGCTGGTAAGTGTCCGACATCATCGCAATGAGGAGCGTGACCAACACCACTACCGACATCAGCAAGTAGCCCCCGAACACGAACTTGAACAGGTTCTGGCTCCACGGGGGCCGCACCGTGGAGATGTAGTTCAGGTCCGACAAGGTGATCTGGCCGAAAAGGGCGAAGAACAATTTCTCGAACGCTTCGATCGCCGACAATGACGCTAGAAGACAATACTCAAATGGACCACGTTCTTTTCAGTTCTACTCAAACATCAAGACACAAATAGGTTAGGCTGATGCAACGCTCGGTGATATTGCTCTGTGGCCGTTCTTTGTGACAGAAAGAAAATAAATAAACGTTCATTTGCAGATATGGAAAATTTACATTCGGCAACTTTGCTTTTGAGCTTACACAAAGGATTGTGAGAGAGTTTTGATAAAATATCTATAAAAATGATAGTGTTTGGGGAGGATAGACTGATATAAATTTCGGTTTCAAACAATAAAAGGAATTTATATAAATTTTGAAATGTTTTGATGAATAATATGACCGGATTTAAAATATTGTAAATGTTTGAGCCGTTGCATCAATCTACCCCATCCCTCTACTCGCTAGGTGTCACAGACATGGACAGCGTGGGCGCCCGCCGCCACATTGAGGACAATCAGCCAAACATATCCGAACATAAAGGTGCCTCGAGAGTCAAGACATCGGTGTAAAGTAAACGCAGGACATAAGCCAGCCACGTCATGCGCAAAAAAACTTGCTCCATCAAATGCGTGAAGTCGGCCACTCATTCCACTAAATCTAGAGTTGTGACGCGCAATGCATGTTCTGTGTCAACATTTAACACACTAGGAAACTTTTCTTCAAGCGCGCGCATGTCTCATGTGTAGCAGAATATGCATTGTTTACACAGACTTAACATTACAGGACCATCTAAACCGCCTCGCTGCCATAACTCATGTCGCGTTAGTAACCAGGCGATATAAGTTATAGAAAACGATGTTTTGTATATTACATTTCCTAACACATTCCACATGGGGTGTTGCATAACAGCACAATCATCTAACAAAAACAAAAATATTTAACATTTATTTTAATCAACGATGATAACATTCTCGATGTGTCGTAAACATTCAAGCCTTGAAGCGGATGCATGGGTCATTAGAAAATAAAGAAATAAAAAGAAGCACATCGAGATAATATGCAATCATCGTATGAGACTGGCACGTGGCGACTGGGTATATAGTCTTGTGGACTTACTCCCCGTTGGTTGGCCCTGTTTCCTTCTATATGATTCCCCGGGCAATGCATTTGTCCAATTATCGTCATTTCCTTGTCGTTTTGTTCGAAGATTAGCATCTAACATGTAATTAGTGTTAATAATGGTACGTAATTTTATTCTAGTACAGTTTTCTTCATACCAGCCTATTTACAGTCTAACTAATTACAGTCATTACAAAACATAAATAAAAAATGATAACATTGGGTATGATTTTGTTAAATGATGTAAAGGATTCACACTCACCGTCGGAAAACAGTTTTCTCCGGGCTGCTCTTGCCATTTTTATGTCATCTGGTTTGAGAATGTTTCTGAATGGTTGGTTCAAGGCGACGATGTGCATCGAGAAACCAAATACAAATATAGCTAGCACGGCAAGGAACCTTCCCAAGTCTTTCATGAGATCCCCAATAATAATGGCCCACGGCCCAAAAAGGTGGTGGAAGGATAAGAAATCTAGAATTTGGACACATGCTAGTAGAAATGATAAGGCGAAACACTGATTCCTACAGTACATTAGAGTTGGCCAGTATTTTTTCTCGATGAATATCCAGCCGACGACATGTGAGGCTACCCCAATCATGCCTAATAATAATACAGCTATTTTGATCCACCCTAAACCTGACTTGTCGCTGGGATTGGTGAGCTCGAAGAGGAGCAGACCGCTTAACCAGATGAGTAACATCCACTCGTACCATCTCGGTACTAAACTTTCCCTAAAAATTGAATTATATATAGGCGTTATCGCCACTAAAGCTAACAATATCATGAGGTAAATGTGAGAAGTCAAATATGACATGAACTTAATGATTGGAACCTTATTGTATTTTAAAATTGGAAGAGAAAACACCATCCAAACTGGTGGACAGATTATAAATGCGAAAAAAAGGAACATAATTTTGATGCCAGTCCACTTGAGGCTCCCTCTCCAGAGTTCCTGAAACAAATCAAAATAAAAAGTAGTATTTGTAAGGTATAATATGTTTTTTAACTCTATGTATAATGTTTTTGTAACTTAGAAAAAGTTACCTATTTTTTACCTGAAGATATCTCTGAACAACTGTGTGGGCAATGACTTCTTTTTGTTCATTCTCAATCAAAACGTCGAGAAATTCAATATTTCGATTGTCGGTGGCGGTGAGGATGTGCCCGGCCGAGTCCGCGCCGGCGGCCAGCGCCAGCAGCTCGGTGGCCATCGCCTCGCATTGTTTCCCCGCGGCGATGAGGTCTTTGGCACGTTCCTTTTCCTGTTACGGACACGGCAAAAATGCGTCTTGAATACTTAATGCTATCTACACGTACCTAATCACACTATGTCAAGGTACAATGACATTACCTTAGTAGATAAATTAATGTAGATGTTGGATAACTTAGCGGCGGTGTCAACAGGCGCGGGGGAAACTAATACAAATTCCTCTATAGGTAAATTGTTGTGGTTTTTGGAGCACACCATGAGGTTGTAAACGAACCGCTTATCGTCCATGAGTGATTGTGTGTCATGCTCTTTGTGCAACAGGTATCCGAGGACGTCGTTGTGGTTTTCAGATGCGGCGAACCAAATGGGTGCACAATTTAAGTTCGTTTCACTTTTGGGTGATGCTCCAGATTCGCATAAGAGTTTAACAACGTTGAGGTGTCCAGCTTTCGCTGCGCAGTGCAATGACGTCCAGCCATTTTTATCCGTGGCATTAATTTCTGCGCCTTGCCCGAGTAACACTTCTACCATCTGGTAATGCCCATGAGTAGAAGCTATATGCAAGCCTGTTTTTCCATGTCGATCAGTGCTTTGGAGTAGCTCAGCTGATCTGCTTAGTAAAAGACCGACGATCGACATATGGCCTCCGAAGCACGCAAGATGGAGTGGATTATAACCCTGAAAAGAGTTCAAATTAAAATTTCACTTATTTTATCGATTTTATTTAAACTGTAGACGGTACATATCTTATTGGAGGGAAGGGAAGAATAAATTATAGGTATTTCTATACTGACATTTTCGTTACTAGCAGCGTCGACTTGCACTCCCGCAGAGTTGAGCAGTAATCGCACGACGTTCTCGTTACCATTGTAAGCCGCCAAGTGGAGTGGCGTTAGTCCAGACTCCGATCCCAGAACGGGAACCAGAGACACCCCTGTTGGGGCTTCGGACTTCACGGTTCCAGGCACATGGGATAGGAGTTCACGAACAGTTTCTGATCAAACAAGAATTTATCATGAAATTCAAGTTGACGATTAATATAATTACACTTTAAAAGATTAATTTTAAACATTACCAGCTTGTCCGTAATATGCTGCTATGTGCAAAGGTGTCAGACCGAGTTTTTTACTCGATATCCTCAATGTGTTCGTCGATCTCATAACGTCTAATACATTTGTATGTCCATGTTCAGCAGCTAGATGCACAGCGGTAAGGCCAGCTCGGTTCTCATCGGTACAAGACGCTCCAGCTCTTACAAGAACCCTGACTACGTCCGCATGTCCACCCTCTGCTGCGAGTTGCAGTGGAGTCGAGTCATTCAACTTATTACGCGCAGAGATAACACCAGTCCGATCGAACTTCATAAGTTCCTCAATCACTTTCACTGAACCTTGAATAGCAGCTATATGAGCGCACGTGTTACCATCCTTTGTGGTAGCCATCACTAGGTTGGGATGTTGCTGTAAAAATAACTGCACAACTTCCGAGTAATTGTTTTGTGCAGCAGCATGAATAGGTTTTTGCCCTAATTCATCGGTAGCATCAATATTCGCTCCGAGTTCAAGTAACAGCTTGCACACTTCTATTTGCCCACTTGCAGCGGCTAAGTGTAGAGGTGTCTGCTTTTTTAGTGTTAACACATCTATCATGGCATTGTGGTCTCGAATTAAAAACTTCACTAAGTGTGCGTATCCATTCATTGCTGCTAAATGGAGAGCCGTTCTTCCATTCCTAGCTTTAGAATTAATAAATGCTTTATTGGTTAACAGTGCATCACATACTTGCAGATAACCGTGCTCAGCAGCTAAATGCAGGGCAGATCGACCTTCCACATCGAACACATCCACCCTGGCATGGTTAGACAGCAGCGTACTGACAAGTTCCATATGTCCCCTATGACACGCTATAAGGAGAGGTGTCCAACCTATGGAATTTTGTTTATTAAGAGCTCTACCAACATCTGCAGCTGACATATGCGTTATCATTTCCGTCATGACATCATTGTTTCCCGCAATAGCACAAATATGAAATGCAGTTTCGTGATTATGTTTTGTTATAAGTGTCACATCAGCCCCGTTCTCTATAAGGCATTTGACAACTTCTCTGTCAGCTGCAGGAATTTTTACTTCTTCTTTTTTAATCTTGCAAGCGTAGTGCAAAGCACTAGCTCCATCATCATCTACTGCATCCATGTACGAAGTTGCGACGCTTTCTCCTTTATGCTCTTTCACAAACTCTATAAGGTGACGTATCACATCGGGCTGACAGCTCCGGCAGGCCATGTGAAGAGGCGTTTCTCCGGTCTGAAAATAAATTGCAATATGGTATTATAATCTCGAAAATTAACTCAAAATACCTTAAAGTAACAAAGGACCTAACCGGCATCTGGTAAATTATATTTGTATACCTTAGTTTTTTTTAAAGGATCTCCACCATCTTCTAACAAGAGTACCAAAGTAGCTAAATTGCCATATCTTGCTGCTACGTGAACTGGTGTCATTCCGTCTTCAGTCGCTTTGTTCGGCCCAGCGCCTGACTTCAGCAACATAAGCGCGCACTTGTCACCTGATGATAAAAATCGTAGGGTTAAATTGTGTAATATTAAATAATTTTCTTTGTGGTACAGTAATAAACACGAAACAGTTTACCTTCAGGTATTCTGGCGGCGATGTGAAGTGGTGTTTCTCGTTGTTTCCCTCCCCTTATATGGACATCGGCTCCATAACCGAGCAATGTTTCTACTACAGCTGGTTTGCAGGATTCTACCGCTATGTGGAGAGCCGTATAGTTATCCTGAATAACGGAAAATGGAAACTTATTGCCATGCACATTGGATAATGGTTATGCAATGATGGATTTCATTTCTTACATTTGTAGTGACATCCACACTTTCGCCCTTTTGCAATAGCGTGTTGATAATTCCAACGTGGCCATAACGTGCTGCTGTATGTATGCTGCGGGCTCCATCCTAAACAAAAAAGAGAGTAAGTACCATCTAATTAAGAGTATAGTACCTAACCTAATTACGAGTATCCGGTATACAGGCAGATTCATGTAGTAAGAGTTAAAAAACAAAAGAATATTTATTACACCTCATATCCTCAAAAGTGCACGTGCATTATTACAATGTCAATAGATAATTGACAAAGGAGAATGGAACCTAAGCCTAACCGTACTTAGTAATTCCTTCAAGGTTTTTTGGAGTGACACTTTCGATCATGTAAAGTCCAAGAGGACGCGCCTGCAGCCACATTATTGAGAAAAAATTATAGACCTTATTGGGTATATGAAGGTAGGCGGCCTTCTTGAAGAGACCATTCAACATCAGTCTCCTTTGAGTGAGACGATGAGCATGAGCATGCTGCCATCCTTGGTGCGCTCGAAGTTGGACGCTTTGAATTTGTTCGCCAGCAGCTCTATGATGTCTGCGTGCCCGTTCTTCATCGCCAGGCGTCAAACGAACCTTGTTTGGCATATGAAGGTAGACGCCCTTCTTGAAGAGCATCATGGCGCAGTCGGCATGGCCGTTGAGCGAGGCGATGTGCATGAGTGTGCTGCCGTCCTTGGTGCGCTCGAAGATGGACGCCTTGAACTTGTCCGCCAGCAGCTCGATGATGGCCGCGTGCCCGTTCTCCGCCGCCAAGTGCATAGGCGTTCGGTCTGGAATTAGATATGTGGCTTTCTTTACGAACTGAAGGTGTTATGGACTAACAGTATTCCGAAAGAAGGTCAATACGAGGGGCGTTCAATAAAAAGTGAGAATGAGTATGTTATTAACAACTTTTATTAAATGTAATTTTATTTTTCGACATAGTCACCTTTTAGCATAATACACTTAGTATATTTTTTTTCTAAACATAAAATTTCATTTTAAAAAAAGGTCTCATCTTGTGTACTTAAAAAATCTTGTACTGCAGCGACTACCGCGTCGTCGTCTTCAAATTTCTGGCCTCTCAGGTATTCTTTCAATCTCGGAAATAGGTAGAAATCACTGGGGGCGAGATCCGGTGAATACGGAGGATGCTTAAGGATATCGAACCCAGCATTACGAATTGCAGCCATTGCAACGGCGGACTTGTGTGCCGGGGCATTGTCCTGGTGGAACAGCACAACTTTCGAGAGTTTACCTCGCCGTTTTTCACGGATCTCATTGCGCAATGTTGCTATTTGTTTAGCATATAAAGTGCCCGTAATAGTGGCTCCATGCTCGAGATACTCAATCATTACTACCCCTTTATCATCCCAAAAAACAGAGCCCATGCAGCACCGGCAGATGGGCCCACCTTGAATTTCTTCGGAGTTGGAGATGATGGCCTTTTCTATGTCATAGACTGCAGTTTCGTTTCAGAGTCGTAATGGTGAAGCCATGTCTCGTCCATTGTTATAATCGCGCCAGAAAAAGTTTCCGGTCTTGCTTTATCAGGTCCAACCAAAGCTTCTTGTCAAATCTCGACTCTAGTTTGTTTTTGCGTGTCAGTAAGCATTCTTGGTACTCAACGCGCAGATATCTTTTTCATACCCAAGCGTTCATGGAAAATATTATGCACGCTCCCCGTTGAAATCTTTACATTTTCAGCAATAAAACGAACCGTGATACGACGATCCGCCAAAACTAACGACTTTTTTCACAATTTCTTCAGTTACTGCTGTAGTAGGGCGTCCGGAGCGGGGTTCGTCCATGGTCGATGTTCTTCCACGTCTAAATTCGGCGCACCAACGTGCGATTGTCGAATACGGAGGAGCATTAGACCCTAAAGTGTCCCGCAGATCTAAATTGACTTGGTCCGTAGAAATTTTTTTCAAACACAAGTATTTGATAACGGCGCGAAGTTCAATTTTCTCCATTTTCGCTCACGTACTCCATAGCGTTGCAAAGAAATGGTCGTATTTTTTTTTAAACAAGAAGCAGTTGGATTTTTTTTTCATGAGCAATACGCTAGTTAGTATAACTTTACCGGCCAGTATTTAATTTCCTAATATTGAAAGAGTTGTAGGATGAGTACTTTGCGCGAGAAAGCTTAGGATTGTTTTCTTATTAGTTGACGATGAGCTTACGTTTGACTTACTGATTTACGTGCTAGACAGCGCAGACAATAGAACACGCTTTCTCCAAAAATGATATGAAGCCTAGATATGACATCGTAGAAGGATTTGATGCCATCATAGAAATTTATATTGTAGGGTTCTCACGATAGCCGCGTCAGTACCGTGGCAGCCTCATAGTCCACTAGGATTCTCGCAATGTTCGCGTCTAGTTGCCATGCTGTCCGATGTGAAGCCGTCTCGCCTGCGAGCGTAGATGTCTGGATGTCATTACATGGAAATATCTTAATGATCTGCAATTGCTGCGTTAGCCCCGATGCCATAGAAGTATTTGAAAATCGGCTCATAACCTTCCGCGGCTGGGTTATGGAGTGCCGTCAACTCAGCCGTATTAGTAGCAAGCAATTATAGCATCAATGGTAGCCCCACAGTCGACCAAGATTCGCGCCATGCACGTGGCGATGCCGTGCAACTAGGTCCGGTGATTCTGCCCGCGGGGTTGATGCCTGATGTTATTATACTATGAAATAAGGATTACCTTCATTGTCAGCAATGGCTGCGTTAGCCCTGACGCCGTAAAAGTATTTGACGAGAGGCTCGTCGCCCTCTGCGGCCGAGATGTGGAGAGCTGTCATCCCAGCCGCATTGGTGGCATCAATGGCAGCACCGTAGTCTACCAGGATTCTTGCCATGTCCACGTCGCGGCGCCGCGCCGCCAGGTGCAATGCTGTGTCGCCCGCGGGCGTTGATGCCTGACATTACAAAACAATAAGTCGTTTTCAATTGCTTACCAGGACTACATTTCATACCAATGATTGCATCTGTACCGTCGTAGTAAGTGAAGGGCCAAGGGGAAGAACTGGGTAAGTCACATTTAGCAAAATTTTACAGTACTGAAGATTGGCTGACTGTATGGCTTCAGTAATAATATAGCAAAAAAACCGACCAAGTGCGAGTCTGACTCGCGAACCGAGGGTTCCGTACAAACACTTACCTATCTTAATTGGCCGGTTAAGTTTGCGCCGGATACAAATGAGGTGCAAAGTTAAAGCAACTTAGTTCTCCAAATATGATTTTCGAAAAGGACAATATTTCTTATGATTTACCTACAAATGTATAGTTTTCTGAACTTTTCCTATACTTGTAGTATAAGACGATATCACTTGTAAATTTCAGTTCTGGATCAACGAAGATACCCTATAAATTTGACGGACGGCGAAGTATCAGTAATAGGGTCCCGTTTTTACCCTTTGGGTACGGAACCCTAAAAAAAACACAAATTACGTTTTTCAGTTTTTTCTACTTTTTAAATTTTTTTTTGTTAGAAAGTGCATTATTTTTGTCCAAAAAATAGATTCCTCATCCTTAATTTATCTGAAAATTATATATCACATTAGGGTGCTGCTTATTTTCTAACCCCGTACTCTCACCCCCTCATTCTGTTCTAGGACCCGAAAAAAGTCACAGTTTTTTTTTAATTCAGTTCTAGGGGTCGCTACCGGCAAAAAAATATGAAAAAGATATGACAAAAAAAAATGTTTTTTCATTGTATCATAATACTTACAGAACGTACATAATTGTATTAAAAAATATATAGAAAAAAATTATCTAGTTCAATATGAACTACCTAGTTTTTTTTCTCAAACACAGAATAATTCACTTGATATATAACTAGATTGATACATTAGGTTATTCAAACAATATCACTGCTAAAAATTAAAAAGAAAACTATGTGAACCGAGTTTTATTTTTCTTGGATTTTTAATGGGCGGTAGCGACCCCTAAAACTGAATAAAAAAAATAAAAAAAAAAACAGTGACGTTTTTTCGGGTCCTAGAACAGAATGAGGGGGTGAGAGTACGGGGTTAGAAAATAAGCAACACCCTATATCACATTCCATATTAATATATTAATAAAACTATACATTTTAGAGAAATATTGCATTAATTAAAGCGCGGCAGCGTCGAACTTCCCCCCTCCCCCCCCACTAAACGCGCGGTGGCTATCGATGTCTACCGGTCTGAATTCACTCAAGACCACCTAAGAATCAATTGTGCCAAGTTTCAGCGCATAGTCACAAAGTGCAAGTTGTCGTGCACTAACACCCCAGCTACAATGCAAATAGCACATTATGGAGACGTGAAATTAAGTTTACAGGATAAACTTTTTTTTCTTTAAATGAGGATTGCATTGATGGAAAGGCGATTACTATGATTATGGCATGCCAATGGGAATCCCGATGGCTATATGTGCTTCAAGCTAGGTTTGTGCTATGACGGTAGCTGACAACATTTAAATATAGTATTATCAAGTATAAAAGGAATATTCAAGGCATCATACATTCGTCGTCACCAGGCATAACGCCAGGTTCGTACCAACGAAGCTAATCGCATCAAGCAGTTTGTGTCAGACAAGCTGCTTAGTTTGACTTACTTACTTACTTACTCCGTTGGCTCAGCGACGAAGTGGATCTTGGCCTCCGATTTGTTTGTAATTGGACCGTCGAAAGTTGGATTCAAATTTGGAAGCAGAGAACGTTTGATTTTTATGTGTATTAGGTAATTAAGTATGTTTAATCTGTAAAAAATTACAGTTGTCGTGTTGAATTTTTACTTATTTAGTTATACCGGGTGTTGCCTGTGATAGGAGCAATAAATTAAATTATAGATTTTACTCTTCAAACTGAACACGAATTGTTTCACGAATAAAAAAAGACAGTTTTCAGATTTTTCATATTCAATGTAGTACGCTATCGAACATTGACATTGCGATAACTGACGCGGCTGTCAAGCTACTAATTAGTAGCTTATTTCACAATACATTGCTTCTTTTAGTAAACAATATTTGACGGGTTATTAATTAAAACAAGCTAATTTTTGAAGTTGTTTATTTTAATGAGGTGAATGTATGTTTTCATTTATTGCTCCTGTTACGAGTCGCATCTGGTATAATTATTATTACCTTTTGATAACTTGGATATGCCGTTCAAAATATACAGATTTCTTCAACTAATAATAAAAAAGTCTGTAGATGCACTAGCACTACGCAATCGGTTTCGTCTGTGGTTTATGCTAAGTATATTTCGTGTGACAAAGTGGCGACAGGCGACGACAATAATTAAACCTGCTCAATTTGCATATTGACAAAATATTCATGTAATTTACTTCCTTTACGGTTATCGATGGGTTCAAGTAAATGGGTTCAGTGTAACATGGTTTATTGATGATTTTCTATACCGGGTGTGGCCTGTAATAGGAGCAATAAATTAAAACATAGATTCCTTGAAACTGAACATCATTTGTTAAGCAACTTATGGTTGAAAATAACGTGTATCAAATGATATTTTGTAGAATAATGTTTAGACAAAGAAGCAATGTATTGCGAAATGTCCGATATTAGTAGAGTGACAGCTATGTCAATGCTCAGGGAATGTCAATTTTGGACGACGTACATTGAAAATACTATTTAATTTGTTTGAAAAAATTCAGAAAACTGTTTTTTATATAGTTGCTGAACAAATGTGGCTCGGTTTGAAGAGTAGAATCTATGTTTTAATTTATTGCTCCTATTACAGGCCACACCCGGTATATAGGTTGAGGCCTGTGGTTGGATAGCCTTGTCGCAACATGTCGTGCTATAATATAATGTAGGTATTTTGGTATTACTGACACTGACGTCTCTTATAGTTTTAGCTATTATTCTTATGTTCTGGGTACGTAAACATGCTATTTTAAAGAAGAATAGGATGACCACTTTAAAGATGGAGATACCATACAATAAATAATTGAAAAATGCTCGACTAGAATAGCTAAAGACAGGAAAATATGGAGAGCTTTGGAGGAGGTTTTCACTTCTCTGGTGGTCCTTACATAGAAGAATAGTAAGTGGATGAATAAAATAACATTACACAAATGGAGGGCTAAGCGGAAAAACTGGCTAAGTCACATTTGCAAAATTATTCAGTACAGAAGAATGAAGTAGTCAAATTCTATCGGGACAGCGAGTGTTAGGTACCTTATTTTTTTGTCATTACGATGAACTGATAAATTTTGCGGCCATAGACATAGACTTCAATTTGAAAACGGGACTTTCGCCTTACGACTTTAAATATTTACCTTACATGTTGCCTATTTTGAAATTGTAAAATGTATAAAATCTGTGAAAGATTAAACAATAGTTATTTGTTATACAAGGGGGGAAAGTTGTATTTTACCCGCGAGTGTTTATTTGAAACACGAGCTAGCGAAAGGATCCTATGATTGACCACGAGCGAAGCGAGTGGTTCAAAATAGAATCCTGAGCGTAGCGAGTGTTTCAATACACGAGACGTAAAATAACTTTCACCCGTGTATAACACAAAACTTTTCACCTCACTACAGCGAGGAAAAAAGAATAAGGGTTTGTACTATATCTTTGAAAAATATCTGCAATAATCAACCAATTTGCCATTTATTAAAACTAAGGTCTAATTAGCTTTCATGTAGGTATTTCAAACGGGATTTTTCAGAAAATAAGCTCATGTCTAATTTTACTTTAGCTGCGTTGAAACGTCAAAACTCTTTCTCCACATGTGGATAAAAAGCGATTTTCTCAATAGATATCAAACAAACAAACTGGGCTTTCCGAGCTAGTGAGGTGAAAAAGCTTATATTATGCTCCTACGCTTTGTGCTAGGTCTGTACTTTAACCATGCATTCCTCACTTTAAAATTATTAAATGTAATTTTTGTGAGGTTTTAGAAGACTCAATATTAAAGTTATTGATACGCGGTTGGCTCAGTTTGCAAGCACTTGCCTACTGAGCAGCGGTCCCGGGTTCGAATCCCGGCCAGGGCAAATATTTGTGTGATGAACTCGAATATTTGTGCTTGGGTCATGGTTGTTCCTATGTATTTAAGTATATATTTATCTATATAAGTAAATATATCGTCGTCTAGTACCCATAACACAAGCCTTCTTGAGCTTAATTTGGGACTAGATCGATTTGTGTGAGGTTGTCTGATATTTATTTATTTATTTATATTTATTGATGACTTTATGTACATAAATAAAATCATCATAATTGTATGCAGTGTAAAGTCATCAGTAACTGTCAGAGTTTTAAAGGAAGCATTTCATTCAAACCTACGACCTTTGCAGTGATTCGTGACTCAACCATATTTCTACAGGCTCAAAAACGTACTTAAAGTGCAAAAAAATCGATTGTGGGTAAGCACAGTAAGCATACAAAGGCGTTAATGCAAAGCGTGGACAAAAGTGTTACCTGCACGAATTATAAATACCGGTAATATATTGCTTTGGTGAAGAATATAAAAATGTATGCATATGACTGAATTTGCTAAATTTATGATTATAGCAGCGCCTACGGAAATCTATGTGTGGATGTACGTGTGCGATTAAAGATATTGCCATGTGCATATAGTCAGGCGCCTATCTCGTCTTACCTTGAGTTGCTCCGCGGTCTGCGCGCTGAGGAGCTCGCGCACCATGCTCTGGTTGCCCGCTTCCACCGCCAGCAGGAGCGGAATCTTGCCCCTCTGCAACACCACGTCGCGAATTAACTTTTTCCATTCCTTCTGTCGAGCTCTCTCCTTGTTCAACTCAATAAAACTGAGCTCGAGTTTCTGCAGATCTTTCGGCTGCAGGCCCGATGGACCGGGCGGGCTGCGGGCGCCGCCGCCGCGCTGCAGATTGGCGCTCCGCGGAGCCTCCGGCCTGTCAGACATTATCGCCGCCGAACTCGCGCCAAACCCGCACTGAAGTGAATGCAGTCTCCATACGGTGCAGCTTAGTGCAACTCACGGCTGCGACGAGGCGCGGCACGAACCGGCCGCTAACTGTCACACCACAGACAATACTTCCAAACTTATGTGCAATCTTTGTTCACGGGGAATGCCAAATCGATCGACTATCGTGCTTCTCATTCAATTCCGATGCATGCAAAATTGGAAACAATCGTCCATTACGACGGATCACCGACGGGGGTTATACGTACGTGGTCCTCCATCGAGCCAGTCTACGAGAGCCTGTGCAGGCGGCGGGCCATGGCGGAGGTCTCGTCGTGCTCGCGCCCATGGACTGACTGAGACTTCTTGTATTAAAATTACTAATTTTGAAATTCAGTTTTGTCGTTGTAACTAATATTCCGCGCCTTATTTGCATTGTAAATTCGCGTTGTGACGTTTGCTCGTAGGCTAAAGCTCGCCGGATAATTAGCCAGTTACTATTCGCAAAGGGAGGCACGTTTTACTACGGCGGCGTGTCCTCGCGGCCTTGAGTATTGCCATTCCGATTGCAGGTTATAGGAATGAGTAATTAATGTTCTTCAGTCTGGTGCGTGTAAGTGAAAAGTCGGCGGATGTAAAAGTTTTATTAGTTTTTATTCATTTACGACGTTTCGGGTTTCGCATCGGCGGAGCATTGTTTACAGTGGAGGGCGTTTTCGGGGGTAGTTCCTGAACGCGGCGGATGGCGGTGCCAGGCGACGGCGCTGCACGCGATGCCGCGACTAACGATGCACCGCCACCCAATCTGACCGCGACGCTTCGACTCTAAACAACTCTATTTCAAATACATAGAATTTAAAATTCTTCACTTATAATAAAACATGAAGTGCCCACGGATCGTTTAGTTCATTTTCTTCAATTTTGAATCTGCATATATTGGTCTATCATTTCGAATTTATTTGCTAGACGCATGATAAATTGCTATCTTTAAGCATTTAACATTCGCTAACGAACCCTTGTGCATAGTCGTCGGGCAAACAATTTTTTTAAGGATGGGTTCCTCAGGTCGATGAACTGTGATAATGTAATTGTATAGCTTGCTAAAATGCTATTAAGAAGCAAGGGGGAATGGAGTACCTATAGGTAATATTAAGACAGCATAAAACGAAATAGGTTTGGTTTGGAATCGGAAACGAGATCTTAAAATTTGCATGCGTCTATAAAGTGTCTCCTATAGTTAGTCTATAAAGTTAGCCTAGGAATGTTAGCCTCATCATTATATCAGTTAAAAATGTATATTGCTGGTCTAAGGCCTCTCCCGCAGATCTCCACAATCACCAATCGTGCGTCACCCTCATCAAGCAGTCATCAGTTTTTCGCAATTCTGTCCAGTTTATCGGTCCACTTTGTTGAGACGCGTTGCGCAGTCTGGTCGGCGTTCAAAAACCTTTCTGCCCCAACGGCCATCTTTTTCAACGCGCAATGTTTGTCTGTTACTCATTAAGCAGTTTGTTAGGAGTTGTGTTATTATTATTTATTACTTCATACTTACTCCATCAGCTCGCAATCGTATGTCCTTTCCAGCAGCTGTGAGCAGTGCTCGAAGGATACTCGTGGCTGTCCCTGTTTGTCTGCTGGCCACAAGATGGACAGCTGTCTGTTGTCGGCTCTGAGATGATATCAAAGTTATATGTCGCAATTAATATATGTTGTAGTAGAATATGTCCACTAAGACAGATTTGGAACAAAATGTGTATAAAATGCGTTAAAAATAAACACAACGCGCTTGACCTCTAGCACGACTGTGACACGCGACTCTTTCTCGCGCGAGACATATTTTATACCTATTCATTTTATATATAGAGTGACAGGCGATGCTATGTCGCGCCACTAAAGTCGCGAAGCGTAGTTGTTGTGCTAGACGGGCAGGAAACATATCCTCGGATAACATAATTACTATTTGAATTGTTTTTTATACTCGCGTACTTTAATCTATCAATTTTAATTTCACAGACAAAATCACAATAACTCACTTTTTAATCCTGTAAAAAAATTCTATAAGTACTCTATGGTACCTGCTACAGAACTTTAATATTCATAAGACAACTCTTTTCTCAACTCTAATACTCGGCAAGCCTCGTGACCTAAACGCGGTACTCGACTTTAAGAACCTTCATTGTGCAACGATTGCATAAAATACTATTAAACTACTCTGGGAATACATTTAAAAACGTTCCTTATCGTTTCATTTGTGTTCCTAGAGTAGTTTCTGGTCAACAAAGATATCAACCAAGCATGTTTTATTTATGTTTACTTCATACGTATTATAAACAAAATTTGAAGAAAGAGAAGTATATTTATGCATAAATGCAATAATTTTTCACAGCCATAAGTTGTGTGTTGAGTCACTTTTATTAGTTGTATTGAAAATATCCAACGACAGTAAACTCATGTATTGAAACAGTTTTTCCCGTAGACACGTGTACTTATTAGTCAATATCTAACTCTTTTAAATTTGCCACCTAGCATAATTAATTTGTTCCTAATTATTTTTTAATTAATTGAAGAATATCTTACCCCGCCGGTGGCGAATGGGTCGACTCCTCGCTTGGTGAGAAGCAGCTTGACGATGTCCTCCCGGGAGTACATCGCTGAGATGTGCAGCACATTGTAGTTGTCCTGCGGCAAACAATATTTTAAAATACCGTTATATTGTGGCCACCAAAACTTTCAAACTAAATCTATGTTGGCCACGGCATATACCTATATGCCGTTAACATTATCATAGGTGAACAAACATCATCATAATCACCTATGATAATTCATAAACCCAATGTTGACACTCTTTGGTTCGTTGGATTAAAGTTATTGACCAATTGATCGTATGAAGACTTGAGATATCGGATATACCAGATAGCGTTGACCTTACAGAGACTAAACGTAGGGGACTTAATCTGTAATTTTTAGCTAACATTGATCTATTAACATCAAATGTTACACTCGTCAATTGATGTTAATAGTTACAATTATCTGCTGAACTAATACACTTATAAAAGAACGTTCATAAAAGAAACTTATAACACAAAGCATACGAATGCACATACATTATAAATGCGCAGCTATTATATACGATTAGCAAGACTGTGTACTGCTATAAGTATACTGTATAAGTGCTATTAGAATTCGCTCCTTTGATTTGTTTCAACTTTAATTTATGAAGGTAGGTGATCGCACTCGAAAGTGACTCACGTTCCATGATATTTCACAAATAGCAGTTCCATGTGAAGGACCTCTATGACGAGGATTTGCCGTAACAATACTGGCATTATAAAGTTGGCATAATTTGACGGTTGCGTGCGTCTCCTTGGCCACCTTCTAGTTTCGGGGTAGTTTGACGGCGTCATTTGTGGAACAATGTATGAGTCATTCGTGAGTCAAGATGTAGCATTTGTTGTGGTCATCGCTCAGGGTGATTGTCGCAAAATTATAGGAAAACAAACTATTGCCTTACTCATTATTATTAATTATGATGTTATCACAGCCATGCTTGCAGGTATGGACTTTTATTTCCCAATAATGGAGGTTTAGTAGTTAATCTATTAACCAGCAAAATATAGCATAATGTGCATTATGATACATGGCAGTTATTGTGTATGATATGGACGAACAAAATTAGTTTTTGTTATATTTTTTCTTCCCCGACACACACATACCATGTTTCTCTTGACCTTGCAGCTTATATAGCTTTAAGATTTTATTTGTTGGTTAATCTTCGTAGCACCTCTACGAACGTACCAGCTTCGTAGCACGTTTGGGTAGGACAACTCATTTAATAGTCGTAGGTACGTACTATATGTAGATAGAACATAACATCGTCGAATCAGTTATAAGAAAGTACATATAAAAGCAGTTAGTATAATTCTCAAGCAGTTTTCAAAGTACAACTTGGTTTTTAAAAGTATTTATGTATAATGTTTACAATGAAGCGAAAAATTGTAAAATTTAATGGTTCAGACAGGATTCGAACCTGCGTTTCCAACGGCTTTCCGGGCCAACACGGGCGTCCTACCAACTGGACCACCGAACCAGATGTCAGAGCCATTGAATCTTTCAACCAGTTGCTTCAACATGCCTTAGGGTGGCCGTGTTGGCCCGGAAAGCCGGTTGAAACGCAGGTTCAAATACTGTCTGAACCATTAAATTTTTCAATTTTTCGCTTCATTGAAATTTGCCCTTAGAGTTTCGGATGAACTATACCTGTATGTTAACATGAATTTGAAAGCTTTCTTAAACCTGCTAGCAGGCTCACGTGGCTTTCATTCATTCTCACCGGTCGTGGCCTCGTTGACCCACCGCGGGTATAATCGACCTTATCGCCCATCGGTGACGTAGGTAGTAGGCTTCACAGCCACAAACCAAAGCCGATTAGGACAGGATTGTAGTAAAAGCTACTTGACGTATTGTTTTGAGTTACCGTTTCTTTGTATTGTAGGTCTTCATCTGGAATTTATTTATATGAAGTAAGATATTTGCGTCTTTGTCAGTACCAACCAAGCTAGTAGTATCACATCGGTTATCTACTTAAGAATTCAAGTAGGTCTTAGCTAAGTATTAGATTTCTGCTTCTGACCATTCGTTAAGATCAAGTTTGTTTACTAAATGACGACATACATATACTACATATTTAAAGATGTATGCATATCATCTCAGCGTGTGATTTCAGTCATTAGAGACTAAATTCCATTCCGCGACTACGCCCCCGTGGATTCTATGTATTTTAACATAGGTAAAGGGTTCCAATTAACAGATGTTCCAAATTTTATGTTCCTATCTAAATAGTTAATCTTCATGTTAGCAACTGTAACGGCATATTATGTACGAGCAAATTAAACGTAGGTATTTTTATGAGGAAAAACATAAATCTTATTTTAAAATAACTAAAATAAAATCAGTGGACGACCACCTTGATGCACTGGCAAAGTACGCGGCGAATTCCTCGATTGTTCCACTTCGCCAAGACGCGGGTCGTAATTACCCTTGTGTACCAAATAGCCAGTAGGTACCTGGCATTGCCGGCCAATCGATACAACACCTACTTTTTATAACATGCAAAATTATGGCCGCCATATTCGACTAACCCAATTGCAGTTTATTTATGGATACTTTAGTTACACGCGTAACATAATGTTCGAGCTAAACGTAGTCTCAGTCTCAGGTACAACATTGATTGGTATTTGTTTACCGCAAAGTTAATTACCTACTATTTTGCTTCGTAAAGAATATAGTCAGGATGTGCAGTTGCGCACTTTTCCTCGGGATCATATGGTGGTCATGTAATATTGTTTATCGTACGATACATCAAATCATTAAATCAGTCATACTCAATTCATTATCTATTTATCACGCAATAAAAGCAAAATCACTCTATATATTTTCATGTATAATTCTAGATTAAAACCTGTGACAACATTAAAAAAACTTTTCGTTATGCTAGCGTGCAAAAAATTGCGCTAACAATAGATTTTGTCTAGACTTTACATTATGTGTTATCTATAGTACCAAGTTTATTTTCTTTGTTCAAACTGCGTGTTGGACGTGATGATTTCCTATGATATACATTAAGTTCAGTTAATACACTGTTTAGATGGCGAAAATATTTTGATTAAGGTGGGACTATTTAATAATGTACCTGCATCACATTCTTTGATTCCAGTATAAAACTATATTAGGGGAATCAGTTATTTTGTGGTTAAAACTCCCATAATTACCTACAGTATTTAATAGTTGAAGTAAGGATGGATAGACAACCGTTAAATAAAATTTAATAATCTATTTCTAATCACACCACATGAAACATCGTATCTGACTCTTCGTTCGTACACGACATGAAACATACGAGTATGTCATTAAACGTGTTAGTTGTAGGCCAATAGTAAAAACAACGGTGACGATAACTTGAGTAATGGTGGCACCGGGGAGGAGCCTGTTAACCGATGTAGGTACTTTCAATTGTCTGTCGCCGATGCTATTGGTCCGCGTCCACTGGGTACTTAAATATTTAATGTAGTATTTGAAAGCTTCAATCACAGACCGGTTGTATGGTTGAGATTATATTCCTTTAAAAGTTAAAAAACTGGATTGAATTATTTTCCTACTTTCCAATTATTTGGGATTGACAATATTATGTAATGGTGTCTGTATACTTATGACCGACGGAGTAAATCGAGTATCACAGTGTTCGCGATGGTATTTCTTTGCATGCTCTATCGTAGAGCCTGTAGAGCTTGTAGAGCCTCTACGAGTGCACCCGTGAAGTTTTTTAACGGTGTTTCAAGCGTGAAACGCTCGAGAAATCACTGCCTGATTTCTGGGATACATCTTTTGTATCTGTCTGTATTGTCGGATTTCGAACTGTACTGTTAATAAATTCTGGATTTTTTAGAACTGGTTTCATAATGAAATAATGACATAATGAAATAACGCATTAATGAAATAATAAAATAATAATGATCGAAGTGATCGAAGTTTGCAGCCAGTGTATGGGTTTCTCTGTGTAGGTACTTACATTGTTTCTTGCGCCGACGTCGGAGCCGAGCTCGATGAGGCGCTCCACGAAGGACGTGCGGTTGTCCTTCACGGCGTACATAAGCGGGGTCATGCCGGTGGTCTGCGGAATGGACAGATTTAGCATTAGTTGGTACTCGATACATGTAAGTATCAGGCCCGGTAGCCTATTGTTAACATTTCATTGTTGTAAGCAGTATCGTAAGTTTCATTATTTTAAGAAATAAATTTCAAGAATTTACAAATCTGCTACCCCTTGAAGCCGTAAATCAAACTTAAGAGTCAACGCCATTCACAAAACGCAGTCAAAAGATACGAGCGCTTATGCTCTATTTGTTGACACTGGCACGGGAATCAAAACCTATAGAGTCTGGCTAGCCAAATAATGTTGACAGATATTTCCTTGTGGTATCACCATTTGTTTATGATTTAAACAATGTAGTAGGTGGGTCCTTTATAAATAATTTTGATACTTTATGTACTAGTTCTAACATTCCGATCGAGTTGAAATTTGGCATAGAACTTATGTAATTTTTTTGGTGATGTTTTAATATGGTATTATCGAGCTAGGTCTTATTTACACTACATTAAATCTATATGGTTAGAAAGTGTAAACATATGTGTTTGTCGTTGACTGTACTGTACATAGTGGTAGAAATTATGTGAGCTGACTATGAGTGCACGTCAACATATATTTAACTTATTTCTTTAGGTACCTTACATGTGCATAGAAAATCGAAAATATGTTCTACTATCAAAACTATAATTCCTTCTACACAAAGTGTGACCAGCCGCAGATTTTTTAAATTTCCCGCCAAAATTTTGAGTAATATTTCATTAGCCAGACGTTAATCTCTACTCTCGTTGACCTAGAATTATGAAATTTGGCAAAAAGCAACATCATATAGCAGTAGTAAAGGTTCGAAAACCGTAAATTTGTAGTAGGTACATTACAATACATATATATTTTTGTGCTGACGAACTTATTTGTAGTTGGTAAATTCGAATTCATAGATTGGGGCAACAGTTTACCAATGGCAAAGTTAAGTTTGTCGTTAGGTACAGTTGTTGGTAGAGCGATACGCAGTCCTTTCGTAGGCTGTACGGAACCCTCGGTGCGCGGGTCCATCTCGCACATAACCAGCTTTTTAAATTATGAAGTTACAGGAGCTTTTGTTTAATTTTTGTTGCATAAATCATCCTATGTCAGCAGCATATTTACAAGCATAGGATATGAATAAATACTTTCCATGATCTGAGTGTACAAGGTTTTAATTACTGAAATCAAATTAGATTTGTATTTATTTTTATAGTTCATGTATTTGATTAATGATTAATGAGTAAACCTAACAAAATAATTCAATAAACTGCCTAGTTACCTAACCATAAAGTCGTCGTAATGATGCCAGTGTGGCCTTCGCCTGTAAGATTAAAGCTGCCCGGTCATAAACATCGTTGATGTTTAAATTAAAATTGTATCTAATCTTGTGGTTTGATAATCTCATGTAGATAATTTTTTGATGCAATCAAATGCCTCAGTAATGGACGAAATGTAAACATTGGCAAATATTTACACTTTAATGCCGACGTTCTGGAACAGTCGCGATCGCAGCCAATGATTGGGAAGGAGAATAATCAACTTTTTCGTTTCTCACTAATAACAAAACGTGATACTTAATCGCGTTCAAAAGGAACAGCTCCTTCGAGATCATGGACGTAAAATCACGTCCAAAACGTCGAGGTAATTAAACTAAGATCTTTTTGAACGTAATTAAGTCCCGTGCTTTTTCGTTTGTCAGTATAAAAATACACGATTTTTGTGGTGCACGGGTGGGGGGCCATGAACCCTACTGGACCGCGTCGGGTCTGGAACATATTCATCATCAGCTTTAGTATTAGCAAAAAAATAAAACATACAGAACGCCTTGGTATTTGAATTTTGTCTCGCCTGATTACTGAAGATCGCCTTGGTCTCACTTGTAGCAAAAATTTAATTAAAAATATCCGAAAATGTTATGCCGTTAACGATAGAGGCTAGTTTACAATTATTCCATTGGGATATAAATATGATTGAGAAACAAAGTGTCTGCATGTAAATCCATTCAAATAAAAAAAGTGGTAAAAAGCAAGCGGGATTCGGTGCAAAATATAGTCAGGGAACAAAAGTCAAAGTCAAAGTCAAAGTCAAAGTCAAAGTCAAAGTCAAAGTCAAAAGTAAAGGTAAGTGTAATTACCGATTCAGTCGCCAAAAACTTATACCGAATGTGTACAATATTTCAGTTTTGATAGTTTCTGAGAAAAAATGACTGACAAAAAGACCGGCGAAAATATGGTGACTTCGGAACTCTAACCACCCAGCCTCCAGCCAACCTCGGCCAACTTTGCGAGTAGTGTGAAGCTAGGGTAAGACATTAGAAATTCAGGTAAAAGTTTTTGTTTTTCATAAAATTGAAACTCACTCGTAGTGAAACCAACGACTATAACCGCCGTCTAAATTGCCAACAACATCCATAACACTGCTTTATTTTACGACAGGAAAATTACATTTTAAATTGCATAGTTTTATTAATGTCGCTCATTTAGAGGAGTCCTTGAAGCTGTCACGACGAGCTTCACGGAATAATCGCTGTTAATATTTTCAGTTTAGAGTACCAGAGCTGCCTTGGCTTCCGTGCGGATAACAACCGGCCGAGCCTACGGCTGGCGCGAGTCACGAGCTAAAGCTGATGCCTTGAATAAGGATGGGATGAAATATTCACATTAATAAGATATCGTATTCCTTAATATTCGTAATACTGTTACTCTTTTACGATAGTTTTAATATCATAAAAAATTATCGCTATACAAATGCTCGAGTGTGTCAGATAAAAATACTGAAAAGTGTTCCTTTCAATAATCGGCCAATTGGAGCTTGATGTCAAGGGTGAAGTTGATCGTACCTAACCTTCCTCCCCCTAAATTAATCCGAAATTTTAGAAAACCGGGTTACGGTTTTTATTTGTTATCAAAACTGGATTTCGGAGTTGTCATAATTAACTTCACGGAATTAATCACTATTAATACCTATTTTCAGATTAGTGTGCTAGAGATGTCTTAGCTTTCTTTAGGATTATCCGGTCGAACCTCACTATTGGTGATATTTGATCATTAGCTCAACCTTTTTTGACGCCCATCTCTGCTGGCGCCATCTCTCCTGCGCTTTCGTAACGATTTAATCATCATGATATATTGCAATAACATTCCGTTTTAGGTGCATTTTGACAGAGATGTCGTTAAACTATGTCAATTCAAAAGAAATACCATACTTTTCTCGACGATAGTTGTATCCGCTTTAGCTTGTAACTTGTTAACTGGAATTAACAACCCTCTTCCAGTGATTGGCTCAGAGTGCGCGGCCTCGCTTTAACAATTACTCTAATGATCTCTCACACAAACAGTTATTAACTGCTTGACTTACACTATAAACTTAAGGGAAACGGTTTTTAAGATATCTAGATATAATAAGACATTAAATAACTTAAGGCTGTCTTGTTTACTTAGAACGAGCTAGCTCAGGATCGTGCAGTATGGCGTGGACTGTCGGAGGCCAAAACTGCCGTGTTACGGTAAAAGGTCGTATCTTTATATGGATGTCATAATAGTAAGATACGTCTTTCTACCGTAGCATGGCAGAAAACTCCAGTTTGGATCATTACGCTCAAATAATTAGTTAAATCATGTACTGAACTGTATGCCCAGTCATACAAATAGGTAGAAATAAGTTCATGCAGATAAAAAATCCAGTGTTTAAAAAAACTCGTGTGATATTCCATTATTGCTCTTTATCCCTTCGCATCTGACGATGACTTCTGTAAATTTGTGTTCAATTATTTTATATTTTTATGAAGTCAGATGAAATGCAATGACTGAACTGAGCAGATTGTATGCACTGTATGTAATGTAATACATTCGCTGAAAATTTAGGTCAGGTCAGAAGATTTATTTTTAGTAGTAGTATAAGTCGTAATGAATTTCTAGGCAAGTCTAGAAGGTCAGGCGCACCCAAATCTAGCACTCGAGTTTGCAGTAAAGGAGTGGAATCGTCTGTAATGATACGACTGCAATTTAGACAGATATATTGCTAATGGTAGCTCGGAGTGGCCTTGCTATTGCTGCAAAATGTTAGCAAATTACTATTCACGCTAATAGGCTGAATTTGTAACAAATATAAATCACATGGGTATACATAATATATAAATACCACACCTGCTACAGCAATTACATATACATATACCTTCATAAGTAATCTTTCTTCATAATTACTCATTTATTTGATTGTAATTAATATGACATCTTTGAGTAAATAATTACGGAATATTTTAAAAATTCCATACAAATTATATATAATATAACCTCAGGAAAATAAATTGCATTGCATGACATAGATCAACACAGTTTCCTTTAGAAATTTTCGTTTTTATGGGATTATTTAATAGACCGATATCATATTCATTAACCATAGATATTCTGATGTCTGCCAGGTCACTGTACATGTACATTAGGTGCGTTAGGTTCGCTACATAGCTGAATATATATTATTCGGTTAGTACAAACAGGTAGGTATAATGTGGTAGAACCTTTCATCCCCTAAACTAGGTGTGAACCTGGCCTCAGGGGTTTGAGTTCGTCGTAGTTGTGTCTTAACTAAAATGATTTGGACTGCAGACTACCATTTCTTAACTATTGGATTGAAATATCATTTATTGTGAAGATTAGGTATATTTCCACGATCAGGTTAGTAACATCGCTAATCGACCCCTACAAGCAGCTAATTTCCGCATGTCCTGATTTCGCGAAAACGTCGTATAGGTCGCTTCCTGTGAATTGCAATATCCGCTATGTAAACCCTTTTAGTAGATTGCTGGAGCCGATTCAAGTGACCCTTGGTCTGATTGTGTAAGCTGAATTGCCATGGTGGTTGCTAATGGCGATGAGTTGATGACAAGGAATACTTATATTGGGACGGCGGAAATGGAATGCCTGTTGTTATGTTGTATATTGTAATTTGTCCTAAAATGGGACATAGGTACTGTAAATTGTGTGACAACTAAATGTATATATATGCTTAGTTGGTGTAAACTGGGTGTGGCCTGTAACAGGAGCAATAAATTAAAACAGATTCAATTTTTCAAACTGCATTTGTTTGGCAACTTTAAAAAAATACACTTCACAGATGCTGGTATTTTCAATGTACGTCGTCCAACTTTGACATCCCATGTTGGATTTAGCTATGGACCTAACGGTGTCAGTGCTTACTGAATAATTATAATTTTGTATCAAACCACGTCAATTCATTTTTGAAGGTTATTCAGAGTAAATTTTCTTTACAAGCCGATGGCAAACATGTACACCTAATTGGGACTTCAAAAATGCGTGGTCACATCCGCTCCACCTGTTATACAGGGTGTTAATCATAAAAAGTGAACTTCCGGGTAATCGAATAAATGAAGAAAACTTACAAATAAAACGGGGAGGTTGTAAATATTTGGATGTAGTCTGCAACATTCTGAATATCAAAAATAGATCGTAAGTAAAATATGAAATTGCCGATCAAACATTTCAAGGAAACCTGATGCTTTTATGAGAATTACTTTTGATAAAGGTTAATCAAATAGTTTTGTATTGGTAATCCCATTCAACAACGCACATTTTGAGATAGTTAATAACATGCAATGTTAAGGTCATTTATATCATACTCGTATGTTAGTATAAAAATATGGTGCTATACATCTAGGTACTCGTAACTGCAGTTTATTTCAAATGTAACAACTCAAATAGCTAAGCTATGTAAATAATTATGTCATTTACCTACGCTGATCTTTTTTCACAACAATTTACGTAATGATATGGCCATTGAATGTTACAGATTATTTGGATGTTGATATTTTTTTAAATTACTTTAAAAGTGGAAACGGAAAAAACATTCAGGACGTATAATAAGTCTGAAATTTGTGTCTTAATGGTTTCAATTATAGCAAATGCTTTTCAAACTGCCTTCTCTCAATACCTAACATTTCTGTGACCGTGCTCAAGCATAAAAAAAACAAAAAAAAGTAGTTTGTGATATAGAAAACTTAATGAATTTACGTTTACTGATTCGTATTCTTTACTCTTGAATCTGTGTAAGCGGGTAGTTTCGGGCTCATCAGTTCACTGCCAATAGTGCCAATCCAGTTTTTTTATTAAATATGTAGAGCTACACATATAATTCGCAATTTGTTTCTGGCGTGAGTCACTATAATACCTATAAATGTTATTTTAAATGAACCGAATCCATTGCTAAATTGACAGCATACTGATATTAAATACGAGTATTAATTTTTAATTAAATGCAACTTACGATACTTACACTGACTTAATGATTTGACTTTGAGGTCTAATAAATTATGTAAAATACATATTGTTAATCACAAAACAAAATTAGATCAGTTAAAAGAGTAGTTAACATTTAAAACCCTATAGTTAGATGCAGGCTGTACAAGACATTTTTTCTTATAAAAACTTTGAATTTAAGAAATATTATTAGTAAATCACATATTGTGAAGTTTCCCAGGGATCATCATTCGCTGACCGGGGTATAGATGCGTCGCACTAGGTGTCAAAGGGACTCAAAGACAGACGCAGCGAAGCCCCCTTAAGGCTAACTTCACAGACACAAAGCGGGAGCAGGTTTTCCATGATTTCTGGTAAAAATAATTTCAAGAACAACTAGCAAGTTAAAACTATAATAAATCAAGGGTAATTTCGAGAAGCTGTATAAGTCTGGGTAGTAAAAAGTTTCTTGTTGGTATAACTGCTGCAATAATCATTAGCTTCATAAAATAAACCTTCTCTACCCAGAGTTTTATTCTACCTATAGAAGGTAAAGGTAAATAACTATGCATTCAATTTTGTGAACTCGTCTAATGTTTTGGATAGGTATTTAGTCGTCATGGACAATGCGAAAACGTTTTTAATCAAGGCTCCTTCCTTTAAATGGCTTTTTCAGGTTTTTATGTATTATTATTTTATGTATTATTTTTAATTTATTCGATTAAATTTAGGTCGTCCTATACTTTTTACCGACTTTCACCCAGATACTTCAGAGGTCAGATTTTACTGTTTCTGACTGATCTGACCATTTTATTTTTCGGGTCACTCTGTAGGTTCAAAAAGGTCTATTGATAGCTAATTGTTTTGGGTTTAATTCATCAACCTTTAATTTATTCCAAAAACCCGAAAATAAATAAAAGTTGACAGATTAAGCTTCGCCAACTTAAGATAGACAGTAAACAATTCTGTTTTGAAAAATAAAATAGAAATATAATGTTTTAAGAGTATGTACCTACCTCAGACTGACCGATGTCAGATTAAGGGTTAAAATGACAAATAAGTGTGATTCTTTATGCCGGTGTTTCGCACTAGGTAGGTAATTTTAATAAAGTTTTTAACGGCATTAGCCACGTTCTTTGTGAATATTAATGAGGAATTTAGAAAATTAGCCCGCGTAATAATTATATTAGAAATTCTTAGTTAAACATTTCCGAAATGCGGAATACCTACATTAAATAGTTATGCGAATTCCGCGAGACTTTAACCGAATTTTTACATAGTTATACCTTAAATACTTGAGTTTATTAATCATACCTGCTTTGTACTCAACATCCATGAATTATTCATAAGGCTACGAATAGGTTACGGCAGTTAGTTCTTGTCATTAAAGTACGAAATATCTTGCGAGTGTTATAGTAAAGGAAATTGCGATGAATTGGTGTTTACCAGGAAATTACATGGCCATTTCATTTGGCGTTTCGAGTTTAATGTCATAACATAAATCGACTAAGGATTGCAGTTGGTACTCACAGGGAGGTTGGTACTAACAATCGTATCGGCATACATATAGAGTATCGGTAACCTACCAGTACGTTCCTGGGGTTTCTAACAACACTAGCAAGTCTTACGGTCACGTTCATAACACGATAAATAAATAACAAGGAATTGGTAATTCTTGCACTTATATGGGTATATAAGGACCAAAAGGTTGGACGAAATTCAGGCCTAGTTAGCCATACAAAGCGGTAAAAAAGATTGGAAAAAGTTCCATTTGGCGACATAAATAAAAAAAAATTGTTATAGTGGTAAACTTTTTGCTGTTCGCCAAATTGACAAATGCTTTGTAATTTAATTAATTTATTGCGGTAAATGTGACCATCACTGGCCCACAAGACTAAGAATTTCAGTATAAAAGAAGAAAATGTAAAATTTGAATTTTAGGATTGTAAATAACCATTTTAATATTATTGTGATATGTGTATGTTTTTAGTTACATTAACAAATGTCAAACATTGCATGTGTTGTTTCCTTAGATAAGGGTTAAATAAGCTATACCCTAACAGGGTCCATGATGATGTACCTTATATAATTGTAACACCTGTTATACCATGGTTGCTATAAATAAATAAATCATAAAAGCCACTATACCTACACACACTAATAATTTAAGTGGATATACGACATCAACGCGTTTCGATTTCTCTGATAGGCATCAACGAATAAATCTGCTGGTCCCTTAGTGACTTACCTTCGTACGAGGTAAAGCATAACTCTGTTTTGCTTCAGCATAGTCGGGTCAAAAGTAGGTACTATAACCATCCCCTATAGGATTCTGGATTAAAATGGTTAAAATTCGTTATAACTGTTTTGGCGTGATGAAGCGAGAAAGACATACACTGTTTGAGAGATGGAGCTATAGGTTAAGAGGCTAAGTTTTTGGAGTCATGACCCCCGTTGATAGGTAACTGAATTTCATAATTATAGACGTATAATGTATGGGTTCGAAAATGTTCAGAATGGCTTCGAGTACCTAGGTACCAAGGATGGTACGGCGTGCCGGCGCGCGCGTTTGCTCGACTTGGCGGGGGCACTGCCGTACCTCCAGATGAATATAGGAGATACTTGGTAGATAATTAGTTATATATAATTGTCCTAAAGTAACTGAAGGTTCTTTCCAGATATAATCTCAAGATTAGATAGGTCAACGCCAAGGTCATTAATCCCATCGATTGAGCAGGCGCAGGCCGCACGCAAAACTTCTTGCCTTGACACACAAACGGTCAGCAGTACTCTCCAACGATTTACATCCAAAATTATGTAGGCCAAGCGGTTTGCTGGCGGAAACGACGCAATCGACGTGAAGACTGGACGGTGAAATTGAAACTCAGTGTTTTATTTAACAAAAAAGTGTGCGTGCAATATTCGGTATAAATAACAGAGAATCCTGCAAACCTTATTTTAAAGAGCACAAAATTATGCCTCTTCCATGTATGTACATTAAAGAAATATGTATATTTGTGAAAATGAATCCACAGTTATTTAATAATGTTAAGTCAATAAGAACAGCACACCATTGCATTACCCAAAGCAAATACATACATCTATAGAAAAAATGTGGCCTATCAGGCTATCATAATTTACAACAAACTGACCAAGTTCTGTAGGAAACTCGATAGTAATAAATTTAAGAAATGGATAAATGAATGGCTAATAGAGAAAAGTTTTTACTCAGTCATGGAATACTTAAATTATGTATTTGATTAACTATTTTAATTAAAATATCTCTTATTATTCATTAAGTGTCAAATGTAAGTGCAAACTGTAAACACAGTAGAACATGTTATGTACCGGAACCAAAGTTGTAATAATATTAAGATCACATATATGTAAAAACTCATGTTCAGCACCAAATAAATTTAATTTAATTTCATTTCAAAATAAATAACGCCTGGCTTCGTCCGCTTGGGATTCGTAAGTTTTTATTAAAGTTTTAATTCTTGTTTCACGTCTAAAGACCTTAAAGGAGTTGATTTTCAGAAAATCCTCTAAAATAAATAAACTTAAATTGATAACGTATTCTAAGAGCAAACTTTATATCCTCTGAGGAATTTAACTCATTGCGAAACCAAGACAATTAAGGATGGAGTCGTATTACGAATTCGGTAGATTTTTTGCAAACAAGATTGTCATTTCCTATTTTACGTGTTTTGTTAATACATTGTTTCGATATTTGAACGTATCGATGACAGGGTATTAAATGTAACATCAAACCACATTTTTCTGCCATGTGTTACGTGGTGTAGGGTAGCCGACCGCGGAAACGCTGGAACAAAACACCTTTCGGTCAATTTTTTTCCTTCATGAAGGTCGCTAGCTTGTCAGTCAGAACCCTCAACACAATAAGAATTAAAAGTCATTTTGTGGCGAGACTCCAACTTCACGACCCTTAGGCTATCCTAAGGCTTCCGGTAATATTGACACGGGGAGATCAACTAAGTGTAAGCGTACACTTTACAAACTCGAATAATTATATTAGTAAAAATAGGAATATCGTGAAGTACATCGAATCTAACAAATCACTTTAAGTACGGGAATATTTACAGAGATTTCGACGGTATCCAACCCAAGCAGCACATTAGTGAATTTTGCAGCTTATCTTATAGCTTTAAGTTCTAAATGAGTGGTTTAACAGTGTTTGATACAACTTATAGCTTTAAACATAACTCAAAACTGTATATGAGTTCATCCTATCACTTGTAGTTGCATAGGAGCGTTTTTTGTTTCTACTTTATTACTTATGGTGGGATAAAGTCGATTTTGCTACTTAAAGTTGCATGCAGGTTCAAATTGTCACTCAATAAGAAGCAATAGTGCTGTATAAGGCCTTAAAATCACTTATAAGCAACTTTTACATATAAGTGGGAACATACCCTTATTTGGAACAAAAAGTTCCAAATGATTAGTACAATAGCGAATTATATCACCAATAGTGGCTAAAGGGATAATTTTACGGCTCTTTTGGAACCAAAAAATATTGCAACTTTAAGGCCTAAGAAGTACCTTATTGCCACTCCAACGCATAAATAGGTCTCAGTAGGAGGTTCTTGGAACCAAAAGCAGTTATTTTCACTTATTTCAAACCACTAACGAACTAAAAGTTCTATTATAGTTCCTATTTGCGCCTTGTCAAAATATATTTAATAGTCTTGCTTGTTTAATAGTCTACAAAAGAGCAAATAATTACTATTGGTAATATCATTCACTGCTTTGCCACTCGCAAGATACAAATAAGTGATTATTAGACTTGATAGTTCCAAATAAGGAACAAATAAGTGAAAATAAACACTGTAGGATCTTTTTTGTTTCGCCATGTTTACAAATGGAAGCCTATGAAAATTGATTATTTTAACCAGAATTTTATCACACTCACGCATAATCACAGACTTTTGATAGTTGTGACGATGATACTTTAACATTGTACGTAACCTACAATCATTAGGTCAGGTTTTTAACAGTTTTATTTCTTATCAGTATCTATTCCTTATTTAATTAAGCACTCTCTTTTTTAATATTCCTGATCAAATGAAGGGCGCGTCGAAATTTACAAAGAAAACATACTATAGTTTCACAGTAAAAAAAAATTCGCAAGAATTTCGTGCTTATTTCAATGCTTGTATAACGTAAAGTTTTAATCACAATCAAACAGACATATAAATCCAAAATGAATATGGCCGATCACGTATTACTTTTAATAAAACACAATTTGACAGTTGCCACTCAAAGATAATTTTGGCGACTCATTTATCACTCATTGACCGAACTGAAATGTTTTCATTCGTTCACTGCGCATAACTTTCACCCATAGTTCTAATTACCACTTAAGGTAATTGTGAGATCTCTTATGGATTCTATTTAGCACCAAAAATAGGCTGCAATTTTTCTCCTTTTGGTTCTATACTGGTGGCATAAGGGTTCTTGCCACCTATATAGCACTTAGTCATGGTGGTAAATTTCACTTAAACATCTAATTAGATATGATATACGAGCTATTTAGACCCAGTTGTGCTACTTGGGAATCCACCTACGCTACGAGTATTTTTTTTTTTGTTTTTAGTCTAGACAACGGACATTCAAACATTTCAAACCTCTTAGTTTTGCTATTTAATGGAAACAGCGTCGGCTAAGCCAGCTCCCCGGTACGTTATGGTAAGCAAGTCCTCATTACCCCGCCGTCTGCCGGTCTGACACACTTTGCTCACGCCACTGGACCTGCCCACTAAAGATTTACCTTCTAATTGAGCCCGTGGCCGCTTGCCGCTATCGTAAACGGCTATTGTACGCCCAGAAATAGACGTCATGTAAGAAATTCAGTTTTATTATAGTTTATTTGAATGGGTGTTTTGTATTAGTGGACGTTTTGACCATTGGCGGCTTTGTAGTGCAGTTACCAAGGTCTTTTAGTTTTAGGTTGCCTAAATTCCATGATATTGATGTATTAGGTAATACATGGTAAGACTGGAAGAATGTATTAGGTAGAATGGATAAATTAATGTTAAAAAGTTCAAAGTATTTTTTTAAAAGTCTTGGTTTTCCATTACGTTACTCCCGCACGATTGTGTTCCAAAAGGAATTGGAATATTTTATTTTCTCCTACTAGAATCAATACTTAGTGCTTAGTTGGAATATCCTACATTCTCTCCAAATGCCAAATACAAGGAAATAAACCACTTTTTGAGATAACGCCCCTTTACCTATAAAAACTCCGCATTTAACTACCATATACTCACCTATAGTTGAGGATACACGCACAAATCATATTATAAGTTTTTACATTATTTTCATATTACTTTATATAAAACTAATAACATAACTGTAGAGTAAAAAAAATATTGTTTATTACTTACAACATTATTTCAATCGCAGCGATAATTTTGTTCGTATATTTTTCTACAAGTTACATTCTTGCACACGGAAAATTTACTCCTTCTTATTATAACTTTTCTGTTATCTCTTATCTGCAGTTGCCGGCCATTACATACTGTTTTAGGGTTCCGTAGCCAAATGGCAAAAAACGGGACCCTTATAGATTCGTCATGTCTGTCTGTCCGTCCGTCTGTCCGTCCGTATGTCACAGCCATTTTTTTCCGAAACTATAAGAGCTATACTGTTGAAACTTGGTAGGTACTAGGTAGATGCATTCTGTGAACCGCATTAAGATTTTGATGCAAAAATAAAAATAAATAAATAAATATTGGGGGCTCCCCATACTTAGAACTGAAACTAAAAAATTTTTTTTTCATCAAACACATACGTGTGGGGTATCTATGAATAGGTCTTAAAAAATGATATCAAGGTTTCTAAAGTATTTTTTTCTAAACCGAATAGTTTGCGTGACAGACGCTTCCAAAGTGGAAAAAAGTTGGTCCCCCCCCCCCTCTAACTTCTAAAATAAGAAAATGAAAAATCTAAAAAAACCACATGATGTACATTACTATAAAATCTACCAACGAAAATTGTTTTGAACGAGATCTAGTAAGTAGTTTTATTTTAATATTTTAATACCTAACTTTGTACCTAATTCATATGGGGCGCTATACATACCAGGTGCAAACTTAACTTAACCACTTAGGGATGGAAAGTGTTTGCACGGAACCCTCGGTGCGCGAGTCCGACTCGCACTTGGCCGGTTTTTATTTTATTCAGGGAAATTCAACTACGGATAATTATTACTTTTCTGGAACAGTAGACATTAAATAATTGTAACAAGTTAAGAGGAAATACGACTATCGTGCGTGTAAAGCGCACATCCTGGGGTATGGCTAATGCGCAATAAGTATTTTAAACCCATATATGACGCAGAGGGCGCTCAAGTAGCGTAGAATTATGGAATGAAAGATTTGGGGTGATTGACGTAACAATCTAATTACTCAGTTGGGAGAGCACTACACCGGAACCGTAGGGGTCGCAGGTTCGAATCCTGCTTAGATTGTAGTAGATCACACTTCATTTTTCTTTCATTATTTACCTTTGTATCAATATTTAAAAAATACTACTGCTAATTCTTCCGTACAAATTGAGGTTTCTTTCTCGTCTTATTCCTTCTCCAAAACTTAACCAATCACAACAAAACTGAATAGGATTTACCTCTCTCTCGATTTGTCTCACGTTACGTTAAGTTTGGATCTCATTTGTATCTGACGCCATAGTAACCAGGTGCAAACTGAACGTAAACTGATTGTATGGGACAGTGAGGAGTGGTATGTCCTCTTAAGAATGAAAATAGAAGCGTAATATAAAAAAATGTGTAGATTTTGCTATCTGGAATTACACAGTTTAGTTTACTACATGTTTTCTTTACGAACATCTATGTTACAACACGTATGGACAAACATATGTTATATGACGTATATGTACGCGACTGTGTTCATTATCCGCTTCCATATTTATAGCCGTCTCGCTGCGCACGCAACGTTTCCGTTTCCCTCTTGTCACTCGACGTCGTTTCAGCTTTACTCAAACAGACTTAATTAAGCTATGTCGTAAGAAATGCCGTAGCAAAGCAAAGTTGCACTTTATCAAACTTTCAGCATTCCTCGACAAAAATCGATGGTATTTTAAATCAAGGGCTTTTATTTCTTTCAAATAATTTTCAATAATATTTTTAAGGTTCCGGGTACGGAAAAAAAAGATGGAAATTTATGTTTCATCCCGCCTTATACGGGTACCTACAGCATTTTAGGAAGCCTAACCCGGGTGCATTTTTTGTCAACTGATTATTATTTGAGCTTTTATTACCACATGCTTACACATTACTGATAACATTTAAAATAGAAAAAAAAACGCAGCTGTGACGTCACTATTGCGTGCCTGAGCTCCTAAGCGTATGAAAAAACATGCATTTTACAACGTAATTGTTAAAATACTGCGTTAAAGTATATAGCTAGTTGACCCAATTTCGAAATATATTTGAAATGGTTAATAATGATCTTACTAGCTCTAAGAAAAATGTATTGATTGTATTTTTGTGAGAGCTTAAACTTAGCTTTTATAAGGGGACGTTTTCACAAAAAGTTGTTCATTTTCTTGTATTTGGCATTTGGAGAAAATGTAGGATTCCGTCTCAGAATCCTGAAACAATACTAGGACATGAACAAAGATTTTTGAGGCAAGTTTTTATTACCGACTTAACCTATATTTTTTGCACAAATATCTTGCGGCTCCATCGTTAGATCGGTTCTTTGCATTGTTATTTGATTTTCATTAGTAGATCCGAAAATTTGCAAAAACCAGGAAGAGCGTATAATTTAACTAGCAAGATTACATTACAGATGAGGTAAAACAAAATAAAATCTTGAATAAATATGTGATGTTATCCAGCATTTTATAATAAACGTATAACAGTAATAATGTGTACTTATTTCATTATGTACATTTTAACCAACCTTTGTTGCGAACATCACAATCAATTTCATTTCGTCATCCCCTCACGAAAAACCAAAACAAATCATACGCAGTCTTGATCGATCTCGCAGTAAAGTGACTCCTGGCCGGGCAGTAAAAACGGGGAAAGATGACTGTGTGGAGCACGCGATGGTTGCCAAGATATCACAAACACGGAGGGAAGACAACTCGCATAGGAAGGCCAGCGTTTACGAATAATAAGACGTATTCCATTGTAAATTCCTGGTATTTGGCTGATATGAATGTTTAAATTCATATTAATGTTTATTATCTTAAAACCAATTTTGCAGATACTAATATTATAATTTCTTAAGCGTCTGCAAGCAATCAAATTTTTGATCTATGTCGTATATGACTATATTATAGCAATTTAATTCACACTCCAAAATTATATAAGCTTAATTTAAAACTAAAACACCCCGATAAATTCCCGAATGCTACCAAAATTTTACACAATTAGAAAATTTTCAATTTGAACATTAACTGAACACGGAACCGGTCCTGTCAGTTGTTCCAATTAAAGCTGAATATCTTGGCGACAACTGCGCCTATTTTCCCCACACAGAGAATAGAGTCTGTGCGGAAAGATTAGAGTCGTGGTAGAAACGGGAACTAATATTGTGAATTTAACATGGCAAATGGCAATTGAACCTTAGACACCTATCTTATAAAAATTAACATACACTATTACTGTCGTTTATACGTCATTTCATTGCGTTATATATAAAAACCGTAAGGGTTATGTATAAAATAATGCCGAAACGGGATAAAACCGCACATAGCTCCACAAGGGAAACTATATTTATTATTATTCGATTTTGTCAGCGGGAAAAAGCGGCTAAAAGCCCTTAATTATCGACTTACAAAAAGTCACAGAACGCGTGTCCATTTATGACGGGTATTTATGTTGTATTTAATATAAAATTATTACGTATCTAATGGTCCCCCCAAGTAATTAGTCTACGACACAAAGTCAGTAAGTAGGTATAATCATACATGGGACCTAATTCGAGATTGACATTTGAGTGATCGCCAAACGTCAAATCTCTATTAGATAACAGTTATATCGCCATTGAACTGTCATTTAAATGCGATGAGCTTAAAAGTGACATATCTCATCTCAATATTTGGAAATACGAAGGCGATAATGATTGTCAAAAATGTTATTCATGTAAGTATATAAATTTCTGTTTTGAACGAAACGTAACGGACTAATTTCACGTACTACGCGGTCAATTTGAAAGTATGCGCCTGTTATTTTATGCCGTCACATACAAAGGAAACGAAAATTTTGCGCGTCCGAATTGACGCAGTTGCGATGTTCTGGGGATATCGCCACTTGTCAAGTAGGCACACGTCAAAAGTGACGGATGGCGATGAAAAGGAGAGATCTCCAATCTCTAAAATTGGTCGAATACCCCCCATAAATCATAATCTTAAAATAACTGACAAAGAGTGACAGTGAGTGTTGTCAACAGCAAAAACCATAAAATGGCACTGGCAAAATCAAATCCTACGACACTTGTTATATTTATATCACCCCTCGTTTTCGTTTGGGGTTAAAAATAGACCACAGTATGTTTTTAGACTTGGCAGGATCACTGTTGAGCACTTAGTTCAACTTCATGTGTAATGACACTTCGTACAAATTAATCACGATGCTGTCACGTGTTATGTTTGTGAAAAAGCCTGACTATCAGCTTTTAGTGTTATCTAAGAGACATTATGTCGGTTATGATTTGCTTTTGGCAAACATCGAATGCAGGTACCTACATAAATACTTATCAGTGGCGTGGCGTCCATAGAGGATGCTCATTTTTTTTTCATTACTTTTAAGTCCTAGCATCGGAAGTCTGAAAGATATTATTCTTATACCATGTTATATATAACAAAATAATCACTCTTCATAAAAATATTTAATACGAACGATCAAAACTCATAATCATCGGAATTCATAATATCCTAATCATACGCCTTGTTTATACTAATATTTATTGTCATACATTTTCCTATACTAACCATCGAAACTCCCAATCATACTAATTCATAATGATAGTAATATTTTCTTCGGTTTCCGCGACTTTAACACATTATATATTATATATTAATTATTTTTGCCTCCCTGACGTTTCACTAACTTTCCAGTTACGGTCGTCAAAGGTTAATTTTTGGCAATCAAATCAAGCTATCACCCTTTTTGAGATATAGCCTGGTGACAGACGGACGGACGGACGGACAGACAGCGAAGTCTCAGTAATAGGGTCCCGTTTTTACCCTTTGGGTACGGAACCCTAAAAACGTAGTTTAGTAAAGGTATATTTTTAAACTTTGAATTTTAAATTGTTTACAATTAGCGAAACCAAGCCACCAAAATTCCATCTTGTACGTACACTATTAAATCGGGGTTTATCACATAAACATACAGTTTATTATTTAATGTATTAGGTTGAGTTCATAAGCCCTGTTTTGTTTGGGATAATGATTAAAGTTGAGAGGTTGAGACAAAAGTTATAACCGAAGGAAAATCTCTCTCAAAGATGATGATGAAGGATATTAAATAAAAACCATAAATTCACTCATTAATAATCTTGTTCACAAACACGATACCATTTCATTAACACGTATATATGATACGCATTGCTTGCAATTGTAATTAATGACAAGATCTACCTAATAGTAGAAGATCCCACCTAAAATGGACCCTACCTCGTTCACCTTTATTATACTAATACTCTGGGGATGCCCCCAACAGCCTGGTACAGGTTCGGTAAATTTACTTACTTATTCCAATAAAAATCGCAAGTTTTGTAATTTTTTACAAGCTTCTGTTTACATAGTCTGCAATCAAGTCTTGGTAGTTCAAATTTAACCTACTTATATCAAATATGTTACTAAGATACGAAAATCGGATGACAATATACGTACACTACATTACCTACGCATATTATGACATGGAGCTGATGTGATGATAGGACCAGAAGTCCAGAAGATTCAACGGTCATTAATAAAATGAAGCAATTCCATCTTCCAACGAATAATTTTATTGTTAGTGTAATACAGTAGAGTAGAATAAAAGCTTCTCTCAAAAAATCCTGAAGGAAAGAGAAAATCTGAGGAAATGAGGCAAGTCCAGTGTTAGGTGGGATGGGATCTTCGACTACAATACGCCCGTCACAGAGATCATGCCACTCGGGGCAAAGTTTAAATTAAACTGAGGTATCCGGTTGATGGTAATACATTACATGCAATTAATTATCTTCATTGTGCAATTCAAATTCATTGTGCTCTTTATCTTCATTGATACTCTTGAATTATTATAGAATAGAATCGTTTTATTTATTACAGTTATTGGCTTGCTAGGTAAAGAAATGCCAACGGCCATTATGGCGTGATGAGACTTAAGAGAAATTTCTACCAACAGAGGGCGCTGGTTGGCTGGCGTCGCGCGTTTATACAAAAAAGACGTGAAATCGCATCGCCCTATTAAGATTTTTCCTGAAATCATCCTCAAATCATGACACCTGTTGCAGTTTTTTTATCGCACTAACCGGTTCAATGTAAACATAAAAGAGAAGTGCGTCTTGGTGGAGTGAGTACCACACAGAGTTCACATCAGATAACCAGGTTCACATTTTGTACTTGTTTTTCTCCTTTCAGTAAAGCAACTTTAATAATATTCTAATCCTTAAGTTTGTAAAACTGTTCCACTTTTGACAACCTAACCTATTTAAAAGTAACCCGTGGATAATGCTGTTGGCTAATATGCATATTGTAATACTTACTGAAAGTAACTCTGATTGTAATACATATTGTATGGTTGTTTGTTATCCCTAAAATAAATAAAATAAAATAAAAATAAAATGTAAAAGATAGTATTTTGTGTGTTTTACTTTTTTGAAAGCTGGCAGTCTAACTGGAAAAAGTGCGCAATATATTGTTCGGTAATACCCATAAAATATCATTTTATTTGGATAAGCCACTTACTTACAAATTATTCGTATATACGTTTAAATGGGGAAAACAATTTCCTTAAAAATTGACATAGTAATACAGCAATTTCAAACTTTACGTCTTAAAGTTCAAATGCAATAGATGCGACGCTTTTATTACGCTCTTCAGTGAATATCGCGTTTATATTGTAATTTCTTGTGTGAACGTACCGAAGAGTCAAAGCGAAAACACATAGGTAGATAGAACACGACTAGATGTCACCTAAATCAAATCAAGATGGGTTATCGTTATCGTGCTTTAGTGCAAAGCTAAGATACAGCATCTCTGGGAGGGAGGGCAAGATGCAAAAAAGGGCTATAAGAAAAATCGTCCAGTCTATCCCTCAACGAGAATCTTTCCTGAAACTTGGAATTCTCACAGTGCCAAGTTAATACATATATTCTCGTATTGCTCTCAGATCTTATCTATCATATAATAAATCAGCATGAAAATAAAAAAAAGAACCGACTTCAAAAAAAAACTGAAAAGCCAAAAATAACCCGATCATGTACAGATTACATTTAAATCACCTTTTGAAGTCTTGAAAACAAGACTAAGATCTTTTGTTAAAAAAGTTTTATTATTTTGTGTTTGATTCTGTATTTAATTAAATTTTTATTAAGTACTTATTTTGATTTTATTACGATTACTATATTATGAGGCCGACATTATAAATAAATAAATATTAAGGGACAATCTTACACAAACCAACCTAGTCACAAAGTAAGCAAAGCTATGTAACTATACTAACTATTCTGTTTATGAACCAAATGTGCGATAGTTTTAATGTTATGTATTATTAGGTATCATTTTTATGATTGACATTCATAATATACAATGTACATTGTAACTGAATAAATGAATAAAAATATCATAAAAATAACTATTTGGTAAAGCAAAACAAACGTTGTGGCTTTTTTCTCCGCGCAAATGAGTAAACGCACCCTTGATTGAAACTTTTTAATTTATAGAATATTTATAAGTAAATTGGCATATATACATATATCATGGCACTTATTGTAGTGCCATGGGAATAACGTCTTAACAACTATGGGATTTCTTCAGAACTGAAAACAAAATCTCTCTCTACCGTGGATGTTATCATAGGTTAAAAGTATAGTCGTGTAGTCTAAAGGATACTAGCGACCCACCCCGGCTTCGCACGGCTGCAATGCTAATAAATTATGCATGTATTATAGAACATATAAACCTTTCTCTTGAATCTATCTATTAAAAAACCGGCCAAGAGCATGTCGGGCCACGCTCAGTGTAGGGTTCCGTAGCTGGTCAACCTTCACAATAAACGGCTGTTTTAAGCCCGAGTTTTAAGTTAAGAAAGATTTTAAGCTCTATAAAAAGATCGTAAACGCCCTAGAAACTGTAATCACTTATTACCTTCTGGAAGTCAACTTACGTCCTTTAAAAGAAAAAAATATGAAATTTGGCTATAACTCAAAAACGGCTCGACCGATATCACCCCCACTTTAGGTGTTCGAGAGGTACCCGAAAAAAAATTTTTTTTTTTCATTTTTATTTGACCGTTCTGTCGGCGTTATACATACACATACTCATACCAAATTTCAGCTTTCTAGTACTAATGATCACGGAGCTAAGCCGCGGACGGACGGACGGACAGACGGACGGACATGGCGAAACTATTAAGGGTTCCTTATAGTTTCGCCATGTCCGTCTGTCCGTCTGTCCGTCTGTCCGTCAAAATCCGTTGCGTAGTTTTAAAGATCTAAGCATACATAGGGACAGACAGACAGCAGGAACCGACTTTGTTTTATACTTTGTAGTGTTTTTTTTTTCTTTAATTTAATTTAAGGTGTATCGCCCTTAACAATAATTAAAACGAAATGTTCGCGATTTGAGTTGCATAAAGTGACATTTCACGTTACTACCTAGTCAAATTACGTTTCTATAATTACGTTTTTTCTTCGATATACAACTTCACCTGAGTTTTCTTACTCAGTACAGATTTTAATCAGTACCAAATATTACAGAGCTAGCCAAAGTTTGTGTACACGCCAGAATGCAGACGTCGTTACTACTCGGTTCATTTTATTACGTTTTTCTGCAATAAAAATAATAAAAACAAATATAAAAGAGTGCTTTGCGGAAGGCTTATGATGACTGCCGAACACGAATGAACGTATTTTTATCACATTTTAGGTATTTATCCACAGAAGATTTAACTTATCCAAAGCCTATTCGACTGCTTATTTGATTCATGGATAAAATATAACTTTGACGTCTAATAATATTAATGCAAATGAAGGCCTTGCCTGGTAAAGAAAATATTAACAGTGATTTGTAACTAATGTGACTAACAGTTTAACCTTCGTAGTCATGTAATAGTTCGTTTGAATACCGTACACTGAAACATATAAATATTCATTTATTCTATTTCCTCTCTTATATATAAATTTCGGCTGGCAAGTCCTAATTCTAATTTATTTGGCAGCTTTATTGTAATTTAGGTTAGGTCGCAAAAATGAGGGTTAATTGCTAACCGGATCGTGTATGCCCGCCATGGGCACGGTGACGGTGTCCTCGCCGCCGGCCGCCACCAGCTTCTCCAGCACCTTGAGGGTCTGTTCCACCGCTGACCACTCCGTCTTCTGTGCCAGCACCAGCACCTTCGCCGCTGCTTCTCGCATGTTGACCCCCGCACTGGGAGGCTTCGGTATGTCTCCATTGCTCTCTTTGATCTCCTTCTTATCTCCGTTGATAGAGGACGTCTCATCCTTATCATCGGTGACCTTCGCCACTGCCGCTTTGTCTTCTTCAGCATTTTTCTTAGGCGGTCCCTTTCCACCCTTCTTGCCGGCTGGCGCTTGAGACATGCTCACTTCATAACCGAGTCAGGGTCACGATCACTTTGTCATCACTACACTGAGTCGTCGCGGTATCACCGTGCTCGGTCTGGGCTATGTTGAGCGCAGGGCGGGTGGGCCATGACTGCGGCACGGCTGCGTAGCTCAGCCGATTTCTTGCATGATTCGAGTAAATAAAGGCGAAGGCAGGTGCGCGAGCCGGATTTACAAACAAACTCGAATCGGCGATGTCTCAAAACGTCACATGCAATGACCCGATTTTTACTTTTCTGTTATCGGGGGATCACCCTCAGACTGTAGCTGCTGTCTGGCTAAAGCGACCCGATGCATTGTATCGGAAAATAAAGTATCTTAAAAAAGAAAATCAAAGCTTGAAACATTTCATTTGAATATTTAAAAATAGCGAAATTACCCTTATGCAAAGCATCCTACGGTAGTTTTAGACGAAATACTTACAAAAAGTCCTAATACAGCTTGTTTAGATTAAACATGCATTAAATGTAATTGCTTCTTTTAATATTGAATCCATATATCGACGATGTTGACGGTTGGTTGCATTTCGTTGATTAATAATAGAAAAGTGTAGTGAATCGTGAACCCTCACGTTTCACACATTTCTCATTCAGGGCTGACCCAAAGATGACAAGGTGCGGAAAGAAATAATGTACATTTAATTACATATTCTTAATTAATGTCGGTCTTGCAGCAAATATATTTACCTTTACGTATCGTTGCTCCTTTGAACCAGTATTTTGATCCCAGTTTCTAACGAAAAAGTAGTAAATTTGTAGTGACGTGACGTGACGTGATGTTAGTCAGCATTTAATGCTTTTTTTCGAGCTTAGTACCTCCCACTTTCAGGAATTATAAACAAATACGCGTATAATTATATTATGTCAATATTGTCAATATTATACATTAAGATCATTTTTTCCGTAAACTTCTCTTCTCAGGCCTGCGGTAGAAAATGTCGATCTCGTATCGGTTTAACTAGTTAGCCACCAAAAACGGTGTCTCCCTACACTATAGTCTCTAAATCATCTGCAGTAGACGCAAGGGCCTATATTATAGTTGTTAATTAAACAATATGTACATACCAGTACTAGTACTACTGTAATACTAGGTATGTATTTACAATTTTATTCTATAATGTAACTAATTTATTTATTTAGCGGGGCGTCCATAGAACACGATTTCTGCTGAATTGCTTTGTTTTAAAGAATTTGTTAATCCTACTCAAGACGCAAAACCCACCCTGGCTTTACCAATGATACTCTATCTAAGAACTTTATTTGTTTTCTTAATAGTAGAAAAAATGTTCCTTGTTGTTGCTGAAAAGACGTACAAAGGCTCATTTAGATGGAGCGAGAACTCGCATGCGAGTTTGATTACATTGCGGGCTTGCGTTACATTTACAACGTGTTCGCTCGTTAGATCGAATCCCATGTAATGAAAAATAAAAGTCGTATGTGAGTTCACGATTCGTGTAAATAGGTCTTAAGAGTTCTGTACCATTGATCATTACATGGAAAACAATTAAATTATATTATTTTCTGATAGTCAATATTATAAGGATCTTTAAACTGCGAGTCCTTAATTTACATGTCCTACCATCTCTTTAGCCTTTTATGCATTTGACTTATTAAAATAACTAGAGGCCCGTTGCGGCGTCGAACCGCCGCTAGAATATGGAAATCCGGTAGTGTTACAGAAAATAACTACTTTATCGAAAAGAAGTTTTTGGCGAACGAAGAATAAATACTGTAAAAAAACACGTTAAAATAATGTTTTAAAAACGTTGAAACATGCCAGGCTAGAGCTAGGCCTGATAGCCAACTGCCAGTTTCATCGTGACAACTTTTTCAACTCTTTTGTAAAAATAACTTGTGCATTAATGACATGTGATCTGCTGATCTGTTCCACAAATAAAATGTATATTATTTTTTATGGAAAAATTTAATTCATAAAAATAATCCCATATCTTGAAAAAAATATTGACATATTTTCATAGGACCGAAGATTGGTAGAATTTTAATTTGTTGTTCTTTCTTCAGGAAAGAAGAATTTATCGATTTGATCGATTTCTATCAATTTCCAGAAAAAGCACATGAATCGAAACGACAGATTTGGGCACTCACTACGCAGGTTTTAAAAAGGAAATCATGTAGTGCGTAACTGTTTATGTATTCATTTATAATAGCTCGTCCACAATGCCAACTCGTCCACATTTCCAACTCATCCGTATTCCCACCTCGTCCACAATGCCAAGTCGTCCACATTACCAACTCGTCCATACACCCAACTCATCTACATTGCCAACTCGCATTCATTTCCAACTCATCAACAATGCCAACTCGTCCATATTGCTAACTCGTCCACAAATACAACTGGTCCACATTTCCAACTTGTCCATAGGCCCAACTCGTCCACAATTCCAAGTCGTCCACATTTCCAACTCGTCCATATTCCCAACTCGACGATACACCCAACTCGTCTATAGAAACTCGTCCTTATTATCAGCCCGTCTTTATTGCCAACTCGTCCATATTCCCAACTTGTTCATTTTGCCAACTCATCCACATTCCCAACTCGTCCATATTCTCAACTCGTCCGTATTACCAAGTCGTCTTCATTGCCCACTCGTCCGTGTTCCCAACTTGTTCATTTTGCCAACTCATCCACATTCCCAACTCTTCCATATTCCCAACTCATTCACATTGACAACTCGTCCATATTACCAACTTGTCCGTATTACCAACTCGTCTTCATTGCCAACTCGTCCATAATGCGAACTCGTCCACAGGTGTGCAGGTGTCTATGGGCGACGGTAATCGGTTTCCATCAGGCGATTCGTTTGCTCGTTTTCACCCTATGACATAAAAAAAAACTGCCCACTTTTCCATGTTCCCAACTTGTCAATTTTACCAACTCATCCACATTGCCAACTCATCCACATTTCCAACTCGTCCATATTCCCAACTCGACGATACACCCAACTCGTCTACAATACCAACTTGTCCTTATTATCAGCTCGTCTTTATTGCCAAATCTTCCATATCACCAACTTGTCCGTATTACCAAGTCGTCTTCATTGCCAACTCGTCCATATTCTCAACTCGACCACATTTCCAACTCGTCCATTTTACCAACTCATCCATATTGCCAATGTAGATACATTCCCAACTAAGCTACTTTGTCAAGTCGTCCATATTCTCAACTCGTCCACAATGCCAACTCGTCCACATTTCCAACTCATCCGTATTCCCACCTCGTCCACAATGCCAAGTCGTCCACATTACCAACTCGTCCATACACCCAACTCATCTACATTGCCAACTCGCATTCATTTCCAACTCATCAACAATGCCAACTCGTCCATATTGCTAACTCGTCCACAAATACAACTGGTCCACATTTCCAACTTGTCCATAGGCCCAACTCGTCCACAATTCCAAGTCGTCCACATTTCCAACTCGTCCATATTCCCAACTCGACGATACACCCAACTCGTCTATAGAAACTCGTCCTTATTATCAGCCCGTCTTTATTGCCAACTCGTCCATATTCCCAACTTGTTCATTTTGCCAACTCATCCACATTCCCAACTCGTCCATATTCTCAACTCGTCCGTATTACCAAGTCGTCTTCATTGCCCACTCGTCCGTGTTCCCAACTTGTTCATTTTGCCAACTCATCCACATTCCCAACTCTTCCATATTCCCAACTCATTCACATTGACAACTCGTCCATATTACCAACTTGTCCGTATTACCAACTCGTCTTCATTGCCAACTCGTCCATAATGCGAACTCGTCCACAGGTGTGCAGGTGTCTATGGGCGACGGTAATCGGTTTCCATCAGGCGATTCGTTTGCTCGTTTTCACCCTATGACATAAAAAAAAACTGCCCACTTTTCCATGTTCCCAACTTGTCAATTTTACCAACTCATCCACATTGCCAACTCATCCACATTTCCAACTCGTCCATATTCCCAACTCGACGATACACCCAACTCGTCTACAATACCAACTTGTCCTTATTATCAGCTCGTCTTTATTGCCAAATCTTCCATATCACCAACTTGTCCGTATTACCAAGTCGTCTTCATTGCCAACTCGTCCATATTCTCAACTCGACCACATTTCCAACTCGTCCATTTTACCAACTCATCCATATTGCCAATGTAGATACATTCCCAACTAAGCTACTTTGTCAAGTCGTCCATATTCTCAACTCGACCTCATTTCCAACTCGTCCATTTTACCAACTCATCCATATTACCAATGTAGATAAATTCCCAACTTAGCTACATTGTCAACTCGTCCATATTCTCAACTCGACCACATTTCCCATCCCGTCGACATTCAAGCGGAAGGACTTAGTTTTTTCTAGTAAAATACTATTTAATTTACCATAACTCATGCTATTTGCTTTGGTTTCTTTTTTGATGGACTTATATAATCATATTTAAAATAATCTATCATAAATTTACTTATTTGAATGACGTTTAGTTGTACTTACTACATTTTTTCTGCTTTGATTTATTGTAAAACTCGCTTATAAAAATAATCTATTCTTGAATGACGGTCAGTTTTTCTGGTCTTGCGAGCACCAGTCCAACTCGCACTTAACCGGCTTTTTCCTCCACATTTTTAACATGCGAAAAAAGTTTCCATATCAACATTTTAAAAAGAAAAACAACCTGGCAATTTAGATCATTGACATTATAGCCCCCAATAAAAAATACATTAAAAGTTGTCAGAATATGATTACTGTCATTCATTGTCAACAAACTGTAAAATTATTTTTGCATATTCGTACATGTTTTAAGTGTTGCGGATATTATGTTGCCGACTCAAAAATAATATTTCATCATACTGAACAACTTACTACAGGTTTGTGAGCAAATCATGCTTATTATTATTTGGTCATCTTAAGTCAAAATAGGGATCACAGGTCACGTGGTCAATGTCACGTGGTTAGCGCACAGTAGTTTTTTCAAATCCATTTTTCAGTACTTTTTCGGGAAAAAATTCAAAATCCAAGAGTTTTATGCACATCTCCAGCATGGGACGAATCTAATGACATATCATTTATCAAAATCGGACCATAACTGTAGATCTGATGGGATGTACAAAAATCGGCCTCGCGTAATATATATATAGATGATATCGTTTGTTAAGTGGTAAAACTTCCTACTTAGAAAGGGAACGTCACTTTCTCTGTCTGACGTTTCTGTGACAAATTTCGTCACTGAAATGTATTCATGTTAAGGAATTCAATTAATTACGTTGGAGAATTATACGTGTATCATTTAATATCAACTCATGCTTGGATCACCAACGCCCAATGAATCAAAAGTATAAAAACTTTTGGATCTGGACAGTGGATTTTTTAGGTGCATCAAGGTTATGGATTGTGTGGCTATGGTATATGTATGTACGTTGTAGAAAAGCAATGCGGCCGGTTTTTTCGAAATTATCTCGGGTGAAGGCGGGAGTTATGAGGTATAGGGCTATATATCTATAGTAAGTATGAAATTTCAGGAAAAGTGGAATATTTCTTTTCATTATTATCAGCGTTTTATTCCCAAGTTGAACGGCTTTGTCCATCCTCGACCTTGTTTGGGAAAATTGGGGGAATAATACGGACGCATTTTCACCTACTTCGATTTGTATCGTGGCCTTAAGAGGTCGAGGGAAATTTGCATGTTTCGTCACAAGCGGGGTTGGGGGTGGGGCACGCGGGGGGTCGTCGCGTCGCGTGCGCTCCACGCGCCACTTCCGGTGCCACGGGGCAAGGGGGTGGGAGGGGCGGGGCACTGCCACGGCCTCGATTCTGCCACGGCGATGATCAGATACGGAGGAACACAAGGGCTTGACCAACGGCCTGGTAATAGATTTTTATAGAATATTTAAGTGAGTAGATTATTGGCAAAGGAGATGCTCGATGCCCCCTTTGTTGATCGAAGTGAAAATTCTTACGAACAACTCATTTTAAAATAGAAAAATGGTTACAGTAACTCCAAATAAAAAAATCGTTTTCCAAATAAACCTGGAGATTGGGGTGCTTTAAATTCAGAAAATACTACTTAAATACATAGAGATAGAGTTAAATAAAAAAAACTACCAGTTGTAATAGTGTTCTCTCTCTCTCTCTTGTCGTACTCTTATGACTGAGGACCGTAGTTATGACTAGCTGGCTTACATTTGGAGTGAATGATTTGCCTCCATCGAGTCCTAATAAAAAAAAAAAAACATTCAACCGAACTGAGAACCCCCTCCTTTTTTGAAGTCGGTTAAAAAATATATACTTACCTAACTCCGGGAAAATGTAGCATGTCGCGTTTTTTATGGCCAATCTTTATTAGAAGAACTTGGATTATTTACTTTTATTTTTTTTATAGTGTATGTATTCAGTAAGGAAAATACTTTTGGCCTGGGGTGTACCTACACTTCATTGACTAAATGCGCAGAAAATATAACTTTAGTATGGTTAAATGTTTACAAACAAGCAAAATATTGAAAAATTGTAGGGGTCAGACAGGATTCGAACCTGCGTTTCCAACGGCTTTCCGGGCCAACACGGGCGTCCTACCAACTGGACCATTTTGGTTTACGTTAGCAGACGTTACTGCTTTAATAAAAAATAATTTAGTATGGTTATATACAGTGTGACTGTGGGGCCAGCTGAACCAGCCTCAATCATCTCATCTCTATGAAATCGCGCGCTATGTTCTAGAACTCCTGCTATGCGAAAACCTTCGGGTAAGGTAAGGGAGTAGGAGCCAGGAAGAATACCGGCCAAGAGCATGTCGGGCCACGCTCAGTGTAGGGTTCCGTAGTTGCCCATCCTTCACAATAGATGGGCTTCGAGATTTAAATTACGAGAAAGATTTCAAAGCTCTATAAAAAAGGTCGTAAACGCCAAAGTTACTGTAATTAATTATTACCTTCTGGAACACATCGATTATACGCGCCAAATTGAGCGGAATGATTTAATGGCACTTAATTAATATGTGTAACGTTCGAAGTATAAGACACCGCGCGGCACTTACGTCATTTTTAAAAAATATATGGAATTTTGCGATAACTTAAAAACGGCTAAACCGATTTTATTCAATATAGTTTTTATTAAAAGTACTTATAAGGCCTCATTTTCATGAATTTTCCCATAATTTTTGACCCGTGGTTGAAAAGTTAGAGGGGGGACGCTATTTTTTTTATTCTTGGAGAGAATATTTACAAATATGCTGACATGATCAAAAAATAGTGTTTGAAGACCCCTATTATTTTTAAAAAACCTATTCAACGACATCTCCCACACTAGTGTTGAAACGAAAAAAAAAATCACCCCAATTTTAGGTGTTCGAGAGGTAGGTACCCGAAAAAAGATTTATTTTTTATTTTTATTTTACCGTTTTGTGGGCGTGATACATACACATTCTAATACCAAATTTCAGCTTTCTAGTACTAATGATCACGGAGCTAAGCCGCGGACGGACGGGCAGGCGGACCGACGGGCAGACGGACATGGCGAAACTATAAGGGTTCCTAGTTGACTACGGAACCCTAAAAATAGCTTGCAACAAACGTCATTTGTCATTTCCAGTCTTTTAAATGGGGCTGTGTAGGGGTTGACTTCACATTCCCTTCGAATATCTGATATGCATGAATACGTTTTTCTCTGCCTTTTTAGAAAGCGACAGACTCTTTTCGTGTGGCCATGTCCACCCGTCAGGCAGATTGACAATACTTTACTTAGGTATCAATGTTTTTATAGATGTGTCGGACAAACTTTGACATCTTCAAGTATGTCCAAGAGATCGCATTTTTTTTAATTTTTGAAACGTTGTCGACCCACTGTTGTAAGGGATAAAAGGGGAAACATGTGTAATATTTTATTCTTTCTATTATCTGATCTAAAAAATCCAATAGATCGCCCTGACGATCGAGTAAATCGACATTTCATTTTCGTACCAATTTATTGTATAAATCATGTGAATTAAAACTGTTAGTTGTATACGTGTCAACAGTGTTTTTCTTTCGGAGAAGTAGATATATATTAGGTAACTAAGATACCTTTTCTGTATGTACGAGTACCTCTCACTGTTTCTACTACCCAATAGCGAGCTAGCTATAAGACCTACTGTTATTATCCTACGATATGTTATTTTGATTTCTCCGTAATATATTTTTAACGTGGTGCATCGTAAATTACCACTGCAATGCTTCCTTTTTACTTACTACTTCTACTACTTAATCAGTCGATATACTTCATTAGAGTGATAATGGAATTCGATACCTACTTTATTTTATCGTCAGAAATACCGCTGTTCAAGATATTTGTCTATCATTTTGTCGCATTGGGCTAACAACTGATAAGCGAGATAAAGCCGGTTGCCAGTGCTCGTTTAATCTCTCATTCAAAACGATTCATTAAAGAAGTGAATGTGTTACTTATTATAGTACTTTACATTTGATTAAGGACAGGTTGGTCTGGTAGCTTTTGCTAGTCCACAACTTTGGTTAGTTGGCGAAGGATTGCTTGACGTTAATTGAACTAAAATGCCTGTGTTCAGTGTTTATTTTAGTATATATAGTTAATATAAAATAACAAATGGTTTACAACATATATACCTCTTTATCATCATATGTTATCAAATTGTTAATCACTTGTTAAAGAAAGTTGGGTGCGTTTAATACTTTCGTTAAATCCATTCAAAAACATACAATTTAAATATTTTTGCATAAGTAGGTACACAAACAAAAAGGCATTGAACCAGTACGCGACATTGAGTGTTCGCGATAACTGTGTTGTTCGTTATAGTGATACTCGTCTAAATAAATAAACTAAATAAGTCATGTGGATTAAAAAGTGTTACTGTAAAAGTGTTGGATCCGTGTCAACATTTTTCTTCGCTAGCAGAAGTATTAGGTAAGATGTAGAGGTCTCTACAAAATAGTTTGTTGCATGTACGAGTTTATGTATTTTTTTTTTTACTATATTAAGTATAACTTTATGACCCGTTATTCGTTTTTTTTTTATTATTATTATTTGACTTAATGTACTATGTAGCTTAATTGTTATTAATTTGGGTGTAAATGTAAATTAATTTCGCTATGGTCATAATATTCTCTACTAACATATATTGTGATTAAAATATATTGATTTAAATAATAATCATCACTAGTTTTAGGTACTGTTTTGTACCACAAAATAATTACTTTAAATATAGCCATTTAAGAATTCTATGATTACCTATGACTTTTTTTTATTATGTACATAGAATATCTGCAAGAAATGATAACCCATTCTCGGTTACGCATTGTATCAAAGAACATCACATCTACTTTCAACTACATACTCACATAATTTTATTATCAACACTCCTCAACTATTATCGCAATATTTTTAACAGACAACCCAGCCGCAGCTTGTCCTATGCGAGTTACCTGCACAACCCCGGCAGTGAGCCGCTAACCTACGGAACTATAGGCCAGGCCGTGGAGGCCAGCGCCCACCGCCATCCCGGAAGAGTGGTTGTGCGTTCTGTGTATGAGGACCGGACCCTGACCTATGAACAACTCCTGGCAGAAGTGAGTAAAACACATCTCGCTGCTTCTTCAGTAAATCTGACTTAGCAAATCAATGTTATCAGTGTTTAAAGCACTCCTGTGAAGTTGTACTAGTATTACTACTAGCTACGTGTCTGTCAATGCCTTACTCACGCTCCTGATACTCGTCGAAAGGCTAGGATATGTATATTCATCTTTCCAGTAATTTCCTGCCTCTATGTGAAAGGAGGCTCTCAGGAGAGCTAAGGTGATCGATATAGCTTAGTTAGAGAGTTGAAAATATCTATGCGGCAGTAGGTGAAGCAAAAAATAGTTGTCTAATGATAGGTGACTTTCTATTGAACGACGACACGTTCGAGTCCCCTAACAAGGCATCGACGTTCGGGACGTTTAAGATCTTGGTTGAACGATAACAAGCTACCTATAGTTTGCATTGTAGGCAGATGCTCTGGGCTGCGCTCTGAGGTCACGAGGGCTGAAGAAGGGCGACCGGGTGGGCATCTGGTCCCACAACAACGCCGCATGGATCGTCGCAATGGTCGCGGCGGCCAGGGTCGGACTTATATCGGTAAGTTACATCTTAGATATTGGGTAGGTGACCTACATATAGGTGATATAAAATATTTGGTCAGACTTAACCGGTTCAGTGAAGAAGTGATAAAATAAGATAGTAAGCTTGCTTCGACAAATCACTGACCTTGTCTAGGGAAATGACAGTGATATTTGAGACTACTAGTTTATTTTTCATTTCGCTAAACCAGTTTAGAGGTTTGATTTTGAGAGTCCTGATTTTTTTCAGTAAAATGACAATATCCGTATTTCACATTTCCCTACTTTTTTTAATGATTTGATAAAATCCTTTTATTGAAATAATAACTCTGTTGCGATTTGTCATCTGCCGTGAAAACCTAGACTTAACGCATAACGACTAATTTTTTAATGGTATTCTTTCAGGTAGCCTTAAACCCAGTATATGAGAAACCAGAATTAACGTATTGCATTAAGAAAACCGAGTTAAAAGCCATCATTATAGGCGATACTTTAGAGAAAGCTAATTATTACAAAACGATAGAACAATTGATGCCAGAGGTACATCGAGATAAAGCTGGGTCGATAGAGTCAAAAGAATTTCCGAGCTTAAAGTCGGTCATTACGTGTGATAAAGAGGCATTACCGTAAGTTAACTACTTGTTAGATATGCGTGTTTGGAATGTGTTATATGTCTTTTGCTGAATTTTATTTATAATTGCCCACAATAATGGTTTGATTGTCGGCCATCTTCTAAGATCATCCATGGCGCCTGAATTTTACAAACAAGAAAATATCCGCTCTAGAGACAATTGACCGATAGCGCATAAAAGAGTATAAGGGGTTCCCACCCCTTACACTACATGTGACTCTTGCGGGTCTTGTCGACTTAATAGACATTAAGTCTAGATATATTTTTTTTAAACTAATAGCTATGAATCGCCTGAAGGCTTTTTAATGTAACTAGTGCCGGGCCAACCAATCGATGGGAAGTTAGTCACGGCTATCCATAGATATGTATGTCCTTACAAAATCAGAGGTTGGGTTTACTAGCTGGCACTTTTTTTTCGACGTACGTACTTATATAATTTTTCAATATGATGTTATGTTACAGTGGCACTTTCACATACGACTCACTAGTAGCAAACAAGCAGGATGCGTCCCGTTATGGAGCTCAAGTTGACCCGGACGACGGCGCTATCATCCACTTTACTTCTGGAACTACTGGTTGGTAACTTATTATAAAGCAGAGTCCGTAACAATTTCTATCTTATTTCATGCTCTACTTATTAACACATCTGAAACTGAAAAGACAGTTTAATAGGCACAAAAAACATTATCTATATTTTTTTATGTTTAATATCTATCAGTAAAATTACATTTTGGTCTTAAATCTCTTTCTATTTATTTACAGGCGATCCAAAAGCGGCCTTGGACTCGCATTTTGGAGTAGTGAATAATAGTTACTTTATGGGCAAACGGCAGAATCTGCATGAAGGCCATCAAATAACGTGTGTTCAGGTAGTAAAATATATGATACCTACTTTATATTCCGTCTTTACTTCTAGTATGAAAGCGCGTCTGCGGCACCTAGATCATGCTATGTAAATTTATAATTGATAAGAATTCATATTTGTAAGACTACAATTTTATTACTTTCTGTATTCCGCCTAGAAAGAGGACTTAATAATTTTTTATATTTTCCTAAGATTACTAATTATTTTATTATTAATTTATTTAAGTTTACTCATTCTAAAATGTAGTCACTTCAAAACTATGACACAAGGGACAGTTTAATTTAGCCTGGTGTCTAATAAGAAAAACGAATGACGTCGAATATTTTATTTTTTTGCGGACAACTCTATGCAGGCATATTTGTCGTAGATTTCGGTTATTTTATGTTTTTGTTATATTTTTTTACATACAGAAAATAAATTCACATTATTTTTAGGGTATACAACTGTACACGACGCAACTCTCTCTCGATCTCTATATCCTTCTTTATATATATATTAAATGTTCTCAATTGCTTGAATTAAGTATTTGATCAAATTACCGGAAAGCTAACCTAACAATCATGACACTCTACTTGAGTTGAGCATGGAGCTAAGCCTTTACATGTTTGCTGGCGCAGTGGATTAACATTCTAAACTGCTCTGTTCATTAGAAAGTAAACGTATTATTAATAAATTGGTAGTTATTATACTCAGACAATACCACCTGTCTCTGTGTTTTAGTCTCCACTGTTCCACGCGCTGGGCTCTATCATCACAGTGGCGTCGGCGCTCAGGCACGGCACCACGCTTGTGCTGGCGGCACCCAGCTACAATGCTCAGTCCAATATGAATGCTCTGTTGGCGGAGAAGTGAGTTACTCGTATACTAGACCATTTTAAAGTTTGACAACTATGCAGGGATCGTAATATGCGAGCAAAATTGATTGAAATTACTTATGACTAACATGCAGTGACGGCCCCACTTCAATGAATTTTGCTCGCAGTTGACGAAAGATCGTTCAGTCGGCGGCAGAGTTAGCATGTAAGTTGTAGGTATTTTCCGGATAATTGTTCAGAACGACGATGTCAGACAGGTCATTACGAATTAGGCTATATCAGTTTAAAGCGGCCTTCCAAACAACGCATACAATATGCGTAACGTTGTTTTGTATAATGTCATGGACCCTCTTAATTAATACCTTCAATCCTTATTCAAGATGTACTGTGATAAACGGCACGCCGACGATGTTCGTGGACCTGGTCTCCCTGCTGCGGCGCCGGGGCGGCGGCACCAGCTTGCGCGTGGCGTTAAACGGGGGCGCTCCGTGCAGCCCACAGCTCATACGGGACATCAAGCAGCACCTCAACGCTGACACCGTCTCGGTATAGTGCAGTATATAGTAGAGATGTATAGAAAATTGACGATGTTCGTGGACCTGGTCTCCCTGGTGCGGCGCCAGGGCGGCGGCACCAGTTTGCGCGTGGCGCTGAACGCCGGCGCTCCGTGCAGCCCGCAGCTCATACGGGACATCAAACAGCACCTCAACGCTGACACCGTCTCGGTATAGTGCTGTTACAGCATAGTAGAGATGTATAGAATGCTGACGATGCTCGTGGACTTGGTCTCCCTGCTGCGGTGTCAGTGTGGCGGCACCAGCGTGCGCGTGGCGCTGAACGGAGGCGCTCCGTGCATTCCACTGCTCATACGGGGCATCAAGCAGTTTTTCAACGCTGACACTGTCTCGGTATAATAATGTTACAGTATAGTAGAGATGTATAGAACGCCGACGATGTTCGTGGACCTGGTCTCCCTGGTGCGGCGCCAGGGCGGCGGCACCAGTTTGCGCGTGGCGCTGAACGCCGGCGCTCCGTGCAGCCCGCAGCTCATACGGGACATCAAACAGCACCTCAACGCTGACACCGTCTCGGTATAGTGCTGTTACAGCATATTAGAGATGTATAGATCGCTGACGATGCTCGTGGACCTACTGCGGTACCAGGGTGGCGGCACACTAAAGTAGTTATGGAATACTCTTTACCCGACTGCGTAGGAGCAAAAATGAGGTTTATGACTTTTTCTTCTTCGCGGACGAAATTCGTGAGCACTTTCTAATACTCAAATAAAGGTGTACGCACACTACATTGTAATAAGTATATCCGAGTAGTCTATCCGATCTCTAAGATCAAATCAAGTAAATTTTGAACTAGTTACAAACGACCGTTTACACTTGTAAAATTAAGATCGTTTTTCACTGTGCCAGTTCGACATAATTTGATCGTAGGGTTCCAGAGATCTTACAGTTATACTTAAATGTTTCTTTTTCTTACAGAGTTTATTCGGAATGACAGAGACTACAGCGGCCGTATTTCAGTCTCTACCTACCGACAGTACGGAGTTAGTGGCTGAGACAGTCGGTTACATTCAAGACCATGTCGAAACTAAGGTAATGTTCAGGCTTAGTGCTAAAGGTTGTACATTATGTATTGTTAAGCGATTCATCCTTATTATTTAAATCACTTTGTTTGGAGAAATAGGTATGGTTACGATAGATCTAACCAACAAAACTATGCTTTCTTTTGTGGGATATAATATCGTTAATAAAAAAAAGTTCGGATTTGTATATCATCACAGTACTATTTTGTATGTTACGTTAAAATTATTATTCAATGTTTTTGAATTACCATATGATTTCGAAGGTAGTTGACGAAGAAGGGAAGACAGTTCCATTTGGCAGTTCTGGGGAGCTGTTGGTGAGAGGATACAACACCATGATGTGCTACTGGGGTGAACCGGACAAGACCAGGCAGACTTTGGGGGAAGACGGCTGGTTACATACAGGGTAAGCCAGATATTGCGGTTAATGTCAGGTCAAGGATATTAAAGTATTTAATCGGCAATATATGTATACGGACTTTAAAGCATGAAAATTAAATGAATCCAAGTTCTTCTTGTACAAATGTGATCAATCCAAATGGGTCAGAAGGGAGAAGTCACAAACTATAAGAGATAGGGAATTTGTTCTTAGGAACCATGGCGCCGATTTTGGATTTAATAAAAACTGCATTGTTTTTTTGTATAAATCTCGTACATAATTTCATACATTACCCGGTCAAAATCGCTGTAAAGAGTGACACAATACGACATGCGCAAACTTACATAATTTTAACCAGGTTCGACTCCCGGTCATTACGATTTAAAAAAAAAATTGAATGCAGTGTCTATTCAATCTAAAATCGACGCCATATTAGTTCCTAAGAACAGATTTCCCTATCTCTTATAGTATGTGACTTGTTTCTACTGACCCATTTGGATTGATCAACCTGTATAGGTAATAAGTAGTTTATTTCCAGATAGTAATGCAATCTAACTACTTAATAGAACTACAATAAACATGATATTTTGTTGATACAGGGACAAGTTCACTCTAAGAGAAGATGGGTACGCGCGGATAGTAGGACGACTGAAAGACATCATAGTGAGAGGCGGAGAGAACATTGCGCCCAAGGAAATTGAGGACCTCCTCAATACGCACCCAGATATCGTTGAAAGTCAGGTATTTTCACTTGGACTATGAATTCTTCATCTGTTTGGTAAATACGCTTCAAGGAAAAGAACAGTTTTTTTATTAAAATCGTAAAATATAGGCCAAGTTAAGAAACTAATTTCATCGGTTGGCCAATTAGGTACGTTTTATATTTCTCCATATGAATTTTGTGATGACGTCACGATTGACTTGACTTGTACTGCAAAACGGTAAGGACAAGTGAAAGCTAAAAAAAATATATGAATATTTATTCATAGGGGTCATATTATCACAATCTAATTGTTAATTGCGGTACCTATACTCGTAAGAGTTCTATTCGCGGAAATAGTTTCGGAATTAAAATAGGTAGAAAGAAAATGGTGTATCCCAATCTGGGGGCACGGCAGTGCCCCCGCCAAGTCGAGCAAACGCGCTTGCCGGCACGCCGTAACATCCTTTTCTCGAAGCCATTCAGACCATTTTCAAACTCCCAGTATTTCATAACGGACAAAGCTAGAAGCCTGAATTTTTAATGACCAAGAGAGCATGATATAACCTATGCATATTCCAAATTGCATTCAATTTGAACCAGTAGTTTAGAAATTATTGCCAGTCAAAGTTCCTTAATTTTGTCACTGATTCACTGACTCACTTATATATGATCATACGAATTCTAAGTTACTTTTAGCAGACACACAAGCTTGAAATTTCGTGCTCTATTACGGTTTGGTGTACAAATCATTAAAAAACCTAAACATTACAAAATTTCCGTGTAGTTTTCCAGTTATGCGAGCTGCATAGATAAATTTGTATTTCCTTATGAACCCTATAAAAAATACACGATTACAAAGTTAACTTTGCGGTTCATATAACTTTCGGTGTTCTCAGGCACAGAATACTTATTACTTAATACATACAGAATGGACACGCTCATCGCCGTATCGAATTGAGTTACCTCACCCCGCAGGGGCAGTGAGTTGGAATCGTGATGGTAGCGATGATGATGATGATGATGATGATGGTAACTGGTGGCGGTGGTGGTGATGGGGGTGCTGGTGATGATGATGATGATGATGAAGCTGGGGACTGGTGTTGGTAATGAGGGTGTTGGATTGTTCAGATAATGATGGTGACTGGTGGTGGCGATGGGCGGGTTGGTGATGATAATTATGATGGTGGTGGTGGTGACTGATTCTGATGAAGGTGGTATTGGTGATGATGATGATTATGATGACGACGATGGTGGTGACTGTTGGTGATGATGATGATGGTGGAGTGGAGGTGACCGGTGGTGATGATGGGGGTATTGATGGTAATGAAGATGGTGGTGACTGGTGGTGGTGAGGGAGGTGTTGGTAATGATGATGATGATGATGATGATGATGATGATGATGATGATGGTGGTGGTGATTGGTGATGATGATGATGGTGTTGTTGTAGATGATTAATGGTGATAATGATGATGAAGATGACGATGACGATGATGATGCCAATGATGGTGATTAGGTATGATGATGGGGGTTTTGATTCAGATGGTGATGGTCATAGTGGTGATGGATGATGACGATTGTGATGGTAATGCTTGTGGTGATGGTGATGACGATGGTTGTAAAATCAACATCCTCACCACATTACCACCACGACCATTACCACAACCACATCCCCAACACAATAACCACTACCATTACCACTACCACCATCATCGCCGCCATCATCACCACCCTCATCATCACCATCGTCATGAGAGGAATCATGAGAAGGATCATTATCTATAATGAGAGGGGTCATTATGGATCATGAGAGGGAGTGACAAGTCTGTGTGGTTTACATTTAGTTAATGTCAACTTCGGTAGTGTTAAAGTGCAAAACTCCGCAATTTCGGAGTATAATAGACTAAGAAGTAATTACCGTCCTGGCTTGTCAAAAATCGCTTCATCAAAACTTTCGAGAAAAGCCCACAGAGACAGAGAGTGGGCTTTAAGAAAGACAGTTGCGGATACACAGCTAGTAGTCCTTAAAGGAAAAATAAGGAGGACCACTTACAAAAAGAAATGAGATCCCATCAAAAACATTACATGTAAAAAAATTGCAAGTCTCGCAACCTTCTACCGAAAAAAGTTGTGAGATACAATATAAAACCAAGTCGGTTAATTTATTCAGTACCTATCAAAGTGACCCTTCGCCTATATGACAACTTTGACATACATTTTCACCGTGACCGTGTTAGTACCCGCATTAATATTAAACATATTTATCTTTATCATAAATGTAATGACTTGGCCATCGCACACGATAATACACTCTACATTATAATGATAATAAAATCTACCAAATTTTATTAACGCTTTGAACGTCACGCATACAAACGTAAATTCCTACTCATTGTTTCATCTTGGCCGTCCTTAAATAAAAGATGGATCTGGCCCGACCCGCAAAAGAGGACGGCAGAAGAAAATATGAGCAGACGAGATAGTAAAAACAGCTGAAAAGAATTGGATAAGCACCGCTCCATACCGATCTATTGGTATGGATAAATAAAGCAAAAAATATAATAATCACTTTAATAAAAGGAGATTTATTCGTATTCTTATATACTTATGTTGTCGTGCGATGGCCAAGTCATTACATTTATGATAAAGATAAATATGTTTAATATTAATGCGGGTACTAACACGGTCACGGTGAAAATGTATGTCAAAGTTGTCATATAGGCGAAGGGTCACTTTGATAGGTACTGAATAAATTAACCGACTTGGTTTTATATTGTATCTCACAACTTTTTTCGGTAGAAGGTTGCGAGACTTGCAATTTTTTTACATGTAATGTTTTTGATGGGATTGTTTTTAATTATACCAATATTACGAACAGGTGGTTGGAGTGTCAGATGAACGGCTTGGAGAGGAGCTGTGCGCCGTCGTGAGGCTGCGGGACGGCTCGACCTTGACTCCTCAGGATGTCTCCCGTTACTGCTCGGGGAAACTGGCCAAATTCAAGATCCCCAGGCTATTGAAGGTCACAGAAGAGTTCCCCAAGACTGCGTCTGGCAAGATACAGAAATATAAGCTGAGAGATATGATTGAATCTGGGAAATTATGATGCAACTTACGATTTATTATATCAAATATTTTATTATAGACAGATAACTGTAATATCGACTCGAGATGCCTTATCATTGTACTATACATAAATATAAGCTGAGAGATATGTGCAAAACAAATGTAATGTAAAGGACAAGCACGTGACTGGCATACCTAATAATATAGGAAGGGTAACTCGGCCTAGTTCTTAGACCTTCAAGCTGTTCTCTCGAACCGTTATCCTCATACAAATAGACAAGGTCGCATTATAGTAGGTACTAAAACTAGTTTAATACAGTAGTTTGTGACTGCGCCTGTTTTGTTAGCGACAAAATAATTAATTATATCTGTTAATGCTGTTTACAAATAAGTATATTATATAACATTATTGTAAATATTGACTTTAACATAATGCTTATAATTATAACAGAAGATAAAAGTCTCTCAGTTAATTATACTATACTCATCATCACGACAAATTATCGTCTTAGCAATTCTTCAATAAAGTGTTTACTCTGCTTAAAACCGGTGTAGTAGTTTTATTCTGTACCTATTATTATCAGTTAGTGAGCAGTTGTTGAGTTCGACAGACAGTGATAACAGTGTTTTTGTGATACGCGGGAGTTATTTAACGCTAATATGTGGTTTAAAACTGTGGCGTCTGCCTCCAATATCATCATCAACAAGAGTATAAGGTAAACAAATATTTGTAATATTTATTGCTTATATGTTTTTCTCCTTATGTAAATAACGTAACTATACTAACTACATAAATTGTACCTAGTTTATTATGCTTATTAACAGTTCCGTGAGAGTATGTATGCATTGAATATGGTGTTGATAACCCGGCATAGTGCTCGGGTCTGGTAACAATGAGTATCTGTTAGAAGTTTAGTAATCAACAAAACCACAAAATGGAAACTAGCTGAGTTTGACTAGAGAGTAAGAACATAACTATTTAATAGGTACTAGTTTATACAAATGTTACCTAATGAGAGACCTTAAATTACGAGCGTGGTTTTATGAAACGAGCCGAAGGCGAGATATATCGATATTGATGCGGTTATATATGACATAACCTAACTGCTCCTAGTAATGAAGGTTCTTTACCTACAATTTCTGAACTCGTTAAAGAAATGTTATGATATGGGTATAGATAAATGTGTTTGTATTATAATTTCAGTCGCACTGTATCAAGCGGCTACCTCCATAATCCTGGATCCGAGCCCCTCACGAATGCTACCTTCGGCCAGGTCGTCGAGGCCTCTGCAAACCGATGGCCAGAAAGAGTTGCAGTTCGCTCAATCTATGAAGATGTTACGCTAACTTATGAACAACTATTAACAAAAGTATGTTTAGTTAATCATATTTTTGAGGTAAAAAAAATGGCTAACATTAAGGAAATATAATCGATGCGTTGCTTACGCTTCGAATGTGCCGACCCTATCCGAATAAAGGCGGAGCGATGGGCGGCTCGGCCGGCTCACAATTGTGACCCGAAATTTGTAGATATATTTCTTGACACGCGGCGTGGAGTGAATCCCCCTTGTTGGTAAAACTTCGAATATAAAAAATCTGGGAAATGTCAACGCTAGCGGAAGGGACTTCACTAATTAATCCGTGGTATACAATTCAGTTCGTGGTATTACAGTTCCTAACTTATTTTTTTAAATAAAAAAACCGGCCAAGAGCATGTCGGATCACGCTCAGTGTAGGGTTCCGTAGTTGCCCATCCTTCACAATAAACGAAATTTACGAGAAAGATTTAAATTGCGAGAAAGATTTCAAGCTCTATAAAAAGGTCGTAAACGCCAAAGTATCATTAACTACTTATTACCTTCTGGAAGTTATCGATTAAACGCACCAGATTGAGCGAAATGTTTTAAACCTTTACCGCATACGAAGCCATATATGGCAGATATGAACTTGGACCTTATTGGCACAAGTCAAGGTTCAAATTCAAACAACTATTTTTTTTCTATATGCGGTGAAGGGTTAATACAGTATGGCACTTAACTAATATGTGTAACGTTCGAAGTATAAGGACACCGCGCGGCACTTACGTCATTTGAGAGAAAATTATGTATATAACTCAAAAACGGCTCGACCGATTTTATTCAATAAAGTTTTCATTGAAAGTACTTATAAGGCCTCATTTTCATGAATTTTTCCATAATTTTTTGACCCGTGGTTGAAAAGTTAGAGGAGGGACACTATTTTTATTTCGGAGCGAATATTTACAAAACTGCTGACTGTATTAAAAAATAATGTTCGGAGACCCCCTATTATTTTTAAAAGACCTATTCAACGATACCCCACACACTAGTGTTGGAACAAAAAAAAAATAATCACCCCCACTTTAGGTGTACGGGAGGTACCCGAAAAAAGTTTTTATTTTACCGTTATGGCGGCGTAATACATACACATACTCATACCAAATTTCAGCTTTCTAGTACTAATGATCACGGAGCTAAGCCGCGGACGGACAGACAGACAGACAGACAGACATGGCGAAACTATAAGGGTTCCTAGTTGACTACGGAACCCTAAAAATAGGCATGCTTTGGCCTTGATCTTCTCTCTAATAAAACACTTTGCTTACAGGCAGACGCTTTAGGATGTTCTCTACGGGCACAGGGGTTGGAGAAAGGCGACATGGTGGGCATTTGGTCGCACAACAACGCCGACTGGATCGTAAGCCTGGTGGGCGCTGCTCGAGCAGGACTTATATCGGTACTATTCATATAAAAGTAAACACACTTGAGATAATTACGGGGTGATAAGAATCCATACTAATATTATAAATGCGAAAGTGTGTCTGTCTGTTACCTCTTCACGCTTAAACCGCTGAACCGATTTTGATGAAATTTGGCATGGAGATAGTTTAAGATCCGAGGAAGGACATAGGATAGTTTTCATCCTGGAAATTATACCTAAAAAGATTGAAAAGTGAGTGAACATTTCTGTTGGGATGCAGTGACCCTGTAAGAAAAGTAATTATTAGACCAAAAGCACAATTGCTCTTACATTTGCTTAGGCACTTATAATAATCCCTTTTATCAAGTTCGACGCGTACGTAGTCGCGGGCAAAAGCTAGTAATATTATAAATGCGAAAATGTGTCTGTCTGTCTGTCTGTTACCTCTTCACGCTTAAACCGCTGAACCGACTTAGATGAAATTTGGTATAGTTTGACACCCGGGAAAGGACATAGGATACTTTTCATCCCGAATAAATTTAGTGTTCCCGTGGGATGAGCGGGTAACACCGCGGGGCACAGCTAGTACGAGTATATATTCTTATCACTCTTCTCTAGTGTCTTACCACAAGTTTCTTATCCCATACGCTTACTGCTAACAGTTCGGCACTATTAATAAAAAGAGGAAAGCAGTGAGAGTTATAAAGAGTAGCGATGATATCACTTTAGACGCAATAATTACCTCAGCTGTTCTTGGTTTTTTTTTGTCAAGATACGTTTTTTACATTTTACATAACGGTAATCGGTCAGCCCTGGGTTGGTAGAGCGTTGATTTTTTCACATGGAGCTGTTAAATACCTCTTAATATATCGTATTAACCTTAACAACTCCTCAAAAATAATGACTCCGCTTGAAAGACAACAAGAACATGGCTGGCCGATTGAACCGTTCAGTACCTAGTACAAACGGCTATGGTTACATATTAAGGGTTCCTCATTGTTTCAATAATTAAGAACCTAGTAAAGATGGCAAGTCTCTCTCAACTCAATAATTTTCAGGTTTTACTCAATCCACTTTACGAAAAACCAGAACTGAGCTTTTGCATTAAGAAAACGGGACTCAAGGCTATTATAATAGGAGATACGATTGGGAAAAGGCACTACTACAAACTAATAGAAGAATTAATACCTGAAGTACATAAAGATAAAGCTGGATCTATCAAGTCTAAAGCATTCCCTAGTTTGAAATCTGTTATTAGCTGCGATAAGGGTGTACTGCCGTGAGTATTACCCAAATAACCTAGGAAAACTTGTTGTTATATTGTTTAGTATACAAGGCTTTGCTATACCTAAGACGCGAGCAAAAAGTTACTTTTTGACTCTACTCATAACTACGATAAACTTTTAGAATAATACCAACATCGAAAACGTACAAAAAAAAAATACTTATCCATACAAAATGTAACCTAGCTAACATGACTTTTATAACTAACGACAAAAAAATTGCGATTTCGATATTGTTTTCATAATACAAGTTGATCGTAATTGTAAGTAGAGTCGGAAAGTAACATTTTGTATGATGTATTAGGTGTAACGCTTTGTAAAAAACCGGCCAAGTGCGAGTCGGACTCGCGCACCGAGGGTTCCGTACAAACACTTTCCATCCCTAAGTGGTTAAGTTAAGTTTGCACCTGCTATGTATAGCGCCCCATATAAATTAGGTGCAAAGTTAGGTATTAAAAAAAAAATATGGTTTTCGTAATTATTCCTTTATCTATGCTATAAGACGTTGCTTCGTACCAAATTTCAAGATTCTGAGTTCACGGGAAGCACCCTGTAGGTTTTGATTCCCTTGCAAGTGTCGAAAATTTGCGGCATAAACGGCTGTATCTTTTGATTGCGTTGGCTTAGAAGTTTGATTTTTTCACAGCTTCAAGGGACAGTAGACCTGAGTAATTGATATAAATTTCAGCTTCATACCTCCACGCGTTCCTGAGAAAAAGGGTCTTGACAGACGGACGGACGGACGGACAGACGGACAACAAAGTGATCCTATAAGGGTTCCGTTTTTTCCTTTTGAGGTACGGAACCCTAAAAAATATATACCATTCTCACTCCTTTTGCTCTTACGGATAGATGCAACTTGAAACTCTGTGCGGATGATTAGTTTTTCGGAAAAAGTTGCCCGTTTTATCATGATATTAGTATTTGAATGTAACATTACTCTCGTAATACAGGTAGTATTTGTTTCTTTATTTCTAGCGGAACTTTCCCATTTGACTCGCTGGTGGAGAGCAACCAAGATGCTTCCCGGTTTTGTGCTGAAGTTGGCCCTGATGATGGCGCGGTTATACACCTTACTTCAGGAACCACGGGTACCTTTTTTAATTTTGTTCGACAAATATGAACACCACGATTATATCAAGTAGGTCCTTTCCCAAATACCATAATAACGTAATGATTCTGAAAACTTCCAAGTGTGAAATACACAATACATTTATATGCTATATGGATTACAATAGGTAATTGAATGTTTACCTAGAAATACTACTTTTGTCGTCGTGGTTATGTTTTTTTATGGCTCTTAGTAAATAATTGAGTCACGTATACCTATATTAGTTTTCATGACTTTCTTTATGAGTAAGATAAGTACTACGAGTATACGGCGCCCGCAACTTCGTTTGGGAAGAGAAGGAAAAGTCATAATCTTCTTTAAGCAAGGTAAAAGCTCGTTGATCGCTGTCGGGTAAAAAGTAGGTATCCTATAACTATCTGATGTGGATGTCCGGATAGTTACCTCCAAATAGCCAATCTCATTTATTTTTGTATATTTGATTTTTAGTTAGTACACATACTAGGTTTTCGAAGTGGTGAGAGGGGAAAAAGATCTTTCCGCTTTCGATTTAGTTTTATAATCAATTATTTTTGTTAAAGCAGCAACGTCTGCTAACGTAAACAAAATGTTTGCAATGAAGTGAAAAATTAAAAAAAAATATGCTTCAGGCAGGGTTCGAACCTGCGTCTCCAACGGCTTTCCGGGCCAACACGGGCGTCCTACCAACTGGACCACCGAACCTGATGCGAGAGCCATTGAATTTTTCAACCAGTTGCTTCTACATGCCTTAGGCTAGCATCGTAGCGCCATCTACCGTAAAGATCTGACTTTATACTGAATCGGCACCATCGTCTCAAATTATGCTGGTTCGAACCCGCTTGAACCGTAAAATTTTAAAATTTTTCGCTTCATTGATAACATTTAGTTTTATAATTATCAAAAATATTTTGGCAGGAGATCCAAAGGCAGCTTTAGACGCGCATTTCGGATACATTAACAACAGTTACTTTGTAGGCAAGAGACAGAAATTGGATGAAGGCCACCACACTGTTTGTGTCCAGGTTAGTAAGTTCTTTTATATGATTTCTATCATGGACCAAGTTCATCCAAGATTTCTATAGATAAGAAATTATGTTTTGACTGCGTATTCTGACATAAGGAAGATATGTTAGTTTAAGGTCTACATATAGAACTATCGTTGCCTACGTTTATTTTTGAAAATCGTTTGTCTGCTGTTATCGGGAATGAAACCAGTCAAAGTCTTACAATCGAGTCTTGTCGTATATACCTACGTAATACTGATTGATTAAGTTATTGAAATTAACAATGTTTCACTAAAACATAAACTCTTTTAATCCAAATAATGACCATTTTTTTCTTGTAGGCAGAAGTGGTAATCGGTTTTTGTATTATCTACTTATGTATATGCAATGTTTATTCCTCAGGCACCACTGTTCCACGCCATGGGTTCTGTCATTACGACGGGGGCGGGGCTTCGGCACGGGGCCACCCTGGTCCTGGCAGCACCTACTTACAATGCTAAGATGAATCTAAACGCCTTACTAGCTGAAAAGTAAGAATACATTAATATAACTATGAGGCACTTGAAACATTTGAATTGACTGAAATGTGTGCTGGTGAAATGTGTGGTATTTTACCGTGCGTCTATGTTAATGTTATTGAATGAAGCCTCAAACCAAGAACTGTGTTAATGAATACCATAGGTGCCGCTGAAGTTTATTCATTTGTGAGAAACAAATGATGGAGCCGTAAATTTTACTACGGCATTAAGAGCTCTATACATTTCATAAAAGTAATATTTTTCGTGAACTTCCCCATATTGGTATGAACACGGGATTATAATATAATGAAGTCTGTTTGCTGGTTTTATCTTACAGATGCACAATACTAAACGGCACGCCGACTATGTTCGTCGACATAGTTTCTTTGGCCAGGAGTGCTGGCGCCAAACCCAATCTGCGAGTGGCGTTGACCGGTGGCGCCCCCTGCAGCCCGCAGCTCATAAAAGACATCAAGCAACATCTCAACGCTGATATGGTGTCGGTACGAACTATTTATTTGCATTACGAAGTCGGATAATTTTTTGAAATAACAATTTAAATTAAAAGTTACTGTAAATCTCTCAAGATAATTTTGGGGTTATTTTCAAACTTTATTTATCTATAATCGCCCTCTCTAAGTTATTTAATGTATTATCTTATATGTAACTGAGCAGTATTTATATTGTTTGCAGAGTTTATTCGGTTTGTCGGAGACCACAGCTGCTGTGTTCCAGTCCCTGCCGGACGATAGTACAGAGCTAGTCGCGGAAACTGTTGGCTACATTCACGATCATGTTGAGGCGAAGGTGAACCTTGAAACAGATATATTTTTACAAAGATGTTCCCAAATTTTCGTTCGTGCGGGCAAGAAGGAAGTCAAAGTTAGATTTGTGCGCTTCTCTTGAACATTTCCCATACGAAAGGTAAAGATAGTGACCTTGAAATAAACACAATTACAGTTCGCTTGGAATTCACTTTAATGTCCGCACATTAACCTATCTGAACGGTTCCTAGTTCCCCTTGAGACTGCCTCTAACGAGATTCGCGTCTCTTTGTAATGTCTCGCTACCTCAGTGCATGTGCACTGGGATATGAGCTGACAAGACTTATACCATGTCCCTATAAAGGCATAAAGTTTCAGGCCTAAAATTCTCGGGGATGCACACCACAAGGAAATAAGTTTCCCTTTTTTTTATTGTGAGTTTAACTGGCGAATTGTACCTATGATGCAGATTTTAACATGACCTCACATGTGAAAGAAGACAGTCATGTACTGCATTTATTATTAAAGACCTATTAATTATCTTATATCTCTCTTCAGGTGGTCGATGATGATGGCAAAATGGTGCCTTTTGGTAAATCTGGAGAGTTGATGGTGAGGGGCTATTGCAATATGATTGGCTACTGGGACGAACCGAAGAAAACAAGGGACACTCTCAGAGAAGATGGTTGGTTGTACACTGGGTAAAGTTGAATCGCTTTTAATTTGATATACCATTGTTTAAGTAATTTTCAATGTCAGTAATAACAAAAAAAAATAAGCATTTACCCGTAACTTCGCTCCAGTCACACGGCGCACATAACCAAGAAAAAACAGAATCTCGAATGTTAGTGTCAATGTGAGCGTAAAAGACACACAGGTCTGCCTCAGACCCATCGTAACAACTAGTTGATACTTTAATTACACATAAATCTATATATATAAAAGAAGAAGTCCTGACTGACTCATCAACGCACAGCCGAAACTACTAATGTTAGAGAGTTGATTTTTGCACAGTAGGTTACTTTTATAACGTGGGCTAGAGATAAGAAGCGATTTTGAAAAATTCAATCCCTAAGGGTGTTAAAAAGGGGTGCAAAGTTTGTATGGGATACAAGTTTTTTTTAAAGCTAGGAACTTGAAACTTTGTTAGAAGATATTAAAATAAAATAAAAGAAAACTGATTTCAGCGTTTTTGAAAATTCATCCCCTAAGGTGGTAAAAAAGGGGTTGAAAGTTTGTATGGAGATCAAGTATTTTTTTGAGCGCGGGACTTGAATCTTTGTGTAAAAGCATACTATTAGAATACAAGAAAAGTCATTTCAGCGTTTTCAAAAATTCGACCCCTAAAAGGGTAAAAAGGGGTTTAAAGTTTGTATGGAGATCAAGTATTTTTTTGAGCGCTTTTGAATCTTTGTGTAAAGGCATACTATTAGAATACAAGAAAAGTTATTTCAGCGTCTTCGAAAATTCGTCCACTAAAAGGGTTAAAAAGGGGTTGAAAGTGTGAATCCATTACAAATTCCTTGAAACTTCTTATTAAGGCATATACAATAATAACAAAATAACATTAATTTAACGTCATCAAAGATTCAACCTCTAAGGGGGTTAAAAGGGGGATGAATCTTCGTCTTGGGGTTCAAATTTAATTTTAAGCTAGGAACTTTAAACTTCGTAAAAAGTTATGCAAATAAAATGGAACGTAAGTGATTTCAGCGTTTTTAAAAATTTATCCTCTTAGGTGGTAAAAAGGGGGTTGAAAGTTTGTATGGAGATCAAACCTTTTCTTGAGCGTGGGACTTTAAACTTTGTATAAAGGCATATAATTAAAATACAAGGAAAGTAATTTCAGCGTTTTCAATAATTCGTCCCCTAAAATGGTTAAAAAGGGTTGAAAGTTTGATTCCATTACACATTCTTTGACTAAGGCATATATAATAATAACAAAAGAACATTAATTTAACGTCATTATAAATTCAACCTCTAAGAGGGTTAAAAGGGGGATGAAAGTTTGTCTCGGGGTTCAATTTTAATTTTAAGCTAGGAACTTGAAACTTTGTAAATAGGTATAAAAATAAAATAAAAGAAAACTGATTTAAGTGTTTTTGAAAATTCATCCCTGAAACTGGTAAATAAGGGGTTGAAACTTTGAATGGAGATCAAACCTTTTTCTTGACGCGGGACTTTAAACTTTGTATTAGTGCATATAATTAGAATACAAGAAAAGAAATTTCAGCATTTTTGAAAATTCAGCCCTGAAGGTGGTGAAAAGGGGTTGAAAGGTAGTTTGAAGATTAAAAAATTTTGAGGCGTATTATTAGAATACAAAAAAAACTGATTCAGCGTTTTTGAAAATATATGTAGCCCTGAAGATGGTGAAAAATTGGGCAACTGCGAGTCCGACTCGCGCATGAAGGGTTCCGTACCTATATATATATCTATAACAAGTTTTTTGTATAGGAGCCCCCCTTAAATATTTATTTTATTTTATTTTTAGTATTTGTTGTTATAGCGGCAATAGAAATACATCATCTGTGAAAATTTCAACTGTCTAGCTATCACCGTTCTTGAGATACAGCCTGGTGACAGACGGACGGACGGACGGACGGACAGCGAAGTCTCAGTAATAGGGTCCCGTTTTTACCCTTTGGGTACGGAACCCTAAAAAGGGGTTGAATGTTTGGAATGGAATGGAGATCAAACCTTTTTTTGAGCGCCGGACTTGAAACTTTGTATAAAGGCATATAATTAGAAATCAAAAAAAGTGATTTCAGCGTTGTTGAAAATTCAACCCCTGAGGCGGTAAAAAGGAGGTTGATAGTTTGTATTGAGATCAAACATTTTTTTGAGCGCAGGACTTGAAACTTTGTATAAGGGCATATTATCAGAATACAAGAAAAGTGAATTCGTTTTTGAAAATTCAGCCCAGAAGGTGGTGAAAAAGGGGTTGAAAATTTGTTTGAATATCAAATATTTATTTTGAGCGCGGGACTTGAAACCTGAGTTCATAATGATTCCGCGTAATTAGAGCAATTTAGCCGAAAAAAAAACTTAAAAGAGGCCAAGAGCGAGTCGAACTCGCGTACGAAGTTCGGTACCATTACGTATAAAATGGCAAAAAAAAACACGTTTATTGTATGGGAGCAGCACTTCAATATTTATTATTATTTATTTTTTGTTGAATTACAGTAACCAACATCAAAATCATCAACTTGCAAAAAAAGAAAAGTAATTTCAACATTGTTTAGATCTGAAAATAATATAATAAAGATGTAAACTGTTCAAGATAAGATTCCACGCGGACGAAGTCGCGGGCAACAGCTAGTGAGACATATAAGAAATCATCAGTTCAGAGTGCCGCTACTTTTCCCACTGATAAGCATACCTATTAGTCTAAGATCCCTTTAAGAACGACCTTCACCGTGATGTTTATTTGATGAAATGTATTTTATATTTAATTTAATATGTCAATAAATATATTCCATATGGGTTGCCTAACAAATTTTAGTCCAGGGTATGTTTAATTAATGATTTAATTTTTTTTTTTTTTTTACATTTGATTATTAGATAAATTCTATACCAATCGAAAGTATGAAGCCCATAGAATATGCAAACGTTAGGTTGCCTATTCTTTTCCCGTCACAACTATCGGGTAGCCAGGTTTAAACTGGTAAATCTATACTAGCATTTTGCAACGGTCTGATTATTGAATTGAAATTAAATAACATTAAAGATTATTTTATTATGAACACGGTGGTATAGGGTTGCCTGCGAAAAATCAGTCCAGAATTCCGGTTGTCGAATTTTGAAAAGTAAAATATTGCAGCGAGTGAATGTGTGCGACTGAGAGGTCCCAACCAAAACCATCCCATACGATAGAAGAGGACACAGCATAGCAGCTGTTTGAAGTCCGCCCATTTAAAAAAAGAGAGTGCGCATGCTATTTGTGCTTGAAAATGAAAAGCATAGCGATAGACTCGTATATGCTGTGCATTATTTTGGAGTAGTTTATTATTAAAATAGAGAAATAGTTATTTAACTTTTTTTTTAATCAATTTATTAATGAAATAATGATCTTTATTCTGCAAGTAGGCCACAAGGGCACTTTTACATGTCTGAGTCTATCGACATTTCACAAGAGGTGACCACTGTTGAGAAGAAACTCCGAAAGATTAGATACATTACATTTGTTTTATTCTACTACCTATGTTTCTACTTGAATCACTTAAAATTAATGCCGTTTAATCACTTTTCACCGTTGGTTAAAATTCTCCAACATTTAAAAGTATGAGAATCTCTGAACACCATGATGACGTAGGCTTGTGTCAGTCACGTGGTTCGCGAGTCTCGGAAGAGAGTACCAGGCGGAGTATATTATTATACCATGCATTTTATTGTATCTATAGCGACAATCTACTCCAAAATAATGAACAGCATATACAAGTCTATGGCTATCCTTTTCATTTTCAAGCACAAATAGCATGCGCACTCTCTTTTTTTAAATGGGCGGACTTCAAACAGCTGCTATGCTGTGTCCTCTTCTATCGTATGGGATGGTTTTGGTTGGGACCTCTCAGTCGCACACATTCACTCGCTGCAATATTTTACTTTTCAAAATTCGACAACCGGAATTCTGGACTGATTTTTCGCAGGCAACCCTATACCACCGTGTTCATAATAAAATAATCTTTAATGTTATTTAATTTCAATTCAATAATCAGACCGTTGCAAAATGCTAGTATAGATTTACCAGTTTAAACCTGGCTACCCGATAGTTGTGACGGGAAAAGAATAGGCAACCTAACGTTTGCATATTCTATGGGCTTCATACTTTCGATTGGTATAGAATTTATCTAATAATCAAATGTAAAAAAAAAAAAAAAATTAAATCATTAATTAAACATACCCTGGACTAAAATTTGTTAGGCAACCCATATGCAATATATTTATTGACATATTAAATTAAATATAAAATACATTTAATCAAATAAACATCTCGGTGAAGGTCGTTCTTAAAGGGATCCTCTACTATATAATTTTAGGAGATTAGTCAAAAAGATTTAAAGACATAAGTAAGGAAAAATACGAAAACAAATCTTTACTTTTAAAATAATATTTCGCCTACAGGGATAAATTCACACTGAGCGAAGATGGATACGGGCGGATAGTGGGGCGCCTGAAGGACATCATAGTGAGAGGCGGCGAGAACATCGCGCCCAAGGAAATCGAAGATATTCTCAACACACATCCCGACGTCGTTGAGAGCCAGGTATCGCATATACACAAATGTGACATAGTGCTAGCCCCGCTAGGTACGCTGTGAGGTAGCGGGCCTAGGCACTAATTCATTATTCATCGATCCAGACGGTATCTTGAGGGTTTCCTTAACTAGCTCAGATCTGGAGGCAAGGGATCGGTGCTCAAATTAAACTAGGATATCCTAAATACTAGATATCGAAAGGCTTTTTATGCCTGGTTATTTTAACTAACTCTTAAATCTATATCCTATATTATCCTAGAGGATTAGGCGTCCTGACCATGAGGTAGACTAGTATCCTGTCGGAGAACTGTTAGTACCTACGCGTGGGTAAGTGTGTGCACAGACCGCGTTCAGCAGCCTTTCTAGAGCATATATACTAATAGGCATCCTCAAAAGCGAGCCAGAAGCGGTACTCACTCCGCGCTGAGGAGAACCGAGTACTTTAGCCAAGACACCAGGATAGAGACCAAACATAGAAGTCTGTGTGGTACAAGAATTGAGAGTGGCAAGGGGCACGCCTGGTAAGCAGTCATCGCACTCTTGAAACACCAGGATTCACGCGTGATGAGCGAATAAGAACCTGGTCACGCCCGTCTTGTAGAAATGTCTACCCTTTGCTCCGGTAGAAAAATCTCCCTTAGGTATAAATGCATAAGTATTGTTTTCTGCGACTAATACGCGTTAATGTGAAAATACTAAAATGTAAATGCCAACACTTCTATTTTAGGTTAACAAACATTATTTAGTTTTATTTAAATATTAATAGTCAACAAAATAGGTAGGTACCTGAGCCACCTTTAGAATCGTGTAAAATTAACATTAATTGACAACTATAAGACGGTTTCTAACATCCATATCCAACTTCACGTTGCGGATCAGGGTTAAATTTTGCCCAATTTCATGCAATTTTTAATGCGCGCACAAACAGAAAATCTAAGTTTTTTTTAAATTGCTATATAGATAAATATACAAAGATCAACACGCAAGGAATAATTAAATTGCGCTCATACGTGGACCACACTATATGTGGTACCGGGTTCGAGTCCCGGTGTGAAATGTTGTGTTAAATACATGTGATGCAATTTAAAATATGTGGTGTTAATTTACCCATATTAAATGATCATTTCGAAAAACATGTGTTTCAAAATAAAATATTAGAAACTCTACGATTGCGCATATGTCTAGAAATACATATAATGAGTTTTCAAACACATAGGCAGTAGGCACATCGCTATTTAGCGATAAGACCGCCAGTTGTTTACCTCTGCCTGTTATTTGAATGTATCTCATGTTGTGTTGTATATTCCTTGATGTTGGAGGTGTGCAATAAAGAGTATTTGTATTTGTATTTGTATAGGTGGTTGGCGTCTCCGACGAGAGGCTGGGCGAGGAGCTGTGCGCCGTGGTGCGCCTGCGCGCGGGAGCCACCTTCAGCAATGACGACCTCCGCAGCCACTGCGCAGGTCGCCTCGCGAAGTTCAAGATACCACGACTGCTGCGGGTCGCCGAACAATTCCCCAAAACTAACTCCGGCAAGATCCAGAAGTTTAAGATCCGGGATATGATTGAGTCTGGGAAGCTATAGTATTATATTATTCTACGTATAATTTAATTATGCATTTATGTATGTTAATCACTTTTGTTTTTTATGATTTTCGTTTATTTAGTCCTTTTATTATTCCGCACCACCTACTAAATTCAAACATAATTTTTTAAGTACTCCGCTATCTAAAGGTTGCCTGGAAGAGATCGCTTACCTCTGCCTGTTATTTTAATATATCTCATGTTGTGTTGTGTATTCCTTAATGTTTGAGGTGTGCAATAAAGAGTATCTGTAATTGTATTTGTATGTTTATGCCGGCACCACACATAGCACAAATGTTTGAACCCATATTTGATCACATATGTGATTCATTGGAATAAATAAGCAAATACATTTTCACATGTGATCAAATATGTGTTCAAACATTTGTGCTATGTGTGGTTAGAGTGAGACTTCATGTAAACCTGAACAGCTCTTTGTATATGTAGGTAAACAAAAATAAAAGACATAGTACATAGGTGATCAAAATTGTAATATTTCGTAAAACACTGAAATGAAAATTTATTAAACTAAAAAAACGTGTTAAGTGTTAATTATCCTAACGAGTTGATGAAAGTGTTTCTACCTAGGTTAGGACAAAACCTATATTCAGAAATGTTTTGTATATAATTACAAGTAACCGGATTTAAAAATAGTTGAATACACCTTTAGAAATTAATTTTGGTAGTTTTTTTTTAAATTACACACTTCAGTTTCATTACTGTTGTAATAAATATATACAAGAAGAATCCTGTTCACGTATCAGCTCATGTGTGACCCTGGGGCAAGGAAGTATAATACTAACTATAAGTGATCTATTTATACGTATAGTGATTGTATATTATCATTATTATCAAGTAATAATGAGCCAATATCAGTATTCCCCGAGTTTCGCAGCCGGGCAGATCCGCGATGTTGCTGTCCATAGTGGCAACGTTCTTTGTATTTGTTTGCGTGTTGCATTTGTTTTTCCGATACTGCCATGCAGGGAGGCTGATCGCCAAAATTCCCGGGCCAAAGGGATGGCCGTTGATCGGAAACGTCGGTCAAGTTTTATTACCACCCGGTATATTGAGTACCTACTTACTTTATACAGATATTACCTATAGTAGGAATCCTTTTTGGAAGGCCGAATTCATTTCGCTTTGTTCCAACAAACAATGGGGTATTGTGTAAGTACATTATGAAGTGCGGCCACATACTGCACTTATTACAACTTTCATTTCAAAGAAGCAGTTTGTGGCTGTTTAGGACGTTGGGTCCTAATAGCCCTCCTCAAAATAGGATCCTACTATACCGCCACTTAAAGTAGCAGTTAAATAAAAATCGCGAAAAGTTTAACTGGATAACGAGTATAAATTGGAATTTAGTGTATTAAGTACTCTAGTTTCAACTTTGACAGAAATTCCAGTTACATAAAAAAGTGTAGGTACCTACTTGAACTAAAACACAAAATGTCGAAGACATGGTTTCTAGTTGGTACTCGTAGTTGGTACCTAACCACTTGG